>OW388274.2:3567450-5047020 GCA_936450705.2 Protodeltote pygarga
ACTGACACTAAACGCGATCAATCAAGTTAAACTCGGTTCAAGCGTTTAACTGAGCTCAGAGCTGCAGTTTGTGTATGGGTGAACTTAGTTTAATTAAACTCGGTTATTAAAGTGAATGGTGAAATTGGTCCTTAGTTTGTTTGTTACCATTTTCACTGAAGCGACAATCCTGAACATTTGCATATACGTTGTCAGATGTTAAGAAACGAACATAGGGTAGGTTTTCCCAAGGAAAACAACAATAACGTTCTTACGATAATAGATGGCGCCACATGTTAAAGCCGCGAGCGGAGCGGTATCTGGTTCAATACAGTTGCATCACGCCTGTTTTTATTTAAAATTCACTAGTCCGAACATTCCATTAGGTATTTATATGGGGATTTATGTTAGTTGCTTGTTTTTCCCATGTCAAAGATTAATTATTAAGTACTTATGTTGTGACTTTTGTTCTCGATTGTACTCAGTAACATTTCTTGTTGAAATAAAGCTAACACAACACAATGTGTTCTATTTGTACAGTAATTGTGTTAATTAACCTATATAGGATCATGTAAGTCCTATCCCGATGGTCTTGTGGTTAATGGTGCTGATGCAGGGTTATAAGGTACAGTAGTACTCCTTCCAATAGTTTTAAATTTTTTGTCTGTCTTTCTGTCTGATTGTTCCGGGTAATCTCCTAAACGGCTGAGCCGATTTTGATGGGACTTTTACTAGCAGGTAGCTGAATATATAAGGTCTATTTTGCGCTATTTTAACCTTTGAAAATACATAGAGTGCCGGGCAAAAAAACCTTTGAAATTAGGGAAAATACAATTTGAGGAATTTTGGAATTCTTTGACGTAGCTTTTGTATACAACTGTTTTTTTTTTTAAATTTTATGTCTATTTATTAGGTTTAGTGTAAATAGTTAGTAGATATAGAATAAGTAGGTTTAAAGTCTAACACCAGGTTGTTCATCAACCATACGATGAAGAAAAAGAATATTTCTTTAGCAAGAAAAATTGTGTGTATATTCCGAAACCCTTCTCGTGCCAACCGTACAAATTTAACCCTTGAACCATATTCTAACAAATACGTCAGCATTCGAACGAAATGTATACATATGTAACGACGTCATCCAATCTGGCGTTATGACGTAATACAGGTGGCTAAACAAAGTTTTAGAACAGGGGTGCTGAACATTTTGGCGCGAGTAAGCCAAATTTATTAAAAAAATAACCGATGAAATAAGAAGAGTTGCACATCGAAATCATCATCTGTCTAGCCTTTTCCCAACTATGTTGGGGTCGGCTTCCAGTCTTACCGGATGCAGCTGAATATTAATTAGTGTTTTACATGGAGCGACTACCTATCAGACCTCCACAACCCAGATACTGGGTTACACGATACCCCTTGGTAAGACTGGTTGTCAGACTTTCGGGCTCCTGACTACCCGTAACGACTGTCAAAGATCTACAATTGACAGCCGGGGCCAACAGCTTAACGTGCTATCCGAGGCATGGAAAGTTACAATTAATTTATAAAACGCACATAACTTACAAAAAGTCAGAGGCCTTGGGTTCGAACCCGAGACTGACTTCGCACATCGAAATATATTAAAAAAAAAAAATTATGCTTACTATAATTAATAATAATAATACATAAATCTGCCTGTAACTGTCCCACTGCAGGGCAAAGGCCTCTTCTCAAACAGAGAAGGATTGAGCATTAATCCCCGCGCTAGCTCACTGCGTGTTGGCGATTCTTGGTTTTCTTACGATGTTTTCCTTCACCGTTAGTCAGTGGTGTCTTAGATTAACTAAGAAAGTAACAACATTTGACATTGAAAAAGTCACATTGGTACATACTTGCAAAGCGGGTCCGTAACCAATGCGCCACCACGACACATTCATTATTTTTTTTTTAAAGACACAATTTTTTTTTGGACGCGTTCTTTTTTCTTTCCTTTGCGTTTTAAGCAAAAAAAAATAAATTATACCTCGCACATGATTGTAAGTCTTTGGTGCAGGCACGGTTTAAATCTGAAAGATCTACACGTAAGTAACGTATGCACACGTATACGTGATTGGCACATGTAGCATCGTAACCACATCTTAAAGTATAATTATTTAATAAAAAAAATTGAAAAAACAACTGATACGGATTGGATTCGAACCCACGATCTTCGACGTACCGTGTCGACGCTCTAACCGCTGAGCCACCGTATCCCACCAGCACCAGTCGAAATTTCAAATCTTTTTTACACGCCTAGGGCGTGTGGTGACATCTATCGGAATACATTACGTATCCCGACTCAGTGCTCCAAACTTTGCAGTTTTAGTAGACACCGATGCGATATTACCAATTTTCTTAATATTTTTGTGAATTTTTTACATGTTAGCTTATTAAAAAAAACACATCTTAAAGGTTTGCAACCCCTGCAGAAAGCCAAACATCCCGATAACATTGTAAGCTCAATAAATATTTGCACGCTACGGATTTTTTTCCGTTTGTTGTGTACTTTTTTTTTATTGTGAGGGGGATTTGTACATTTAAAATTAAAATTCGATTGGCATAGGGAAACGGAGTAGCTATTTATTTATTTAAATTATGGAATTTATTTATTTATGGTACAGGCACTGATAGCCTAGTGGTATGACCGTCAACTGATAAGTCAGAGGTCTCGAGTTCGATCCCAACCTCACCTCTGACTTTTCGTAAGTTATGTATGTATTATAAATTAATTATCAGTTGCTAAAACGGTGAGGGAAAACATCGTGATGAAACCAGCACACCTGAGAGATTTTTCTATGGTGTGTAAAGCCATGTCAGAGGCCTATGAGCGGTTTAAACTCTGACACCAGGTTGTTCATCAACCACACGATAAGAAAAAGATTTATGGTGTCGTAGTGGCGCGGTGATGGACCTGCTTGGCAAGCACGTGGGTGAGGGTTCGAACTTGGCTTGTACCAATGTGATTTATTAAATGTCATAATTATGTACTTTCTTAGTTAATCTAAGACACCACTAACTACGGTGAAGGAACACATCGTAAGGAAACCTGGACATAATAGTCTGAAATCACCAACACGCAGTGAGCTGGCGTGGTGATTAATGCTCAATCCTTCTCTGTACGAGAGGCCTTTACCCTGCAGTGGGGCAGTTACAGGCTGGTTTAGTGACTTTCAACTGAAGCGGACAGGACTCGGTAGCTTAGTTGATCAAGCGATAGCACGGCACGCCAGGGATCGCGGGTTTAAGTCCCGACCGAGTCAGTTGTTTTTGCGAGTTTCTTCACTACATAGTATAAAACAAATTCGCTTCCCGCGTCTGTCTGTCCCTATGTATGCTTAGATCTTTAAAACTACGCAACGGATTTTGATGCGGTTTTTTTTAATAGATAGAGTGATTCAAGAGGAAGGTTTATGTGTATAATGCATGCATATTAGCGCAACCGTGCGAAGCCGGGGCGGGTCGCTAGTATTAAATAATTTCATTTAAGACGCTCATAAATTTATAGAAATAGAAATGAGTCGTGTTTCATTTACCACAAGAAGTCTAGAAACTTCTCTACAATAAAACCTAACAGAATAAATCCTTCAAATGCCAACTTCCCATTTAATTCCGTGCTGCCATCTGTCGACGGGTTAGGAAACAGCGGGGTAATAAAAATAGTCTGCATTCCCCCGTTCCACTAGACAATGGGAACCGTTCACGCTGCCCAAATAGCATTGTTATCGTACTTGTCTTGAGGCTAGATTTAATTACAGAATGCTTTCCAAATAACAATTAACTTACTGTCTGTCTATATTATTATAGTCCTGTTTTGTTCCATAATAATAAATAAATCAGCCTGTAACTGTCCCAATATAGGGCAAAGTCCTCTTCTCATACAGAGAAGGATTGAGCATTAATCACCACGTTCCATAACTTAAAAAAAATAATTCTTCATCAATTTTCAATTCTTGATTCAGGATTCATCATCATCATTACAGCCGGAGAAACATCAGTTTGTATGAAGAACCAAACAATTTTTTTGCGAATTTCGCAAACTAATGTTCTACAAGTTCAGTTTCATGGGTAGATTGACCTCCTAAAGGGAACAACACTATTTATTTTACACGTTGTATATTCAAAGAAATTGTACAAACCGAAACATCATCATCATCAGTCATGAAGCGTCCACTGTTGAACAAAGGAACCTCCCCTTGAAATCTACAACGAACGGTGCCACTTGCGGCTTGCATCTACCGGTAACCCGCGACTTTAATGATGTCCTCGGTCCACCTAGTGAGAGGCCTTCCAACGCTTCGTCTTCCGAGTTGTGGTCAACACTCGAGAACCTTTCTTCCCCATCGGTAATCGGTTTTTCCAGCGATGTAGCCTTGAAAATTTAAACCGAATACGGCTTTATTCAAATCAAGCTCTGCAACATAACAGCTTACCCCTTACTGCAAAGATAGAGAAAGTCTGCAGATCTAGTTAATAAATCTTTTAATCAATTTAAAACCTTAAAACGACTGACTTTATAATTCAATATGTTCAAAACTGTGGCTTTAACTTCGCCATAAAACCGAAAAAGCCACAAAATGGAGCGAGAAAAAATCGAATTTAAGAACTTCTAGCATCCGAATGGTTTCGGTAATGCAAAAAGTTGTATTAAGTTTTTGAACGTTAAGTACAACGGAGGAGTGCGCAATGGAGTGTCAAGTAAGCAAGCGACATAAATTCTATTTTTGTTGTGCCGTGTGGTTTCCGGCTTAAGAATAGAACTACCCCTACTCGTCCCGCGGGTGTCGTAAGAAGCGACAAAGGGAAAGATTCGGAGGATGGGCAGCGGCATCTTTCTGTATAACAGTAATCATCTGCTACTGCAACCAACCCGCTTGCCCAGCGTGGCGATTATGGGCAAATACCGCACTTGAGCGCACAAAAGTGGCGCGCATTGGGAGAGGCCTAAGTTCAGCAGTGGACTAATACAGGCTGATGATAATGATGACACAAATTACACTCACGCGTTCTGCTGTTTTACAGAATGTACTTTTGTGGTTGGAAACGGAAAGCTATTTCACACACCTGAGAAATTTTTCAATTGTGTGTAAAGCCATGCCAGAGACCTACCTGCGGTGTAAACCCTGACACCAGTTTGTTCATCAACCATACAATAAGAAGAAGATCGCAATCAGTTTTTGCGTGAAAGAGCAACAAACATTCTCCTATACTTTCACATTTATAATATTAGTAGAATTTAACAATGCACAAACATCCAGACCGAAACAAATATCTGTGGGTTACATAAAGCTTAAATTCCACGCGGAAATCGATTTATTTGGTGAACTTGTTATATCATCTGGCAATTTGATAAGTTTCTACAAGGAAGCCTGTTGGCATTCTATTTGCTATCTAATTCGTGACGCGTCGTCTGGTCAAATTGTAATCCAGTAGATAATGTTTTCACGTTGTTTTTTTATTCGAAGTCTTTGTTTTGTACAAGAATTTTGGCAAATAAAACGTTGGTTGATTAGGTACGTTTTTTAGAAAAAAAATAATATTTATAGACTCACGCCTGTATTCCCCAGAGGGGGTAGTCAGATGTGTGCAGTACACCCACGTTTCGCCGGCTATGTTATAACTCCCATGTAATGGGGGCGAGCCTATTGCCATTAAACGGGCACAATTCCAGACTCCGTGCTGCTACTGAGAATTTCCTAATGGAAAAACCCAATAACACTTTGCCCGACGATTGAACCCAGGACCTCGTGCTCAGCAGTCGCGCTTGCTACCACTAGACCAACAAGGCAACAAGGCATTTAAGAAAATAAAGATGCTAATTAAAAGGGAACTAATTTTTTAAGCTGTTATTTAAACATTCGAGATGTTATTATGATCAGTTGAAAAACATATTGAGCAGTTATTTAATTTAATGGCGGTTGATTAATTATTGCGACAGTAAAACATGGACAGTAATAAAAAAATAATTAGTCGGTTATTTTATCATACAATGTCAATTCTAAAAATAATTGAGCAGTCCAATAACTGAATGAGCGGTAAAAATGATGGAATGAGCAGTTCGATAAATAGTTCGGCAGTTTACGATTCTGTGTATGGACTTTAGGGCACCCCGACTCGGACAGGTTAGGTTAGAAGGGGATGGCGGGGTCGTGTGAGCGAGCGAAGCGAGCGAATAGACCTCGCCTTCCCCTTCGTGGTTATTTTTTTAAAAACCACCCAGAAGTAGGAGCCCCGCGAAGCGGGGCTCCGTCTATTATATGATAAAGATTATATGATATAAAGCATAAGGTCGTACAAATAAAATTAATTAGCAAATAAAATAAATTTTATGGCTTACCAAAATGTCGTTTACTACGTTTAACACCTAATTGTTTATAGAATTGCTTAGAATGAGATTTCTTACCGACAAATTCCGATTTATTACTGCTCACACGTAACCGCTCGTTTAATCATTTTTACCGCCCATTTAATTATTTTCCTACTCAATTATGTATTCGCTGATCCATTTCATTATTTTTTATTTTTCATTTTTGTTTACTTTACTGCTTAGTTTTAACTGCTGAACTAGTTATTAAACGTGCCATTTATAATTTTTAACTTACCAAAACCGCTATTTACAACTGTCTCTTTAAATAAGTGCCTAATTAAAATAATAGGTGGTAGTGGCACATTAGTTACGGACCCGTTTTGCAGGCACGTGGTTTCGGGTACGAACCTTCACAGCGCCTAAACTACTGAACGGATTCAAGCGAAATTTAGCAGGAATATAGCCTAGAATATGAAAAAGGACATAGGCTTTTTTACGAGATAGGTACCCGACATCTACGCAGGCGGAGCTGCGGGCAAAAGCTAGTCTATTCATAATTGGCAGAGTAATCGCGTAAGGAACATACAATAATATTAGTAAACATTTTTTTTACATAAAACGGTTTTGTCACCAGAACTGAGGTATGTACCAAATATCAAATCAATCTGTCAACAGGAAGGGGGTGAAATATCGATTACTAAATCTGAACCAAATAATAAACAGGTCAAACTAAATAAAACCGTTTAAAAAACATACACTCGAATTGAAAATTTCCTTCTTTTTGAAGTCGGTTGAAAAAGAAAATCCAACTCATTGTCTTAATAAACAAAAAAACAAACATTAATAAATCATTTCCTATTATAAGTCTATCTGTAAAGCAACTGACATGAGCTATCTCTGTGCTCTCATCCAAAACAAATTCTCTTGATCTTACTGAATCTTCATTAAAAACAGATTACTAACGTACAGAAAAGATTTCAGTTTTTTTCTTATTTTCCTTCCTAAGAAACTTGAAGCAAATATCTATCAGTTATAATTGTATGAGAGATATTAATTAGAAATACTTAGTTGTAATTAATGTTTTTTATTTGTCAGTGATAGCCTAAATCAAAAGATCTTAAATTTTTATTGTTTGCGGAAACGTAATTAATTGATATTTTTATTTAATTATTGTTTTTATTATTTGTAAGATTCACTCACTAATTTGATTTAACACAAGCCTATATTCCTCAGAGTAGGCAGAGGTGTATGCAGTACACCCACGTTTCGCCGACTATGATATAAGTCCCATGTACTCGTAGTATGGGGCGAGCCTACAGTCAACTGGCACGGGCAACTAGAGTCACTCTTATAACAAACAATATTAGAATTATGACTATTCATAAGTGCCTAATGGTCTACATGAATAAAAATATTTTGATTGATTTGATTTTGAGCCTGTTGCCATTAACCAGGCACAATTCCAGACTCCGTGCTGCTGCTAAGAATTTCCTAATGAAAAAACCCAATAACACTTTGCCTGACCCGGGATCGAACCTCGTACTTAGTAGTCGCGTTTGCTTTGTAGACCAACGAGGCAGTCAGTTGATTAAACTCTATATAAATAAAAATCAATTTCAACAAATATCCGCCAATAACTTCAAACTGGCTAGACCGATTTAGATTAATTTTTTTGTGTAGGTTGAGTGGGTACCTGAGTCGTTTATATTAACACTTGAACCCGGTAGGTGGAGCTGCAATCAGAATTATTACCCAGCAGTAGTACCCATATTAAAAGTATGAAATTGGAAATATAAAAGCAAATGGGAAATATTTATGGCCTTTATTAAAAGTAACTGGCAGTACCTACCCTGGTGGTGAATTGGTGTGGGTTCCAACCTGTCATGTACCAATGTGACTTTTTCAATGTCATATCATATCATCTGCCTAGCCTTTTCCCAACTATTGGGGGGTTGGGGTCGGCTTTCAGTCTTACCGGATGCAGCTAACCAGTGTTTTACATGGAGCGACTGCCTGTCAGACCTCCACAACCCATACACGATACCCCTTGATAAGACTGGTTGTCAGATTTTCGGGCTTCTGACTACCCGTAACGATTGTCAAAGATCTACAACTGACAGCCGGAGCCAACAGCTTAACGTGCTATCCGAGGCATGGAGAGTGATAATTAATTTATAATACGCACATAACTTACAAAAAGTCATAAGTGCGCGCCTTGGGTTTGAATCCGAGACCTCTGACTTGCCAATCAAACGGTTCAATGTCGTATGTACTTTCTTAATGAATTAATCTAAGACACCACTGACTAACGGCGAAGGAAAACATCGTAGGGAAACCTGGACTTAATAGTCTATGAAATCGCCAACCCGCAGCGAGCCTGCATGGTGATTAATGCTCAATCCTTCTCCGTATCAGAAGAGACTTTTGCCCTGCAATGGGACAGTTACAGTCTGATTTATTATATACTGACAATGCAAAGTAAATATGACATAAATAAGTATAGCTGCTGACTATGAAGTCCAAAATTCGATTCCAGAGGCGGGCAAAGTGTTATTGAGTTTTTCGGAAAATTTCACCAAGAGTAGATATAAGAGGTGTCTGATATTATGGCATAGCTTATAGCCAATTTTATGCTATTCTTATTAACTTTTTCAATCCAATCTCACGCTAACCATTTATATTTAGGTTTATTTGGGTATTAATTCATTAAAGAACAACAGGGGCCCTTCTTAAGGCAAGAAGGGTTCCCTACAATGGTAAGGTTTCCTTTTTTCGAGGAAAGAAAACGTGTCAAATAAAACCAACCCTCACAAGTGTAGACTGTGAACTACGAAACTTTTAAATGGAGGAGGTGACCGAACTTGTCCCAAAGGTCTCCCCCAAATTCTTCCACTTCTTTCTAGCACTTTTGCACTGATAGCCTAGTGGTATGACCGTCGACTGACAAGTCAGAGGTCTCGAGTTCGATCCCAAGGTGCGCACCTCTGACTTTACGTAAGTTAAGTGGGTATTATAATGAATTATCAACTGCTAAAACGGTGAGGGATAACATCGTGATGAAACCAGCACACCTGAGAGATTTTTCAATGGTGTGTAAAGCCATGTCAGAGGCCTACGGGCGGTTTAAATAAACTCTGACGGTTTAAATGAACGTATAAAAATCGCCTCGTCAGCGCTTTCACGATCGACCCCGATGCCACTTTCGATCTTTAGACCCGGGACTCTTAGGACAGAGAGGAGATGAGTTTCCTACAAATAACGGAAGATCAAGCGGCACAGCTCGAGTTCACTCGAGTTGTCATTTGTATGGAAACTTCTCTCTCTTTTCCGCTGTGGTGGAGTCCGGGCTATGCCCCCAGGATGTGTGTGTGATGTTTGCCCATCTTTCCGGAGGCATCCAGCTTACGTGCTCCGCCCATAGACAATATAAATAAATTATATTCTCGATTAAAAGCTGCAAAGTATTTGAATGTATGGATTTAATTGGGACAGAGATAAAATATTTAACTTGAATTTCTATAGCCGTGGGTAAAATATATACATTATTGTTTATTGAAAACGTTTTATACAAAGAACTGAGTCGTATCTGTCAAAAACACGTAGGATATTAAGTTTCATATTTTTTTAAAAAGAAAAATTCGCATGTTTTTTTTTAAAGTCGCTTGCATAAATGCTTTTTAAAAACCAGTTAGTATACAATTTTATTTCAACTGTTTGTGTGCTAGGTTTCGACTACACTATCTACTACTACTAGTAGGTACTAGTAGTACCTAGTTGGCTTGTTGAGTTGACTGACAAGTCAGCGGTCTCAAGTATGATCCCTCTGACTTTACGTAAGTTATGTGCGTATTATGAATTAATTATCAGTTGCTAAAACAGTGAGGGAAAACATCGTGATAAAACTAGCACATCTGAGAGATTTTTCAATGGTGTGTAATCCCATGTCAAGGTTTAAACACTGACACCAAGTTGTTCATCAACCACACGATAAAAAGAAAAGAAGCTGGCTTTAAATCAATTTCATTTCCATTCAACAAAATTAATTTAAAACCAATGTACTAATTAAGTTATTGAGTCTAATTAGTATTCCATCTGAGTGTTTTTCAATTAATTTGTGTTCAATTATTCATTTAATTAACACATAATTTGTACACACAATTATCTTTCATAATGTCGATACGTTAATAATTTAATTTACCTTCATTTGAAGGATGTAATTGACATTAATACAAATAGATGTATTTTATCTGTAGCTATATGTATAATTACCATTATGTTGTATATTTATATGCTTGAACTTGGCTTGACACGCTGCCGCGTGTCTAGATATGGAGAAATATAAATAAATGAGCCCTAGAAGAGATATTTTAACAATTTAAATAATTATTCTATGTACAATTTATGTATAGTACTTACATATTATACAATACATTAAATAGTATACACACTAACGTATATAACTCACGTATAATAAGAAAAGAAAAAAAATAATGAAAGGAAAGAAAAAAATATGATTCTATTCTTAGGCCGAAATCCACACGGCAATATACGGGTTATTTGTAAAACACCAGCATCCTCAAAGGGGTCATTAAACTCATCATTATGAACAACTTTTACTATGGGACCAAAATTGAAATCGCAATAAAAAAATAAGCTGTTTTAGGGTTGGTCCCATAGTAAAAGTTGTTCATAATGATGTGTTTAATGACCCCTTTTCGGGTTGTCGGTACTTTACAAATAACCCTGTATCTTTACAAGAAATATTTTTTCAAAAAGGCTTGGGCAGGTACATAGGTACCTACTCCATTGTTTCGTACCTCCATTCCCCAGCATTAGATAAGAGTCGTCCCGTATCGTATGAGGGTTGAGAAGGGTGTACAACTGTGTCGAGGCGCCCTGATTAGAGCCTGAATCTATTCCCCAAGATATATTGCCTTTATTCCCCCTTTTTTTATTATTCCGCCCTCTAAAAACATCTGTTGGACTTTTATTGCAATATACTAACCGAACCTTTTCTTTTATGTTGTGTTTTGCGGTGAATGAATGAAAGGACGAGTGAATGGTTGAGATTGACATGTTGAACGGTTGAATTACTTGTTTCGGCGGTTGTGGGAATAGATTTAGATTTGCGTATGTTTTGTATTATGCTCTTTCTGTTGGTTTCGTTGATTTACGCAGAAATGTAAAGGTTTTGATCAAATAGGTTATTATAGATTTTTCTGATAATTTATCCTGTGAAGGGTTAAGGTACTTTGTAGAGAAAAAAATATTTATTATTATACCTTAACGGCTGAACAGATTTCGTCTAAATTTTGTACACATGGTCTACATGACCTGAAAAATGACAGGGTACTGTCTAATGTCTATCCTGTACTATGTTAAACTAGTTTTTTGTATTTTTTCTAGAAAATGTTCAAGATTCTGTGTTGTGACTGAGAATTTCTAAATGGAAACCCCAATAAGAACCCCATGCCGTGTGGTTTCCGGCCCTACTCGTCACTCGGGTGTCGTAAGAAGCGACTAAGGGAAAGATCCGGAGGATGGGCAGCAGCATCCTTTTGTGTAACAGTAATCATCTGCTACTGCGATCGCTAACCCGCTTGCCTAGCGTGGCAATTATGGGCAAATACCTCCAATGAGTACACATTAGTGGCGCGTTGGGAGAAACCTATGTTCAGCAGTGGACTAATACAGGCTGATAATGGACAATTTACCAGAGCTCGAAACCCAACCTGGGTATTGTGCTCAGCATCGCATCCACGAAACCAACAACTCCTTTATTACTTAATAACACCCGACCTAAACGAACCCAACACCTCAAAGATACAAGTGTAAGACCTGCGAAGCAAACCTCTTTAAAAAAAAAAATATTATCATGAACGCACCAGTTGTTCGTAAAGTGTCAGTTCAACTGTTTTCTCGCCAAAATGTTTAAACAAGTTTTTAAACAGCTGCCAGCGCTAACGATGCATATTGTAAAGAATTAATACGATGTACATTGCCGTTTCTGTTAGAGATTTGTTCACGTGCAGTTTTGGAGTTCAGTGTTAATAATGCATGAATGCTGTTTGCATATTTATTATGCATAAATTCGGAGGTGCGGTTTTTGTTCTACTGAATTCTGAAATCAGTTTTTGATCAAGTGTTGTTATTTTTTTAAACCGTCATGGGAAAAAAATATTTTTTTAAATGGAATCTAAAGTTTTAAGATCAGTGGCTGGTGGCAGTCGCTATCTACTGATATACTGATATACATATACTAATAATCCTAAAAATACTTGACAATTGGACTATATTTCGCATACGTTTTAAAATGTTACAAAAATGTTGAACAAGAAGTAATGTCTCCAGTAATTCCAGACATCAATCGAAGACTTAATTAACGAGTGGTCGAATTACACCTCTCAAATTCAAAGTACTGATGATAGAAAGTGTCAAAAAATTTCAAATTATAGGTATTAATAGGTTCAAAATATATCGGTATTAAACCGTCAAATACTGAAAAATTAGATAAAAGGAAATCAATTGTTATGCGACGGCGCGGAGCAATTTTGCGATAGTTAAAGTATTAAAATAGTTATAATCACTACATGATAAAAAACAAAGTCGCTATCCGCCGTCTGTCTGTCCCTATGTATGCCTAGATCTTTAAAACTACGCAACGGATTTTGTTGCGGTTTTTTTTTTATAGATAGAGTGATTCTTAAGGAAGGTTTATATGTATATTACACCCATGCGAAGCCGGGGCGGGTCGCTAGTAAAATATATACTAACAATACTCGCTATTAAATTCATGTAATGTCATGAAAATTTCAGACACTGAAGTGGCAGTGGGCCGGCCATATAAGCAGCAGAACAGATTACCAGTAAAGGATGTTTAGTTCTTGAGTGGAGACCATGGATCGGCAAACGTAGTGTAGGACGCCTTCAGGTTAGATGGAGTGATGATCTTCGCAAGATGGCTGAGTAGGAACTAGATGAGAATAGCAATGCTCAGTAGCATGCAATAGGAGAAACTATGTCCAGCTATTGACTGTTATAGGTTGATGACAATGAAAAAATTTCTTATGCGAATTTTAAAAGTCTTATGCGAAATTCTCGTTAGTCTAGTGGTAGCATGCGCGACTGCTGAGCACGTGGTCCTGGGTTCGATCCCCGGGTCGGGCAAAGTGTTATTGGGTTTTCCATTAGGAAATTCTCAGTAGCAGCACGGAGTCTGGAATTGTGCCCGGTTAATGGCAATAGCCTCGCCCCCTATTACATGGGACTTATAACATAGCCGGTGAAATGTGGGTGTACTGCACACCTCTACCTACCCCCTCCGGGAATACAGGCGTGAGTCTATAAAAAAAATTATGCGAAATTGAAATACCAACCCAGCGATGTAATTCGAAGTTTTAAAATAATCGTATATTGAAGCGACATTTATTTGTATTGGACGGGACGCGATGGGCACAAGTTGCGACTTCGAAAGTTTCATCTTGTTGTTCATTAATTAATTCTGATTTCAAGAAATTTGAAGACACAAATTTTATTGTCTTATCTAATTTTGTAACAATTGGAGAAAATGGGAGATAAAAGTTATTTATTGAAGTAATGTTATTTTGAGACCAGCGATTTGTTAGTTAATGAGCAGGTAGCGGGTTTGATTCCGAGCTAATTTAATCTATTATCGATACCTAACTAACTAATAAATTGCTTACTAAAATAATCTATTTATAGAAAAAATGAATTGCTGTTCGTTAATCTCGTTAAAACTCAATAACGGCTTGACCGCTTTGATGATTTTGGTTTTGGAATATGTGTGAAAGTCCAGGGAAGGTTTAAAAGGTGAGAAAAAGGGGTAAGTTAGGGGTAGAGTAGGGTAGAGTAGAATAGGCGATGAAGTAGGATAATCACGCGCCGGGAAGCTAGTAATAAATAAAACGATCGATTCGTTTCGAGATCTGGAAAAATACAATATACGCGAGTTTAGCTGTTTGAAAGTTGTTTCATTATAACATAAAATAATATAGGTAATTTTTTTTTTACATAGAACTGTTTTGTCATCAAAACTAAAGCTGTGTACCAAATATCAGATCAATCTGTCAACAGGAAGGGGATGAAATATCGATGACTAAATTTGAACTTAATAATGAACAGGTCAAGCTAAGTAAAATCGTTTAAAAATCTAGATAGTTCCAAAGAGAAACAAATACCAGGACTAACTCGAAGGTTGCCCTTCTAAATTATTCCTTAGAATTAAAAATTTATGTTTTCTCTGGGGGACCTTCCCTTCAAGATTCTAGGTCGAAGGAATGCCTTTTAGACTTTGTGAGAGAATTAGTTCCGAAATATACGAAGGTCAGTATATGAAATATATAGCAGATAGCCTAGCGGTATGAACATTGGACTGCCAAGTTAAAGGTCGTATGTTCGAAACCTAGGCACGCACCTCTGACTTTTCGCATTCATGTGTGTTTTAGAAATTATTTATCACTTGCTAAAACGGTGAAGGATTTTATCGTGAGAAAACCAGCACACCTGAGAGATTTTTCAACGGTGTGTAAAGCCATGTCAGAGGCCTACGGGCGGTTTAAACTCTGACACCAGGTTGTTCATCAACCATACGATAAGAGAGAGAGAGAGACGGTGAAGGATTTTATCGTGAGAAAACCAGCACGCCTGAGAGATTTTTCGACGGTGTGTAAAGCTTTGTCAGAGGCCTACAGGCGGTTTAAACTCTGACACCAGGTTGCTCATCGACCACACGATAAAGAAAGAAGAAGTATATGAAAGGTAGCGTGTCTTTGGGCAAAAACTTTTAAAGGTTTAGATTAAGACCGACCTCCACGTCGATGTCGAGGTCGAACTCAAAAGATTACTCAAAAGAACTGAACTCAAAAGAAGACTTTTGAGTAATCTCAAAAGTCATCTTTCTTCATTTTCTTTATCGTATGGTTGACGAATAACCTTGTGCCAGAATTTAAACCACCCGTAAGCTTTTACATGGCTTTACACATTCTCAAATCTCTCAAGTATGCTAATTTCCTCACGTTTTCCTTCTCCGTTTTAGCAATTGATAATTAATTTCTAATACGCAATTATATCTGAAAAATCAGAGGTGCGTGCCTGGTTTATGAGCCTACGACCTTAGAATTGGCAGCTTTCACTACTGAACATAGAAGTTATAAATAAAAATATAAATTAAAACAAACCTAGATAACTTTGATTCACACAAACAAACAACAGTATGATAATTAATCTAAAACCACAACCCATCCAATTAGTGTCCGAGCTTATCGCCGCTTGACATCAAGACTGGCAATTAAGTCACCCTCTTACTTTGAAGACTATTAATCATACCTGAAGAGGTACAGCATTTGTGTTGTGTTAATGAACCAGAGTTCATAAGCTCCGGGGTTTAGGTTTAAACCTCAGTCAAGCACCACTAACTTTATATCTATCCTACTTTCTACTATAAATAAATTCTTCTAGCCTTATTATCCCCAAATTCTTTTGGGGTTGGCTTCTAATCTAACCAGATGCAGTTGAATATCAGTTTTCTACGGAGCGACTGCCTATCTGACCTCCGCAACCCAAAGGGATACGATATTCTGCGGTTAAATCAGTTGTCAGGATTTTATAAGGGTACTGACTCCCTATATCGACTGACAACCGGGACCAACGGCTTAACGCGTTTTCCGAGGCACGGAGCAGGTGATAATTAATTTATAATACACATATAACTTACGAAAACTCAGAAGTGCGCGCCTTGGGATCGAACTCGAGACCTCTGAATTATCAGTTGACGGTCATACCACTAGGCTATCAGTGCTGCCAACACCTACTAATTACACAACTAGGCTAATAGGGACTGTAGCTTGAGATTGTCAGAGATTACCCCCCAAACATGGATTCCTAAGAGCTCAAAGCTAACTGTTTATGCATAGGTACCCTCTTATATTCAATAGTAAATAAATAAATCAGCATGTAACTGTCCCAATATAGGGCAAAGGCCTCTTCTCATACAGAGAAGGATTGAGCATTAATCACCACGCTAGCTCACTGCGGGTTGGCGATTTCAGACTATTAAAGTCCAGGTTTCCTTACGATGATTTCCTTCACTGTTAGTCAGTGGTGTCTTTGATTAACTAACAAAGTACATATGACATTGGAAAAGTCACATTGGTACATTCCAGGTTCGAACCCACACCTACGCGCTTGCAAAGCGAGTCTGTTCCCAATGCGCCACGACGATTCAACAGTGCTCTCGTATATTTTCTATCGCATGATAGGTTTAAATTCTTTAAAAATCCGCCGACTACAATATCAACTGTTTATGTTTATTGTTAAATACCTACTTTTATTTTCATAGCGTTTTAAGTTCATTCGATTCGATCTTTGAATTTTATCCGTTTAAAACACGCGAACATAAAAATTAACCTTCAAGAATATTGTTCGCCATTTTTTACTTGTCAAAAACATATATTTGCACCTCAAGGGTTTGTTTTGTATTCTGAGTATTACAAAAAATTAAATATAAAAATAAATGAAAGTGTCAAAAACATTATTACCTAACATTGCATGTTTTTTTTTTGACAACAAAATGGGAAGGGTTACTAAGAATTAGGGGTGCCATTTTTTTTTTTATTTTTCTGGATGAAGTAACTTACACTTCAAATATTATAATAATAATTGCATCATGCGTTTTTTACCTTATGTGTGTGTGTGATTTTTACCAATTTCGATGTTGGAAAAAATTTATTGTTTATTTTGACTGATTTTAATGAATGTTTCGTTGGTGCAGTGGTAGCAAGCGCGACTGCTGAGCACGACGCCCTGGATTCGATCACCGGGTCGGGCAGTGTTATTGGGTTTTCCCAATTCTTAGTAACCGCACGGAGTCTGGAAATGTGCCCAGTTAATGGCAATAGGGTCGTACCTTTTTACATGGAGCTTATAACATAGCCAGTGAAACGTGGGTGTACTGCATACACTGCCTACCCCCTCTGGGGAATACAGGTGTGAGTCTAAGTTACTTATAAAAACATGTGACTCTTAATCACTTAATTAAATTATACCTGTCCTTGTTATTTCCATGCCAATAAATAGAGATGGCAATAGGGAAGATGCACTATTTTTATTTTTGTTTTCATTTTAAAGAATTCCATGTAGAATAGACCACAAATATATTTAAAAAATTAAAACATTGCAATTTATCCGAAAAAATGCTGTTTTAAATTGACAGTTGGACAGTTCGCGGGAAAACGGACTTATGGTGCTGATGACGTCACTCTTGTCTTTTACTGGTTCGCCGTTGGCTTTCATACTTTTGCATATTTATTTAAATCGAATAAAAAATAGTATTTACAAAGTATAGAATTTTATTTTATAAATTTACAAAAAAGAATAACTTAAATATTATAAAGTTATTACATTTTAATTTTGGAAATACAGCATCTATCCAGAATTTCTATGCAGCATTCATAACAGATAAAATGCTTTTATCGTATATACAAATATACTTCTTTTAATTTTTCAAAGTTTGTGTGTGCTATAAGTACAGAAAAGTGATATTTTCCTTATGCTGAAAAACATTTGAAGTTGTACTTGTGCCCAATATTTTGGTGTTATTTTATTGTCTTTCACATAGGAAAGTATGGTAGGTAGCTTCTGTTAAGGATATTTCACCTCTACTGTGTAATTTTCAGCCGTCAGGTGTTGCACCAAAAAAGGGTACTCGGCATTACGAAGAAATCCAGCTTCTTCAATTTTAATCTAAAATGCTGATTAAAATAATATAAACAATATTTATTACTACAAAGGCCTGGAACTAAACATACCTAACTAATTATTTTATTCAAAATATTTAAACTAGAGAAAAACTAATGATGTTATGTAAATACTAACTCTAGGTAAACACCCGGAGTCTGCTTTGATAAACCCAACTCCCATTTTTATTAAAAAAACGCAATTAATATTCCCATAAAATAATATTCACCTTTACAACCATAACGTCAAATAAGTTGTCAAAACAAGTGTGACGTCACGAAACGCTAATTCGTGTTTTAAAATACGTATTGTTTCAAGTCATTTTTAAATCGTAATTATTGTAAAAAAACAACAATATGTAAAATAAAAACGTTGCAGTGGCCTTTCTTTTATATTTTTTTAACGTTTTAATCATACAAATTCCATAAATATTACATCTGCATCTTCCCTATTGATTTAAGTGAAGTTAATTTCATAGTGTGATATTTGACATTAATTTCATATGTCATTTAAGATTGTTGACGTTTATTTCATATGTCATTTAACTTTTAATTATATAAGGGTGTAAAAGTTTAAATAGTCCAAGGCTTCTTTGTTTTCAAAAGTAAATATTTAATATCGTTCTACATTATTTTGTTTGCGGAAGTAAAATATCATGTTTTTGAGGAAAATTATTCACAAACAATATTGTGGGAAGTCAATTAGAGAAGTCGTACTTTAAGGGTTCACCATTATTTCGCTGTTGGTATTTATTGGTCTATAGATAAATGCGGTATACAGCTTATCAAAAAAGAGTCTGAAGCGGTGACAGCTGGAACTAAAAATAAAAACCTTAAAAACTAAGTTTGAGAGTTCTAAAATAACTTAAAAGTGATTCATTTGATTATAATTGATGACGAAAAATTCATCACAGAAATAGGTAAGTACCAAATTACTTGTAATTCTGAATTGTAGTATGAGAAGTGCGACAGTGGCGCCCCTAATTTTTTCACTATTTTTTGCCAACTCTTTTTTGTACAGTAAGTGTAAACTTACTAAGCCTAAAGGTAGTCACAAACGGCGTCGCAGTACACATTTTAAGAACTAAATGGTGACTGAAGGACATTTTTTTTATAATGATCAAGTAAATGTTTCTAAAACATAAATAAAAACGCTTATAAAACGCGAATTTGGACCAAATACATAACAATATTATCGTTTAATAGTCATGCAGACGTAAATTTTGAAACACGCGACTGAAACATCATCAGCTAAACACCTACATAACGTCATAGTTATATAAATGCCGCTATGAAACTGTTATTTAACTTGAAGTCATATAAGGTTGGTTTTATACCATGTTTTTGCTAGTTGGGCAGGCGGTAACTAGCACTTGTGGGCGCAAACTATACCGTAAAAGTACCTATTTATATTTACTAAGGTAACTTTCACTGAAACTGGCGCTAACGATCTAACTTTGCCTTTGAATTGCTGACTAAAGACACTATTAAGAGTTCCTAAGTTGCACATCCAGTCCCATCAAAAGTTTCTAGTGGTCAAAGAAACTGCATTCACTTTTGTTTCGAAGTAAGTAATTAAGAAATTTCTGATGTATTTGGTGCTACCTATACAGGGTTATTTGTAAAACACCTGCATCCTTAAAAGGGGTCATTACACTCATCATTATGAACAACTTTTACTATGGGACCAACCCTGAAATCGCAAAAAAAAATCAGCTGTTCCATACATTTTGTTGAGTCAGGTGAACATAAATGTATGGAACAGCTGATTTTTCAATATAAAAAGTTGTTCATAATGATGAGTTTAATGAACCCTTTTAAGAATGCTGGTGTTTTACAAATAACCCTGTATATATTTAAAGTTAAAAATGTAGGAGAAAAAGTTTGTCTGTGTAGAATTCAAACCTGCAAGCTGTCGGTTAAGTAAGGTTACTAGTAAGTAAGGTAACTTAGGTATGAAAATTAAAATAACATTTTCACAAGTCACAACTTAAAATACCAAATAAATATATAGGTCGTAAACTTTCAAGAATTTTTAGTGGAAAAACTAATTTTAAAAAGTTTGAATTGGGGGCAAAAATTTAAGGCGACATTAAATGTTGAAATCACGACTTGAAGTCGAGGCGGGACTATTAAGGGGTAGCGACATCTTGAGGCGGTAATCTGTTGAGTTGCTTCGCAGCCGAGCATGAAGATAACATTGCGTTGGAGTAGATACACTCGGGGATAGGAAAAGGCGAGCATGTTGGGATTTCAAGCAAGCTATTTGGGAATTTAAACCTTGACAAAAAACAGTTGACAGGCGCCGACCCTCCCTAAACCGCTACGTTGCTCGCACATTGAAGACATTATATAATGTGTTCCTGACCGATTTTTAGTCACAGCGGCTAATCTCAGCGAAGATTAGCCAACTACGCAGGAGATATTACAGTGCACAAGTGTGTGCGCAAACACAGATGCACTCTCTATTCCCTCACTCTCATAATCCGATGGGACGGCAATCCGACACGATTGTAGAGAGATCGTTGAGAGACCAACGGCTTTACGTGCTTTCCGAGACACAGAGCAAATGATAGTTAATTCATAATACGCACATAACTTACGAAATGTCAGAGACCAGAGAGAAAATCTTTCTACATGTCAGAGGTCTTAAGTTCGGACTTAACCACACACTTCTAAGTTTTCGTAAGTTATGTGCAGTATTATTAATTAATTATCACTTGCTCCGTGCCTCGCAGTCGTTCCTGCGGTTGATCTCTTTCCGTTCGTGTCGGATTGCCGTCCCATCTGATTATGAGAGTGATAAAGTAAAGAGAAGAAATAAAATAAAAAGAAGAAAAGAAATAGACTGCCTCGTTGGTCCAGTGGAAGCAATCGCGACTGCTGAGCACGAGGTCTTGGGTTCTATCCCCGGGTCGGGCAAAGTGTTATTGGGTTTTTCCATTACGAAATTCTCAGTAGCAGCACGGAGTCTGGAATTGTGCCCGGTTAATGGCAATAGGCTCGCCCCCTATTACATGGACTTAAAACATAGTCGGCGAAACGTGGGTGTACTGCACACCTCTGCCTACTCCCTCTGGGGAATAAATAAATAAAAAAAAAAATTATAGGTACACGAGTGTGTACACAAACTCAGATGCACTCTTTTTTTTTATATTATTTATAGACTCACGCCTGTATTCCCCAGATGGGTTGGGCAGAGGTGTGTAGTACACCCACGTTTCGCCGGCTATGTAATAAGTCCCATGTAATAGGGGGCGAGCCTATTGCCATTAACCGGGCACAATTCCAGACTCCGTGCTGCTACTGAGAATTTCCTAATGGAAAAACCCAATAACACTTTGCCCGACCCCGGGATCGAACCCAGGACCTCGTGCTCAGCAGTCGCGCTTGCTACCACTAGACCAACGAGGCAGTCGTGTATAATATCTCCCAAATTTATTGAGATTGGTCACTGACACCGAAATTCGGGGAATCAGTTCTAGATTTCCGTCGCCCGTATGTCACGAGGTTCAACAATGCACTCTGAAGCATTGCCGTGCCGACGGTACCTAGACGAGAGAGACCATTAAATTTTATTGTACTGCAAACCGTAGCATTTGTTCTCGAGAATCTACGGTATTGTTAGTTTGATTTACGTAGTACAGCTTTCAGAAATTTGTTAAAATTTTACTAGGTATTGTTTAGATAGCGAGGCTCGAAGCATTGTTTTAGAATGTCTTCAAGGGTAAAAGTCTGCCTCGCAAAAGTCCAATCAAAATCATCAAAATCTAAATATTTTTATTTCTGTAGGTAGACCATTAGGCACTTATGAATAGTCATAATTCTAATATTGTTTGTTGTAAGAGTGACTCTAGTTGCCAGTTCCAAGGGCAGCCTACCCTTCATGGAGAAGAATCTGGCAAGAAACTCCATTGTTGCTCTTTTAAATATAATGGCTTACAATATTTTAGGTTACATTGTTCTGAGGTCTTATGAGAGAACAATGTCACTCGACTAAACATAAGTACACCTTAACAATATTTATGCTTTTGATAAAATTACCATAACAGCTATGAGCTGACCAGTCCCAACAGACGGCATCCGTTCACGAGTATGACGCGAAGTATGAGATCGGCCTGAAACATAGACTTACGCCTGAAAGGTAGGTAGAGGTGTTTTCCCATGGTAAAGCCTATGGGTGGTTTAAACTCTGACACTAGGTTGTTCATCAACCATACGTTCAAGAAGAAGAATTTACCGAAGTTATGACGTAATATTGCAATGATTTACGCGTCTCTGTAAAATGACGTCACGCTTTAATTTTATTAACTTTGCCTCCAAGCATGTTCTTGGCAACATTTCTATTTGCTAACGACTTTAAGCATGCAATAAAGTCGTTTATTAAAAAGTATTGTTTTTTTTGTTTTACGATGTCTATTTTTGGATATTAACAGGGTTCCGGAATTGGTCGGTAATTTAGGAAGGAATTGTGTAATCTTTTAGTAAAATCAAAATTTTCTCTTTTTTTTCAAATCTTTTAGTAAAAATCGTAATTGGCTTGTGTAGTTCTTGGCTGAATAAGCATGTTACTTACGGCGTGTAACGAACCAGAGAAAGGCGCTGGAAGTGGTAACCACAGTTTATTTTCAAGATACAATTTAAACAATCTTAACAACAAGGTGAACCCGTATGAACTCCCAGTGTTTTCACTATATATTGTAATTGCTTTTTGAATTTAGAATACAAAATAGAAATCCAAAAAGGTAATCCAAAAAGGTGATGTTCAAAGTAGTTGTAACAAAGCGCGATATTAATTTTTAACCGACTTCAAAAAAGGAGGGGGTTCTCAATTCGACACGTGTTTTTATTTTTTGTGTATACGAAAGTTGTGTTCCTTGGTCTGTTTTTCTTTCACGCAGCAACGGAACAACGGACTGTGACAAAAGATTCTTCATCTACCCAAACTCTTCACGATGTAATATGCATAAAGTCTAATCTGCCTCGGTGTAGTGGTAGCAAGCGCGACTGCTAAGCACGAGACCCTGGTTCGATCTGGCAAACTATTATTGGGTTTTTCCATTAGGAAATTCCCAATAGCAGCACGGAGTCTGGAACAATAGGCAATAGGCTCGCCCCTCTATTACATGGGACTTATTATAACATAGCCGGCGAAACGTGGGCGTATTGCACCCCTCTGCCTACCTCCTCTGTGGAATACAGGCGTGAGTCTATAAAAAATAATAACAAATAATTTTATACTTTATTTCTATGACGAATTTTTGGTCATCAAATATAATCAAATGCTTATAAATACTTTTAAGTTATTTTAATACTCACAAACTTAGTTTTTAAGATTTTTAGTTCCAGCTGTCACGGCCTCAGACTTTTTTGCCAAGTTGTTTAACTAACTTCTAATTATTTTAATCATTGTACGTCTAAATGAATTACTTAATTAAAGAACATGTTGCTAACAATGTACACGTTACGAAGCTAATGTAAATCCAACAGATAAACTGTGCTGATTGTAGGCGTGTAGCTTACCCGGCAGGCGGCAGCTCCCGTGTTGCCACAGACTTGAAATGTTTAGACAGAATTTATTTATGTCATAATATCACTTAAAAGCGCTCATGACGCCGTGTTACGGATAGCACGTTAAGCTGTTGGCCCCGGCAGTCAATTGTAGATCTTTGACAATCGTTAAGGGTAGTCAGAACCGCGAAAGTCTGACAACCAGTCTTACCAAGGGGTATTGTGTAACCCAGTATCTGGGTTGTGGAGGTCTGATAGGCAGTCGCTCCATGTAAAACACTGGTATTCAGTTGCATCCGGTAAGACTGGAAGCCGACCCCAACATAGTTGGGAAAAGGCTAGGCAGATGATGTCTCAATGGAGAAAAACTGTACTTTCTTCCTTCGTAGCGGCAGGTACGTACCCAGTAGGTCATAATAGTATCCTTGTAAAATTTTCTTAACTCTATAGCACAGCCGACCTTTTAATTTCACCCGAAATGAATTAATAATGTGCCATTTGTAAGAATTGTTCGTTCCGTGCGCTCTTCACAGAATACGATACGTAATTACGTATTAGTGTTTCTATTGCGACGTAATAGAACTACAGTGGCGAAATAAATTGGTAACGCTGCATATTTTCAAGCGAGGAGAGCGTAGATTTCATATCGTGGTTTATTAGGTGTAGGCCCTTGTTATGGGTGACGTCATGGTGGTACTTATGGTTAGGTACTTTGGAAGTATGAAGGTGTGAGTTCGAACCTGGCATGTACCAATGTGACTTTTTAATGTCATGTATACTTTCTTAATTAATCTAAGAGACCAATAACTAACGGTGATGGAAAACATCGTGAGAAAACCTGGAATTACTAGTCTGATTCGTCAACACGCAGTAAGCTAACGTGTGGTGACGAAAATCACCACACAAACTTTTAAACTCTAAACTTTTTCCAAGAAAAACGAAAAAAAAACATTAGAAAAATACCTATTTTTTAAAGTCCATTTTAATTACCACAAATCTCACTGAAAACAAAATGCAAAGAGAAACAATAACTCGCAGAAAGGACACTTGATAAACATGGGAAAGAAAACAAAGTTCCTGCGTACGTAGGTACTCACGGCGCGCACACAGCTTTGTTTGCCAGAAGAGACAATGTAACGGGTTTGAAGAGAGAATGACAAAGCATGGCTGTGCCTACGCAAATATAGATATGGAAGGCGTCTGCCAATGAAATAGAGCAACTAGAAATGGCAACTGTTAAATACTGTCACAGTATTAACAGACGGGACTCAGGTGCAGTGCGAGTGTGGAGCGGCTGTGCAGGATATGCCCAACCTGCTTTCCTGTCCGGCCTATACAGCAATGTGTACCATGCAGGACCTGAACGAGGCTACGGACAAAGCTATTGAAGTTGCCACATACTGGTCAAATAAAATTTGAATTGGGTCTTGACTCAACAAGAAGAAGTATAATATCCTCCTGATCGAATTTCGGTTACAGCAGCCAATCTCAACGGAGATTAGCCAATTACGCAGGAGATATTATAGTGCACAAGTGTGTGCGCAAACACAGGTGCACTCTCTATTCCCTCTCTCTCATGGTCCGATGGGACGGCCTTCCGACACGATCGGAGAGAGAACAGGCGCAGGGCCAACGGCTTTACGTGCGTTCCGAGGCACGGAGAAACTGATCTCTCTTCGATCGTGTTGGATTGCCGTCCCATCGGATTACGAGGGAATAGAGAGTCAACCTGTGTGCGCACACACCTGTGACGGATTTCTAGAAATTTGTAGCAAACAAGAAATATAGCTCTTAATCTAAGACAGGGGTGATGAACCTTTTCACATAAATTTGACTCTTCTTTCGCCTGCCCTGGTCCCATATTACTTGGGGTCGGCGCAAAATGTCTTCTTCTTCCATTCCTCTCTATCAGCCGTCATCTGAGCATTTACTCCTTTTTCATTCATATCAGTGCTTACACACTCCATCCATCTTTTCTTTGGTCTCCTTCTCCCCTTCCATCCATCAACACTTATATTCATCACCTTTTTAGACACATGTGTTTCATCCCTCCTCATCACATGCCCATACCAAGACAAACGATTTCCTTTCAACTTATCTGTTACTGGCGCCACTTTTAAACTTCCCCTAATATACTCATTTCTTACTTTATCCCTTCTTGTCACTCCACACATCCATCTCAACATTCTCATCTCTGTTACATGCAATCTTTTTTCATCCGTCTTTTTCAAGGCCCAGCATTCCGATCCATACAGTACGACAGGTCTGATAATGGATTTGTAAATTTTGCCCTTTATTTTGAGGGGCATCCGCGGGTCACAAGTTGTTCCTGTGACCTGTCGCCATTTCATCCAACCTGCGTTGATCCGGTGTGTAATATCTCGGTCTATTTCAGCATCCCCTTGAACAAGTGATCCGAGGTACCGAAAATCGGAGCAGACCGGCAAGGACACTCCGGCGAGAGTTACGGGGAAAGGACTGGAGAGACCGCCGAAATCGCAAAACAAATATTCTGTTTTGCTTTTACTTATTTTCAAGCCAACACTCTCCAGCCTTTGCCGCCATTCCTCCAATCTGCTCTGGACCTCTAGACCATCCTCAGCAACTAGCACAATGTCATCGGCGAACAGCATACACCATGGTGCCTCTTCCTGTATGTCCGACGTAAGAGCGTCCATTATCATCAGGAAGAGGTAAGGGCTAAGAGCCGACCCTTGGTGTAAGCCTACAGCCACATTGAAGCTGCCAGTAATGCCCGCTGTGGACCGGACTTTGGTTCTGCAATGACTGTACATCGCCCGGATCAATTGTACATACTTCCCAGGCACACCTTTCTCTTTCAGGGCCCACCACAAAACCTCACGTGGTACCCGGTCGTATGCCTTTTCGAGGTCAACGAAAACCATGTGTAGGTTTTTGTGTGCCGCTCTGTATTTCTCGCTTAGCTGGCGAATAGCAAAAATGGCATCCGTTGTTTGACGATAGCAGAAAATATAATGTGTAGCAAAACTTGGTTTGTATTTAATAGATAAAAACCAAGTTTCACTATGTATCAATTGTCATAAATACGGCTAGAGCACTATGCAAGTACCTACTACTTATTTTTATACTAACTTTTCGCTCCCGCGTGGTCCTAATTTTTCCGAGAAAAAAAGTAGAGTATGTTTTCTGCGTCAGGGATAAACTACTAGCTAAATTAGACTCCAGCCCAGCAGTGGTTTGGACTAATTTTTTGTTATTATAAAAATACTAAGACCCTTATAAAATTGTATTAAAATCTTAATAGCGCGTTCAGCTTTTCCAATAAAAGTAACAGCGCCATCTATTACCCAAAGTTAGAAGTCATTTTAACATA
Organism: Protodeltote pygarga; assembly: GCA_936450705.2. NCBI lineage: Eukaryota > Metazoa > Arthropoda > Insecta > Lepidoptera > Noctuidae > Protodeltote > Protodeltote pygarga. The sequence continues at coordinate 3,594,368 of OW388274.2, forward strand.
CAGCCCAACAAGGGCGATTGTCCTTATTTCCTTAACAATGACCGCCCACCATAAGAAACAACATAATGTCTTAATCACTCTCCGGGTCATCCTTCAAAATTAGCGCACTCCTAAGAACAAGAACCGTACTCCTTCAAAATTTGCAAAAAAAAATACCTCATGGTTACAATATTTTGTCACGTGTTGTCGACACGCGCCAGAGGTTCGCCACCCCTGCCCAAGAACTACTAAAGTACTTTACTAAGTTGTTTCTGAGAAAATCGATTATCAAGACGGATAAATCCTGAGGATATTGACATGATACTCTGAGATGGATGAAGTTTTATCAGATCATAGACGCGGATTTGTTTGCGATCGTTATGTAGAGGCAGTTTTACGAAGTAAACATTAGATAGCTCGAGCAGGATTACGTATAGCTTAGTTGGCATAACGGCTGGTTGAATACTGTTTGATTTTTTCTTTCTACAAAAATCTTCAACTTTAGTGTTCACTTCGCATAAGATTTGTTATTGCTTACATACAAATCATATAATGTCCTCCTGACCGAATCTCAACCGAGATTAGCCAACTATGCAGGAGATATTATAGTGCACATGTGTGTGCAAACACAGATGCACTCTCTATTACCTCACACTCAAATCCGATGGATGACAATCCGACACGACCGAAGAGAGATCAGGCGCAGGGCCAACGGCTTTACGTGCTTTTCAAGGCACGGTGTAAGTGATAATTTATAATCGCAAATAACTTACGAAAAGCCAGAGGTTACCTCTGGCTAGCATTGTATTCAAATGTAAAATTAGACAGGCTAGCCCTTTTGTACTTCATACGGCAGATGTTACTACGATCTGTGATGGGCACAAGTTTCTATTAAAAACTTTTTTTAAAATTTTCTATTTACGAATTTTAAATAATAAAATGTGTTTGGTAGCTTTAAACATCTCTTCACAACTTTTGTGAGTACACAGGAAGTACTTACACAAAATTTTTCGAAGTCAAACATTAGAAAAGTTTTGTCCCGAGTTACGTGGGTGTTCGATATAAGATACATAGACATTGAGTGACTTTGAGCTTAAAATACCCCAGTTTTTACGTCATTCACAACATATATTGCATATTTAAAGAGGCGTTGTAGCTATAAAGGACATTATATACTGGAATTCAAAACTTGTACTACACTATTTCAATATTTTTTGTGAATTTTTTACATGTATTTGAAAAAACAACTGATACGGATGGGATTCGATCCACGATCTTCGGCGTACCGTGCCGACGCTCTAACCGCTGAGCCACCGTATCCCATCAGAATCAGTCGAAATTTCAAGTCTCATTCTACGCCTAGGGCGTGTGGTAATATCTATCGGAATACATTACGTATCCGACTCAGTGCTACAAACTTTGCAGTTTTAGAATTTAAATTACAATCACACTATTTAAATTTCAATAAAAATTTAATTTAAAAAATCTTTTAAGGTAGATAATTATATATTAATGAAATGAAAAGGAATGAAAAAAGAATTTCATTAATATATAAATTCTCAAATAAATATCAAATAATAATAATTATTAAGTTTATCATAATTTTAAAATATTTAATAATTATTTTATAGTAATCATTTTATAATTTATTAAAATACGGTTAAATTAACTTAGATAAAATTTATAGTTTTTAATAAGTTCTGACTTTAAGTTTAGGTACTGTGTGGTACTTCCGGCCTTAGAATAGAACCACCCCTACTCGTCCCGTGGGTGTCGTAAGAAGCGACAAAGGAAAAGATCCGGGGGATGATGAGTTTAAGTTCTAATACTGCAGTCAGGGTTGTCGCCTCATGAGGGTACGAGTGAGAGTGTACTTGTACAGTCGTAAATCTGCTAGTGACTGTTCACACTATAATTTTTGGTTACAATAACATGTAATGGTTACAAAAGCCGTTACATTTCGTTTTACATCCTTGATTCGACCGGTAGGAACAAGCGTCTCGTAGAGTAGTCGTTGTGCGTATTCACTTACTTACCGTGTGAGTGCTTACTTGTGAGTACTACGTACAACATCTACAACAATGTAGTACGTATATGTACTAGTGACTATCTTGTGCTTAGAAGACAATTGGTGTAGCGGTTTAGCGACCCGTCTTCTATGCTTGGTAACGCTTGTTCGATTCACGGGAGAAATATTATTTGCATACTTTATATGTATTTTATGACTGCCTCGTTAGTTTAATGGTAAGAAGCGCGACTGCTGAGCACGCGGTCCTGGGTTAACCCAATAACACTTTGCCCGGCCCGGGGACCAGGCCGGGCAAAGTGTTATTGGGTTTTTCCATTAGAAAATTCTCAGTAGCAACACGGAGTCTGGAATGAGTTCTTTATATTGTTGCTAGCTTCCGCCCGCGGCGTGACCCGCGTGGTATGTTCATAAATTGTAGCCAACATGTGGCGCCATCTATTATCATAAGAACGGTATTGTTGTTATGTTCAGGAACAGTACCTTTTTCAGGATGAAAGATACAGCTGACAATGTATATGTAAAATTTTAAGATGATCGGTTCAGTGGTTTATTTGTTATTTTAAAATCATACTAATATATCCTTACTTAATTATTATTAAGTATTATTAGTTTTGTTAAGTATTAAGTATTATTAAGGTTTTGTTTCTGCAAGAATTTTAAATTTAGTTTCTAAATCTATTTTATTATTTTTACCCGACTACTAAAAAAAAGGAGGGTTATGATTTTAGCAGTCTATGTATGTATGTATGTATGTAAGTTTGTTCATCTGTTCCCTCGTAGCTCCTAAACTATTTGTTGTAATTCAATAAATAAGGTGTCTATCGATGCGTCTTAACGGTCTGCGGGTTATAGGATATATGAAATTTCGTAAAATCAAATAAGGTGGATTTTAAAAATAAATTAGTCAGCTTGAAAAAAATAAAGTTAAGGTAAATTTATCGTGTTTGATATCAAATGGAAGGTCTTGATGAGCACATTCAGAATATGTATATATTATCTATATATTCTGGACCACTTCTTAGAATATCAGGCTTCTAACTACCCGTTACGACTATCATAAATATATGTGATTATAACACTGCATACAATGTGAAAACGTAATAACAATAAATATTTACTAATTAAATTAAAGTTTCTACACATCACGGCCTATTAAATTATGATTATATTTTAAAATAATGTTAATTAAATTGAGATTTCTTTTTCGTAACTAGATGGCGTTGGTTTGCGGTTTTGTGGAAGTAAGTAACATAGAGTTAAAAATACCTCCTCAAAAATCCCGGAATCGTAAACATAACAATTAAATCCCGGGATTTTATTAATATAGACTGGACTTTGACCTATAGTTTTTATTAGAATAAATTTTGTATGTAAAATAAAACTCATTAATTTAACAGTTTTAGTACCGAACTACTTAAGCATTACATTAAGTATCTGTTATCGATGTCTAAAAACATAATAAAGACTTTTTATTATAATAATTTAGTTCATATGTATTTAAAACGTTAAATTAATATTTTGGAGAATTTATTACATGTTTTAACACATGTTTGCTTCTTAAATATAATAAATTATTTAATAAGAAATTTGAGAAACAACTGATACGGAAGGGATTCGAACCCACGATCTCCGACGTACCGTGCCGACGCTCTAACCGTTGAGCCACCGTATCCCATCAAAATCAGTCGAAATTTCAAATCTCTTTCTACGCCTAGGGCGTGTGGTAATATCTATCGGTGCCTTCTAAAAACTGCAAAGTTTAGAACACTGAGTCGGATAATTAATGTATTCCGTTCGATATTACCACACGCCTAAGGCGTAGAAAGAGATTTAAAATTTCGACTGATTCTGATGGGATACGGTAGCTTAGCGGTTAGAGCGTCGGCACGGTACACCGGAGATCGTGGATTCGAATCCCATCCGTATCAGTTGTTTTATCAAATTTCTTATTAAATAATTATACGTAAAATTAATTTCTTATTTCCCGGGAATTAATTGTAATGTTTATGATTTCGGGATTTTAGAGCAGGTATTATCAACTCCATGTTACTTACTTCCTCGAACTTTAGGTAAATATACTCTATCTATGATGATATCCCACAAAAAAGGTTTCATGTGTACTTATACAGCTTGGCAAAAAAGAGTCTGAGGCGGTGACAGCTGGAACTAAAAATAAAAATCTTAAATAACTACGTTTGTGAGTACTAAAATAACATAAAAATGATTCATTTGATTAAAATTAATGACAAAAAACTCGTCATAGAAATATGTAAGCACTTAATAACTTGTAATTTGAATTGTAGTGTGAAAAGTGCGACAGCGGCGCCCCCAATTTTTCCAGACTCTTTTTTGCCAAGCTGTACTTCTTACTACTTTTCATGTATACCTACTTCTAAGAAATATATGAGGCCATGTTTTAATAGCTCGAAGTCGCGGACGACACCTTTGAAATAAATTTAATTTAAAAAATACATGACATTGACTAAAGGTTTGAACCGAAGTTGACAGTTAAAGAAATCTACCTATTTAAGAACTACCACATTCTAAAAATATGTGATTAAAATGAATTTTATTGGTTTCTTTACCACTAAAAATCATTGAAAAAAAATATAGTATAAAAACTAAAACCCGACTACTTAAAATCTAAAAACAAGCTTCTTAGATTTGAAATAAAATTCTGTAGTCGGAGGCCTTAATGTACACTCACCGGCACAATTAACCGCCCACCCGGTTTTTCTTGATTTTTGGAGATATTTTAGGATATTGGGAAAATTTGATAAAAGGTTTATTTTAAGCAACATTTCAGCAATAAAAACAAATGTCAAAAGTTTAAAAAAAATCTTTTTACTTGGATTAATTTATTTTAACAACCGAAAAACGTTTTTATTTTACTTGACAAAAAATAACATTTTCTTTTTTCTCGATATTTAATAATGTTGTTTTTTTTTTTATTAATGTGTGTTACTTCCCCGGACTCTAATGACTTTTTGAAGCCTGTTTTAAAGTCCACACATGAAAGTTTGAATATCCGTTTGAGGAACACTGTGCCATTCCTCTAAATGAGCTGTCTTGAGCTCTCCAATAGATGTTGGTGCTGGTATTCTTGCCCAGACCCGTCATTTAAGACTGCCCCATATGTGCTCTATGAGCTTGAGATAAGGACTAAGTGCCGGCCATGGTAATTTTTGAATTGCGACCTCGTCAAGATATTGAGTGATGGGTCTAGCGACATGGAAACTTGCATTATCGTGTATTAGGATAAAATTATCTCCAATAAATGGCGCGAACGGTATTACGTGATCTTCAAGAACTTCTTCCAAGTCTCTCTGAGCATTCACACTGCCTCTATTGTAGCCAACAAAATCGGTACAAGCTTCATAAGTGATACCTCTCCATATCATTATTGACCTCCCTGATAATCCACCGTTTCCACTATGGCGCATGGAATGAACCTTTCGTTTGGTCGTCTACACACTCGCTGACGACCGTCTGTACGTCTTAAAGCTACTCTGCTTTCGTCTAAGGACAGTACATTCTTCCACTGCTCAGTAGTCCAGTCAGCATATTTTCAAGCAAAATGTAGTCTAGCTCTACGGTGCTGTGGGAGATGTTTAGGGGCCCGAGCTGGGTGAAATTCTTTAAGGTTTCTTTCTGCCAATCTCCTTCTTATCGTACGTTTACTAAACTTACATTTTTCACCTCGAATAGACGACTACGAGCTTCAAGAACCGTAAAAAAGTGATTTTTTAACACATGATTGACAACAAACCGGTCATCTCGAGCTAAAGTACAACGGTTTTGGCCTTGACCTGGCCTCCATTTAGAAGATCCAGTCTCCCAAAATCTTCTGTCGGCATCCCGGACAGTGGTTCGAGGCACACTTAGTGTGCGAGTGATCCTACGATGCCTGTACCCAGCATCAGCTAAAGCCACATCCCTAGCTGCCCCAGTACCGTCTATTGGCATTTTTGGGTGAATAATAAATAAAATATAGCCGATTACACTAAATAAACAACTTTAAATGGCCAGAAATGAAGAAAACGGGAAATAAAGTTACAATAGTAAAATTGCTACGAATGTCAATATTTGCCTAAATCACAAAAACGCTGCAGAAACACAAATTAAAAAAGGAACGAGGGTGTGTTAAATGTTTAATTTATTGATAAAGTAGGTACGTACCCACTTAAAAAAAAACATTTTGACATGCATTACTTAACAAAAACAAACGTACTTAGTAACACTAAACTTAGGTGGGCGGTTAATTGTGCCTTTAAGTGTATTATAGGTAAATAGGTACTAGATAATCTTCCAAGGGTAAATACTTTGTAATTTGGTGGCCTCCGACTACAGAATTTTATTTCAAATCTAAGAAGCTTGTTTTTAGATTTTAAGTAGTCGGGTTTTAGTTTTTATACTATATTTTTTTTTTTTTTTCTAAACTGATGCGTAAAATTCGGTGATGAGATATTACACGTCAAGCCACGACAGTGTACTGTAGAGCAAGCGGTACACTTGGGGCCATAACGAGATGCACAGCCGGCGCCATCTTAATTGTACACACCGTCTAGTCACAATGTTACCGACATACTCACACAATCATGTGAATTAAATTAATCATTTTTTTACCAGCTTTTGTTGGAAATGTTATCAGCTCTAAATTGTAATGTCTTCCTGACAGAATTTCAGTATCAGCGGCCAATCTAAATGGAGTTCAACTACGAAGGAGTACAACATTACAAAGTTTGAGAAAAAAAATCAGCTTGCTCCGAACAAGTTTTCATACATAAAAATTGCTGAAACTAAAATTTATTTCAAGCAGTTTTATGTTTGAAAACTTACTCAGATTAAACAGATATTTTTGCTGAACCTTTACAATGTTATTCTCTTCTCTATAGATTGAATTTTTTCGATTTGTTTTAACTATATTCAGATTTTATACCTTTACTATACGTGCGAAATAGGGGTTTAGCGAAAGTTGGCGCCCTAATTTTTGACTAAACTTTAAAAAAAAACACATTACACTCAGCTACGACTACGCAACGATAACGCTACGAACTACGCTAGCTACGAACGTCTACACGATATAAAATGACGTAGACTACACCTACGGTTTCCGTAGATGGAACGTCTACGAAGCGTTAGCGCTACGAACTACGCTAGCTACGAATGTCTACACGATATAAAATGACGTAGACTACCACTACGGTTTTCGTACATGAAGCGGCTACGAAGAGCTAGCGCTACGAACTACGCTAGCTACGAGTTCTACGAGCTAGATATTACAGTGCACGAGGTGCATACTCCGCCGGTGAGAGATCAGGCGTAGGATCAATGGCTTTACGCGCTTTCCGATAACCAGAACAAGTGTTATAAGAAGTCTGAGAGCCCCGGATACGGATCTGAGACCAATCAATGGTCATACCACTGTTATCACTGCATAAAACAAAATAATAAATCAAAAGGAGTACGCAATAGTTTTTTTTCACCAATCAAAAACACAAACATGAAAAATTAACATTCAACTGTGTCGGAACTAAGAGGTGCAAATGGAAAAACACGTAAAAACCGCAAACGGGTATAAAAACACGTGAAAATACACTAGAAACGCGTCGGGGTGTTTGTGACTAGTTACTAGTGGTACCTGTGTAGCCCATAGACGCGACGCCTGTCTTTACATAGGACTTCGGATGTGGCCCAAGTTATAAACTGAGCGATGATAAAGTTCTAATTTATTTAAGTAAAAAAAATTTCTCTCTTTCCTTCTTCTATCTTCTGTCTTTGTCTAGCGCCATAACCAACGGGCCAATCATCTAAATTAGAGTCTTCTCATCCCGCTACTTTTTTCTGATAGAGCTGGTAAACCTATTTAATAACCAAGCTTAAAATCATGCAAAAGGAGCATAATTACAATGGTAACTTGTGGTATTCTGCAGTTCCTACCTATCCCCATAGGAATTAAGTGTGAAGTTAAGCATATATTTTGTGTGATAGCCTAGTGGTGGTGACCGTTGACTGGCAAGTCAGTGGTCTCGGCTCGAACCCAAGGCGCGCAAGGACTATTCGTGAGTTATGTGCGTTTTATAAATTAGTTATCACTTACTCCGTACCTCGGAAAGCGCGTAAAGCCGTTGGGCCTGCGCCTGATCTCTCTCCGGTCGTGTCGGAATGCCATCCCATCGGACCATAAGAGTGAGGAAATAGAGAGGGCATCTGTGTTTGCGCACACACTTGTGTACTATAATATCTCCTGCGTAGTTGGCTTATCTCCGTTGAGATTGGCCGGTGTGACCGAAATTCGGTCAGGAGAACATTATATTTTCTAATATTGCGGACAAGTGTGTTCTCCGAACACTAATCACTTGAACATTAAAATGTGTAATAATCAAAAGTCACGCCAAAAGACTATTAAGTTTTAACTACGTCTTTAGGTCTTTAACGTATGTATTAATTTTGATTAAGTGAAATAAAGTTTAATTATAATTTTAATTTGTTGTACTATGGCGTTGTGATTAAAATCAGAACAGTGGGTACATTAACACTTGATTTAAAAAAAATGTCTTGTTCCAAGTATTCTTATTTTACAATTTTGTAAAATTAGTATGAAGTAATTTTTATTTTATTTTGTACTTATACAAATTAAAATAAGATCGTAGCGCCACTTAATTAGCGTAACTGTTGAGCGATTGGCATTATTACGAATACGAGAAATAAGAGAGAAGAAGAGAAGGCACAGTAAGCGTTTGCGCAGTTTTCAAGCGTATTTTCAGAGTACAAGGCAGTGTGTTGCAGATCCCGCGCAACTAAGAAACTTGTAGAAACTTAGTTAAACCAAAATTTTTTAAATAAAAAATAAGCTTTTGATTGTAAATTGATGTACACTTACATTGGTTTTATTGTTATTAGAATAAATCCCTAGAAGTTTTTTTGCCTAAAATTATTGTAAGTAGTAGAAATACATCTGTATCTCATTCAATTAAAAAACAATAAACTTTGTTTCCGTTAACTTTTCCTCGAAAATCGCTCCCGCTTCAGCTTATACCTTGCACCAACTTCTAAACTCAGCCAGACTACGTGAGTGGTGTGCATGAACTATTCAGTACACTTGACGTACAGCTAATGTATTTCTTCCTGTATTTATGTTTATACAACACTAGCAAAGCACCCGGCTCTTGCTGTATTTCGACACCCTTAGAGCACTTGAAACTCTGGCAAATGATGCGTTATTTTTTTGAGAGTTCATTTTTGGGGCGAAAAAATTTCGTGGATCACACGTAGTGACGTCACAATTTGAGTTTGAGAGACAATTTGAGACGGATTTCAGTATATTTTTTAATATTTCAGTATAGGATCTCATTACATTGTACCTACAAAGTTAGTTACTAAATAGACAGTAATTATTCCATAGTAAGGAGAAAACCGTTGTGCCGTGTGGTTTGCAGCCAGAATAGAACCACCCCTACTCGTCCCACGGGTGTCGTAAGAATCGACAATTATTCGATGTCACGTTAAACTAATTTTAGTGTAATTATATCCCTTTTCTAATAAACACCATCGAAAAAGGAAAGCAAATTGAACTATTAAATTAGAGCTGTCAAATTAGTGGACATCCTTGCAATTGACGTGAAATTAGAGCTGTCAAATTAGTCGACGTCCTTGCAATTGACGTGAAATTAGACGAGACTTTTAAGACATGCTGACTAAATTCTCGTTGATGTCATACAATTGGACTATTTTGACAGCTCTAAAAATCTTCTATCTTTTTCTAATGATCTCTTTTTTGATGAAATACTAAATGACTATAAAGGAAAGCAAAAAACGATGTTGTTTGCACAAAGAAAAAAAAATATTATATAAGTGAAACAAGTCAATGGACACACGTTCGAATATCAAAATGTTTCTCCTTTTGACTAAAAAGTTTTACACTTCCCCTCAAACAAAATCCATCATCAGACATCCTCACATCACACCACACCAGACACACCTAAATTCAGATCGCGCACACATTTGTAACTTTTTTTCTACATTGTCTGTTATTTGGATTAAGATTGGTTATTCTTTTAAAATTTTATATTTCATACAATTAGTTTTTAATAATATTAAATTGTCGTACTCGTACGTTATCGAACTTAAGATAAAAATAGCCTGGAAAAATATTCCTAGGCCTCCACGAGACAGGCTGGACCTAGTGTGGAGGTCACTAGCCAAACATTGTTTTCATTTCTTTCTTATTATTTGTCTATTGTCTGTAAACTATTAGAAAACGCTGTAAAACTTTTTTGGCAAAATAAACATTATTATTATTATATTATTATTTATTAAATGCCACACGGTTTCGTCAGCACATCTGCTGGGTTATCTTCCGTACACATAATGCAGACGTACAACATTTTTAGCAATGAATCTCTGACACTCTTTTAGAAAGAGAGATATTGAGTCTTAATTAGCTTATAGTGTATGCAAGAGAATTAGCACCACTACCGAATTAAGAATGTTATAGAATTAGATGAGCCTTACTTCAGAAATATCTTCAACCAATATAAATATAATCTAATACGCACATACAGACGAACGTACAACATTTTACAATAAAACTTCGTGATAGTTAATACTCCCATCTATTTTCTTGTCGCATGAGTGGCTTTCTCGAATGGCTCGGATTTTTCTAATTTCGCGCTGAAACGAAAGTTTGCATTTCAAAGTGTTTTCTTGTTTCAGTACTTTTCCTGCGTTTCAAAGATATTCGAGGCTGTATGTAAAATGACTGCAGCAAAGTTTGTAGAATAATAAAAAAAAAGTGTGGCATTCGGGGACTGCCGCGGTAAAGCATAGCATTTTTTATCAACTTATAGAATTATAATTATTTATTTATATTTTATTTATGCAGTCAATAGCTTAAAAACTTAATACAAAGTCACGTCTGGAAAAATCTAAGCAAATAATTAGTTTTTGAAATTCGAATGTCTATATTTCTAAATGTTTTGTTTTTTTATATGTTAACATTAAATATACCTTATTAAAATTTATTAGTTAATAAGGTTTTAAACACTTCTGCAATATACATAAACATAAAACATATACATAAAATATACATAATAACAAAAATAAAAACCTAATACCCTTTATTAGGTTTTTATTTTTGTTTCGGAAGTTCTCGATTCGGTCGCCTCGCTTTAAGCCCGCGATAAAATCTATGCAATTAAAAATAAAGTGCATTATATTTTTTTATTGCCTATCTCTTAGGAAATAACAGGGAATCGCAATGAGTGGAGAAAAAGGAGGGCCTTTGCTCAAAAATGGGACATCCTGAGCTAATAATAATAATCTCCAAAGGACCGCCAATGAATGTTATGTAATTTAGTCTTAATTCGCGTTTTATAAACGTTTACTTGACCATTATAAAACATTCATTTGTTAGTTGGGTACTCACTGCAAGCGCTAAAAGATATATAAATGTCTGTCAAAAAATAACACATTTACAAAACAACTTCAATTTACCCGTGTTCAAAACAGAGTCAATAAAAAGTTAACCGGATTTTTCGTGAAAATCCGGATGTCATGAGTTGACGAACCGGTTAAACCCGGGTATCATGTCGGGTCCAATCACCGGCGGGGTTCAACGTAATCCCACCTGAATTATTTTGATAACAGCCTTTTTACCTGAACAATTTTGGAGTTACAATATTTTTATTATGTCTAAAGGCCAGCGCATACTAGCAGATAATATCCTGACCGAATTTCGGTCATAGCGACGACGCTAGAGATATTATAGTGCCCAAGTGTGTGCGCAAACTTAAGTGTACTCTCTATTCCCTCACTCTCATAGTCTGATGGGAACGCTTTCCGACACGACCGTAGAGAGATCAGGCGCAGGGCCAACAGCTAACGTGCTATGCGAGGCTCATAGCTTACAAAAAGTCAGAGATACGCGCCTTCGGTTCGAACCTAAGACCTCTGACTTGCCAGTCAACGGTCCTACCACTAGGCGATCACGACTCAAATACAACACACTAGCAGATTGCACGGCAAGTAATTTCAATTGTTGTAATTTAAAAGTTATTGTCGTGAAATTTAAGTAATGTCGTGGTGGCGCATTGGTTACGGACCCGCTTTGCAAACGCGTGGATGTAGGTTCGAACCTGGCATGTACCAATGTGACCTTTTCAATGTCATATGTACCTTCTTAGTTAATCTAAGACACCACTGACTAACGGTGAAGGAAAACATCGTAAGGAAACCTGGACTTTAATAGTCTGAAATCGCCAACCCGCAGTGAGCTAGCGTGGTGATTAATGCTCAATCCTTCTCTGTATGAGAAGAGGCCTTTACCCTATATTGGGACAGTTACAGGCTGATTTATATTTATAAAAGTTATTGTCCCGTGCACAAACAATTGTTCCGTGTGGAAATCAAACCCGTGATATCAAACTTAGGAGGGGAATTGCTTAACTTCACTGAACCGGTACATCAATCGTGTCGTCAATATAAACATACATAGGACAAAAGTTATCGCTAGCAAACTATTATAACGCCTCTACCAACCACTTGGAATGTCTTTCTAATATATCTACAACAATCGATCACAACTTCAACCCAAAAACACTCGATGTTAACAACAAATCGATTACCCAAACTCGCCCATATCACGAGCATCGATAAGTTTATAGCGATTGTTATAGTCGATCAAGCAAAAGTTGGCGTATTTTGCAGCAAAGCAAGTTAAACAAGCTAAGTCCTACCAAAATAGCAGCTCAAATTTTTAAACAGCGTTCAGTTCGTTCTTACCACGTCCGTTTATAACAGTGACAGTCTAGGTATGGTAATAAATAATTATAATTTTATTAATATAGAACGCTTAATAACTATGTCAGTATATGTTATTGACTTAAACAATAAATAATGGGACAGTCAATTTGCCCGCAATGACACTCAGGATGGTTCGGACTGCCACGCACCCTCTGCAGCAGCGATGCAGTACGCTTACGCCTGGTTGAAATGCTTATAGAAGATGCAGATTCTGATCCACACCACTGATTTTGCAAAATCTTGTATGTTTCTCTGAATCTGTGACACTGTGGTACCGCAAGTTCATTTATTTATTTATTATTTTCATTCATTTATTTATTTTATTTTTTTAAGTTTTATTTTATTTTATTTATTTTATTTTTTTTTCGGGATAAATAAAAAAAATAAAATAAAATAAAAAAGTGTAAGTTGACCACTTACACCGTTTTATTTAGAGAGTCTATTAATACCATTTGTCCTGCTCCAGCGTTCGCGTTCGAATCGTCGTCCCTTCGGATTGTGACAGTGATAGAATAGAAAGTAAACCCATACTGTACATACACGAGAGAATACTGTCGACAAGCTTGTCGGTTGAAGTTCAATTTAATCTTAGAAGGATATCATTTGTCACGTATTGGTGCCAATACTAAAGTAACCGACTACAGGGTTGCGTCAAGTTGCGTCAATAACCCTTAACTTACCCTTGTCATCTCTGAGTGACGTAACCGTATCGTGACGCAAAAATATACATGATTTAGTGTCCTTCGACGATTATCGAGGGCGTCGTTGAATTGCTAATGTGGTAAGGATGAGAGCGATAGTTTGATGTGGGCCGTATTATGACAACGTGTCTCTGAAGGCAATCTCTGTCCGGTGGGTGATGCTAATTTGGACAGGTTCAACAACTAAAAATTCTAACGCTCAAAACCCAAACCTTTTGATCTGTTATAAATTTATTTGTAGATCGTGGTACCTAGTTCCCAGGTTCGAACTTAAAGCTCTGACTCTCTCTTTTGACCTCTTATGACCTATGACTTTTTTCGTAAGTATTTGCGTGTTATAAATTAATCATCACTTACTCCGTGCCTCGGAAAGCACCTTGAAAACTTGGGAAGGTTGGCCCTGCACCCGATGTCTCTCTAGATAGTCGTGTAGGATTGCCTCTCATAGCCCGATAACTATGAGAGTGAGGGAATAGAGAGTGCACCTGTGTTTGCACGCAGTCTCATATCCGATGGCCGATGTGACAAAAATTCGGTCAAGAGGACATTTTTTTTTTTTGTATGCTATACAACCAATTTAAATAAGACAGACAATGACGGTTTTCTTAAATGTCAAACAAAATTATGGATTTCAAAAATCATAAGGTAATTTTTTAACTCTTCAAACAACTTTTGTAACTGTATTTGTGAATAAGTGAGGGCCTTATAAGTGGCATCAAGCGTAGCTCTTGAAAATGCTGAAAATTACGTTGAGAAACGTACGAGAGGGCTTTTTCTTATTAAAACTTTTTTGAGTTACATTTCTGTTTCATAATTGTTAAACAGGGCAATTTTTTATACTTGTATCTTTGCCTTGTATCGTGGCAATGTTGCCTATCTTATAAGTTGGTACGGATTATTTATTATTTTTAATGTTTAAAAATAAAATTTAAATAAATTTTTATCTAAAGTTATGTAAAAGGTGCTGCCCGAATTCTCTTTTCTAGCGATACCATTGCGCCTGATACATCTGAAACTGTTTCGGCTCTAAAGGAGAAACATCCCCAGCCAGCAACAAATCTCCAACTACCCGAGGCACCTGTGGACTATGATGTTGCCGTTGAAGCCACCGCTTCTGATGTGTCCGAGGCCGTCGCGTCCTTCCAGAGCGGCTCCGCTGGAGGTCTAGATGCCCTCACGCCGCAGCATTTAAAGGATTTGTTATGCGGCAGGAGTGGCGAAGCCGGTGAAGCCCTTTTGAGGGACCTGACGGCTTTGATCAATGTCATGTTGTCGGGCCGCGTCAACGGTAACATTATTCATATTCTATATGGTGCCAATCTTTGTGCTTTAAAAAAAAAAGACGGCGGTATCAGACCAATTGCTGTTGGAATGTCATACCGCCGCCTCGCAGCTAAAATCTGCTGCAAAAAAGTTGCTCCGCAGTTGGCCAACGTTTTCCAGCCTATTCAGTTAGGTTTTGGCTCGCGAGGTGGCTGTGAGGCCGCCGTCCATTCCGTGAGAACGTTTTTGACCCAAAATTGTGGAGATGTGTTGTTGAAGGTGGATGTTAAGAACGCCTTTAATTCAGTTGATAGAGGAGCTCTGTTAACACAAATCAAGGACAAAATTCCAAACACCTACAACTTTCTTTGGCAATGTTATGGTTCTCCCTCTAAATTAATTTATCATGGCCACGAAATTTCATCTTCAGTTGGCTGCCAACAGGGCGATCCCCTTGGCCCAGCCATTTTCGGACTCGCTATCCATCCTGTCATCCAACGCTTACAGTCAAAACTCAACGTTTGGTACTTGGATGATGGGACTTTGGGTGGCGATATTCAGACCGTTTTGAATGACCTTCATCTTTTAATAGATGAATTTCATTCGATCGGTCTGGATCTAAATTTTTCAAAGTGTGAACTTTTTATTGCTGACGAGTTCCCAGCGAAAGATTTGGTAATACAGAAATTTAACAGTTTGGCCCCTAATATTAAAATAATAGAAAAATGCACCCTACGTTTATTAGGCTCCCCTATCCTGGATGAATCTTTTTCACAGTTTTTCGAAGAGAAAATTCAAAATTTTATCCAATATTCGGACCGCTTAACCAAAATTAACACACATATGGCTTTTACTATAATTAGGTTTTGTCTTTTCGTTCCAAAATTTACTTATACAGTACGTTGTTGTCAGCTTTGGAAGCATTCTGATCTGCTTCTGAGGTTAGACAACATCGTGAAAAATACACTGGCGACTATTTTAAATATAAATTTAGATGAGCGGGCCTGGATACAGGCTTCACTGCCTGTGCGTTTGGGGGGCCTAGGTATTCGATCAATATCAGGGGTTGCTCTCCCCGCTTTCCTGTCCTCGGTTCACAGCACTCAAAATTTAACACAAAAAATATTAGCGGGCTCTTTAATAAATAATTTAGGCATTGCTTTTCTGGACGAGGCCAGGAGCGCGTGGAGAGTAGCCTGCCCAAACTCTGACTACCCAAAAAATCCTTCATCGCAGCGGCTGTGGGACGGGCCGATCTGTGAGCAAGCGCGGAATTATTTAATCCAAACGTGCTTAAGCTCTGCAGATCGTGCTCGGCTCTTAGCCGTTGCCGAATGGGAGTCAGGTTTGTGGCTTCAGGCCCTCCCATCGCCAAACACAGGGACGGTCATGGATTCCTCAAGCTTCCGTATCGCCGCATCCCTTCGTTTGGGCGCATCGTGTTGCGCTCCACACCGCTGCCAGTGCGGCACTGCTGTCGACCGGCTTGGTCACCACGGCTTATCCTGCCAAAGGAGTGCGGGAAGAATTCCCCGTCACGCTAGTTTAAATGACATCATACGTCGGGCTCTTACCACCGCCAATTGTGCCGCAATTTTAGAACCTAATGGCTTGTCACGGGACGATGGTAAGAGACCCGATGGAATGACTCTGATTCCGTGGAAGATGGGGCGGCCGTTGGTATGGGACGCCACCTGCGTTGACACGCTGGCACCGTCTCATCTCTCCGGAACTCAGGGTCGGGCAGGCGCGGCGGCGGAATCTGCTGAGACCCTTAAAAGGCGCAAATATAGTACCCTAGACAGCGGGTACATATTTGAGCCTTTTGGGGTCGAGACGCTAGGACCGTGGGGGCCAGGGGCCCGTAAAATTTACAAAGAATTATCGGGACGTCTGGTCGAGGCATCTCGTGACCAAAATGCTGGTCTGTATCTGGCCCAAAGGCTTAGTATTGCCATCCAGCGAGGCAACGCAGCCAGCATTTTGGGAACGTTGCCTACAGGTAGCGGTCTTTTGGATTAAGTTTATCTTTTTAATTAGTTTATATAGATAGTTTATTTCTAGGTGTATATATATAGTTAGATATAGTTATAGTTATTTTTGTGCTCGATCTTTGTAGTTTATTAGTTGAATAAATAATAATTGTCTAAAGTTTTTGCCGATATAATTTTGTGAAATTTTTACATGTTTTAGCACATGTTTTTTTATTTAAAAATAAATATTTAATGAAAATTTTTGAAAAAACTGAAAAAACAACTGATACGGATGGGATTCGAATTTCGAACCCACGTCGATTGTTTTTGCCGATACTTTGAGATCTATAAAATCATAGAATCATGTTAGAACTTTATTGAATTAAAGCACAAATCATAATTTCAGTTCAATATCACATCGACAATCACTTTGGTGAAGTAAGTTCAGTAACATCATCCCTGTACAGTCACATTTTACGTCTCAACACCTTAATTATCTAATACATTATTTATGAGCAGATTAATTGATCCGCCCCTTATCCTATAGGATTATTAATCATTGAACAATTCTGATTTCTTGTTATTTTAAATAAATTAACGTCGTTAATAGGGATTCAGAAGACACAATGACTGATAGCCTATGATATGACCGTTAAACTGTCAAAAGCCTCAGATTTAAAAGTAGCTTAAACCTTAGAAGAAAGAATTCTTGGTAGCTTATTGGTTACGGACCCGCTTTACAAGCACCTGGCATGGTACCAATGTGACATTTTCAATGTCGATACTTTCTAGTTACTGATCATCTAAGACTACTGGCTAACGGTGAAGGAAAACATAGTGAGGAAACCTGAACTTAATACCTAGTCTGAAATTGCCAACCCGCAGTGAGTTAGCGTGGTGATTAATGCTCAATCCTTCTTTGTATGAGAAGACGCCTTTGGCCTTCAGTGGGACAATTACAGTTTAATTAATTTAACTTAAGAGAGATCGTTTCCATCCACGCGGTACGTAACATCGGATCTTCTATATCTTGTTATGTGTCGTGAAGATCTCAATACAACCAAAACTAAAGTTATAAAATGCATATTTGTTTGTGCAACGTGCGCTGACTTGTTGTATGCGAGAATGTCAGATTGCTTCGAGATATTGCGTTTATTGAATTGCGTGTGTAGTGTGGCGAGGGGTAGGGACCTTGAAGCAGAAGGATATTTACTATATACCTATACAGATACTTAGTATCTGCTCCATGGTAGGGACGAACTGGAGACTTATACATTTTACTACACGGGCATATCTCCTTCTTTCCAATATCTTTGACCAAAACAAACTCCACTCTTGTTGAACTATGATTGGAGCTAGAATAAATAAAGCGATACTTGAAAATCAAGCGCTGCGTCGTAACAAAGGTGTGCGCTTTGATATTTGAGACCAAAGACAATACACGAAGGAGTAGATCGGGAGCTGGGACCATCTTTTATTTTTTTTAAATACTGTATTTAAGCAGTGGTATGACCGTTGGACTGTCAAGTCAAATGTCGTACTGAACGGGCCTACAGGCAGGCACTGGACGGGGCTGCGAAGCGCGGTTGCAGTACCCGGCCCTGTCAGATACAGTGCAAGGAACACGCAGGGGGAAGATGTTTTTTAGTGTGCTAGCCCAATATAACCGTACGTCCTCGGACGTGCGGTATGCGGAAGGCATTTTTGACTCCCGCCCGCCAAAAAAAGGTATGCACCTGTCACTTTTCAGGTTCAGGTTTCATGTGCGTTTCAGAAATTCTTTATCAGTTGCTAAAACAGTGAAAGAAAACATTGTGAGAAAACCAGCACACGTAAGAGATTTTTCAATGGTATGTAAAGCTATGTCAGAGGCCTACGGGCGGTTTAAATTCTGACACCAGGTTGTTAATCTACCATACGATAAAGAAAGAAAACAGTAGTAAGACAGCATAAAATATTACATATTTTAGCGAAGTAATAATTCCATTATTCATCAAAAAAAAAATCGCAAAAAACTTGTTTGTATTGTAAAATGTCCTCCTGAGCAAATTTTGGATACAGCGGCCAATCTCGACAAATAAGTCAACTACGCAAAGGTAATACTATGTTATCTCTTGTGTAATTCACTAATCTGTACAAGTATGTGCGCAAACACAGGTGTACTGTCTAAGTATGTCTAAACTTTTATAATCTAATAGGATAGCAATCCGGCACGACCGGAGAGAGATCAGGCAGGACCAACTTTACGTGCTTTCCCTAAGTACATTATAATATGCACATAACTTATGAAAAGTCGGAGTCGCGCCTTGGGTTCCAACGTGACACCTCTGACTTATTCTCGTACTCTAACTGCTATTCAACGGACATAGCACTAGGCTATCTCGAATCAAATTTTGTCGTATTTTAAATTAAAAAATACCTGTATTAGTAATGTTTCTATCATCTTTCAAATACGCCAAAACATTGATTTTTGTAACAAAATATGAACCAACCTGAATCGGTTATTGCCTTTGGGAAATTCACGGTAGAAATCCTCTCGAGACGAAGGTAAATTACGATTTTATCCGAAGTTATTAGAGTATGAAATAAAGGATCAATATTATTTGGAATCTACCCGAATAATAGGGTTAAAAATATGTTCTTTTTTTTTGTCTTCGTCAATCCACATCATCATCTTTAGCCTGTATTAATCCACACATCCACATGCGCGCCACAATTGTGCACTCATTATGGTATTTGCCCATAATCGCCACGCTGGGCAAGTGGGTTTGCGATCGCAGTAGCAGATGATTGCTGTTACACAGAAGGTTGCTGCTGCCCATCCTCCGGATCTTTTCCTTTGTCGCTTTTTACGATACCCGCGGGACTAGTAGGGTTGGTTCTATTCTTGCGCCGGAAACCACACGACATACAATCAAGCATTATTAATTAATTTAGGTATACAACCTTATTTTTAGTATGACCTAAACCTGAAAGTAGTTTGTTCAGAATCAGTAACTAAATCGATCGCAATAATTTTTACACCATGTTATATTTTGTCCAAAAAAATTACTTAAATGGTGCAAGTTTGGACACACGCAAATCAGTTGAATGACCGCTAACAGCTGTCCGCGGCGGCGGCATCGAACCAGCCGACAGAGCGTGCGTCGCCCCGCGCTGCCCGCGCAGCTGCGTCAGTCGCCCGAAAGCTAGAGAGTACTGCGCATGTGTCGCTTGCGCCCGGGCCGCGTTCCAGCCAAATCACGTGTTTCGATTGAGTGTCGATTATTGTTTTGTTTCTTTTGGGAGTGAAAATGGCGTTTTAATTTTCCAACTAAAACTAAGTAGGAATTTACGAAAGCGCGCACGTCTGTGGTGCATTTGACAAAGAGGCAGACACTTTGAACAAATGTTACGTTATGTTTAAGTGTAATTAGTGTTTAAGTGTAATTAGTGTACAGTGATTACCTTCGTCAAGGCTAACACTACTGGTCGGGTGTCGCGCACGACCTACCCTGCTAGGCCGGGCCGCCTGCGCGCTCGCAGTGACCATGTTTACGCGAGGACAATGATGCAACACAACATGTTTATAACTTTGTAAGTTTTTATTAAACATTTTTTTATTTTACTTATAAAGATTCTATATATGAAAATATTTGACACGTGTTTCGGTTTTCGGTTATACTAAAAATAAGGTTGTATAGAAAATCCTAAGTTGCACGATCATCTAAATTTTTTATCATTTAAGTATTCGTCTATTAAAAAATAAGTTTAACTTATTAACTTTTATTACCTTTTCGGATGAAGAAGCGACGCTAACGAAATTCAATGCAACACTTTGTATAAAGAGCTGACTTTTTTTTTACAAAACATTGTCGTTGGCTCCAGCTCCCGGTCTAGATTGGAGGCGAAAAAAAAAAATACCTTTGTAGTGGGTCTCAACTTTCCTAAGGATTGATTTGAAGGAAAAATCCTTTGAATAACGGAGATTAGAATTCGCAGTTTCCTGTTATAAGCGATTCGTAGGAATCTCTATTCCTTTGCTGCGTTAAAGGTTAAAGAGAGATTTATTTTCAATGTTGATTGAGTGAAATAAGAAAATGTGGAGTATATTTTTGTCTATGATATTGAAAAGGTTGTTTCAATGCGTAGAATTATGCGAATTCGTATGATCTGTAGTGTTGCGGATGTGGTACAGTGCTGATAGCCGTGCTGAGTGCTGATGCATACTCTAGTATAGTACGTATGTCAGAAGGATGATGATGACGCAATTTCAAAGAGACATCTAAAATCAAAATATTTTTATTCATCTAGTCCATTTTAGGCACTTATGAATAGTCATTTGCCGTGTGGTTTCCGGCCTAAGAATAGAACCACCCCTACTCGTCCACAGGTGTCGTAAGAAGCGAAAAAAGAATACATCCGCAGGATGGCCAGCAGCATCCTTAATTCTGTGTAACAGCAATCATGAGCATAAAGATGTAAAATGTGAAAAAGTGAAGAAGCGACCAAACAAACTGGACACTAACCGGTTTTACTCCAAAACCTAGCTCGTGCAGTTACCCTATTCTTTACAAGACCTGCTTCTAAGATATTACAGTTATATCACTCGAATTATCACTAAGAACTTGACAACACCAGCCGTACAATGTCACTTTAATCTCCAAGCGAAAAAAGCGTCACTCCGCGTAATCCAATCTAGTCAGCTGAGTAGAAAACAGCATAATCGTAAAATGTCTAGACGTAACTTGTGGGCTGTGACTGCGACACCGCAGGGACGGTCTTTAGAAGTATCAGAGACTCATAAACTACTTCAAGTTGAAAGAACTGATCTCATTGAGAAACAGAAAGAAGTATTTTTGTTTTTGTAATGTTGTTTTTTTTTGTTGGTTGTAAATAGGTATCATTGGGTTAAAGAATATGCAGTGTTATACTGCAGTGAATATGCGGTCATTTTTTTTATGTTCAAAGTCAGCCTTTCCCAAGTGAGATGAGAGATGAGATACCCCAACATACGATAACACCCCCTTATGGGCGCTGCAGGCCTAAAGGTTAACACTTTGACTGCCAGACTGCAGACACAATGCAAATTCTATTGTTTATCGGACACCATGTGTCCCCCATGGCGTTTAATGAATTAAGAGACCCAGAAAAAAAATCTAAGTTATAGTGGTTAATGTATGAGTGGTTAATGAAAATAGTTATGTAGGGTGGCCCATTTATAGTGGTCCAAAAATTTTTTTTACATCTAGGACATCCCAATGATTAATCTAAACGCAACATATGTTCCGCGAAAATCAGTAGTTTAGAAGTTATGATTTTTTAAATTTAATTTCTTAAAATTTCTTCTTTAGTCATGAAAACCTCTTTAGATTGAAAGTGACTGCACTAAATAGAATCAAATTTGGTGTGTAAGTACTATAGACATGTAGCAAGCAAGCAATGAGCTATTTTTAAGGTTAACCTTAAATCGTAACTTGGTTTTAGACCTTTCGGTGAATTATTTGTAATTTTTGATTGATTAAGCACATTTTTCAAAAAATTGTAAAGACAAAAAAATGTACTACACGAATTTTGTTTATGGTTGTAAAAACTACCTTGAAGTGTGAGGATAACATAAATAAAAAATACTGCGGTGTAACTACAGTAAGTTCGTCAGAAATGAACATTGTATGCACTAGGTCATTAAAAACTTAAAATTTTAATTTTTGTCTAAAACATCATTTGAATAAATCCAACTTTATTATGAAAATAAAAACACTGGAATTAGTTAAATAAAGGATATTTATTTAAAATAACAACCCACAATGACCAAATAAACGCTATTACAATAATTTTTCGAAATGTCTGCCTCTATTTTCAATGCAAATCTTTTTAAGCCTGTTGAAAGCCTGTTGTAATTCGGCCATCATCATCATCTGCCTAGCCTTTTCCCAACTATGTTGAGGTTAGCTTCCAGTCTTACCGGGTGCAGCTGAATACCAGTGTTTTACATGGAGCGACTGCCTATCAGACCTCCACAACCCATGAGATACTGAGTTACACGATACCCCTTGATAAGACTGGTTTTGGACTTTCGGGCTTCTGACTACCCGTAACGACTGTCAAAGATCTACAATTGACAGCCGGGGCCAACAGCTTAACGTGCTATCCGAGGCACGGAGAGTGATAATTAATTTATAAAACGCACAACCCTTACGAAAAGTCAGAGGTGCGCGCCTTGGGTTCGAACCCGAGACCTCTGATTTGTCTGTCAACAGTCACCACCACTAGGCTATCACGACGAAAGCAAATAGACAGCTTTTCAACAGGCATAAAAGGATTTTTTTGCGACGTCGCTGTTTAATGTTTATGCATTGAAAATAGAGACACACATTCCGAAAACTTATTGTAATAGCGTTTATTTTGTCATTGTGGGTTGTTATTTTAAATAAATATCCTTTATTTAACTAATTCCAGTGTTTTTATTTTCATAATAAAGTTGGATTTATTCAAATGATGTTTTAGGCAAAAATTAAAATTTTAAGTTTTTAATGACCTAGTGCATACAATGTTCATTTCTGAAGAACTTACTGTAGTTACACCGCAGTATTTTTTATTTATGTTATCCTCACACTTCAAGGTAGTTTTTACAACCATAAGCAAAATTCATGTAGTACATTTTTTTGTCTTTAGAATTTTTTGAAAAATGTGCTTAGTCAATCGAAAATTACAAATAATTCACCGAAAGGTCTAAAACCATGTTACGATTTAAGGTTAACCTTAAAAATAGCTCATTGCTTGCTTGCTACATGTCTATAGTACTTACACACCAAATTTGATTCGATTTAGTGCGATCACTTTCAATCTAAAGAGGTTTACATGACTAAAGTAGAAATTTTAAGAAATTAAATTTAAAAAATCATAACTTCTAAACTACTGATTTTCGCGGAACATATGTTGCGTTTAGATTAATCATTGGGATGTCCTAGAAGTAAAAAAAATTTTTGGACCACTATAAATGGGCCACCCTGTACTTAGTTTGGCAAAAATGAGTCTGGAAAAATTGGGGGCGTTACTGACGAAATTCGTATGACGAATTTTTTGTCATCAAATTAATCATTTTTAAGTTATTTTAGTACTCACAAACTTATTTTTTAAGATTTATATTTTTAATTCCAGCTGTCACCGCCGCAGACCCTTTATTACTAAGCTTTACTACTCTCTTCTAAGCTCCACTCATAACAACAGTTTTCATAACCACGGTGACACAAAATAACTAAACAATTATGTTCTAGTTTTAGTTCTAAGCCTTGAAAGTCAAGCCCAATTCTATAGACTGTAAGTAACCGGACGAAGTTTAAGCCTTTAGCCTTCAAGACTCAAAAGACAGTCTCATAAGCAAGTCATGATTCTAACTAGATAAAGTTCCAACTGCGGCTCTTACTGTCTGATCTATTGATCTCTGTGAACAAAGCTCTTTCAAGGCGCATTCTAAAAACTTAGAATTCGCTTTGATCTTAGAACTATAGTGTCGATTCTCTTGTACATGTACCTACATCTTGTTAAATTAATTTTAGTCTAACTATATAGTTTTATAAATTAATTATCACTCTCCGTGCCTCGGATATACCACGTTAAGCTGTTGGCCCCGGCTGTCAATTGTAGATCTTTGACAGTCGTTACAGGTAGTCAGAAGCCCGAAAGTCTGACAACCAGTCTTACCAAGGGGTATCGTGTAACCCAGTATCTGGGTTGTGGAGGTCTGATAGGCAGTCGCTCCATGTAAAACACTGGTATTCAGCTGCATCCGGTAAGACTGGAAGCCGACCCCAACATAGTTGGGAAAAGGCTAGGCAGATGATATATAGTGAGGCGTGTAAATAGCCTGCACCTTTGTGAAGTTTAGGAGAAAAATTGAATTACGAACCTATGTTAAAAAAGGACCTATAAATAAATTAATTTCCCTATTGATGAATCCTCGAGAAACCAATAACAAAGACAAATAGCAGCAAAACATGCCCACGTACCTTGGCAATCCAGAGATCCCACTCAGACCCAGGGTAATGGGAAGATACCTCGTTCATGCGCGCGTGATAGGCTTGTAGGTATAGGCTGCCGGCCGGCGAGCAAAATCTTCTTGAATCCACCGGTGGAATGATTAAAACTCCAAAATTCAACACTGCTCTATAAGTTCTCAATGACACACAGATGCAGGTCCAATTATTTTACGAGTATCAGCAAGGTTTTACCAAAAAAGGGAGTTTCAAAAGGCGGAGCGTCTAGAGCACACAGCGATGCGTACAGCCACGAGAAGAACACTGCTCGCTAACGCCATCTATCGGCCACATTGCGAAAAAACTCAAAAAGTTTAGATACCTACATGGGCGCTGCGACAACAAAGATTGGTGCGAGGATTCATCAATTGAGAAGTTAAATATTTAATTTGAGATACTTTAAAATATTATACGTATTATTACAAATCCTAAAATATTATTATTTATTTATTTTTTATATTGAAAAAGGCATTGACGCTTCACCACTATATCTCTTTCTAATAAACACCATAGAAAAAGGACAGCAAATTGTAGGTACCTACTACCAAATTAGACCAATCAAATTAGTCTGCGTCCTTGCAATTTACGTGAAAATAGACGAGACCTCTATGATGTGCCGACTAAATTCTAATTGATATCACGCAAATAGACTAGTAACTTTGAGAAGTCTAAAAATCTTCTTTCCTTTTCTAATGATCTCTGTTAAAAAGAGAGATGAGTGTGCAAGAAAATTAGTACACATTGAAAGAAAAGCATTGTGTGTTTTTGAGGAGAAATTACCCATCGTTCTTTACTGATTTGGACGTTGTACATTACGCATTGCAGATAAAGTCCAATATGCAATAAACAAGGCCAGAAATTCTTATTCTTCTTTGTTTAATGTAAATTCAGGGCCAGCGTTAGCTATCTTAGCGCCCTGGGCGAGTTATAATTTTGGCTTCTTTTTAGGTACACATTGTTTCATTACAATTTAAAATTACTCATATTGAATTTGTACCATATCTTTTATTATTTAAAAAAGCAAGGTATTAAAATGAAGTGGTTAACGTCCTGTAGTACCTGGCGCCACGAGCAGCAGCCGCTCCGGTCATCACTACATAGTATAAAACCAAGTCGCTTCCCGCGTCTGTCTGTCCCTAAGTATGCTTAGATCTTTAAAACTACGCAACGGATTTTGATGCGGTTTTTTTAAATAGATAGTGTGATTCTTAAGGAAGGTTTTTATGTATATTGCACCCGTGCGAAGCCGGGGCGGGTCGCTAGTTTGTCATAAACCACCAATATACATTGTGGGTGTACAGTACGCGCGCGTTTCGGCACGAACCAACGCGGCGCGACGCGTGGCTGTGTCGCCTTTAACAAAGAGCGCAAACCATTTGAACGAGCGAACTGTAGGTAGGTATTAGTATTGGCAGGACACGCTTGTAAAAATGTTAGCTATTTCTAAAGTAACTACGAGTTCTTACATAAAGCAATTTCACAACGAATGCCAACTGAAAAGTTTGACCGTCTGGCACAAACTTACAAGTTTGAGTGTTCAATGTAACTTTAGACGTCCTAATTTCGAGTCTAGACCACTCTGATGTTTTATGAAACCGAGTCCAAGTTAGTTGGGCACTTAAAATTGAGTTAGGTAGCGAAAAATATTTGTTAATTATCTACACGGCTTTTAGTGACCTCTCTTCAAATTAATGTAAGAAGCTTTTAAATTTGAAGAAGTTGATATCCAAAATAACATAAATACCTATGTTATATTTTTCCCGCGGCTTCGCCTATGTCTTAATTCAGGTCATTATGTACCTTGGCTTCCTCCTTATCGTTTGGTTGATGAGCAACCTGGTGTCAGAGTTTAAACCACTCTAATATTGCATATCAAACTGTTGGAAAATCTCTCAGGTTGCTGGTTTCTTCAAGATGTTGTCTGATTGCCGTCTCATCGGTCTATTCTTCTTCTTATCGTATGGTGATGAACAACCTGGTGACAGAGTTTAAACCGCCGGTAGGCCTCTGACATGGCTTTACACACCATTGAAAATTCTCGCAGGTGTGCTGGTTTCATCACGATGTTTTCCCTCACCGTTTTAGCAACTGATAATTAATTTATAATACGCACATAACTTACGAAAAGTCAAAGGCCTTGGGATCGAACTCGAGACCACTGACTTGTCAGTCGACGGTCGTACCACTAGGCTACAGTGCGTGTACCACTAGGCTATCAGTGCGTGTATCGGTCTATGAGACTAATAGAGAGTGCAGCAGTATTTGCGCACACACTTGTGCACTGTAATATCTCCCGCGTAGTTGGCTAATCTCCGTTGAGTTGAGATTAGCACTGTCACTGAACTCGAACAGGGGGAGGGGGAGGACATTATTAGAACCTACAGGAAAATGGAAAACAAATATATTCCAGTAAGCCCCATTAATTGCGTAGCCACCGGGCAAATCATGTCAACGAATTATTACAACTGTAACCACAAAATTACACTGCTGGCCAACGCAACAACATTTTAATAATAACAAAAAAGCATGTGAAACAGTGTAATATAGGTACTTTTCCGTCTAATTAACTTGGCCGCCACTGTGTCGTGTAATTCCGTTTTATTAACCCCTCTTTTATTCGGAAGCGTAGGGCAACAAATGGATGTTTTATGTAAATTAATCTAAATTGTTACCGGAGATGTAAATTAAAATAATATTAGTTTTGTTTTGTTTACTCCTAACCTATGCCAAAGAATATAATAAGCAAAATATTGAGACGTGCCACGGAAAGCACATAAAGCCGTTGGTCCTGCGCCTGATTTCTCTCCGATACGATCGGACTGTGTGCTCGCGCACACATTTGTGCCCTATAATATCTTCTGCTTCGATGGCTAATCTCAGTTGAGAGACTGGCCGCTGTAACCGAAATTTGGTCAGAAGGACCCTTTTTTGTAATATTTTTTCGATCATTGAACTGTTGTAGATATAGGGTAACATTCCCAGTAGGTATATATTAATAATAATAAGGGTGTATAAGAGTGCCAGCATCACACAGATCCGGAACAAAAGTGCCGAAACACATTTAATTAAATCTTATTACTACAAAGTACATGCAATCTTCATTTTCTTTCATAACTACCCGCAAAATTATGTTCGCCTAGAACAATGGCTAGGAGTAGATTAAAACGCAG
Source organism: Protodeltote pygarga (assembly GCA_936450705.2). NCBI lineage: Eukaryota > Metazoa > Arthropoda > Insecta > Lepidoptera > Noctuidae > Protodeltote > Protodeltote pygarga. The sequence goes on from OW388274.2 coordinate 3,622,301, forward strand.
ATTGTGGTCTTCGTTGTTGGCAGTGTGACAAGTAACAATATGCGAGCTTGTTTTGGTGTTGTCCGACTACCCTCTAAGTTGATTTACCGTTTTGTATGATCTCAGGGTTTTCCAGTCTAGAGCCGGAAATTATTTGTCCTTGGTTTTGTATTTTTATCTTAGCAGGCCCTGCAGAGCGGCAAACAAAGCTTGTATGCTGATGCGTATTAAAAAAATCGCCTTAAACTTGGATGTCGGTCATTTTGTGTCACTGGGGGTCAGTTTAACCCACTGGCCACGAGAAGAATTCTAGTTTTTTAGTTTTAGATTAAATGTTAAGGGCACGGTGTGTGTGTTAAGTGGATTGTATACAAGCTTATATTAAGCATGACCTAAACCTGAAAGTAATTTGTTCAGAATCAGTAACTGAATCGATCGCAATAATTTTAAGTAAAATTAAAAAATGTAGGTACTTACAAAGTTATAAGCTTATTCTGTTGCATCGTTGTCCTTAGAGTCCTTACGTAAACATGGTCACTGCGATCGCGGCGCCGCACAGGTGGCTCGCCTAGCAGTACCCACTCGGTTGTGTGCGATCACAGAGCATTTGTGTAATGTGGTAGTAACGTTTTGATAAAGTAATTTCGACAAAATCACTGCACTGTTACGCACTATTCACACTTAAACATAACGCAGTAATTGTTCAGTGTCGCCTCTTTGTCCAATGCATAGACGGGCGCGCTTTCGTAAATTCCTACTTAGTATTAGTTAGAAAATTAAAACGCCATTTTCACTCCCAAAAGAAACAAAACAATAACAACCAAAACAATAATCGACACTTAATCGAAACACGAGATTTGGTGGGAACGCGGGCGCAAGTGACACATGCGCAATGCTCTCAAGCTTTCGGGCGACTGACGCAGCCGCGCGGGCAGCGCGGGGCGACGCACGTGATCTAACGGCGCCGCCGAGTCTGTCGGCTGGCTTAAGGCCGCGTTTCCACTGACGCGGAGCTGGGCGGAGAGGAGCTTAGCGGTGCACAAATTGACCAATGACTATGTTTGAAATCTCCGCTCCGCTTCAATGGAAACAGTACGAGCGGGGTGGAGCAGAGCTGAGCGGATATTCATACATCGAGGCGGTGCAGTGCGGAGGACAGCGAGCATTGGGGTGCAGAGCGGAGGACAGCGGGGCGGTACGGAGCGGATCCAACTGAATTGTTTGCTGAAACTTTGTAATGTTATTCTCCTTAATTTGGTTGTTTTGCGATTTATCACAACTACTTACATGGATTTTATATCTTCAATGTGCGAGCGAGATAGGTTAGAGTGAAAATAATACAATACAATGATATTGACAGTAACATTTAATAAATTACAAATACCTATATGTATAACATAATCAGATAATTTTAATAACAAAATAAATAATCTTAGTCTAGGTTTAGTATGGTCGCAATATCTTTGCGCCTATTTCTCTTGCTATTGTTTATACTTATTATTAGCATCACACACACTTAGAAAAGGCTAACTCCAGTGCCGGCGTTAGAGGGAGGGCGCGATGGGGCGACGGATTTGCGGGGGCACCGAAGCCTGGAGTATCCTGACCAGTGTATGCTCCACATTATTTTTGGCTAACTCAAAGGGCATAGTTATAGCAACCATACTATTCGATATAATTCTATGCTATAGATTTGATCGAGGGCACTCCCACTCGTAGTCTGTCGCGTAATCGTAAAAATCTCTTGTACATGAATAATTTACTTGTGGGAAAACTCGTTTTGGGGTCTTTTTCCTGTAAATTATTTTAAAAAAATACAATACACCACGACCAAAAAAATAGTCAGAGTGATGTTCACCCGTATTTTGTCAAACATGGTAATGTAAGGACTTCATCGTCATAATTAAGGAAAATAAACCCAAAATTATACTAAGAATGTCCCTAAAACCCTCAATTTCACGACCTGGGGATCGAACCAGGAACCTCATACTCGAAAGTTACGCTTCTGACCATTAGATCAACAAGGGAATAAAAGAAGAGCGAAGTTTACTAAATGGTTTACCAAAGGCCTCATTAGAATTTAAGAAAACTTCTGTGACAAATATTGGTCAACAAATGGCCAGTTAATAACTTTTTTTAACATTTTAAACCAAATCTCAAAAAAGAAAAGGTAGGTAATTAATTCCATGCATATTTTGTTAAAATCCGGCTGCAGCATTTCTAGATTTAAAATGTTATTATTGGATTTTTCTATGAAAATTATTAATGAGGTTCTTCTAACTTCAATATCATAGACTTTTAATGCATGATTTTTTAATACTTACATTGGGAAAGAAATCAATCTCCAATAGCATTATTTCAAAAAATGTTGCCGCTATAATAACTGGACCAGTTTTCCTCTCACAGACATCTAATTGCACAGCAAATTTTCCATCTGGCAGCTTGGCTAGAGTTTCAAATATAGGCTTTATTGCTCTTTTCTGGCTTGACAGCCTGTACAGCAAGATCTCTCCAGTTTTGGTCCCAATTAATACAAAATCTCCATAGAAAAATAATGCTGAGATTGGAGGAAATTCTAAATACAAATGTTGGTACAAATCAGTTTCAATTTTAAATAAAGATCTAGAATAGCAAACGAAATTTTTATCATTAATAACACTTATATTTTTAAATTGTTGTATCCATTCGGGCTGGCAGTTTATTGGTTTAACAGTGACTGTTCTGTCTTTGGTAACAGAGACTATTTTCCCACAATCAGTAAATATGTATATTGTACCTTTATTGTACTGAAACTCCTTTATGTCATAGTCACTGTGGAAGATTAATTTTGATTCCAAATTTGCTACAGTAAGGTCACATAAAAACACATCTCTGTTATTATAAAAATATAGTTCTTCTTCATGTAAGACAAAGTTATCCGCTTTGAAAAATGCTTCTGACATAAAAGTTGAGTTTTCAACTGTTCTTTGTAACAGTATGCCAGATTTAAGTAACAAAACGGTTGCATAATCATTATTGGCAATTTTTAAACAACTTTTTTCTGGCACGGCTACTGGAATATATTTTAGAGTATACATATCATACAGGACTATGCCCCTAGTGTCTCTCAATGGTAGAACTCCATAATCTATAGCCAAAGCATGAGCCTTATCGTGTAAGGTAAATTTATAAAACTCACGGACATTTCTCTCATAAGAAGTTGCTTTTGTCCACATAGAAAGGTTTTTATAGATATGGTACCATTTACAGTTATTTCCACACTTCCTTTTTGCTATAAGCGATGGAACATGATACTCTTTTTTGCATATTTTTTCCCATAAATAGTCCACTTCGTCGATGGTTTCTTTCCACTTTTTGCTGACTCTTCGGCACCTTCCCAGGGTTAGACCATCAGTTTTTATTAGTATTTCTATGAAAGTTTCCAGTGGTAAGCTATCTATGTCCATTATTGATAGAATTATTGGCCGAATATTGTCCCGAATGTAGATATTCAATTTACTATTGTTACTCACATAATATCAACTGAATTTCCCTAAAATAGTTAAAATACACTTAGATTACTGATAGAAAGTTTGATTAATTCACATTTTATTGAGTTAACATCGCAATAATGTAAATAACTAACCGTGTTTACAATTTTATCTTTTATCATCTGACTGATAACTCGTGATTTTGACATCTTTTGTTTTGATGTTGGTATTCCTGTATGGTTGACATTTTGACAATTGTCAGTTACTGTCACGTTCGGAAACTCAAATTATTGTCCTGTCACACCTCCCGACTTTTCGGATTCATATGCGTTTTAGAAATTAATTATCACTTGCTAAAACGGTGAAGGAAAACATCGTGAGGAAACCGGCACACCTGAGAGATTTTTCAACGGTGTCAGAGGCCTATGGGCAGTCTACTCTTGTTACTTTTTAAGGCTTTCATGCCCAGTTCCACAAGTTACTTAGGTTATTATTATTCAGGGAACAGGAACTTACCATACCGTAACCTGTGAAACAGGCCCTATATCTATTTATTTAATACTTTACGGGTCTATTTCATGATTCACCACCTTCTAATTTTTCGACGGCGACGGCGAGCGGCAACAAATCAACGCTCGATGTAGTGGCGCGCACAGAGTCGCTTATCCTAATATATCGAACATAATTAAGGATCATTGTACTTTGGAAATAAAATGAAAACACGGAATAACCCAACAAATGCATTTATTACATCTACAATATTATCCACATAAATTAAATTACATTAAATGTCATAAAAAAAAACTTGATTGAAAAAAAAAACAATTAAAAAATAATTGTACCAAGTAGATGAGTGGGGGTGTTAAAAACGGATGCACCTTGATCAACATAACACCATTGTAACCTATTCTACAGTTTTTATGGCATGATGGCAACACTAATAACTTACTAACAATTTTATTGTATTGATGAATAAATATTTTTTTATTTTATCCTACATAAAAAGATTGTAAATCCTATTTTATTTTGTTCTACAAAATAAAAACAAATAAGCAAGCATTAAATTGGTAGAGCTGTAGGTATGGGTGAACGAGTCTTTTAAAATAAATGTATATGTCGGTTTAGTATTAATAATTATTTTAATGTACAACAATATACATTAAAAAATATAAAATATAGTAATGGGAACAGGGTCCAAGCTACCGGTAAATATTATTATTAGGTACTAACCCACACCGTGAACCGAGAAAAAAAGAATGGAGAAAATGGAGGGAAATCTTTGCTCAGAAACTTTGGAACAGTATGGAATAATATCAACATTAAAATATCCCAAGAAAATATTTATAACAGACTAAAGGAAGGTTCATATCTGACGCAACATGCGTCGCGTATTATCGGTCGCGTAACGTCAGTCTGTTCTGGCGTTACGCGACCGATAATACGCGAAGCATGTTCCGTCAGATATGAACCTTCCCTAAATGTTTTTGTTCAATATTATCATTTCACTAATAACTCCTTTTGTGTCTCCCTTTTTCATGTATTATTCCCATATAACATTTACAATTTTACTATTAGCTGGAAATAAATAATTCATTTAGTAACAATCATTTCAATCAAATTATACAACCTATAACATAAACATATCTAAAACCAATATAATTAAGTACCAAAATTATAAAAATACCAAATTTTTCCAAAAAACCAAGTCTTATTGTGTCAATCATTATTATATCAAACGTAAATAGTTTACTTATAAACAAAAAATATATACAAAATTGAATCTAAACAGCTTGAATTGAAAGCTCAATTTCACTTATTTTATTCACTCAATAAATGAGATTATGGTATCAGTAAACGATGCAAATACGTATATAAATTAAATATGTAAAAATTAAATTAATATAATTATAAAGAGAAGCGGGTCCACTCTTTTTTATACAAAACCTGAAATATGTAGTAATTTTAATAATTACATATATCATGATTTTTGTTTGCAATAATAAGATTTGGTGGAAACCGCGTACGGTGGCTCCACCAAGTGGAAATTTTGAAATCTATCACAAATATATAAATTTATTTTTAACTACTTAAAACAAAAGTTTTAATAGGCTTAGGTACCAACAACAGCCGTTACAAAAATGGTAACTCCGAAAAGGGTATAATTTAAACGGCAACCGAAAAATATTTTTAAGACTCTAAGCCTAGGCACCAAATATTATTTTCGGTTCCTAAAATGGATTAACGGTCACCAAATTCTATCCAACTCAAAGATTAATATAATTATAAACTGGATGCAATCTGGACTTTAGGGCACCCCGACTCGGACAGGTTAGGTTAGAAGGGGATGGCGGGGTCGAATAGACCCCGCCATCCCCTTCGCGGTTATTTTTTTATAAACCACCCAGAAGTAGGAGCCCCGCGAAGCGGGGCTCCGTCGACCAAGCCCACCCTTAGCCACCAGCAGCGCAGAGCAGAGCATACGTACATAAAAGTGTCCATATATTTTATAATACGATAAAATGGATTCATTTCATAATATTTTAGGAAACGTTATTTGGTGACCATTTATCCATTTTGGTAACCTTTTAGATTTTTTTTGGTAGTAAAATAGGTACTTTTTTGGGTGACGTTTAAACACAAGCCCTCCGAAAATATCATTTTCATGTATAATCGACCATAAGTTTACCACCTTTAGAGTGACTATCGTTTGCATATCACAAGACAACAAAGTCTATTTTTGCTTACAAGACCAAGTGACAGAAAGCGTTGTCATTAATGAGTATGAAATCTAATTTTGACAGTGAGTCTAAATGAAATTTAATTTTGATAGTTTTTGTCAAAAGTGGTATAGGAATTTTATGGTCTTTTATGGACTATATAAATACCAAATTAGACTAGTTTGATCTTGACTTGATTGGCCATTTTACCACATCAAAGCAGAATCGCATTTTGGCGAATTTTAGAGTCGCACAAATGAGCGATTGTCTCATCGCTTGCATGATGAGTGCGGCTTGGAACTTTCGGACGTAGCATCAAGCTTCTGAAAAGCCACCGAATCGCCGATTGCTAATGCCTAATCTACCTAGACTTCAGAGCTAGAGTAGCTAGTCTGCTTTAGCCTTTACTGAATAAAAAATAACATGTTTAAACTAGGTATTTATTATGATTAGTCTATACCTAGTTTATAAGAGGCCTAAGCCCTGTCACATGTTCTCCAAACCCCAATAAATTATTAGTTAAATTAATTCTAAAAACCTTCGATACTAGGAATGCTTACACATACGAGTATGCTTTGTTTTTTCTTTATAAATGCAAATAGTATTTATAGGAAGGCTGACGACCGAATCTATAAAAGTATGTTTAGTTTTTTGTAAGGAAATTAAAAAAAAGGGCTAAGGGGCTTGAGCCGCCGTAAATTAGCAATGCTTTTATCATGTGGCTGCCTTAAACCATTTGGTCGCAGTGTAGGAACTTCTACCTCGTTCTGGTAACAGTTCCTACACAAAAAGCGACAAAAATATTTGCGAGTTCTCTTTCTTATTATTTGTTATTGTTTTGTTTAACTAATATCCTCAAAAATACGTTATTGTTCACATAATATCACCACATTGTCGCCAATGAATCAAAATTCAAAAATATTTACACTATATTGATTTATAAATTACTTATATGATCATATTTGATTTTACAATAACAAAAGTACAATTTAACAAATAGAATCATATACAAAAAAAAACATATAGAAAAATGGTCATAATTATGAGATATAATTAAGGAGCGTTTCTACCATACATTTTTCGAAGATTTTCCTACTTTAACTCGCATGATTTAATTATTACATAAAATTGTAATAAATTATTATATTTACATTTTGATTCCGATTATTAATAAGAATAAAAATTTTAAATGTCACACAAATACATATAATAAATGCAATTTAAAATTAATTATTAAATAATTGTCTGCTTGATCGAGACTTAATTACATTTTCCTAATAAAAGCAATCGATTGAAATAACAACTAGGTAAATTATTTTCGTTATACAAATAAAACTTCAGTCTATATAATTATTTTGGTATGAGCAACTAATGTTTACGAGTAAAATAGTTAATCATTGCTTTTACGGATTTTTCGAGACATTTGATGTGGAGACGAAGGTAACACGACGCCATGACCTCTCGATTATTCAAATAAAATTAGGCGTATTACAACTGGAAGACCTATTTACAAGTAATACAAATTTATTCATCAAATCTAATCTTGTATGAGAGTATAATCCACGGGTAAATAGAATGTGAATGACGTCACTTTGAAGTGACAAATAATTAAAATGTAATAATTAAGTACTTTAAACCACGAACCAATTATATTATACACTTTTATTTTGCTCTATGGGCAAGTTGTTCAAATAAATTCAGACTTTATCATAAAGAAAATAAAGTTAGAATTCGATAAGCGTGAGTTATCGAATTCTAACTTTATGCTTAGTGAATATCGACAAAATATCGATTATAATAAATAATTGATGAATGGCAAATATTATATTTTTTATCAATAAAGGGTTGTAAACGTGTTGATAACATGTCCATCCATAGTTTTGATTCACTCTAGTAAAGTTTTAGAACATTATAAATACCCATGGATTAACTACCCAATTGATTTTGCATTGTATATAAAGAAAAATCATAATTAGTTTCGAGAGAATACAGTCTTACACTACTTCCAATTAATGATCGAATAAATAATTAAAAATTAGAACAAGCTTATGTATAAAGAATTTTCACTGCAGGTGAATATCGATATAAAATTTATACAATAAAAATCGATTACCTACATCAATTTAACGTAAGCGCAAACAATAGTTTTAAAAATATCAAAATAATAAATACTTATTTCAAAGAGAATAAAGTCGAGTTTTGCTTATCACCTATTTTTGAGCATATTTGAAACGACTAGCATTGTAAAGCTACCTATCAGATATAGAGTTGCAGGGATGGAAGCTAGCAGTTTGTACCTCTCCTCTGTAAAAGAAAACAAATTGCATTAGTAATCTTGCTTCTACAAAATATTATTTTAATTATTGTTATTTATTATTGATAAAAGCATGTCTTTGGGCAAAATACTCAGAAACTTAGTACTACACTTTTGGAATTGCAATTTCTCCTAAACCATAGAAGTTAGAGTTTTGAATCAGAAATGAGTTTGAAATCGCAAAAAAAACAAGTTAGTGAAGGCAACTTTTATGTATGAAAACTTGTTGCTATCAAATTAATATTTTTATCTTCAATGTGCGAGCGAGATAGCCGTTTTGCGTTATAGACGCCTTACATTTAAAGTCAGCATACACACACGCATTCGTACTTCATAATTATTAAAACTAAGCTTTATACACACTGCATCTCAAGCACAAGTTGAGTTTTAATTACAAAACAGTCAAGAAAATTGAGTCTATTAAAAATATGTTTTGAGATAAAAATAGGTGTACAAAATTTTGTGATCTCAAAACTAAAGTAAGTAGTTAAACTAAATTCTACTTAAAGTTAAGCTTTATAGTGAATTTAATGAAGTGAATAGAAAAAAATAAAATAATTGAAAATACTTATCGTTTGAAATCACAAAATTCCGCACATATCCGCAACATGTTGATATTGTAGCACTTCACTTGATAAATTGAATTTAAACCAGACGGGTCCATCTTGAAACGCATTAAATATAAATCCCGATTTACAATTAAAAAAGTGCAAGCGACAAGTTGGCAAGTAAGCAATGCTTAGATTGTGGGCTGGCAGCAATACGCTAATATTGTAACAATTAAATTGATATTTTTCTTTTTTAAGATTCATTACACGTAAAAATCCTGTCAATAGTTCAGTGGCGAAGGGTCAATTTTCCTTAAAGTAGTAAATAGGTAAGCCGGAATCAAACTGCAGAAAATAATTATTAAGCAATAGTAAAACCCTATTGATTGTGCCATATATTAATAGGAAGCATGTAGTAATGGACTTGTATGGAGCCTCCGCCACTGACAGTCATGTCATTGACGTGTGCCGGGACTTAGCGATTGAGAGGAAAACGGGCTGAGCGCGAGGCAGAACCAATCACTAAACAATTGACAATTATCACTGCCACTTACACTTGTCACTCACACTTGCCACTTAAACTTGTCACTAATTAATTTTCACTACTTTGGTCGCTATAATAACAATTAATAAAAATAAAAGTTAGAAATTAAAAGGGGTCACCATTCAAGAAACATGTTTTTTCAGCGTTTTTGTTCAGAACCCTTTGTGTATGAGTCCGACTCGCACTTGACCAGTTTTATTTATTTATTTTATTTCAGAGTTGGTCTTATAGTAAAAGTAATTTACACTCGTGAGTATTTTTCACCCTTAGAAAGTCTCAAAAACTAATCTAATTTCAGTTTGTATGTTGGCATCTCAGAATCTATACCAGTTAAATTAAATAAGGGACATAAACACAAGAACAAAGTTATATTTGCAAATGTATTTTAATAGCGTTGGTTTTTTGTTAACAACTTTCTAATCTATGTATTTCAATGAGAACAATTCAGTTCAATTCAATTTTTTCAATTTATCTAATAATTCGAGTGTACAAAAAAGTATGTCATTCAAGTATGTAAATCATTCAAGAATTGGATAATAACAATAATAAAAATTTTAAAATACAATAAAAAAATAACTTGATTTTAAATTTATTGCATATGCAGCGGCGAAGGGTCAAACTTTGTAAAAGGTACGCCAGAGCTTAACCGGAAAAAAAAAACATTTTAAAAATGACGTTTGCTCAGACAACAAATTTTAATTTAATAATGGTAAGGCGGTAGAAATCGTGTTTTATGGAGCCTTCGCCACTGATCTAGATACTAATAATAATGTTTTATTTAATAGGTAGGGTATACTTATCAGGTTTTTTAGAAATATGATGTGACTATCTGTGCGGATAAAGAATGGGTTTGAAAATGGCGTCTCCTCCTCATATAACCTTTACGTGCGAGTAGGAACAAGATACATCAAAGACATATGTGCAAGCGAGAAGCAAATAGTTCGGGCGCCATTGTCAATATCATTCTTTATTCACACGGGTAGTTATGTCAATGTGTTTCATTATTTAACTGGAAATAGTCTTGAATAATTTTGACATGCCTTTTTATCTAGGTATACTATTCGTCCATCATTTATTTTTAATTATTTTTTATTGATTATAGTAAAACTCGACAATAACAACTAAAAAATGACCTTATTACCACCTAAAATTTGGCTGGTCTTTAAATAATATTATGTCAATTTTTTTTACGTAAAACGGTTTTGTCATGATAACTAAAGGTATGTACCATATATCAGATCAATCTGTCAACAGGAAGGGGGTAAAATTTAAATTACTAAAGAACCAAATAACAAACAGCAAGCTAAATAAAACCGTTTAAAAACAAGTTGTAAATAGATAATGCATTTTAATGCATACCAACAAAACAAAATGCACATAATAAACAAAAATCGATTTCCACAAATGTCTGCCCGCGCATCACTTCAATGCGGTTGGACCAATTTTAATGTTTTTTTTTGTGAGGTTAATTTACCAATTGGACCCGGTAAATGGCTTTGAGAGCGGGTATAATTAGAAACACAGGGGTCGCATGAGGGTTAGCAAGTTTTAAATAATATTAGTCGTTAATGTATTTTAAAAGATCACCATGTCACCCCCTTTTTTAAATTATCATGTCTTTATGCAATTTTTTTCGCGTTTAATTGCGAATCTGGGGGAACAATAGTGCCCCCGCCAAGACGAACCATTTCAATTTGAGAATGTAAAGTAAATCTGATATTTTCATGCTATATAAATTAATAACAAAATCGTGCAAGGAACAAACGAATATAAATTAAAAATCCAAAAGAAGAAATAAATATTTTTATTTAATATTCAAGTTAATACCAGTCTTATTTTAATGTTAGTAAAACAAATACAGTAACGGGAAAATATTCTAGCAAGAGTAAGGAACTAACTACGGCGCATATTTGAAAAGGGTCAGATTCTAAAGCTACGCCAAAAAGGTACCCCAATTCATATTTTCTCTTTCCCCCCTTTAAACGGTAATATCACTTAAGCCCCCTCCTCCCCTGGAAGATCTTCTGGCGACGCCCTTAGTCAGAATTAGAGAGATTTTACGTAATTTAGTATCGACTTTGATTCAAGAAACGAATGTCTTAAAGAAGTTTTTATTTATTATGGTACAAAAATCGAATTAAAAAAATTCTTACGTACGTTACGTATTTTTGTTCCATAAGAACTCTTAAATATAAGGTAATAAAGTTCATTATACGTATTCCTTCGGACCCTTTTCGACGTGAAAATACGCGCATCTACATATTTGACTAAGACATACCTACTTAAATGTCTTTTAAAATACCTTGAAAACAAAAAAAATACAAAAATTTGGCTTCAGAGGGTATCGCTATATTAAATACTTTATTTCATAACTACCTATTTAATGTACATAGTTTCTAAGAAAGTACTCGAATTTCAAAACAAAAACATAACTTTTTAAAAATATCACATTTAATAACAATTTGAGGAACAAACTGGTCTACGTAACAATATTCGTTATATCTCGCACCAATGACGTCACTCGACATACATTTGGTATTTAGAGCTAATATAACCTAGAATTTTTTCATTTTTTTTTTGCTGTGTTTTCCTAATTTAATTCTCTAGCGAAATGTATTTTAGATAGCAAAAACTTTCTAAGTCGACTAGACTAGACTAAGTTATGTAGTAAGTCCATAAATGTATTAAGGACTTGTACAGCCAAGAGCACGTAATATTAAGTACGATTTTTTAATGAATCTGTTACAACCCTAGTGCTGCCGACTGTACTTATGACATCATATCGTAGCAAAGCAAAGTTTTCATTCAGCCCCGAATTAATAAAAATATTTTAATACGTAATAATATATTTTTTTAAATCACGTCACAGGGCTGTTAGAGATTTTATTATAAATAGATTTAAACAACGCCGGTAGTTTGTCTAAATTGATTTTTTTACTCAAACTTGCGGCCCCCATACTTATTGCTGAAGTTAAGAATATAGGTGCAGGGCTTCTAACTGGTTCTACAACAATAGGGTTGTCATCGCTATCGAAAATAATCTCCGGATCGTTCTCAATAATCTCCTCAATAGACTCCCAATTTGTGAGCAATTTTTTCTCAATAGGGCAACACTCGCACATGCCGTAATCACATTCCTTTTTACTCATAAAATATTCCGCGTCATCTAATATAGTGTGTTCAGTTTTACGCGTTTTTACTGGGACGAATATTGAGAATTTGCGCGCCGAATATTGTAGTAATTCTTCGACGTAAGAGTTTACGCCGTCATCGATATTTTTGTCTACTTTTACGTCTAGGAGGTGGTTTTCTATTAGAGAATTCTTTCGACTATCAGGTGGGGTGTAGACTTCGAGACTCGGTTGTGTAACCATGCTACTCTTTCGTTTGGCCTGACCTGTCATGCTGAATGATTTTTTAGTTGTCGCCCACCCGAGTGACCGTTGGACCGCCATCTTCCATTTTGTGTATCTTGCGTCGCGATCTGGAAAGAAAATGTATTTAGAAAGGATTTTTACCGCACTTACGTAAATAACTCTAGGAAATTATAATCAACATCGATTTTTCTTTTATGTTTGGTGATCAGCTTAGTTTTAGAGTTCTAACCGCCTGGCGGCATTCGACATGACAATAAATGACTACCTACAACGCTTAAGCAAAAAGTTTATGAGACTTTTAGCAAAGAATACTAACTATTTACTACATAAAAAAGCGTCATTTGCCCTTTCCCGCCCATTATTTGTGAGAGGTTGAAAATTTTTGATTCGTCATACAAAGAACGTCAGCTGTTTGGCAAATTTGTATGGGAAGTTAATTTTTTTTTCGTGTATTATGCAAACTGTTCAACAACTATAAATGCTCTAAAAGTTGTTTAATTTCATGGATGGAGAAGACTCCTCCTAAGACTATTTATGTTAGGTACACGTTGTATATGTAAAAAAAAACTATAACGCTTACCGTCATCAGTAGTGGTCGGCAGGAAGGTGTCGTTGAGAGTGGCGTGAGTGCGCCACTTGTCCAGCGACCACACGCCGGCCGCGCCGCCCGCCACCACGGCCACGCCCAGCGTCGACATGTCCCACGCGTGGGCGCGCACTGGGGACCATTCATTATACAGTCAAATTTAAAGGTGTTTAAATAGAAGCCTTAAAAATCTTTTAATGTACGAGTTTATTATTTTCAAAGAAAAAACAAGGAAATAATACACTAGATAACATTTACTATACTATATTACTATACTATACTAAGTACGTACCATTTTTGTGGATGACCAAAAATTTTTATATTACAAACGAATATAATTATGTATTTAATTAAATTTCATACAGAATATAACTTGACGTTGAATTTAGATACGACCACTATAAAAACAACCCTTCCTTGGCGGGTCGGGTAAAAACAAATAAATGTATTTTACATGCACATGTTTAGCTTATTAAATTAAATTTTAAGAAACTCGCAAAAACAACTGACTCGGGCGGGACTTGTGCCCTGACTCGATGATACGGCACGCTAGAGATCGCGGGTACAAGTACCGCCCGAGTTTTCTCATTAAATCACTAAATAGTTTAAAACAAAGTCGCTATCCGCCGTCTGTCTGTCCCTATGTATGCTTAGATCTTTAAAACTACGCAACGGATTTTGATGCGGTTTTTTTTAATAGATAGAGTGATTCTTAAGGAAGGTTTATATGTATATTGCACCCGTGCGAAGCCAGGGCGGGTCGCTAGTAATTTCATCATCTGCCTAGCCTTTTCCCAACTATGTTGGGGTCGGCTTCCAGTCATACCGGATGCAGCTGAATACCAGTGTTTTACATGGAGCGACTGCCATCAGACCTCCACAACCTAGATACTAGGTTACACGATACCCGTTGGTAAGACTGGTTGTCAGACTGGGGCTTCTGACTACCCGTAACGACTGTCAAAGATCTACAATTGACAGCCGGGGCCAACAGCTTAACGTGCTATCCGAGGCACGGAGAGTGATAATTAATTTATAATGTCGCTAGTAATTTCATATAACAAAGAAATACTTACACACTGGTATACCAATGAGATCAGCTTGCAGTTGCATCAGAAGATCATTAGAAGTCATCTTGCCATCCACGTGTAGTTTGGACAAAGGCATGCCGCAGTCTTTATTCATTGCTTCTAAAATATCCCTGTACATAAAGAGTAACTTTAGAATGAAGAATATGGCATAAATAATGTTTTTTCCTAACATAATGTTGTCTAACATACATGCATTACTCGATTGTTGAAATAAAACTGCTTTTGGATTCGTAAATTCAGTATAAAAGTAGACTAGATTGGTTTTGACTTTTGGTGGAGTCGTGATAGCCTAGTGTTGGTGACTATAGACTGGTAAGTCAGAGGTCTCAGGTTCGAACCCAAGGCCACCTATGACTTTTCGTAAGTTATGTGTGTATTATAAATTAATTATCACTTGCTCCGTGCCTCGGATAGCACGTAAAGCTGTTGGCCCTGCGCCTCTCTCCCCGGTCGTCCATTGCCGTCCCATTGGACTATGAGAGTGAGGGAATAGAGTGCACCTGTGTTTGCACACACATTCGTACACTATAATTTCTCTTGCGTCGATGGTCTTTGAGATTCTTCGATGAGATTGGCCGCAGTGACTGATATTCGGTCAGGAGGATATTATTAAATGGTTTATTTTCTCAATTGGACCCAGTAGGTGGCGCTGCGATCGGGTAAAATTAGAATTACGACGGTGAAGCCACGTAAGGGTCAGGGTTTTTAATCATGCTTAACGATTCGATTAATCAAATTAATCATTTTGTGACAAATCAAAGCGTAAAATGTTCGAAATTCTTACCTGGTCTGGAAGCAAACGGCTTCCAAAGCAGCTCTGATGATGTGGTTTTTAGTTGTAAATGCAGTCAGACCGCAAATAATTCTAAAACAAACAAAAAGATTCAGAATTTACCTAGTAATAACAAATCCTAAATATTTCTAGTGATCGGGAATCGTATCCAGACCCTCGCGTTCAACGATCAATGAAAAAATAATTCAGCGGAAGCTACACTATAAATAAATACCTATAACTATCCCACTCCAGGGCAAAGGCCTCTTCTCATACAGAGAATAGTCGAGCATTAATCACCACGCTAGCTCACTGCGTGTCGGTAATTTCAGACTATTAAAGTCTAGGTTTCCTCACGATGTTTTCCTTTACAGTCACTCAATAAAAATATGTGTTAATAATACATTTATTAGACACGTATCTAAAAACAAGAAATTAAGTTACCAATAAAATATGTCTACCCTCCTCTCTTACAAAATTACGGAAATAAAAATATCCGTCTACCCACATTAAGAAAAAATAATTATTTGCGTACCCTCTAGCATCCTTCCTCCAATAAGGCGCGTATAGTCCACTGAAGGCAGGCACAAAGTACACATCGCCTGTTGAGAACACCTGTCCCGCGATGTGCTCCGTATCTTGAGATACGTCCTTTATTAACTTGAGATTGTCTCGAAGGAACTTCATTGCACCACCGGCTACGGCGATTGAACCTGATAAAGATATATACTGGGTGAAATTTAAACCATGATCATACCTAAAAGGAGTCATTGAACTCATCATTACGAAAAACTTTTATTATGGGACGAACCCTGGAACTGCGAAAAATAAATCATCTGTATCATGTTCATAGAACTCAACAAAATGTATGAAACAGCTATTTTTTTTAGTAGGTTTTGCAATTCGTGGACTTCACATTTGGATTCTACTTTTGCTCTGGTTAACTCCGACACCACTCACACTCCGACTCTGGACAACAGACAAACACATAGCTACTAACTTCAAATCCTGTCGGTTAATTTCGGCTATAATTACCTTCAATTTCAAATTTCAGCTATAATTACCTTCTAACGCATACACGGCAGGCGTGTCAGGCCCCAGTTTATAGGCTACTGTAGTTATAAGCCCGTGTGTGGACTGCACCCGCCGGGTCCCCGTGTTGTATAGCAAGAAGCATCCACTTCTGTACGTGTTCTTTGCCTGTCCAGCTTGGAGACAATTTTGGCCAACCAATGCGGATTGCTGGTTTCCTAGTATCTGTTGAAGGAAAAGATGTAAAAGTGATTAAGCAAATCGCCTTCTGCTCTTGAGCATACCTTCAATTCTCCATAGAAACGAACTCGTATACTACTATAATATTATAAGTGTATGCGGCTTGTCCGTACACGTTTTTTAACACACACTGAGAGACGAGACTACTATCTCGCTTACTATTTCGATGGGCGGTAAGTGTCGCTTCTTTACATAGTACGTAATATTTATTTTCTTTGACTTGCGATTGAGTGTAGAAAAGTCAAAAATATTACTCGGTTGTCACTTGCCGCGTAGCGGCATACGACACGCGATGCGCATTTGTGTAATCTACAGATCTTTGTTTCGGTCTGAATGTTTGTGCATTGTGAAATTATATGTCTGTAACTGCACTCACGATATAAGAGAAAGTCTTAGGCCCAATCTCACCATTCACTTTAATAACCGAGTTTAATAAAACTAAGTTCAGCCATACACAAATTGCAGTTTTGAACTCAGTTAAACGCTTGAACCGAATTTAAGTCGATTGATCGCGTTTAGTGTCAGTGGTGAAATCGGCTCTTAGTGTGAGAGTAAGTTTATAAATAGACGACATTTTAGAAAAAATGGGTGGTCAGACTCTCAGAGTTTATGATTATTTTCTTCATTTCATAGATAAATAAAGGAGAATAATAGGAGATATAACAAATCAAATATTACAGTCTTACCCCGGATATTCGAATGCCATCTAGTATTGATCCATCGCTAACAGATCCGTATATTTCTGAACTGCTCTTTATTGTTGGCAACGAATCACGATGTATGCCGAATAATCTGAAAACAATTTTTTTATTATTAAAAAAGCAAACGTACTTTCCGTGACCAGGGCCGGGCTATCACCGATACCTTGCCGAGGTTACGAACTTGCCGAGATTTTTATAATCAGGGACCCTTGTTAACTGTTAAACGTTAACGTTAAATATATGTAGGTACCTATATAAATATTTTTATGAAGTTCGAAATTTTTGTAGAAAGAAAAATTCGATTCCGAGCGAGATTTGAAACCGCAAACTTCTGAATATATTTTTTTAGTTACGCTCTCGATCAAGTCACCTTTCAAAATCGGTTCATCTGTTTGAGAGCTACGTTGCCACAGACACACAGATACAACGATACACATATACCTACTACACGCGTTAAACAGTGCTGTGGTGGTTGTTGTGTTATGGTAGATGTTATACACCTTTTTTTAAAGTCGGAGGTTAAAAGCAATGTGAACCTTACCTACACAACATAGGGTCCCAATTCAAAGTCTCCAGATTCATGAGAAGAGTTCTCGATGCATTCGTGACGTCAGTTATGTGTAAGCCACCATGAGGTCCTCCGGTCAAATTCTAAAACATAATATCGGGTATATTATAATGATTTTCTGAACAATATAAAAGGCGAGAACACGCTATATTTGTTTTAAATTTCGTTGTACTAACTAAGAAATTAGTGTAGATGATGTTTATGTATTTAAGTATACAGCGTGTAACAGAAGTCCGAAATAATGTAATAAGGTATATATATATATATATAGGTATAAGCGTATAAGGTACGCGATAAACAATCCTTGAGCATAGGTTTTGGAAGCGAACCCCAAACAATACTCGAGTAAACCACGATCAAAGTTTTCACCAAAATCTTTCTAATACAGCCCTAGAAATCAGCTGAAAGGTGAATCAACACGAATCCGGTTATTTACCTTCAATAAATTCTTTAAGTAAGCACTACGCACGCGTAGGATGATGAAATCTGTCATTATTATAGAAAATGAAATCAAAAGAATTATTTTGGTGTGAAAAAAAAATGTCTCTTTTGCATTCAATATTTTCACAGGTAATTCTCTTCATGATATACATACATGCCCTTAAGTATTATTTCGGACTTCTGTTACACGCTGTAATGGACCATAAAATACACATGACATTAAACAAGTTTTTATTAATACGGGTTTTAGGCACCTGACTTGCTTTGAGGCTAGGGGAAATGGGGAAATGATGTGTTTTAATATCGATTGTGTTTGTGTCAGAATAATTTGGGTGATGGATTTCTTTTATAATAAGTTGATATTTTTTATGAAAAAAAAGAAGCAAAATAAATCTTTTAAACAAGCTACTTTTATAAATATTTAATAAGAATTTTTGAAAAAACAACTGATACGGATGGGATTCGAACCCACGATCTTCGGCGTTCCGTGCCGACGCTCTAACCGCTGAGCCACCGTATCCCATCAGAATCAGTCGAAATTTCAAATCTCTTTATCTATTTTTTCAAATTTCTTATTAAATATTTATATTTAATAAGCTAACATGTGCTAAAACATGTAAAAATTTCACAAAAATATTAAGCTACTTTTATATTTTAAATATCCGCGAAGAAAATAGTTGACTAAGAAAATGTTAGTTTTTAAAAGAATAACCTACTAATAAAATAAATATACCAACCCACACAATCCATGTATCAACTGTCCCAAAGAGTAACCTCTTATCCCTACTCGCTCGTCGCACAGCCTTGATATTATCTTTCAACCATCTCATCTTGAGCGCGCTAAAATACGGAGAAATTGGCAGACCGCAGATATTCTTGAAATAATTCTTGTTACGGTCAGGGATTTTGGCTAGAATCGCGTCCACCGTGCTGTCTGTGCGGATGTCATTCCAGGCTGGAAATTTTATAAATTTATATAATAATAATAATGTCTTACTGACCTAATTTCGGTCATAACGGCCAATCTCCACGTTGATATAACGTTATAATGCACAAACACAGGTATACTCTCTATTCCCTCGCTCTCATAGTTCGATGGGACGCGCGGCAGTCCGACACGACCGGAGAGAGATCAGGCGCAGGGCCAACGGCTTTACGTGCTTTCCGAGGCACGTTAAGTGGTAATTAATTTCTAATACGCACATAACTTAAGAAAAGTCGGAGGTGCGTTCAGGGTTCGAACCTAAAACCTCTGTCTATAATTAAATAATAATAATTCACAGCTTAAACAAACCTAAATTTTCCATTAATAGAGCAATCAGAATGATACGATCATTAAAATAATTAATTAAAAGATTCATTGTAATTTGACAGCTGAATTTGCTTGTCGATTGCTATCTCGTTGCTTCCTGATAAACAAAATAATTACTCACTTTGACTGAATTACACGAGTTGTAAAGAACCAGTGGTGCGCTTAGAACCTAACAAAAATGAAATCTTAACAACTAAGAATGGAATTAGAGAGAAAGAAAATTGTTCAAATTTATAGACTTTATTTATAGACTCACGCCTGTATTCCCCAGAGGGGGTAGGCAGAGGTGTGCAGTACACCCACGTTTCACCGGCTATTTTATAAATCCCATGTAATAGGGGGCGAGCCTATTGCCATTAACCGGGCACAATTCCAGCCTCCGTGCTGCTACTGAGAATTTCCTAATGGAAAAACCCAATAACACTTTTGCCCGACCCGGGGATCGAACCCAGGACCTCGTGCTCAGCAGTCGCGCTTGCTACCACTAGACCAACGAGGCAGTCAAATATACATATATAGTTTGTTATATTGTGTGGTTGCTATGTTTTGTTTAAACAAACTTCACTTTGTGGTCTGGTATTACCTGTTACCTACAGATACTTTAAAGATATCTTAAGGCTATCTAACTGATATTATCAGTCTTGTCTGGCGGCGATAACGTGGAGTTAATTACGCATTGAAAACTTTAATCTACACTAATATTATACACTAATATTATAAATCGGTAGTTTTTTCAATGAAGGTTACATTGAAAAACTTATTGCAAATATAGCCTAGTATACACTAATACTTTTTAATCACTGTAGAAATTGTAAGGGCATATGTAGACCAGTTTTCCTATCCTAAATAAAATATAAAAAAAATACATTTATTAAGAATTAACTGAGTTATTAAGGCTCCTTTTTTCCCGAAAACTCGAACAAATTTATGGACACATTTCTACCGTACTACAATTATACGCTGCGCGAGCGAAACGATTGTCAATGAAAATCATTTCCTGCGCTCCCTGTCTTTCTTTACGGCCTAGAGTAGGAGCCTGCGCGACGAGCGACGAGTCGACAATAATGGAAATCTAACGCGTGCGAGCGAGCGCAATGGATTAAAATACCTTCGCCTTCATTGGTAGCCGTCCGTACGTAGGCGCCTAAAATCGTATAACATCACGCTTGTATTTCGTGTTTGTAGGGTTAGGTAGTATTTTACATCCACATTTCGCAACCTATGTCATAAATCCCATTTATGGGTTCTACACACCATTCCACCTACAAGCTCGACGATCAGTGACCAGCGGTAAGTCGTCAGGCCCGCGTAGGTACGTACACAATACATGTTAATGCACCGGTGCGGCGACACGTTTCAATAGGAAACAGAATCCAAGACTAGACCAAAGAGGTACCTATTCACGTTTTTAGATCGATTGAAATACGTTAGTAAATTTGCGCGGGATCCGAGTGACTTCGTAACTGATGCCGGGCGCATGCGCGTACTGGGCGGGCGGCAAGATTGCCAGATGTTATTTCCATTTTTCCCCATTTTTATTTATTTTCCCAAAACAATACTTAATTAAAAAGATTTTTTTGTCTTACTATCAACAAAATAAAATACTTTTGTTAGGTTTTTAATTAGTTATTATTTTTTACATAATAAATGTAGGTACTAAACTTTTTAATCATATCAGTAGTCGGGTCAAACGGTCAAAACCGCACACAACCCGGGCTGGTAAGTCCATAACTAAGATATTCATATTATTTACCCTTATTATTCCTAATTTTTTTTCTAAAAATAATTTTCCCATATTACCTACAAAAACGAAATATTACCCCTTAATCGAGATAAAAACCCCCAATCTGGTAACTCTAACAAGACTACTCGCTAGTCGCTGTGAAGTTAGCTGCTGTTGACATTGCGCATAAACACGCGTTTTAAATGTTTCTACTGTACGCTTAAAAACGCGAGGGATTACCAATTATTTTCTAATACACACATGAACTCGAAACCGATCGATGAAATCCCACTTGAAATCAGCGTACCTACCTACCATTAGCCACGTATTCATTACAAACAGTTTACAAAAAACACGGTTTCGGAAACAGAATCTAAGTGATTCAGAAAAAAACGTTAGGTTAAACTAGCTAACTAACTACTTAACTAGCATGCTAGAGCCGAGGTATGTTTCTCGACAGTTCGACACCATACAGTAAGTAAGCTGAAACCATTGAATAATAACAGCTGAAACATTGTTTGCCACTGAATACGTAGCTGTAGCTAAATTGAAAAACAATTGTTTAGGGCGCTTTCAATTTAGACGATTGGTGCCGGACTGCTGCAGTCCGGGTATCGTACTGCGCACGGGCGGTTATGATTTTTCATACAAAATGTCTCGACGCAAAGTCGTGCGACAGCAGTGCGGCGCACGTCCGTTGGCGGAACGGCAACAACCTGTCTCAGTCCTTGTTCGCTAGTGCTGTGAACGCATCGTGTTTCTTAGACGTTTTCGTGCATACCTACCTAATTATAGATGATTTAAATACAGAAGATTTTATAAATGAAATAGAGGTGCAGCCCGCCGTTTGGGATTCTAAATGTGATTCCAGATTCCATTTTTAACAAAGTGATATAATTCATAGAAACATTCTCTAGACATTCTAAAATAGTTCAAAAAATCAGCTGAGCTTTCTTTTAATCTAGGGTAAAGTGTATAAAAATCACCAGTTTTATATTTTAAAGAAAACATTGGCGACGCCCTAGTACGGCGTCGTTTATGTTTCTGCCGAAGCAAGAGAACTAACAATAACACTTCCTCGTCAGAGTCACAGAGACTAAAGTTGGGTTTCGATTGAAATCACTAAAATTCGATCGGACTGCAGCCGTGTATCTCTTCAAATAAGACGATTTACGTCGTACTGCTGTCGTCCGGCAGCAGTACGGCTCATGGTCGTAACAACCGTGCGGCAGCAGTCCGGCACCAACCGTCTAAATTGAAAGCGCCCTTATTGTTAATTTTAGAAAAATAAGTGTCTGAAACATTTGAGACAGTTACGGTAACTCATACTGAGTTTTTCGGTATGTTTCCATGCTCTGGCGGTGGGGAGTAAGCTTAAACATTTTAAGGACGGAACAACAGCTTCTAAACAAAATGCATGGGAGTCATTGATATACAAAAAACCCATGGGAGTTGAGATAAAGATAAAGCCGATATTAGGTACCTACTTTCAATAAATCAATTGAACCTATTGAAGTAAACAAAAATTTAGTAGGTAGGTAGTACTCACAATTCCATGATCTGGGTTCATCCGTAGGTAGGTACTGTTTTTGTAGGATACACAGAAATAGGCGCACACACAAACACACCACATTTTTATTGTTATTTGATATACTTTTTCCGAAGCACTCATCACTCATTGATAAAAAAAAATATGCTACCTTCATGGGCTAGGCGTATGTCCGGCAGTGGACTGCGATAATCTGATTACATTGTTTTTTTTATTACAGCACTAATGATTATTGTTTTTTTGACACTTATTGAGATAGGTACCTATTCGTATTTTTTTGATGATAGAACCGTGCACTCGCCGATTGAACACATAGGTACCTACCTACCTACAGTTTTATTAATTTAACAGTGCACGTAAAAATAATGTTGTTAATACTATTAATAGGAGAAATGGAGGGAGGGAAGAGAGACTTTTGCCTTGCAGTGGGACTTAACGGGCTCGTAACACGTTCGCTCGGTAGCTATCCTTCGTGTCTAGGTAGGTAGGTACCTAGTTTGCCGCGCTCAGACATTGAAAAGGCTAACTTCTGAGTTACCGTAGATTAGTAAATTAAAAGAACTGTAGGTAGTACGTAGGTAGACCGTACTGGCTATGCAGTGAGTCGCACAGTCGCGCGTGTTTGCGAAGTTTGAGCAGGTAGATACCTAGGTAGTAGCTCGTCACAGAACTCACACTCACGCATGCTAGTCACTTAAGCAGCCGGGTCAGTGTCGTTTCAGGGATGATTTTTGCACGATTGTTTTGGAAACATAGGTAGGTAGGTACTACGTCACGTATTGTGATACTGCATTCGTAATTTTCACTTCACTTAGGTAATAAACATACCAACACCAACACCAACACGTGATTGTGAACGCCACTCGGTACAACACGTAAACATTACGTAATTAACAAACTCCCGTTGGCGTAATGATTCTTCGCCACGCCACGCTGTCCGCACCACTCGTCGCACTGGCACGTGGCGACACCGACCCGACAGCGCATGCGCGGGGTGCGCGGATTGGTCGGTCGCGCGGGATTGGTGGAACCGGCCGGCGAAATTGCGCGGCTTGCCCAGTGACAGCGCAGCGTAGCCGTTCGGCGTCTTTATGAATGCAATTCAAAGAGTAGCCGCATACGTATGTGTGCGTAAAACTACTGCGATCACATGATTGTCAATGTCGTTGAACTTTCTTACCAAATATTGCAGTTTTTGATGGACAATCTTAACATCATTAAAAAAAATTTTTTTTTTCGATAGATCCTTTCTATTACAGTAACTGATGAAGCTCCTTAAGTTTCTACAGTAATGAAAAAATATCGGTGTATATGGTATCCCGTATGACTATTGGACTGTCAAGTCAAAGGTCGTAAGTTCGAAACCAAGGCACGCACCACAGATTCCTTGCCTTACAGATTGCCTTACAGATTCATGTGAGTTTTAGAAATCAATTAATTATCAGTTGCTAAAACGGTGGAGGAAAATATCGTGATGAAATCAGCACACCTGTGATTTGTCAATGGTGTGTAAAGCCATGTCAGAGGCCTACGAGCGGTTTAAACTCTGACACCAGGTTATTCATCAACCATACGATAAGAAGACACCAACGTGCTGAATAGACGCAAAATAGCGGTGTTATGTTAGGTTATATTAAAGTAATGGACTGCCTCGTTGGTCTAGTGGTAGCAAGCGCGACTGCTGAGCACGAGGTCCTGGGTTCGATCCCCGGGTCGGGCAAAGTGTTATTGGGTTTTTCCATTTAGAAATTCTCATTAGCAGCACGGAGTCTGGAATTGTGCCCGGTTAATGGCAATAGGCTCGCCCCCTATTACATGGGACTTATAACATAGCCGGCGAAACGTAGGTGTACTGCACCTCTGCCTACCCCCTCTGGGGAATACAGGCGTGAGTCTATAAAAAAAAAAAATGGTTACCTATAGCTGCATGTAATGGCTCTCCGGTATATTTGTCCCACGCTATCGTCGTCTCCCTTTGATTTGTGATACCCAACGCTACTATATCTTCTTTTGAATATCCTGAAAAACAAAATGGACACTTTCATTATTGAAATATAAGAAATAGAAATAAACTATAGTAAGATTTTCTCCGTGAATGTTATTACAAATAACAACTTCAAGTTACAATAAACAAACTTTAAATGTAACATAGTCAGAAAGTATTTGAGGCCTCCAGACCTAATGTCGATCACAGCTGCCAATCTCAACGGGGATTAGGCAACTACGCAAGAGATATTATAGTGCATAAGTGTGCGCTAACATAAATGCAATCTCATTCCCTCACTCTCATAATCGGATGGGACGGCAATCCGGCACGACGGGAGAGAGATCAAGCGCAGGACAAACAGCTTTACGTGTTTTCCGAGGCACATAGCTAGCGAAATTGATAATCCACACATAACTTATAAATAATCAGAGGTGTCAGTTGTCAAGTTGACTTGGGTGATGGGTCCGATCCTGAGACCTCTGACTTGCAAGTCAACGGTCTGACCTAGTGAAAATCTCTATTTGAGTCCCTAAATCAATCCTCCCTAATTTCCTAAATCTTTAGATTTAAGTATGTGAGATGACGATTAATAGGGATGAATGGAAGAAAAAGACAAATTAATTACGCCGACCCTAATCAAAATTAGAAAAGGACAGAAGGATAAGACTCGGATAAAGTAACAAGATGGCGCCAGTGGTTACAAATCTGCGCAACAGATGTTAAATTGTTATCCGAATGAATTTATTTAGCTTGTCAATGTAGATGGTAAATTGTTTATTTTTAAATCGTTTATTCACACTAAGATGAAGGTTAATAAACAACTTCAATTATTAATTAATTTGTATTAAGGTTGATTGAACTTTAATTAACATTGATGACACAGATTTAAACGTAATTAGATAAAGCTGCGCCATTCAAAATAAAATGTAGGTACCTATTTTTGTATGACCTAGTGGTATCAGCCGGTCCTGATAAGCAGTCGAAGCAACTCCCGGATAAAGATACCAACAACGGCTACGTAATTAATTAAAGGTCAAAAAAAAGACACAATGTTTCTTTAAGTCTCAATTTATAGTCTCAAACTTTCGCGAACACTCAACATAATGAAAGAACTTTTTAACGGATATAGGTAATTCGCGTTTTTACTCGTGGTCGCAGGCAGACTGTCTGCCTGCGACCACGAGTGCTGCAAAGTACTCGAAACGTCAGGATTGTATTATCAAAATAAAAACGCGAAAACGAAAGAATTATATCCGTTAAAAAGTTGTTTCATTACAATGTTTCTTGGTTATTCATAATTTTTAGGGTCCCGTATCTAAAAAGGAATACACGAAACCCTCTCTTTGTTTGTATGTCTGTCTGTCAAGACCCTTTATTTCGTGGACGCGTGAAGGTATCGAGTTGAAATTAAAACCATATACTCAGGTCTACGGTCCGTTGTAGTTGTGAAAAAATCTAACTTCTAAGTCAACGTAAAACAAAGATACGACCGTTTATGCCACAAAAAATGTTTATTTCGACATTCTCAAGCGAAACAAATTTATAGAGAACTTCCCGTTGACCTAGAACTATGAAATTTGGCAAGTAATATCGTCTCATACTACAAATACAGGCAAAACTATGCTCGTGTAATTATATCATAAAAAAATATAGTCTTTATACGGAACCCTCGGTGGGTGAGTCCGACTTGCACTTGTCGGTTAGGCCTATTTATTCCAGTGCATTACTAGTGATATTTTAATGGTTGTTGTTTAAAAATGTTTTTATCAAGAATGGCGTAGTAAAATAATAAAAACTAAGTGATAATGTGACGCCTACCGCCTAGCTGTGACGTACAAACCGACATAAATATTATGACAACAGCACCAATACTATGATATGGCAATATTTTTTTATATGTTTATTAGGCAATTTCATTTTAGGCACTGTAAAGATACGATATTTTATTCAAGCATTCAGGACATTTAGATAAATAAAATATTAAAGTCACTTTTATGTGAATCACAATTCAGCTTTACACATGGATTGATTTCGGGAATGCCCGACTAGTTTCGGTCTCAAACGGGGTCCATTTTCAAGAGCGAGTGTAGTCGCGGCGGCGTCGCGGACCTCACACATGAGGGCTGCGACGTCGCTGCAACTAATAATATTATGTTAGTATGACTCACGAAAGTTATTATTCCAAAATAACAATTTGTTTGCGAGCCAGACTTGAACCTGCGAATCACACCAACCACTCTGCTAAATGAGCTATTCGCCGTAGAAGTAGTGTTTCTGTATGAGTCCTGATAGCCTAGTGGTATAACGTTGACCTGACAAGGTTCGCCGTTGCCGCGTACGTCAGGGAGGACATCATCATCATCATAACCGTTGACTGGTAAGTCAGAGGTCTCAGGTTCGAATCCAAGGTTCGGTTCGGTCTTTGGTGGTGGAGTACCCATAAGGGGCTTTTCACACGAAAGAATCCAAGGCACACACAATCCAAGGAGCACCTCTGACATTATTATTACATTTGTTTGCATTTAGCGTGCTCCATATGCTAAGGGGGAGACTCCTCTTAAGGAAGTCATCTAGATTTGATGATAACTTACCGAATTCCTCCAGTTGATCGATAGCGTTTTCAGCACATAGTCTAATGTGGTGCATAATTTCTAATGGATCCTGTTCTGACCAGCCTTCGTGAGGCTGGACCTCTGTTTTGTCCAGCTGGTAGCTAACCAGCTCATCTGAATGTTCAGCTTGATATATCTGAAATAGTAAAGATAAGTTATGAATGTTTGTTTAGGTAAGAGATCTCAGGTTCGAACCCAATGTTTTCCTCTGACCTTTCGTAAGGGTAGCTACACACAGTCGATTCGGCACATTAGGTTCGGTATTTTCGAAGAAGTCCCGATGAAATTTCTTCTAAAATACCGAACCGAATGTGCCGAATCGACTATGTGTGTAGCTACCCTTACTAAGGGTAGCTACACACATAGTCGATTGGCCCGAAGAGTCCCTTAGATATGTGCGTATTTTAAATTAATTATCACCAGCTCCTTGCTTCGAAAAGCACGTTTAGCCGTTAGCCCCGGCTGTCATAAAGTTCTTTGTCAA
Organism: Protodeltote pygarga; assembly: GCA_936450705.2. NCBI lineage: Eukaryota > Metazoa > Arthropoda > Insecta > Lepidoptera > Noctuidae > Protodeltote > Protodeltote pygarga. The sequence goes on from OW388274.2 coordinate 3,650,348, forward strand.
TTTGATGTAGGGAGTCAGTACCCTCAAAAAATCCGAGTATGAGTAAGAGAGTACGAGGGAACTGACTCTTTATATCGACCGTCGAAATAAAAAAATCCTAATAGATTTAAAATCCTGACAACTGACCTAACTTTAGAATACCGTATTCGTTTGGGTTGCGGCAGTCAGATGGGTAACGAAAAAGGTAGCAAGTTCTTAAATAAAATACGATACCAAATAAATATTTATATTCTTAAATAAATATTATTTACAATACGGATACTCCCTAGCTTACTTCCTTGTTGTATCAATCAAAGAGGGCCAAAGGTTGATTGATAAAACTGTGATACATTTGAGACGTAATTACCACACCCCTGGGTCAGTTTATCAAAGACCTTATAAATATTTTAATTTAATTGTACTAATTTAAATCGAATGAATTATTCTGTGAATTTAGCTAGCTCATTGACTTATTAAACACCAAATTTAAGGTTTGGAAAATTAGGAAAGAAATAAGACGTTTCAAAGAGGTCCAGGTCTAATTGATCCCATAGCCCTCTGTTGTTAAAGAACAACTCATAATATGCTTGAATCTAGGATCTGTACCAAATATGCATAACTCTCGGCGCGACCAGGTAAAAATATTAGAAATAACCTTTTTACTTTCCTACATATGTACCTAGTTCTATAATAAGTATATAAGTATTAGTATTGTATTGCAAATGGGACACAAAAAGACAAAAACGGATTTACAACCAGGTTTGAGGTTAAGCCTACATCCATTACAACCATTTTGGTCGCTGCACTGTGTAAAACCCATCCCCTTGATTAGTTAGTAGTAAGCTTAACTATTCCCTAACTTGTTATGATAGTTTGCTTCTAATCTAATGAAATGCAGCAAAATTTTTGCTCGATCAGTCGTCAGGATTTATGAGGGTATTCCACTTAAATCGTCTGTCATAGACAATCATGATAACATAAGGTTAAATAATCCACAAAAGTAAAGTTTCCTTACCACAAATCTAACAGTCTTGGTGCCGTCATCTATGACGCCAACCAACGGCCGCTTAGCGCCGTCCCTGACCGGCATATCGCTGCCTGAAAAAAAAAGTAACTCGTAAAGAAACTTGACCAAGAATTACTTGGCTTATACTACAAAGTAATGTCGATGTGTCAGTGTCGGATGTTCTAACGGTGGAACTTACAAAAGTATTATCGAAGACAAATAAGTCTTGCCAGATCTCCCACTTTTGGCGGAACATTCCGCTTTTCACCCCTATCAGGACACGTCCGGTCACCTGAGCGGGACGCCTAAAGTTCCGCTTTTTTATCTAAGCAGCCAATTTGCATTTGGGCATCCTACTCAAAATAATCAACCCTAAATTGAGTAGTCAGAGAGTTTGAATAAAAGGATTGTAAGTGTAACCATGTTACAAATTTTTTGTATTTCCAGATTTTTCCGTACCGCTTTTGTCTCGATATTAACTATTTTGTAATCTATGTCGATATCTAGAAAGACGACACTGACAGACAAATATCAACTGATCCTAAATCCCACAAGCGGAGTTTTCACTATTCTGCAAAAGTTCTGGTATCCTGGCATTTCACAGAGTTTCGTGTCGAATTGCTGTCCCATCACCAAATCATCCCATAATGTGGTGATGGGACAGCAATTCACACAGAGATCAGGCACAAGGCCGACGACTTTACATGCTTTGAGATGCATAGAGCAGGTGGTAATTTTATTTATTTGTATAATTTACGAAAAGTATCTGCCTTCCCAGTCAACGTTCTATAGGCTACCAATGCATAAAACTACATTATAATCATTTCATAATAATCATGCAAAGTACAAGTGGTTAAGAATGTATCGTATATTGTGTTTGAACACGTGTCTGCATGTCTTTGAGTTTCACCCCTTCCAAAGGTTAACAGGAGGTCTTTACGCAAACATCATGATAAAATGGCGAACATAGTGTTAGATTTATTATTATTATAATGATATTTAGGTTTCCATAGTAAATTAGGATCCCAGGTATCGTTTCGTCATATCCATCTCGCGTCTTCTGTCATTACTTTTCGACTTAGGTTTTTAAAAAAAACGGCAATGCGAGTCGGACTCGCGCACGTAGGGTTTCGTAAGATATTTTAATAAATTAAAAGCATTTTGCCGGTACACAAATGGCATAGCAACTTTGGTTTGAACCAGTACGTCTGAATTCAAACCCTATTCGTATTTTTCCGTGTTTTTTTAAATAAAATGTGGTACTGTTCGCATGGCATGTATTATAAAAATGGTTTTAATTACATTTGTATTCAAAATAAATTACTAAAGTACAATATGAAAAAAAACCCTAATAGAATTTTCCGTTAGTTAAGATAATATTTATTACCCGTCGTGTAGATAAGTGTGTATTATCACAAATCCTTCACGAAGTCAGTGTAATAACGAACTAATCTTGTGTTAATTATTTCTTAGTTTAAACAAACAAACTACGTATAATAAAGTTCATTTTTATTGTAGGGAATTAGTAGAAATATGATGTTGACAGAATTCTACATTCTTGCGTAAAAACGGTTAGAATAAAGATTAAATTTTTGACTACTTGTCTTTCGAATAATAATTTGCCTACAGTTCGTCCGTTCAAAGGGTTTGCGAGCTTTGTTGTTGCCGATACAAAGCGACGCCGCCGCGCACCGGCTCTTGCCGAACGGCCGTCGTCGGCTACTTCAAAGACTCGTACAACCCCAGTGCATATTGGTGCGCTGTCCTAAATATTGGTTAAGTTGGGTTAGGTACTTGGTTATGTATGACAGATGAGACACCCAATTTGTAAATTAAATAGGTTGGACATGCGATTAAAGAAGAGAATAAATTAATATTATCGCGTCGACCAAGACATTAATCTTACAGAAAATTTTGTAATAATCACACAAAGTGATTCGGAGTACATATTTAGCTAACTAATATTTAATATTTTGTTGTTTTATTATTGTTATGCAAAAAAGTCTAAATAAATGCAAATACAAAATTATTAAATAATGTACCTATTTTCATGTGTTTCCAAAATAGTGTGTAGGTGTACTGACAATTATTTGAGCGGAAGCACTATCAGTATATTCCCCAGTCATGATATTATAATTCCAAATAAGCTTAAATTCGCAGAAAGCCTGATTCTATATCGTAATCGACCTCAATAAAATTTATATAGACGATCTTTATGGCAATCAAAACATACGTGGTTCTTTTCCGAAGCCAATGAACGTAGCCTTCTAAAATACGGTTACATGAGATTGTACGACCAATCAAATTACAAGATCCCCGGGGTTTGGAAATTCATTTAGCTACTACGGAAATCACTAAAACAGGTTACGTATTCAGCTGCTAAAAGGTTCTATTCGTGTTTTTTAGAAGGCAGTCTATTTTTTTTTATTATTATTAGGGTAGCTACACACACAGTCGATTCGGCACATTCGGTTCGCTTTTTTAGAAGAAATTTCATCGGGTTTTCTTCGATAATATCGACCCGAATGAGCCGAATCGACTGTGTGTGTACCCTTCAAACTTATTTACAAGCAATGTTTGTACTTATGTACTTATACCTAATTTAATAGCATTTCTGAGCATTGTGTCGATGAGGGTGAAGCCTTAATTTTGATGAGATACTTTCTCGTACAGAATTGTATCTAATATGTAATATCAGTAGTAATGAAGAATCATTATAGGCATTGATTATAGCATAACAGAAATTTGGATGTATAAAAGAAGATTGTGAAATGGCAGTAGCGGATTTACCAGCAGGCTGAGTAGGTTGGAGCCTAGGTCAGCAGATTTTTGGGACGGCAAATTTGGGGACCGAATTTTTTTTTGCTTCCTCATAGAAATGAAAAAGATTTCTGCACGACGGTTTTCTGAAGTTAAAGATAGAACTCTGCAACAAATTTTGTCGTTGACTTTCCATCTCACTGTTACCAAAAAGAAAAGTAACAAAATAAACACAAAAATACTAACAAAATAATAATAGTGTACGTACGTGGCACAACGGTAAGGCCTTTGTGCCACGTACACTATTATTATTTTGTCAGATGTTTTTTGTCAGACACGGGGTGGTAACCCTGATTTTGCAACTACATACCTAGTTCGTTCCTATGCCTTTCCTAACAGTAACAATAGCAGATTAACTAATTTATTGTTTCCATCATCAATTGGCAACGCTTGGCGCACAACTTTAAACAGTTGGTTTTTTATAATCTGAACAAATTGATAATATTAATGACTCTCAGACGATGTAATTAGCCACTTGTAACCAGTTCAAACAGGAAAATTATCACCTATGACGTCAGGTCTTAAATGTATTAGCCGAAAGTAGCATGCTAATGTTTCTGCCTGAGAAAATAAATTGTTTTGCATATGCTAACGGCGTATATTAGATTATCTACCATGTGTACTAAGAAACGGGTTTATGAGAGCAGAGTTTTTAATTGCTACTAGCACCGGCTATGTAACGGTTACATGGTGTCATGGTGTGTGTCAAAGCATGTAAAGCCGTTGGCCCTGCGCCTGATCTCTCTCCGGTCGTGTCGGATTGCTGTCCCATCGGACTATGAGAGAGAGGTTATAGAGAGTGCACCTGTGTTTGCGCACATACTTGTGCGTTATAATATCTCCTGCGTAGTTGGCAAATCTGAAATTAGGTCAAAAGACAATAAACTACCTACCTTCTTTTATACATCTAAATTTCTGTTATGCTAAATCAATGACTAGAATGATTCTTCATTACTGACTGCTCATATATTCACGCATTTTTACAAGAAAGTGTCAAGTAGGACAGGAGGACATTATTATTATTACATGGAGTCTAGTATTTTTTTAGATTTTTAGTCTTTGTAACAAAGAGCCGTGATAGCCTAGTGGTGGTGACCGTTGACTGGCAAGTCAGAGGTCTCGGGTTCAAACCCAAGGCGCGCACCTCTGACTTTTCGTAAGTTATGTGCGTTTTATAAATTAATTATCACTCTCCGTGCCTCGGATAGCACGTTAAGCTGTTGGCCCGGCTGTCAATTGTAGATCTTTGACAGTCGTTATGGGTAGTCAGAAGCCCGAAAGTCTGACAACCAGTCTTACCTAAGGGTATCGTGTAACCCAGTATCTGCATCTAAATCCAGGGTTGTGGAGGTCTGATAGGCAGTCACTCCATGTAAAACACTGGTATTCAGCTGCATCCGGTAAGACTGGAAGCCGACCCCAACGTAGTTGGGAAAAGGCTAGGCAGATGATGGAGTCTAGTATTTTAATGATACTGGAACACTCTCACACTCAATCTCATAATTTCATCAATCCTACATCTACTAAGAAACAACCCAACATCCTTCATAAAAGTTCCAGAAATAAATCACAATAGAAAAACCATTACAACGTACTGACAAACAAAAAAGAACTGATTTTACATATACATAAACAACCCATCTAAAACTTGATCATAATCACAATCCTTAACCTCGAAAAACAATCGCAGTCCTAATAGGCACCTACAGGATACCTTCATTTAGGTATTAAGACTATGAATATAAGGCAGGATTGCCTTTATTTAGCCTTTCCTGCAATTCATGGCATAGTTGCATCAGCCTTGAGAAGCGGTTAAGGAAAATCTTCAATTGAAGTCAAACGTTAAATCAATGACACGAGGGAATTACCGGTATCCGCGTGTCTATAATAAATACCGTTTGAAAGATAGTCAACCAAGATTATTATATATTGATACCCTTTGCGGTTTCAATTATAAAAAAACTATTGTTTTTATGACTAATCGGACTGGATTCTACCAACCTTAAGGCGTGGATCCTCGCTAATCTGCTATCTCGCTTGCACATTGAAGATAAAAAAATCGAAACAAACCAATTGAAAGAGAACAACATTACAAAGTTTCAGCAAAAATTTCAGCTTGATCAAAACGTTTTTATACATAAAAATGGCTTATAATAAATATTTTGAGTTATTAGGAATTTACCAGTCTTACCAAGGGGTATCGTGTAACCCAGTATCTGGGTTGTGGAGGTCTGATAGGCAGTCGCTCCATGTAAAACACTGGTATTCGGCTGCATCCGGTAAGACTTGAAGCCGACCCCAACATAGTTGGGTGGGAAAAGGCTAGGTGATTAGGAATTTAAAAGTGACACGACTGTCGTGTCACAAAACAACTAAAATACTAAATGGCACGGCTGTCGTGCCATCTGTAATGAATCGGTATAGAAGAATAATTTATAATGGATTTTATTAATAACCACGCTGAAAAATATTGTTTTAACTGACATGAATGCTTATCAATGTTATTGTGAAATATCATGTATCATGTAAAATGATGTGATTTCAATAATTGACCTAAATATGAGACCGCGCTGGCAGATAGGTCAAAGGTGCTGTTTCATCATTTTGATTATTATTTATTCGTTTCATGTTAAAAGGGAACCATAGGATTGTGTGAAAAACTCCATGGTTAGAAATGGACTATGTTTTTTGCGGCTTACACGGCCGTATCTTTTTTTACGTTAACTTTTTAACAGCTTCAAGAGACTGTAGACCTAAGTTTATGGTTTTAGCTTTCAATTCGACACCTCCACGCGTTCCCGAGATAAGGGATCTCGATATACGGATAACAAAGTGTAAGCCTATAAAGGTTCCGTTTTTGAACCCTAAAAAGCCCGTTACGCTGACCCTAATTAAAACTAGATCAAGGGCAGTAAAATGTTGTCTAAAGGGAATCCTACGAGAAAGTATTTGTTAGAGAGATAGATAATAACCCTCCTTTTTTTGTAGTCGGGTAAAAATAGAGATATTTAGAAAACCTAAACACTCGATGCACACAAACAAGATATGCTATCAATATTATGCAAGAATAACGCATAAATCTATCTAGATGTGTCAGAGATATATGACAATATAATACCAGAAATCACACCACCATTACGCGTGTAACATTGACAGTTTAATACTTGTCAATTGATTGGTGATCTATTATTAAGTTTCACAAAATTTTTAGTATTCAGATAAACGATGTAACCTATATAGGCAAAAAGACACTGCTTAAGTGCTTACTGCTTACCCTGACAGATACGACGCAGAAAACGAATGCGTTTGGCCCCTACGATATGCTAGTGTTTTGAAAAAAGCTTACAAACAAGTATAAGTACCTACTATAAAAAACGGTAAACCTTGAATTTTAATATAATGGTGCTGATTCTCTTGTACAACCCGCTAAACTAATTTTAGTCTAACTATATCTCTTTCTAATTAAGACCATCGAAAAAGGACAGCAAATTGAACTATCAAAATTAGAGCTGTCAAATTAGTCTACGTCCTTGCAATTGACGTGAAATTAGACGAGACCGATCACATACAGACTAAATTCTCGTTGATATCACACAAATAGACTAGTTTGACAGCTCTAAAAATCTTCTATCCTTTTCTAATGATCTCTGTTAGATAGAGAGATAGTGAGTCTAAATTAGTTTAGAGCGTGTGCAAGAGAATTAACACCAATTAGCTATTTTTTGTAAAATTGATAAGGAAAATTATTCACGTTTTCCTTGCTGAGTATTTTCGATATTTTGTATAAAAGTTTTATTTAACGACATAACAGCTACCTAGTCTTGTTTCCATTCGATTGGAAACACTACAATAATACTTACGTGTTATTTCTATATGTATATGACCATAGTCCAAAGAGCAATATGAGTAGATACGGTTATCAATCAAATTCCAGAAAAAACAAGTGACTTAGATTACTGACTGCTTCGATGGTGCGCGACTGCTGAGAACGAGGTCCGATTCCCGGGTTGGAAAGTCTTATTGGGTTTTCCATTAGGAAATTTTTAGTAGCAGCACGGAGTCTGGAATTGTGCCTGGTTAGCATAGCAACGGATGAACTGATTTTGACTTAGTTTTTTTAAATCTGAATGGTGTTGGACTAGAGTAGACAGAAGACAGACAGACAATATTTAGTGTCGGAAAGCTTTTTAAAATTTTTAATTTTTTTTATTCTCAAATAATTTTCAAATTCTATGCTAGCTGCACAAAATCATATACCGCTCTAGCTATAACCAGAGGTAAAATATTTAAAAATATTTGGAGTCCACACTACTTTCTCAAAATTTTTGCTTTCTACAAATTTACGTCATCTTTGACAAGAAAGTTAATTTTTTAATAGATATTTCGAAGAAAAGTGGCACTCCACTTCACACTTTATTGTATACTAGCTTTTGCCCGCGATTTCGCATTAATTAATGAATGACGCATTAATTAATTAATGATGCGTACCTACAGCTAATATTTAACTAATGAAACTGGTTATAATGTGTAAATAATTGATTTGATATCCGTAAAATATATTAAAATTTAATTTAAAGTAAATTATTGAATAATTAATGAATTAATTGCTTATGCAGTACGCAATAAATTAATTTCATTATTCTGTCACTAATCCTGATTTTAACTGACAAGCAAATAATTTAATAGCAACATTTTTAAGCCTGGCACCACACATAAACGTATTTGTACAAACATTCGTGTTATTGGTCTTTTCAATCCTTTGAGCAAACTCAAAGGTTTCAAAGTTTTATATTAATATTACATACATACTTCGTTACGATTTTATTATATGTATAGATTTACAAGCTTTTTCCAACTAGTTATTTTTTATTTTTTCGTAGGGCAAAGACCTCTCCACTCTCTTTCCACCGCTCTCTGTCTAGAGCTGCTGAGGACCAATCTTTATGAAAGGAGTCAAGCTCATCCCGCCCTCTCCGTCTGAGTCTGCCGTGATGTCGCCTGCCATTATGACGGACCCCACTGGGTCGTTAATTTGGCCCATTGATCGTCTGTCATGCGACAAATATGTTCACCTTAGTTCCAATTTAGCGTGACAGCTTTCCGAGTGGCATCAGTTATTTTTGTGATAGAACCGATTGTTGTAAAAAAAAAAGAAAATTAATAGGCCCATATACTATATATTGCAGGAAGGTAAATGATATAACAATAAACAAGGAAGATCTCGTGGAAATGTTGAGGACATTCATGAATTGATTCATGTAAAAGGAAATATAGCCTGAAAATTCCAGGAAGCAACTCTTAAATTTCCCGCTTTGTCCGGCTGCCAGGACAGGAATGATGAGTTGGCAGCACGTCATTCAGCTAACAGAATATTGTAAAATCGTTCTTATTACTGTAACACCAAAGTGTATAATAGTTTCCACTGATTAACGTTGATCGTACGATTGCAAAAGTTCTCTCTTGAGATGTAGAGAACAAAACGTGAGATGCTAATTTAATTATAGAGATGTTGTTTAATTTGACACATTTGTGACATTAGATGTCATTCTTTGGAAATTACCTGTACAGATACTGGGCAAACATTTTGACAAAATGATCTTGCGCAATACTCGATTTTGATGTCTTTTTGGTGGACCGAAAGGGCGAAAGAAATTTACACCGCGCAGGCGCACGCGATTGGTTACTACTTACACTACCCCGCTTTATGTTCAAGATATACACTTTATAAAAAAAACCTTCTACATCTGCTGATGCTAAATTTTTGCAAATTTTGGATCATCTCTAATTTGTATAGAGTAGGTATGATTATATTGTAATACCACTAGGCTACCACAGCTTATAGATTACTGTGCTTAAATTAATTATTACTTAATTTATTAAACTAGCAATGGCTTAACATTAACAGTCAAGTTACAATCACGACTTTACGAGAGCTATGAGCTCTCAAGGTCTCAAGGTTTGCTGAAAAAACAACTACGACCTTTGAAAGATGAGAATGTAATGATACAGCAAAGTCGAGGTTACGCATAACATTTATAGTAATCTGTGGTTAAATAGTAAACAATGTTGAAGGAAAACCGCGCCATGACACGTGAAAAGAGCGGGAAAATGTCACTGTCATTAGACCGTGTTTTATTGCGCATGAAAAACAAATTGATGTTCGCAATTTAAACTTTGTTTTTTTCTGCCAGTACGAAACGGCGGTTTTTGTTTGTTTAAGGACCTGTTTTATAGTCTTCAGATAGGCATTAACTACTAGGTAAATTCAGAAAGAATTTATATTAAACTACAGCTTGGCAAAAAAGAGTCCTAATGCGGTGACAACTTCAACTAAAAATTAAAATCTTAATAACTATGATTGGTAGAACTAAAATTACTAAGTGAATCATTTGATTATTTTTTTTGACAATCAGTTCGTCATAGAAATAAACAAATGAATTAGTATCAAATAACTTGTTATTTTGAGTATGTGAAGTGCGCTAGTGGCGCCCTCAATTTTTGTAGACTCCTTTTTGCCAAACTGTAGCTGACCCTTACGCGGCGTAGGTACTTAGCAATAACTACTCATATCAATAAAATGACGCAGGATTTTCTCTTTATCTTTAAGTGCTTTGACAATTTTATTTCACCATAAGTGCTTTCCTCGATTTTCTAGAAGTAATCAACATTCGACAATCAACAATCTCGATTTAATCTTTGTCTTCATATAATAATTTTAGTAAATGAAGAGAAAACTAGAAATTTGCCGAATACGATAGAATACGTTATCAAGAAGCACTTCAATACCATAATAGACATCACTACATAGTATAAAACAAAGTCGCTTCCCGCGTCTGTCTGTCCCTATGTATGCTTAGATCTTTAAAACTACGCAACGGATTTTGATACGGTTTTTTTTAATAGATAGAGTGATTTAAGAGGAAGGTTTATATGCATATAATACATGCATATTACCGTAACAGTGCGAAGCCGAGGCGGGTCGCTAGTGAATAATATAACAATTGACGTCGATCAGAATAGATAAGTGATGGTTTTTGGGCGTCAGAAATTTCCATATAGGAAAAATTTGCGATTCATAAATATCTGTTCCCTTAAATACCTACAGCGTAAAATAAAAAGGAGCAGCCATATTTTAGGAGACAATCAATCCATGAAACGGAGCAACTTTCTCCAATGTACAATATTTTAGGAGATAATCAATCAATGAAACTGAACAACTTTCTTCAAGGTACAATATTTTAGGAGATAATCAATTCTCATGAATTGATTATCTCCTAAAATAGTTGTTTAATATCATTATTAAACAACTTTCTCCAAGGAACATAGGTTAAGAAGCTTGGAGGTAAGCTTCTAAGAACATGAGAAAAAAAGGAAAGAAATAATACAATTAAGTATTTAATTGCGTACATACTAAATCAGGGGTTATTTACAAAGTACTTACAAGATAATCTTGAACATAAAATATAGATATCAGGTACTAAAACTTATCTCGACTCTAGACGACGTAAAGATTACCCTAACTACATACCTACAGCAATTAATCTTTCATAGACTAAGTACGTAGATTAGGTTTCCAAGATCCGGCAGCAATACTTTATCATAAATATAATCGTTTACGAAATAAACTTGGTGTCTGTATTACTAAAATAGATATGCAGTCTTGAAACGTGTTATTAAAAACACGTTTGCTAAAGGACCAAAATGAACACTGTTATAAAAAGTTAAGGAAAACTTATACTAAATCAAGTATCGTGTAGTTCAAGCAAAGTACTAGCAAATGTTGTATTACTCAATTTAAAGAATATGAAATACCTAGTCGTTTTTAGAGTCAATGATCTGGCGATTGTAATTGATTTTTAATAACTTTTTCTACGTATTCATATTATTATTATTAATCATTTTATTTCAGAAAGAAAATATCAATCCATATAATCACAACAAATTCGAAAATAAAATACATTAAAATCTAAGCATAATAAATGAATAAAATTAATAGGTCATTTCAATTAGGTAAATTCATAGGTCGAAAGCAAAGAGTTTACGAAATTTAAAAAAACATCTTTAAGAAAAAACCTCATTACTAATTTAATTTCTAAAAGGGATGCCCCTAAGCATAAGCGTTGTATTGTACCTAGTATTTTTTTAGATAAAGAATTAAATACCAATACGATAACACAATCGTAATCGGAAGTCAGTCAAGTACAAACTCCAATTTTAAAAAGTAAACCAGCACTGGAGTCACAAAAATTATTCTCTTTAATTTTTCCAACATTTCGTAATAAGTAAGGGTAAAACTGTTATACAATATACTGGACAGGAAACAAAAAATTGTACCCAAAGACCAGCAAGAGTACTAATAAAATAAATTAAACAAAAAATTGTAGTGTGTAAATTTACAGTACCTAGTCAAATACTGTTTATTGTCCTTTATCTTTTTTCGTTTCATTCTGGACATCAACAATGAATGACAGCATGATTTTCTCTTTATCTTTAAGTGCCCCGACAATTTTAATTCACCTTAAGTACTTTCCTCGACTTTCTAGAAGGTAACCAACATTTTGTAAAATATATTTAAAAAAAGAAACATTTCCTCTAAAATATTAATTAATCCTTTTGATTATGATTCGTGGTCAAAATTTTGGAAATGAAAAGTTGATTACCTTGATCTACTATGTGCAAAATATCAACGAAGCTGTCATTTGTTAATAATGTCTTTGAATAATTCATGAATTCACTTTTGACAATGTCGCCAGACTTTTTTTCTGCCAAATCATTCGAAAAATTATAACAATAAATTCTAAACATACCTTCATCCATTTTATTTTTAATCAAAACACAGCACTAGCCGAAAAAAAATACACTTCACGTAAGCACTTAAAAAAGTTTCAGCGGGAAAATTTGATTTAGGAACACATAAAACACGCTCGTGCCCGTTCAAAACAGCAGATATACTGCGGACTTGCAGAGGCCGGAGGCGCGGCGGTTTACACACACCCACGCTACGTGTTATCACTCCGCCGTACTATGACGTATAATTCGGGTATAAAACAATAATTACGTGAACATAAAGTCGTATATAATCATTACTGGCGATAGACAGCAATTTCGCGGTTTTATCGGACAGAATTTCGCTTAACAAAAGCCCTATTTATCGATCGATAATGAGTATAACGAAAACAGATACGATAAGATTTATTGACATCCTTTTACAAGTCTGTCAAATGTACATAGAATAAAATATTTAAATGGTCTTACGCAGAATAATTCGTTTTGTTGTTGTTTTATTTTTCCAAATATATTGCACATCACTCATTTTAATTAGAATCACAATCACAACTACTAATATTGGAATTAGTTTCACACGATTCATTTCAAATAGATGACTGAAGTGATCAATTACACATTGTATAAGGTAGATCAGTATTAAAATAGAATATTAAGACTGAACACACAAGCCAACAAAAAAGATTAATGGCCTGAAAAAGTATTTAGCGCAAAAAATTTGGATAATTCGTGCGTCAATTTGGCTATACAATTATACTGATGACAAATCACAGGTAACATTGAATGAAAGTAAGTAGATACCATGGCTCTATGCCATATATCCAATAGACCTGGACGATTTGTTGTTGGCATCCAGCTTAAAATTAATCGATTCGTTATATCGAAAATATACAACACTTTGACAGATATCATTATTCGATTTTCAAATTACATAATTCGAAGCCATTGCAAAAACAAGTGTGACGTCAGAGCTGACGCGATTTTTAACGTCCCACGGAATCTCGCGTGACTTTTTTTTTAGGAATATTTACATTTTATTCACAAAGACAGCACGTGAGAGACACAGCGTAGAGGATGTGTCAGATGTAGTGAAAATAAAATTAGCGTCACGACTTGCTGAAGCAAAATATTTAAGTGTCATTGCTCCCAAAAGAACGCCTAACAAAGAGCTAGGTAGTTAAAATAAAATTACAAAGACTAAAAGGATTCATTGTTAAACATGAGCCTATCTGAGATTTAGATTGCTTATAAAAGTATCAAGCTTGAAAGCGCGTTAATAGTGATGGTTCCCGGCTACAGACTGGCTTAGTCCTTAGAGGCATTTTAGAAACTACTTAATAGGCCAACCCTTAAGGCGTTAAAAGTGTGAAATCTTAATAAATGTACCAAAGTTACTGAAGTTACTAACTTAGTTTAATTAATTAGTTTAATTAATTTAGAGTAAGGTCCGCGACGCCGCCATGACTACACTCGCTCTTGAAAATGGACTCCGTTTGAGTCCGAAACTAGTCAGGTATTCCCGAAAATAGTCAGTTAGTATTAATTAGTATGTTAGTATGACTCATGAAACTTATTCCAAAATTAGTTTAATTATGATTATCACATTTAGTCATGAATGCGTTTATTATTCCAAAATATTGTTGGAATCGGCTTCTTATCTCATCCGGTACAGCTGAATTACGAAGCGACTACCTAATTAAGTAATCTCTGAAACCTATAGGTTACAACTCTCGAAGGTGAGACCAGTTTTAAGAATTTTATGAAATACTGACTCCGATTCTGAACCGAAGCCGATATCGTCAGAAGATTTTTAAGATCTTCATGACAACCGTGGCTGGGGAATTAACGACTACGTAGTCTCTCTGAAATTAATAAGTAATTAATTTATACCAAATAGGTTAACACAACTTACGAAGTCAGGAGTTTGTGCTGTTCGTAATTTGGTTTCTGAGTCCTGACCTGAGACTTATCAGTCAATGTTCATCCCACATAGACTGGCTATCATCACACTATCATGAATGATGTTGCTGGTGTTCTTATCATTTTGATAAAATATGGAAAAGGAAACCATACAAGTACTACTTGTATCGGTACCGGTACCGATACAGTGGTGCAAGCTCGGATCTTCTGTCAAGTTTGACATAAAGTTCATTAAATTGTGTCAAATTTGACGTTTATATCGATAAATATTCGATAAAAAGATCCATGCTCGCACTATTGATACTACAACTACTTATGCAGTAAACCGTGCCATAAAAACAAGTGTTTTGCAAAAACGTTTATATTATTACCTACCATTATCTGCCGCGTAATCGCGCCACATTTGCAAAGTATAATGTGTAAACAGCTTAAAACTATTCATGCCCTTGGTGTGTGCCACGCCTACGTCGCTTTTATTTTTAAAATACAATTGCGATGTACCTACGACACGCTGTCACAAGATGATTTTAATTACTAGTGTTACGCATTTAGTCACGGAAATGATACTTTCATTGATATCACGTGCAATAATTATGATTCTCAACTGGCCAAGTCACACAAAGCTGCATATACCCATGGGGCTGGCATTATTTGTGTGATTGAAGCTCCGTTAAAAAAAATAGATTTAAAAAAAAGTTGCTTATAACAAAACTGTCTGCAAAACCATATTGCTTTTATAAATTTTGTCATTATGATGTCATCGAATACAGCTGTTCGAAATATGTATCTTGAAACTCGCCGTATGTACAAATAACACAACGTACTTCTGAAATATTTTGTCGCTCTCGTGTTGCCGTCTCATGATTACGACTATTGAGGAAAATCCTAAAAAAAACTTGCGACAATGTCACCTTGACTTTGCTGAACCGGTCGTAAAATAGGGGTGTGTCTGTTGATGTTAGTTCGTAAATATTATTAAACGTATGTTGATGACGATCTTATAGGTCACCACTAGTTACTAGTAGCTATTATAGTATCACCAATACTACTGTTTGAGTTTGGAAAATATTCGAAAGCAAGTATCGAAAGACCAAGTTTTCAGAAGGACCAAAAAGCATTTATTTTTATCTAAACTATAGTAGGCATTATGAAGAGAAATGAGTTGTTTTTTTAAGTTCGTGTGTAAGAAATAAACTCAAAAACTTCTTTCGAACCAATTTCAAAAATTCCGTCACCTTTAGAAATCCAGAAGATCCCAACGATATTTGCAATAATGATGTACCAATGTGCCAATGTACCGAAGGTATCAAAAATTTGATGATTGGACACAGATTTTTACGGGATATACCTACCTACAACAAAATACAATTTCACGTGGACAAAATCCCAGACGACATCTACAAGACTCTTTTGTTATTTTAACTACTTATAAAGTTAGAAAAATATTTACCTAATTTGTAAATCTATACTAATATTATAAAGAGGTAAAGTTTGTATGTTTGTATGTATGTATGTATGTATGTATGTATGTATGTATGTATGTCGGGGGTAATCTCCAGATCTACCTGTCCGATTCAAAAAAGTATTTCATTAATAGAAAGCTACATACTTCCTGAGTGCTATGGGCTATTTTTTATTCTGATAAAGATAAGTTATCAGAAAGAAATAACAATATTTGTGATTCAAGTCAGAAAAACATGCTATCATCTGGCTACTTTTAGGGGTACGGTAGATACGATCGAAACCTTACGTGAATAATACAAAATTAAAAAATAAAGGTTTTGAGTCGACAACATATATCCGCAAATTTCGGATTGTTGAGTATTTTGTTAAATTTTAATGGTGCTGACAGACAAATTGCAGTCGCCATATTAGCCACTCTAGCGAAACGTCACTGACACCGGATGACATCTTGAGTATTTAAAAAACGTTCCGTTTCATATACACACCTAAGCTTCGCTACTCAACACGTCGCGTCGTCGCGCCATTCATTTTAAAAACAAGTGTGAATTATGACTCATGTGCCTGTGTAAAACGAAACGTCTTGCCGTAAACGTTGAGCGTATCAAAAACAATATTTACATATTTTTCAGTTGTTGCGCAAAAATATTGTTTTGGAAACTTTTTTATAAGATAAAAACAGTTTCGCAATAAAGAGTCAGCAAAAATTGGGGGCGCCACTGGCGCACTTCGCATGCTAAAATTCAAAATTACAAGTCATTTGGTTCTTATATATTTCTCTGACGAACGAATGTGACGAATGTGTTGTCATCAAAAACAATTAAATAAATCTTAAAAACTTTTAAGTTATTTTAATACTTACTCACAAACTTAGATTTTTAGATTTTTATTCTTAGTTCCAGCCATGTTCCAGCTGTCATCGCCTCAGACTCTTTTTTGCCAAGCTGTTTGCTCGATAGATGGTGTTGTGCAGATGACGTCATTTTCTGAATTGCGGTATAATTGTTAACTAAACACGTGCTCGATAGATGGTGTTGAGCAGATGACGTCATTTTCTGAATTTCAGTATAATTGTTAACTAAACACGTGCTCAATAGATGGTGTTGAGCAGATGACGTCATTTTCTGAATGGCGGTGTTAAGATTTTCCAAAGAAGTATCAAGGTATCTCATATTACCAACCATATTTGTCGATAGGTAGGTGTCTTGGTAAAAGAATTCGTCGTTGTTTGTTTGAGGGAAAAGGTTTTGATTTTGAATTTCGTATCGTGTTTTGTTAGTTTTGTGCGAAGTGTGAACTTCGGTGGAATTACAAATTGTTAGAATTTTGTCTTAGTAGTAGTTTATTGGAAGCTACTTTGAGACATAGTTTCAATTTGAAAGATCCTATTATTTTGTTCAGTTCTTATAGTATCTCACAAAGATAACGACAACATGCCTAAAAGGAAATCACAACTCTCACGACAGACATCCCAGACGAGAGCAGTTAGAGTACGCCGAATGGAGGAGTCTTCCTCTGAAACTACGCAGCGCCTCGCCAGTAACAGCGAGTACATTTCGCAGGCGCGCGCTCGGGAGTCCAGCACTGAACGTTCGCAGCGCCTCGCCAGTAATAGCGAGTACATTTCGCAGGCGCGCGCTAGGGAGTCCAGCACTGAACGTTCGCAGCGCCTCGCCAGTAACAGCGAATACATTTCGCAGGTGCGCGCTCGGGAGTCCAGCACTGAACGTTCGCAGCGCCTCGCCAGTAACAGCGAGTACATTTCGCAGGCGCGCGCTAGGGAGTCCAGCACTGAACGTTCGCAGCGCCTCGCCAGTAACAGCGAATACATTTCGCAGGTGCGCGCTCGGGAGTCCAGCACTGAACGTTCGCAGCGCCTCGCCAGTAACAGCGAATACATTTCGCAGGCGCGCGCTCGGGAGTCCAGCACTGAACGTTCGCAGCGCCTCGCCAGTAACAGCGAGTACATTTCGCAGGCGCGCGCTAGGGAGTCCAGTATCGAACGTTCTCAGCGCCTCGCGAGTAACACCGAGTACATTACACAGGCGCGTGCTAGAGAGTCTAGCTCCGAAAATTCGCAACGCCTTGCGAATAACCGCGAGTATATTACACAGGCGCGCGCTAGAGAGTCCAGCACCGAACGTTCGCAGCGCCTTGCAAGTAACAGAGAGTACATTTCGCAGGTGCGCGCTAGGGAGTCTAGCACTGAACGGTCGCAGCGGGTAACTCGCCAAATCATAAGAACGTCACAGGCCCGTGCTAGAGAATCTAGCTCGGAACGCGTACTGCGACTTACAAGCCTTAGGCAGCATGCCTCGGAAGCACGTGATAGGGAGACTAGCGCTGATCGCTCGCAGCGCCTGGAGGTAGAAAGACAACGGGCGTCTACAACTAGAGCACGCAATCGAATTGTGCCTCTGGGAAATAGTTCAGCTTTCAATTACAATCCAAACATAGACTATGCTCAGCAAAGCACTGTAAAAATAGGAGAAATGAGTAAAATTTGTCCTAAGTGCTTTGCCAAAAAATGGAACGATGAAGCAAATGGTATGTGCTGTGCTGCAGGCAAAGTAATTCTCCCAAATATTGAAGAACCGCTGCAACCAATAAAAGATCTATTGACAGGCAGCCATCCATTATCTGTGCATTTTTTAAAAAACATACGCAGGTATAATACATTGTTCCAGATGACGTCATTCGGTGCTAAAGAAATTCGTGAAGGAAACTTTATGCCAACATTTAAGGTAGAAGGGCAAGTATATCATTTGATTGGTAGTCTCCTTCCATCATCAGGCCAAAGCCCGCAGTTTCTCCAGATTTATTTCATTTCTGATGCCGATCAACTTTCTTTACGATCAAATATTGCTCCGAACTTAAAGATTGACCTAATTAACCAGTTGCAGACAGTATTAAATAGCCACAATGTATATATTCGCAGTTTCAAATACAATTTAGAACACAACTCTTCATCTAACAACTTAAGATTAATCATTCATGCCGACCGTACTCCACAAAATCAACATCAAGGAAGATATAATTCACCCATAGTAAACGAAGTTGCAGTCTTATTAGTCAATGAAGACAAAGGACCGAGAGACATAGTACTTCATTGTAAAGACGGCCAACTAAAAAGAGTTTCGGAGTTACACCGTGCTTACGATCCTTTACAATATCCCTTAATGTTCCCAAAAGGGGATGATGGTTACTATTTGTCTATCCCTCAGCAAAACTCAGCGCAAAATAAAACTGTTTCGTGTATGCAATTTTATATGTATAGATTGATGGTCAGAGCCGATTGCTTTAATACATTACATTATTACCGGGATTTGTTCAGTCAATACTGCGTCGACATGATGGCGAAAATGATATCCGAAAGATTAAATTATATCACTCGAAATCAACAACAACTGAGAGCTGACAACTATATACATTTAAGAGATGCTTTGAATCAGGATGCTAATGTGAACCCTGCAAATATCGGACAACACGTTATCTTGCCTTCATCTTTCACGGGTTCGTCGCGTTACATGCACGAAAAAACTCAAGACGCTATGACGTACGTCCGAAACTACGGGAGACCAGATTTATTTGTAACGTTTACCTGCAATCCTGAGTGGCCAGAGATTAAGAAAGAGCTATTACCTGGTCAGCGGTCATTCGACCGTCATGACATAATTGCTAGGGTTTTTCATTTAAAAATGATGAAATTCATCAAGTTGTTTACAAAACATGAAATATTCGGTAAAGTCAAATGCCACATGCTCAGCGTTGAGTGGCAAAAACGCGGATTACCACACTGTCATATGTTGTTTTGGCTAGAAAGGAAAATACGACCTGATGAAGTTGACAGAATAATAGTTGCTGAATTACCCGACAAGGATCAAGATCCAGTATTGTTTGATATAGTGACCAAAAATATGATACATGGACCATGCGGGGAGCAAAATTTAACATCACCATGTATGAAGAACGGTATTTGTTCAAAAAAATACCCACGGCGTTTCGTCACCGATACCCAGACTGGCGAGGATGGGTATCCAGTATATCGCCGCCGTGATTCAGACAATGGAGGTCAGATCGCTACTTTGAACATCAGAGGAAGGACAATTACCATAGACAACAGGTGGATTGTTCCGTATTCTCCCATATTGTGTAGGTCATTTAACGCCCACATTAACGTGGAATACTGCCATTCAGTTCAGGCGATTAAATATATATGCAAATATATAAATAAGGGATCGGATCAAGCTACTTTTAGTATCCGAAATCCGCATGACGAGGTAGAAAACTATTTGAACGGGCGGTATATAAGTACGTCAGAAGCCGTCTGGAGAATATTAGAATTTCCGATCCACGACCGACATCCTACTGTCATGCATTTGGCCGTACACTTAGAAAACGGCCAAAGGGTGTACTTTACGGCAGGTACGGCGCAACAGGCTGCCCAAAACCCACGTAAGACCACGCTATTAGCATTTTTCGAGCTCTGCAACACGGACGAATTTGCAACAACATTGCTATACCACGAAGTTCCGCAATATTATACGTGGGCTAATAATAAATTTTCAAGAAGAAGGCGCGGTCAAAACGTAGATGGACATCCAGGCATAAAAAAAGATGCTGCTTTGGGAAGAGTATATAGTATACATCCTTCTCAGTCAGAGTGTTTCTATCTAAGAATTTTATTGCACCACGTACGTGGTCCAAACTCATTTGAGAAGCTAAGAACTGTCAATGGAGTCGTTAAAGAGACGTATCAAGCAGCTTGCCGGGACAGAGGTTTGTTAGAAAATGACGATCATTGGGAAAACACTTTAAGAGAAGCATCGGTTTTGCAATGTCCATTAAAGCTTAGGGAGTTATTTGTAGTGATACTATTATTTTGCCAGCCATCTGAACCACTTAAACTGTGGGATATCTTTAAAGATGATTTTTGTGAAGATATTAGATACAAAATTCGACAACAAAACCAAGACTTTTCCTTGCCTTTTAATGACGACATGTACAATGAAGGTTTGATAGAAATAGAAAATAAAGTTTTGGAATTGAATGACAAAAATTTAAGTGATTTTGGATTACCCTCTCCTCTTCGTTCACGAAATGATACTTTGGATACAATGCTGGTACGTCCGTACAACATCAGCGAGTTGGCAGCTTTTGTCAATGAAAATTTGCTTAATTTAGTTCCAGATCAAAAACAAGCTTTTGATGCAATAATTGACAGTGTGGCAAATAGAAAAGGCAAAATATTTTTTTTGGACGCTCCAGGAGGCACGGGGAAGACATTCCTTGCCAATTTAATATTAGCACATATTAGACAGTCTGGAAAAATAGCCCTGGCAGTGGCTTCTTCAGGAATTGCTGCAACTCTATTGACCGACGGAAGAACTGCACACTCCACCTTCAAACTCCCATTAACAGTATCACTGGAGCAACGGTCAGTATGTTCTATACGCAAAAATGGACCTCTTGGCAAATTGTTACAGGAGACATCATTGATAATGTGGGACGAATGTACCATGAGCCATAGAGCTCATGTTGAAGCCGTGGACAGAACATTAAAGGATCTTAGAACCTGCAGCGCCGTTATGGGTGGGGTTACTTTTGTATTTGCTGGTGATTTTCGGCAGACACTTCCCGTCATTACAAAAGGGACACGCGCAGATATCATCAAAGCATGTTTAAAATCATCTCCTTTATGGAGTTCCATTCAAACACTGAATTTACGAACAAACATGAGAGCACATCTTAACGGAAATACAGATAATGATTTCCCACAGCAACTGCTCAAACTTGGAGAAGGTGTTTTTCCTTCTCCAAACTTGAGCTCTAACGGTGTTGAAATCGTACTAAATGAGACAATTGGTCAGATTGTCCACAATCTGCAGCATCTTATAGAGGCAGTATATCCTGGTCTCGAAAATTTGCTCGATAGAGACTTTAATTGGCTGTGTTCAAGGGCAATAGTGTCGCCTAGGAACGATAGTGTCAATGAAATCAATAATCTGATTCTACAAAAAGTCCCTGGCCAAATCAAAAACTACAAGTCGATTGACACAGTTTGTAATATCGAGGATGCAGTGCACTATCCACAAGAATTTTTAAACTCACTGAATCCATCTGGCCTGCCACCACATGAACTACTATTAAAAATCGGTACACCTATCATGCTCTTAAGAAATTTAAGCCCACCTAACCTGTGTAATGGCACAAGGCTACTAATAAAAGATTTAAAAGATAACTTGATTGTGGCGACCATCCTCATTGGCCCAGCAGCTGGACAACTGACCCACATCCCAAGGATTCCAATGATCCCCACTGACCTGCCCATATCATTCAAGCGGCTACAGTTTCCTGTAAAAACATCTTTTGCGCTTACTATTAATAAGTCACAGGGACAAACATTCTCTTTGGTCGGCATTGACTTACGAAAAGAGTGTTTTTCCCATGGACAACTATATGTTGGTTTATCACGAGTTGGAACTCGAGAAAAACAGTTTATTTTACTACCCGAAAATAAAACAACGTCAAACATTGTGTACAGAGAAGCTCTAAATAACTAATAACAATTCAGTACGTCTACCTCACACAACAGAAACCTAAAAAACTACCTATATCTACTCTATCAGTCACTGTAAAAAAAAACATAAACACCCAATAAAAATCGAAACATTACAAAAGCAATAATGCAATAAAAAAAATTAATCACATAAATCTATAACAATAATATAATGATTTAAGTCAGATAAAACTAACTTCGTAAATTTAATGTAAATAAAATTTAAGGCGAAAAGCCTTTATTAATGTTACAAAAATCGCGATCTCAGAAATTATTAGAAATTATTTTATAAAAAAAAAAAAATTCAAACATTATATTTGCCTTTAATAAGGTAAATTTTACGCGAACGAAGTCGCGGGCAACAGCTAGTAAATGATAAAGAGATGGAGAGAAATATAAATTTAATATTGGTTCATCATCATCATCATTTCAGCCATAAGACGTCCACTGCTGAACATAGGCCTTCCCCAGTGACTTCCAGATTGGCGGGTTGGAAGCAACCTGCATCCAATATTGGTTAGAGACGACGGGCAAGAGGCGTACGGGCTGACTAAACGGTGTATTCCATTTTATTTACTCAGGTGATTGATTTAAGCGGATTAACAAAGAGGAATAAAGTAGTATCATCTGTTCACCTCGGAATTAATTCACCTAGAGGAAATCAGCCAGGTGAACAGAGTGGAATAAACCAATTAAACTGTGACAGGTTTTAAGTTTATAAACGACACGACGATGTAAGAAAATTCATACATTTAACAAATACAATTGTTTATACAATGCATAATTAAAATATATTTTGGTGAACATTCTAGACTTTACCCTAGCCGGTCACGTGATCCGAATTTTCGCCTATTCATTCAAATGTAGGATTTATGTAAATATGGAAAAATAAACATGATTTTATACAAATGCTCTTCAAATTAGAATACAAAGTGGACTCTTTTTAGATATAATTTTAACTTTAAGAAGACCAAGACAGCTCGGCTTACCGGGAAATCTTCATGAAGCCATCAGTAACGGAAAACTATGCCATGGGCAGGGGCGTGCACAGTCATTTTCGACAGGGTAGGCAGTACACACAATTCCTACTTCGTTTTACTATTCGTCATCTGCGTCATATCTGTAAGGCGAGCCAGTGCCTTTTTGCCTATATGAACTGCACGCCCCTGGCCATGGGGATATTCTGGCAGATCTGAGCTGGCCGGAGTGATCTGGCTAAACACCCTACGATGCAAAACAGGCGGTATTTACGTCAAACGTAGAAGACAAAACCCCTTGGACTCATTGACTTATATTTATATGTGCTTGGACTCCATGCGAGTTGCGGGAGCCGCAAATACCTAAATTATTTTCCTGTTGTGTCTGCTGCATGGTGTTCAAAGTGTTCCTCGATTAGATTGTCCTAAATATCAATATTAAAAACCCGAAATCTCACTTCTTACTTTCGCATTTATTGTATTAAATTAGGATAATGTTACTTCGCATCCGTATGTAAACTACAAAGCGAATACTAAATTAGTTATTTTTTTTTTTTGTAGAAAGAAAAAAATTTAACCTTTAAAGTGCAGATAAATAGCTATTACTGAGTAAACGTGTTAATTGGTTACACACGTTTCTATAATTAGTCATTTCATTATCTTTAATTGGATGACAAATATTTTATTTATATTGATGATCGGTCTGTCCAAAGGGCAATAGACTTTTCAGTCTAAGTTTAAAGTCACAGGGAAAATCAGTTCAATAACACATTAAAATCTCTGAATCCTTAGAGAAAACTCTTTACCATCTGATCCTCAATACATAAATTATTAGCTAAAAAACATGATCCCCACTCTATATGTATATGGGGTGCCCGTTAAAAAAATATTTCTTTATTCGTAACTGTGTCAACATTAATACCGAATTTTAGCTTGCTAGCGTTGTTAATCTAGAAGTGATGTAACCGTGACAGAAAACAGACTTGCTGAAATTACACGCAGTTCCCTGGTTTACTACATAACCCTATAAAAAATCAGTAAATAAGAGGAAATCAAAAATTGAGTTCGTTCGTTTTGCAATAAATTGGTTGTTTATATTGTAAATTACGCAAAGAGAGCAAGCAAAAAGAAAACACGCTTTAATAAAAATATTTATAGCGCATAACGAGCATATTGTATCATCCAACCGTGAGTTGACAATAGAAAGATATGTAATGTATGAAACCTATTACTAATTAGGGAACACCCAGAAACCATGTAGGTAACGGTATGTATGAATGCAATGAAACCAGAAATTGTTGAAGTGGTCAACATAGTTACAATTTTAACCGACTTCAAAGGACGCACCTTGGTAATATCTTTTAGAAATTAGTACCCCCTATGTCCGTTCTGACACCTGACAACGTGGTATGCAAATTTTCAGGATGATTAGTTCCGTGGTTCAGGAGTGAAAAGGTAATTAACAAACTTACTATTGCATTTATAATATTAGTTACGATAGCTAATCAGATTTGGACAAAATATGAGAATTAATGCAGACAACTTTTAGTTGATATATCATAGGACAAAATCCATGACTCTCGGTTACTACAAAACCTAAAACAAAAACACGTCTTTCTCATAATAAAAAACAAGTATTAATTAAGTTAATACTAAATCAAGGCCCATACTACTTAGATGCAATGATTGCAGACCCTAAGTATGTGTATCTATCAAATAAAATTATGTAATTACTATGCTCCCTACACTACAATAAAACTTATAGCAATATCAGTTTTATACCCCTGTCAATAAAGTTCAGATTTGAGTGATATTGACATTGTAATTAGGTCATTCTAGATCACATATTTCGCATCCGTGGTGCATCGAGCCAGCTGAGCTGCAAGGTCTTTAGGTTATTTAGATAAATAAAACGTGTCAACAGATATTAATGTATCTATACACCATTAAATTTCGAGTTTATGGGTCTTCAATAAAATGCCAATAACGTAAATATGATGCAAAATCAATACTTTCTTCACACATTTCACGTGGGTAATGAGCCGTGAAACACGAACGCACGATATTTAATGTAAAACAATAACCCACTTATCCAGTTTATATGATAAAAGCCTCTACTTTTATTTATTTTAGTCATTATTTTTAAATAAATTGTATCACAAATTACATAAAAAAAAAAAAAAAATTATGCCTTACCTGTAATATTAGAAATCGACAGGATAGAAATTGCACGTTTTAACACAGCACAGAACACGATTTACATGCTTTTATACAAAATAATAGGAAAATAAATTCAGATGAAATTACTCGTACCAAAGTATGCGAATGACGTAAATAATATATTTGACAAACAACTGTTTATTTTTTATCTGTGTCAGTGTTTCTGTCTTGACTTTTTGAGTTTTCCCATTGGTTTTCCCCAAAAATGTTTTACATTTGATTCAGGAATGTAATTTCATTACATATTATTTTAATGTATTTTTTTTTGTACGTCTGTGAGTAATTGAGTACAAATTGAAAAAAAATAATACAATCTGCTTCAAATCGGCAGAATGGAATGGTGCGCTCACTAAACATACGTAGGGCTGTCCAGGATTCCACGGATTTGTCTTAGTCCTAGTAGTTTAGATAATATCCGGGACGGGAGACGTGCAGGAGGGGGTTTCAAAAAGTGTTTAGAAAGGGTGAAACCCGCCACTCTTTGTGGCAGGGGCAGGGGTATGAAATGAATGAAAATAACCTTCCTTTTTTGTAGCCGGGTAAAAAACAAACCTTGAGTTGAAAAAATCTCAATTTCACCCAAATACCCCTAAGTATGCGATTGCAGTGGAGTTTTGAATAAGAATAAAAATCATTTATTTGTAAAAAAACATGGTTAAAGGCATAGTTAAAGGTTTGTTCATTAAATTTTTCTCAAAAATTGTGCTTATTAGACGCTGACAAAAATCCTAAAAAAGAGCAACCAAAACCTGCAATCTTATTTTTGTACTTTTTATTATGATTGCTACGGCATGCGGAAATCGAAAGACGTCTTAACTCTATACCTATAACAAACAAACTCGCTCACCTAACACGGCTAACTTGGCTCTGGCAACACTGGTTCACACACTGACAGTGACAGTTAAGTAGTTGACGTTTGACAGACGACGACGTTGGCGTTTCACGGTTTCAGTTTTGTGTGTTGATTGCTAAAATGTTTTATTTAATGTTATAATTCTTAGAATTGCAATGAAATTGAACCCCTAATACTAGTGAAAATAAAATGTCGTTTTTAACTCACGCTTTGAGTGGTATAATAAATACGCAGAAAAAATTCTGTTGTTTGTGTCTAGGTTCTATCGCTGAAGAACCAATTCGCTTGAATGATGAAGTTGTGGTGAATATACACAATTATGAACATGATACAGCTGTTGCAACAGTGCTTAGCATAGTATTCGATCAAGAAGTAAGCTGCTTTTGTTGATAATACCTTTATAGTCACTTAAAACAATTTTCGAAACTTTCCTCCACTGATAACATTGGTTGGACTCGCTAAATATCTCATCGGACTTCGAAATATTTCCTATTTTCATGGCCGATAAGACCTATAGCGTGTCACCTATTTTAATAAAGATTTCTACCAATATTAATATCTTATTATATGTATACAATTTCTGTTTCAGATGTATGACTACATAAGTGCATTAGACACACTCTGTAACCAGTGCACGAGATCAGCAATAGATTGCTACAAGTTCATACAATCAAGTCAGAAAACTGCAGAATACCTTACCAATGTTCTTGAAGGAATTTCTAACAATTTTGAATATACAACAAAAGAATTACTGGACTGCAAGTCATTGTATGTATCACTAAATTTAGAAGATTTCTCCAGCAAACAATATTATGATATGACATGCTCTGCTACTAATCCAAAAGCTGCTTTACGAAGATTGCGGACATTAGACAACACAAATAAATTCAAAGATAAAAATTTGTTTTTCAAAATTAAAAAAGAAAATGAGTCTGAAACAAAAAAGGCAAGGAAACCAAGAAAGAAAATTAACATTAACACCCAAGAAATGTTATTTGACAAAAACAATCCGGATTTATTAAAATGTAAAGATTGTCTTAAAGAATATCCTACGATCTGGAATTTGAGAAATCACTACATAAGAGTACATGCACCTAAAGTCTTCAAATGTCCTGAATGTCCAAGAAAGTATGGTTCTGCAGCATTTCTGGATACTCACAAAAATGAGAGTCATTGTACCGTTGTCTGTAGCGAATGCGGAAAGACTTTTAACAATAGACATACTCTCAAAATGCATGAAATGGGACATCATTTAAGCTTGATATGTCAAGACTGTGGCAGAGTTTATAAAAATAAAGCTACATTCAAAAAGCATAAAGAATTAAATGTTTGTGGACAAAAAACTAGGGCTCATCCGTCTGAGGCAAAATACACGTGTGATTATTGTAATAAGAAATATACACAGAAGGTATCTCTGAGAGTTCATATACAGTATGAACATGGAAACTATAAGTCTCATGACTGCAAATGGTGTGGCAAAAAGTTTTGGGCACAAAGTCGGTTAAAAGCTCATGTAGTCAAACATACTAGAGAGAAAAATTTCAGTTGTTCTATATGCAACGGAAAATTCGTTACTAAAGAATCATTGCTCTATCATACAAGAACGCACACAGGTGAAAAGCCGTACAAATGCCCTCACTGCAGTTGTAGTTTTCTCTCTGCGTCTCGAAGATCGGATCATGTGAAACGTCACCACTTAGGAGCTACAATAGAATGTGACATATGCCACAGCAAATTCAACACTAGAGCCTTTTTACTGAAGCATAAAAAGACTCATCACATAGACAACAAATTCAATATTACATACGATAATCCTAAATTAAAAGTAATGAAACCAGATACAGTTAACAAAAAAAACATTTTATCAAAAGTTAAAGTTGAAAGTAAAACTAATGATCTTTGGGCGTTAGGTAAAGTAGAGGATGATGCTATGCCCAGTTTCCAGAAAATTATTGACTCTAGCGAAGTGGATTTACAACAATTCACTAGTGAAGTATATGAAGAAGACACACAGCAGTCTTCGGAACAAAAAGTTTATATAGAAGTGTCTGATGATACTGATGACTATATTAAGATATTAAGTGGGTGTTAAGATATCCTTAATATTGATGAGAAACAAACGGATGATGTGGTAGGTTAGGTTCCAAAAATTTAGAAAATTTGGTTATTTGCCTTAGAACATTTTTGACAATAAACATAGGCATAGTATACAAAAATGGTTTTCTGTAATAATTATAGTCAGAAATGTTTATCTATTAATATCAATTTTCTTTATCTTTAATTTTTTTTTGTATATTTTTAAAATAAGTAGCTACTATTACAGCTTGGCAAAAAAGAGTTGGAAGGCGATGACAGCTGGAACTACTAGAAATCTAAAAAAAATGCTAAGTTTGTGAGTACTAAAACAACATAAAAGTACATTTGATTATATTCGATGACCAACAATTCGTCATAGTTTAAAGTTCCAAATAATTTAAAATTTTGAGTTGTAGTATGTAAAGTGCGCTAGTGGCGTCCCCAATTTTTGCAGACAGTGTACGCGTGTTTTTTTAATTTTTTGTTTCATTTTAAATACCATTTTGTTTTCTTTTTAAGCATGCCTCATATGAATCAGAATGAGACAGAACAAACATTTTTGTATCTCCATATCGAACTAAAATATCGTTTACCAGAAGATGAGAGATAAATAAATCATTGAAATAAAATATTTAGGTAGGTACGATTCCTAGAATATTTAAAATCAGCCAACAATCGATGTTTTTCAAAGACGACCAAAAAAATATGATCGACTTATGGAGCTTCCTTTATTGTATTGGATTGTGTTATGAAATGTTGGAATTGTTAATAAATGAGACATATTAAAATAAAGTACTACAAAAAACTGGCACTGTATTTTTAAACCATTCCTATCCCAATATTTCTTTGTAGAAAATCGTTAGGTATTGTATCTAGGTTTTTTTCTTTGCCATACATTAACTTATAAAGTATAACAAAGTACCTAGTATTATACTATGAAACATTTATTAGATGTTAGTTAAATATTGAAAACCGATAATTTTATTTTGATGGCCTTTCGCACTCAATAGAATTCGTGCGATCTAGTCCGCGGCGCACACACAGTACGTGGCAAGCAAAAATTCCTCTGTGGACTTTCAAGTTAGTATAAAAGTTCTTTGTGCTGTGGACTTTTCAGTTTATATTGTCGGTAGAGCTTACAAGGATGGACATGCCATGCCATGGAAGGAAACTGCCGCGATGCCGGTGCCGTCTACGCTCCCCTGAAAACCGGTGAAAACGGGTGATTTTAATTACTACCCGAGCGGAATATAGAATGGGTTTGAAAATGGCGTCTCCTCGTAGGTGCGAGTATGCGTAGTATCCCTATTAAGTCTGTGGTGCGAGTAGGAACAAGATACACACAAAGACATAGTAAGCGAGCGAGAAGCATATATTTCTGGCGCTATTTTCAATCCCATTCTTTATCCCTTGGAGGAATCAAACTTAAGTTTTATCCGCACGGGAACAAAATTTTTTCAGTATTTTTTTTGTAATCTGTGCATTCCTTTCCTTCTGTCATAAACAGCCGGCCGGTTCGGCTGTCAGTCCAGGCTGTCATTTGTCATTTGGGTTGCGTCAATTTGCTTGCGTCAAATTGTTGCCTGTGTTTGCACTTGATTTGATGCAGTAAAATTTGTAAATGCATGAAATTATATAGAGAAAACGGTGATTAAACATAGACATACAAAATGACTTTCTTAGAAGATACGTTGATTATCTTAATATCACAAGTAAGTTTACAAAATCTTAGGTTATGTTATTGCACTGCATGTAATTTATAAAATTGATGACTTTTATTATTGTATGCATCTGCACAATCTGCAGATTATTTTGTTATGAATGTTTTTCATTCATGCATTTAATATATCAATTATTTTTTTATCTTTCACAGCTTTAATAAAGCTATTACATCTGCTATACCTATTGATTTTTATTTCTTTTATATATTTACCTAAATAAGTTGTATTTAAAACATATTTTATGTAAGGATAGTATAGCGTGGCACTTATAGATGTAACATATATAATTGTTTGCAAAGATATTCAGTCAATTACATATTTTATTAAGGTACAATCCTGCTGATAATGTATTATGAACAAGATTTGAAACTGCCACCTTTTGGTTCAATGTACCAACCATTCTACCAGCTGAGTTTTTAGTAAATCCTGCTACTGATACATAACAATATTTTCCTAATAATATGTCTAATTTCTTTCTACAATACAAATTATTGACTTCTCAAGGAGACAAATATGAAAAATAAATAAATGAGAAGAATATGTAACAAAACTGTTTAACCCTTTAAAAGTTATAATAATAATAATAATAATAATAGCCTTTATTCAGACATTAGACTTACATTACAATTTCATTTCACTTTCAAAATTAATTAATTACAATAACCTACATTACATTTTTTTTTTTTTTTTTTTTTTTTTTATTTATTTATTTATTTTTTTAATTTATTCATTACTTATTAATCATTAACTTATAATTATAATAATTATTTAATTTGGTTGCTGACATCCGTCTGTGTGCCCTTGATTGGCAAAGGCCTCCCCCAACTCCTTCCATCTCTCTCTGTCCCCGGCTACAGTTGTCCATCCACCGCCAGCTATAGTTTTTATCTCGTCCGCCCATCTTCTTGGTGGCCTGCCTCGCTTCCGTTTCCTATGACTTGTGAACCAGTGCATTATAGATTTCGACCACTTCTCTTTACCTCTGGTAGTATGTCCTGTCCATTTCCATTTGAGTTTTCTGATAGTTACTGTGGCATCTTTTGTTCTAGTACATTTCTTTATATTGATGGTTCGTACTCTATCAGAAAGTCTCTTTCCCATCATGCTCCTTTCCATAGCGTTTTGGCAAGTTTCAATTTTGTTAACATGGGTTTTGTTAAGTGCCCAGGTTTGACATCCGTATGTGAGGACAGGCAATACACAAGTGTCGAAAAGTTTTCGTTTGATAGCCATGCTCACTTCTCGGTTTTTCATGACCTCTTTTAAATTCCAGAATTGTTTCCATGCATTTCCTATGCGTCTATTAATTTCCTTGGACGTAAGGTCTATGGGCGAGATTGTTTGACCTAGATAGATATATTCGTCTACATAATCGATTGTGCTATTGTTCACGGTGATAGATTCTTGGGGCCCATTCGTCATGGCCTTCGTTTTTTCCGCATTCATGATTAATCCTACCTTGCGACTTTCTCTATCCAGATCGTTCAGCATAGTTTGTAGGTCATCTCCTGACTGTGCAATGATAATTAAGTCATCTGCAAATCTTAAATGTGACAGGTTTTCGCCGTTAATTTGCAATCCACATTTTTCCCAATCTAATTTCCGGAATACTTCTTCTAGAACAGCTGTGAACAGTTTAGGTGACACTGGATCGCCTTGACGTACCCCTCTTTCGATTCTTATTTCCTTACCTTCCTTTTCTAGTTTAATTTTGGCTTTGCTGTTTTCATAGATATGTTTAAGAATCCTAATATATTTATATTCTACGCCTTGATTTTTAAGAGCTAGCCAAATCTTCTCCTGGTGTAATGAGTCAAAGGCTTTGCTGTAGTCCACAAAGCAGCAGTAGAAGGTTATGTTATATTCTCTGCCCTTTTCAAATAATTGCCTAACAACGTGAATGTGGTCCAAGGTTGAGTAACCACTCCTAAAGCCGGCCTGTTCTCTCGGTTGGTTGTCATCTAATATCCTAGTTATTCTGTTGAGGAGTATCTTAGCGAATACTTTGTAAATATTTGACATTAGACTAATAGGTCTGTAGTTGTTTATGTTGCTCTTGTCTCCTTTTTTGTGTAGCAATACTATGGTTGAGGTTGACCATTGCTCAGGTATAGACTCGCTGCTCAGCACTCCATTGAAAAGGTATGTAAGAATCGGAACAAGGTGTTCTATGTTTTTTGTGAGGAATTCGTTACTGATGCCGTCTGAACCAGGAGCTTTATCCTTCTTTTGTGTTTTTATGGCTTTTTCTACTTCTGCGGGGATTATCTCTGGAACTTCTTCTCCACCTGCCAAGTTCGTCGGTTCACTGTTATTTCTCTTCGAGTATAGGTCTCGGAAAAAGTTTGTGGCTATTGCCATAATTTCTGGACGTCTTGTTTTGAGTTTCATTTTTTTGTCAGAGAGATTAGGTATCCAGTCTGTTTTTTCTGTCAGTTGTTTAATTGCGTTCTTGATACCTCCGGTTTTCCGAATACATTTCTCCAGTAATTCTCGTCTATGTCTTTGGTGGTCCTTTCTCATGTTTCTTTTTATATTTTTACTTATCTCACTTATTTTGTTTCTAGTATTTTTTGTCTTTTCAGTTGTAGCAATTAGTTCAGCTCTGGTTTTCAAAAGTTCTTTGGTTTCATTTGTTAGCCATTTTGGTATGTCCTTTCCATTTTTAGGTTTACTTCTATTCTTTGTATGTAAAAGCTCTTCGAATTTGTTGTACTTGTTTTGAGTATTCAGTTCCTTGGTATTTTCTATAAAATCTTCTAGTTTTCCTTTTAATCTTTCGCTACTTTCTGATGTAGCATTGTTGCATTGTTTTGCTTTGAAAGGTCTGTTTTTCTTGGACTTGTTAGGTTGTAGTTTAGCTCTGACCATTCTGTGGTTGCTGTTAAAATTGAGGTTATTTATGACTCTGCAGTCAAGAACCTCTTTATTTTTGTTAGTGAGAATGTAGTCTATCTCATTTTTATAGCAGCCATCCGGGGATACCCATGTCCATCTGTTGTTGTTGCGATTTTGGTAAAGGCTATTAAGTATTTTCAGGTTGTTCTCGTACGCCAGTTGTATAAGTTTTTCACCGTTTCTTGTTCTCTTTCCTGAACAGTATGGACCCAGTATCATCTCCTCTCCGTCTCCCCTGCTCCCTATACGTGCATTGAAATCCCCCATCACTATTAGGTTGTTATGTGTATGATCTTTTATAGCAGTTGTTAGCTTAGAGTAGAAGGAGTCAATTTCTGCATTGCTAGATAGTTCAGTTGGAGAGTAAATTTGTGTTATTGACCACATTTCATTATTGGGTGGTAGTCTAATATTAAGTATCACAATGCGTTCAGATACGCCAATGAATTCGTCAATGTAGGATCTTAGTTCCTTTTTCACCAGAAATCCTGTTCCATATTGTCCTGGTGTGTCTCCTTTGTAGTAGAAAATAAAGTCTCCGTGATCCTCTATACTTTCACCCAGGCGACGGACTTCACTTAATCCTATTATTGACCAATTTATCTTTGTCAGTGCTGTCATTAGTTCTGCCAAATTTTCGTTACTTTTTAGGGTGAGAGTATTATAGGTAGCAATATGTATTGTGTTTCCGCATTGGAGAGTTGTATGCTTCTTAGGTAAACATGTTGGAGGGTAATAGTCTACTTCCCCCACGGTGACCGGCCGGCTTGGGGTGCATTTTGGAAAAGTTGTTTTTTTTTAGGGTTGTGACTTTTTTGCTGTTTAGGTTCCGAGTGTCTTCGCATGTTAGTTTTTTGGAGTTTCCGATACTGAATCTGGCCGTTTCCGCTCAACATAATTGAGTATTCCCGGTCTTATTATATCTTTTTCAGCCGCTTTGGTTGGTGGCTGCGCTGAATGTTTATTAATTTTCTTTTGTGTCGGAGATTTAGGCGAATTTGAGCCGTCTCGTTTTTTTTTTTTTTTTTTTTTTTTTTTTTTTTTTTTTTTTTTTTTTTTTTTTTTCACGATTTTTGTCTTTTGGTCCTTTCACTACCAGTTTGTCTTGTTTCAGAAATGCTATGTTTCCTTTATTCCTTTCTTCTTCAAGTAGTGGCTGTAGTTGCTTTCGTTTCTCTAGTACTTCCTTGGAGTAATCTTCCATAATGTATATTCCTGCTGGCAGTTTAGACTTATTTTTCAAAATCATACGTTTTTTCCATGTCGATGAGATGGAGACTACGACTGGGCGGTTTTTATTGCTAGTCCGCTTTCCGATTTTATATACATTACTTTAAAAGTTGGCTAAATATAAATTGCCGTGCCTTGAGATTCGTGTTAGTTGTAACAAGCTCAGTAAACGATAGTCAGGTATACTACGAAATATGAACTATGTGGTACATCACGCAAAGTCATCATAGGACAGAGATATAACAAAAAAACCATGCAGTTCTCTGTCGGATAAATCCGACACAAGTGGTTAATGGGTTTATGTAATTTGTTTTCAGACAGTCTTCTTCGTGGGTGGGTGGATATTCTTTGTGAAGCAATTGTTCCGTGATTACGAAGTCCATCACTTGCTGGTGCAGCTCATCTTCTCAGTCACATTTGCTCTCAGTTGTACCATGTTTGAGCTTATTATATTTGAAATCATTGGCTATTTGGATTCCAGGTAAAAATAATTGGTATACCAGGTATTGTGGATCACATGGGTACGTTTACAGATATATAATTTCACAATACTTAAACACCCAGACCGTAACAAATATCTATATTGTCGTTTATTGTATAATAGTGCATATTATTATAATTTGTCCAGTACAGGAATCGGACCCTTGACTAATAGCATGCATTAACTGCTACACCGATCATATCTTTGCACATGTTGAAATATAACACCTTTAATGAGCGCACAATAGTAGCGCGCATTGGGAGAGGCCTATGTTCTGCTGTGGACGAATACAGGCCGATGATGATGATACTGTGTGCTAGACAATTTGCATTAAAATATATTGTTTTCAAAATTAAATTGGACCTCTTATCTCCCCTTATATGACTTACATGAAATTATTACTCAATTCAACAATTAATTCTTTTGCTTCCAGTTCCCGATACTTCCACTGGAATATAGGGCTCTACTCCCTGTTATTTATGGTGATAGCCTTGATACCATTCTACATTGCCTACTTCTGTATAAGCAATATTAGATTCGGTAAGTATTTATAATTAATTATGATTCTAATTAGATTCTTTCTTTCTTTATCGTATGGTTGATGAACAACCTGTTGTCAGAGTTTAAACCACCCATAGGCCTCTCACATGATTTTACACACTGTAGAAAAATCACTCAGGTGTGCTGGTTTCCTCACAATGTTTTCCCTCACCTTTTTAGCAAGGCTTCTGAAATGTTTTTACACACCGTAGAAAAATCACTCAGGTGTGCTATGTTTTCCCTCAACTTTTTGGCAAGTGATAATTAACGTCTAAAACGCACATGATTTCGAAAAGTCAGAGGTGCCTGGTTTTCGAACCTTTGTCTTGGCAGTTGGCAGTCCAACGATCACACCACTGGTCTATTGTTGCTGCTTCCTTGCAGCTGACCTTTGACCTGCAGTGGGACAGTTACAGGCTGATGAATTTTTTCTACTTTATTATGCTTGTACTATTATCCTGAATGAATGAATTGGTTTAAAGAACTACCCTGTATTTTAATTAAAATCAATTTATTTTTCAGTTTCTCAAAATATGATACGACCATTGACAATGTTCGTGTGGTTTATATATTTATATTTCTTTTGGAAGATTGGAGATCCTTTCCCTATACTGTCTCCGAAACAGGTAAGAAAAAAATAAGATTTTTTCTATAAGGAAACATTCAACATTTAGAAAATTATGAGAATGCTTAAGTTTAGTGACTAGTAGCGAAGGCTCCATACAACTCGATTCCTACCGGCTTCCCTTAAAAAAAATGGCGCAGTCAGTAGGCTTTTTGACTGTGCCATTTTTCAATGGGAAGTAAAAAATTGTTTTTTCTCCGGGTAGCTCTGGCTTACGTCTTGGAAAAATTCACCCTTCGCCACTGTTAGTGACACTATAATTGAATAGGTATGATGTATGACATATATTCAACAGTGGACTAATGCGGGCTAATGATGATGATGATGAACACTTAAGTTCGAAATGTTGTAGAAAAAAAATCCTGCTTGGAACCAAATTTTTTCTTTCCACAAAATTTCTTAAACCATAGGTTAACATAACTTAAAATGTAGTTCATTATTTTTAATTATGTTCCTTTTATTCATACCTTCTTAATAAGTCAAATTTAATATAATTAAAAAATGGCCAAGTGTGGGTCGGACAAAAAAATTTGCTGTTTCATACATTTATGTTCACATGACTCAACAAAATGTATAGAACAGCTCATTCTTTTTTGCGATTTCAGGATTGTCCCATAGTAAAAGTTGTTCATAATGATGAGTTTAATGACCCCTTATAAGAATGCTGGTGTTTTACAAATAACCCTGTATTTTTATTAAAATTTTGAACAGGACAATGTTTTTATTAAAAAAATATAATTTTTGTTTTATTTCAGGGCATATTTTCTATAGAGCAAGGTGTATCCCGTATAGGAGTCATTGGTGTTACTGTCATGGCGTTGCTATCTGGGTTTGGTGCCGTCAACTACCCTTATACATCTATGGCTATATTTATTAGGTAACTAATTTTTTTAAATTGTCAATTTTAGGGAAAAACTATTTTTTTTTAACCATCAACAAAAACAGAGTGATGTTATAAGTTTTAAGTATGTATCTGTGTATGTGGCTGTAGCTCCCAAACGAATGAATCTTTAAAATAGAATTGAATAATTGGCTAAGATTTAATTTTTTTTAATAGACTTTATAACAAACAGACAAACAATTCTTGAAAGAAAGAAAGAAAGTTTGTGGGTTTATTCTAATTCCGTTTACTAAACCTGGTAAAATACATTTTGCAGTGAATAACCCATACCATGTCTGGTATACTAAAAATACTCCAGTGGCGGAGGCTCCATACAACTCGATTTACCTCTTGGAAAAATTCACACTCCGCCACTGAAACACACACATTACAAAAACAGCCAGAAATGTCCCACTGCAGGTTAAAAGCCTATTCTTAGGCAGAGAAGGATCGCATTAGTCTCATATTATATAAAAAATAAATTAATAACATTTTTATTTCAGACCAGTAACCCAATCAGATGTTCTATCAATCGAGAAGAAACTGTTACAAACAATGGACATGATATTAGTCAAAAAGAAAAGGATAGCACTAGCTGAAGCTAACAGCATGGGAGCGAGACAGCAATACAATATGTTAGATCAATCAAATATGAAGAATAGGGGCGGATTTTGGTCCAACATTATGTCCAGTGTTGGAAGTATTGCTAATCCACTTGGACATGGCACTGAGAGTAAGTTCTATATATACAGGGCTATTTGCAAAATACCAGCATCCTTGAAAGGGGCCACTAAACTCATCATTATGAACAACTTTTACTATGCGACCAACCCTGAAATCGCAAAAAAAATGTATAGGGTTAAATCAAATAAGTTGGCAAACCTTCACAGGAATATTAGAAATCGAAAATAAATTACATAAACAATAATGTTCTTCTTATCGTGTGGTTGATTAACAACCTGGTGTCAGAGTTTAAACCGCCTGTAGGCCTCTGACATAGCTTTACACACCCGAAAAATTTCTCAGGCGTGCTGGTTTCATCACGATGTTTTCTCTCACCGTTTTAGCAACTGATAATTAATTTATAATACGCACGTAACTTAGGTCGCGAGAGGTGCGCGCCTTGAGATCGAACTTGAGATCTCTGACTCGTCAGTCGACGGTCATACCACTAGTCTAATCAGTGCTATTATATTGTACAATACATACCTTTTTAGATATAACCCAACTCCGCCAAGAGATCTCTGGTCTAGAAGAGTTAAGTCGCCAGCTGTTCTTGGAAGCCCACGACGCTAGGACAATGAGAGAAAAGATAGAATGGTCGAACACATTCCAGGGAAAGTATTTCAACTTTCTCGGTTACTTCTTTTCATTGTATTGTATTTGGAAGATTTTTATTGTGAGTATTTTTTTTAAATTGAAGTTCCTAAAATGTCTTTATCATCATTTCATCCGGAAGACGTCCACTGCTGGGCATAGGCCTCTCCCAAGGTTTTCCATACACGTCGTGACGTCGGTTATCCTGCGCTGTTCTCATCCAGCGACTTCCCTCCCGCGACTTTTGAGGTCGAAGAAGGTCATCAGTCTACCTGCAGGTCGGCCTGCAGGTGGACTGATGTCCTCGCAGATGAACAGATTCTACTTTTGACCTCATGGTCTACTTTTGACAGATTCGACTTATGACAGATTCTACATTTGACAGATTCTACTTATGACAGATTCTATATAATATGACAGATTCTTGATTCAGATTGTCCACTGCTGGGCATAGGCCTCCCCCAAGGTTTTCCATACATGTTGGTCCTGCGTTTCTTATCCAGCGACTTCCCGCGACTTTCTCGAGGTCATCAGTCCTACATGAGGTCGGCCACGGCAAACATTGCGTCTAAAAATGTCTTAGCTATTATTTTTCTTTTTTGTGAGGATGGATGTATGTTACTCTTCACGCAAAAAGTACTGAACGGATTTTAATGAAGTTTTACAGTAATATGGCTTACATATCAAAATAACACATAGGTTACAAATTAAGCTGCGGGCGGACGCTAGTAAATAAAAAAATAAAAAATAGTTTTTTTCTATGAAAGTTTATATTATTATTTTTTTCTTTTTTTTTCAGTCAACAATAAACATAGTATTCGATCGTGTTGGCAAAAAGGACCCTGTGACTAGAGGCTTAGAGATAGTAGTGCATTGGCTGGGATGGAACATAGATGTGTCATTTTGGTCTCAACACGTGTCTTTTATATTAGTCGGCTGTATCGTGCTAACCAGCATCAGAGGTCTGCTGTTGACACTTACTAAGGTAACGTGAATATTTTTTTTTAAATTAAAAAAAATAAACTATAACATATTTTTCAACAAATACCTCAATTTATTTTTAGCTAAGAATACTCTCGATAAAGTCATCTTTCAAATAAAAAAAAGTAAATCAAAATCGGTCCATTCGTTTAGGTTCTATGGTGCCACAGACAAATACACAGACACACAGACGCATAGATACAGATACACAAATACACAGTCACACAGATACACAGACACCTAGAAACGTCAAACTTATAAATTTGAAAAAAAATTTTTTTTAATATAATTATTTAATGAGAAATTTGAAAAAAATAATGATTTTAATATAATTATTTAAGAAATTTGAAAAAAGAAAGATTATGATTTTAAATTACTTACCTAATTTTGTTTCAGTTCTTTTACAAAATATCATCATCAAAATCATCAAACATCATCGTGCTGATCCTCGCACAGATCATGGGGATGTATTTCTGTTCATCAGTCCTCCTGATGAGGATGAACATGCCTTCCGAGTACCGCATCATCATCACCCAGGTGTTAGGTGATCTACAGTTCAACTTCTACCACAGATGGTTCGATGTTATCTTCTTAGTTAGCGCTTTAACTAGCATTTTTACGCTGTATTTAGCTCATAAACAACCGTCAGTTAGTTAAGTTTTAATTAAAATTTGAATAAGGTTTAACGATACCAAAATTCTAAAGTATTAAGTTATTTCGAGTACCATATTGAATAAACTGCCTTGTTGCGTTCAAAGTTGCAGGTTCAAATCCGACAAGACTAATTTATTTATTATATTATCACTTGATAAATTTTAATATTGGGAGATAGAAAGATATTTTCGATGGCGTGTAAAACCATATAAGGTGTTTTTAAACTGGCAAGGTGAGGCGTGGATGGGATAGGCAAGATTTGAAATTTGTTTAGCAAAATTTCTGTCCACGCTCTGCCCATCTTTGGTGTAAAAGGTGTGTGAGAATGTGCGAGGCGAGAATTGAAATATTCGTTACTACAATATTGAAATTGATTGCTCTAAAAATAGAGTATGTATTTACTTTGTAAAACGGATATACAAATCTCGCACCAGCCCTCGAAAACGGCGATATACATCTTAGCAATGGACATCTTTCGGTGTAAAAGGGTAAGCGTGATTTCAATTCTCGCCCATCCTATCCACGCCTCGCCTGTATAAAAGTACCTTTAGAAGCCTACTTGCGGTTTAAACTGTAATACTTGATTCTTTCTTTAATAACCAATCCAGAAACAGGCGTTTTATTATTTCAATATGGTATTTGAAACGAATATTCGAGATGTAAGAGTGAGATAATGTGATAGATAGATAAACGCGAAAAAGATATAATATTGTGTTATATCATATGTCATTTAGTGGCGTGCCTTCTATACAAGCCTAAACACCTCGAATTGCCTACGTAAAACCTGACAAAAAAAATTAGCCATAGTGTGATTGGGTTTTTCCATTAGGAAATTCTCAGTAGCAGCACGATGTCTCGAAATTGTGGAATTAATGGCAATAGGCTCGCCCCCTATTACATAGGACTTATTACATAGCCGGCCATATTTAAGAATCGCAATGTTGTCGACTGATAAAATTATTTTCGTTTGTTACAATTTCTTTTTTTTTATACCAGGTAATAAGCTGACTCAATTTTGTCCACAGATAAAATAATTCTCGTTTACTTTATAATTCTTTTTTTTTAATCCAGCTTATTTATTCTGGTCTTTCTTACAATCTATCAGATATCTGATTGCGATCCTAGTATACGACCCACCTTTCTAAACCTAAAATGCTAGATTTGGTATACACTGCCATTTTGGAAAACAAATGTGATAGTGGAAAGAGATTGAGCATCAAAACTGAATTATTTTTTGTAAGTGAACGTCGTTTGTTTAAAATACAAAAAAAAACTAGCCTTCCTTCCTCTAGGAGGAGCCTACAATACCCGCTAATGTCGTATAGCTTTTTAGACAAGCGAGCCTGCAACGCATGGTTATATAATTGTTCATAGTTACGCGCATGCGCGTACAGCTGTTGAGACCTGTCAGTGTTGTTTTTCCTCTTGTGCAGGTCACACGCGTGCTTCAGTTTTATTTATTTGTAAAGATTACTCTTCTTCTTATATTTAAGAGCTAGGCTCTTGTCGGTGGAGCAATCGCCCCCTCTCTCTATCCTCCACTTGTCTTTTGACTTCCTGATACGTCATGACTCCTACTTTCTCCTTCACTTGATGAAACAAAGTCTTTCTCGGCCGTCCTCTACCTCTTCTTCCTTCAATTTAAATTAAATTAATTAATTTTGATTTAATTTTGTAAATTTTTACTAGAAAACAATTTAAAAAATGACTTTAACATTGCAATGGTGATACCTGCTTACGCTCCGCACAAGGCAATGTTGTTGACGTTATCGCTCTATAGTTTTCTTAAATACTCTAAGGCACAAACTTACTCGGCCGAACTGAAGTTAGTTGCGTACGGGCGTCGCAGTTCACATTTTAGGGACTAAACGCTAAAGCCTATAGACACGCCCCTGGGGGCCTGTACTCAGCAGTGAGTAGATTCAGTGTACTCAGCAGTGAGTAGATTCAGGCTGCGGATAATAATGATGAAGATAAACATGAAGCCTAATGAAGGATACATACAATCCCTTTAAGATTTTCTTCATAAAATTAAGATAACTAATGGTGCTAATTCTCTTGCACACGCTTTAAACTAATTTAGACTCGCCATCTCTCTTTCTAACAGGAATCATAAGAAAAGGATAGCAGATTTTTAGAGCTGTCAAACTGGTCCATTTGCGGGATATCAACGACAATTTAGTCGGCATGTTATAGGTCTCGTCTAATTTCACGTCAATTGCAAGGACGTAGACTAATTTGATAGCTCTATTTTGATAGTTCAATTTGCTGTTCTTTTTTGATGGTGTTTATTAGAAAGAGATATGGTTAGACTAAAATTAGTTTAGCAGGATGTACAAGAGAATCAGCACCAATGTCGAAAACATGTTACATATAGATTTAAGTACTATTAGCTCTTTTTAAGACTGATAACTTAAAATTAAGGAAAAATAAAACTTCTTAAAGAATAATATTAAATAGTTTTATTTAACAATTTTATTTATCTTACATAAACTATATCGAAATAGTTAAAAATAGAAAAAGTTTACATGGAAAGGCCACCTTAAGTTTAAACTTAGAAATAGAAAATGTATTCTCTTTTTAACTATAATTATATTTAGAAATTTCGAGAATTTGAACTTTATGATGAAGCTATTTTATTTGATATTTTTTTATTTACTCGAATTTTGTAGAATTTAAGTAAAGATTCGTTTTTCCCACAACCATAATTATTAAAAAAACGGCCAAGTGCGAGTCTGACTCGCATAAAAAGGTTTCCGTTCCACTCTGCTTTTGACTTTATTTTTTAAATTGAGCGGCCACACATACGTATCCTGAAATTTTAACTAGCTACCTATTACGGTTAAAAAGACACAATCTTGTGACAAACACAGACTGCGAACCCTTTGGATACGGATTTACGGGACCTTAAAAAGACAACGGCAGTATTGAACTCAATAAAAGCAATAGTATATCATCAATTCCTAAAAGGAAATAATCATACAATTTCTTTAGTAAATCGAAGGAAATGACAAGTACACAAATAACAAAAAAAAAACAATTCTCGATTCAAAAAGACAATATTTACAAAATCATACGAAACTTTCAAAATCGATAAAATCGATTCTATCTATCGAGTTGTAATCGATATTGAAAATGTTATATTGGTGTTATTTTGAGCAATATAGTTTCAAAATTGCTACAGGTTGAAGCGAGCAAGATGTCTTTATGTCAAGTACAAGTTCACAATTAATTTATTATTGTTCAAAGCAATTTCGCCTTTATTTCGTTAATATTATGGTCGCAAATTCAACTGAAAACGAAAAACTTCGATTTTCAAATTAAGTAGTGATTACATCCTGGAGTTACATGGGCATTTGACAAATTATTTGTGTACTCATATTTGACATTATATTATCTATGGTAAAGGTCTGTCTATTCTCCCATCAGATCTTCATACTGCTTCCTAAAGCAGTCACCCACAGGGAAGAAATCCCAACATCTTTGTGTATACATGTTCCATACATAGGTTTCTTGACCTGAAAAATTATGACGTAATTATCAGAAACATATTTTTACTTAATCAATTCAATCACCCATTCATACCAATGATTGATCTAATATTAATTAATAATATTAATAAAAGTTCTACGGGTTAATTAATTTTTGTTGAGGAAAATCGTAGTAGACGATTAAACTTTAAAGGGGTTTGAACCTTTGTGGCATATAGTAACTTGCAGTCATTTAGTTTTTTTTTCAAAATGGCGGCGCGTGATGGATAAATATACGGATAGAGGACACTTGAACAAACAAAAAATGATGTCCTAGTGTCACGTTTCCGAGATTTTCGGAGTTAAAAATCGCCATATTATAAAAACAATGCCAATCATTCAAAATGAACTAATTACCTGTTTATATGCGTTAGATTGT
The DNA here is from genome assembly GCA_936450705.2 of Protodeltote pygarga. NCBI lineage: Eukaryota > Metazoa > Arthropoda > Insecta > Lepidoptera > Noctuidae > Protodeltote > Protodeltote pygarga. The sequence continues at coordinate 3,694,239 of OW388274.2, forward strand.
ATTTAAATAACAGTTCTCACGTGATTTATCTATTTATTAGAAAATTGTAAACTTGAGAGCAAGAAAAAACTGATCTCAACCTGCGCCGCCACTTTAAATAAAATCAAAATGGCGTCGGATAGCTATACCAGCGTCTATACAAAAATGTTCTAACTCCTTTAAATTTAAGTAATAGTTACCTGTATACTCCGTATCTGGTTTATTGATGAGATGCATAAGGAAGAACATGTAGTTCGCTAAGTTATGCTCTCTTTGTACGTGCGTGTCGAACCCATGCGGCACCTGTAAATCACGAAATATATTATAAATGTTATTTAAACAAGAAGCTAGTGTACTTTTCCCGGATATTGGGCGAATTTTGAGGCAAAAAAAAACTACTAAAAACTACCAACTGGGGATCCATTTAGTAGTTTTTATTTTTTTTGGTGAATAGTAGACTGCGTTACGGCAGTCCCAGATAAAGATGGCAATGGATTGGACTAGGCTAATTTACATTGATCCAGTCCGTTAGATACTGGATTAAAACGTGTTTACATTGGTCCAATAACGATTTAGCAGCAATGAAATTTATCAACATTCATCGCTGGATTGAAATACAAGATGAATGATTATTTAAATCGGTATAAGTAGTAGAGGAGATACAGGAACCGGGGCGGTATAATCCGAATTCTGTACTAGTTTACTTACTTTATCAAAGTAGTCTTTATTAATGCCACATATGAAGCAGTTAGACTCCATGTCTTCCTTCACCGACTCCAGTTGGTCACGGAGCTCACCGAACGCGTCGATGATCAAACCTGAAATGACGTGATGATTTAGATAAACAGAAAAATAAACGGGGGGTCGTTTTTTACACCTCAATTTTCATCATTAACTTTTAAATAAAATAGGAATATTACGCATGCTTAGTTTTTGGTCATTAATAAAATAAATTAGGTGAAATAAAAAAAATACTAATGACAGAAAAAAAATCTAAAATAATTTTATATCTGTTTATGAAAAATGACTAAAATAGTCTGTCTGTCTATTACAGTCAACGTTTACAGGACGATGTTTCCAGCGCATGAAGCAACTTTGTATTTGCTACATGGCCCAGAGCGCATAGAGCTGTTTACACTGGTACACTTAAGATTGTTGATCAACCATAACCTTAATAGACTATATTCAAAACTTATGATCCTTTGATTTTCAATGAGTATAATAAACCTTCAAAATAAATAAATAAAAACCATATTGTAGAATATGTGGGTAGGCGTCACACAAGTTGCGAGTTACGATCGACTCAGACGCTCAGTCTGCGTCCAACCGTTAGTCAGGTAGCACGCGTTGGTGCGAAGGTAAATTAAATACCAATATTATATTACGCAGATACTACACAAACATAGAAGATTATACGTACCCTGCAAGATAGCTAGCAGGATGACAATAATGAAGAAGAAGAATGATATATCGAAAATGATTCGGTACACTTCGGAGTCGTCGCCGTCGGGCGGTTCCAACTCGTCACCGATACCACCTCCCGCTCGCACGCCCTTGTACAAGTTGAATACGAAGCACTGTCGACAAAATATTTATCATTATTCATCATTCTCTTACACTTTTATTCCTAAACTTTGTTGGGGTCGGCTTCTAACTTAACCAGATGCAGCTTAATATTGGTTTTCTACAGAGCAACTGCCTATCTGACTTCCGCAAAGGATATTCTAAAGTTAAATCGGTTGTCAGGATTTTATATTTATTAAGATTTATTTCGACCGTCAATATAGGGAATCAAACTGACTGACTTTGCCGGGCTATACACGGTTTTAACATACACCGGCCGGCGTCGTTAATAAACCCCATAGAGTCCCATACATAAAAGAGATCGTGATAGCCTAGTGGTGGTGACCGTTGACTGGCAAGTCTGAGGTCTCGGGTTCGAACCCAAGGCGCGCATCTCTGACTTTTCGTACGTTATGTGCGTTTTATAAATTAATTATCACTCTCCGTGCCTCGGATAGCACGTTAAGCTGTTGGCCCCGGCTGTCAATTGTAGATCTTTGACAGTCGTTACGGGTAGTCAGAAACCCGAAAGTCTGACAACCAGTCTTACCAAGGGGTATCGTGTAACCCAGTATCTGGGTTGTAGAGGTCTGATAGGCAGTCGCTCCATGTAAAATGTGTATTCAGCTGCATCCGGTAAGACTGGAAGCCAACCCCAACATAGTTAGGAAAAGGCTAGGCAGATGATGAGAGTCCCATACATAAGTGACGGCGGTTATCAAAAAGTTAAGTTTTGTTAACAAGAGCCCTATAGCTAAAGTATTAAATAAGTCTTACCGTTAACATGTCATGGCAGTTCCTATTGACCTCGTCATCCTCCTCTTGCACGTAGAACTTGCGGAAGAAGTTGAACGCTATCACCGTGTAGATGTACACGATGATGGTAAGCAACATCACTGTCAATACCAGCTGGAAATACGAGAATTATTTAATAAGAAATTTGAAAAAATAACTGATACGGGCGGGATTCGAACCCACAATCTTCGACATACCGTGTCGACGCTCTGACCGCTAAGCTACTATCCCACCAGAATCAGTTGAAATTAAAAATTCAAACCAAAGATCTAGTGACAGTTCTTTGACTTCGATATTAGAACACATGACGTCATGTGTTCCAAGCGCCGCTGTCTAATAAAAAAGTTTGAACTTTGGATTTTTTTTTTTATATTTAGGTAATAATTAAAAAACAAAAACATCCTTACTGTTATAATGGAAGGACAGATATAAGATTAGATATATTAGTAGCATAAAATTCTTCATTTCGGACAGCCGTCGTATTAGACGACAAAACCAAACAAATCTAACTTGTGACTGTAAAGAATTGGACAAAGAGTTTTAAAACGTATCTCTGTGCGCGGGCGCATGCAACAAGTACCTTTTAATAAATAAATACCCACCTGTTTCCCGTTATGCGTGACGGACTGTAAAATAGTCCTCAACGTCTTGAATCCAACAGCGACGTCCAACAAGTGGGCGGCGAAGAAGAAGTTGTTGAAGTTACCCATCACGGAGAACGAGAAGTACCATAGAGAGTAGAGGAACGAGTTGTCTGTGATCGTGACACCCGCCTTCCATACTTGGTAGCGCCAGTCGATGTTGATAATGCTGGTGAATAAAAAGGTTTTAATAAGCATTAATTATGATTATTTTTAACGTAGAGTTTCATTCAAGTCTTTTTGTTCATCGAAACGTTTAAGTTAAATTTTTAAAATATACGAATGTGTAAATAGATTCTGTGCTGGAATATAATAAAAAAAAACAGTCGAATTGATAACATCCTCATTTTTTGAGTCGGTTAAATTTTTTAAACTTCGAGTTTCATCGAGTCTTCTTCTTTCAAGTAATTAGACATTTCGATCGAGTATGTAGGAACATACTCCTTTAAATTTAAAAAGAGTTAAATTTACATCGGTACTAATTATCTTGACTAAGTACCTCTGTGTAATTATTTATAAGATGTAATTTTTAATTTCTTGTTTAAACTTTGACAGCTAGCACCTTTATTCCCAAGTTGTGTTGCCAGTATAAAAAAAGCTTAGTTGAATACTCACTAATGAATCAGTCCCTTGCTGCCTTCTTCCTCCTGAGCGGAGAAGGAAGTCTTCTCCATTCCCAGCATGTTGGAGATGGAATCGAAGTCATAGGTCTCTGAGTACTTGGCGCGCACTTTTTTCTTAACGAACTTATCCCAATAGTTTACTGGGAATGATCTGGAAGATGTTTAATTGATTGATAAGCAGTGATATACGCTGAACTGACACCTTTTCAGCACACGTCCCTGTACTCTTACTCTCACATACGCACCCCCACACACCTCGCATGCGCGAAGTTATTTGTTTTTACTTTCCTTTTTTTAATTTTACTTAAAATTGTAACCCTTTATAAAACTTTATTGTCTTCCATCTTATTGCACTAAACAGAATGAAAGACTAGATCCCACGACACAGGGAATCCTAGTGTGAGTAATCTAGGTCTATCTTCAGTACCAGCGTTAGGGGGGAGGGGCAATGGAGCGAAGGCCCAGGGCGCCAAATTTGCTGGGCACCCCCTGCTCCATACCCTCAATTCGATTTACGATTTCCTGTGGGTGCCACAATATTTTTGCCCGGGGTGTCAGTGTCCCTAACGCCGGCGCTGTCTCTTTATCAATAAAAAAAAATTGTTTAAAAAAAAATCAATTTTTATTTTATATTTTTATTAATAACAAAAACTTTACTAACTTGGCTGATATAACAAGTTTGTCCCAATGACTCTTTAAGTCATCATCCTCCGGCTGTTCCGCGATGTATAAGCCGTCGAATTCCAGTTTACGAGCGATTTCCTTCTCTCGCTTGAAGATGGCCAGTGGTACCTGGAGTATAGGAATATTTTAGAGTGTAGGATGAATGTATGAATCGGTGGGACCGGGGTAGGGCCGCCTCCTCACAGAATATCGGCCTAAAACAGTATTCATACTAATATATCAATATCCAGAGGTGGACTTAACCTGCCATGGGCCTGGGGCGGCAAAACTAAATGGGGACTGATCTCTTGAAAAATCGTTACGTTGTTGTAGTATACATTTTGTAAAAAAAAAAGTTAATACGCTCGGAGGGCTTTTGGACTTAGCGATTTGGGGGCCCGGGACGGACAAACGAAAGACGGAGATCAAACGCGGCTAGTTGAAAAAGCCACTTTCAGCTCAAGACGATGACATTTACATCAGCAGTATTCTTTTCTCTTAAAACATGATTCTAATTCGCGAAAGTTGAAAAACTTATAGTTTTCCGTAGTCGGTAGTCCGATATACGATTCAGATTTGAAATTTAACATAGGTATGAAAAAGATAGGTATATATGTATATAGGATAGGTAATACATTTCAAATAAAATAAATTGAATAAAATTTAAAACCATAAAGGTGCACGGTAGCGCGACCGCCAAGTCTTTACCTTCAGATGGTAGTACCCGATGAGAATAGCGAGTGACACTACAGAATGCATTGCGGCCGCTATTTTGATCACGTGTTCCATGTAGAAGAAGTCTTCATCTATATGTACCACCTCTAAAACATCATCGTCTTCACCTGATTCGCCGCTACCACCTGTGAAAAGAAAAATCGGATAGAAGTTAGTTATTTGAATTGTAAATTTTATATAAAATAGTCAATTAGATATATTGGACAAGCGAAGAGGCCTAAATTAAGGTAATACAAGTACACTTTGCCAAACCTGTGAATATAATCCTCGCTCATGTCAGTGACAAGACAATTATTATCTCAATGAAAAAGTAAGCTGTATTAACAACCCTTTTGAAACAACCGGTTTTTTATTTTTAAAAATGCATAGGATGATTATTAAAAGAATATAGTATTACCAAAGGCAAATTGCAATGGTTTTTAAACTACTAAGAGCTCTTTATAAAAACCTTTTATAAAACTAAACGCACTAGTTTTTTTTTCAGTAACGTGATTGTAATTACAACCAGTCTGTTTTTTTTTATAATTGCAAATTTTCCAGTGCGGGGATTGCTTAATCTGCTATGCCAAACATATCATCATATTATATTATATATATTATTACCGTCTCCGCTGCCCGATCCTGATCCGGATCCGGATCCACCGATGATATCCCCAAGACCCGAACCTTCACCGCCTTCCGTTTCAAGTGTAGACACCTGAGAAATTGTATTTATAAAAGATTTTTGAGGCTATTACATATTTATCTGATTTGATTGTTTTTGATATCTTTAAGTGTCGGTCCAAACTTAAACGGTCATCTTCTAATAACTTAAAGAATTGTTTTTGATAATTGGTAATAATTTACGAATTTAAAGCACACAGACCTCTGAAATGGCTATAGGTGGCTGAATGGCTTTGAAAAATCTTTTAGGTGTGCTTAAACAAGCAAACCCTTACGATGTTTCCTTTTGCCGTTTGAAACAAATGAGAAATAATTTAATACGCGTAATAATAGTGCGTGCCAACCTAAGACTTTTGACTTGGCATTCCAACTGTCAAGTCATTTAACTATCAACCAGCAATAATATTTGTCACGGTTAATGAATAACCAGGTGACAGAGTTTAAACAGGCCCTACGGTTGGTTTAAACTCTGTCACCTGGTTATTCATTAACCATACGATACGAGAGAGAGAGAGAGATCATAAATCTACCCACCTTATAGAATAGTAGGACGAAGTTGATACAGAAGGCCAACACTAGCGCTACATACTTCAAGTTGTAGAAGTTACGCGCTAAGAAGGAAACGGCGCGACGGGTGTACTGTGATAGATCCACTTGAGATAACGCTGACGGCGCCGGGCCCTGGACTGCTTGCTGAATTATAATAAGAAATAAAAATAAACTTAAGACTATGATTATTCTATACTATATTATGTATGATACGAGTTAGTACGATATTTATTTATAATTACGTTCTCAAACCAACTCTAAGGATTTTGATGATTTTTAAAAGATAGAATACTATATACTAATAGAATACATCAGTCCTGAGTAGAGCTCTGCCACCCGTACCGTAATTATAAAGTATTAAAAATGTATAAACAGTTACTTAAATTAACTATCAAATAAGTACGTATAATGGACTAAAAATTAGCGATGAAAGTCGCATATGTTGACGAATTACCTTTTTCGACCTCAAATGGATTTTCGAGCGTCCAAGCTGCATTAAAATGGTAGCGAATATAATGAATTATTTATGTACTAAATAAAGCATGAAGTTACATTATTTTTTTATATAATAATCTTAATTAACAACACTAGAAACTATATTTAAATAATAAAGGATATGCTGTTTTTTACCCGACTGCGGCGAAGCCAAAAAAGGAAGGTTATATTTAGTAAATTGAAGAACTCAAAAAACGGAACAAAATATAAAATAAAATATCTGATAAAATACTCGTATATCATGTAAGCTTAGCATGCATGTGTTTCTTCTCTCGCTTGGCGTGCAGAATTATTTAGCATCCAAATTTCGCGAGTTATAAGCTCCATGTGACAGAGAGCGAACAAAACAAAAAAAGCTATAAAATTGACGATTCCAAAAATTATAACCTTGATTTGAAAATAAACTGAATTATCTATAGTAAGAAATAAAAAGAAAAAGACAGACAAAAAGTTAACAAGCACTCAATAATTAGATGACGCTAGCTTTTATGAAAAATAATGTAAGGAACACGGAAGTGAATTGGCCAAGTCTTTTAAAACAGACCAGCAAGTTATATTACTAGGCATATGTTATATCAATTTTATTTATTATTTTTGACGTGGGTATATTATATTCTTACCTTTTTGCTCTCAGCCTCTATGGCAGACATAGCAGCTTGTTGAGCGGCTTGCGCTTCCATCCGTTCTTGGGCTTGTTTTTTGGCTTGTTCTCCTCTGCAAAGTAGCGAGTTGATTGAGTTCGTTAAAATAAAAACTCAGCACAAACAACACTTTATAGAATTAAATAATTATACTTCTGGTATTCCAGAATTCTAGCTATTTTCCTAGGATCGATACTAGAAAGTCATATATATTTGTTTATATGGCATCTTAGATCGTCGTGATAGCCTAGTGATGGTGACCGTTGACTGGCAAGTCAGAGGTCGCGGGTTCGAACCCAAGGCTCTCGAACTCTGACTTTTCGTGAGTTATGTGCGTTTTATAAATTAATTACCACTCTCCGTGTCTCGGATGGCACGTTAAGCTGTTGGTCCCGGCTGTCAATTGTAGATCTTTGATAGTCGTAACGGGTAGTCAGAAGCCCGAAACTCTGACAACCAGTCTTACCAAGGGGTATCGTGTAACCCAGTATCTGGGTTGTGGAGGTCTGATAGGCAGTCGCTCCATGTACAACACTGCTATTCAGCTGCATCCGGTAAGACTGGAAGCCAACCCCAACATAGTTGGAAAAAGGCTAGGTAGATGATGATGGCATCTTAGATCGTATTGCCCACAGTTTTTGGTTGGAACCTTTTATTTTCAATAAAACATGGTTTACCCAAGCAAGTCAATCAAAGATGGCGGTCTCTGTTCTTCTGGATGGTCGGTACTGTCGTCAGGTGACACTTCTGCCTCCTCACCGGAAGATGGCGTTGATGTGCTCGGTGATTCGTGCGGTTTTACTTGCATTCTGTAAAAAGTAACTCAACTGTAAAGAGAAATGTATTAACAACAATTCTGACAATAGATTATTATCAAAAATAGCATAGGACAATCAATTAAAAATAAACCGTGTTAAAAATCAGACTATCCGCTTGAGATTTACAATTCCTCAGACATATACAGAACTAACAAAGATTTCAGACATACATACACACGGCCGTACTGTACATTATCTTATTTATAGACGGATACTGAAGTTAATGATATACTTAAGTGTTTTTGAGTAAATAACTTATATTAATATCGTCAATATTAATTAAATTTAACACAATATCTGTATTATTTGGTCGTGGTAGATGAACCTACATCTGAATACATCCGTACAAAAATACAACTACATCCAACCTGGAAAGAAAATCCAGCGCAAGCTTCTTCGGCAGCTTCCTAGCCCTAGACCAAATAAAATATACAAGCAATACGTACTGCCCATTGTCTTCTTTGGTGATATCGAGTCCGAAGGCAGAGACTTGCATCTGTCCAGTGTCATCAGCAGGCGGCAAAGCTGGTAGATGTCGAGAACCTGGTATTTACAGATAAATAAATCGTATCATGGTCACTAAATTATATTAGTATTTTACACTTTACAGTGATAAATATATTATCACTATGCAAAATTAGCAAATTTCATGTGTAATATTATTACACTACGATTTTTTTATAACTAAAAAATACCTAGTTATCTTTAAGCACATATTCAGACACTAATAGAACATTAAATCTAAAAACTTCATAGACATCCTTGTAATGGATGAAGCTATTCACTAATACCAAAAATAATAATTTTAATTTAAAAAATATAATAATTATGTAATCTGTAGCAACAACCATCTGCAATTTAATAAATTAAGAGACTTCACACATATTTATACTCTCTTTCACTTAACATTTTTATTTTACACTAATTCTTTCGTTCGAGTACATTTTAATAAGGATTTTATTATTTATGTCGATCAATTTTGTACTTTACAGACCTATTTATTTAATTTGAGTAGATTGTGGCCGTTTTTAATTAAACAAGGGACTTGTGGGGATTATCAATTAAAGCCATTACGCCCATAATAGAAAATATTGCGCCAATACTGGCATTTATTTTTAACAAGTGCATCACAGACGGTATCTTTCCCGACCTTATGAAGCACAGTAAACTCGTACCCATTTTTAAAGCAGGGTGTCAAAATGACGCCTCTAATTATAGGCCAATATCTGTGCTACCTGCCCTAAGCAAAATATTTGAAAAATTAATACTTAGCCAAATGCTAACGCACTTTAATAAAAATGAAATCTTGCACAGTAAACAGTTTGGATTTACTAGAGGTCGATCTACTGAAGATGCCGGTTCAACTCTAATCAAAACTATCTTAGAAGCCTGGGAAGAAGAGCGGGATGCTTTAGGAGTATTCTGCGATCTTTCAAAGGCCTTTGATTGCGTGGATCACCGCACTCTTATTTTGAAACTAAAATATTACGGTATCCAGGGTAAATCTATTGATCTCGTAAATTCTTACCTGTCGAATCGGGAACAAAGGGTGACAATCGACAACGTTACCTCCACTGGCTCATTTGTTAAAATGGGAGTGCCCCAGGGATCAATTTTAGGTCCATTTCTATTTCTCGTATATATAAATGATCTCCCTCACATGATTAATGATACCATGACAAATATAGTCCTGTTTGCTGATGATACATCACTCATATTTAAAATTAATAGGAAAGATAGGAATATTGTTGAACCAAATATTACACTTAATGCATTATCAGATTGGTTCTCTGCTAATAATCTTTTACTTAATGCCGGAAAAACTAAATGTATCAGATTCTCGGCACCTAACGTAACCCAAATAGGTACAAATATAAAACTAGATGGGAAAATGTTAAGCCTAGTTCCCTCTACCGTATTTCTCGGTGTCACTGTAGACTGTAAGCTGCAATGGGGACCTCATATAGAGGCACTTGCAGGTAAACTGAGTTCGGCTGCGTTTGCTGTACGGAAAATACGACAGGTGACAGATGAGGCAACGGCTAGGCTAGTATATTTTGCATACTTTCATAGTATTATGTCGTATGGTATTTTACTATGGGGATCGGCAGCGGATGTCGACACCATTTTTATATTACAAAAAAGAGCTATCCGAGCAATTTACAACTTAGGCCCAAGGGATTCACTTCGTGAATTTTTTAAGAAGATAAATATACTTACATTCCCATCCTTGTATATATTTCAAAACATCTTATACACTCGCAAAAATATAACTTCCTTCCAAAAAAAGAGTGATATTCACAAACATAACACTCGTCATAAGGACAATCTTGTGGTACCTGGTTATAGACTTTCTAAAACTAAAAACTCATTCATGGGTAACTGCATTAAGTTTTACAACAAAATACCCTCTATAATTAAGGATCTACCGGATGCTAGGTTTAAAACAGTTATTAAAGGTATCCTAATATCAAAGGCTTACTATAAGTTGAAGGATTACATTGAAGATAAAGATGTGTGGCATACTACTCCCTCCTGCACACTGCGACCCACTAGCGCTGATTGAACTTTACTAATATTCAAAATCAATTTTATTGTGCTTTGACATCATATTGAATACTTATTATAGAATAGGTACTTAATATTTTTGAATACTCCGACATGTATTTGTATTGCTTACTATGTAAGTATGTTTGTAATTATGTGAGCACCATGTAGTCCTTCCAACTTAGTTTTTATTAACGTGATGATTGCTGTACGGCTTGGGTATGTCATGCTCACAGAAATGTTCTGATAGCGGTGGCGTTGTGTGTCGGGTCGTTTGATTCCCTACAATATGGTTGAGTTAGGCGATGGCTGATGCATGCGTCATACTCGTGAACGGGTGCCGTCTGTTGGGACTGGTCAGCTCATAGCTGTTACGGTAATTCTATCAAAAGCATAAATATATTTAAGATGTACTTGTGTTTAGTCGACTGACATTGTTCTCACATAAGACCTCAGAACAATGTAACCTAAAATATTATAAGCCATTTATTTAAAAGAGCAACCATGGAGTTTCTTGCCAGGTTCTTCTCCATGAAGGGTAGGCTGCCCTAGGAACTGGCAACTAGAGTCACTCTTATAACAAACAATATTAGAATTATGACTATTCATAAGTGCCTAATGGTCTACATGAATAAAAATATTTTGATTTTGATTGATTTTGATTTTGACAACTATGAAACGACATCAATATTTACAACATTAAGCTAGACATTTAATAAGCGTTACAAAACATTGAATGTTATAAGTATACACGGAACCATTTATATCTTAGTCTATTAGATATTTTTTTGTACACAGAGAGATAGCAAACACCAGAATAAGGCAATAAAAATAATATTTAATGTTATAAACTATCTATATATACAAATCTAACTAACGTAAAAATTAATAAAGAAAAATAAAACCCTTAATCTAAAAGACCGCTACAAAACAAAAATATAAACTTAATATTTTGGTGTTCGATATTTTCGATTTGGTCAGGCGTAAAAATATGCAGATAAATTAATATTTTACCCAGTCTGGGGTTCGCTGGCTCTTAAATTTATTTTTTAACTCCCGCCCCTTTGTTTTGTATCTCGTGATATAAATATAGGATTATAAAAGACAATATGTTGGCAACAGCAATTGCAGAATTGAAGTCGTCAATTGCCTGTAAGATAATTATTTCCCCCATAATTCATGGTTAGCTTACCTGTTGTTATCCAAAAGCAGATTTGTTACACCATAAAGTGTTATAATTAATACAATTAATGCCAATAATTAATATTCAATTTGGAAATCATTAGGTGTTTGTTACATTTAGTTAAACCTGCGTTTGGCGATTAAGTGTTTCTTGTCTGAGTGCGTTTGGTCACTGTTTTGTGACGAATTTTTGGTACTTTTTTAAAACCTCTGAAATAAATGTTTTTTTAAAGAAATAATAATCTCAAGTGTTATAAGGTCAACGATATAAGTACCCACTCGTATGTATGTCAAAATCAATGAAATCTATAATTATTGCAAATCAGGATATTGGAAGTCACGATGAACGTTATCCAGTGGTTTTTAGAATACAATAATTTAAATTTAAAAACAATTATGTATTTCATAAAAATATTTTCCTTTTCCCTTTTTTTATGATTCTTGTCGATCAAACGGTTGTCTGGAAGAAAAAGCTTTTAATAATAAAACAGGTTATTGTACTGTTTTTTTTTCTTCCAAAAATTTTACTCTTTACTCCACTCTACCTTTTCTTTGTTACCTATCCCCAGTGACCAAATGTGCGAAGCAGCACACGTGTATACCTTGTGTTGTTCTTACTTTGTGTCGCAAGCAACCTGTGCCTCAACTGACCGATTTTCTCCTCTTCCGTGGGTTCCGGAGGCGGTTCATCCGTCTGAGGACCTCGCATCAAACCGAGGAGCACGCCAAATATGTACCTGAATAAAATATTGATAAGTTATTTTGAGACTTGGCGTTTGCTCTACTGTGCACCCAAAAATGCTTAGATTTTTTGGTGGAAAGGAGTATGTGAAAAATAGTACAAGCGATAGTTTAGTCTATCCTCATAATATAGGGATAGGCAGAAAATACAGAACGGCACGTGCTTAACATATAATTCTTACAAATTTGTGCTAATTATACCTACATAATTATTAACAAAATTTCTACTAACACATTGACAATATTATACGACTATCGTCTCATTGGCTGATAAAAGGTTGTGTTAAAAAAAAGCGATAGTAAAGTAGTGCTACACTGTGTTGTATAAGTCGTCTTAAGAAACAAGTGAGACCAACTCCGAAATTAAATCTTTATAATTTGGATTAGGTACAATACTTAGAAAAATGAGAAACAGTCTTGATAAGTATCATGGAGCGTCCATTTTTAATCAGTTTTATTTAGCTTGCCCTGTTTGTTATTTATTTGTTTGGTTCAAATTTAGTACTTAATTGAAATTTTAACCCCTTCCTGTTCCTGACAGATTGATCTGATATTTGGTACATACTTTAGGTTCTGATGACAAAACCGTTTTATTTAAAAAACTTTTTTTTATTATATGTCTTATTTTACAAGCTTTTATTTAACTTGCAATGCATGTAGTTATGTATGTATGTTCGGGTCAAATCTTGTAAGCTAAATTAGAACCACTTCCTCTTATACTTTGGAGTTGAATCGACAATGCATTTTTATGGTAAACAAGACCTAATTTGCCATACAAGATTAGCTCCAGATAAAGGAACTCTTCAACTTTTTGCATATACGTTTCCTTGATATTCTAATATAATAAAAGCTTAGTTAAAAACGTTGTTTTTATAAAAACTTATGCATTTCTGAGTTGGTTCCATAACAAGTTTTTAAGACTTGAAGTATTGTTTCTAAGTTTCTACGACGACATCGATTATGTAAGTAGGTATTTTAATTGGGGAATATTAACTAAACAATTATTACCGCAATTAAGTTACTCTAAAATGTAAGAAATAAATGTGAATATTAAGCATAATGTGGATGAAAGGTAAAGTGAATTCATATTTTAACGTGTTTTATATTTTGTTATTCTGTGGCACTATTACAAGGAAATAAATGTCCAATTAAATCCATTTGCTTGAAAGTCTGTTGTGATACTTTTTAAAAATAATGCCACAGACTAAGAAAATCTTGTACGAAAAGAGTATTATTTTTATTCTAGAGATAGCAGCTTTGATAAAAAAACCTTATTAAAAAAAGTAGAATTGACCGAAGTTCTAAATTGACCAGGTAGACCGAGAATGTTTATAAAAAACTTTGTGTGAATTTAAAAAAAAATCGAAACCTCTCAAATCTTGAAAAGGGGTCATTGAACTCAATAAACAACTTTTACTATGGGACCAATAACGAAATCGCGAAAAAAGCAGCTTTTCCATACATTTTGTCAGACAGACGTACAGACACCTCAAACACCACTGTTTTTGCGTCAGAGGTTAATAATGTATGGAATTCTTGCTTTTTTTTTGCGATTTCAGAATTTGAGTTCAATGCCCCCTGTTTTCAAGTTGCGAGTTCATTTAATTACTTCGTCTATATCTCAAAAATGCTATCTCCACATACTCTAAACACTTCTAAAATAGTCAAGCATTTACCAATGACTGTGCACCGAACGTAGCGTGAAAACAAACGTTGCAATCACTCATGTTGTTCGATTATCGACCTTAATAACTAACAAATAAAGTTCAAAATCTCACCTAACTACTACCACCACTCCATAGCCCAAATAATAGAATAGATAGAAGAACATTTTGAAGAAGCCCACTGCTAGTTCTGCGGGAGGCATTTGCTGCATGTCTGCGATTTTCGCCTTTATGTTGGATGGCGATAAGGATGAAAATGCTGTGGAGATACCGTCCTTTACAGACTGAAGACCTCGACGGAAAGGATCTTTGCCGGCTCTGAAAAAAAAATGTAGAATTAGAACTTTTTGTGAATACGTACAATTAGAATTTGCCGCTTTGCAAGTACGTGGGTGTAGATTCGAACCTGGCATGTACCAATGAGACTTTTTCAATGTTATATATGTACTCAGTCTTATTATCTTAGTTAATTTAAGACACCCTCGTTGACTGCCTCGTTGGTCTAGTGGTAGCAAGCGCGACTGCTGAGCACGAGGTCCTGGGTTCGATCCCCGGGTCGGGCAAAGTGTTATTGGGTTTTTCCATTATGAAATTCTCATTAGCAGCACGGAGTCTGGAATTGTGCCCGGTTAATGGCAATAGGCTCGCCCCCTATTACATGGGACTTATAACATGGCCGGCGAAACGTAGGTGTACTGCACACCTCTGCCTACTCCCTCTGGGGAATACAGGCGTGAGTCTATATAAAATTTAAGACACCACTGACTAACGGTGAAGGAAAACATCGTGAGGAAACTTGAACTTAATAGTCTGAAATTGCTAGTTGCAGTGAGCTAGCGTGGTGATTAATGCTCGGTCCTCCTCGTACGAGAAGAGGCCTTTGCCCTGCAGCGGGACAGTCTTAGGTTAGGGTAGTTCGAAATATGACATTTGTGGTTAAAAAACCTATGTTCATCACTCACCTTTCATCATCATCATCACCCATATACATATAGCTGGCCTCTCTATTCTTGGGTCCACCGGCGGACTCTTCGCTCGCCGCCATGAGTCCTGACGCATGCGTCATTTCAAAGATGGCGTCCTCGCAGAAATTCACGAATGCTTCTAGTTTTTCTTTGTCGCCGCCCTCTGTTACTATGCTGTAGAAGAATGCTCGTTTGGATTCCTGTAGGCATATTGATATATAAATAAATGTATGTGTCGTCTTTATATAGGACTTCTTTAAAAAATCTTTGTCATTGACACCGACTCTTAAAATAACGGTTTTGTGTGATTTTTGATGTTTTGAAAAACGTTTTTATTTATTGTTAAATATTTTTATATAACTCCCCCCCTTTGTATAGCATCCCCTAACTCCACCTTCACTTTTCCGGAAGTCGGTTGTCTAATAAATAATATAAGTAAATATTTTTTTAATAAAAAGGGTTTTGTCATCAAAACTAAAGCTGTGTACCAAATATCAGATCAATTTGTCAAGAGGAAGGGAGTGGAATATCGATTACTAAATTTGAACCAAATAATAAACAGGTCATGCTAAATAAAATCGTTTAAAACACAAACAGTGAAAATATAAGAGATTTGATACCATTATGAGAACTCGAATAACATAATAAAATCCAAGAAAAACTAATTACATTAATAATGAATAGTTATCTACTAGTTACTACAAACCTTAATCTGTGGTTTCTCCCACTGTTCTATATTCGACTCCTTGATCTCGAAGTAAACCCGTTCAATGCGTTTGGAGCCACCCATAATCTCGATACGACCGAGGAACGGCTCGAAGTAGTTCAGCACTGATCCGGCTGTCTCCAAGAAACGGGCCAACCTACGTACAAAAGATATAAGTCATCTGCCTAGCCTTTTCCCAACCATGTTGGGGTCGGCTTCCAGTCTTACCGGATGCAGCTGAATACCAGTGTTTTACATGGAGCGACTGCCTATCAGACCTCCACAACCCAGATTCTGGGTTACACGATACCCCTTGGTAAGACTGGTTGTCAGACTTTCGGGCTTCTGACTACCCGTAACGACAATGGGCAGCAGCATCCTACTGTGTAATAGCAACCAACTGCTACTGCGATCGCTTGGCGATTAAGGGCAAACACTTTCTAATGAGCGCACAAAATAAGTGATGCGAGATCCCTATGTCCAGCAGTGGACTTATACAGGCTAGGTAGGTAGTATACCACGTAATTCCTTACCTAGGTTCATTAGGCATATGTTCAGATAAGTTGGTCAGTAACACAGCTAAGTTGAAGCCAATTTCCTTGGCGGGCTCGTGGAAGCGGTCGCAGAAGCCCACGTAGTCCAGCTTGCCGTCGTGGTTCGTCTCACAACACGCTAGCAGGAATTCAATTTCTTCACTGTGGGTAGAAAAGAACATTTTTATGTAGAGCGCGTGTACTTTTTTATAAATCGGGTAGACAGAGGCGTTTTTAGCAATGTACCCGGAGTAGTTTAGTAGTAGTGTTTTTTTTTCTGGTGAATTTTTCGATTTTTTTTTATACAAACCTTGTCCTTACGTTTAGAAACACATTGAAAAAAGACGCCCAAATCAGTCAAGCCATTTTCGAGATTTTGCGCGATTAACTTAAAGCAATAGATTTTTTAGCCACGCATTCTAAGCTCTTTCTAAGATTTGTTTTTTCAAATTTATTTAGGGTTGCTCTATACTCTCTTATGTACTTTAAGGTCAGTATATAACACGCAAGTGATACACCTAGTGTTGCAAGCGTCCATAGGTTATGTTACGGTAACCGCTAACCATCAGACAGGCCTAATCAATTTTGATTTTCAAAAGATGCCTTAGAACACTAAAAGTTAAATGTATGGTGTATTTTTTGTTGAAATTTATACATTTAAAAAAAAACTCACGGCGTATAACTCTTCTGCTGTTCCATCTTTTCTTTAAAGTCCTTCGGCAGCACCCACCCATCGTTATTGGCGTCAATTTCCTGGAAACTGGCTGAGGACGTCAAGTCCTTCAGCTTGAGGAACATGTCGAAGTATTTGAGGATCAGCTCCACGTTAGACGCAGACTCTACGAGGGTGTCCACCATCTGTTTACCGATTGTACCTGGGAGAGGTAAGATACAATTATTTATCTTCCCACATCAATATTGGTGGTAATTCTCTTGCACACGCTCTAAACTAATTTAGATTCTTTATCTCTCTTTCTTACATAGATCATTAAAAAAGGATAGAAGATTTTTAGAGCTGTCAAACCAGTCCTTATGCGTGATCTCAACGAGAATTTAGTCGGCATGTTATAGATGTCTCATCTAGCTTCACGTCAATTGCAAGGACGTAGACTAATTTGACAGCTCTAATTTGATAGTTCAATTTGCTGTCCTTTTTCGATGGTGTTTATTAAAAAGAGATATAGTTAGACTAAAATTAGTTTAGCGGGATGTACAAGACAATCAGCATCATTATTAATCTATTAAATACTATAATAAATTTCCATAATACAAAGTAGCAGGAAGGTAAAAGCCTGGTCCATAGAAAATGAGAAATGACAAACCAACAAAAACTATTACATAAATATTTTAGAAAGTATTTAAATGCATACTATGCGAACACTAAATTCATCGTGTCGGAGTTATGATAGCCTAATTGTATGACCGTTTGACTGGCAAGTCAGAGGTCTCGGGTTCGAACCCAAGGCGCGCACCTCTGACTTTTCGTAAATTATGTGCGTATTATAAATTAATTATCACTCTCCGTGCCTCGGATAGCACGTTAAGCTGTTGGTCCCGGCTGTCAATTGTAGATCTTTGCCAGTCGTTACGGGTAGTCAGAAGCCCGAAAGTCTGACAACCAGTCTTACCAAGGGGTATCGTGTAACCCAGTATTTGGGTTGTGGAGGTCTGATAGGCAGTCGCTCCATGTACAAGACTGGTATTCAGCTGCATCCGGTAAGACTGGAAGCCGACCCCAACATAGTTGGGAAAAGGCTAGGCAGATGATATGCGAACACTAAATTGGATTATTCCAACGATATAAATTAAAACATGTATAAGACATTAGTCATTTTACAATAATTCTCATACCATTAACAACATTTCCTTCCAGCATAGACAACATCATAGTGATCATGTCTTTCTGTAGATTTAGAAGTTCCTTCAGCAGGTCCACTTGTGAGGAATGCTTGGACAACTTGTCCTGCATGTGGGAGAACAGGAATAGGAAACCGCCGACGGCGTCCCACAATCTAGAAACAGAAATAGGTAATGAAACAAGAATTTTTTGCTAAAGTGTATTCAGTGTCGTGATAGCCGTACGACAGTTGACTGGCAAGTCAGAGGTCTCAGGTTCAAACCCAAGGCGCACTTCTGACTTTTAATAATAATTAATTATCCCTTGCTCCGTGCTTCGGAAGGCACGTAAAGCCGTTGGTCCTGCGCCTGATCTCTCTCCGGTCGTGTCGGATTGCCGACCCATCGGACTATGAGAGTGAGGGAATAGACAGTGCACTTGTGTTTGCGCACACACTTATGCACTATAATATCTCCTGCGTAGTTGGCTAATGTACGTTGAGATTGGCCGCTGCGACCGAAATTCGGTCAGGGGGTTATTTTTCTTATTATTTAAAAATCTTTTAAGCTGTCACGCACTAAAGCCACAGTGCCTGTAGATGGAACAGTCAACAGTCGAAAGTCGACCTTAATATCTAAGTAATCAGGTTCACAATACCTGGAGTGCGCTAAAGCCTGTTGATTCTGAGTACAAGGTCCCTGAATTACTTCAGTGAGCGTGTTGAATACTTGTGACGCGACTCCTATTGCTTTGAAGAAGTTAGCTTTCCCGGCCGGGTCGATCAGTTCCTGAAAGTATTTTAGGAATTTATTTCGAATCGATACATCGTCACCAAAATTAATTATCACTCTCCGTGCCTCGGATAGCACGTTAAGCTATTGGCCCCGCCTGTCAATTGTAGATCTTTGACAGTCTTTACGGGTAGTCAGAAGCCCGAAAGTCTGACAACCAATCTTACCAAGGGGTATCGTGTAACGCTCCATGTAAAACACAGGTATTCAGCTGCATCTGGTAAGACTGGAAGCCGACCCCAACATAGTTGGGAAAAGGCTAGGCAGATGATGACATCGTCACCAGACACGCTTAACTAACTAATAAGTAATTATAAACTACTAGCTGCCCCGCGCGACTTCGTACGCGTGATTATCCTACTTCAAAGCCTATTCTACCCCTACCCTACTCTACCCACTACCCTACTCTACCCACTACCCTATTCTACCCCTAACCTACTCAACCCCTAACCTACTCTACCCCTAACCTACTCTACCCCTAACCTACTCTACCCCTACCCTGCTTTACCCAGTTGCGCTCGAAACTGCGAGGAGTAAGGCACGTTTTATAAACGCTCCGCAGTTAAAAATTAACAAACGTGGCAAAAGTTATCGTAGAAACTTGTTCAAAGTGTCTACTGTTGTGTTTTCGTGTGGTGCATCTAGTGAAATAGTGTTTGTGACCCGGACTACTTTTCCTGAAACACACAGAACTGAAAACCACTGACGTAAGTGCCAAAAATACACTTTTTTGCCCGGCGCTCGGAAATGAAAGTGATGACCTATATTTTTTATTACGTATTTTAAAGCACATAGGGGGTCTTCACCTTTGTGCAAAGTTTGCCTTTCATCGGCCTGAAAACACCTGAAATATCGACCAATCAAAAAAGTTGTTTACAAGACCAACTTTGTAACTAGACAAGTGCGGCTGATTTTGATAATTGAATTTGGTGCCCTCTAAGACTGTTATAAACATCCAAGGTCCAAAATTGAAAAATTTTCCCAAATTCCTGAAAAACCACCGCATTTGCCGTCCGAGCTCAACACCGAAAATTTTTCAGACGCATATTTGACCCACTTTCTATCGAAGAAGGTGGCATCCCTGGAGCACATTAAGATAGCCCAACTCCTGTATAAACCAAATCTGTTAATTTTATATTTTTAGGATAAATAGTTTTAAAGTTTTCTTAAATTTGCTAAACCATACCCTTTTTTACAACTCACCATTAACGTTGTTTTCAAATTTTTATTTCAAATTTACCATTTACATTATTGTTTTTTGTTAAATTATTGCTGAAATTACTTATTTTATTTAATTCTAATTATTTTTGTATTGTATTTGTTGTCATTTACGAGCGCAACGCTTTATTAGAAATTTTACAACCTCTTTTAAGACTTTATATATACACTATATTTTCGCGAGTTTATATTTACATGATATCTTATTCTATTGGAAAGTCTATTGATATACTTTTACTAAAAGTAAATATTTAAAATATTGTACACGGGTAGTCTATTAAGGCCCATGACATTAACCGTATCTTAACTTTATGTGTTTAATAAAAACAAAAATATTATATAGAAATTGTGAAGAATCTGTTCGAATTTTAATTTCATAAAATAACTTATCAGATAAGGTATATACTCAAATTTTTTCAAAATTTTTCGTTGAATAGTTTAAACACAGGAGCCTTTTGGCCGCCCCAACGAACCCACACCTTGACTTTCGGGAATTTTATCTCAGAGACCTTGGGGTTGTTGGACCTGTGATCTCTGTTAATACAAGCTGTACCACTACCATACCCCTACCCTACCCTACACTACCCCTACCCTACTATACCGCTACCCTACCCTACTATACCGCTACCCTACCCTACTCTACCCCTTTTTCTCACCTTTAAACCTTCCCTGGATCTCCACAAATAATTCAAGACCAAAATCAGCCAAATCGGTCTAGCCGTTTTCATGCTATGTCGTGACAACGGAAAACGGGTTTCATTTTTATATATATAGATTAAATAAAGCAAACCTTGCTAGAGTAATGCCAGTAGAAGTCCATGATAGACTCCTGCAGTCTGAGCAAGTAGTCCACAGTACAGATGACCACGTTCACTGTCGTCGTGTTACCGGCTTGAGTACGAAGGTAATTCTGCCAGTCTGTGGGTATACCATAAATTTTCAGTGAAGGTTTTTTTTTTAAAAAAAGAGTGCAGACATATGGGAAATCTAACCAAGTGATCCCAGTCGCTCATAGGCTACCGCAACACCAGGGGAATGTAAAGCTAGTTGCTGGCCTTTGAAAGGGGTAGGCAGAGAATGAAGAAGCGGTGTAGGAGGATGAGGGAGAAGTGGAGGTAAGGAGAGAAGATGTGGTCAGAGGAGTAAAGGAGGAAAGGGGAGAAGAGGAGGAAAGGGGAGAGAATAAGGGAGGGTTAGATTAGGTTAGTGCCCATGAGCCTGATAAGTTCAAACATACCACGCATCACTATTATGTGTATAAGAGAAATCAGTAATTATCAGTTACTTTTAAGCCGTAAAGGAAAATAGCGTGACACAGATTTCTGCGATGGTGTGAGAAGTTATATCAGAAGCCTAAGGGATTGTTCATCAACCATTCTAAATTAATACAGACCTAAGTTGTGTCCTTCACAGGT
The DNA here is from genome assembly GCA_936450705.2 of Protodeltote pygarga. Taxonomy (NCBI): domain Eukaryota; kingdom Metazoa; phylum Arthropoda; class Insecta; order Lepidoptera; family Noctuidae; genus Protodeltote; species Protodeltote pygarga. The sequence continues at coordinate 3,716,003 of OW388274.2, forward strand.
GAGCTGGATAAACCTAAAGAGTGCGCAGGTGAACTCCGCATCATGCATGTTCTTCTCACCAGCGGCGCCTTCCAAGCCCACGCCCAAACCTGGAGAATAATACAATTAAGTAATTTTTAAATAAAACATTATTATTATTTAGCAGCGGTTCCCCACCTTTTTAATCTTGCGACCCTATGAACGATTAAGAGTCGATTTTCATCATTCACTTTAAAAACCGAGTTAAATAAAACTAAGTTCAGCCCTATACAAATTGCAGTTCTGAACTCAGTTAAACACTCGAACCGAGTTTAACTTGATTGATTGCGTTTTACTTTAGTATCAGTGGTGAAATCGTCTCTTAGAAGTAATTTAATTTTATATCGTCGAATACAAAATATGTCCAATATAACTTCAAGATTTTGATCTCAATCGATGTGAAATACAATGACGTCTAAGAGTATTGTTTATACTTTAAAAAACTGGCTTTTTCAAAAGGGGCACCCCTGTCAGGCCAGGGGCAACACTTAAATCTCAATCGTCGATTGAGACGTCGATATCGAGACGTCGAGATCGTCAATACTAATTATGGAGTTATAGTCACACAAGCATGAAAGAAGTACAAATCGAATTTATAACATTCTTATTTTATTGGAAGTCGGTTAAAAATAATAAACAGAAGCTAGTTATTTACCTTCAGCCTTAGTGTTTCTCTCGAAAGCGTCCAAGTCAAGCACGGAGCAGGAGTTCATTAGGCCAGCTATCGACGTGAAGAAACCAACGTCTTTCTTGTCTTTGAGGTGGTTCAGCATACCCTGGATATTTGTTATAATATAGAGAAGGAAATTATTGAATATATCTGCCAATAAATGCCAAGAATGACGAAGAACTTTTCTTCTGATAACTAATTGCAGTACAAATGACCCAAAAAAAAATTATTTCTATCAAATCGCCATTCAATTAAAAACAAAACTTAATCAAAATCGGTTCATCTAAGAGCTACGACGCTACAGACATACAAATGTTTTCGTCTGAGGTTAAAGATGGTATTGCTAGCCGATTGTACCATGTATTCTATATCATATAGACAAGACCAAGATTTTACGTCATGTATTCTACTCGATTGTAGCCGATATTATACAGTGCCAAATTATATTAAATATTGATACGGCTTTACTCACGCATTGATTTCGGGGAATGCCCAACTAGTTTCAAACTCAATCGGAGTCCATTTTCAAGAGCGAGTGTATACGCGGCGGCATCGCAGACCTCACTGTATGCTCTTGAAAATGGACTTCCTTTGAGTTCGATACTCATCGAATCGAAACGAACAAATCGAAGTCTTAATAAACATTGCAAGCTAAATAAAAGGTTTTAAAAAAAGTTAAGTCTACTCACCATCTGGATATCAATATTGCCTCCTCGGAGGATAGATATGCCAAGCTGCAAGGTCTTCATCACCATCTCACTAGGCAAGCCCTTGGATGCTGATATGTGTAATAACACCATCTCTGCCACCCCCCTGTCTGCTAGTCGAGCTTGATGGAAGAGAAGTTTTTGTTTCTCCATTTCTTGTTCCTAAAAAATATAATAAATACTCGTATATCGTTTTATTTCTTTATCGTGTGAATGTTAAACAAGCTAGTGTTAGAATTTAAACAGCCCGTAGGCCTTAGACATGGCTCAGGGCAGGTGCAGGCGGCAGTACCCTGCCCCACCCTGACGAGAGCTGGCGGGCGGCTGACCCCGGTATGCAGCCACGGCCACGTGAGCGTGTTTGGGCGATGTCCAGTGGGTGTGGGTCCAGGCCTTGACATGGTTTTACACACCGTTGAATAATTTCTCAGGTGTGCTGGTTTCCTCACGATGTTTTCCCCCACAGTTTTAGCATGTTATAATTAATCACGAGCGCTCGTGCTACGCACAGTGATCTAGCGTGGTGATTAATGCTAGATCCTTTTTTGTATCAGAAGAGGTCTTTGCCCTCTCTCTTGCCATTGGGACAGTTTACAGGTATTTAATTTCTTTTTGATTCACATTTATTTTAATTATCTAAATTGTAGACATCAACTTTAAAGTATTAAGTTTAAGGTTTTCTTTAGCTTAACATACTTACCATAAACACATCCACTGTTTTCTGCATGCAACAAGATCATTGAAAATTAATAATAAGGCTCCGCCCACGACAGATTTTTTACTGATTTTATGACCAACTCAACGCATATGGCCGTCATTTTGCCGGGGACTTTTATTTGTAAAACTATATTCCTCATTGAAGTCATGACATTCAATTCTTCGTTAGTTACCGGCAATTAAAACCGGCGTTCAATCGGTGACAAAATTGTTTAAAAAATCGGACGTGAGAGGAGAGCCTTAAATGTTTCAACTGATAACAATAAAACAAGTTATACAATATTCTACAGTAGTGAATTTCATGAAGGAAGTTAACGATTGGGTGCCTAAAGACGGCCGTGAACGCGATGGCGAGACGGTCTTATCTGTAAATTGCGTTTATATTTAGAATTGAATTTGAATATCTAAGCTGTAATTAATGAGATTCTAAACTTTTTAATTAATTTTTATAAATTTCATCCATAGACATTTTAGTTCAAGGATAAATTTAAGGGTTAGGATAGGGTTTATGTACACTTAATAGATACGTCACCGTCAGGATGCCGAACAGTCATCACGTGACCTGATATGTGTGAATCAGTGATAGTGGCACTGATGTATGGCACCGACGTGATATCCTACGAATTCTTCTTAAAAGGGGAAAGTCCCCAGAGCGTTCGATACAAACGAAATTCGATCTTAATTTGACTATTACCCAATTAAAATCTTTTTTATAAAGGATAAAGAATCATTGGGGCTAAATATATTTTTATATTCTATCTTTCCAACAGTAATCCTGTGTCCGTCAATAATTTAAAGCATCATACTCACATGTATACTAGCTCTCCCTTCATCTTCTGCCTCTGCTTCTCCTCCCCCCTCCTCTTCTTCACCGCCCCCTTCCTCCTCTTCTTCTCCGCAAGACTTGGCTATGATGTGGGCGTATGACATGTACAGAGGATCCTCCTAAAATGTTATGAATGTATACATATAGTATAGTGCAAGTTTATTGCAGTACTATTTTTAGCCGACGAAAAAACTCGAAGCGGAGGAGGTTATCAATTCGATATGTATGTTTTTTTTTGTATGATCACGCATAACTTTTTACAGGAGGGTCCGATTTTGATGATTTTTTTGTAATATCTAAATTAAAACTGCAGATGATATTTTAATATTATTTTCAACCATGAATCTCCTGGAACCAGGGACGCGCCTACCATTTTTTTAAGGCTGGTCGAGGCTCGTCATACAAATGTACTATGTAGTAATAAAACAATATTACCTACGTAATATTTTTTTTTAACCTATAAAATGTTAGGCTTGCACTGTTGTTAGGTTCTAGGCACGCGACTGCGTCGAAGAATTGCTTCTTTCTTCCTTTCTTTAAGCTATGTTCGATGAACAACATAATATCAAAGTTTCAACCACCTGTACCTTTGACATGACTTTACATTGCATACAGTTGAAAAATCTCTCAGGTGTGCTGATTTTCTCACGATTTAAAATAATAAAAATATGCTATCCATTAGTTGTAACTCCTCACCTGCAGAGCTCCAGACCTCTCAGTCATGGCTCCCCTGCAGAAGGTGGTGACGAGCTGAGTGAGAGGGTCAGGCTTCTCCCCTTCTTCTACCACGTCACTCTTTTTCAGCTCTGCGTCCTCGAATGATTGCTGGAAATTGAACTCTGTGTCAGTAAGGAATGGGACGATTTTGGTTTGATGGTGTGTGACGCGATTACTTAGCATTCTGTAGAAGAATTTATTGTCAGATATTAATTTTAAAAAAAACTGCGATCAACCTAAGATAGTCAAGTAAAGTTCAAGTTTTAACCCCCTGTAGGCCTCTGACATGGCTTTACACACCATTGAAAAAAATCTCTCAGATGTGCTGATTTCCTCACAATTTTTCTTCACCGTTTTGAATTATCTAAAATGCAGATGAATCACGAAAAGTCAGAAGTGCGTGCTTGTATGCCGTGTGGTTTTCAGTCTAAGAACCACCCCTATTCGTCCCGCGAGTGTCGTAAGAAGCGACTAAGGGAAATACCCGGAGGATGGGCAGCAGCATCTTTTTGTGCAACAGCAATCATCTGCTACTGTGATCGCCAACCCGCTTGCTCGGCGCGACGATTATGGGCAAATACCTCCAATGAGCGCACAATAGTGGCGCGCATTGGGAGAGGCCTATGTTCAGCAGTGGACAGTAATACAGACTGATGATAATTGACCTTTGACTTGGCGGTCCAACTGTCATACCACTAGGCTATCAATGCTTATGGATAAACCTAGTAAAGTAAAGCGAGGTGTGCATGTAGCTGATTCTGATCTTACGATAAAAGTAATAATAATCGTACAGTATGAAAACTACAAACGTACAAACGCTCGAAACGGCAAACTCACACAAACATGCGTAATATTGCGTAACGACGAGACTCTTAAGCGGACGCCGCGGTACTCGCAGTATCATCACAATATCAACGACTCGTGTGTCGTTGCGCATATTTGAGCGAGTGTGCCATTTTCGAGCATTTGTACGTAGTTTCCGTACTGTATGTTTATTATACTATGGCGATAGTTTAATTTACAAAACTCACCGTCAAGTCTTCAATCATAACTTCTTGTCCAATATTCTCCTCTTCCAACCACAGCTCGTAGTACGTGCGAGAGAAGATGTTGCACGCTCGATGTCTGTCAAAATATAGATATACTTAGTTAATCAGGCATATAAGAGAATTCGTCCGTTTTGCGATAAGGGATTATACACTTTATTAACCACGTAATAAGGTAGATATTCTCTTGGCACAAATCAATCGAATCACAGATAGGCGTGAAGCCGTGCGCACTTAACTATTTTGTGTGTACCTATTAATATACAGGGTTATTTGTAAAACACCAGCATCCTTAAAAGGGGTCATTAAACTCATCACTATGAACAACTTTTACTATGGGATCAACCCTGAAATCGCGAAAAAGAAATCAGCTGTTCCATACATTTATGTTTACATGACTCAACAAAATGTATGGGACAGCTGATTTTTTTTTGCGATTTCAGGAATGGTCCCATAGTAAAAGTTGTTCATAATGACCCCTTTTAAGGATGTTGGTGTTTTACAAATAACTCTGTATAGAAGATACAGGTAAACATGTAAAAAGCAATTCAATTATATTTGTAAACCGTGCATCTTAAGGAATAATGTTATTAGTGCTCATAGACTATCAACCTTATTACGTAGCTCACAAGTCTCAAAATCACAAACCTACCGACTCATCTTATAAAGATGTATGGATCGCAAGCAAGCTATAGCGGCTCGCTTCCGAGCGGCGCACAGTACTCGCTTCCACACGTCTGAACGCTGTCGAGGTTTAGTCGCCTAGTCCGGTCCAAAGGCAGCATGCACAATCAAGTTAACGTACAGACGCTAGCACATCAAGCTACTACAATCTGTCAAATTTCTTTAATAGATTTTTTTTATGTATGTTTTTTACATGTTTATGCACATGATTTGCTCATTAAATTAAATTATTTAATAAGAAACTCGCAAAAACAACTGACTCGCGATCCCTGGCGTGCCGTGCCAATCACTCTTTGCTTTTTTATTAAGCTACCGAGTCCTGCCCGCTTCAGTTGAAATTACGAATCTTTTTCGCCTTGAAGGCGTGTGGTGACATCTACCGAAGTACTGCCACACTGCCGGTCCCATGTTCTAAACTTTACAGCTTAGAAAACATAGAAACGATATCACCAATTTTTCAATATATTTTATGTAAGTATGTTTGTTTACATTTTTATGCACATGATTTGCTTATTAAATAAAATTAAAGGCGAAAGAGATTCATAATTTCAACTGAAGCGGGCAGGACTCTGTAGCTTAATTGGTAAAGCGATGGGACGGCACGCCGGGGATCGCGGGTTCAAGTCCCGCCCGAGTCAGTTGTTTTTGCGAGTTTCTTATTAAATAATTTCATTCTTTAATAGATTTTCAACTTTCATGCTAAAGCATTAGGTTCAAAGTTGATTGGGAAAATTTTCAATTTCAGGTAGCTTAATGTGCTGTCTTCTGTACAACAACGACACATCAATGGTTAATTTTTCTGGAGACTTCGGCCATGGCTGGTTAAGTGGTTACCATCCACCGGACAAAACATTGCTGTCACGTGACTTTGTTTTTCAGTCATGATAAAACCTACTTCTTCTTCTTCATCGTATGGTTGATGAACAACCTGGTGTCAGAGTTTTAACCATAAGCTTAGGGAAAAAACCTCTGCCCGATACTGATGCCTCATCGTAGACCAACGCTACTAGGTTTATGACGGGCACAAGCCTTTTTCATAGAGATATACCATGCAGCTTTATTGGTTAGTAATAAGGACGATTTTACAATGATTCTCACCACTGACGTGCCGTAGACTTTACATCGAAAAAAAAAACGAACCAAAAACTAATGTTATTTCCACAAATACATGTTACTTCAACTTTACATTCATGCAAATAAAGTTGATTTCAGAATACAAAAGTCGCAGAGGAAATTTAACTTCGAGTAATAAAATAAATATTAAATTCAATTGAAATTCTATCAATTCAATAGACTTGGTTAACTGTTACAGATTGTTAAATTTATCATAAGTTAGTTTGCGTAAGTATAGCATAATTATAATTTTATCCAAAGAACTTTTTTATATTCTTTTATATTATTATTTTCTTTCTAAATAGAAGAACTAATTTTTTCATACAAAGTTCTTCAAGAACTTTTATAAGAACTCGAGTGCCTTAAGAACTTTTTAAAATAACTGCGAGTTCTTTAAGAACTTTTTATAAGAACTCGAGTGCTTTAAGAACTTTCACTCGAAAATCTTATTTTAAATGTTAGCAAAAAACAACACGACACTATGCACACGGTAAACACCTCGGCAGAGAATGTAGGGACGTTTGTCTGAAGCAAGCGATGACGGCGCGCTTGCGCTGAATGGACACCACTGAACGATACACGTTCTTACTCATTTGTTGTGGATGATCGATCTATGGTGGAAATATCATTATAAATACAAATAAATATAAATAAAACAGTCTTTAAAAATTAGGTAATGAATGAAACTTATAAAACAGTACTGGCTGATTGACTGACAGAACGCACAGCCTAAACCGTTGGTCCTAGAGACATGAAATTTGGAGGAAACATTTCTTAAGTACCCTAGAGGGCAGTAAGGAAGGATTTTTGGAAATTTCACCCCTGAGGAGGTAATTACAATCGCATTGTAAACTTTCTTTTTTTGGAAGTCAATGAGTTGAAAATAAATTTAAATTACGAATATATCACAGTTAGTATGTTGACCATTGCTTTATTTTTGACAAAGAAAGACAATCTGAGCAATCTGTAATCTAATCTATAATCTTTAATAATATTAAAGACCATAATTGTCTAATATCGACAGTATGGATAGAGTAGGGTAGAGGAAGGGTACGGTAAAGTGAGGTAGGAAAAAAAGAATAGGGTAGGGATAGAGGAAGGATAATAGTACAAAGTGGCGCCAGTACAAAGTTTAAATATAAATTAATGCCCACTTACCATATGTAATCCAAACAATACTTTGCTCATTGCGACAATCCTTTCGACTGTATCATCAATGATTTTCGCTTTATTCTCAGCTGTCTCCACGGTTATGTTGCTTTTACTCTTCGATCCAAGTTTACTGTACAAATAGTGCTGCCAAGACATCTCGTCAGCTGGGTCTATCTTGTCCGGGAGAGTGAGTTGGGTCTTCGCAAATTCCGCCACGTCTTGTTCAGACATTTTCTGGAAGTTTTCAAATTTTGGATGGACATATTGTTTGTAATTTTGCTGAAGGGTTCACACGTTGAAGTGATATTAAGTTGAAATTGCAAGATGCATGCAATACTATACAAATACAAGGTGAAATTTAAATCATGAGTATCCCTAAAAGGGGTCATTTAACTCATCGTAATAAACAACTTTTACTATGGGACCAACCCTGAAATCACGAAAAAATCAGCTGTTTCATACATTTTGATTTGTGATTTTTTTCCGCGATTTTAGGGTTTGCCCCATAATAAAAGTTATTCGGAATGATGAGTTCAATGACCTCTTTTAAGGATTCTCATGATTTATATTTCGCCCTGTATAAGGTGGTAGGATATTCTCTGAAAATGTTAACATTTTCTTATTAAATAATTTTCCGAGATTTCCGAGATAATGAGATCGCTCAATTCTTGACTCAAATTTTCAGAGAATCGCCCATAAAAAGACTTATGGTGATTTTTCAGGTGGTTTTACTTCACAAAAGCAGACAGTATTCATGCTCTTTTATCAGAAAAGATTTATTGTATCGGAGTGTCAAGCAGTGGTAAAATATCGGGGAAAAATATATAAATATTTATAATATAATAATTCAATACGACAAAAAGGTGCAATATAGGGATGAAATGCAGCAAAGTGGAGAAATTCGTGCTAAAATAAATAAATAATAGTATACAAAGTAAAAGGGGGCTTCGCATACAATCTTGGATGGCTACAGGCAGATCTGCAGGATTTCACAGATGCCACGTGCTATTAATATCTTCAAGGTGTCACAGACAGGTGTCATATTTAAGGCGTGGAAACAGGCTAATCTACTATCTCGCTCGAACATTGAAGAAATAAAATCAATGAATAAAGTTATGGAAAATCGCAACAAACTAAGTTATGGAGAATGACATTACGGAGTTCAGCAAAAATCTCAATTTGAAAAAGATAAAATACATAAAAATAGCTTCAAATGAATTTTTATTTGTGCAATTTTTATGTATATGCATTATACCTATTAATACAAATATTGTTCGGGGTTGGGGTGAGATAAAAGATAAACTAGGATAAAAGATCAAACTAAAATTACTATATTTCTGGTTTCACAATAAGGGATTAAGATTAAATTAATTTAGGGATGAGGATGATTGAAGATAGTGAGATATGAGTCACGCGCGCGAGGTACGACTGCTAACGGTGAACTAGTTAATTATTGCAGTGTGTTCTTAAATATACAATTATAAAAATGAGCATTAAATGAATAAGTAAATTACACGCGTGGTACGGTCGTTGACCCGTACAAATATAATGTTCGTAAAATTATTTTTTTTCGGTCTGGGAATATTCGTAGAAAGTCCTTATCTGACTGTGTTATACACACGCTTTTTATGAATAGTGCCATGTGATTTTTTTTTCACTATATGACATGTGACATTTCATTGGTTGTCTATGGGCACTAAGTAAAATAAGACTAAGGGGAAAGCATCATTTTATCAATTCCGCCTACCGTAGTCCACTGCTAGACATCCTTTTTAGGTTTTTACTAAAAGCCGTTTACAGCGTCCCATGTTCTGCTGTGGACGTTACTACAGGGTTATGGAAATTAGGTACAACTGTTTTATCTTGTATATTAGAATCTAAATTTATTTGCTTGAATTTTTTTGTATAGATTTTATACACTAAGCAGGTCAGCGGAATAAACGGCTGAACATTTTGCAAACATTGACAATATTACATGACATGTCACGTTGCATTTTAACAGATATGACATGTCACGTCATTTTATATTTGACATGGAAATATTAAATATCTGTACTTTTACTCAGTTGTGCCTAATTTCACAAAAACCTGTGTTGATAATATGATGTTGTAATCACCTTTAAGGTCCCTACCTTCAGGAACCTATCTTTACAATGCTGCACCAATTCTTGCTCTCTGCCGGCGAAGAGGTTCAAGCCGACGGGTAGTAGCCTCTTTAGACAGGCCACCATCAATGAAGCCTGGACCTCCTTGTCTTTATCTCGCTTCTTATCACGGTGTTTCTTCTTTTTCTGTTTATAGTAAAGTGAGTGTTATAATTGGGGTCATGCTAGGTCACTAGTCACAGGCTTTTAAGAATTTGCCTCACAAAAAGTAACTAAAAACAAAGCTAAGTAAATTTAATGGATTTCAAAGATATTCAAAGACCTTGAATGAATATTTGAATAAAACCTTGAACGAAGATGGCCTTGAATGCATATGACCTTGAATGAATATGACTTGAAGAAATGTGACCTTGAATTAATGCGACTTTGAATGAATATGACCTACAATTAATATGAGCTTTTAAACTTATCTAGACAAAAGCCATAACATAAAGCATTAAAGCTCCATTCCTAAAATTACAACAATATTTCAAATAATAAAGACTTTAATTAGATATAACAAAAGATTGATGGATTGAATAAAAAAAGTGACATGACAAATACGACGACAAACATGTATTTGTAATTTAAAAAAGAATACGAGGCAATTTTTGCTGTTTGTGTGGCAAAGCCTTAAAAATGATTAACCGGTCGGTTTTGTAGTACAGAAGATAAAAGATGAATAAAAAAAATTATACGCTAATCAATCCAATGAAATTCTGTCATGACGAGATATTTTATAAAACTTCACACACTAAGTATGACATGTAATGTCATGTCAAAGTATGACATGTAACAAAGGTCTAGGATATCAAATATTGCACAGGTTCATTAAATAAATCTGTGATGATCAAAAATTGTAACCAAAAAATGTTGGAGGAAGTATAGAATTCAAGAAAAACCAAGTGAATAATTGAAGTGAATTAAAAATACAATCAATTTATAACACAAAACAAAAACAATATAGAAAATAAGTCATAGTGATTGATAAATACGTGAAATAATAAATATTGTCTTACTTAAGTTCGAATCAGGAAAGACATAAAAAAAACAACATTCAGTGCGTAAAAATGTACAGTAAAACACAATCAATCAACCAAATGCGGTATCAATCAAGAAGATATTATCAATCATTTGTGTATCAATCATAAGGTTTACAGCCAGTTGTTGAGAGTATAATCTAGACCACGGATATTTGCACAAATGAAAAAAAAGCGATTCATCTTTGATAAACTATCATAGAAAATGTTAACTGCATGTTTGTTTGAGCATCACACAAATACTACTAAACTAATTTTGATGAAAATTCCTTTATTCAAAAGCATAGTTTAAGTTAAAATTTCGGGTATTTTAAATCTAAATCAAATCAAATCTAAGTAAAGAAATTGTGTTATATAACAGACTCTAGCGGACTAAGAAGGGCGGAGGGGTTCGGCCCCGGGCCTCTGAACCATGGACGCATCCAAATGCCGATAAGTGATATATTTTCAAACTTTGCCATAGTAGCCAAAAAGTATCTGAAAAAATGATGTATAGTATTTTAGGCTTTGCCGAATGAAAGTCTAGGTCGATGGCTGATAATAAATATTTATTATTTCACCAGGACTTGCAGTTTCAGTTGTAGATTTTAGTCGGAGCCAATTTTCATAGATCTTCTGAATATATATATAATACCGCTATGCATCCAAATGCCCCTAAGTCCCCCGCGCCGAGCTTATAAACTTTTTTCTACAATATGTACATTAAGAAAAAAGTTTTTTTTTCAGGAGACCGACCACAATTACTTTTGTCGCTCCGTTCCTGTCAGGCTTAGACCACCGCAGATAACAGAACAACCCTTTATTTCCATTTTGTGCAAATACCAGAAGTTCAGAGTATATAAAGGGTTGACAGATAAAAAATACCCCTGTGATCCAAGTGCTTTAAAACCTGTATATCCTTTTGATCCTTAAATTGATGAACCAAGTGTTGTATACTTACAAGTGCTTTCATCTAAACATAATTTGTGCGAGTTAGTTTTGTGAATAACAAATCAATTAGTGTTTAAAATTATTCAGTGCTTTTAAGTTTAAAAAGGAAATTTGTGGTAGAATACTGAAACTGAAATTATTGTAGAATGATTTAAAGCTTAATAAAACTATTATTGTTATATGTACACTAAGCGGCACATCGCTGGTTACTAGTTACTACCTTGTATAGTTCTACTAGGCTATAACGAAAAAATGCAAATAGTTACATTATATTCCAAATTAATTCATTGGTCCTTAATTTTTGCAACTAATAAAATAAAATAAAAACAAATCAGCCTGTAACTGTCCCAATATAGGGCAAAGGCCTCTTCTCATACAGAGAAGGATTGAGCATTAATCACCACGCTAGCTCACTGCGGGTTGGCGATTTCAGACTATTAAAGTCCAGGTTTCCTTACGATGTTTTCCTTCACCGTTAGTCAGTGGTGTCTTAGATTAACTAAGAAAGTACATATGACATAGAAAAAGTCACATTGGTACATGCCAGGTTCGAACCCACAACCACGCGCTTGCAAAGCGGGTCCGTAAGCAATGCGCCACCACGACATTTCATGTCATTTTTGCAACTATCTCATCGAAAAAGCTAGTGCTTCTTAGTAGGTAATCTAGTAAATAATATAAGATTTCAAAATTTGGTATATACCGTTAATAATAATTCCACGATATAATATCGATGGTTAAAATAATAAACTATTAACACTGTGTGCCACCGACTGTACAATAATTTTAAGTAATTTCTCTGTTTAAAAAATCTATTTTTTAAAAGACCACATAAAAAATATTGTTAAGAACTTTATTATTATTATTTAGCACATTACATTAAAAGTTTAGCATGTTATTAACAAATGTTTTAAAGGTCAAATATTAATTTATCGTACCTTTCCGCCTCCCTGTGGGGTACCATCGACAACGGCAGTTACTCTTCTAGTGGCTGTTGGCATGATTAGTACCTGAAAAGTTTTGTCAATGCTGTTAGGCTGCTTGCCCACTGGAGCGGAGAGAAATATTTTCATACAAATAATAACTTGAACGGCGCTACTTGATCTGTCATCATCATCAGCCTGTATTTAATCCACTGCTAAACACAAGCTTCTTCCAAAGCGCGCCACTATTGTGCGCTCACTGGAGGTATTTACCCATAATCGCCACGCTGGGCAAGCGGGTTGGTGTGGTACACAGAAGGATGCTGCTGCCCATCTTCCGGATCTTTCCCTTTGTCGCTTCTTACGACACCCGCGGGACGAGGAGGGGTGGTTCTATTCTTAGACCGTAAACCACACGGCATTTGTACTGACATTTATATGAAAACACATCTCTCCGCTTTGACAGGAAGCCTTAGGATATTTTAAATTCTGGTCGTCAAACTTTTTTTCTTTTTTTTATTAAGTCGATGGCTGATAATGAATATTTACGACATCCGCGGGACGAGGACTGGTGGTTCTATTCTTAGGCCGGAAACCACGGCATTATAGATGTCCCCGGAAATTATAGTAGTCCCCGGAAATTATAATAGTCCCCGGAAATTATAGCAGTCCCCGGAAATTATAGTAGTCTATACTTTCCGGGGAGGTCTCGTCTCACTACTTCTCACGTATTAATATGTCATCGTGCTACTTACCATGTTATCAATCTCGTTGGCAGATATGAAGTTCTGTTCCTCCTTCAAGAAGTATTGACTCTTGGACCAGATGTTGAATATCTCTGCCACATGGTTGTATAGTTCTTCGGCCTCTGCGAATTTATTAATTTATTGTTAGCATCTCTTCTGATCTTCCTATTTTTATTTGTGGTTGATGTATAATATATTGAGTGAAATTTTAGATTACGTACAATTGTGGTTTTATATTTTAATATGTCTATGTTTCTCTGTGGTCCACTCTTGTGTGTTTATGTTATTCTTTTGCTACGGAAAATGTAATACAGTGTGTCAAAATAAATATCGTAAAACATCTTAAGAAATCTCAGTGTTTTCGTGTATCTTTGGCTCTAATCTTAATATAATATATGTTGACTTCCATCCATCTCTATTAGCTGAGCATATTGCAATTAACTGAGTATAATAACAGAGTCCATGATGTTTCTTAGAATTTCTCATTTTACCCGACCCGGGGATCGAACACAGGCAGGCTTTGATTGTAATTTTTGAGGCTAATGTAGGCTTTATTTATAGTGATAGTCAAATTTCACGTGGCCAAAGTTGCGGGTGACAACTAATCTATACTAATATTATAAAGAGGTAAAGTTTGTATGTTTGTATGTATGTATGTATGTATGTATGTATGTCGGGGGTAATCTCCAGATCTGCCGGTCCGATTCAAAATATTATTTCAGTAATAGAAAGCTACATTCTTCCTGAGTGCTATGGGCTATCTTTTATTCTGATAAAGATAAGTTATCAGCAAGAAATAACAACATATGTGATCCAAGTCAGAAAAACATGCTATTTGGCTGCTTTATTGACGTGCGCTATCTAAACGGCTTAAAATAAGTGACTATAATGTTTAGCAAAAATATTAGCCTTTATTAGTTTTATAAAAAAGTCCGTGACACCATATATCTATCTTTAATATTTAAAGTAAAATAACGGTTTTATTTTAAAAGTGTTAGAAATCTATATTAATAATTTCGTCAAGGGGTACGGTAGACTCGATCGAAACCTCACCAGAATAATAAAATATGAAAAAATAAAGATTTCGAGTCGACAACATATATCCGCAAAATTAGGATTGTCGAGTATTTTGTTAAATTTTAATGATGCTGACAGACAAATCGTAGTTGCCATATTGGCCACTTTAGCGAAACGGCACTGACACCGGATGACATCTTGAGTAGTTAATAAACGTTCCGTTTGTAATTGGCTCCATGTATCCTATTCCACTGTAATTATACATATGAAAAGCTGTTGGTTTTCCATCCGTAAATAAATAAATAAATACTAGCGCACATACGCCTCACCACTCAACACGTCGCGCCATTCATTTTAAAAACAAAGTAAAACGAAACGTCTTGCCATAAACATTGAGCGTATCAAAAAAATATATACAGTCATACTTTTCAGTCGTTTCGCAAAGGTGTTATGGAAACTTTTTTATCGGAAATAAAAGAGTCTGCAAAATTGGGGGCGCCACTAGCGCACTTCGCATATTACAATTCAAAATAACAAGTCATTTGGTTCTTACATATTTTTATGATGATTTTTTTGTCATCAAATATAATCAATTGAATTACTTTTAAGTTATTCTAATACTCACAAACTTAGTATTTAAGATTTTTGACGTGACAACGTCTTAAATTAGGTTGCGGCTGGGAGTCACTTATGAAAAAGTGTAACGCTCGGTAACGTTACGATGAGTCACGTAACGCTCGGTAACGTTACGTTGTCACGTAAAATCTTCGCCCGTAAAACCGACTTTACAGGCAACCATTTTTATTTTTAGTTCTAGCTGTCACCGCCTCATTCTTTTTTGCCAAGCTGTACCTACTCTGTGTTATGTGTTTTTTCTTAAATATTATATTTTATGTATATTTTTTAATGTTTAGACACATGTTTTGCTTATTAAATTATATTATTTTAATAAGAAACTCGCAAAAACAACTAACTCGGGCGGGACTTAAACCCGCAATCCCCGGCGTGCCATCGCTTTACCAACTAAGCTACCGAGTCCTGCCCGTTTCATGCCATGTCATGTTCAGGTCATGGGACCAGCAGTGCAGCAGTACTCTGGTAGATGTCATCACAAGTGATTAAGCCGTGAAAAAAGAGATTCGTAATTTCAAATGAAGTTGTTATTGTACCTTTTTTTTCTTTTTCTTTTTTGTTTACGGGGGGAAACCGTACGAAAAGGCACCCGGCTTCCAGGGGAAGAGACCGGGGAGTATGGGATTCTTACCTCACTAAAACCACCCCGGTGATCAGCATCAGCACATGAGGGGAGATCCCGGCTCCTCTTAAGAGACCAGCTCCGGAACCTCCCCTGCGCAACGCCTGTTAGGCAAATCCCCGGAGAGACTGTAAAGGGGTCTCTCCTGAGCCTCGCTGTTCACGGTAGCATGTTACCACTTTGCCACCGTCTTCTCTGGGGTCGCTCAGTGGGCGCACAAACTCCCCAATCTGAGCGCCCGCGACCCCAAAGGCCCCGCCTGCTGCTGCTGCTGTTTCTGCGTATTAGACGCCAAGGCGGTTGCGTCGTCGACGCCTCCTTCTCCTCCGAGCGGGATTGGTTCTCTCTCGCTCCCGCTCAGCGGCTTCCTTCTGAGTCATTACGGTCTCACAGAAGGAGGCTACTTCTCTCCAGTTATCTGTCTCTGCCAACATAGCCCTCACTACTACGGGCAGAGACAAATCCCTGCCGATCCGGTCCGTCAGGACTCGTCGCTCGGAGACCCACGCAGGGCACTCCTCGAGCGTGTGTTGTGCAGAATCAACACACGGCAACTTGCCGTAGCTTCTCGACCAATCCAGTTTAGGTACTCACCGAAGCAACCGTGCCCGGTGAGCACCTGAGTCAGCCTGTACCTGCGCTCCTTTCTGTTCAGCCAGGTTTCGAAGAGCGGCAGGACGGCTTCAACATAGACGATAAATACTTTTTGGGTAGGTACCTAAGAATCGCAATGAAACCTTCTAGCTTAAAAACGAAGGTACGTTTTATAAGATCCTCTAAGAGTTCCATATTTTCCTTTTGAGGAACGGAATGAGATCCGCGTCATCCCAATAGGTTTTTAAATTTGAATTTGGTGCCATCTCGATCAAAGTCAATCGGTTCCTAGGCGAGTGCGGGCAGCACTAACGGGACGGGAGGCGTTGTCATCGGGAAACTTTGCATCGGTGATTAGTACAATAAATTCAATGTGATTAGTACATTGCACGAAGGTGTCCTGTTGGTTTTTTATGAGTTTAGGCTTGCATTCTATTTAATTTAAATTTTATACCCCTAGGTGATAAGAGTGGTTAACGCGGACGAAGTCGCGGGCAACAGCTAGTATTTTATATACAGGGTGGTATTTTGTAATGCCACCTGAAGGAAAAGTACTCTTAATACTGTAGAAAGAAACATTATACTCAACGAAAATATTCCTTAATTTTGGAATAGAAAGAAAACTGCACTCAAACATTTTTGAAAATTCGCTTGCCACACCCGGGAATCGAACCGAACAAAATCTGTAAAATTACAACCCTGTATTTTTATTGCATCGATTGTTAGGATCGATAAGGATGAAATGATAGGAAAACCATGACATACATACCTGGCACATTATTCCTCAACCAATGGTTTCTCTGTAAATCTACATATTTTATGAGAAGTGGGTAGAACGAGTATATATCTCGCACCAGCAGCTGCCAGTCTTCTTGGATTTGAGATTCCACTTGTGATGTGTCGTCAGTTGATGACTGGAAGAAGTGAAGTTCAAATTTTAATTGTAATTCATAAGACTTAAGACTTAAGGTTGGTTTTATAATGAAACGCCTCGAAGTATCTTTCTCTTTTAACCATCGACGCAAAAAGAGGGGTGTTATAAGTTTGTCTGTGTATCTGTCTGTGGCATCGTAGCTCCCAAATGAATGAACCGATTTTGATTGTTTTTTTTTAATTTGAAAGGCAACTTGATCCATACTGTTCTTAGCTAAAAAAATGTTTTTCTATATCTGGGATTTAATTTTTTTCTAATTTAATTTTATTTAAAAATGAAATCTTATATTTGCGAACCATTCAAACGGTCTTTAAACCTTCAAACACCGAGAAATGAGACACAAGGAAACCAATTGTTACTGGACGCTGTCCTTACGGGAGTCAAAGGTTTAAAGGTGAGATAGCGTTGGAATGCTGTCAAATCCTATTTGTAACACTTTAAATAAATAAATAATTTACCTTAATAAATCCTCTCAAACTCTCCTCCTTATGGAACATGTTATCAGTCCTCTTCCGAACTCTCTCGGCGAGGGGTAAGAAGGAGTCCCTCAACAACTCCTCCGAGCTATTAATAATGATCTGTTGGGTGTAGGTAGCTATCCGCGTCATCCACGGCGCGTTCTCGTTACCAATGTTCTTCTTGATGAGCTTGAGGACGTTTTTGAGGAGTTGGTTCATGTGTTCCGCTGTTACCATGGTTACGTGGTTTCTGGGAATAGTTTTGGAGATTAGAATTGTTAGATCCAAGTGTTGTGTGAGAGCAGAATAGCTTCAATGACTTCTCCTCTCACGTCTCAAATTAGCAGTGATCAACAACTAAGAGGTTCTGGTGAGAGACTTTGGCAGTGGTTGGTGACAAAGCCTTGCCATCAGGCGATTATGTCGTTTTTCGCCATAATGTTCGGTGAAGTATATCTAGGGGATAGTTGGGTGATAGGATAGATGGGAGTTTCTTGCCAGATTCTTCTCCATGAGGGGTAGGCTGCCCTTGGAACTGGCAACTAGAGTCACTCCTATAATATATTAGAATTATGACTATTCATAAGTGCCTAAAACTGGTCTACATGAATAAAAATATTTTGATTTTGATTTTGATTTTGATACTGTCAACCCTTAGGCAGCATTTTGCCACCATCATCATCATCAGCCGGAAGGCGCCCACTATTGAGCAAAGGCCTCTCACATTAAACGCCACAACGAACTACATATATAAAGTCTATGGTTCCTGCTATGGTATGCTATGGTAAACTACAACATCATTTACCACCAGGTGTTTATGGTTAAACCATATCCCTTTTTTTATAATAATAAAAAAGAAAGCTTAGAATATTTCTATATAAAGTTTATTATCGAGATACAGATTTTTGTTTTTTAAAATTAAGGCTTAGGATGACGTTTAATCTGGAACCCGTTTGACTTGGCAACGACTCCAAAACTATTTTTTTTTGTTATTTAAAGTTTTGAAGTAGATTTTTTTTGTTTATTATTTCCTTAAACTTTCAAACACCGAGAAATGAGACACAAAATAATGGAAATCAATTGTTACTCGGCTCCGGCGTCCTAGCGGGAGCCAAAGGTTTAAGGTACTTACCCGCCAGTAGGAGTAACATTATCAGGTCCCTGAGCCCACCAGAACGGTAGATAAGAGCATAATAAAGGCAACACCACATCAATGATATGAGGAGCTTCGTTATAAGTTTTGTCTGACTCCACGAACTGGTCCACCTCACCAAGAATAGTTTCTAACGTCGGCATGCTTTGTTCCATTTTCTGCATTATATCTGTTGGGATAAAATTGAAATTTGATTATTTTAGATAAAGGTCTTAAATCTTTAATTTTTTATATCTCTTCGTTTTAATGGTAGAACATAAGGATCAGCCCCGGATCTTGCTTTTTCGAGGCATGGCAAAAACTGAAAAATACCGCCCTCATTCGTCAATATTTTTAGCTTCATCATCATTCGCTATAGGACGCTCACTGATGGGCATAGGCCTCCCGTAAAGAATACCAGAACTACAGATAGATAGATACAGCGCTGTATAATCTAAAAAGTATATTCTTTTGCCAGGCTTAAATTTGCCGCACTCTGAATGAGTCCCTTTTGGGACCCTGCATCCCCCCCCAGATCCTAAATCTAGAACTAATAAGGATATACATCGTTGAGTATCGGAGGCATCAGCCGTGGCTGGTTACCACTATTTTTGTTTAACACTTAAGCGTGTTAGTCGTGTTATTGGTTTAATAATTAAACCTATCTGGGGGATGTCCGACGGTCTGGTCTGACCAACTTCCGTCCTCCTATTTTAAAGGTAGGTGAGCTCTACTGTAGACCACGGCACTGCTTACCATCAGATAGCTTCGTGGTCTCACACATCTGCATTTTTTTTTAAAGTATGCCGTACCTATTTTCTCTCTCTAATTTTACCGGTTTTTGTCCAGCAAGGAGAAGTTCAAATGTTTCTCTTACCCTGAGCTTCAAGCGAATGGTCAGCGATTCTGTTGAGCAATGAGAACTGATTGTGTTTGTTCAGATGAGGCTCCAGGAACGCTACTGGGAATGTTGAGCTGAACGCACCGAGGCAGGAACCCTGTCAATACAGATTCATGTCAATTCTTGTCCAAGTAATAGTAAAAGTCATTTAATTCTGTAAATATTATAAAAATATACTCAGTCATTTAGTTGTAAGAGATTTTTGCATGCAATACAAATAAAAAAATATATAAAAATACGTTACTGTACCACACAAAATTGATGTCAATAAATTAAATGTCAATACAATAAATGTCAATAGAATAAATGTCAATAGAATAAATGTCAATAGAATAAATATCAATAAAATAAAATGTCAATACAAATCAGTGTCAATACAAATCAATGCCAATCAGATGTCAATATGATAAATTTCCTGTTACTTATTTCAATTTACAAACGTTAATTTGGGTTCATATCAAAATGACTAGACCTATTAAAAATGTCATAAAATATTTATTTTTATTTACTGCACACGACAATAGGATGGGATATCTTACGATGTGCAGCAATTCCTGGACACCTAAAATATATAAAGAATCTTACCAACGCTGGTTTATGTCGTTCGATTTCAGTCTTGAGATATTTTCTCTCGTGTGTGAGCGACGCGTCCGTGCCCAGCGCGTACAACGAACCCAACATCTTGTACGACGCTACCTGGATCTCGTCCACTGCACACAAAACATTATTTTTTTCTATTATTGCAGGCTAAGATTTACGGAAACATAATTTTATGTGCCAGGATGTCAGGTGGCCCTAACGACATGACGTAGTATCGCGGTGCAACACTTTGCGATCAAAATGCTTTGAACGATGCTACGTGCGTAGGGGCGGGGCTAGCGCTACGTTCGGCTGTTGGGTTTCGCGTTTCTAACCTTAAGAGTAGTGCACCGGATTTGTCCACGATAGTACATAATGTCATGAGTAAAAAATATATATATAATAAACCAACGACAGTTCTAAGAACGTTGCTTAGAGAACAATATTTCCCCGATAAAGTTGAACATAAAAAAAGTATTACAAAAATTAAGAGGTAAACTATAAAAATCATAAGTGCGTGAAAATCGATTCGGTTTTATTGTACAAACACTTTTCTATGATAAAATCTAAATGTTGTTTTACATTTTGTGCTGCTCTGTGTTCTTTTTGACCATTTTGGTATATTTTTAAACGGTTTTACTTAGCTTGACCTGTTTATTCTTTGGTTAAAATTTAGTAATGATATTTTACCCCCTTCCTGTTGACAGATTGATTTGATATTTGGTACACAGCTTTAGTTCTGATGACAAAACCGTTTTACGTAAAAAAAAATGTTTACTTATATTTTAAACGGTTTTATTTAGCTTGACCTGTTTATTATTTGCTTCAAATTTAGTAATCGATATTTCAACCCCTTTCTGTTGACAGATTGATCTGATATTTAGTACACAGCTTTAGTTCTGATGACAAAACCGTTTTACTTAAAAAAAATCATAATTAATAAGATTAGCACATCAGTCCACTTAATGCTTCAATGATTGAAACCGGGTCTTTTGACATAATAAGGACAATATTCTATAAATCAATTATTGCAAACATTATAATTGTAATGAGACTACAATTGGTTCAGATAATACTTGACGTGTGTCAAATAGAAATAGTGTGATTAAATAGAATAATTGAAATTTGATCGAGATTCTTAGACGGTGAAAAGATAGGTACAGTGGACCGCATGACAGTAGTATTACTTGCACTACGAAAAGCACCTTTACATCTACGCAATAAGGGTGCTGTCAACGTCAAATTACTACCACTGATGTGCAGTCGACTGTACCTACTTAGTATTGTGTTTAAGAACATATGTTTTAGTTACAGACATCAAAAACCGATTCAGTACAAGAGTCTTCGGATTCAGAGAAATCAGAAGCGATATTCGCTGACGTCATCAAAAACATAACTCGGGTCAACAACGTTTTGCAGGATCTGATCAATAACTATGAACAATTACAAAAAATATACAAGTCGCAGGAAAATACTGATGGCGAATCAACCGATCCTGAAGTAGATCCATTTTTCAAAAAAAAGAAACCTAACAAGAAAATAAGGAGTAATGATAATTCCCCTGATACTACCACACGTGTATTCTTACATGCTACGGAAATGTTTATCTTAGACTCTAATGAAGAATCTACAAGTAACGAAGATAAATCCGGTATAACTAAAGAAAATGAAGCAAACCTTCATAATGAAAGACTACAGAGAGCAAAGAAAAAAAAAGGAAAGACCACTACCACCAAAAAGTTATTAGGCGATTTGTCTAGTAGTTCAGATGAAGTTAAATTATCGGAAACAACTACCATATCCTACATTGTTAAGCCACCACCACCACCTGTAGGACCAGAAATAGTTTTTGTTGACACTCATAAGAAAATGATACATAAGAAAAAATCTAAATCCGAATCAGATTTCGATATTGAAGAGGTCACAAATGGTCCAAAAGTGACTAAATTGAAAACACGGTATAACGTTAAAAAAAAGATTGCGAGTGAAGAATCCAACGTTCCAGCCAAATATTTACGTTCAAATATGAATATGCAAAATGTAACTAGTAAAGTATTTCGTATTAAGTTCCTGACTAAAGATAGTTCTAAGGTGGTTAACACCCAGACTAAACGGTCTACTGTTAATTATGTGAAACGAGTTCCTATGAAACATGCAGCTTCAAAAAGTTATAATAATAAAACTGCTAGAATATTTGTGGAACAACATGTAAATGTAAGTCTTTTTAAACGGTTTTATTTAGCTTGACCTGTTTATTATTTAGTTCAAATTTAGTAATCGATATTTCACCCCCTTCCTGTTGACATATTGATCTGAATATTTGTTACACTGCTTTAGTTTTGATGACAAAGCCGTTAATGTAAAAAAAAAATATTTTTATTCATATTTTATTCTGTGTATTTTCTGGATTCCTTAAAGTTACTGGCAAATTAATCAGATATGTCACGTGACATAAAGATAAAGGTAATGTCATCCTATACATTTCTTTTGTTTTCTATTCGTTAGCGATTGTAGATAGTCAACTTGGCTAACCCCCCTGGTCTTAAAATATAAGTAACTTATCTGAAAAGTAATGTAGTAATGTATCTGTAAAGTAAAGTAATAAGTTATCTGAAAGTCGACCTTCATTCATTCCATCGAACCCCATTACATCCACAGATACACTTTATGAGATACCGCTACAATTTCTTTTTTAATTTGTTAAAAAAAAAAACATGTTTAGAAGCGACAGAAAGAAGAGATCACGATGGAACTGTCTGATGGTGATGTCGGTCTAACAAAGGATTTGTTCAAAACAAGCGTTTTAAGAAAGGCTTACGGCGACGCTTGTTTGAAACTCGTCGTCAGGAAATGTTATAAGGTAAGCAAAAATGAAATGGGAGTCGGCTGGCCACTTCTGTCGTATGCCTGATGAACTGTGAGCCAAAATAACCACTAAGTGGAGCCCTGATACAGCAAGACGGCGTCGCGGCAGACCACGGGACGACCACAGTAGCGGGACGAATTGGACAAAACAAATAGCGACTGGACTACACTGGCTCTGGATCGAAAGTCGTGGCATTTAGGGGGAGAGGCAGGCCCGCCGCTAGCTGTTTCGTCGCCCGCGTGCAATACCAATTATATCTACGACTACTTACTCTTTAAGTTTGTCAAAAAAAGGATACCTAATTAATGTTTTAACAGATGTCCTATATGGCGGGGTCAACGTCATTCGGTCGATTTTTTTCCAGGCTATGACATTTCTTATTATACTTATGGTGGGATGGGTATTATGACAATGACTTAAATATGTGATGAGTCCCTCGATTTGCCGCCCCCCTGGGTGTGCCGCCCGCGTGCAGTGCACGCCTTGCACGCCCGCTTGCGGCGGGCCTGGGGAGAGGCCTTTGCCCAGCAGAGGGATGATATGGGCTGACAGTAACAGTAACAGTAAGCAAATATGAAATAAGTTTTGTGTATTACAACAATAGGAATATCTTAAGGTTTTACCGGTAAAACCTCATCTCATCTCAATCCGGTAAAAAAGTCCGGTAGTTCCGGTGGTCTGGTATAACTTTTTGATATTAGCAGGTGTAGTGTAGAGGAGGATATTCCATGACGATTGCCCCACTAGATAAAAGCAGCAAAATAAATATCGCCTTATCTCATGAAGAGATCTAGGGTAAATTTGTGAGAGGCCTTTGCAGAAAGATAATATGGCGATTTGTGAGAGGTCTTTGCAGAAGGATGGATTTGAATGGAGTTTAATAGCTTCTCAAGAACGATTGAACGAGGTGGTAGTGTCATATCGGTGGACACTCCTTGATCTCGGCAAAGTATAAAGGATTAAGGGAGACTATAAATATTTAATTTCGATAAAAACTTTGTTTAAAGGCATGCAAGAAGGCGTTAACTTCTTCGTGTCGAAGTACAAAGTGCAAGAGCGACTTCAAAGAGCACTATGATAAGATTTCAAGGACCGAATGCATCAGTGCATTCAACGCTTCATCGACTAAATCTTCATCGATTGACATGCTACGATCGAGACCTGGCCGTGAGATATTGATCTATTTAAAATAGATCTATTATCCTTTTAGATTTTTTTGGCAACATTTTTTTTAACAGCCGTTTGAAATCATCCCTGTCACTGTGTTAGCCTGTAAATATTTACAGGCAAACACAGTGACAGGGAACAAGGGTTTGTTGGAACCATCAAGTTTAGTTGTTTTATGTCTGAAGACGCCTATGTTCAGTTCAGGAAGTTTCAGACTGATAAAAACTCCAAAAAACGTTTCTTTTCTTTTCAAGGCATGTAAGAAAGTTATTAAATATTCAACCCGTGGTACTAAGAGTAATGGATACTTAAAAACGTTTTTCAAAGATAAATGTAGTGCGGAATGCGACAAAGTATTCGAACATACTCCCGAGGAAGCGGCCTTCTGCAGAAGATCCTTTAACATAGAGGGTATTTTCTTAAATATTTAACACGAAACAACCAGAACTGAACATAGACACTAGACAGATCACACTCTACACTTTAAACATCACAGTTGGTACAAAATATTAGTGTTAAAATATTAAAAATTGAAACTAGAAATGCAGATCGCTAATTTTCTCTTTTTAACCGACTTCCAAAAAAGAGGAGGGTCTCAATTCGACTGTATGTTTTTTTTTTTTTTTAGATCAGGCTTTTCTTTTTCTGAAAAGAGTTTTTTCCTTACGGCTATGAGGGGACCCTTATAAAATATACATCGCTTTTATACATCGCCTTAAGGTACTGAAAGAGAAAGGAGCATAGCTTTATTAATTCCAGATAATACCTGGAATTTAAAAACTTAAGGCTATTTTTTAAAAAACCTGCTTACAGTCATGATATCTATTAGATTTAATTATTTAATAAGAAATTTGAAAAAAAATCTGTTAGATATATTGACTAACTTAACTCTTTCTCGCAAAAATTGTGGCTTAGCTCCATTGCCCTCTGGCGATGACATGGCGAAACGTAAAAATTGTTTATTCTAGGAATAACTGCCAATTTACTCTTGAAAAAGATTTAGGTACTTCTCATGGTAAAAATTGGCCAAAAGGATAATATAATTGTAAATGTCAGCTACATACTAAAAACTTAACTAATATCAACTGAAAATTCTATTCATCAATTTATTATTACGTATATTTTATGGATTTTTTTACATATTTTGCTTATAAAATGAAATTATTTAATAAGAAACTCGCAAAAACAACTGACT
This sequence comes from Protodeltote pygarga, assembly GCA_936450705.2. NCBI lineage: Eukaryota > Metazoa > Arthropoda > Insecta > Lepidoptera > Noctuidae > Protodeltote > Protodeltote pygarga. Next base: position 3,741,534 of record OW388274.2, read on the forward strand.
CGGGCGGGACTTGAACCCGCAATCCCTGGCGTGGTGTACCATCGCTTTACCAACTAAGCTACCGAGTTTTGCCCACTTTTTCTTATTAAATAGTTTTATTCATTGTTTCATTTTAACATTATTTTTATTTCATATTAATACGCTACAATATCGTTTTTATTACTAAACTTTAGATTTATAATTTAGAGCCGATTTCACCACTGACGCTAAACATGATCAGTTAAGCGAAAGTTAAACTCAGTTCAAGCGTTTAACTGAGTTCAGAACTGCAATTAGCGTAGGGCTGAACTTACATACATACATACATAGACTCACGCCTGTTTCCTAGAGATTTCCACTTGCTACGATCCTTGCATACTTACCTCTTTTGCCTCATTCACTCTCATCACGTTTTTCATACATTCTCGTCGGTTTATGGTACTCCTGACCTACCCTTTCTCAAGAATATCCCCGACTTGGTCACACAACGTTCGTCTAGGTCTTCCCCTTCCAACTGTACTATTCACCTTTCCCATGTACACTTGTTTTGTTAATCTTCTTTCATCCATCCTTTCTACATGTCCAAACCACCTCAGTATTCCTATCTCTATCTTACTGACTACATCCTCTTTCACACCACACCTAAGCTGAACTTAGTTTTATTAAACTCGGTTATTAAGAGCCGATTTCACCACTGACACTAAACGCGATCAATCGAGTTAAACTCGGTTCAAGCGTTTAACTGAGCTCAGAGCTGCAGTTTGTGTATGGGTGAACTTAGTTTAATTAAACTCGGTTATTAAAGTGAATGGTGAAATTGGGCCTAAAGCGAATGGAGAAATTGGACCTTAGATTAGATTTAGACCATTTACGAAATTCAAATGTAGTGATTTATCTAAACTTTTTAAGCCATATTCCAGTTAGGTTAATAAAGGTTTTGACTGGTTTCAGAAAAAGGAAAAAAGTCGCAAATGACAAGAGAAGAATATTTATCTGTAGCATGTCTCCCAGAAGAAGGATTAGCTCTGGTAACCTTTGTTCATTATTTTTTTTTAATAGCTATGGATTTTTTATACATAACATAGACTCACGCCTGTATTCCGCAGAAGGAGAGTAGGCAGAGGTGTATGCAGTACACCCACGTTTCGAGCTATGTTATAAGTCCTATGTAACAGGGGGCGAGCCTATTGCCATTAACGGGGCACAATTCCAGACTCCGTGCTGCTATTGAAAATTTCCTTAATCCTTAATTTTACCTAGTGGTATGACAGCGACTGACAAGTAAGAGGTCTCGAGTTCGATCCCAGGGCACCTCAGTCTTTTTGTAAGTTAAGTGCGTATTAAAAAATAATTATCAGTTGCTAAAACGGTGAGAGAAAACCTCGTGATAAAACCAGCACATCTGAGAGATTTTTCAACGGTGTGTAAAGCCATGTCAGAGGCCTACTCTGACACCAGGTTGTTCATCAACCACACGATATGAAAAAAATTGTAATGCCCAGAATATTATTAACATAATCCAGTAAACTTTGGAAATTTAAAAATATATAATCTATTATTTCCTCAATTAATTCTCAATCCTTTTCTGTACGAGAAGAGGCCTTTGCCCTACATTGGGACAGTTACAGGCTGATTTATTTATTATTTATTTATTATTATTTCCAGCCACTAATACTTGGAAACTCTACCGGACTCTCGATCAACAAACCCGATAAGTCTACACAATTAACCATTTTACGAGCAAAATACGAAAAAGAATGTAAAAAATCAAGTCAAGACAAATGCAACCAGGCCTGTAACAACGCCAGCAACGACACATGTGTGCAGTTTGAATGCACTAAACAATTAAAAAAGAATTTTAAAAGTAATTGCAAGGATCAGTGTAAGAATGCCTATGCCAAAACTGGTGGGGGTGGTGGTGATAGTGATAGTGATGAGGATAGTGATTACGATAGTGATGATGACAGTGATGATGATGAAAGTGATGATGAAAGTGATTATGATGATGATGATAGTGATGATGATGATGATGATAGTGATGATGATAGCGACGAAAGTGATGAAGATTCTGATGATACTGAGAAAGAATAATAATTACAATTTAGTTGAGTTATTTAAGTTGTTTTTCTACATTTGTCAATATTCAAACCAATTTAGTTTTCATCCTATAGATATTTTACTTGTTCTGAATAGCAAGGAAGTAAAACTTGTAACTATTTATTAATATATACAGGGTTATTTGTAAAACACCAGCATCCTTAAAAGGGGTCATTAAACTCGTCCCATAGTAAAAGTTGTTCATAATGATGAGTTTAATGACCCCTTTTAAGGATGCTGGTGTTTTACAAATAACCCTGTATATTTGTGAGTCGTGATAGCCTAGTGGTGGTGACCGTTGACTGGCAAGTCAGTGGTCTCAAAGTGCGAACCCAAAGCGCGCACCTCTAACTTTTCGTAAGTTATGTGCGTTTTATAAAAGCCGAAAGCAAAGCTCGGACACAGCTAACACTGCCTTTATACGTTGTCAAATAATAATAAAAATAAATATACTTACATAGTAAATCGGCGCCGTATTCACAGTTAGCCAGGTGGTCGAATTTAGCGGTCAGTATAGGCAGCAATACGCCGTTGATGTAGCCCAGAGACGTCGAGGTCTTCAGGTGAGTGCCACGAAGATGCGCATATTTCCCCTGAAATACATTTAAAAGTTGATATTCTGTGATTTATTATAGTAAAATTTTTCTCTCCTTGCAAACTAGGTCATAAATCATCGGAACGGAACAGCGATACTGCGCTCTTTGTCCCACTTAGCAGTAGAATACGGGATTTTTATGTAAACGCCGTGATGTGCGATAAAAATATTATCGATATAGACAGTGTTATTTTTAATGTAACATTAAAAGTAGGAATGGAATGATTCTTGAAATCATATTTTTTAAATAAATATTTATATGTGAAGTACTTAAACAATTCAACAATTATTAAAAAAACAATTAAAAAAAAATTAAATACTAAATTACAACATTAACTTTTTATCGATAACGAGCTTGCGCCTACGCCGCGTATTGACGACACAGTTCCTCCGATGATTTAGGATCCAGTTCGCATGGAGATTTTTTTTACTATAGTATGTATAATACAACTTCTTTAATAATACATACATCAGTTAAATTCAGTATAGTGTGTCCGACATCATCAGCGACGTTATTGAAGAAGGTCAACATGGATGTCCGGATGAATTCCGGACAGTTCTTGACTAAGGACTTAGCGTCGACGCACTTCACCAATACTTGCAGACAACGAACTGTTATGCGGACGTCAGGACCAAATGCTGCGAGCCTGAGGACCGGAAGGAATCGTGTTATCAGAAAAATAGTATTTTAACAACTTATGAAGTTGTTAAATAAGTGTGTTCTTTTTAAAGCTTAATTTATTTTCTTTTATATAAACCTCTTATCATATAGATGACTTTGCTGTGTTTTTTAAACTTACAATCCTTAAAAAAAAATCTCAAATCTGATGATCATCTAAATAAATGTTATGCCATTTATCCACTCTACAGTCGGTGGACTACTTCTAAAAAAATATCAGCGCCTAACACTTATTTTCTCTAAAAATAATTTTAGCGCCATCTATGAACTTCAGTGGACATTAAAAAAAATTGGGACCGCACCACTCTATAGAAATTATAGATGGCAGTGTATTGCTCGTGGATTATAAAAACTAATAACTGAAGTATTTTTCTCGCCGCGTCGCGCTGACCCGGACTATCAAGTCGTTCTTACATTTAAATTTATAGGCGTGAATAGACAATTTGATTTCTGCAACTTTACTTTTTTAATAGATCTAGTAATTCTAATATCAGCGTAATATCACAGTATAAAAATCATACAGTATGATAACTACATACAAACGCTCGAAAACGGCACACTCACACAAACATGCGCAACGACCGCGACGCGTCGTAGAAACTGCGAGTACCGCGACGTTCGCTTAGGAGTCTTGTCATTACGCAAGATATTACGCTGATATTAGAATGACTAGATCTATTAAAAAAGTAAAGTTGCAGAAATCAAATTGTCTATTGGTCACATAAAATATATAGAATAAGTTAGACAAACCTGGATCGCAACAAGCTTGCCAGCTTACAAAATAGTGCGGCAACCATCTCCTTCTCCTTCAGACTGGCAGCACCAACGTTATTGGTAGCAGTAGCAACGGCTATGAAGTAGTTGCGATGAGTGGAGAAATATTTCTCCATCAGAGGTAACACCACCTGGGGAATTTAGACCTTATTTCAGTAAGTTAAGGGTTGGTTTTAAGTTGAATTATACGCTGGCTGAATATGGCAATAATATTTTGTGAATAAAGCATTTCGGTATTATGTGTTTTTTTTTTGTGTAAGGCAGGCCAGTGGCGAAGAGTCAAGCAATAGAAGACACTTCTGATTTCTTGATGAAGTACCAATACCTCCTAACTGTATAAATGTAAATTTTCAAGGAAAAACCGTTTCACATCTAATAGTAAGTGTACGGGGTTCGTATATAAATTTTAATGAAATGTGACTATTGTAAAATAATAAACAGATACCTATAAGAAATTTCTGTCGATGCGAAATTAAATTTTACGTCTATTATATTGTAAATAATATTTGTAAAAATTGTTTTATACATAAAACGGTTTTGTCATCAGAACTAAATGTATGTACCAAATATCAGATCAATCTGTCAACAGGAAGGGGGTGTAATATCGATTACTAAATTTGAACCAAATAATAAAAAGTTCAAGCTAAATAAAACCGTTTAAAAAGTAAATTTGTAGAAAAAGTCAGTTGGGAGGTATTATTACTTCAACGACGTTATGCCATTTTTCAATGAAAAGTTGATAGAAATCGAGTTCTAGTCGAGCTGGAGTCTTCGCCACTGTTAGGCAGTGATAGATTTCGTGTAAAACATTCTGGTGGGTATCACAACAATTGTATATTGTACTGGTGAGTAAATCAGTTTATTTTGTGTGTCATTAAGTGCCATTAACATTTTGATAGATACTCCAAACAGATTACAATCGATGGTCACATCAATCGATTGACGTCTTGAAAAAAATAAAATGATGAAAAAAAGCCGAATAATATTAGTTACAGTTTTGCTATTAAAATAAAACAAAATGTAGCTGGGAGACATTTCCACATAGAAAGTCACCTTTTGTTAGTAAGATATATATAGCGGCCTTTTCTCATTTAATGACTCTCTAATTTGGTAGCATTAACTTTTTTACTACCTGAATTCGACTTACAGAAATTTATAGTAGGTCTCAAAGTTAATACTACCAAATTAGGAGAGTCACAGAATTAGACGAGTCTACGCTAGGTCTCAAAGTTAATATACTATCAAATTAAGAGCGTCAGACAATTAGATGAGGTGACCCTAGTCGATGATATCGTATTACATAAAAAAATAAGTTGCAAGGTGATTGTATGACCATCGAAATGATACATTTATGTATAATTGCTTGCATATTGTATGTTTACGAAAAGTAATTTGTCAAAAGTACCTATGCGTATTTTATAATAAATGAATATTATTACTTTTCGCTTAATGTTGGATGTTCGTATCATGAGATTTTTATGACTAAAAATGTAATGAAAAACATAATTTATATAGCGTAATCATTGTATGTATTTCTTTGTGTAGAAGTGCGATAAATATTGACATGATTTAGATGCAACTTATAATGTTCACGCACTATGTATGTACCTTCTTGAAGTACTTTATTTCCGACTTGTGTTGCTTGGAAATATACAGAAAAAATTATAAAATGCTTGTAAGATATTATTTACAGACAATACAAATGTTTATTATTGAAAACATCGTAATGAAACCAGCACACCTGAGAGATTTTTCAATGGTGTGTAAAGCCATGTTAGAGATCTATGGGCGGTTTAAACTCTGACACCAGGTTGTTCATCAACCACACGATAAGAAGAAGATTAGTGCCATCTAACTTTACAACGACTTATATCAGAATAAGATTTTTTTAAATAAATCTATACTATTATTATTAAGCCAAAGAGTTTGCATGTTTGAACGCGCTAATCTCGGGACCTACAAGTCTCAACAGAGATTTAAAAAAAATAGATGGCTCGATTATTGAGGAAGGTTTATAGACTATATAATACTGAATATACGAGAAAATTAAGTTAGGTTTAGCAGTCAGAGTCGAAGGGACAGCTAATAATAATAACAAAAACAACATTAAGGACCTCTAAAGAATAAAACATTGAAAAAAGTTGTAAAAAATTAAAAAGTTACAGAACTAGTTATTGGTCCTTTTGTACATATAATTAAAAGTAAAACTCACCTTAGAAAAGAACTTAATATCCCTGGTACTAGTTTTAAAACTACTTCTCCTACTGAAAGTAGTTGAAGGTTTCAACAGCTTCATATTAATCGTAGCCCTATCAATATACTGAATTAATTTCTCGAGTAGAGAGTAAGCGAATCTGAGCTCTATTGCTACGCCCGTAGTGGTCTGTTCCGTGTCACTCTGTGTCACTTTGCTGGGCCTGTGAAGCTTGTAGCCCTGGTACTGGAGGTACTTGAGGAATTCTTGTGATCGTTCTCTGTCTTTCTTCTTCTCCTTGTCAGTTAGAAGGTCGTATGGTACTAGTTGTGGGTGTATACCGCCTGTTGAAGTTTAAAAAAGAATGATAATTATTTAATAAGAAACTCGCAAAAACAACCGACTCGGGCGGGACTTGAACTCCCGATCTATAGTTTATACGTCATCATCATCATCATCAGCCTATATTAGTCCACTGCTGAACATAGGCCTCTCTCAATGCGCGCCGCTATTATATATGCCCATAATCGCTACGCTGGGCAAGCGGGTTGGCGATCACAGTAACAGCAGTAGCAGATGATTGCTGTTACACAGAAAGATGCTGCTGCCCATCCTCCGGATCTTTCCCTTTGTTGCTTCTTATGACACCCGTGGGACGAATAGAGATGGTTCTATTCTTGGATGGGCCAGAAACCATACCGCACAAGGCTTCAATAAAAAACATGTACAAATCATACATAAAATATGGACCTTAACTACAAAGCCATAGAGCTTAAATAATAACCTCTAGTGTGTACGTTTTGCCGCCATGTTTGACAGCTCACGCAAGATGGCCGACGCCACCGCAGAGGATAACAATCATACATCGATTTTTTATTTAACACTTTAAGGACCAGATATCTAACCTCCATTAGTCACCAGTTCTTCCTTCTTCTTCTTAGCCCAGATATCGTGAGCATTATCAGCGAGCCTCTCAGCCATGTTCTGCATCTCTCTGGATAGCGTCAGGTTGGTCATGTCCACGGGGTGGGGATTGTAGTTGAATGGTGTTGCTGAGTCTTGCTGAAAAGATTAACAGCTTATTAGCGTGTAGGAGTGTGATCTGAATTGGTGATCAGGTTCTCAAATTAGATTAGATTTTGTTGAAAAAATAAAACTACCAAAGCGACAATCATCATAAAATCTTAGACCTATTTTAGAATAATAACTTTCGTGAGTCATACTAATACACGAAATAATGATACGGCTTTAATCACGCATTGTTTTCGGGGAATGCTCGATTAGTTTCGAACTCAAACGGAGTCCATTTTCCGAGTGAGGTCCGCGACGCCGCCGCGTATACACCGCTCTTGAAAATGGACTCCGTTTGAGTTCGAAACTAGTCGGACATTCCCCGAAAACAATACGTGAGTAAAACCGTATCATTATTTCGAATCTTAGAGCTGATTTCACCATTCACTTTATTCAATAACCGAGTTTAATAAAACTAAGTTCAGCTCTACAAAAATTACAGAACTCAATTAAACGCTTGAACCGAGTTTAACATGATTGATCGCGTTTAGTGTCAGTGGTGAAATTGGCTTTTAGAAGGATAATGATTTAATTACGACTCGATGTTTGGTCCCCCGAACCATATTTGCTGATAATTATGTTCACTTTTATTTATTTATTTTTTGCTCTACATTTTAAATAATTATAGCAGTCTACTAACTAGGCTATAAGCCCAAAACTTAAGGCGTGAATAAATGTGATTTGGGTTTTATTAGGGGTATATTAAAGCCTTTTTTTCCGTAATCTTTGTTGATAAAGTATGGGCGGTAAGGCTCAAGGTCATTGGCGTTATCCCACGCCTTAACAAAACGTTTATAAGTAGGACTAAAGGAAAAGCTTACTGGTCGTCTTCAGAATATTTACAGGCCATACAAGCATGCTCATTTAATAAACTAAACTATTACTTGAACTAAACTAAAATTACTTTCACTAAAGTTTCCACTACTAACATTAATTAGTACGAAAACTCACCACGATATCGGGAGGGCGCTGTGCGTTGCGGGGATATGAAAATAACACACATGTCAGGGATGTGAAAGTGATAAAACGGGTTTAAAATCAATCTGTTAAGTATAAGATGGCATTATTTTACAGTTTAGTAATTCTTCAGTAGTTTCAACTCTGAAATATTGACAGACAAAAAACAATAAATAAAGAAATTCTATTCTTCACTAATGACAAAGGTCAAAAAAAGACCTACCACTTCAAATCGACAATTTTACTAAAAATAATTTCGTCCATAAATTAAATAAATTATATATTTGCAAAACGCCAACTTATATTTGACAGATAAAGGGATTCATTCACTCATTCAATAGTTCAGTGTACGATTTTAATAATTATATTGTGTTATCATACTAAATTATTAAAGGGAAGGACATGTAGTAAATAGTTTAACAGAGGAATAAATTATAAAACAGACTTAAAAATATAACTTTAAAGTATCAAAATCTAGAAGGAAACGGCTTCACATGCTAAAAATTGCAAGTGCAAACAAACTATTAAAGTGTTTTAATAACTTTGTGTGTAATATTATAGTAATTATAACTTAGAGCATATATAAGTATAGAACAACCCTACAAAAATATGAACAGTGAGCACGGGTATGAACAACGCGGCCGCAATACGAGCTCCACCCGCGATCATACCTCGATCGATTGCGGACTGCGGTTCAACTAGGCTCCACGAGCGAAAAAGTTACATTTTAGCTTTTAACATGGTTAACTAGTCACTCTTATAATAAACAATATTAGAATTATGACTATTCATAAGTGCCTAATGGTCTACATGAATAAAAATATTTTGATTTTGAACTGCTGTGCAAAATTTTGCAAAAATTAATAGAAATGTAAGTATAATAAAAATGTACCGTAGGTTCCTTTACTTTGTCCTCTTCCAGCTAGCATGTGAGAAAACAACAATAGGTATACATATATACAAACCAAAGCATCCACTTACGATTTAGCCTCTTTAGTTACGTTAAACTTAGCCTCTGATTTTTTTTATAAAACGGGCGGGAAAACGAATAGCTTAGACAAAGCAACTGGGAGTTTACCCAGCAGGCCGCAGATTCAAATCCGCCTCAAAATCGATTTTTTCTTTTTACAAAACTTCGAACTAAGATATTTTGAGGTTAGGATAACATTTGGAGGTTAGGATATTATGTTAAAGCTATCAGCAAGAATAGGCTGGCTTGACCGAGGTAACCAGTCGCTCGAAAAATATTGGAGTGAAATAACGGTACTCGTACTGTTGTCTTTTTTACCGTTAATGCAGAGCACCGGAAGCTTAATTTCCCATACCCTCCCAAAAGGGACGTACAGGTACGGCAACGCGCCAAGCGTATAGGTTACGATATTATTGGTTGAGGGTCGGGGCTGTGTAGCTTTACAGTCATACTCATGTCGACCTAAAAGATCTATTGTGATTAGTAGGTTACGGTATCCGGTTACCATAAAGGCGTGGATACTCGCTAATCTGCTATCTCCCTAGCACATTGAAGATAGAAAATCAATTAATATACATATTTATTAAAAATCCAATTAAACCGAAGGCAAACATTACAAGGTTCACCAAAAATTCAGCTTGATCGAAACATGTTTTAAAATAAAAAATGGCATAAAATATAAAATTATTTAAAACTTTAGGCTTCATTTTATATCTTCAATCAATGTGCGAGCGAGATTCACGCCTGTATTCCCCAGAGGGGGTAGGCAGAGGTGTGTAGTACACCCACGTTTTGCCGGCTATGTAATAAGTCCCATGTAATAGGGGGTGAAACGTGGGTGCGAGCGAGATAGCAGATTAACGCTTAGAGGCGCCTTAAGCGATTTGTATGCTTGTTTGCTACCTTAAAATATTAAACATTGTTAATCAGAGGCTGATTTGCAAAAATTTTTTCCCGCATAAATCAGACCGATATCTCACCTAAAAAACATGGAATTCATGAAAATATAAACAACTTACGCCTCCTGACTTGGACTGTCTCCTCATTGAGCTTCGGTTGGTGCTGGGTATGTCCACTTCTGAATGCTCCACGGACCAGCCGATAGCAAGGAGGGCCTTCAAAGACTCCCTCACTGGTTCCTTGTAGCGTTCCTTTTCCTGGAACAGTAATAAACAAGTTAATAAATTCATCAAAAAACATTGATGTTATTTGGCATCAACGCACTTTACAATTTCCTGTAGAGTCAGCGAATTTATAATTTTTTGGAACAGCACAAACAGAGAAAAAAATGGTAATAACATAAAAATATTACTTATATTAAAAGAAAATAAATAAACTAAAATAAGTCAAGTTTAAACTCCTTTGTGTGAAATTGGTTTAGTAATTAAGACGTCAAGTTTCAAAGAAATTAATTCAAAGAATTTAAAGAAACAATGTAACCTAAAATATTGTAAGCCATTATATTTAAAAGAGCAACCATGGAGTTTCTTGCCCATGAAGGGTAGGCTGCCCTTGGAACTGGCAACTAGAGTCACTCTTATAATAAACAATATTAAAATTATGACTATTCATAAGTGCCTAATGATCGACATGAATAAAAATATTTTGATTTTGAATAGACATACCTACAGATTTATAATAAAAGCCTGGTTCCACGATTTACTTACATAATCATTCAGCATGTTATACGGCTTCAGCCTAGGATGGCTCTTCTGGCTATCAGACCAAGATTCTCCATAAACCCATCCGTTTTCTATCTTCCTGGAAGCCCAGGCATCGTGGTAGTGTTCAGAGAACTTCTGGACTATCGTGTTTAAGTCGTTGTTGAGCGCTACTGAAGACGTGTTGATGGGCTGAGGGTCGTATTGGGGGTTGTCTAAATCACCTGCTGTATAAATAAATAAAATATCAAGTGTTTTTGTTTTCTTAACATTATGATTAACAAACATTCTTTTTCCAGTTTCAATTATCCACAATTTTACACTAAGGTTGGCAAACATACATACTGCCAGCCTGATGGCTGATGCTTGCAATACTAGGGGAATCACTAGCGTTGCCAACCCTGTGTACATGCACCAACTAATATGTCGTCGTTAATTAGATATTTACATAAATTGTTTCCATTACCTATGGTGTGTTCCTTTCCGTAGAACTCGTCATCATAGTTCTTAGACAATGAGTAGTCAGGTGGTAACGCACAACCTGTGAATAAAATAATAATAAATATGAATGTAAGAAATATAACAATAAAAATAACCAGTAAAAACATAATCGTAGAGGAGTATATTTTACCTATAGCAATAAGACACGGCAAGGCCTTTCCAAAGAGTTCAGGCTCATAATCCATCTTGCTAAGCGAGTCGAAGATGTTCGAGAACAGCATCATCGTCAACCGTTTCTCTTCGTCTGATGAGGCTCCAAAGACGCCTTGACCAGCGCCCGTACTGCCGTAGTATTTAGCGCAACGCTCATAGTGGAGGGTTAGCAGCTAGAATAATAAACGAGACATATTACTCTGTCAATACTGGATTGTGATATAGTGCGAATTTAAAAATATATCATGATGCTTTCAATATTAGCAATATTTGCTAGAAACTGCAAGAACGCGATATAGAGTATCGCATCAAGAATGTTGATAGACACATACCATTAAGGATTTGTTTTAAAGTGGCCAAATTGGAACTTTATAAAGCCTTTGATTATGTAGAGGATAGCTGTTCAATCTTATTTTTCAATATTTTTAAGTTATACAGGTACACAAGTTAAATCTTACTTTGGGTACCAGAGTTTTTGATAACACTGTTTATTTGTATAAGGTCACATGTTTCTTTGTCTCTGTTTAGTGTTAGTGTCAAACATTTTGGTTAATAAAGAATTTATTTATTTATTTATTAAACGCTACGCAGCTAATATTATCGTTTTTTATTATGATTACACACTATTTAAAGTAAGTGTAAACGATGTTACACATCATGGTTTAAGAACAATGAAAGGGATTCCACAAGGTAGAATGTTTGGCCCTGTACTGATTCATGTAGATATGATTCGGTAATTCAACTGCGTTTTAAATAATAGCTAAGAGGCAGCTATATCGTGTAATAAAAATATCAAAATCTAAAATAGTCTCTAAACACACTTACCCTAAGAGCTACAGTAGTATATTCAGACAGTTTGGACACATCTACAGTGAGTTTCCTCAGCAGTTTGAGCAACATTGAGGGTTGCATTGCTGAAGTGAGGGCTACGAGGAAGTCCGACACCGCTTCACGTTGACCCTTAGTTAACATGCGGTTCTTTGATAACCTGGAAAAGAATTAATATGAAGGAGAAGAACGCCGAGAAAGAAAAAAGCTGAATCGAAAATAGAATACATAGTCTTGTCTAGTAGATGCGCTTGCGGTTACTTTTAAGTATAATAAAAAAATCTCACTTTAAATCTATTATATTTAATTCAATTCTAGTTCATTTCATTTTATTTAATTCAATTCTATATAATTAAATTCAATTCAATTAATTTAATACCAATACCATTTGCTTCAATGTAAATTTAAAATAGGCATTTAATATTTACATGTACCTAATGACAATGTACTGTAAACTAGGGGTTGTACCTGAGAATAAATGTATTTTTTTTTAATAATTGATTTTGGTTTGTTTTTCATAAAATAGCAATTGAATCCTTAAAATATAAATGAACTAACCTATAAACAGTGTGTAGCGTAGCGTCCAACAAGCTGGCGTAGTTTTCAGCCTCATTGTAGAAGTACGCGTGCTTGATCAACAGCGGTAGGATGGAGTTTCCGATATATCGGTTCATTGATAACGCCATGTCGGATTCGCAGCCGTCGTTCTGTTGGCCGATAGTAAATGTTAATATTTTATTTAAAAACATTATTTATAGATATAAAGGGAAAAAGCAGTGATATAGATGAATGGAAGAAGAAAACTTATGGCGCCAAAAAAGGCTGTCATAAAGAATGTTTTCAGTGGAAGGGATCTATTAGTACGACCTTTAGACTGCCATTCCAAGTCAAAGTTAGTAGGTTCAAGACCCAGGCACGCGCCTCTGACTTTTCGGATTAATGTGCGTTTTAAAAATGAATTTATTATGCTAAAATGGTGAAGGAAAACATCGTGAGTAAACCAGCCACCTGAGAGATTTTTCAACGGTTTGTAAAGCCATAAACGAGGCCTATTTAACGGGTGGTTTAAACTCTGATAAACACCAGGTTGTTCATCACCCTTAATTCTTTATCTATCTGAAATCGAAAATTGACTTTTCATACAAAGTGACTGGTCACGTGACACGTTTGTATGAGAAGTTAAATTTCCGTTTTCAGATTTCGATCTATGTTCTTCGGGGAAAGTTGTTCAGTTTCATGGACCTGATTACCTTCTCAAATTTGGCTGGTCATTAAAAATTCTGGCTGTATTTTAAATGCACTTACTCGATCCAGCATAGTGGCAGCCCTGAGATCAGGTAAGAACGCCTCTTCCAGCAGCTTATAGAACAACTCCTGAGTCTCAATGCCGTACACCCGCTCCAAGAACAGACCTACACTCTGCTTGTGACCTGGGATCAGCCCTGATGGCATGTCTGTTAAAGAAAACATCGGAGATAATTCCTACTGAAAGGTAAGCGACTTGCAATCTTAGGTCTAGAATCGGAAAAAAAAAATCAGCTATTCCATAAATTTTGTTGAGTCATGTGAACATAAATGTATGGAACAGCTGATTTTTTTTGCGATTTCAGGGTTTGTCCCATAGTAAAAGTTGTTCATAATGATGAGTTTAATGACCCCTTTTAAGGATGCTGGTGTTTTACAAATAACCCTGTATATTGTTGCTCGCTACATACTTGGAGCACCATGATCCCTATATTATAGGCAAGAGACCATAAGTTTGGTGGCTAAAAATTGGCTCACCAGTGACAATGAAAAGTATTTTAGCCTTTAGAACCATCGTTAGTTAGCCGGATAACCGTGGCTTTTTATTATCATCATCATCAGGCCTATGTCCACAGCTGGACATAGGCCTTAAAACACCACGATGAGTGGTCTTGAGACGCCTCCATCTACCGACTCCCAGCGGCCGTGACAATGTCATCAGTCTAAGGGTAGCTACACACATAGTCAATTCGGCACATTCGGTTTGGTATTTTAGAAGAAATTTCATCGGGACTTCCCCTATAGGGGGGACCCTAACGAATGGGGGGCCGTTCTACACTGCCGTTTTTCATTCTTGGTACTGAAATGTTTGTGTTTTACTACAGATCTTACCAGACTTAGGTCTTTCTTCGCCCGCTGCTGGGTTATTGAGAGTGAACCTGAGACTAAGCACTCCTTGTAGATCTTCCAATGGTACTAAAGAACGTAGAATAGCGCGAGCTCGAAGCGACTCGTTCTTGCCCTGAGAATAGTTTAAAAAATAAAATTTTAATTTTTTTGGCATACATGGGAGTTTTAATACATGAAATCCCAATCCGTAACTTTCTCAACTAAATCGTCCACTTGTTTACTTTCTATAGAGCAAGTTTACTTCATAAAGGTCTGCAAGCTTGGTTGCAAAGCCTAATAATGTGGCTATGTTTATCAATAAACAAATTAACTAATAAACAAAATAAATAAATTAGCAATATTTCATGACAAAAAACATTATATGGCCAGTATAAAAAAAATTAAAGATCTGTCTTCCGAGTCCGAATTTATTAATAGAGAACTGAAAAGTGTAAATAATAAGTAAACAACATTATTAGATATAGAGGAGTACTTACAAGAGCAATAACTCCAGCATCCGGCGCGCATCTCCCGAGCAAGTCAACAAGCGTACAGTAGAAGTTGAGGATAGCAGCCCCAGTGTCAATGTAGTCCTCGTCTTCATCCGACTCCGGCAGAGGGTGACTGAACTACAAACAGGAATTTATAATTAGCACAAAAAAGTAACTTCATCATCATTATTAGTCCACTGCTGAACATAGTCCTCTCCCAATGCCCGCCACTATTGTGCACTCATTGAAGGTATTTGCCCATAATCGCCACGCTGGGCAAGCGGGTCTGCGATCGCAGTAGCAGATGATTACTGTTACACAGAAGGATGCTGCTGCCCATCCTCCGGATCTTTCCCTTTGTCGCTTCTTACGACACCCGCGGGTCGAGTAGGGGTGGTTTTATTCTTAGGCCGAAAACCACGCGGTAAAAAGTAACTTAATTAATTGAAATTAAATTAATAAAGTTCTACCACTTTGGATTACAACGTGGAATGCATTGTTGATACTTTTTAATGAGAATGATATGAAACGATTACAGAAAAGGCCCTCAATGCGAGCCTTGTGGTATGCCACAGAAATCTAATCGATAACATCTGACTACTTGTGGTATCCCGTCAATTAAATATGATTAAATGAATCGCCTTGAATTCTTAATTTATAAAACTTATTAATTTCAAATAATTTGATTGGTGAACTCTAACACGTCACCGATCTCTCTCATTGGCTTCTGTGAGAACGCTGCATGTGATGAGGTAACTTTTATATCTAGTCTAGGCATAGCGCGCTCTATGATTTAATTATTATTTGCAGCAAGATTTTAAAATTGTAATTTTACAGAAAAGCCGGCCAGGAAAACGATAGAATTCAGTTTCATCTAGTTAGGCCTGCACTCCACCAAAGCGGAGAGAAGAGGAGATGTGTTACCATACAAATAACGGATCAAGCGGCACCGTTCGACTTAATTCGACTTGTCTTTTGTATAGAAACACATCTCCTCTCCCCTCTTCTCCGCTTTCGTGGAGTCCCGGCCTTAATCTCAATATTCTTTACTCTCAAATTAAAAATTCAATACTCACGCTAACATCACCTTCCTGCTCCATCTCTCTTAGCTTCCTCCTATCAGCTATTCTCTCACTCATCTTGTTGGCATCCACTATTGCTTTCAGCAGTCCCTCGCCCTCGCCTCTCAAGGCAGGCCCGAGGCACTCCGGGCGACGGATGAGGAGACGGATCACTAAGTTTGCGTTTTCTTCTACGCTTTCGCCGTTAACCTGTTTAAATAAAAAATGAATTAAGGAAAAAAAATTAAAAAACGGCGTAGATTAGTGTACAGCTTGGCAAAAAAGAGTCTGATTCGGGACACCGAACTGACAAGTTGGAACTAAAACCTTGATGACGTGGCTCAAACGTGTCTTGCGGTTCCTTAAGGCGCCTCTTACC
Source organism: Protodeltote pygarga (assembly GCA_936450705.2). Classification (NCBI taxonomy): domain Eukaryota; kingdom Metazoa; phylum Arthropoda; class Insecta; order Lepidoptera; family Noctuidae; genus Protodeltote; species Protodeltote pygarga. The sequence goes on from OW388274.2 coordinate 3,758,057, forward strand.
GATTATTTGCTATCTCGCTCGCACACTGAAGTTGATTGAAGATAAAAAATCAATGAATATAGTTATGAAAAATCGAACTACACCATATGAAGAAGAACAGCATTACTAAGTTTTATCAGCTTGATCGAAACATGTTTTCATGCATCGAATTGGAATAAAATAAAAATTCACTTAAAGCTATTTTATAAATTGAAAACATGTTTTGATCAAGCTGAATTTTTTTCTGAAACTTAGTAAATGTTATTCTGCTTCATACGGTGTAGTTCGATTTTTCATAACTATATTCATTGATTTTATATCTTCAATGTGCGAGCGAGATAGCGGATAAAAGGTAAGAGGCACCTTAAAAATTTTATTGGACAAGGTGCAACTTATAACTGGTGTATAGTCAAATGGCCTGGCTCTGATGTCCGGGAGGGCGCCATTGACAGCACTTGCGTACGGACATAGTTTAAGTATACTAAATTATATTTCTTTCTTACCCAAACACAGAAGCGTAGGAAGTCCAAATATCGCTCGCCCTCCACCGGGTCCCATCCGAGATCTGGGTATCCCTTCTCCACCAACTCAGAGTTGCTCTGAAGACCACAACGGGACAGGTACACTGCTATCTTCTCCAAGTAATGCTCTCTAGAAAGATAAGAATATTATTTCACTCTGACCGCGTAGGAATGGGCATTCTGTTTGACTGGAGTCAAGCTCATCTTGGCGTATCTTCTGATTTTTTCGTTTACTGGTATTCGGAATCCATAAAGTAAGAAAATAAATCACTTTATACATCGTATTTAGGCAGTGATAGCCTTGTGGTCTGACCATTGGACTGCAAACTCAAAGGTCGTGAGTTCAAAACCACGTACCTCTGACATTTCGGATTTTGAATGCGTTTTCGAAATTAATTATCACTTCCTTAAACGGTGAAGGAAAACATCGCGAGAAAACCAGCACATCTAAGAGTTTTTTCAAAGGTGTTTTAACCCATGTCAGAGGCCTACTTGCGGTTTAAACTCTGACACCAGGTTGTTCATCAACCATACGATAAAGAAGAAGATTTCGTACCTCAAAGCGAGCGCCAGCTCAGTATTCTCCATCAGACTGGAGTACGCGACATCGAGCGGCGTGGATCCTCTCAGCGAGGGTCTGGACAGCAGGATGTTGGAGTTCTCCAGCAGGAAGTCGAAGTGGTCGAACATAGCCTTCTGGTTCTGTCGCCCAGTACGGCAGAAGTAGCACAGGAAACGACAGCAAGCTACTACCATCTCGTGGGATGTGTCCTGGGGAAAATTTAAATTTGGGTAAGCTGAAGTGGCAGCAGGCTTGCTACGTCTATCTGTTATTCATCCATTATACCTAGAGCTAGTAGGCTTTCATGTCTACTTAAATAATCTATCTATCGGGGTCGGGTTTGTTACAACACTTTAAAACTCGAGAATTGCTGGACTTATTTTAATGGTTTTTGATTTGTCTCCGCCTCGAATAACAGAATACATATAGGTAGGGTAAGATAGGGGTATGGTAGGGTAAGGGTAGGGGTAAAGTAGGGTAGGGATAGAGGTAGAATAATCACGCGTACAAAGTCACACCGGGTAGCTAGAATAAGTCTAAATAAATGTTTGTATGTTTGTCCTCTATGCGTTCTTGAATCATTAATCCGATTGTGATGAAACTTTGGAGGGTTGTTCTGCGTATGCCTGCGGAAGTTCCGGGCCCAAAAAAAAAGAAAGAATGAGAAGAAGATGTATAACGCTAGACGGTCACTGTGTAACATCGTTTTATGTTTAAAAAAAAATCTCAAAATATTGATTTGTTACAATAAATGTAGTGTAGATAGTTGTGGAGTGGTTACCTTGACAGGTTCGTCAGCCTGCGGCGGGTTGTTGGGCTGCGCGTCGGACTGCGCCTGCGCACGTCGCCCCAACGTGTTCATCATCACCGCCATCACGTTCTCGTGCACACGAAGCACTCTTCAAATATACAGAATTGCTCATTTCATTATTTTTATTTTTTTAAATTTAATTTAAAAACTATAGTATGAAAAACAACTTGATTCAGTGTGAATGTCCATAGACCTCAGTTAAGGCATATCACACCATCGAGAAAATCTCAGAGGTGTACTGATCCTTTACACACAATGTGTTCATACATAAGTACATATCAATATAAAATTTATGATTTATTTACTACCCAGACGACCCGACCCGACTGCCTCGTTGGTCTAGTGGTAGCAAGTGCGACTGCTGAGCACAAGGTCCTGGGTTCGATCCCCGGGTCGGGCAAAGTGTTATTGGGTTTTTATATTAGGAAATTCTCAGTAACAGCACGAAGTCTGGAATTGTGCCAGGTTAATGGCGATAAGCTCGCCTCCTATTACATGGGACTTACAGCCGGCGAAACGTGGGTGTACTGCACATATCAAATATCAACAAAATAAATAACTACCCAGATCAAGGTATTTGTTTGAAGTCTTAAAAAAAAACTTACCTTATCAAATCTGGATGCTGGAAGAATGTGTGGTTGTTCACCAGTTTCCTGTAATTAAATTGTACTGGTAAATAAAAAAAATACTAAAAGTCGTGTGTTTGTATTTTTTTTCATTGATATCATTAAATCTCATCAATAGTTTCTGAACAAAAAAAAAAATTTAAAAAAATCAATACGTCCATTGTTCGAAATTCAAAAGTATTATTTTTTATTGATAACACTTGAATATGTCTGCAGCTACTAAACAAAAAAAAATCGATTCACAAACAAACAAAAATAACATTTTGGTACTCAACTATTTCGTGATTTTCAATTTACATATAGACGATATAATATAATCAATATACAAAAATCTTTTGAAAAATTAAAAAATCCAGGTTGGGTGAGGTTATGTGAAAAAAGTGTAAATACAAAAGTTGTAGATCTTTTTATTACCTACAACTTTGCCATTTAACTTTTATCCATAGGACTTTTAGTTTTGCCGGAAATTTTGAAACAGTTTTTTGCCCTTTAACCCGCTCTCCCCCACTTCCCGAACTCAGATTGCCCGTAATTATTTTTCCTTTCATTTTTACAATATTCTCTTCCTTTTCCAATGGGTTTCATCCTACTATCATTCTTTTTTGGTTTCAAAAATTATCAACCCTGGTCTACTAGCTGATCTTTGCCACATCCAGCTTGTTTTTTAGCTTTCCACTTACCAGAGCCTCTTCCTCATCAACTCCTCTTCCTCCTGACTCATCTGTACCGGCAGCAGTGCTCGTATCTGACTGAGTCCCACCCACATCTCGGCCACGTCCAACTTAGTCTTAGCATTGATGACGTATGTCTTCTCCAGGGCTCGAATCAACTCGCCCACTGCGTCGTATTGACGGACTAGAAGGCTGTGGGCGAAATAATGTTGAGTTGAAATCCATCCTCACAGAATATCAGCGTAAATTATATTACGCTGATATTCTGTGAGGGTGGATTCAGTTATATACAGGGTTGTTTGTAAAACACCAGCAACCGTTTCATGCATTTTGTTGAGTCAAGTGAACATAAATATAAAAAACAGCTGTTTTTTTTTGCGAATTCAGGGTTGGTCCCATAGTAAAAGTTGTTCATAATGATCAGAATCATAATTCAGAATGATGAATGATGATGTTGTGTCTAATAACCCCTTTTAAGGATGCTGGTGTTTTACAAATAACCCTGTATATTACGCTAGTAATGTTGTTATTGTGTGTGTTATGTTGATATTTTATATTGCTAATAAATAATGTTGAGTTGGAATATTATTGGCGTTAATATGGAGTACCATCCACCCCTCACAGAATATCAGTATAATTATATTACGCTGATATTCTGTGAGGATGGATGGTGGATGGTCAGTCTTATTTTTTTGTCGTGTGGTTGACCTTTAAAAATAAATTTATAAATTAATAAATACCTGAACATTTCCCTGACAAGTTTGGGCGTCTCTATCTGCGACTCCTCAGCCCAGTTCACGATGGTTTGTATTAGAACCTTACGGAACTTCTCCTCAGGAGTTTTCCTTACTGGTTCCTCGATTGCCTGATAAAATAATGTATAAAACATTGGTGGTCAGTTGTTTTATACGCTATCATCATTAAAAAACGTTATTACAAAACTTGACAGCTATCTAAACACGGAAACAATATGATTTTATCTGGCAACACGCTGAACTTTCGCAAAAAGAATATTATAATATCGCGCTGTGTTGCTAGTCTTTTGGCCTCCGCGGTTGGCATTTACAGTAATAGCTAAAACTCTATACGCCAAATCAGACGCGCTATACATTTTGTACACATAGCGTGTTATGTTTTGGCGCTGAAACCACCACTAATATTAATCACGCCATAACATGTTAAACATTTAGGCTGAATTGAGTAATAGGTACCCGTTTGAAATATAATCAAAAATATATTTTATTTCAACGTAAATTAAGTTTAAATTACCTTAGCCTCTTCTTCCAATTCCTTCACAGTATTGATAATGTTGTATAGCTTGCCAAATGCACCTGGCTTTGTTTCAGGCTCAGTGCTTTCCTGAAAGATTAATACATTATTTATTCATTATAATACATAGGTGGATGTTTCTTTGAAAATTATAGTCAACATTTTAGCGATTCATAATTTCCCATTCAAAGTTAAGAATGAAAAAAAAATATTGCTTCTTATTATTAAAACTACATCCTATGTCAAGTATCAGGTTTTGAGATCTGTGAATCACACAAATATTTATACATAAACTAGCTTTCATGCCCGGCGCCGCCCGGGTGACAAAAATATATTCAAATCTGTCATGCCATTTTTGAGTTTAGCCAGATTAATGAACAGCAATTGGTTTTTCAGCGTGGTAGAGATAGATTAGCAAGCTTTTGCCCAGCAGTGGGACAGAGAAGCTGGTTTACCTGAGGATCGGGCTCCTGCAAGGCGTTCAAGGAGACATGTGCCATGAGGCTCTCGTGGAAGTCATTCATCCGAGCGATCAGTTCTTCACCGCATGGACAGTTCTCTTTGTCCTCCTCTTGGTCCATATGCTTGAAACCTGAAAATAATGAATTAGTACATATATATTGTTTTAAAGACTTGCCAAATTTTAGGAGGTAATAAGGTAAAACAACAGGGGATCGCGATGAGTGGAGAACAAGGAGCCTTGCTACTCGGCCTTTACTCAGAAATGGGACATTCTGGGCTAATAATAATAATAAGATCTATGAAACTGAACAGCTTGCGCAAGGAACATAGGTCGAAATCTGAAAATCCAAAATTGACTTTTCACACGTGACTGGTCACGTGACTCACTCTTGTATGAGAAGTTAAATGTTAAACTCGTACACTCAAAAAAATCAACAAAATCGGTCCAACCGCTCTGAAGTTATGGCATGACCAAGGGAAACAACATTCATATTTATAAATATAAATTCAAGTATTGAGTACAATATTTTTTTTTGAGAATTTTTTACATACGCCCTAGGCATAGAAAGAGATTTGAAATTTCGACTGATTCTAATGGCATACGGTAGCTCAGCGGTTAGAGCTTCAGCACGGTTCTCCGAAGATCGTGGGTTCGAATCCTATCCGCAGATGTTTTTTCAAATTTCTTATTAAAATAATAATTATATTGAGGTTAAAACTTACTAAGTATAGCATTCATCTGTTCCCGGGGCGGACAACGGAACTCTCTGGTCTTCTTAGCGGCCACCGCACTCGGCAAGTCCGATTGTTTGATCTCTATGTAACGTCTGCGGAATTTTTTTTAAAAAAATGTATGTGATTTTAGAAAATGAACTTTGATACGCACACACAAAGTTTATTTTACTGTATAACTTGAAGGTTTTCAAAAGTTAATGAGTCAAATATCCATCTTGGAATCTACTTTCTTGACACGTAAATAAAGTTGAATTTTGTGCAATATAATATTAGTGATATTTTTTACACGCAACAACATTCTATCAATTAATATAGTAAAGTGAAAGCTAACAATTCTTACCTAAGCTGATCAGTCTGTAGATCTCCAACGAAGTCATGCGCGAACGCAATAATAGCTTCCACGCGATGTCTCAGTTGTATATCATTTAGGTGCTGCAGTAGATAGCACATCTGAAGCTTTGCGCCTTCCGCCATCTTCATGTGGAGAAGACCTTTACGATGCTCGTCTTTGCCCTCTGAAGATATAGATAGATGGAGAAAATACATAAACATTTTGTGATTTTTTTTACATGTTTTGCTTATTAAATGATATTATTAGTTAGTAAAGCGATGGCACGGCACGCCAGGGATTGCGGGTTCAAGTCCCGCCGAATCAGTTGTTTTTGCGGGTTTCTTATTAAATAATATCTTTACATTAACATTTTTTCAAAGTTTTTATGCATGCTATGCGAAAAATTATGCGGAAAGAAAAATTCGTTACGAGCGGAATTTGAAACCAGCGAAATACTGCGTAAAGCCGAAAGAAGTTCTAAGCCTACCTTTGTCGAAGGAGGGGTCCCAAGTCTCAGGGTTGGACATGATGAGTAGCTTCTCCACATCTTCATCTCGCATCATACCGACCAACAGCAAACGATCTACTAACTTGATCAGAGGCCTGCAATGTTTACGTTATTTAATAGTCAAACACAACATTTCAGAGGACCTTATAGTATAAAAATCCTAATCCTAACTAATATTATTATAAATGCGAAATAAAGTTTGTTTGTTTGTTACCTTTTAACGCCTAAACCACTGAACCGATCATCCTGAAATTTTGCATGTGGTGCTGATTCTCTTGTCTAACTAATTTCTCTCTGACGCTAACTAATTTTAGTCTAACTATATCTCTTTCTAATAAACACCATCGAAAAAGGACAGCAAATTGAACTATCAAATTAGAGCTGTCAAATTAGTCTACGTCCTTGCAATTGACGTGAAATTAGACGAGACCTCCATGACATGACGATTAAATTTTCGTCGATGTCATGCAATTGGACTATTTTGACAGCTCTAAAAATCTTCTGTCCTTTTCTAATGATCTCTGTTAGAAGGAGAGATGGCGAGTCTAAATTAGTTTAGAGCGTGTACAAGAGAATTAGTACCATATGGTACCTTTCAGAAAAATACCCGAGGAAAACAACAATAACGTTCTTATGATAATAGATGGCGCTACGTGTGTTACGAATCATGATTAAAATTATAAATGAATACGAGCGAATCCGCGGGAAATAGCTAGTAAAACCAATTTAAATACTTACAAGAACAAGTTCTCATTGCTGCCCCCCACAGGGTCTCTGTTGTGAACCTGGTTGGTCTCCACTGCTTCAGCCAGCGCCTGCATCACGAACTCTCTCACCACTTCCAGGGGGAAGTAAGGGGAATACAGGTTGCTGATCTCTGTTATGCTCTCACTGGTATAAGAAATATACGATTTGTTACTTAAATTGTTAAAAAAAAGGATGATAATTTGATAATACAAAAAAAAACTCCCGCCCCATAATTTTCAATTCTTAGAAACCATAAAGATTAAAATTAAATTTGTTAACATTAATGAATATGACAAACTCCTGCTGTGTATAACTTGTGTTTAACTTTATTAATGCTAAATATTGTAGGAGGTAGATCTGTATATGTGTAGATGCTTTGCAACAAAAAAAAATTCTAATAAATTCACGTCAATCATAGAGCAAATAATTGCAAGTAAAATTTTGTTTTTTTTTTCTGTTCCAGAGCATCTTAGTGACTTATAGGTCTCCCTCCTATAATATTATAGATTATTAATGCTAGACCTTATATTTACAGTCAATGAATATTACGTAAAAGTCCATTTATAAAACAATAATTTTAGAAACGTCCCCTCGAAGAAGAGCAGAAAAAAATACAGTCGAATTGATAACCTGCTTTTTTCAGTCGGTTAAAAAGGTCACAAATTTATTGCAAAATAGCTATACTCACGCGATATCAGTCATCTTCATCTGAGGCCGTACACTCTCAGTTTGCAAGGACCGAAGACTATGCCCCATGTCTGGGTCCTCGTACAAAGACTTCAGTTCTGGTCCTAATGGTATCACGAACTCGTTCTTACACGCCTCCCTGAAAACCAAAGAGGTCCAATATCATTATTTATAAGAGGAGTCTTAATTTTATTTAAAATCGGCAGAATAAGTTTTCTTCTATTATTTATCTCTATTATATGACATGTGACTGCTTACTTTCTATCCACGTCATTTTTTGCACAATTCAACCGTCTTTTTTTGGTTTACCTCTACCCTCGTTGGTCTAGTAGTAGCAAGCGCGACTGCTGAGCACGAGGTCCTGGGTTCGATCCCCGGGTCGGGCAAAAGTGTTATTGGGTTTTTCCATTAGGAAATTCTCAGTAGCAGCACGGAGTCTGGAATTGTGCCCGGTTAATGGCAATAGGCTCGCCCCCTATTACATGGGACTTATAAAATAGCCGGCGAAACGTGGGTGTACTGCACACCTCTGCCTACCCCCTCTGGGGAATACAGGCGTGAGTCTATAAATAAAATAAATACCTCTACCCTTATAACCATCCACAATCACTACATAGTATAAAACAAAGTCGTTTCCCGCGTCTGTCTGTCCCTATGTATGCTTAGATCTTTAAAACTACGCAACGGATTTTGATGAGGTTTTTTTAAATAGATAGAGTGATTCAAGAGGGAGGTTTATATGTATCATACATGCATATTAGCGTAACCGTGCGAAGCCGGGGCGGGTCGCTAGTTAAATATAAAACCTTTCTCACAACATGCCCTTCATCCCTACATATCCCATGTCCATTGAAAAACGATTCCTTTATAACTTTTCAGCCACTGGCAAGTCACAGCAGTGGGAAAATAAAGTATTTATTTCGTTTTCACTATCGCTGTGTATGACTCATCATCTGCCTAGCCTTTTCCCAACTATATTGGGGTCGGCTTCCAGTCTTACCGGATGCAGCTGAATATCAGTGTTTTACATGGAGCGACTGCCTATCAGACCTCCACAACCCAGATACTGGGTTACACGATACCCCTTGGTAAGACTGGTTGTCAGACTTTCGGGCTTCTGACTACCCGTAACGGCTGTCAAAGATCTACAATTGACAGCCGGGGCCAACAGCTTAACGTGCTATCCGAGGCACGGAGAGTGATAATTAATTTATAAAACGCACATAACTTATGAAAAGTCAGAGGTGCGCGCCTTGGGTTTGAACCCGAGATCACCGACTTGCAAGTCAACGGTCACTACCACTAGGCTATCACGACTCACGCTACGTGTACGACTAAGTTTAAAAAAAAAGTACTTACATAGTAGTTGCGTGAGACTCAAGATGCAGAGCTATCAGCAGATCGTAGAAGCCCTGACGTAGTGGACCCGACATGTATTGCGACTGGATGGCGTACAACAATTGCTTCTGGTCAACGTGCTGGCAAAGCGCATGCGCAGCTCTGAAACAAAACAAAATTATGATACTTTCTTTTCAAATTTGGAGCGAGTAATTTTTGCATTAATAACAATGCATCCTATGCTATCCTATTACCGGCACCCGACACTGTTATATCATTATGTATTATTCGAAGATTTTATTAAATGTTTTGATTTGAACGACTTACCTATAATTACTTTGATAACAAAGCGCTGCATACAGCGTAAGTGTATGTGAGTGGAAACTTAGCAGTTTGTCCATTTCTATTAGCTCCAGAATATCTATGCAACGGTCTTCCTCTGTGGACAAAAATATTTTTAAAACTTAGAGGTCATACCACTAGCCTATAAGGGCTTAATGTTAAAGAACATACCCGGTATATGAAGAGCCAACATGGACACAGCGTCTTCACACAGCATGGACCAACCTCTGATGTCTGACAACTTGAGAGCGTGCACTTGAAGAGACTGGTTTGGTACCTGGTATTGACAAAAATAGTGTTAGAAAGAAAGAAGGAAAGAAATAATTTATTCAGCACAATGAGAGGCACCATGGACAACACAACACAACATGACTAAATATTTTAGTGACATTAAATTTACATTAAATAGAAAAATAAAATGGAATGCTATGCAGACTGCCTAACGGTTGTGCCAAAAAGGCGTCCAGTTCAGCGTATGTCAAACGTAGGAGCCTGGTCTGTTACTGTCAACTCATATCATTCCACTGCTTGACAAAAGAATCTCTCCTGAAATCCACGACTTTCGATCTAGAGACAGTGAAGACCAGTAGATATTTTTCTGTAGAATTGGTAAGTCTAACTATATCTCTTTCTAATAAACACCATCGAAAAAGGACAGCAAATTTCACTATTTTAGAGCTGTTAAATTAGTCTACGTCCTTGCACTTACTCTAGCCCATTGGTGCGGCTTCAAGCACTGAATTTTGAGCCTAGGCGGGAATTGTGGGATCACGTGTTTGTCACTGGTCGGTAATACGGCAGCGGACAGAGGCAGACTCGTGCTAGATCTGCCCAGTTCGATCTGAAGGATCTCCTTGGAGGTGGCCTCTACGAATATCGCTGGGAATAGTTTGGTCTCCGGTTCCATCTGAAAAATACAAGATTTTGAGTCAAGCTATCAGTTTCTGTTGAAGTTCCTCACAATTAATGGATTGGTGACCATTCATAACCATTGATTTCGACGGCCTCGAGTTTCGGAAGGTATAGCAAACTCATCTAATTCCGTGACACTCTTAATTTGGTTGCATTACCTTTTTTACTACGCGAATTCCACTTCTATAAGTGTAATTTATAGTAGGTCTCAAAGTTAATACTACCAATTTACAAAAGTCAAAAAATTACCCGCTACCCTACGTTAAGCAATGCCTCTGCTGGTTCTTGAGTCAAAAACTTTATAGGTAGCTTAATAAATACCTCAGTATGGCTTTTACTCTCTCATTAAATCAAGCATATGGTCGATTAGAGATTTTGGCATTTTGCTACTTGCCGTTTGGAAAGTTTGTTTGTACATTGTAGTTTGGCATCATTGACATTACTTACATAAATTACAAAAACATATTTTCAAAGTACAAATGCGGACACTAAAGTCCGAAATTTTTGTCCAAAGAAAATATCGATAGATAGATAGATCGATAGAGCTGGATTTGAACCCGCGACCTGCTGGGCAAAGTCTCCAGTCGCTTTGCCATTAAGCAATTCGTAACTCTGACAGTGTTTTCGAAATTCTCTTTTACGTTCAACCGTCTAAGATTGTAGTTACATACACCATTTGTACGAAGTACTATTGCCTATAAAGTATATTTGATAACTTTTTTTACAATTAAAAAATAAAATAAACCTACACATGATATTGCTCGTACCTTAAACTTAATACTAGTATCCTTTCCCTCACAGGTAAAGGACACGGTCCCCGTAGACGTGTCGACGGAGCACCCAATGAACATGCCTTGAGAAGCTCCCTTAGCCGTCGCGTCGGCCATTACTTCGTTGTACAATTCGTCGGCTCGCACCATGTAACACGATTGGCGATTTACGCTGAAAGTATAATATACAGGATTATTTGTAAAACACCAGCATCCTTAAAAAGGGTCATTAAACTCATCATTATGAACAACTTTTTATTATGGGATCAACCCTGAAAATGCAAAAAAAAATCAGCTGTTCCATACATTTATGTTCACATGACTCAACAAAATGGAACAGCTGATTTTTATTTTGCGATTTCAGGGTTGGTCCCATATTAAAAGTTGTTCATAATGATGAGTTTAATGACCCCTTTTAAGGATGCTGGTAATTTACAAATAACCCTTTCTTCGATCTTTTATTAAAAAATTAGATTCACCTTCTCTTCTACAGCCACAGCTTTAAGTCATAGTGTAATATACATACAGTACGGAAACTAAGTACAAACGCTCGAAATGGCACACTCACACAAACATGCGTAACGACAAGACTCCTAAACGAACGTCGCGGTGCTCGCGGTATCAACTCAGTATCAACGACGCGTCGTTGCGCATATTTGAGTGAATTGCGCATGTTGAACATGTTTACCAACTTTATTTCTTCCTGATAAGGTTTAAATTTCAACTTACTTCTCAACAACTCTATCGTAATCATCTGTGATGATGACAGATGACTTGGTGACCTTGCTCTGATTGAAGTCTCTGGAGTGCAAGTGGTACTGAGTGGTCACCCAACCAATGTAAACGTGTGTTGGGTCCTGACCGGGGAATATTCTGAAACGTAATTTTTTATTAAATCATAAATTAGAGGAAATTGTAAATGAGGCTACTACAGTAAAGTACTACTACGGTACAGTACTACTACAGTGCAGTACTAGTACAGTACAGTACTACTATTACAGTACAGTACTTCTACTACAATCCAGTACTACTACTACTATTACAGTCTAGTACTACTACTACATTGCAGTATAGTACTACTACAGTACTATACTACAACTAGATCCGCTAGACAAACATAGCTACCATATTCTAACTTTTAAAAAAGTTAACAAATTCATCATTGGGATAAGCCTAATGTCATTTGGATTGTCGCTTCATGTTTTCTTGATGTGGCGAACTTTTGGTCCTACAACATTTCTCATTACAAATAGTTAAAAAAATAATAACCAACCTGACTCCGTAAAAGTACTCATTGATAAGCTTCAAGCACTCTGCATCGAAGATCTCATTGCCAACCGTCTCAGTAGCAGAGGCAGCTAAAGTACTGGTCGTCATTTGTTTCCTGTCCTGCGTCGGAGTCGCCATCTGCAGGTTAGTCTGTGAGGAGTGAAAGGATTTGTTGAGGATGATTGATGAAGAAGAAGAAGAAGAAGATTGAGAAGTAGAGAATAGAGATAGAGATCACGAGTGGAGTTGACAAGAACAAGAACGACGTGATGGTAATAAGATCTGACGGTAATCCAAACTAATATTATAAATGCGAAAGTAACTCTGTCTGTCTGTCTGTCTTTGCTTCACGCCTAAACTACTGAACCGATTTGTGTGAAATTTGGTACAGACATAGTTTGGAACTTGAGAAAGGACATAGGATAGTTTTTATTACAAAAAATAAAATAAAAAATAAAATTTATTCCGGACATACAGCGCCATCTATTGGTCAAAAGTCGGCATCAATTCGGTACTCAGTTAGTGCTCATTATGTTGATTTTTGAAGAGTTCCCTAGAATATCATCCACATTTCATTTTTGAAAAGATCCCGCGAGATCGGGAACTATGTGGGTAAAACCAAAAATCTGCTGGAAGTCACTATTCCACGAGAACGAAGTCGCGGGCAAAAGCTAGTATGTAATAAGATCTGAATTGTCTTATCAATATACATCTTCAGCCATAGACGAATAGGTTTCCTACGTTTGTTATAGAAAATATAAGCTTAAAGAGATCAGAAAAGTTTAAAGTTGAAATGAACGAGATAATGGGTGGTTGAAAGGTCAAGAAGCGTTTTGATTGACCTCGCAATATTAATGTATTGTTTGTGGTGACACTGACAGCTGAAGTGAAGTGACAGATAGCTTCAGCTTAGTCCAATCTAGCGACATCTGGTGAGTTGATTTTTTCTCCCTCATTATCGGTAGCTTTTAAATTTCAATTAGCCTCAATATAATAAAGTAGTTGCCAACTGTATTTATATTAAAAAGTATACATATTTTGACATCACCACAATGTAGGTTTAAATGTGAAAAAAAAATTACAAACAGTCGCTAAATGGAAAAGTTATAAGCTTTCTAAAATTCTGGATAACTTCTATCGTCTTCCTGCTATTATACGATATCATGTATGACTTCGATCTTAGAATGTATTTATTATGACGTCATCTGTTCGAAGTGTCGTCTCTGTCTAACAAAGAATGTGTAAACTCTTTTAACTTTATAATTTTTTGGAATACTTATTTATTTTTTCACAATTTTTTTCGAGAAGATTTTGAAATAAATAAATATTAATAAATAAAGAGTTAAACAAACAATGAACAATGCTTTGTTAGTATAAACCAGGTTTAAGTTAGAACTTACGTTGAGACCAACTTGGCTTCCATACAAATTGGTTCGGCTAGGACGCGCTTGCATGCCGTTATATCTTTGATTGGCCTTGCGAGACAAATATTATGATAATTAACAAAATACCATAAACAAAAACCATAACAAATGTAAAAGGACCAAAAAAAAAATGCACAATGGGTCTTTTTGTATAAAGGTGTAAAAACACATTGTTGTCAAATCGATTGAATTAAAGAATCGATTTTAATCGATGAAAACAAAAATCATCGCAACAAATTAAAAAATAATCAATCAAAAATGATTAAATAGTGAAAATTCAAATAGAAGTTTGGAATTTATAATATCCAAAAAATATTTTAGAATAATACCTTTCGTGAGTCATTCTAACATATGAAATTTTGATACGGCTTTACTCATGTATTGTTTTCGGGGAATACCCGACTAGTTTTGAACTCAAATATATCCAAAAAATATTATTAATATTGTTTGTATAAATTATTATTTTTTGTTAAATTTTAAAGCCAGAAATTTGATTAAAATTTGGAACCGAAACAGTTAATACAAAATTCACAACCCATTAACTTGGTTAAACAGTTTTAGAATTTAAATTATACGCAGTCCCATTTTTTGGGTATTTTTAGGTAATGATAATTTTTAATTTAAAATAAAACCACTTTTATAACACTCGAAGAATAATATAAAATGAACCTTACGTCTTTTACCTGAGACACTTTGATCTGAGGGTTTGGTCTTCTACTGGGGGCACGTTCAGGAGATACCTCGGTGTCACTAAAAGGATCTGGAGTTTTGGATTTGCGAGACTTGGCGCGGTCTCCACTCTCACCACGCTTGCTTCTAAAGAACCTGGGTGTGGGAAGTACATGTTGTAAAAATCAAAAATTCCTAGTTTGGCAAAAAAGAGTCTGCAAAAATTGGGGACGCCACTAGCGCACTTCACATACTACAATTAAAAATTACAAGTTTTTAGTACTTACTTAGTCAAACATGTCCTAACTCAGAATTAAATTAGTCTATACTAATACTAATAATATTATAAAGAGGGAGAGTTTGTATGTATGTCAGGGGTAATCTCTGGAACTACCGATCCGATCCTAAAAATTCTTTCACCAATAGGAAGCTACTTTATCCCTGAGTGCTATAGGTTTTTATTCTAAAAAAGTTGAGTTATCAGTAAAAAACATACAGACGAATTGAGAACCTCATCCTTTTTTGAAGTCGGTTAAAATAACAATATCTGTGATTCAAGTCAGAAAAAAACAGGCAATCTGGCTGCTTATCAACGTGTGTTTACGGGAGAATTTAATTTAACGCGGACAAAGTCGCAGGGAACAACTAGTGTGATGATAAATGTAGTTTACTGCCATTTCTTAAGTCTTTCTTCTTTCTGATCCTATGGTTGATGAACAACCTGGTGTCGGAGTTTAAATCGCCCGTAGGCCTCTGACATGGCTTTACACACCAATGAAAAATATCTCAGGTGTGCTGGTTTCATCACGATGTTTTCCCTCACCGTTTTAGCAACTGATAATTAATTTATAATAGGCACATAACTTACGAAAAGTCAGAGGTGCGCGCCTTGGGATCGAACTCGAGAGCTCTGACTTGTCAGTCGACGGTCATACCACTAGGCTATCAGTGCTATATTTCTTAAGTACAAAAGTGCAACTTACTTGAAAGGTGATCGTCCTCGTTTGTCCTTTTTATCGTCAGGAGATAAGCTCTGAGCTCCTCCGAGGTCATACTTAGCCATCTCCGCCTCACTGGTAGACCTGTGCATGCCGTTTACTTGACCTGTGTAAAAAAAATTACGTTAGGACAACGATAATCATAAATGCGGAACTGAGGACCAGTTTTGTAGAAAAAGTTAATTTTGAAACCAAGTACTACATACAAAAATGTTGAGCCGAAAGGTTACTCGAAAATGTAATATGTAGTTGTATGTCAGTTATGTATACTTTGGAAAGGACCGAATACAAAAGCCTATCGGGTGCTCCATCTCATCTTCCCTCTGTATAAGTTTAGGCAAATATCAGACAAAAATTTAGTCTTTTTGAGACTTTAGTATTGTATTTCATTGTAGAGAATATTAGTTCCCCCAAAATTAGGACACTAAAGATTCTTTACCTTTTTATTTTGGTGCGTGAATGCTGCGCACAAACTCAACTTGCTAACACCGAAGCCTATCATTGAAATACAGTTTATTAAATGCCTGCATCTAGGCTGTTGCGTTTATGATCTTCTTAAAGAATCACTAACATACCCTTGAACCTTTAGGGTAGTGTTTTTAACCTTTTTCATGACACGGCCCCTTTAGTATCAAGAAATATTTTTCGATAAATTATTTTTTGACTAATATTCAATCCAACATATTTAATCATTTTTATAATAAAGGGTTCGGATCAATACATAATTTACTGCAGTAGGTTTCCCAACCTTTTGCAACTCCCCTTTAGAAGCTTCGCGACCCCCCCCCCCCCAAAGAGGCTTCGTTAAAGGGGGTCGTGACCCACACGTTGAAAAACACTGTTTTAGCGTGACTAAACATGTCAATGTAAAATTTCCAAAAAGTTTTTATATAAATGATATTTCCTTGAAGCAAATGGTACGAACACGAGTTTTTATATAATGAAAAAGGTGAGTATTTGAATACAAACCGATGATGTGGTGGTGTTTTGGTGTTCGGTGGAGATGTCTGCCTAATGGCTATGAGACTAGAAGATACTGCAATATGTATGTGTCAAAGTGAAGTATTAGTTCTTCAGGCGTCTCAATTCCATGATAGATAAAGGTATTACATGTGCAGTACGTCAGTGTTAACAGTTTTATTGGAAATTCGTACCTATGTCAATTAAGGCAAGGTGTATGATGCTACTAATTTGCCGTCGATCGTAGGTACATGTAACCCCTAGGGTACGAGTTTTACGCAAATTTAAAAATTCGCGAATTTGAAGAAATAAAGCATTTAAATGCATATAAATCTTGAAAAATATGATTTATGTCATAAAGAAAACCAGCTCAAAAACCAACATGATGCAAAGCAACTGAAATAACCTGGATTTAAGTTATTGTAATTGAGATTAACACCTCTGGTGACGGAGCCTTTCCGCGGAGGCCTGGAAGGAAGCCGCTTGACCTTGGAGGAAGTTGGCATCTCGTCCTGGCCGTCCTCGTAGTGCAAACCTATGGGGTGGTGGGGGAAAACAAAGGTAAAAAGCGTTGTATGGGGTGGGGTGTATGCAATGTGCGACAAATTAAATTAGTGCTCTTCTTATTAGCGATTCGACGAAAATTAATTTAATTTTAATTTTAATTTAATGTTTATTTTTTTTATTTTATATTTTGCAAACTCAGACTGCGTCTTTAGAGCTAATTATTATTTCGTCTTAATTATTGAAACCCATTCAAATATTTAAGTCTCAGATACTATTTGGTATTAGTATGGCGGGCTATTTTCCGCAGGTCCACGATGGGTCCACGTCATAGCGCGTATTCTGCGTGAGAGGGCTCAGATACTATACCGAATTTAAAGAAATTTGGCAAAGAGCTGATTATTGATATACCACGCGAGCTGCAGGTCTATTAGATTTTATTAAACAAACCGAGTATATTAAGTCTAAGTTTCCGTTAAGTCTGATACGCAACGCACACGAGAAATAATAAATAGTTCTTCCTGGTTATTTTAGGATGCACCGAGTTTGTCTGTCACGATAGGTAGTTAGTTTTTGAAAAAAATCAATTACAATAATTTAATCAATCAATCTCATAAAAGAATCATGGCAGACTATGAAACAAAGTGGTTTAAATAAAAAAATATTAAAATCAACTTTCAAAAGTTGCTAACTATTATTCTGTGCAAAAGTGCTTTAAGTGCAAATTAAAATAAATAAAAACCTCCAAAACTAACAATTAAAATAAAAACCAAAACCAACTAAATAATTGTACATATTGCATACACCTGTTGGAGGGGGTACAAGTGCAAAATAAATATTAATTAAAATACAAATGGACCAAAGAAGCTAGTCTATACAAGTACAGCGGGGTGCTATTCTAAATTTTTATTTACTTTAGATTCAACAAGCAAAATATTACATGTATAATTATTATTAAAAAATATTTATGATCAGTTCAAAAATATATTTTGACAGATATTGATGCTAATTCTCTTATCACGGTAAACTAATTTTAGTTTAACCATATCCTCTATCTAATAAACACCATCGAAAAAGGACAGAAAATTGAACTGTCAAATTTGTCTACGCAATTAATGATCTATGACATGCCGATTTAAATTCTGGCTGTATCACACAGATGGACTGGAAACACAGATGGAATGGATGGACTGGATGGAATGGACTGGAAAGAGTCGTGATAGCCTAGTGGTGGTGACCGTTGACTGGCAAGTCAGTGGTCTCGGGTTCGAACCCAAGGCGCGCACCTCTGACTTTTCGTAAGTTATGTGCGTTTTATAAATTAATTATCACTCTCCGTGCCTCGGATAGCACGTTAAGCTGTTGGCCCCGGCTGTCAATTGTAGATCTTTGACAGTCGTTACGGGTAGTCAGAAGCCCCAGTCTGACAACCAGTCTTACCAAGGGGTACCGTGTAACCCAATATCTGGGTTGTGGAGGTCGGATGGCAGTCGCTCCATGTAAAACACTGGTATTCAGCTGCATCCGGTAAGACTGGAAGCCGACCCCAACATAGTTGGGAAAAGGCTAGGCAGATGATGATCACACAGATGGACTATTTGACAGTTCTAAAAATCTTTTATCCTTTTCTAATGAGCTCTGTTAGAAAGAGAGATCGTGACTCTAAAATAGTTCGACTCTAAAAAAAATATTAAAGTCATTAAAAAGAAAATTATCTTTAGCGATTTTAAATAGAATACAAAAAAAGTAAAATCTTGCTCATTGAATCTTTAAGGGCAAAGAAATAAAATTCTACAAATCTAATAAATCTAGTCAAGTCAAGTCAAATAAAGCAAGTCAAACCTTTGATGTCATTGATAGTAAAGCCGCTTCTCATTATCTGATCGATGTGGGCAGGCATTTGGGCTTCCACTGCTTCCTTCATCAAGATCTGCTGGCGTTCCTTGATTTCTATCCAACGCCTGGCTCTTTCTGATTCACTGTAATAATTGAGATAGATCTATAAGCATACTTGCATTTGCAAGTATTCTGTATTCAATAGAAAGTCTATTGTTAAAAATGTCTTCTTTCGCCTGCCCTGGTCCCATATTACTTGGGGTCGGCGCAAAATGTCTTCTTCTTCCATTCCCCTCTATCAGCCGTCATCTGAGCATTTACTCCTTTTTCATTCATATCAGTGCTTACACACTCCATCCATCTTTTCTTTGGTCTCCCTCTCCCCTTCCATCCATCAACACTTATGTTCATCACCTTTTTAGACACATGTGTTTCATCCTTAGAGTATATAAGAAAAAAATAGAGCAACCCTATAGAAGTATGAACCGTGAGCACGGGTATGAACAACGCGGCCGCGACACGAGCTCCGTTTGCGAACATACCTCGATCGACTGCGGTTCAACTAGGCTCCACGAGCGAAAAAGTTACATTTTAGCTTATATCATGGTTAACTGCTGAGTAAAATTTTGAAAAACGTCTAGAAAACTTAATTTGAAAAAATGTCATTTTAACATTTCTATGGCGAGACCTGCTTTCGCTCCGCACAAGGCAATGTGGTTGACGTTATCACTCTAAATTTTCTTGAATACTCTATGGTTTCATCCCTCCTCATCACATGCCCATACCAAGACAAACGATTTCCTTTCAACTTATCTGTTACTGGCGCTACTTTTAAACTTCCCCTAATATACTCATTTCTTACTTTATCCCTTCTTGTCACTCCACACATCCATCTCAACATTCTCATCTCTGTTACATGCAATCTTTTTTCATCCGTCTTTTTCAAGGCCCAGCATTCCGATCCATACAGTACGACAGGTCTGATAATGGATTTGTAAATTTTGCCCTGCCTACCTAACTCCTTTGCCGATTGTACCTTGTTGCGACGATGACACTGACATAAATACACAAATAAATTACAAAGCTTAGATTACTACTTACTCAATCAACTCAGCGTGACAGATGACAGGCAGTGACAGCCGCAGGAACTCCCAGTTGGCCTTCTCCATTGTCTCAAACGTGTTGTGTGAGATCTTCAAGCACGGTGGCGTATCTAATTACAAAATTGTAAGATTAGACTGAATTACATCATTAAAATCAAAACACGAATCCAAAATCCGAAAGTCAGAGTGCGTGACTGTGTTTCGAACCTACGACCTTTTAACTTGGCAGTCCAACGGTCACATCACTAAACTTTTACTGATTTGTATCCATTAATCTCCATTAAGATTAACTCTTCTGACCGGTCGATGGGTATGTGACCAAAATTCGTTAAGGACTCTTGAAGGAATTCATATATTTCAGACAAGCTTCCGCCCGCAATTTCATCCGCGTGGATTTCGGTAACCCTACTTATTACAATACAATACTCCCCATAATTATTGTGATAATTTGTACCCTAAAACCTGACTTGGTATTTAACAAATATTTTTGCCAAATTTCACCTAAATCTGTCCAGTAGTTTTCGCGCGAATCTCGGACAGACAAACAGACAGACAAAATCTTAAAAACCATATATTCGGCTTTAGTATCATTCCTCAAACATGAAGCACTTTCTTTTTTCTAAAATTCAAAAATAATATGTCTAGATTTAAAATAAAAACTTAATTTCTGACCTGATCCAGCAGGTATTCTCGTAACATCAATCCTAGTGTCAATCATCTCGTCGGTGTTCTCAAAGATAGGCTGGTCTTTCGTATACCAATGCGTCACATCTCTCTTCATGTTGCTGTAATACAATACAAGTATTATCAGGGGACATCAAGACGGGGGAAGTTCGGGAGTTGGTTTCTAAAAGGACCCGGGACCGCCCATTACGTGCTGATGGTGATCACCAGTGTGGGTTAGATAAAAACACCGCATTCTCTGGTCCCAGAGGCTGGGCGCCTATGGAAGCTTTCCCCCGAAAAAAAAGATAACAAAAATTATATTCTCTGTCTCGTTGGTCTAGTGGTAGCAAGCGCGACTGCTGAGCACGAGGTCCTGGGTTCGATCCCCAGGTCGGGTAGTGTTATTGGGTGTTTCCATTAGGAAATTCTCAGAAGCAGCATGGAGTCCGGAATTTTGCCCGGTGAATGGCAATAGGCTCGCCCCCTATTACATAAGAATTATAACATAGCCGGCGAAACGTGGGTGTACTGCACACCTCTGCCTACTCCCTCGGGGGAATAAAGGCGTGAGTCTATAAAAAATAATAATAAAAATTATACAGCACGCACTATATCTCCCTTGTACTCGGAAGAATGCTCGCTTTGATACGCTTAGCCCTTGAACTTGATCTAATAGCCCTTGGCCTTGACCTGATATAAAGTCTAATAACGATCTACTACAGATGTTGTTACTTACACGCAGAACGGCTCGTACCCCTCTTGCAGACCACATGTTGTGAAATACTTGAGTGTATTTACATCCTGACCATATGTTAACCTGTTGATAATTAAAAATGGTTTACAAAAATTGAGAAGTGGTTGGGCAGGGTCTAAAACATAAATATGAGTGGAACGGTTGTATTAAATATCCAGTAAATAAAAAAAAACCTATTTTTTATACCTATATTGTCCCACAGCTATTTATATATTAATTTATAAATTAATTATCACTCTCCGTGCCTCGAATAGCACGTTAAGCTGTTGGCCCCGGCTGTCAATTGTAGATCTTTGACAATCGTTACGGGTAGTCAGAAGCCTGAAAGTCTGACAACCAGTCTTACCAAGGGGTATCGTGTAACCCAGTATCTGGGTTGTGGAGGTCTGAAAGTCTGGTCTGGTCTGGAGGTCTGGTCTCCATGTAAAACACTGGTATTCAGCTGCATCTGGTAAGACAGGAAGCCGACCCCAACATAGTTGGGAAAAGGCTAGGCAGATGATATGATTGTCCCACAGCTGGGCAAAGGTCTCTCCCAAATACTTCCATTTATTTCTTTCCTTGGTAGTCTCCCACCAGTCCGATACTCAGTAACACGGTAAACTGATATCTCACTGGCACATAAAATCACTCAGTTATGAAAAACCACAAAAAACCAAGTTAAGTAGAACAACATTACAAAGTTACAGCAAAAATTTCAGCTTGATTGGAACAAGTTTTCATACATAAAAATTGCAACTTAAATTGATTTGAAGCAATTTTTATGTCATTATCATCGTTAGCCTGTATTAATCCACTGCTGAACATAGGCCTCTCCCAATGCACGCCACTTTTGTGCGCTCATTGGGCGTATTTTCCCATAATCGCCACGCTAAGCAAGCGGGTTGGCGATCGCAGTAGCAGATGATTACTGTTACACAGAAGGATGCTGCTGTCGATTTTCCGGATCTTTCCCTTTGTCGCTTCTTACGACACCCACGGGACGAGTAGGGATGGATCTATTCTTAGGCTGGAAACCACATGGCCATTTTTATGTATAAAAACTTATTTTGATGTAACAGAATATTGTAGTTACATAGAATGAATAGCTGAACATCATATCTTACCTAGCTTTCTGCCCAACTCCTAATGTACAAGCTGGTACAAAGTTATCGCCCTGAACGTCAGCGAAAGTCGTTTCTCCTCCGAGAGCATCCATCAACAATTCGCCGTTCAGAGAAAAACCTGGTTTTGGGAAAACAATTTTGTAAATAGGTGTAATAGGTCACACTCGTAACTCAAAATACGTTGATTTCAAAGGATTTTATTAATAAATCAGCCTGTAACTGTTCCAATGTAGGACAAAGGCCTCTTCTCATACAGAGAAAGATTGAGCATTAATCACCACGCTAGCTCACTGCGTGTTGGCGATTTTCGACTTAAAGTCCAGGTTTCCTTAAGATGTTTTTTAAGGATTTTATTGTAACTGGAAAATTGGTTGCCAGCCAAAATGATGTTCATAAGAATATTTAGAAATTATAATTTAATAAATAGTTTCTGATTCCAGTGGCCAGTGTAAAAATAATCGTGGTTTTTATAAAAAAAAACCGTTTTAAAATTTGTATTGTAAATGATTACTAATTACTAACATTTTAAGGATGACTACTAATCGAATAATAGGTATTCTCTTACACTTATACTTTCGATTTCTTACTAGTGGCTAGATTATAATTATATCTTCTAGAATACAAAAATATTAAAAAGAAAGTAATATAGGCTGCAATAGGTACAGTACAAAAACTTAAAACAATTCTATGCGATAAAATCTACTAATTTCTACCGCATATCATTGATTTTTGCAGCTTATTGTACACTAGAACATACATACATACTACTACTACTATATATAAAGATATCATTATTTTAGGGACAAGCGGGTTAGTTTAGGATTTACATAAACACGTACATTATAAAAAATATTTTAGTAACATTTTAATTTAATAATGAAGTTGAAATACAATTAAATTTGGTAAAGATCTATTCCGGTAATATTAACAGTGATCTACTGTTATTAATACTCATAATACACTAAAATGATATTAATATATACTATATATCTACTAGTACACACGGCTAATCGTCAAGCTATACATTTCCAGTATAAGCTGACATCTTGTTGTACGAAGAGCCTATACAATGCGAGTACAGTTCATACTGGTTTTGTATAGCTTGGTGTAATGCCATTTGTATTAGTATCATAATATAACATAATATAGACTCACGCCTGTATTCCCCAGAAGGGACAGGCAGAGGTGTATGCAGTACCACGTTTCGAGGGCTATTAATATCATAATTGTAATACAACTTCAATATAGTCAAAGAGTTTTTAATAGTTTAGTCAAAAGTGTTAAATTAATTAGTCACACAATTAGTGAATGCACCTAATCTTTCAGGCTTCTAAAGTAGCTTTGTCAAAAGGTTTGTAATTACGTGTCTTGGTTTAAAAATGCCACCTATTTGTCACAACGCTAGACTGCTCTTGTAGATTTAATCGGCTAAAGCCCGATTTCACCATTCACTTTTAAAACCGAGTTTAATAAAACTAAGTTTAGCCCTACGCAAATTGCAGTTCTGAACTCAGTTAAACGCTTGATCCGAGTTTAACTCGATTGATCGTGTTTAGTGTCAGTGGTGAAATCGGCTCTAAATCTATTAAGACTAACTGTAGTTCTCAGTGGAACTCATTTTTGTTCAATATTTAGATATCTATCAAAAATGGTTAGCAGAATTAATTCAAACAGTGCAAGTGCCTTCAATTTCAGAACTGTCAAAATGCTTGTGTTTATAAACCTTGTCAATGATAAAAAGGTGAAGGGTGTGATTTGCAATCATCATGAATGTAAATCTATCAATCGTTCGAGTGCGATTCTATCAATCATAGCAAGCGAAGCGATGCGGTGGTAACTAATGTCGAATATTTAAGCGATTTGCGCATAAGCATTCAAAGTTATTGAAGTGGCTTTTTATAGTGGCAGGAACATTTTTTGATATAATAAACACATAATATATTTAGATATTTATATGGGATTTAATGGATAGATAAATATATTACTTGTAATATGTATATCTAGTAGCATGCATGTATTGTGTGAGGTATATAGGTTAAGAATAAAGATGTCATTTTAGGAACTAAAATTTGAAGTTTCTAATGGGTAATTTATTTATTTTGTATTGAATAAAATCATTTTAATTACATTTGCATTATATTGTATGATTTGAGTTACCAATCTTAACATTGTGGAAATAATATTTTTTATTTAAAATGCATAGACAATATAATCGCGACTAAGGCCCAACGCCCATTGCCGGTACTGTATGGCAAGGTATATATGGTACTATATCTAAACTTAATTGTATGGAAATAAAGTCGAAATTTCAATGTTAACGGTTGAAAGTACAAAACCAGTATCGCGGTATGCTCTACATTGAAATTCCAACTTTATTTCCATACAATTAAGTTATATTTTATTCGTCGTCTAAAAATACTTTGCTATGCCGTGCCGTCAATGGGCGCTGGTCTAAACCACAATTAAGCAATAGAACATCAGTCAAGCAAAAGCGTTTGGTTTAGGAAATGTTTTATTATTTTTAGATAAATACTGTTTTTAAAATGAAAACATAAAATAAATAAAGATAGAAACACTATTTAGAGGTTATAAAAGTGTTTAAGTTTCACACAAAAATGTTCCTGCCACTAAAGCCATTCACTCTGATATTTACTTATCGTCTTATCAATGAGATCAAGGAACACTCCCACTACGTCACCGACTGCCCATTGCTTGCCGAAAGACTCTGTGTTACCGCTGTACACTTTTTCCTCCTTAAAAATCGGGAAAAAATTGCTTTTTAGCTTACAACCGAATAAGAAAAATTTTGAGATTGACTTTACGTAACCCTTTGATAAAGACAGACATCAATTGTGTACGAAGAATTATCAGATTGATTATGGATTACGTTCAAAACATGGTTTTTTCGCTTTTGTTATAAACATATAATCATAATACGTATCATAGTTTAACGTGATTGATACGACCAACACATTTTACACTTAATACAAGAATGGGTTCTTCAAGGCGCTATTTTGGGACCATTTCTGTTTTCTGACTTACTAGTCACAAGAAGTACTAGATAACTATTACTATGCCTATTACAAATTTGCAGACTTCGTAGTAGTAGTAGTAGTACAAAAAAGTATTTGAATTGAGCTTTAAAAACCATATTTTGGATGTAAAAACATTTAGTTACATAGTTTAAATTGTATTTTGAGTAAATACATTTTTTATTGGAATGAAACTGCGACAAAAATTTAGCGAAATCTTTAGCTTTTAGGCAACAAATAATTAATACAGTTTTATTTTAATATATAATGGGGAAGACAACATTCCACAGAGGACAGCAGTGGGAGAGGTTTATAAAGAAAGTTACCACGAGTTAACCACATAGTTACAGAAGGAGAAGTCCTAGGAAAGGTGCCACTCTGATTGAACCAAGTTATTAAAAACATTTTCAGAAATACACCAAGGCATAATAGTTATAGGTAATTTTAAATAAACAAAAAGATATTGTTTTATTGAATTAATCACGATATTTTTTTTTGTAAGAACTCAAATAATATCGATCTAATTTCTGATCGAAGTTCAATTTCATTGTGGTTACATTTTTTAAATATCAAACGATATCTTTCTTATTCACGCGTGTTTATTTTGTAATTTGAATAGTTTTTTTTAAGTCCATATCAGACTAGCACCTCATAACCCTAAGCGTGGTAACTCACTAATAGTCTGGTCTATGACGTCGAGGAAGCAGCCGACAATATCGCCCACTTTGAGTTGCTGTCCGAATGTATCGCTCGCACCACCGTGCACTTTAATCGACTGGAATTGTATGATTTTGAGTTCTATTGCGATGGTTTAAGGTTGAAAGATCGTGAGATTTAGGACTATTTTTTTTAAAGTAAAATTTTTACTTACGAAAAAAAAAACAATATATTTAAATTAATGATGTCGACTGAAATTGTAGATATACACTGAAACGGAGTTAGGATGGATAGAAAATACAAGGTAGGTAGGTCCAAAGCAATTCTAAAGGGGATTAATATCAGGTAGGCGAGTATTAAAGGAAATTGGCCAAATGTGGTAAATGTGATAGAATTGGAAAGAGAAAGAGAGTTAGGTAATGAATTAATTGTATAGAAAAATATGAAAATTCAGAGAATTGATAAAGAATGCAAGTTTAATGATTGTGGAAATTGTACTATACAAAATTGTGTAAGGGTGGAATTGGATAGTGATAAAATAAGGATAAGTATTGGATAGCAGTGAGTTAATTTGGAAAGTGTGATTTTAAATATAGTCAGTGAATGAGCAACTCAGAATGGATGTGATGATAAAGTTAAAGAAAAGTTTTGGGAACATTTTGATGCAGTGATGATGGATATTTTACTGGGTGAAGAAGTGTATGTGTGGATTGTAATGAGCAGGTGAGAATCGGAAATTAAGAATGTAAATTTCAATTTATATGTGTCTCTGATCGCCATTTTGTGACGTCATAGCTATTAATATAAATAGGTTCTTTTTTGGTTTATTATCAGTTATGACGTATTAAAATAGCGATTGAGGTGCACATTTCTCTCTACTCTCATTTGAATCGCATAGTATGGAAGTTTGGGGAGAACGGAAGAATGGAAGTTGGTACTCATAACGAGAATGGGTAGAACCTACTACAAGTTGCTACACAGCATGTGTTATACAAAAATGGTCATTACGCGACTCAAGTCAATTAGTACCTTCTAAAAATTAATATCGAATTAAACATTTAAAATAATCCGTCATCTCACGATCTCGTTAACCAAAAAAAATCGGTATTATTATTAAGACTGATAGCAGGATGAGACTTACATTGTATCCGTCGAATGCCCAAGAGTTTTCATCTTGACCTAACATCATACCGGGGGCCATATCGGCATGAGCCCAACCAACCTGTAAGAAGCAAAATCTTTGTAGTATTTTTGCGATGGGTATTGCCGGTCACCTGGAAAACCTGGAAGACCTGGCCCACTAAGATTTTTTTTCATGTTTTATTGTACAGACGCCAGTACATCAAGCTACTACAATCTGTCAAATTTCTTTTTACTCGATTTTCAACTTTATCTGTAAAGCATAAGGCGCACGGTTGATTGGGAGAATTTGACAGTTTCGGCACAGTATAATAAACATTACAAAAACTACGTACAAACTTTCGCAAACAGCACACTCGTACAAACATACGCACCGCGACGTTCGCTTAGGAGTCTCGTCGTTACGCAATATTACGCATGTTTTTGTGAGTGTGCCGTTTCGCGCGTTTGTACGTAGTTTCAGTACTGTATGTTTATTTTACTGTGGTTTCGGGTAGCTTGATGTGCTGGCATCTGTACAAGATGAATTATAAAGAATGAAACGAAAAAAAAACGATTTACAAAAAAATACTGTATTGTAACTGGTTCGTAACACACGAGTAAATCTTATTGAGTAGCAAAAGTTTAAAAACAAAAAGTACTTACTCTCATTGGACCAGCTGTAAGTATTTCAAACTCGAAGTACCACTTCCCCGAGCTGACAGCGTAGTTCTGCTCCGCGCGGTATGTTCTGAAGTCTGCCTGTTTTAGCTTTGAAGCTTCTGCAAGTAAAGCTGTAAAAGACATAACATCAAGCCTTTTGCTGCCGAAGGGTTGAGTAGAGATGATTTTATTTTCACTTCCCGTTTGTTATGTATTAGATCCCTTACATGCGTATTTTTATTTTTTTTTAAGGTATAAGGAACACAATCCTTACAGTGGCGCCCAACTCGCGGCCCGAATTCGCAAATGTGAAAAATTCGTGGGGTCTTACACTGGCCCCACGTTGGGCGCCAATACTCAAGGAAATTAGTAAAATATGGTAACACCCCCGACCTCGGGTGTAGAACGTAAGGATCTGACAACCTTCACAATTGACATAAAGTCACTCCCTATGGTTTAGTTAGCCAGATTCAAAGGCAAATAAGTTCACCCCGCCTGATGGTACCGTAACCTATAGACGTTTCTGTCAGAGGTATAATTTGCGCATTACCGCCCATGTGCAGAAATATGGAAGGGAAAGGAAGATTAAAAAAGAACCATTCCCGGGATCTAAGTAATTGTTTTTTTAGTTCTTTTCACCGACTGTGTGAAACAACGACGAATACGAATGCTGCAATCATCATCATCAGTCTGCATTAGTCCACTGCTGAACATAGGCCTCTCCCAATTAAAAAATAAAACAAAATTTATAAAAGCTTACCTTCATGTTCTCCCGTGGGTGGGTCTAAATTGTAACCATATACCAACAGCGTCCTGACGGTTTCCGAAGCTGTATCTCTGTTGGCCTTTTTGATGGCATCGTCCACCTTCTGGTA
This sequence comes from Protodeltote pygarga, assembly GCA_936450705.2. Classification (NCBI taxonomy): domain Eukaryota; kingdom Metazoa; phylum Arthropoda; class Insecta; order Lepidoptera; family Noctuidae; genus Protodeltote; species Protodeltote pygarga. Next base: position 3,786,963 of record OW388274.2, read on the forward strand.
AGGCACCAAATGTGGAGAGCGATGCATGTCGGGGTCCTATAATAATACATACAACTATACAACCTGTTGCTTTGAAGACCTGGCAAATTTTAGAAGGTAATAAGGTCCATGAAACTAAACAACTTTCGCCAAGGAACATAGGTCGAAATCTGAAAATTGAGTTTTCATACAAAATGACTGGTCACGTGACTCACGTTTGTATGAGAAGTTAAATTTTAGTTTTCATATTTCGACCTATGTTCCTTAGGGAAAGTTGTTCAGTTTAATGGACCTTATTACCTCCTAAAATTTGGCTAGTCTTTAAAACAATACGTTGTATAAACTAGAGCTGCATCTGGTTAGGTTAGAAGCCGATCCCAACAAAGTTTGGGAATAATAAGGAGGATGACTGTAAAAGATTGCTTCTACATGAAAATATTGAAATTATAATTTACAATTAATAAATACATAATCACTAATATTTCACACTATATAATACAATGTATCGTTCACGCGAAGGATCTTTGATTGCGTTCACACTATATAATACAATGATTCACGTAAAGGATCTTTGTTTGTGTGAAAGCTTTTAGTTAGCTTTTCTCGTGAAATATTCGCATTTATTACGCATTTTATAATAACCAAGTTCAAATAAAGAAGCCTTTAAAAACAGACAAAAAGATCCATGGTATCTATCCTATAGATCTATAGTACAATAAAAAAATAAAATAACATTGCTATCACAAAAATAAATACACAATAAACATATACATAGTAGTTTCTTCTTTCTTCTTAGTAGAGCGACTCAGAGATATCTGGCTGTGACCCTCACACCTAATACAACAACACGCACTAAGTGTGAGAGTCACAACAGACAGCCCTGGTATCTAGTCCTTTAGGCAGGGTTAAGAAGACGAAGCAGTTTGCAGATGAAAGTTTAAAGTCACGTGATCTACCCTTTGACAGCGCCGTGTCACGTATGCGCGTCATTTGATTGTTTTATTAATTTTTTTGAGTTAAGAATAAAAAGATTCAAAAAGGATATTTGGTTGAATATAATAGCTCATCTTCTTTCCAGAGTAATTTCGTATGTAAACGAAACACCCTAAGGTTGAATGCCACTTACAGGTTCATAGGTTATAAAGATTAGTTTCGCTTGCATATCGATGTGACACTTCTATTGCCATCTTTTTAAATAGTTTTTATACTTTTAAATTTAGAAACATTTAATTTTTTTTGTAGAAATTAATGTCTTATCCACTTATAATAAAGGTTAAAATGCACTTAAAAGTGACTTATGACGTATGAGTACTTTTCAAGGTTATGTCATTATGTTGCATCTGTCTGTTTCAGTGATATCTTTTTAGTAGATATGAACCGTGTTGTCATTTTCGATAACTAGGATACTAAATCAAAACTGATACACCACTTTCTTGGCCAACCGTACTCATTAATACAGTTTGAAATTTATTCTTACTTGCCGGATGGCGGCAAGCGACACGCTGTATAAGCAACATACAAGAGGATATTAATCTGGCGTAGTCAATGTGTGCGCTTATCGGTACATTAACCATATTTTTATGTATTATATGAACTGATTATTCCGAGTATTCTGTGCCTGTACTTGTAACAGTAGCAGAATATAAAAACAAAAAGCATGATAAATATATCGATAAATGTACTAAAGATAGTTTGAATAGGATTTGATTAAGATATATATTTAGTTACTAATATTAATTAAATATAAATACTACGATTACATGTGTAAAAGATAATAAGATAAAATAGGTAAATATTAATTAAATAAACATAAATACTATGATTTGGAAATAAAAAAATCACACTCCAAATGGAATATTTTTCATGATTTCGAGCTTTTTGATATTTTGACGCATCTAGGACTTATGTATTTTAATTAATTATTTGTATTTATTTGTATTTCAATAGGAAATTACGGGAGATGTCCTATAAGTGGGTATTCGGTGACAGCACAGCAGTTAATTTTAAAGTTACCTTTTCTTTTCTTTAGCATTGGTTACAGACCCGTTTTGCAAGGATGTGGGTTTGAATTGGCATGTACCAATGTGACTTTTTAAATGTCACATGTTTCTTAGTTAATCTAAGACACCAATAAGTAACGGTAAAGGAAAACATTATAAGAAAACCTGGACTTAATAGTCTGAAATCGCCAACACGCAGTGAGCTAGCGTGGTGATTAATGCTCGATCCTTCACTGTATGAGAAGAGGCCTTGCAGTGGAATAGTTACAGACTAGTTTATTTTCTATTTATCTTACCTCATTAAGACCATAAGTCCACCCCTGCTGAATCCTCTCCCTGGCCCAAAGGTTGTGGGTGTTCTCAGCGAGCTGGTCGACCAGTTCGTCCATCTTGGGTGTCAGGGTGACAGCACTCAAGTCCAGAGGTGCTGGCTTGTAGCCGTTCGACTGGGGAGAGTTGAGAATAATAATATGTATGGGGCTAGTGAGTAGGGATTATATCGAAATGGTGTAAGTCTTGGTAGGTATATAGGCATTAGCAAACAGTCAAAGACATTTGATATCATTTCATCATTTGATGACATCATCATCATCATTAGCAAACACATTTGATAATTTGTAAAAATTGCTAACAGACATTACTAAGAGGTCTCTTTTCCTCAACATTTTCTAAGGCATTACATAGACATTGTATTAACAACCAATATTTGATTACTTTTAGTATCTTTTTTTAAAAATCTACTGCTTTAAAAAAAAGAAGAGATGAATTTATGAATTTCCAAAAATACATATTAATTACCTGCATAAACGGTTCGTTTGGTAGACGAACGTTGCGTATGCGTGCCGGCGGCTTGTCCAGGCTGATGTAGTAGCCCAGAGCCAGAATTGTCCTGGAAATCATTTTGTACATTACATTTGAACAACACAACAACCGATTGGGGGCTTTACCCAGTAGATCGCGGGTTGAAATCCTACTCGTAATCGATTTTTCTAAAATATTTTGCATAAATCCTAACTAATATTATAAATGCGAAACTAAGTTTGTTTGTTACCTTTTCACGCGTAAACCACTGAACCGATAATCCTGAAATTTTGCATATACGTTGTCAGTTGTACAGGAACAGATATAGGGAACTTTCAACCCTAAAAAAAGTACTGTTCCTGAGGAAAATAATAGTAACGTTCTTATGATAATAGATGGCGCCACGTATTCTAAATTCTAAAAGCCGTGGGCTATTTAAAGTACTAAAGGTATTTTTGTGAAATTTTTACATGTTTTAACCGCTAAGCCACCGTGTCCCGTCAGCATCAGTCGAAATTTCGATTCGATTTGAAGATAGGATACGGTGGCTCAGCGGTTAGAGCGTCGGCACGGTACGCCGAAGATTGTGGGTTCGAATCCCATGCGTATCAATTGTTTTTTCAAATTTCTTATTAAATATTTGTACTCAAGGTACTTAATAAAAAAGTTTAAGTATTTAATTTACTTACTTGAGTGTTTGCACAGCCAGTTGTATGTCGTATCTCTTCTCAGCTGGCGGCAGGCGCTCGAAGGGTACCAGGCAGGGATGTATCTTATGTAAGTCCTCACGCTGGTCTCCATACATCCAGCCTGCTTCGATCTAGAGAAACGTTTTATGACATTATCCGTATAATTTACTTATAATAGCTGCTTAGCTAATTCGTTTCGTTCGTACCAATGTATAATATAACTCGCATGCGGCTCGGGCTTCTAATTAGTAATTACATACATACCGCCCTTATAACTCAATGTACTGTATTTGTTTGCCTTTCTATTCATATTTTTAAGATACGATGAGGCTGACATAATCTTGTTAGATTAAAAGCTTCTAAATGGTTTATGTTATAAAAAAAGAAACAACACTCTCTCTCACCCTCTTCCTCTTGGATGTTATCAAAATCTATAAATATGAAATATTGGTACAAAATAACTGCATTCTTACCTTATTCATAGCCCACATCTCGTGAATGTTTTCAGCGAGTTTATCTCTAATTTGTTCCACGTACGACGGTAGAGTGATCTATAATAAATAAATATTTATATATTTCCTACTTAAAAAAATAAATTACACATTTAATAACAAGACAAATTAAATATAAAAATAGGTCTTTTGGTACAATATCGAATAAGGGAAAACCTATAACTATATCTAGACAGATAAATTACTTATAATAGGCAACTAGGCAAGGCTTATTCCAAGACCCAGTGCGTGCGGTAGCGTGCGGAATAAAAATCAGGCGTTTTCAAGCCGCGTGTTCCATTTTTAAAAATCCTTCAATTTAGTGACAGTCTACGCTTGGTGTCTCGGGTACGAGTCCTGCGTGACACGAATATTTATAATTTGGCAGATATTAGTTTCAAGTTTATACGTTACTAGCTGTTGCCCGCGACTTCGTCCGCGTGAACCACTCTTATCACCTAGGGGTATAAAATTTAAATTAAATAGAATGCAAGCCTAAACTCATAAAAAACCAACAGGACACCTTCGTGCAATGTACTAATCACATTGAATTTATTGTACTAATCACCGATGCAAAGTTTCCCGATGACAACGCCTCCCGTCCCGTTCGTGCTGCCCGCACTCGCCTAGGAACCGATTGACTTTGATCGAGATGGCACCAAATTCAAATTTAAAAACCTATTGGGATGACGCGGATCTCATTCCGTTCCTCAAAAGGAAAATATGGAACTCTTAGAGGATCTTATAAAACGTACCTTCGTTTTTAAGCTAGAAGGTTTCATTGCGATTCTTAAGTACCTACCCAAAAAGTATTTATTGTCTATGTTGAAGCCGTCCTGCCGCTCTTCGAAACCTGGCTGAACAGAAAGGAGCGCAGGTACAGGCTGACTCAGGTGCTCACCGCGCACGGTTGCTTCGGTGAGTACCTAAACTGGATTTGTCGAGAAGTGTGGATGCAGTGTTGATTCTGCAGAACACACGCTCGAGGAGTGCCCTGCGTGGGTCTCCGAGCGACGAGTCCTGACGGACCGGATCGGCAGGGATTTGTCTCTGCCCGTAGTAGTGAGGGCTATGTTGGCAGAGACAGATAACTGGAGAGAAGTAGCCTCCTTCTGTGAGACCGTAATGACTCAGAAGGAAGCCGCTGAGCGGGAGCGAGAGAGAACCAATCCCGCTCGGAGGAGAAGGAGGCGTCGACGACGCAACCGCCTTGGCGTCTAATACGCAGAAACAGCAGCAGCAGCAGGCGGGGCCTTTGGGGTCGCGGGCGCTCAGATTGGGGGGTTTGTACGCCCACTGAGCGACCCCAGAGAAGACGGTGGCAAAGTGGTAACATGCTACCGTGCACAGCGAGGCTCAGGAGAGACCCCTTTACAGTCTCTCCGGGGATGTGCCTAACAGGCGTTGCGCAGGGGAGGTTCTGGAGCTGGTCTCTTAAGAGGACCCGGGATCTCCCCTCATGTGCTGATGGTGATCACCGGGGTGGTTTTAGTGAGGTAAGAATCCCATACTCCCCGGTCTCTTCCCCTGGAAGCCGGGTGCCTTTTCGTACGGTTTCCCCCCGTAAACAAAAAAGAAAAAGAAAAAAAAGGTACAATAACAACTTCATTTGAAATTACGAATCTCTTTTTTAACGGCTTAATCACTTGTGATGACATCTACCAGAGTACTGCTGCACTGCTGGTCCCATGACCTGAACATGACATGGCATGAAACGGGCAGGACTCGGTAGCTTAGTTGGTAAAGCGATGGCACGCCGGGGATTGCGGGTTCAAGTCCCGCTCGAGTCAGTTGTTTTTGCGAGTTTCTTATTAAAATAATATAATTTAATAAGCAAAACATGTGTCTAAACATTAAAAAATATACATAAAATATAATATTTAAGAAAAAACACATAACACAGAGTAGGTACAGCTTGGCAAAAAAGAATGAGGCGGTGACAGCTAGAACTAAAAATAAAAATCTTAAATACTAAGTTTGTGAGTATTAGAATAACTTAAAAGTAATTCAATTGATTATATTTGATGACAAAAAAATCATCATAAAAATATGTAAGAACGAAATGACTTGTTATTTTGAATTGTAATATGCGAAGTGCGCTAGTGGCGCCCCCAATTTTGCAGACTCTTTTATTTCCGATAAAAAAGTTTCCATAACACCTTTGCGAAACGACTGAAAAGTATGACTGTATATATTTTTTTGATACGCTCAATGTTTATGGCAAGACGTTTCGTTTTACTTTGTTTTTAAAATGAATGGCGCGACGTGTTGAGTGGTGAGGCGTATGTGCGCTAGTATTTATTTATTTATTTATTTATTTACGGATGGAAAACCAACAGCTTTTCATATGTATAATTACAGTGGAATAGGATACATGGAGCCAATTACAAACGGAACGTTTATTAACTACTCAAGATGTCATCCGGTGTCAGTGCCGTTTCGCTAAAGTGGCCAATATGGCAACTACGATTTGTCTGTCAGCATCATTAAAATTTAACAAAATACTCGACAATCCTAATTTTGCGGATATATGTTGTCGACTCGAAATCTTTATTTTTTCATATTTTATTATTCTGGTGAGGTTTCGATCGAGTCTACCGTACCCCTTGACGAAATTATTAATATAGATTTCTTACACTTTTAAAATAAAACCGTTATTTTACTTTAAATATTAAAGATAGATATATGGTGTCACGGACTTTTTTATAAAACTAATAAAGGCTAATATTTTTGCTAAACATTATAGTCACTTATTTTAAGCAGTTTAGATAGCGCACGTCAATAAAGCAGCCAGAAAGCATTTTTTTTCTGACTTGGATCACGGATATTGTTATTTCTTGCTGATAACTTATCTTTATCAGAATAAAAGATAGCCTGTAGCACTCAGGAAGAATGTAGCTTTCTATTACTGAAATAATATTTTGAATCGGACCAGTAGATCTGGAGATTACCCCCGACATACATACATACATACAAACATACAAACTTTACCTCTTTATAATATTAGTATAGATAAAATTATATATTCTATAAGTTGCAAAATTGCATGGACACAAGAGACAAAACCAAATACCAAGATTCATTCCTCCTGGTCATGCACTTTTGTAGCTGATTGTAACTGCACTCAAAATTCGGGAGAAAAATGTAAGTTTATGAAATTTAAAAAATAAGCTTCACCTGCAAAGTGTCGACTGGTGTAGGCACGAACGCTGTATCATCTTGTACTAGCGGTGGTCCAGCTAACGCTCTCTTGGCCAGGTTGCCGAAGTAGAAGCAAGGCTCCAGGCTCAGGATCTGCTGCGGCAGGAGCGACTCCACCAGCGGGGAGTAGCCCTCCGGCGCCGCGTAGCGCAGGCGCCCGTGCTCTCCACCCAGGAGGAAACGACAACTGGGGGTGGAAGAAAAACGATAAAAAAATAAAATTATATGTCTGTAATATATATTAAAAATTTATTTATTAACCGCCAACGTATAAAGTGCGGTGTTATAAGTTTGTGGTGTATGTGACATCGTAGCTTCGAAACGGACGGTCCGATTTTGATTTAGTGTTTTTTTTATTTGAAGGATGACTTGATGGAGTGTTAAGATTTTAATATTTTTAAATTTATAATTCATCATTATCATCATCATCATTTCAGCCATAAGACGTCCACTGCTGAACATAGGCCTCCCCCAACGATATCCAATTTATAATAAGGTATGATTAAATAAGGATTGGCGATGTCTTTTCGGTCCTTAAAACTGCAATAGTTCTAGCTCCAAGTTAAGTAATTTGCAAAAATTGCCAGCAGACACTACCAAGCGTCATGAAGAATAAGAACTTGAAATTTAGTAGATAGTGGCCAGCGATATGATAGCTCAGTTGGTTAGAGCGCTGCTAAGGTACCGCAAGTGTCGCGGGTTAAACCCCGCTCGTATTTTAAATTTCATCAATTAAAAAAAAAAATACATATTGCGGTCATGTAATGTCTTCAATCAATATATGACACATATTATATTTTCCTTTCTATGGTATTATATATATATATATATATATAGAGGTGTTCTCTCTCCGTGTCGTAAAATTCAAATAGGTATAGGACAAAAGTCACAAACTATTAGCGATCAACACCCAAACTGCTTCTGGGATGTTTGGCTACGTACCTCAATTTGCTGGAACAACTGATGACCGGGAAGAACATGCCTTCCAAGTTGAAGTTGGTAAAAGATCCAGTGACCCTTATGCCGTTGAACATAAAGTTGACGATCGGCACCGTCAGGTCTAATGCGCAGCCGATTACATCACCTGGAATATACCGAGAATATTTGTGAATGTATTACTTACAGAACGAGTTCTGCGCCTCGGTAATCTTCGGCAGTCTTCGGAAAGACAAATGCGCGACGATAACGATCTAATTAACGTTGGTAAAATAGGCGTAGAGGTAAAATAATAAATAATTAACGTTAACGTTATTATTTTACCTCTACGCCTATTCTACTCTACCCTACACTGCCTTACCCCACTCTACCCTAACCTACACTAACCCTACTCTACCTCTACCCCTCCCTACCCTGGTCCTTGCCCAACCTTACCTTACTCTAACCTACCATAATTTTAATTTTATTATTGTTTATGTAATCTATTAATTTTATCGATATAATCTATTACCAACATGCTTGTAAAGCTTCGTTCACTAATTTCATTTAATCCTATAGTGGTAATAATGGGAAATACAATTACTGAATACAATTTTTTGTGTAAAGCAATGTCAGAGGCCTACGGGCGGTTTAAACTCTGAAACCAGATTGTTCATCAGCGTCGAGCAGCGAGTAAGAAAATTGTCAACATACCTTTCCTAATATAAGGCTCTTCAGCATGAGTCCTGTTGACCGGGGTCTTTCTTCCACCAGACCAGAGGAAGGCACCATCGAACCCGTACGAATACAGGTCATCACCCACTCCATTACCACCCCACTTCTCACCACCACCAGGGTAGGGGACGTAGCTGGAAATCATGGATAGATAAGTAAGATAATTAATTTGAACTTTTAATTCATGATTTCAACTTTGAAATTTGATGTGTTCTAAAAAGACATAAGCGCCAAATGATGCCAGTACGTCACTGTTGTAAACATAGGTATCCAGGAACTATCGCAGTACACCGTATAAGTGACGTCATCACATGTTTTTTAATTTTTTTTCTCAGAAATCCATAACAAATATAAAAAATAAATATTTGAACCCAGGAGACGAAACTAACGAAATGGTATTTAGGGTCGTATCAATTTTAAAATGTTGTCAATTATGAACTTTTTGGTATTTTTGAATTCCGCTTACGTTAGTACTGACTCTGAGGTTTAAGCTTACCCAGTAGTGTTAGCCCATCCAATGCGCAGATGCGGCATCATATGCGTGGTCTTCTCAATATGGTCCATGGTGACCTCGAAGTACCATTTACGGTACACCGCCGACCCTTCTACGCGGCCCACGAAGATATTTGGGCGGACACTGTGGGGGAAAGAAAAACAAATATGCAAGCTTACCTGAACACACTTTTTTTCACACATTTTTCTAGATTATGTCACGTATCGCGCTAAACCACTATCTCGCTCACTCATTGAAGTTGTATTGTTTGAATTTGCTTCCAATGAATTTCTGTTAAAGCAACTTTTATGAGTCGTGGTGGCGCATTGGTTGGTGCTTGTGGGTTTGGGTTCGAACCTGGTATGTTCCAATGTGACTTTCAGCGTTATATGTATTTTCTTAGTTAATATAAGACACCACTGCCTAACGGTAAAGGAAAACATCGCAAGAATCCTTTAATAGTCTGAAATCGCCAACACGCAGTGAGCTAGCGTGTAGATTAACGCTAGATCCTTCTCTGTATAAGAAAAGGCCTTTGCCCTACAGTGGGACAGATACAGGCTTATAATAAAAAATAAATTATGTATGAAAACTTGTTTCGATAAAACTGTTATTTTTGCTAATAGTTTTTTTTTGCGATTTATCATAACTGCATAACTATATGCAGTGAATTCATATCTTCAATGTGCAAAATAGCGATTTAACGAGTTAGGCGCATTAAATTGAACTATACTCCTACAGCAATAAGATCTATATTACCTTGACACGTGGTCTACAAGCTGCGTCTGCAGTAACAAGTTCTTCCCGGGCAGGAGATAGTCACAGATGTTATTCTGAGATGATCGCACCGCCACTCCGTTACCGACGCAGAGGGAACAGAGGACGTCCAGTACTTTGGGGTCTCTTCCGTGCTTCTCAAGAAGAGAGATGATTACTTTAATGTGCTCGTCCTGGTAAATAAAAAAATAAGTTATTTTATTTGTCTGCAAAAACAAAAAGAAATAATTGGGTATTCTGGATAGATATTCACTAAATATATAAAAAGAAAAGTACCATATTTTTGTCAGACAACACTTGCGTCTGCCAAAGTCTTAACATAACTTCATGGTAAGTATGTCAAACAAGAGTTAAGCAAGCGTTTAAGAAATAATTAATTAATGATTGAATGTGCCGTGTGATTTCCGGCCTAATAGTATAATAAATAGAACCACCCCTACACGTCCCGCGGGAGACGTGAAGATCCGGAGGATGGGCAGCAGCATCCTTCTATGGTACAGCAACCATCTGCAACTGCGATCCCCAACCCGCTTGCCCAGCGTGGCGATTATGGGCAAATGCCTCCAATGAGTGCACAATAATGGCGCGCATTGGGCGAGGCCTATGTTCAGCAGTGGACTTATACCAGCTGTTGATGATTTTATTTTAAACACGCCTATAACCCATAGGTCAAAGTACGAAATTGTACTAAAAGCCCAAATTATTTTAAGCTTTAATATTAAATCACATTGTGTTCAGAGCCTCAGAAAAGTCAATAAGACTATAAGTGTAAAATACAGTACGCACAATATTTTTACACCTTGGTCTATTCCTCGAAGCTTATAAATCAAATTTTACGAATATTTCCGTAATATATCTCTAAGTTAGCTGTTCATTACTTACCCGCATCATGTTCAGGGCCTCAGGAGAGTCGATGAGCACGCAATGCAACACATCCAACATTCCCGTGCCTTCCCCCGAAGCTTGTGAGCCGAGTCGCGAGAACAGCCAATTCAAACGATTCGAGTTGGCAAACTGGGCGCAGTTGGTATGGTTGCCTTTGATTATGGCGGCTAGAGAACAGTATTATACAAATTATAAGCAGGTTGCCGCCAAAAATAAGAATCTTTTATCACTTAATTTTTTTTTATTAAAAATAGGAAAATATAACTTACGTAAATAATATACAATAAATAATATTAAACCTTTTTTTTTAGCTACATGAAACTGAAAACTTTCCCCGAAATCTGAAAATTGACTTTTCATACAAACGCGAGTCACGTGACCAGTCACTTTGTATGAAAAGTCAAAGAATAAAGTATGAAGCAGCCTTTTGGTCACGTGTGCTGTCGACTAATCTCCGAGAAATTTCCTTGTAAAGGAGAAGCGCATTTGGACCCCCATTGACATCAACAAAAACAGCAATTTCATAGATTACGTCACACATACGTACCAAGCAACTGATACAAGTATCCAGAAATCATTTCCCAGCTCTGTCCAGACTCGTCTCCAGCGAGGAAACCAGCAAGGAATCCTTGTGATGTGATCACGTTGATCTTGTCGATGGCTTCCAGGATCAGGTTGAGGATGCCCTCTTCTTGGAACAGGTCCTGACGGTTGCGGAGGGCGCGGAACTTGTTTTGTTTTTCTTCGTGTTCTGTGAGAGAAGCCTTAGAAATTATGTCCGAACACACGAATTATTTCTATCAAATAAGAAATTGCCAACTTGCAGAGTAAGCGTGTTAATAAATGCTCGATCCTCTCTGAATGACAGGATCGAGCATTAATACATTTGCCCTACCGTGGGACTATCATTAGGCTGATTAATACAGTTAAATAAAATATTTTGATAACAAATTCAAGTTAACATAATTTTAATTATTTATGAGTATAACTCCTCTGTATGAGAAGAGGCCTTTGCCCTGCAGTGGAATAGTTACAGGCTGATTTATTATTATTATTTATATGAGTATAACTAGCTTCCGCTCGCAGCTTCGCCTGTGTGGAATGTTGATAAATTGAAGACAACACGTGGCGCCATTTATTATCATAAGAAAGTTATAGTTGTTTTCCTCGGGGATAGTGAGTTTTTTCGAGATGAAAGGTACTCTATGTCCGTTTCTGTACACCTGACAATGTACCTATATGCAAAATTTCAGGATGATCGGTCAGTGGTTTAGAAGTGATAAAGTAACCAACAAACAAACTTACTTTCGCATTTATAATATTAGTTAGGATACACATAAATTGGCGACTCGCCTACTGCGCATGGCCGCGTGTTTCATTACTTTAAGTAATAAACATTTGTATGATCGACAGATATTTGTCCCAGTCTGGGTGATTGTACATTTTGAAATTACAATATGTCTGTAATTGCACAATTGTCTGTAATACGATTCAGGGGAAATTCTAGCGTGGGGCTATTAAAAAAAAAATAACATACCCATATCCTCGTCAGGTTGCGCGAAGTAGTTGATAAGATCTTCAAGACACATGACCATTTCGCCGAGGTTGACCGACGCGAAGAACATCGAGTGACGTCTGTTTTCTTGGAGCGTCTCAAGGCCACTGCGGGAGAATTTTTTAAATTTTAATTATAATTTTTAAAAAATCATAAAATACTAAGGAATGGAAGAAGAAGACATTTTGCGCGTAACATGGGACCAGGGCAGGTGAAAAAAGAAGAAGAAATCATACAATACTTACAAATTTTTTAAAATGATAATTATAAAAATATTATCAATATTGTTATATTGTTTCAAGTAATTTAAATAAATAATAATATAACATTTATACCACAACATTAGTATTTATGAAAAACATAATTATAAAGATTTTCACAGCATGCAAACGTATAAAACATGAAATTAACAAAAACTAAACCATAAATGTTATGTTTTATATCAGCCTTTCTCAAAGTGGGCGATATCGCTCCCTAGTGGGCGCTGCAGGCCTAAAAGGGGGCGGTAAGAGACCCAGAAAAAAAGGCGTTGTGGAGAGGCTTTATTTAAATTATTTAATTTGAAACTTTAGCTATCTTCATAGCGGTTTTTAAGTAGGTGAAAAATGGGATATTATTTATTCTCAAAGTCGGCAATAGACAAAATAAATTTGGGTGAAATAGGTAAGTGGTTTTAAATTAAACAGAGAAATATAATCAATCATTTCAATGTTTAGGATGACGTCATCATCTTTTTTCTGACTCACTTGATAAACTTGGTGAAGAGTGAAGAGCACTTCCTAATAACTCGAGCAGTCCTGGACTCTTCCTCCTGCGAACGTGAGAAGTCCAACCCGTCGTCCATCTTCCCCTCCTCGTGTAGGATGGCTTGCTTCTCCTCCACTTTACCCAAACCTTTCTTCTTTGTCTCGTACGACTGGGAAAAGGTATCATCATCATTATCACTATACTAAAACGCTAAGGTATATCTATATACATAAAAATGAATTGCTGTTCGTTAGTCTCGCTAAAACTCGAGAACGGCTTGACCGATTTTAAAATATGTGTGAAAGTCCAGGGAAGGTTTAAAAGGTGAGAAAAAGGGGTAGGGTGGGGTAAAGTAGGGTAGGGATAGAGTAGGGTAGGGATAGAGTAGGGTAGTATAGGATAGGGTAAGGTAGAATAGGCGTTGAAGTAGGATAATCACGCGTACGAAGTTGCGCCGGGAAGCTAGTTTATACTATACTAGCTTCCGCCCGCGGCTTCGCCCGCATGATATGTTGATAAATTGTAGCCTATGTGTTATTCTGATGTATAAGCTATATTGTGGTGAAGTTTCATTCAAATCCATTCAGTAGTTTTTACGTGAAAGAGTAACAAACATCCATACATCCATACATCCATACTTACAAACTTTCGCCTTTATAATAGTAGTAGGATTAAGTAGTATGATAAGGTAAGCCTGTCTCGACCGCCTCGTTGGTATACTTGAGCACGAGATCCTGGATTTAATTCCCGAGTCAGACAAAGTCTTATTGAGTGCACGGACTCCATTGGCAATAGGCTCGCCCCCTATTACATGGGACTTATAACATAGCCGGCGGAATGTAAGTGTACTGCATACACTACTGCCTACCCCCTCTGGGAATACAGGCGTGTGTCTATGTTATGTTATGTTTATGCTGAGACAGACAAAAATATATAGGTACCTTATAAGACAGCCACAACCCAGTCTCGGAATGCTGCACGATGACAGTAGAGTCACCATACTTGATGATGGGCGCGCCAATCACTTCGAGGTCCTTGTCTTCAAGCACCTGCTTCTGGTCATCCTTCTCTTGGCGGAGGCAGAATGCGCAGGAGGCTGTTGTGGCTTCCTCTCTGAACAAACAGGATGAAAGTTAAGTTACATGTTGTACATTTTTTCATTTTTTTTTGCTTCGGTTATCGTTATTGTTACATAGATTGTTAAAATAAAATGACAAATAATTTAATTTGTGAGTATCGATTTTTCCAGACGTAAAACAAGTCTTTTTTTTTAACGAGATAAAGCCGGAATTTAATGACACTAAGCCGGAATTTAACGAGACGAAGCCGGAATTTAACGTGACGAAGTCGGAATTTAAGGAAACGAAGCCGGAATTTAACGAGACGAAGCCGGAACTTAACGACACGTAGCCGGAATTTAACGACACGTAGCCGGAATTTAACGACACGAAGCCGGAATTTAACGAGACGAAGCGGGAATTTATCGTCAAAAAGTCGGTATTGAATGACACGAAGCCGAATTTAACGACTCGAAGCCAAACTGAAGGAATTTAGCCGGATGAAATGTAAAGGAAATTAAACATCTGAAAAAAATTAGTTTTAACATTGATATTTATACTTATTAGTTACTTACTCTTAAAATAAACTTAACTTAAACTTGAGACATACCTGCTAACTAAATAGAGTTCATTCTGGTCGTTAACTCCAAGGTATCTGCCGGTGGTGATGTGTCTGATCCTCATGGGATGGTACCAGTTTATGAAGCCTCCCGCCCACTTGGTCCGAGCCAGTTCCAAGCGCCACAGAGACCGGGCTTGAGACATTACTGAACCGCCTTCGTACACCACGATACTGGGGAAAAACATAATTTTATTATGATAAAAGATAGATTGTATTTTAGAAGAAATTAAATGTTTTATGATTTATAGATACATAATACAATAGCAGAGCAAAGATGCAGAGCAGAGCAGAACATAGAGAATAAAAGCAGTGATAGTCTAGTGGTATGACCGTTGGACTGCCAAGTCTAAGATCGTAGATTCGAAACCCAGGCACGCACCTCTGACTTTTCGGAATTATGTGCATATTAGAAACTAATTATCACTTGCTGAAATGGTGAAGGAAAACATCGTGAGGAAACTAGCACACCTGAGAGATTTTTCAACAGTGTGTTAAGCTATATCAGAGGCCTACAGACGGATTATTCTGCAATAAAGGGTGTTAGGAGTCGTGATAGCCTAGTGGTGGTGACCGTTGACTGGCAAGTCAGAGGTCTCGGGTTCGAACCCAAGGCGCGCATCTATGACTTTTCGTGAGTTATGTGCGTTTTATAAATTAATTATCACTCTCCGTGCCTCGGATAGCACGTTAAGCTGTTGGCCCCGATCTTTGACAGTCGTTACGGGTAGTCAGAAACCCGAAAAGTCTGACAACCAGTCTTGCCAAGGGGTATCGTGTAACCCAGTAACTGGGTTGTGGAGGTCTGATAGGCAGTCGCTCCATGTAAAACACTGGTATTCAGCTGCATCCGGTAAGACTGGAAGCCGACCCCAACATAGTTGGGAAAAGGCTAGGCAGATGAAAGGGTGTTAGGTTTTATTTCGTTACAGAATTTTTTTATTCGGTCGCCGCGCTCAAAGCCCGCGATAAAAGCTATGTAATAGCTTAAAACTTACTTTTGTCCCCCATCTTTAGTCCAAGTACTGGGTATAGTGAGACATTCATCACCTCCGTGGAAGAACCTCAGCACGTCACCTCCGAACACGTAACCAACGTACTTCATACGCGATATACCCGTACCATAGGGTTGTACCGACCAGTGCGTCACGTGGAAGGACGCGTTCACTATCGATACTTCATTTTCTTTTGTTGTGTGCTGAAAAAAAGGTAATTTTTAGATGTAGTATTCAATACAGGTTTTTGCCAAACAGTGAGACTTCGTAGCTTGATATTATGAATGTGTTGTGAAAATTTAAGTACAAAGATTCGAAGATTAATTAGGAGTAATTATCATCCCCTCTTTACAATAACCTTCAGTTACTTATTAAAAATTATTTCATGACTTTGTCGGTATTTTAGATATGTATAAATGTATGCCGAATTTTAGCTCTTTAGCACTGATCCTAGTTATGGTTATGTATATGGTTAAAGAACAGAGTTGCAAGAGTTTAAGCAATAGGCCTCCCTTCTTGTGTTAAAAAAAATCTTAGTTGTGCAGGCTACCTCAGGATATATTTTTTTTACCATTTAAGCAAGTGACTACTAATTTATTATACGCAAGTCACACTTCATTTTGGAAACTACTACTATTACCTACTACTGTAATATAGTTTCAAACTTTCGCGAACACTCAACATAATGAAACAACTTTTAACGGATATAATTCGCGTTTTTATTTTGATAATACAATCCTGACGTTTCGAGTACTTTGCAGCACTCGTGGTCGCAGGCAGACCACGAGTGAAAACGCGAATTATATCCGTTAAAAGTTGTTTCATTAGTACTACTGTAGTAAAATTTGTACTTGCAACTTTTTTCTAATTTTTTTGTCTACGTCAGTTGTAGCCTTAGAGGAAAAAAATTTCTGTGTTATAGCTCTACATGATGATTGTAGCATAATTGTCACTTGTAAGTCAACCGTCTATGGTTTTATATTCTTACTTACGTGTTCAGAACAAAAAAAATGCGTATTGTACACGTAAACATAGACTAAAGAAAATTTTGGTGCGTTCACAAATAAGTTAACAAAAATGTGTTCACAACATTAAACTTACTTTACAACTGAAATCATTGAATGAAATATTGAAGTATTTTATACAACATCTAAAGCTATACGATACTACAGTGTAACATGGTAATATACTGTGTAATGTAAATACACTACATTAGAGCACCAATGAAATGGAATTCAAAGCAACAAAGAGCTTTAAATTGTAAAAAAAAACTTTTTTTAGTGTTCACAAAAGAGGTTTGAACCTTTCTGGTATAGCTATCCGCCGCCATTTTGTTCTTTTTTACAAAGTGGCGGCGCAGTTTGATTGGCGCAGACTAGTATATGATAGAGGACACTTAATTAAACAAAAATTTTTAATAATTAATTTGTCACGTTTCCAAGATAATTGCAGTTAAAGAGTGCTTTATGAAAAAAATGGCAACCACTCTTAATTTATCAATTACGTAATTATTTACGTTAGTTTGTTTCCAAATACCAGTTCTCACATGAGTAACCTATTTATTAGAAAATTGTAAAGCTAGGCCACGAAAAATCAAAATGGCGGCGGGTAGTTATGCCAGCTTTGATACATAAATGTTTTAACCCCTTTAAATATCATGATTTATTCGATGTTCGATTCGATGTTATAAACATTTAATTCCTTGACAAATCAAGAGGAAATTGTGACCTTGGTAATGTCTGTTAGCAGTTTTTACAAACTACATAAATCAAATTATGTAATACATAATTATTTGATTTAATCGCAGAAGGTTTATAATTAATGACAGTAACTATTTTTTTATAATGCTTTATATGTTTACAATATGAGAAGTTCACATGATATCCTAAAACTCCAATAAAAAAAATCATTGCGTGTGATTACACATAAAAATGCAACTAAAATCAAATTTTAATGTGCAGGTTCCATGAAATACGAAACACAAAATGTAACATAAAAATATATATCTAAACATTTAGCCGTTCCCGTCTCACCGATAGTATAAACCTCAATCCTTTGGAGATGTGCGGTGAGTATTCAGACGGCGACAATACGACCTTGCCCTGGGTTAAATAAGGACTACACATTTATTTACGATCTTTTGCAACCTCGCGAAAAAAAAAAAATTATATTTCTAAAATCGTGACGCTTGCCATCGCTATGGTCCTTCCTGCACCCCCCACGCTACGGGTGCAGCTTTCCGAAGAACCTTTGGTTGTGCATTGTACGGCCTTTATATTTAAGCCACTAGTTCTATTAAATATTTATGCTAGCACTACACAAATAAGATATTAGGGAATATTTTACTTACTAGATATCGCTCAGTAGCCACGGAGACAAGAATCAAGTCATCACCGACTCGCACCTTTTCACCCTCGGATCTGTGGAATTATCTATATGTAAGTAATTATCGCTCCTGATCAGATGGTCTAAGTAGCAAAATGTCCAACAGCGCGAAACGTCTAATGAGTAGTAAGTCTAATTAGCAAAATGTCCATGTTAGTAGATTTATTGTACCTTTAAGAAAGGACTACCAGTCATCGATCTCGGCCTCTTATTGGCTATCTTATTTGCGAACTACAGAGTATTTTCATATTTTAGTATGGAAAAAATGTTTTAAATTTTGTGAAGTCGTAGAACAATTTTTTTATATCACGTATTTTAATATTAATTTCAATAATAATGAGATAATTTATTTACAGAAATAGTTAGAAAATATGTATGTATGTATGTAGTAACAAATAATGACTTATAACTAATGACGTCATTGTGATTAAAGTAAATGCTCAAACCATAGAGTATTCAAGAAAATATAGAGTGATAACGTCAACCACATTGCCTTGTGCGGAGCGAAAGCAGGTCTCGCCATAGAAATGTTAAAATGTCATTTTTTCAAATTAAGTTTTCTAGACGTTTTTCAAAATTTTACTCAGCAGTTAACCATGATAAAAGCTAAAATGTAACTTTTTCGCTCGTGGAGCCTAGTTGAACCGCAGTCGATCAAGGTATGATCGCAAACGGAGCTCGTGTCGCGGCCGCGTTGTTCATACCCGTGCTCACGGTTCATACTTCTATAGGGTTGCTCTATTTTTTTCTTATATACTCTAAGGCTCAAACCATACCTCTGTTTGCTGGCAGGGTGCAAGGTCCACCAACAAGCTTCTCCCTGCGAGTGTTCTTGCAGACCCACGTCGAAAGCCAGCTTGTCTTGGGACGAAGATGTTGACAGGCAGGCCAGGTACTGGAAATTCAAACAGAATTTATGACCATAAATTTGAGGGAAAGAAAATTAAGTTTATTAATAGAATTGATTATCGTGGTGGCGCATTGGTTACAGACCTGGGGGCTTAGCCAAGTTGACTATCTACAATCGCTAACGCTATAGAAAACGAAAGAAATCTAAAGGATAACATTATCTTTATCGTTATGTTACGTGGTCAAAACAAACGAATAGAATCTAATCCTGTACATTTCTTTCGTTTTCTATTCATTAGCGATTGTAGATAGTCAACTTGGCTAAGCCCCCTGCTTTGCAAGCGCGTGGGTGAGGGTACAATCCTGGCATGTACCAATGTGACTTTTTCAATGTCATAATATGTATACTTTCTTAATTAATTGGTGTTACTAGCGTTCATAGGTTACGTAAATGACTGCCTCGTTGGGCTAGTGGTATCAAGCGCGAATGCTAGGCACGAGGTAATGGGTTCGATCCCCGTGTCGGGCAAATTGTTATTGGGTTTTTCCATTAGGAAATTTAAACTGGAATTGTGCCCGGTTAATGGCAATAGAATCGCCCCTATTACATGGGACTTATAACATAGCCGGCGAAACGTGGGTACTGCATACACCTATCCCCTCTGGGGAATACATGCGTGAGTTTAGATTTATGTTTTTGTAAATTTGTGCATTGTAAGAATCTTAGATAATGGTTAAATTATTTAAGTCAGAAAGTCATACCATATCACTGTTAAGATGTCGTAGAAGAATAGCATTGCCGTACAGAAGAGTACGATGGCCAGAACCGGTGCCTTTACCCTGGAACAGAAAATACATTCAGTAGCAGAACAAAGTTGTTGTGTCAAAAAGAGTTTTACAAAATAAAATACAACTGCAAAATATAGGGGAAAAAAAGTAATATTTTTAGAGTTCCGTACCCAAAGAATAAAAACGGGACCCTATTACTAAGACTCGACTGTCCGTTCGTCTGTCCGTCAGTCACCATGATGTATCTCATGATAAATGATAACTAGACAGTTGAAATTTTCACAGATGATGTATTTCTGTTGCCGCCATAACAACAAATATTAAAATCATAATAAAATAAATATTTATTTGGGACTCCCATATACAACAAACGTGATTTTTTTGCTCGATATTAATAACGGCAACAAGTAGACGATTGAGTGTCTAATGTTGTATAGATATTGGTACGGAACCCTTCATGTACGCGTCCAACTCGCACTTGATCGGTTTGTTTAAAATTTTACAAAAAAAAGGAAAATAATATCGGAAAGATAGGTCAGGCCTAAAAAAAGAAAAAAAAAAGTTTTGTGCAGTCATTGTTTGACCTTAATCGATTTCTAATGACCTAGAAATAATTAGAGAACTTTACGTTTGGAACAACTGATTGATGCCAATACTTTTGGCATAGCACAGAACCATTCTATTTAAAGCGACGTTGTATGTCAATAATTTTAATTGTACATTTTATATTACATGCTAGGTATGAATGGCGTTAAAATATCAAATCTAGAGGTCATAATTTAGGTCAATAACACTATTTTGCTGATACCACGCACAAAAATTTTGAAATTTATAATTTTCTGCGTTTTATGACC
This sequence comes from Protodeltote pygarga, assembly GCA_936450705.2. Classification (NCBI taxonomy): domain Eukaryota; kingdom Metazoa; phylum Arthropoda; class Insecta; order Lepidoptera; family Noctuidae; genus Protodeltote; species Protodeltote pygarga. Next base: position 3,807,780 of record OW388274.2, read on the forward strand.
ATTAATGTCCACTGAAGTTCATAGATGGCGCTATAAGTATTTTTAGAGAAAATAAGTGTTCGCGCTGATATATCTTTTAGGCCAAAGTCGTCCACAGACTGTATGACGCGTTTTTTAAGATGATCTAACATCTTAATTAGGTAAAAAAACACAAAATCGAATTGAGAACCTCCTCCTTTCTTGAAGTCGGTTAATAACTAAAATGTCAAACTGTTCTATATATAGGATTTACATATTGTATTTGAATACTTAAAGTACGGCCTATTCATTATAATAATAATGAATAAATTTTCCACTTATACATATAGGATTAAAATATGCCTAAACTATTGTTTAGAATTATGATTAGAGTCATTCATCGGATTTTGAGTAATTCTTAAATAATATCATGTCATGTTGAAATATAAAAAAAAAATCACAATATAAATAAAATACTTAGATACTATAAACGGTAATTATTCAATATGTTAATAAGAAGGGAGAGGGTCAAATACTAATCTACTAAAATACACATGCTATGTATGGATTAGATAAAGAAATAGAAAAAAAAACGATTTATTATACCATCTTATTAAAAAGACCTTATAGGATCACGACAAAAATGCGAAATACAAAAAAAACTTTTTTTTTGTTTTGATTAAATTTAGAAATTTTTTATTCTGCATTTCGCACTTTTGTAGTTTGGAATTTTTTTAATTCAATCATATTTATCATTGTATTTAAAAGTATATTTTAAGGGCTCAAGAAACCAAGTTAAGAACGTATTTTACAAAAAGTTTATTTTCTGCAAAAAAAAGAAAATTTGCATTTTTTTTTTCGAAAAAAAAAATCAATGATACAAAATTCTAACAGATGGTATCAATTTTTTTAAAGTAATAAATTAGTATGATTTATTACGATCACATAATGAATTTTGAAAGTTAAACCACGTAAAAACATGTTAGGTAATAAAAATTTGTCAGAAAAATTTTGAAATGTCAATAGCCAAATTTTTACCAATTAGCCAAAAAAAATAAAATGTAAATGATGCATGCAGATTTTACCAATAGGTAGAATACTCACTAAGTTCTCTTTTCCCTGGAAAATTTAAAACACGTTCGGAATACGTAAAACGAAATTATTCACAATAGGATAAAGAATAAATTCATATTTTTTATTTTGTTAAACACAAGATATAATAAATATATTATGGAGTGTACAAAATCATACAAAAAGATTTGCCTTTTGAAATCTTTATAGGACATTAGGAATTTGTTTCACCATTTCCTTGTCTCCAACAGAAAAAAACAACAAAAAGAAAAAATGAGAGAATATGAAAAAGAAAACACTGGTTTTATAATGTCAAAAATGATATAACTTTACTTTTGCCGATTAAACTCAGTTAAACTTATACAGGGTTAGAATAAAAACTTTGCTATTTTTTTTTAAACAGAATCAGAACCTTGTGGGTATGAGAAGAGGCCTTTGCCCTGCAGTGGACAGTTACAGGCTGAATTATTTATCATACATGTATAGAATCAACATCAGAAATACATAGGTTAAGTAAAAAAAAACTGTTTGTGACTTTTTAACGTAATATCAGGGAATGATCTAAGGTTCTTGCGCGAAATTTGTAGTATATCTTATAATGTGTGCGTACACATGAGCAGGCGGCTGAAGAACACAGGAATTTTAGTTTCCATAGTTTGTCAGGAAACTATTGAGATTTTTTCAACATATTAGCTTATTAAATATTTTTTTCAAATTTCTTAATAAATAATCATATTTGTCAAGAAATTTTTAGACTATTTGTATTATTTTATGTTCTTTGTAAATATAACAATGCTTACAATTTTCCTATTTGTCACAAATTCATCCAAAGGTTGTCGCATTTAGCGGAAACACCACCGCTCATTGTACCTTTTTGTATGATTTTTTAAAAATATTATGTTCCCTAAGCTTGTTAAAATGATATATACAACAACGAATATTCTATCTATCTAAATAACAATTAAATTAATTATTTTAAAAAATATTCAGAAGAAGTTCTGTCAAAATAGCTAATGTATTTATAATGACCCTGTATATTTCATTCAGTTTAAACCGATGGAATTACAAGCGATAATATTTTATGAACATTATAACAATATAATTTTGAACCATTGAAGATAATAGTGAAACCATCCCTTATTAGAACTTTAAAGTGTAGTTTAGTCAAAATATAATTGAAAATTATTTATAGGGTGGCATTATTATACTTCGGAAAGGTTTTGCATGTTAATCTTACATACATATAATTAAGAAATACTGGATGTACATTTATTAAAGATATTTAATTAAACTTACAGTTTCTGATCCGGCTGCCGTCACCAATTCCTGCAAAGCTCTTACTGACAGCGCCTGAAAAATTAAAAAATTACAAGTGATTAATGTTGTAAAGTCGTGGTGGCTCATTGGTTATGGACCCGCTTTGCAAGCACGTGGGTGTGCGTTCGATCCTGGCAATTACTACCAATGTGACTTTATCAATATCATAAGTACTAAAACTAAAAATTTCCCGGAAAAAAATTATAACCATGGATTTATAATAGGCTTGACGACAGTATCAAAAAATCGTTGATTTAATGATGTTAGGGGAAACATTATACAAAAAAAATAATTAAAACACTGCTTCAGTTTTATTTAAAAATGTTAGATTATTAAGATTTTCATTAAATAAAACCGTAGTAAAGTTTATTACCGAAATAAAGATTTTTTCGTAAATAGTATATGTGTACCTACATTACGGAAGAAGATTTAAAAATCTTTCGTCACTCCTATTAAAAGTATGATAGCCAGAGTTTAACTTAATACAAAAACACTCACCTGTTCAATAACGAACACGCACTGCGATAGGTCTGGCGGTATGTTCTTGTCGGCAATGTTCTCGAGGAAGCAGTGCCGGTTGCCGAAGCCCTCGGCAGCCAAACACACACGCTCGCCTGTCGCCGTGCACGACAGGCACACCATGTCTTCCTGTAGAAAATATTATAACATTTAGAATGGCAGTATTAATAAAATTCATATAATAGTATATGTTAACAAACTTCATGTCAATAATGTACATGTCAATAAAGTTCATGTCAATAAAGTTCATGTCGATAAAATTCATATTTAATAACGATATTGTCTCACAAATTAATAACCAAAATGTCTTGAATGTAAAAATTGATTTCTTCAATGAAAAGTTAAATCTATATAAATAAAAATCGATTGCTATGTTTGTCTGCGCACTTCAAAGCAGTACCTATTTTGACAAAATTATTTGGAAGGTCCTGGGTGGTGGTGCTGCGATTGGGTTTAATTAGAACCGGTCACGGTCGGTGTGAAGGTCAGAAAGTTGTCAATATATTCTTTTTTTAAACTAGACTTCACTGCTAAATAATTCCAAGACAGTTATAATGTCTTACAGCCTATTAACTATTCAATCATTAATCAAGCGCTCCGGCTATACTTAGACTCCTGGAGCAATCGTGTATTATTCACCGAATACTATTGGCTATACATCATCGGAAACACTCAAAACTCGATCTTATTACAGCGTAATTAAGGCTAAAATTGTACTGTACTTGTTAAATCTCTGTTAAGTCTGAAACTTGGTAGTAAGATACGGCCAAGGTGTTAATTCTGAGTTATGCAGGGGAAATGGATTTAGGGATTATCAACTGATTTCAATTCGAAATTAGGTTATTAATGGGCTACACGGCACGGGTTAGTTAAAGAGAAATATTAAATTGTCTGTTAAATATTTTAAAGCATTTCGATTAAGAGGTTAACAGGGTTTCTGATGATAATTTAATAGATGCGGAATTGCCGACCGAGGTTTTTAATGAGTGGATTCCAAAACGTAGTTTACTTATTTAAAATCGGAATTCTGCAGTAGATACACAGACATGTAACAACTTAGCTATGCAAAATTGCGAGCCTCGACTTTTTTTCCTAGGTTTTACGTTTAGGTACTTAAGTTTCTAATAGGTGGGTTCCAAAACGTAGTTTACTAATTTAAAAATCGGAACAGATCAGTAAGGTACATAGCTATGCAATGCAATAGGGGATCGGACAATTTTTCAGAAAGTATTTAAAATTACTCATTATGGATATTTATATATCCATAATGAGTAATTTTAAATAAAGTATTTATTAAAAGTATTTAAAATTACTCATTATGGATATATAAATATCCATAATGAGTAATTTTAAATACTTTTTAGCTATGAAAAATATTTTTTAAATCAAATAAAGTCATTTAAGTACATAAAACCATGTCCAAAAGTTATTATTTAAAAAATGCCGCGAAAACTCGCGAAAACGCTACAAGAGTCACACGGCGACGGGTGACGTCATTTGAGCGTCATTTAGAGGTTATGTTTATTACAAGTAGGTAACTAAATAGTTTTATGTTTGTGTTTTAGTTGCCGAATGATATAGAAAATTAAATGAATATTTTTTTATGACTATTGTCTCTCAATCCAACACTTTTTTTAGATACAAAACACATTATTTACCACGCACAATACAACTTGTTTGTTACTAGCTTGACTTGTTTTGATTCGAATGACTTCCTATGCTGTGATTGGTGTTGCGCTTGAAGTTTAGAACAGATTAAAAAGATTAGAATTATTGTATTTTATTTATTGATTTAAAAATATAAATCATTGATATTTCCCAGAAATATTTAATGAGTAATAGTTTTATTTTATAAACATTTTTTCTAACTAAGTTTCGGATTTTTTTGAGATTAGTGTCCGGTTGCCTATTATACATACATTTTTATAACCAAAATAACTACATATTTAGTTCTGGAATTGCCTAAAATGTGCACAAACATTGCTTTGGCCCACGACCACCGCTGGCACCCTAGTTAAAGGCACTATTCAAGGGTATTACTTACGCGTTACTGACAGACTAAAGGACTAGGTGCAACGTGCATACACATACAAATAAACATGTAAATAAGTACTGAAGTAAACTAAGCGACTGATAATCCAGTAGGTAGAGGCAAATTCTATTGAACAAAAGCGATGGTTAATAGCGTTTTCCATTCAATTTTAGCGTCGACTCCACACAATGACTGGGAGCGCCTCTCCGATGCCATTTGCAACAATCATTTTCTTCTAGCACTTAGGGTTGGCACTTTTATTAAGTTATTTTATATTGTGTCTTTAAATTCACCAGTTTAAACTGTCTTACTAACAAAAGTGATAATGGTATGTCAGTACGACTGCCAAATCAAAGCCTAGCTAGGGTCCTAGTCAGAATCTAATCGCACTTTCGTTTGTTTTTTTTTCGATTATTAAATCACCAAATTGACGAAACGACAGACGAAAGCATTAAGTACAATTTTACTGATGTCATTTGATGATAGGTTTGACTTTAATAGTCAATACAATATTTCTTTTAAAATTTTGTAGAATATTTTTTCAAAATATTTATGTAACAGTAGCTGAACAAACAGCTAGTATACCTACGCTAAATTCATCAAATACGTTTATCAAAATCAATCAAAATCAAAATATTTTTATTCATGTAGACCATTTTAGGCACTTATGAATAGTCATAATTCTAATATTATTATAGGAGTGACTCTAGTTGCCAGTTCCAAGGGCAGCCTACCCCTCATGGAGAAGAATGAAACTTCAGAAACTTACACGCAGAAACTACTAGAAACTTCATGGTTGCTCTTTTAAATAATGGCTTACAATATTTATGGTAATATACGAATCCTATTACAAAGCGATGTAACTCACGCCGAACCATAATCGATGATAATGATACCTTTACTAACACGATTCTGACCACTATTCATCGGATTTATTGTCAAAATTACAGTGTTTACATAGAGGCGTCAATGAACCGTTGATTTAGTAGGTATATAGAGTTAAATCAAATTAGGTAGCGAAGTTTCACAAGAATGTTAGGTAGGTATTGTTATATATAGTATTGTAAATAAAATATTCCCCCCCCCCTCTTGTAACCATCCAAGATTAAAAATATCGTGTGAGGTATCGTTTGAAAGAACTTTTCATAAGGATTTCAAATATGAGCCTCGTAAAAGTCTGATATTAATCTTAGGCACCACTAAAAATCGTGAATTTTTTTTTAACAAAAAATTAAACCGACTTGACTTCAAATAAACTAAAAAGCTCGAAATAACTTTAAAACGTTTTATTTCGAGCGTTTTATTCATAACTATATTCATTGATTTTATATCTTCAATGTGCGAGCGAGATATCAGATTAGCGAGTATCCGCGCCTTAAACGCATTCACTATTTACTACTCTGGTTGGACTACAAAATAATCACTCGAGCTGATTCGTGATAGCTTAGTGGTATAACCGTTGACTGACAAGTCAGAGGTCTGGTTTGAACCCAAGGCGACCACTGACTCGTAATTATGTGCGTATTACAAATTAATTATCACTTACTCCGTGCCTCGGAAAGCACATAAAGCCGTTGGACCTGCGCCTGATCTCTTTCTGGTCGTGTCGGATTGCCCACCCATCGGACTATTAGAGGAAGGAATAAAGAGCGCACCTGAGTTTGCGCACACACTTGTGTACTATAATATCTCCAGCATAGTTGGCTTATTTTTGTTGAGATTGGCGGCTATGACCGGAATTCAGTCAGAAGGACATTATAAATCACTCACTATACCAGATATTATTCTTTCAATAACAAAGCAGTTCGCCCCTGCTGGTTTATCTAGAATACAACCATATTAGTCGCTGTGTAGAAACTGTAACGAGGGTGAGAGTTCCTACACAGCGACGAAAATGGTTGTATGGGTTGTTTCATAAACCCACCTTATCTCGCTTATAAATTACGAAAACGGGCCATCAACATTTCAGTTATGCAAAATTTTAATTATTAATCCAGCTGGATTCAGGAATTTACACCGGGTTTAGGTCAGGAAAACCTTTTATCTTTGTTGAAAATTTTTGGTGAACCTTTTTAGAAAGTTATTATATAGAACTAACACTTTGCCAGCGACTTTGTTCATTTTTCATCCGCTATTTAACTTGTTTTGGAGTGGAATTTCACGCGGATGCAGGGCAGTGGACGCAGGAGACTATAGTACACAAGTGTGTGGGGCGCAGAGCCAACAGCTTCACGTGTTTTCCGAGGCACGGAGTAGCTGATAATTCTAGTTTAAGATAGTTATTCCCCCAAAAAAAAAAAATACAATTCACTGATAGGTATTGAGAAATACATGATGAACTGAAAAGATAAACTTATATTCTTCGACCGTAATTTGACGTTGCTACTAAATAGTAACAGTTTTTTAAAGTTCAGATCTAGTTTCAGTTTCTATAATTAATTTATAATACGCACATAACTTACGAAAAGTCAGCGGTGCGTGCCTTGGATTCTAACCTGAGACCTCTGACTTGCCAGTCAATAGTCATACCACTAGGCTATCAGGATTCATAAAAGCAAAGCGTGGTATAATCACAATGTCTTCCGAGTATGTTTTTTACATTGACTGGACCAATTAAATTCCAGTAAAAGTTGCATATATTTTTATCAATCAATGTCATTCCTTTCTTGCGATAACTGGAAGTGTTAGAAGGGATTTTGTTTTGGGTAAATTGCCTTTTTCACACTAGGGAGGACCGGGGCATAAATCATGTGAGCCAGTTTAATATTAAAGTCGAGATATCAACGGAATTACGGCATATCAGTCGGTATAACATTCATACACCGGACTCAATAGTATAATTGACTTTCCAATGGACTTTTCTAACTGTTCCCATTAGCGAGATGTCCAAGTATATAATGTGCTTCTAAATTATCTGCCACAGGTGCAATGGGAGAAAGTATTGGGTATATAGATTACAATAGTGAAGAAATTTCGTACCCCGGAACAGTAAAAAAAAAATTGGAGCATGGAGTAGAATTAGACCTACGCAATAAAACGCAGGCAAAAGAAAAAAAATTATGACGTTAGACAAAAAAAATTACTTCACTATTGTAATATAAATAACCAATATTATCTCCCATTGCAGCCGTAGCAGATAATTTAGAAGCACCTTATATAATGAAAGAGGAAAAGGTGCAATGTTTCTTTTCATTTCTCAGAGGTTACTTTCTATTTACCTGGCGAAAAAAAGGAGGTTTTCAAATTGAAGTGTATAAACCGGATCTGGTATATTTGTGCGCCGCGCGGCGGGCAATATGTGCGAATGGCCATTTATGCGGAAGGTCATTTCTGCTAAAAGACTTTTGCGCGAAAAAAGCCTTGCAACCTTCGCTTTTTTTTAACGGGGACAGAAATTCATAAAATGTGCTTCGTCTGCCTAGGGAAGAGCAGAGAGGCTACTCATTCTGCCGGCTTTCCCCGCCCTGGGTCTTTCCAGGTTACTCATGCCAACTACCCCGGTGATCTCGCACATCTATCTAAGTCCCGAGGGTTGCGAGGCACAGTTGTCAATAAATTCGACAAGAAATTACGGCAAAAGAGGTTTTAAAAGGAATTTGAAATCAATAATGCATTTTCGCAGTACGCTAAACAATTTGTATTCCTACCAAACTTGGTAAATTTTAATTATCAAGGAAAAACTAGCAAAATGCTCGTGCAAACTTACGCTAAATAATTTGCATATTTAATGTATAATAAACATGCAGTTTCTGCTTTATGCAAAGTTTACGAAGTAGTTTTCAAGGAGAAGGCCACTGTGTCTACAATTCTAAGTAGAAAATGGACAAAGCCTTGCCGGCTAGCAACATTATTCGTGTTCCGGTATAATCTAGCCGTCCAACATCGCCTTCCTGCTTTAAAGCGCCTCTTTACGCTAATCTGCTATCTCGCTCGCACATTAAAGATATAAAATCAATGAATATAGTTATGAAAAATCGAACGAAACCATTTGAAGGAGAACAACATTACACAGTTTTACAAACATTTTAGCTTGATCGAAACATGTTTTCAGTCATAAAAATAGTTATTTAGTTCGATTTTTCATAACTAAACGAATCTCATACGCTATAATTTGTAGGTAACGAGAGTCTGAAACGTTTTTTTAGATAAAAACTACATTTTATTTAGAATCAAAAAAAGGAAAACTAGTTTCTGGTCGCAACTTTTTTTAATAATGTAAGTAAGTGACAACCCTAACCGTCAGAACACCAATTACCGGTTCTTTTCACGCGGACTGGAGTTTTCATTTAATTTCTATTCTGAAAAATTATAATTATTTAAAGGCATTTATATAGGCAAATCTATTGTTTTTTACTCTCTTAGTGTATGTAATAGCAAAAAAAATGGACAATTAAACTTTCATGACGAGATGAGTAAGGGCGGGGATACACCAAAGTAGAGACAAGATGTGTTTCATACAAATGTAAAAAATATCATTTATTTCAACGCAGTTTGGCGCCAAAAAATAAATATTATTGTAACTGGAAGAATGGTATAGAAATATAAAAAATAAAAATGATAAACTAACACTAATTTTAAAAACTATAAATGTGGTAAAAAAGATACAAAAATATGTTTGATATTATTATTATGTATCAATTTAATTATTAGTAATTGACCAATACAACTGATTCAGTGAGTAATTGTCGGAATTCGACGGTATTTTTCTATAAATTTTAGCACTTATTCTTACTAACTTTTACTATGCCAAGTTTCACAGTTTCCGTGCGCGTAATATTCTTAAAAAGGTATCCATAGTTTTTGTATTATTAAAATAGATAATTAGCCATCCAGGGACCCACTCAAACACAAAAAAAAATCAATCTAACAGTTCTCGAATCCAGGGACGCACTCAAACACAAAAACAATCATCAAATCAATCCAGCATTGCTCGAGTTTTGCGTAGAGTAATACATTTATACATTTTTATTTCTAAGAATATATAAATAAACATAAGATTACTCTTAAACAATTTGCAAATTTCACTACCAGAATTTTGACGCCATAGTCAGAGTTTTGTCGCTATCGTCTATAAATAAATGTCAGTTAGACAAGAGACATTTTGTTCAGGTTCGTGCCAAGTCCCCGGATTCAATCACTCCACTAGGTAATGTTAACGGTCGGTATTATTAGAATTAAGGTCCCATGTGAATTGTTGGGGTAATGGGTAGATGATGTATAGAAATCTCGTAAGATAAGATATACGGCACGAGACCTAGATACCTAGTTAATGACTCAAAAACTTAACTTCGACAAGCTATTAATTATTCAACAGTTACTATGGGACCAACCCTGAAATCGTAAAAAAAAATCAGCTGTTCCATACATTTTGTTGAGTCATGTGAACATAAATGTATGGAGCAGCAGATTTTATTTTTGCTAATTCAGGGTTGGTCCCATAGTAAAAGTTGTTAATAATGATGAGTTTAATTACCCCTTTTAAGGATGCTGGTGTTTTACAAATAACCCTGTATATCGACTGTCAAAGATCTTCATGACAACCGGGGTCAACGGCTTAACGTGCTTTCCGAGGCACGCAGCAAGTGATAATTAATTTATAATACGCACATAACTTAAGAAAAATCAGAGATGCGCGTCTTGGATTCGAACCTGAGACCTTTGACTTGGTAGTCTAACGGTCATACCACTACCACTGGTCATAAATAAACTACATTCATAGTAAATCAGGGTTACCATAATAATTAATTGAAATCCTCAAACAACATACAGCTATAGCATAGACAACTAACGCCAACGGGGTGTGGCCATAAATAACGTAGAAACACAGTAATTCGGCAACTGCTGGTCGTAACCTTTAATTATAATCATGGGCGGTTCTATGGAACTGCCCTTTAATAATATTGTGTGCTAATTTTGTTGCGAGGGTGAGGGTATAACAATATTTATAATTACAGGGATTGGGTCTACCGGTTAACTACTAGAATTAGATTTGAGTGAACTATATCGCAAAAAGCTTAATGGACGAAAGTGAGTTTTTTAACCTACTTCAAATTGAGGAGGTTTAATTCGTACCTTTACTTTGTACATTATATATTTGAAAGAAAGAAGAAAATAAACATAAATATTTTTTTAAGTCATCTGCGACGCCATTTGCGTAACATCTGTGGTGCCAGTTTTTGAGCGCAGGGGTCTTAGTCTCAAAACTACCGAATTCCGAAGTATATCCGAAATATTTATCAACCGAAAAGTTGAATATCAAGAGTTTAGTACATTTAACGTTAAGAACGACAGATTTACATACAAACTGTTACCCTCTTTTTCATCTACTTAGGGGGGGAATTTCAGAAAATCCTTCCTTAGTGCACCCTTACGGTACTGAAAGAATATTGTCTCAAAATGTCAAGTCCCTAGGACTACCGGTTTAGGCTGTGCGTTGTCTGTCAGTCAGTCACGGTACCATTTTATAAGTATAGATAGAAGATTAGTTTAGAATTTTAGATTTTTTTTTTGAACATTGCTCTATACGGGATACCTGAATACCTACCAAACTTTTTATTAACCCTCGTTTGCTTTTCGTAGAACGCGAACAATACCCTTGACGCCATACCAGGCCGCTCTTTTCTTAATAAGCTAACCCTCCAAATTGTTAATTAGGATGGGCGCGCAAAATTTGAATTACAATTTTAAAGGAGTTTTATCTTATTAATTTCTTTGAGATGGAGTATGCCGGTGGATGGTGGCGGCTCAAGACCGGACTTAACTGAATTTTAAGGGGGAGGCCTATGCTGTGTCAGCAGTGGAAGTCTACCGTCTATGTTGATGATGATCATGAATTTCTCTGAAGAGTTAAGTAAAGGCAATATTTCTCTAATATTTTTCAAACTGTCTAACACATGATTTAACTGTTTTAAAACGGGTATTAATCGCGTCATACCTTGCTAATGCTATTGGATTTTCCCGACGTTTCGACTAAGTTGCAAGCTAAAACTCCCGGTCTTACTTATAAATATTTACATATAGAGTTGCAGCCTCCGGAATCTTAAGTGTTACAAGTCCAATGCATTAAAAAGTTTAATGACCTGATGAATGATAATGTCTTTTGAAGACCTACTAAGTATAGTGCGATAGCGATGGCGACTCTTTATAAATAATTTGTTCGACAAATCTACATAATAGTTCGAATATAAAGAATAGTTATTACTCACCGTACGCAAGAATGAAACATCATCTTGCTCGCTCGCTCCTCCCTCTGCTTCCGCCATCTTGGTTTCTCAGTCAACTGTCAGTGCGTCACTGCAACGTTGCCATAACACTCGAAATGCATCACTGTGGACAAACAAAATGTTGTTTTAGTAAATAAATTATTACAATTGTAGGAGGTTCTTTATAATAAGAATCATTACAATTAAGACTACAGTATTAGGTTCTTTAAGAGAGTCAATTGGTTTTTTAAAGGTCAACAACGCGCATGTTGTTCCTGGTATTGCAAGCGTCCATTCTACGATAATAGCTTACCATCAGCCATAAGCTTGTCTGCCACCATTGTAGTATAAAAAACTCATGAAAGGTTGAGAAATGAGTCATTAAGCCCTTAGCTGCTGTTGCTTTAGTTTAATTGCTATAGCTGGAGGCCTTTAGGTCTCGCTAGAAGTCTGTTTAAGCAATCTGAGCTCGAAGAGCACGTAGAGCACGTAGAAAAAAGAATTAAAAATGAGTCACAATAGAAAACTAATGAGTCTTGGGGCTACCAGATTTTAAAAGATTTTTGCATTATGATAGAACTGAATTTTGATAGAACAAGTAGCTTAGGTACCAGTGCGGCTGTTGGCTGTGGGTACCAAGTTCAACTCAAAAACTTCAACTCAATTTTTTTCAAAATTATTACGATAGCTGTAAAAGGAACAAAAATCACCAGTGTGATGATTTATATTCTCTCCACAAAAGCCTGACGTTGACGTAAAAAAGTTTCGCGAGCTGCGGGTACTCTTTTTTAAATAGAGATATAAAATTGAACTTAAGATTAATGGTGTAGGTGGCAACTGGTATGCTTAAAAACTGACCCACATAAGAGATTACTACTTTATGTATAAGTTAATGGTTAACTGGAACCTTTACCTAAAACTATTTGTTACAAATTACAATATATTCTAACTAAATATTACAAGTAGTTAAGTAAATATAAAACCCTAACAATAATCCTAGTCATGATCATAGACATATTCTTGCCAAACCATCAAGTAGAGCTGCGATAAAACTTATCGATATTTTCATGAACAAACATTACATTTATTGAATCTAGCATCGCTGTATTTAAAAAAATGAGATTTTTAGTATGGCTAAACAGCCAAAAATAAAGCTTAACCCATTCCCATGAATCTCATATGATTTTATTTATTGTGTCTGTTGTCGGAACTGCGAACCTGTTAAGCACTGGTGTGGTGATGTTATTCAACACAACTTTAAACGCTACGCAGCAGACCCTCTTTTTCAAAGATTATTGCAGCAAACACAATTCTGCTCGGAATCGATTTTTTCTGTCTATAAAAATTTCGAACTTCAGAGTTTGCATAGTATGCATAAATACTTTATAAATGTTTATGTTTAATAATAACCTAACCAAACTCCATAAAATCGAATCGTTTATCTTTAAGAAAGTAGATAAGACACTGAAAGTACAAGTAATTTTGTATGGTCTACATCCTTACTACAAGTACTTATTTTTTATTCTTATTTTTAATCCACTGGTGTGTCTGACGGGTTCATCGATAACCACAAGTTCGATGATCTCACAACACTAGTAAGTACTAAGTGAATAAAAATGCAAGTAACTTTTCGTAAATATTCCGACCTCAACCTGTTGTATTCGGGTTGGAATAGGTACAGAGTAAACACAAATGGAGCGATAATAAAGGCAAGCAAACATTTTTTGCATTCCGAGAAAAAATGCAGTGCATAGGTCACGTACACGACAGCCCTATACGCAGTGTTATTTATTTTGGCAGCAAAAAATGAGACAGCAATACAAATAAATAGAAAATTTAAATAATTTTATCAAACAACAAACCATGAATGCCTTACGGTTGTGCCAATATGGGAACTAGTACAGAATGTGCCAAAAATCGGTAATGTTAGCACATTATGGATTCACTCTTGGTAGCTATTCAATAAATACTTTTTTTAACATCTACATTGCAGGCTATGCGTGTGTGAAGCATAACTAAGACAGTACAAATACTGTCTTAATTATGCTTCACAAAATTAATAAATATTCTTTAATTCTGGCGCTAATTATCAACAAGTCCCATATACCAACGTTTCTATAAGTGTTTCGTAAACACTCACCACAGTATAATAATCATATTATAATAATTATGCTCTTACGCTAACATGCTCTTCACGAGTATATTGAATAACGAATTGACAACGATAATGTATAGAGAAAGTTTGACTCTTTTTAGTATTTTAGAAACCTGTATTTTTCATATCTGTATTAATTAATCAATTTTGGCCTATCTTTTACCAAATTGATATCTTACACCAAAAAAAAAATTAAGAAAGTAAAATACAGGATTTGAAAAAGCGACATTAAACCAAATAGCCTAAGCTTTTGACCTTTGACCTAATATTATTTTTTAAAAGCACTTTTCGCACAAACGACGTGCTAAAATTGTTTACAACTCTAACAAATAGGAGTATAAAAGCATACGCTCCATTTCTTCATACTCCACGAGCTTTGGTAACTGAATTAATTATACCTTCGTGATACAGCGCTTTCGAGCTTAATCTTTGAACTGTTTTTCAGCTGAGTTGAGAGATTGAAAACCCTGCCGCGTTTGGAAATATTTTACTCAAGAAAAGTCTTAAGAGATGTTCAAAAAAGTTTTGAAAGATTGATTACAAAATGTATTTATGATCGGTTTGCTGGCTTCTTTGTTTATGAATTGGCTAATGATGCTGCCATAATCGTTATCGTTGCGTATGGCATTCATACTGCGGCTATATCCAAGTTTGTCAATAAATGTTCTTGCTGCCATAATGAAACTATAACTAGCAAGCTAGCTCTCAAAACGATTATTGCTTTCTTACTACCTTTAGAGATTTTAATTTGACGAGAAAAGAATGGATATTACTGTATGCTTATTTATTATTAAACCATACATGTGCTGATTTTTGTATTTTTTTATTATTATTTGGACAGTCTAAAATCGTCAACATACAGTGAGCTATCGTGGTTATTAATGCTCGATCCTTCTCTGTATGAGAAGAGGCCTTTGCCATGCAGTTGGACAGATACAGGTTGATTTATTAATTTAAACAACTAGGTAGTGATATTAAATATTAATATCTATTATAAACATTCGTTCATTTCTATGCTATGCCAATCTACCGTTAGTTGCAGTGGCGGAGACTCCATACAACTCGACTCCTACTGTCTTTCCATTGAAAAATGGTACAGTCAATAATGGCTACTGACTGTGCCATTGGTTTTTTTCTAGGTTGGCTCTAGCTTACTCCTAGGAAAAATTCACCCTCCGCCACTGGTTCGTTGTATTTTAATTAGTTAATTTAACGATAATTATGAGCATTCATTTAGTCTGGGCATCCCCCAAGGTATTGAACCTTGAGCTGCTCGCAGTGTATTACTATTATTATGACGCAGAAGGTCTCATAATGGTCGTTTGCTGATTATTAATAAGTTATTAAATAGGTTATAAGGTTATATTTACTTTGTAATGATAATAAGCTTTTTAGAAAGAAAAAAAGAAAAAATAATAGCTTTTGATGATCTCTGATTTCTTAGATTATTCTCCTCAAAGAATAGGAGAATAACTATTAAAAACAATGGAATTATACCCCTGCTAGGGTAGAATAGGCGTAGAGGTCGCGCCAGGTAGCTAATTAATAATATTATTAAGATACAACTACTAGCTTTTTGGTATTAAGTACCTCTTCCTTTCTTTGTACAGTTAACACTGTAAGTGTACAATAGGCTGTAATCGCACTAAACGATCTTTTAGACTAAACTTAGGAATGGGATGGACAGAAAGGTCAAGGTCCACGTTTGATAAATGATAAGAATGCTCGCTGGAATGAACAGAATTCTGTAGATACAGTCTCGCTCGCTGCCCCTAGACCAACGAGACAGTCAAAATGAATATCTGCATAAAATACACCATACAGTTACAAATATGAATATCTTCTAGGTTTGCTGGAAGAAAACTCAGCACTGAGTTAAGCTCGCCTTTGTACTATCGC
Organism: Protodeltote pygarga; assembly: GCA_936450705.2. NCBI lineage: Eukaryota > Metazoa > Arthropoda > Insecta > Lepidoptera > Noctuidae > Protodeltote > Protodeltote pygarga. The sequence goes on from OW388274.2 coordinate 3,823,933, forward strand.
GGACACGAACGGTGCACCACTTTGTGATCAAAATGCTTTGAACGATGCTACGTGCGTAGCGGCGGAGCTAGTGCTACGATCGGACGCCGGGTGCAAGCGATTGTAACCTTAAGAGTGGTGCACCGGCTTTGTCCACGATAGTACATTATGTTTTTTGTTTCCCTTTTGTATCTATCTATTTATTTGTGTATAATAAAGAATTATGAACTTCTATCTCATAAAAAATAACTTCATTTTCTACCATACCTACATTTTCATTTTATACTGGATCTTGCTGTTCTAGTCTAACGAGCTACACCTAATTACCCCGCACTACTCCAGGCCAAACGTTTGCATACGAAATTGCCCCGTGCATTTGGAACTAATGTCGTTTTTTACCAAAGTACGCGAGGGCGTCATTTATTTCAAAAGTTGGGGCGAAAGATGTTTTAGAAATTAAATGTGTTTATATGCGAATTGTTATTAAATCAAATTACGTTAGTTATTTTGTAATGTAATGTCGCAAAAACTAAGACATTGTATAAGGCCCCGTTTCACAGACTCCAGATAGGGTCCTTGATACATTAAAAAATGCTACTATAAAGTTTATCAAAATTTGATCAGTCGTTTTTGCGTGGAAAAGTAATAAACATCCATCTTTTCATCTTTTCATAATTAGTAGATCATCTCATCTCATCTGTCCTAATTCCTAATCAGAGCTTGCTCACCCATCACGACTACGCTTTTCAATAACAAAATTTACTTAACCTTTGACTAACAATTTATTTCCTTCCTTTGTGTCTTATTTCTCGGTATTTAAAGATTAATGACTATCATCATAGGTCATGACCGAGAACCTAGACAAATCAAAAGCCTGCCAAATCCCAGCCAAGGCAAGCCGATGCCCTGAGTCTAACCCTTGAACAATAATACGCGACCTTGTGGACTATTTATACACAATTCAATGCCGTTATATTGCCTTTTATATACTAGCTTTTCACATGGATTCGCTCTCGTAGTTCAAATTTTTCAGAGATACAAAGCTTGTTTTATTTTTTACTGTTAAGAGGTGTTTGTTTATTTGTCAAATTTTAAGGTTCCGTACCCGGGTGCCAAACGGGACCATATTACTAAGCGTCTGTTGTCCATCCGTCTGTCCCAGGGCTTAATCTTTTGAACCGTAATAGGCTAGGCAAGTGTTTAACTTGAAATTTTCACATTTTTTTACTACTATAACCGCTATACCAACAAATAATAGAAATAAAATAAAGTTAATGGGAATTTGAATGATACTTCACACCCCGAAGGCGCGTATATAAGAATTTTCTGTTGTGTCTCATTTGATTCTGATCTGATTAATTGAAGTACCATCTAATGTTGTCTTGATAAAAATCAAAATTGCAAGTCCTTGCCAACTGTTTAACCCCTAAGCTATACGTCATACTATGCAGGTAAGGTAAGTCTCAAAAGGTCACAGTTACTGTACTGCATTCGTATGCAAATGTGGCCTTACACAACACTGCACTAAGCGTGATTTATACCTGGGAGACACAGCACCAGCTAGCTGTATATATAGGATGTTTTACTAAAGGCTTCGGCTGTGTTCGGGTGTTTTCGGAAAAAGTTGAATGTATTTGCTATTTGAGTAATGAGATATAGAATTTTATAGATATGGTTTTTCATTTTGATACGAGTCTCAGAGGTATCACACTGCATAAGTCAGTGTAAGATAATGTGTCGGCTTATGGGATAGATGATATTAACTATTGCAAATTGATGAAATCTAACACTTATTCATATTAATCTTAATCTAAGACACCACTGACTAACGGTGAAGAAAACTTCCTAAGGAAACCTGGACTACCACCACCTAGCGTGGTGATTAATGCCCAATCCTTCTCTGTGTGAGAAGAGGCCTTTGTCCTGTAGTGGGACAGTTACAGACTGATTTATTTTTATTTATTATTTATTTTCACAGTAACGGCGAAACGACGATGAAATTTTTAAGAAAAGTGCTTGAGTTAAATAAAATAAAAGTAGGTACTCCAACCGATGACACATTTTATGTCGCTGAGCCATCAGAGTAAGTACAGTGATAAAATATAATGTAATATAATAGAATACACGCCAAGAGGTCAAGCCGAAAAATACTAGGAGAATATTTTCTTGATATTTTTCCGGTTCACAATTTGTTATATTACATATTATACCATTTATTATAAGCACTGATAGCCTAGTGGTATGACCGTCGACTAACAAGTCAGAGGTCTCGAGTTCGATCCCAAGGCGCGCACCTCTGACTTTTCGTAAGTTATGTGCGTATTATAAATTAATTATCAGTTGCTAAACGGTGAGGGCACACATCGTGATGAAACCAGCACACCGGAGAGATTTTTCAATGGTGTGTAAAGCCATGTCAGAGGCCTACGGGCGGTATAAACTCTGACACGGTTGTTCATCAACCATACGATAAGAAAAAGACCATTTATTATAACTAGTGGTTCATTCAGTGGTTGAAATTCGACCGTATTTTTTTTTATAAATTTTAGTTTTCTGCACTTCGCCAAATTATTATTGTGTGAATTAAATAACAAAAATAACACCGTATTTACTTATAAACGCCGCAGAATTTGTAATCTTTTTATTGATTAATATATATACACTAATATATACTTATGTATTTCGTTTTTGTTGCTAACGCTACAATACAGTGCAATCGAGCCAAGGGTCGCATTCATCATCATTAAAATGTATTCAACATTGTATGAATAACCCAGCGTGTGAAACTGAAAGATAAATGCTCTCTTTTAGAATAAACAAAGGAGAGGGCGAGGCCTATGTCTAACTGTGGATTGAGGCTTTAGTTGATTGATTACACCTAACATCACAATCATATTTTCCTGGCTATTGTTTCCCGTCATTGTTTTTATTTATACACCCTGTTGCTTTAAAGACCTGCCAAATTTTAGGAGGTAATAAGGTCCATGAAACTGAACTACTTTCCTCAAGAAACATAGGTCGAAATCTGAAAATCAAAATGGACTTTTCATACAGTGACTACTGTACCATAGCCCCTATACTGTAGCTGTAAACATGTCCCTAAATAATCAAAATTAGATCCAGCTAGTCCCTAACATGTCCCCAAGCAACGCCCAAGTCCCATTCCTACTGTTGGTTTGGTTTAATTGCTTTAGCTGGAGGCCTTTTGGACAAGTCCGATTAATTAGTCTGAGCTCTCTAGATAGAGCTATAACTGAGAGAGACCGCGTAGAAAAAAATAAAGAATAAAGCGGGTATTTTGAATTCCACATAACTGGTTGTTAGATTTCTACATAATAAAAAAAAGAAACATGCACACTAATGCAAAAACACTTTATAAAAATATTTATGTGATTCTTCCGTATGATATGAATATGAAACCTGGTGTCAGAGTTTAAACTACCCGTAGGTCTCTGACATGGCTTTACACACCATTGAAATCTTTCAGGTGTGCTGGTTTCATCACGATGTTCTCCCTCACCGTTTTAGCAACTGATAATTTATTTATAATACGCACATAATTTACGAAAAGTCAGAGGTGCGCGTCTTGGGGTCGTACTCGAGACCTGACTTGTCAGTCGACGGTCATACCACTAGGCTATCAGTGCTGTATGCTGTTTTATTTATGTGATTATTTTGATATTAACAACGTCAGCAAGTCGCAGCATTTACACAGACCATTGTTCAGAGTTTCCTTGTTTTGCGACTTATAACGAGCCCAGTGCTCATTAGTGAAGTTACAATTAAATATTCCATAATTATGAAGAATCTCTTGCGTATGCAGTAAGACCGTGTACACACGTGTAATGAAACGTGAATTCTTTATGTAAACAGGTGTTTATGTTTGTGTATTCAGTATTAGGTGTCGGTTTTTTTACGAGAACTCTAACGAGCTCGCAACACTCGTTTTGACAGCGACGATCTATCTAGATCGTTTCTTTTTTAACCGACTTTAAAAAGGAGGAGGTTCTATGTTTGGATGTTATTCACCAATTTCTCAGCCTCATTAACTTGGAACCGATCTCTACAAGAAGAACACTGTTAAGAACTTGTCTTGGAACCGATTCCAAAAAACATACATAAAATACCTACTTTATAACTACTTTATAACAACTAAAATTTCCGCTGCACTGTTCGCTGGTGTAAACTAACCTTAATAGTGTAAATACCGAACTAAGATTTGTTTTTTATTTTATTTTATTAAAAGAGGAGGTTGTCTGGAGCTAAATGAGAGCATTCACCTCAATATTCAAATGTAAAAGAGTATCGTAAACATTGTGGTTAGTCCCTTTCACTCGATTTACCAAACGACATACTTATTTGGAATGTTTGAGATGAAACCGAGCGTTCAGTACAAGGGGCAAAGGTTTGATTGTACGCATTACTGAGAATTGTTGAGATTTGTCCTAATAACAGGGTAAAGTGGGGTAACATATTAAAGGGATGTATATCACTACTTAGTATAAAACAAAGTCGCTTCCCGCGTCTGTCCTGTACCTATGAATGCTTAGATCTTTAAAACTACGCAACGGATTTTGATGTGCTTTTTTTAAATAGATAGTGATTCAAGAGGAAGGTTTATATGTATAATACATGCATATTAGCGTAACCGTGCGAAGCCGGGGCGGGTCGCTAGTTGTGTATAATTCACAGAAAAAGCTGTAGCTATTCAGCGAGGCAATGCAGCCAGCAGTTTGGGAACGTTGTCTACGGTAGCGGTCTTTTAGTTTAAGGTTTTATTTATCTGTATTTATTTATTTTTAAGGTAGGTAGTAAGATTTGTATATAGGTAGGTATAGATAGTTTTAATTTCTATTGTTAAAAATGATAGCTTGTAATATTAAAATGTACTCGGAAAAATATAACGACATTTTTAATAAGTATAGTTTACAAATTAGAGGTCGCCATTGTCGAAATTAGACCATATAATAATTTTTTTTTTCCTAAACATTAAAGTCGACAAAAATAAATATAGAGTTACTAACAGAAGAGAAAATACTAAAACTATAATTTTAACTTAAAATAGTTTGGTAAAATGGTTAAAAATTTTAAGTGTTTAAAAAGGCTACAACGCGTAGACAGCCGTAGGCCGTAGCACTTCCGTAGCTAAATGCTACGACGTTTGCAATTTGAGTGGATTAGTTATTAATTAAGTTATGGCGCATTTACACTTAGCTTTCATTCGGATATTAAAACTGGAAGTTATATATTTACTATATCCTTTTTTAAAGCCTACAAAGATCCGATATAATAGGTTATATCGGATCCATCTAGGTTTAAAAAAAGTGTACTGGTCTTGAGAAGAAATGCCGAAATCAACTCAAGGATCGAAATCGTTTTTGAAGTTCACACAATAATAAAAAATCCGTATAATGTACAATCGTGGACAAAGCCGGTGCACCGGCCGTGCAAAGGCAGGTGCTCCATCGTAGACCACAACGCCACTTACCATCAGGTGGGTTCGTGGTCAAACACATGTCTTTACATTATTAAAAAAAAAACACTCTAGCTAGCCCCGCCCCTATGCACGAAGCAGCGTTTATAATGATAAATTTTCTAACATTACAAATATAAATATATTCGGATTAAGCATTCTAACAAAAATGTAAACGAGCCATTAGTCTAAACGTACCATAACTGAGATGGAAATGAATAATTATATCAGAGGTTTAATTTAACGGGATATAACTTTATTAAGTTCGGACTCTGGGCTCCATTAAGTTTAAGTTAGGATTAATTTCGAAACTGGACTTTAGTAAAGCTTTGAATTTGACCTGATACTATCTACAGATGAAGTTTAAATTTAATATTTGTGTTAATTTTGATAACAGGATCTGATAACGAACGAAAAAATATTTAAAATTTTCTATTCATTTTTTTAACTCTTTTTTATAGGTAAGTATATATTATATTTAATTTATTAATAATTGCACAAATTATTGAACATAAATTTTGACGCTGCCTTAACTATGAAAGATATATTTTTGAGTTCTAGAAAAAAGATGTGAAGCTTGAAAATGCCTATAAAAAAGTCAAGGATTATTAACATTATGCCCAACGAAGTGGGCACGAATCATTTAGTTCTAAAATAAGTTTGAATCTTTAGTGTTCTAATCATTCTGAAATCATTTGGTTTATAAACAATCTGGTGTCAGAGTTTAAACCGTCTTTTTAAGCCTCTGACATGGCTTAACACATCATCGGATATCTATCAAGCTGTCACCGTTATAAGCAAGTAAATTCGAATAGTAAGTAATCCAGGATTCAAACCTAAGTCCTTTGATTTGGCAATCCAAAGGTTAAACCACTAGGCTATCACTGAATTTCTTGGAAGTAATAAATAATAATTAGTCACTGGTAATACTACTGGTAAGAGATAATTACTCGAGTCTAATTAGTTCTAGACAGAACTTATCATCAATATTTATTAGGTAGTCAGCTTTCTTAGAATTAGCTAAGTCTAATTCCCAACAGCATATAAAATTAGCTTACTTAATTAGCTCATTAAAGAGCGAGAACAACTAGAGTCACTCTTATAATAAACAATATTAGAATTATGACTATTCATAAGTGCCTTATGGTCTACATGAATAAAAATATTTTGATTTTGATTTTAGAAATGAGGAATAATAGGAGGAATGAAGAAATATAATGAGGAAACTTACTGTTATGTGCCGCCGACATGCAAATAACCTTCTATTCGGTCAAGTTTTGTATATGTTTGTTTGTTTGTTACTTTTTTACGCCGGAACCTCTGGACCGATTATCCTAAAATTTTGTATATACGTTGTCAGGTGTACAGTATCGGATATAGGATTCCTTTTATCCCGAAAAAAGGTACTGTTCCCGAGGAAAACAACAAAAACGTTCTTATAAAAGATGGCGCCACGTGTTTTTCAAATGATTGAATTTTACATTCGCGCGCAAAAGCTAGTTTTTTAATACGCACATAACTTACGAAAAGTCAGAGGTGCGCCCTGGCTCACGGCTCTTAAATAAATCGCAGAAATTTTACTCAAAGATAGAATGTTATACCATCTTACATAAACCCTGTAACATACTGTGTTCTATAAATTCCGCTGTTACCCAACATTATATCCGGCGTTTCACAATTCCGCGCAAATGCTAGAGAGTTCAGCCAAACAACTATACCTTCATATATAAGGCGCCTAAATCGCTAAACCTCTATCCCGACCCTTGCTTATGCCAGTTCGACTGAGCCTATAGCCATATACGTACCTAAATAATTAAAATCAGATCCAGCTAGTCCCTAGCATATACCCAAACAACGTCCTAAGCCTTGAGTCCCATTAGCGCCTTTAGCTGCTGTTGCTTTAGGTTTACTTTAATTGATTTAGCTGGAGGCTTTTAGATCTCGCTAGGAGTTCGGTTAATCAGTCTGGGCTAACTAGAGCTATAACTGAGAGAGACCACGTAGAAAAAATAAAATTAACTGCTGTCTTGCTCGCACATTAAACTGAATTATTTGAGAAAAATTGCAAAAAAGACAAGTTATGGAGAAGTGAAGATATCTATTTGATCAGAACAAGTTTTAAATCAGCTATTTTTATGTTTGAAAACTTGTCCGATTATTGTTCAATATGTATAACATCAAATTCTATTAATATTATAAATTTGTGAGGATGGATGGATAGATTAATGGATGGATGGATGTTTGTTGTCACGCAAAAAGTAATGAACGCATTTTGATGAAACTTTACAGTAATATAGCTTATACATGAGAATAACACATTAACTACTATTGCATACCATGTGGGCGAAGCCGAGGGCGGAAGCTAGTTACTTATAAGTATGAATAGTTTTATTTATTTATTTATTATACACTTTATTGTACACCAAATAAAAATGTACATGTAACAAATCATACTTAGGTACAATGGGCGGCTTTATCGCACACAGCGATCTCTTCCAAGCAACCTTTGGATGGACAGGAATGTTAAGAAAAGACAACGGGCGGTCAAGTGTACAAGATATAATATACAAGATATACATATGTACTTAAATTTAATAAATAAAATACATATTACTTTACATAAATTAAATAAGTACCTAAGTTTTTAAGTAAGTTTAAGTAAGTAAGTAAGTTAGTAAGTTTTACTTATAAGTATGAATAAATAAACTAGTTTATTCTATCCCAGTTCTAGTGAAGCTACCCTCCGCATCAGATGTTCAAACATTCTCGAATTCCTGTTTAATAAAATGCAGTTCTTCAGAATATACAATTGACTGCATAACTTTGTGTCTTAATTTATTCAAGTTGTTAACCTCCACGCTAAATTGAACACTAACTTGTATAAGTTAGTGTTCAATTTAGCGTGGAGGTTAACGACAGGCAGTTGGCTAATTGTTGTTGTTTTGGCTAATTCAGACTTAGGGTGTATACCCTAAGTCTGAATTAGCCAAAACAAAATAATTCGTGATTATACTGCAATTCGCACAAGGTAGTTGCTAGTTGCCGAGCAAAATGAAACTGTAACAGCTTGTACTATAGTACAATTTAGCTTAAACTTGCAATAAATACAAGGAAGGTACAGTCGGTGTCTACAATTTGTGGAAATTGCAAACGTGTCGGTATTTCCCCGGAGCATTCGGAACACATACGAACCACGACGGAATTAACCGATTGTATTGATGTTCAGATGACATGGTTACTCGCAAATTATAATGTACTAAGTAGTTTCCGCCCGCGTGGTATGTCGATAAATTGTAGCCCATAATCTAACCAGATGCAGCTGAATATCAGTTTTCTACGGAGCGACTGCCTATCTGACCCCCGCAACCTAAAGGGATTTTATATGAGGGTACTGACTCCCCATATCGACTGTCAAAGATCTTCATGACAACCGGGGCCAACGGCTTAACGTATTTTCTGAGGCACGGAGCAGGTAATAATTAATTTATAATACGCAACGTAATTAAGGAAAATTCAGAGATGCGCGCCTTGGGTTCGAACCTGAGACCATTGACTTAGCAGTCCAATGGTCATACCACTAGGCTATCACTGCTGTCCATTCTGATATAATATACACTTTAGTACTTTTAAATTTCATCAAAATGCGTTCGGTAGTTTTTGCGTGAAAGAGTAACAAAACATCCATCCCTCCATATACATCCTCACAAATATTCACATTTATAACATTAGTAGAATGGGATTTCATTATAGTTCTATGGTCAAGTAGTTTTCGAGAAATGGTCTTTCACGAAACTAAAGAAAAATGTCAGAGGAATACACTCAAAACAAATTATCTGTGTGCCGTGTGTAATGAGCCCATAAAGGACTAAATTACGTTCTACAGACGTAATGAAAATGTATCACGTTGTTACGAAGCTCACAAGGCGTGCGATATTGCTGAAGTAAACTTTATTTTTCTTAATTCTGTTTTATAAGAACGAGATAATTCTAGCATAAATTTTATTTTCGGCTTAAAACCTCCTTCAGAATATACAATTGCCTGCATAACTTTGTGTCTTAATTTATTCAAGCTAAATTGAACACTAACTTATACACCCTAAGTCTGAATTAGCCAAAACAAATAATTCGTGATTATACTGCAATTCGCACAAGGTACGAGTTGCCGAGCAAAATAAAACTGTGACAGCTTGTACTAAAGTATACTTTAGCTTAAACTTACAAAAAATTCACTCTCCACGGCTCATTGCGTGACGCTGAGCTTTCTTAGAGGACTGCAGTTAAAGACCACGTCTCTGTGCTATAAGGCAACACACAAGGACACACAAGAAACTGAACGAGCTTCCATATCACCGTCTAAGTTCGAGGTCCCCAATCTGGACAGACGAGCGGATCAAAAGCCAGTTAAACCTAAACGAGGCGTGGCGTTCGGAGTGGGGCCTTTTTGAGGACACAAACACGAATCTCATATCAGACCCCACCAAAAAGTTGCCTGGTTTCGACTCAGACCGAATATCATGGACCCGACTGAATCGATTCCGTTCCAACCACGGGAAAACTAATCACCACCTCCATAAATGGGGATTAAGGGAGTCACCACAGTGCGATTGCGGAGCACCTTGCCAGACCCTTTCCCATGTGGTAAACGAATGCCCACTTCGCTGTTTTCCCGGTGGAATGTCGGAAGTCCACAAATTTACACCTGCCGCCGTAGACTGGCTGAAAAACTTGGATATAGAGATCTAATCCACGCAGGATGAATGCCATTCGCAATGATGAAGGCAACAGCCACAGTTTAACACGTAACATACACATTTTAAGTTTAACAGTAACTTACTCTGCTCGGCTCCATCTGATCGTATTTATTGATTAGTAACGTATTTGTTTGGTTAGTTAAATATGTCACGTTTGGTCTAGACGTAGTTATTCATAGATACCAGAGGTCGAACAACCTTGAAGGTCGAAAGTACGTCTTTATTTGATTGTAGGGATAATTTTGTAAACGATGGTGTTATAAAACATAAGATATTCTAGGGTCAAGAGTTGCCAAATCAGTTCTTTCAACTCAAAATACTGGAACATCTTCAAGTCCTATGAACATGAAAAAAATAACAATTTTAAAAATAAATTGTATTGATTATTTTCCTATGCACAGAATTTTATTTAATTTGCTATACATATAGTATAAAAAATAAATATCGAACGTCGATTTGAAACGAAATTAATGACGGATGAAAGCACTAATTTAATCTAATCTAATCCAATTTTTTAATTAAGTAATAATAATATATATTTAGTAACATTTATTTTTATTAGAATAAGATTAATCATTTTTTTTTAATATTTCGATACACACGGCTACACATCAAGCTATACAAGACCAGTATAAACTGACCTCGCATTGTATAGGCTCTTCGTACAAGATGTTAGCTTATACTGGAAATGTATAGCTTGTGTACCTTTGTTCAGACGCCAGCACATTAAGCTACTACAATCTGTCAGATTTCCTTAATAGATTTTCAACTTTCTCGCTAGAGCATTAGATTGAAAGCTGATTGGGAAAATTTGACTTACATTTGATAGTCTTCATTATATTACGTTTCGATCAGAAATATTGACGTTTGATTTTTCAAGTGCCTTACTTTCAAATTGGTTTTACTCTGGTTTTAGACAGACATTGTTCTCACATCAGACCTCAGAACAATGTAACCTAAAATATTGTAAGCCATTATATTTAAAAGAGCAACCATGGAGTTCAACAACAACGAACAATATTAGAATTATGACTATTCATAAGAGCCTAATGGTCTACATGAATAAAAATATTTAGATTATGATTTAAACTCTTGACATTTTATATAATAAATACCATCGTTTTTGTAGAAATAAAATGAATTAATGTATACGTACCTAGAATACTTACTAAAGATTCGGGTTTTGTGATAAAGAATTCGTTTGCTTAACAATTCGACGAAAAATATTCTTTTACGAGAAACGAGGAAAATCTCAAAGACATGGGAATATAGGAAAAAAATATTTTTCGGATGAAGGGCAATGACCGATTTATTTACTCTTAAGATTGGCTTACATGTGTGAAAAGAAGCTGTTTACGTTTGCTTCTTCTGTAAGTTGATATGGTTGGTTTTACTATTAAAGCGGTTTAGGGGGTCATTTTTAAATTCATGTCGATCGATGACCTTAACAAAGGGTGGTCTTTACCGCTCAAATTTTAATTTTTCTTTATTTTAATCAAATGTCACATTAAGGGTAAAGATAATGTTACAAAAAATATTATGGTAAGCAATATGAATACTCACTTCGAAACTAATTTAAAAGCTTTTTAAAACATCAAAAATCTTAAAAAAACGATTCCCAGTACTAGTACCTACAGAAAAAAAATGTCTTAATTTTATTCTCTGGAACGAAAAGAGAAAAAAATATATAAAAAAACGATAAAAGAAAAAAAAAGTGATAGGTAGCACCTACCTAGGTTTGTAATAGCGTTACGTTAAATAGTTTTTAAATAAACCTGAATAAAGTTGAAAATGTGCTGACTACAGGTTCCATGTAAACTGGGCTTAACGTTCACAAACACAAAATAAATGCCAGTCGCAAACATCTGAGGTTCATCTGACGTAATTCAGCAGTAATTGACAGTACCTATAAGAAAAATCTAAAAAAGTAATAAAAGATTCAACAGTCACTGGCACAAGTATTCGATGATATACACTTCGGTAGCATTCGAATTCGGGACCAGTATCAAAAACGAAAAAAATAATTCTTTTTTCCAAACCCGGTTACTTATTAAGAATAATTCTTTTTCGTAACCAGTTACCAATACAGAAAAATCATTATTGTATTGGCTGTATTGCCATAAAAAATAAAAGAAAAAAGTGTATTTGTGAATCACTATTTAAATATCTTACTTTCCAACGGACTATGGCACTTGACGTGTGGAAGATTTAGAACAAAATTGATTAAAATCAAGCGTGAGCATCTAGGTCGAGCTCATTTTACAACTCACTAAATTCGACATTTTACTCGCTGTTTTATGCGTCAGATATGAGATTAATTTTACAGAATAGCATCGATTTGCACTTGTGGTGAGTTTATTTTCACAATCAGGCGCTTAATGGAAACTGATTGACAGTTGTGTTAACTGAAGCTGCACGAATATGTGCGGGATGGGTTACTATTTGTAGCAATTCAGTTCAAGCGTATCCAAAGCCCACCTGCTTTTAAAGCTGCACGGACGGAATCTGGACGGTTCGGACTCGTCCTCAAGTTTTAATATTATAAATATAGTACAATATTTAACAACAATACAACTATAACATATCGGTGGGTCCTATGCATAAGGGCTAAAGTGCAAAATCATAACTTTTCAGTAGAGACCCCCAAAGTTTCAATTTAATACAGGTATTTTTAACATGACAAAACTGAAACCATGCATATTTGCTCTATTATATTTTAGTTTTTTAGGTATTGTATGTCTCAAATGACTGTTTGACCCTTGTACGCTCATAAGTAGGTCACTTAAGCTCTTTTACTGCAACAAAAATCACTGTCTCTACCGATAAATTTGTATTTTTTTTAGTGCACATTATTAATTGTAGTAAAAGGAAGCACTTACTATCAAAAAACGATAATCGCCGAATTTGCTCTTTGGCCCTTAGGTATACATAGGACCCATCGATATATAACAACGAAAATATTCCACGAAAACAACAACGGAACGTAAGGATTTAAAATAAGGTTCCCCACTCACCCATTAATTATTAAAAATGGCCGCCAATGTCCTCTATAAAGTAATACGTACACCTGCTAAAGTAAACTGGCTCATTGTATGTTAGTTTACATTTTAAATAATTTATAGGATGGGTAAAGCGTTCAAGCTTAAGTCACCCTCTTAAATACTTTGCTTTCATTTCTGAACGCTTAGTTCTATGCAAGGTTTTAGAATAATAACATTCGTGAGTTAGTTATTAAATATTATATTACGGCTTTACTCACGTATTGATTTCAGGTATGCCTAACTAGCTTCATGACTACACTCAGTGAGGTCCGCGACGTAGCCACGTCTCTACACTCGCTCTTGAAAATGGACTCCGTTTGAGTTCGGAACTAGCCGGGTATTCCCGAAATTAATCCGTGAGTAAAGCCGTAATAATATTTATTAATTATCACTTGCTCTGTGCATCACAAAGCACGTAAAGCCGTTGGTACTGCGCCTGATCTCTCTCCGGTCGCGTCGGATTACCTTCTTATCGGAATAATCCGATGGGATGGTAATACGACACGACCGGCGATCTCATAAGAGACTGGGAAATAAAGAGTGCACCTGTATTTGCGCGCATACACTTGTGTAGGTACTATATTTAATACTCGTATCTCCTGCGTAGTTCGCTAATCTCCGATGAGTTTAGTCGCTGTGATCGAAAATCGGTCTGGAGGACATTATTATTATATGTAATATACATTTATGTATAGTATTTTACACATACATTTGCATGTAATCTAAATATAATATATGGAAGTGACAAAAGAGAACATAAAAGGGACATTCTGCGGTCAGAATGCGGCACAGAAAAAATTGCGAGCCTTGTTTTACGGACCCGCACAATTTGCAATTTGGACGTGAAAAAGTATTATAAAATACCAGCAGATTATACCGACCTACATGAAGGAAATATCGGACAGCCGGAGATTAATTCGTTCATTTGGGAATGTAGGGTTGAATCTAATTAAAGCGAAACTTTACAGGCATTCTACGAGGTACCATAAACAATAATACATAAACAATAATAAAAAAATAAAATAGCAATTTTTTTTTTCGGCACTTTGTGCCTGGCGCAGACTTTTTTAAAAATAATTATTGTTGTTTATGCAATCTACTATCAATGTCTAATATATTTGTGAAATTTTGTTGAAGTTAATTAAAGATATAATTATTTAATAAGAAATTTGAAAAAACAGCTAATACCGTACCGTGCCGACGCTCTAACCGCTGAGCCACCGTATCCCATCAGAATCAGTCGAAACAAATCTCTTTTTATATAGGGCGTGTGGTAACATCTATCGGGATACATTACGTATCCGACTTAGTGCTCCAAACTTTCCATCAACTTGTGCATAGCTTCCAAGTGCACACCTAAACATTATCCAACAATTCTTGTATCTCATAGTGAAATGTAATTTCTTATGAGACTAAAGATCTTAAACAAAACTCTCTTATTCTTAGTGATTATGGGAAAATACGAAATCCACGCAGTTAAAGTAGCAAGTACGAGTAAAACACTGATATGACATAATTTATCTCACTGGCAAAAATCCAAATGCAATCAGCATATTGTACTATCGCGGACACGAACGGTGCACCACTTTGCGATCAAAATGCTTTGAACTATTGCTACCTTTGTAACTAGCGCTACGTTCGGACGCTAGGTGCAAGCGATTCTAACCTTAAGAGTGGTGCACCGGCTTTGTCCACGATAGTACGTTATGATAAAAACTTCAACTAAAAAATATAGTATAAAAACTAAAACCCGACTACTTAAAATCTAAAAAGACATCGGTAACAGATAATGTAATACTTAAGTAGTTCGGTACTAAAACTGTTAAATTAATGAGTTTTATTTTACATACAAAATTAATTCTAATTAAAACTATAGGTCAAAGTCCAGTCCATATTAATAAAATCCCGGGATTTAATTGTTATGTTTACGATTCCGGGATTTTTGAGAAGGTATTTTTAACTCTATGTTACTTCCTTTCACAAAACTGCAAACCAACGCCATCTAGTTACGAAAAAGAAATCTCAATTTAATTAACATTATTTTAAAATATAATCATATTTTAATAGGCAGTGATGTGTAGAAACTTTAATTTAATTAGTAAATATTTATTGTTATCACGTTTTCACATTGTATGCAGTGTTATAATCACATATTTATGATAGTCGTAACGGGTAGTTAGAAGACTGATATTCTAAGAAGTGGTCCAGAATATATAGATAATATATACATATTCTGAATGTGCTCATCAAGACCTTCCATTTGATATCAAACACGATAAATTTACCTTAACTTTATTTTTTTCGAGCTGACTAATTTATTTTTAAAATCCACCTTATTTGATTTTACGAAATTTCATAAATCCTATAACCCGCAGACCATTAAGACGCATCGATAGACACCTTATTTATTGAATTACAACAAATAGTTTAGGTGCTACGAGGGAATAGATGAACAAACTTACATACATACATACATAGACTGCTAAAATCATAACCCTCCTTTTTTTTGTAGTCGGGTAAAAACAACATGTTCTTAGGTAATACAGATGATAATCCGCATTGGAATATTTCTATCCGTGTCCCGAATGTTCGATGTCGGATGAGATCGGTCCGGATGTAAGCAACTTTGCAAGAAAATATCCGGGGATGTCAATTCCCGGGATATGTTGTTGTAGAAAATATTCTGTGGCTATTATATATTACGAGGTATTTGTCAATATGTGTAATTACCCGACTACAAAAAAAAGGAGGGTTATGATTTTAGCAGTCTATGTATGTATGTATGTATGTAAGTTTGTTCATCTGTTCCCTCGTAGCTCCTAAACTATTTGTTGTAATTCAATAAATAAGGTGTCTATCGATGCGTCTTAATGGTCTGCGGGTTATAGGATTTATGAAATTTCGTAAAACCAAATAAGGTGGATTTTAAAAATAAATTAGTCAGCTCGAAAAAAATAAAGTTAAGATAAATTTATCGTGTTTCATATCAAATGGAAGGTTTTGATGAGCACATTCAGAATATGTATATATTATCTATATATTCTGGACCACTTCTTAGAATATCAGGCTTCTAACTACCCGTTACGACTATCATAAATATATGTGATTATAACACTGCATACAATGTGAAAACGTGATAACAATAAATATTTACTAATTAAATTAAAGTTTCTACACATCACTGCCTATTAAATTATGATTATATTTTAAAATAATGTTAATTAAATTGAGATTTCTTTTTCGTAACTAGATGGCGTTGGTTTGCGGTTTTGTGGAAGTAAGTAACATAGAGTTAAAAATACCTCCTCAAAAATCCCGGAATCGTAAACATAACAATTAAATCCCGGGATTTTATTAATATGGACTGGATTTTGACCTATAGTTTTTATTAGAATTAATTTTGTATGTAAAATAAAACTCATTAATTTAACAGTTTTAGTACCGAACTACTTAAGTATTGCATTATCTGTTACCGATGTCTAAAAACATAATAAAGACTTTTTATTATAATATTTAGTTCATATGTATTTAAAACGTTAAATTAATATTTTGGAGAATTTATTACATGTTTTAACACATGTTTGCTTATTAAATATAATAAATTATTTAATAAGAAATTTGAAAAACAACTGATACGGAAGGTATTCGAACTCACGATCTCCGACGTACCGTGCCGACGCTCTAACCGCTGAGCCACCGTATTCCATCAAAATCAGTCGAAATTTCAAATCTCTTTCTACGCCTAGGGCGTGTGGTAATATCTATCGGTGCCTTCTAAAAACTGCAAAGTTTAGAACACTGAGTCGGATAATTAATGTATTCCGTTCGATATTACCACACGCCTAAGGCGTAGAAAGAGATTTGAAATTTCGACTGATTCTGATGGGATACGGTAGCTTAGCGGTTAGAGCGTCGGCACGGTACACCGGAGATCGTGGATTCGAATCCCATCCGTATCAGTTGTTTTTTCAAATTTCTTATTAAATAATTATACGTAAAATTAATTTCTTATTTCCCGGGAATTAATTGTAATGTTTATGATTTCGGGATTTTAGAGCAGGTATTATCAACTCCATGTTACTTACTTCCTCGAACTTTAGGTAAATGTACTCTATCTATGATGATATCCCACAAAAAAGGTTTCATGTGTACTTATACAGCTTGGCAAAAAAGAGTCTGAGGCGGTGACAGCTGGAACTAAAAATAAAAATCTTAAATAACGTTTGTGAGTACTAAAATAACATAAAAATGATTCATTTGATTATAATTAATGACAAAAAACTCGTCATAGAAATATGTAAGCACTTAATAACTTGTAATTTAAGTTGTAGTGTGGAAAGTGCGACAGCGGCGCCCCCAATTTTTCCAGACTCTTTTTTGCCAAGCTGTACTTCTTACTACTTTCCATGTATACTTCTAAGAAATATATGAGGCCATGTTTTAATAGCTCTAAGTCGCGGACGACACCTTTGAAATAAATTTAATTTAAAAAATACATGACATTGACTAAAGGTTTGAACCGAAGTTGACAGTTAAAGAAATCTACCTATTTAAGAACTACCACATTCTAAAAACTTGTGATTAAAATGAATTTTATTGGTTTCTTTACCACTAAAAATCATTGAAAAAAAATATAGTATAAAAACTAAAACCCGACTACTTAAAATCTAAAAACAAGCTTCTTAGATTTTTAATAAAAGTCTGTAGTCGGAGGCCTTAATGTATTATAGGTAAATGGTACTAGATAATCTTCCAAGGTACTAAGATACTTTGTAATTTGGTGGCCTCCGACTACAGAATTTTATTAAAAATCTAAGAAGCTTGTTTTTAGATTTTAAGTAGTCGGGTTTTAGTTATTTATTTTTATTTATAGACTCACGCCTGTATTCCCCAGAGGGGGTAGGCAGAGGTGTGCAGTACACCCACGTTTCGCCGGCTATTTTATAAGTCCCATGTAATAGGGGGCGAGCCTATTGCCATTAACCGGGCACAATTCCAGACTCCGTGCTGCTACTGAGAATTTCTTAATGGAAAAACCCAATAACACTTTTGCCCGACCCGGGGATCGAACCCAGGACCTCGTGCTCAGCAGTCGCGCTTGCTACCACTAGACCAACGAGGGGTTTTAGTTTTTATACTATATTTTTTTTTAGCTTTTGCTATGGCTTCGCTTTTGTATAATTTAGAATTTTTAATTTCAAACACGATTCGAAAGACACGTGGCGCCATCAATTTACGTTATTGATGTTTTTCTCGGGATGAAAGGTACCCTATGCCTTTTTTTGTACACCTGACAACGTATATGCAAAATTTCAGGACGATTGATTCAGTAGTTTAGGCATGTAAAGCAAACAAACTTTTACTAAAAGCTACTTTATCCCTAAGTACTATAGGCAATTTTTTATCCAGAAAAAGTTGAGTTTTCAGTAAAAAATAACAATATCTGTAATTCAAGTCAGAAAAAACAGTCAATCTGACTGCTTTATCAACGTGTGTTTACGGGAAAATTTAATTTAACGCGGGCAAAGTCGCGGGGAACAGCTCGTCAAAGATAAAATTAGCTTTGGCATTCCCAATTCAAATGCTAAAAAGAAACATAACAGGTCTTTTTATTTTGTAGATAGCTTTCATGAAATGGCCGGTAAAATTGATTGGCTTCGCTGGGTATCGTTAAAATGAATGGTGGTGTAATATTTCATGCTTGTTCCCGCGGTTACCACGGTTACCTATAAATTGTTAGATTGGCTCGAACTTAAATAACAATATTTTATTCACGTACAGTCGCGAGCACAAATATGTATTCACATGGGTCAATTTTCTACACAAAACAAAATAGTTAATTACTATTTTTCCTTCTGTTTATAAATTGTTTTTTTTTTTTTTTAATATTATTATTGTTTAGTAGCTGTTGAGTTTTAGTGTTATCATTAGAGTGATAAACACACTGTTGCTTTAAAAACCTGCCAAATTGTAGGAGATAAGGTCCATGAAACTGAACAAAACAACTTTCCCCAAGAAACATAGGTCGAAATCTGAAAATCGAAAATTGACTTTTCATACAAAATGACTGGTCACGTGACTCGCCTTTGTATGAGAAGTTAAATTTTCGTTTTCAGATTTCAGGTTTCAGATTTCGACGTACTTTTCTTGGGGAAAATTGTTCAGTTTTATGGACCTTATTACCTCCTAAAATTTGACAGGTCTTTAGAGTAACACCCTGTATATGTATAGATAGTGTTATCAATTACATACTTAACATTAAATATTGGAAACAACGGTCGAATATTGACCACAAGTCTTTATAAATATTTCATTTCTAAAACATAAATTTCAGTCTGAGATATCTTGTTTCAGAAGCTGCGGATTCATTCTAGTTTGTATTTTATTCATATCACGTAGCATTCGGTATGTATGCAAACAAGAAATATCTGTTATAATAACGTAAACCAACTTCTTAAGATCAACATACTGTGGTTTATATTATACTAGCGACCCGCCCCGCCTTCGCACCGTTACGCTAATATGCATGTATTATACATATAAACCTTCCTCTTGAATCACTCTATCTATTAAAAACCGCATCAAAATCCGTTGCGTAGTTTTAAAGATCTAAGCATACATAGGGACAGACAGATGCGGGAAGCGACTTTGTTTTATACTATGTAGTGATACCGAACCTTTTTTTTACTGAAAAAGTCTATGAACTACACACCAGTGGCAAAGGCTCCATAATCATACATGCTTTCAATTTAAAAATGGCTTCGGTTTTTTCCGGCTTATCTATTGCAAAAATGTACTTTCACCGTTATTACATACAACTAGACTAGACTACTACATAGGTACAAATGTTGTTGTTGATATTTACTGCAAACCTTTCAGTAAACAGAAGTCTGCGCCACATACGTGATCTTGATACTGATTAATACTCCTTATTTTATATTAATTATTGTTTGTTTCAATTTCTATTCAATTGGAATTATGATTTACATTAGTGGTGTTTACCTATAAGTGATTGATACATTTTATTTATATTTAAGATGCTATTTTGACCCGACTGCCATGAAGGGTTATGTTTTTGTAACTGTATTTAAGGTAAACAATCGTTGGTAGACCTAATAAATAAAATAAAATAAATAAAATAAGTCTGTAACTCCTCGAAACCTCCAACAGGGTAGGCATGATATCCATTATGTAAATGAGCTTATATTTGAATAAGTTAGAGTAATATTGCGAGTACTAACATATTGTGCCATTCGTCTTGCCAAGGCTCGCGTTACTTCCAACTTACTAAACTTGAACGTAAGCATTTTGATGCAGACGTTTCACACACATAATAAATTTGCGTCGCGTTTGTAGCTTTAAGTTACATTTCTTGAGACAAATACTAGAAACATGTTCTTAATCTAAAACTAAGACTTGAAAACTGCTTGACTGATTTGGATAATTTTGGTTTTGAAATATGTGTAAAAGTCCAGGGAAGGTTTAAAAGGTAAGAGTAGAGTAGGGTAGGGGTAGAGTAGAGTAGGGGTAGAGTAGAGTAGGGGTAGAGTAGGGTAGGGGTAGAGTAGGGTAGGGGTAAAGTAGGGTAGGGGTAGAGTAGAGAGTAGAGCTAGAGAGAGGTCAGTCCTTACTAATATTATAAATGCGAAAGTAAGTTTGTTCGCTTGCTTTTCACGCCTAAACTACCTAACCAGTCTTATCTTTTCGTTAGAGGAATGTTCGGTGCTTTAGACGAACTATTTACATACCCACAATTAGTTTATACGAAACCAGTGGTGTGCGCATTTGGACGTATTTATACCCTTCCTTTTTCACTGAAAGTTCAAATATTTTCTTCTGATTTTTCTAAACTATCAATTTAGTTTCTATTGGAGAGCCCTCCCATAATAACGCCATGCGCCATGTAGACATAGGCATAAGGTCACAGTAACCCCTCGGAGCTCCACAAAATTTTGTACTCAGCAACAAGCAACCCTCATATATGTATATTATATAAATATATTTTGTTTATATGGGCCAATTCTGTGCGAAGTGTCAAGTCCAATCTTGACTAAGGTCGACTGACACTCAACTCAGTTGTAATTTAGATCAAATTGTTTTGACATCTGCAGATTTGTCTCAATTGATCTTGGCAAGAGTTTTGTTTGTGAGATTTTTCATTCAATATATCCTTTTAACTGAATTTCAGTCACAGCAAACAATCTCAATGGAAATTAACCAACTATGAAGAATATTTTTGTTTTTGAACGGTTTTATTTAGCTTTCCTTGTTTCCTTTTAAGGTTAGGTATAACAATTTTCAATATTATGATACAATTGATATTTTAATTTTCGATGTTTTGAACGTTGACATTTTAGCCGTAGGTATTTTAATTTTAGATATTCTAATATGTACCCAATTTTACCCCCTTCCTGTTGACAGCTTTATCTGATATTTGGTACATACCTTTAGTTTTGATGACAAAACAGTTTGACGTAAAAAAAAAATACTTAAGTAAGTACCTATATTATTTCTTTCTACAAAAATTTCGAAATTGATTTCTAATTTTTCAAAAGGATTTATGTATTTATTTATTACTCATTTATTTATGTAGCTCCTAATTATTAGGTAAAAATTACCAAAATAATTTAAAAACTTCAAACATAAAGATAAAACCAATTGAAAGCTTGTATAATAAGACAGACAAGTTGTGTTACAGTCTATTCAGACGAGACAGTTTCTACAAGTTAGACGGGAACATAAATAGTAATTTATGCGCAAAACTTTGAAACTACATTGTTGTGAAAGAAGCTAGATATTGTCCTAGTAGTAGGTTTACATAGGTCGCCTTTAGGTCCAAAATTCTTTACCAACATTTTTTAAAGTAAAAAATTTAGGTACTAATAATGTTAGGTACAGACGCCAGCACACCAATATCAATCATCAAGCAATCTGTCAAATTTCTTTAATCGATTTTCAACTTTCTCGCTGAAGTATTAGGTTCAATATTAATTGGGAAAATTAATTTGTACACAAAAAATAAAGAACTATTTTGTGTTTGCCTATTTATTATACAAGGTGTAACATAAATAATGTAGGACACTTTAGGAGTTTAATCTACTCATAAAACTGAACAACTTTTAGAACATCAGTTTGCGTATCACGCGAAAGAAATATTTCACTTTTCATACTTACCGATCAGCTGTCGCTCTTCGTTTGAAGAACCAAAGGTTTTTTGTGTAAACTTTTCAAACTGATGTTTTACAAGTTGTTCAGCTTTATGGGTAGATTGACCAGCTCAAATGTCTCACATTATTTATGTTACACGTTGTATAGACTAGAAGTCGCCTATTGGTCGAAATTTGTAATTATTTTTTTTAGAGAGAAAGATATTGAACACCTATGACTTTGTTTAATCTTAGCCTACTAGAGTTTGTTCCGGTCTCTATGGTTCCGGTTCCGGTACATATGGAAGCTTAACCGCTGCCGCGCCGTTCAGGTTGTCAAATTATTCAACGCTACGCAAGGATACCCGGTTCGCAGGGATTGTATATCGTCCCGAGTTACATATACGACCAGCTTGTGATTAATGGAACCCTGCCATGATATATTGAGGGAACTAGCCTGATTGCGAACACCGGGTTGAAAGATTATTTCGAAAATTGCACAAACTTTTGCAAAGAGTTTTTATATAAAGGGATCGAGATTAGGTTCGTGATTCAAGAGGCTCTAAGCGCATTTTCTTTTGATAATCTAAGTATTTAAATGTTAACGATTTTTTTGATATTACATATTTACTGCCTCGTTGATCTAGTGCACGAGGACCTGGGTTCGAACCCCGGTCGAGCTAGTGTTATTGGGTTTTCCATTAGGAAATTCTCAGTAGCAGCACGGAGTCTGGAATTGTGCCCGGTTAATAGCAATATGCTCGCCCCTTTAGACTTATAACATAGCCGGCGAAACGTAGGTGTATTGCACTGTAACCTAACCTAAGCTACCCCCTCAGGGGAATACAGGCTTAATTCTATGTATGTATGAATATTGTCTCGTTTTAACTCCCCGGATTAGACAGAGACACGTTCATTACGTCTTCCTAAAACATTCAGTGTCAGTTCTTCGTAATTTGCAAACACAAGAGAGAGTATTTTAAGAAATAAAAGTTTTCGACAAACGACGCTCCCGGAATAAGAATGACTGCAAACATTATCAAAATCTCAGAAGATAAAATGGTTTAAAACAGGACAAAGTACAAGCTAAATTGGATGTCGTTAACCGAAAAGGATCCAAACCACATCAAATCACTAAGATAATCATCATCTGCCTAGCCTTTTCCAACTATGTTGGGGTCGGCTTCCAGTCTTACCGGATGCAGCTGAATACCAGTGTTTTACGTGGAGCGACTGCCTATCAGACCTCCACAACCCAGATACTGGATTACACGATACCCCTTGGTAAGACTGGATGTCAGACTTTCGGGCTTTTGACTACCCGTAACGATTGTCAAAGATCTACAATTGACAGCCGGGGCCAAAAGCTTAACGTGCTATCCGAGGCACGGAGAGTGATAATTAATTTATAAAACGCACATAACTTACGAAAATTTAGAAGTGCGCGCCTTGGGTTCAAACTCGAGACCTCTGACTTGCCAGTGAACGGTCACCACCACTGGGCTATCACGACCCACTAGGCTATCACGACCAAATCACTAAGATAATATGGAACTTAAAAGTTTTGATAAAATATGAACCTGCCCATATAATGTGATATATGGTATCCTACAGTTAAAAAAGTATATCACGTTAGTTTTTTGGCCTGGATTGTTTTCGCACATTAAAAAAGGTTTACTTTAGGAAACAACAAAAAAACATTTTTTTGTCAATTTTATGCATTGGATACTTTTTGCTTAACTACATCCAATTGTCAGTTGGAAATTCAGAGAGTTAGAAGCAAGCGATCCTTGGGGAAAATTCGACTAAGTCCTCGGCAAACTCCGGGTAAACAAATAAATTTGAACAAAGCTCCTATGCTAATACCGAGTCATTATAATATCCTACTTTCTTTCTTTATCGAATTTAAACCACCTGGTTATACATACCGTTGGAAAATTTCTCAGGTGTGCTGGTTTCCTCACGATTTTTCCTTCACCGTTTTAGCAAATGATAATATTGATTTAAATAATTTTTACTAATACGCACATGAATTCGAAAAGTCAGAGTTGTGTGCCTATGTTTCCAACCCTTGATTTGGCAGTCCAACGATCATACCATTAGGCTATCCTATCTAGGCTAGGCTATCCTACTAACTGAACATGGCACGAACTGGATGAGAATAGCCAAAAATCTTGCTCAATGGCGTGCAATGGGAGAGTCCTATGTCCATATATGGACTGCTATAGGTTGATGATGATGATGATGAATTGAATATCAGTCACAGTGGCCACTTTCCAGAACATATATTTGTTAACGATTTTCCTCTCTTTCCAGATGTATTTCAGTTACAGACATTTAACTTTACTATACACAAACTCCAGACCAGAAAAAGTATCTGAGAATCATACAAATATTTATCCCGTAAGGGATTCGAACCCGCAACCTCAGAAGGACACCACACAGAAGGCGAATCATCACTCGTGTCGTCAGATATTATTTAATCCGACACAACTGTAGAGAGATCAGGCGTAACATCAAAAGCTTTACGTTGTCTCCCACGCACAGAGCGCGTAATAATTAATTTATAATAAGTCGCAACTTGCGAAAAGGCGTGTCTTGAAGCTGAAATTTTAATCTAATTGGACTCGTCCTCGTAGAAAAAATAAAAATATTTTAGTTGTTTCTACCCCGTATAGTTATTATCCCGAGACATTTGAGATAGACAGACAGAATATTCTTTATATACAAGGTTATTTGTAAAACACCAGCATCCTTAAAAGGGGTCATTAAACTCGTCAGTATGAACAACTTTTACTACGGCACCAACCCTGAAATCGCAAAAAAATCAGCTGTTCCATACATTTTGTTGAGTCAAGTGTAGATAAATGTATGGAACTGCTGGTGGATGATAGGATGCTGGTGTTTTACAAATAACCCTGTATAGTACTAAGAAAGAAGTAAACAAATCGTGTGAATACGTCAGGTGGTACTATGGGCGGCTTTATCGCTAAAAGCGATTACTTACAGACAACTTTCGATGGAATTATGTTAGAGGAAATACCATAAAGCGGGTAGTCCGTTTACCTCCCATAGATACAAAATCGTTTATATGTATCCAAACAAATACCTTTATTTTTTTTTAGCTGAGAAAGCACTCCCGATTAAGTTACCTTTCAAATAAAAAAAAAATCGGTTCATTCGGTTAGGAGCTACGATGGCACAGACATACACACAGACGCGCCAAACTTATAACACCCTTCTTTTAGCGTCGGGGATAAAAATCGCCAAAATAATAAGATCCTAAAGTAGGATTTCACATAAAATATTCGCCCGTGAAATATTGGACAGCTGCGCGATGCAGCGGGAAACGAAAATAACTCAACGCGTGCGCAATTCACGTGTGTTTTGGAAATACGTAAGTGAAGTAGACATTTCTACCTATAGCTACGTGAACACTGACTGTCTGCTTTATGAGACTAAGGCTCGGTCAACGGATTGGAACTTTTTACTAAGTAAATCTGTCAGGTAAGGTAACAGGGACTTATCAGTAAGCGGTGGTACAGGGCCTAGGCACATTTCGAAACTAGTCGGGCATTCTCTAAAATCAATGCGTGAGTAAAGCCGTATAATATTTAATGGGTATAATTTAAACGGCCACCAAAAATATTTTTAAGACTCTAAGCCTAGGCAACAAATACTATTTTTGGTTACCAAAATGGATAAATGGTCACCAAATTCTATCCAACTCAAAGATTAATATTACTACCAAAAATCTTACTCCAAAATAGTAAGACGTCAACTAAAATACATTATTTGATCCCAGACTACTTTATGGTGCTAGCAAACTATTGTTACCAGGAGAAACTGGATGCAATCTGGACTTTAGGGCACCCCGACTCGGACAGGTTAGGTTAGAAGGGGATGGCGGGGTCCAATAGACCCCGCCATTCACCATCCATAAACCACCCGAAAGTAGGAGCCCCGCGAAGCGGGGCTCCGTCGACCAAGCCAAAAAAGGATTCATTTCATAATATTTTAGGAAACGTTATTTGGTGACCATTTATCCATTTTGGTAACCGTTTAGATTTTTTTTGGTTGTAAAATAGGTACTTTTTTGGGTGGCGTTTAAACACAAGCTATATTTAATAACACATAAGTATGATTCACGAAAGTTATAATTTTAAGACAAAGTCAAGATTTACAATATCGCAGTTTAAGCTTCACAACTATAAAAAACTTTACGACGACAATTAAAAGAGAACAAACAAATAAACTAGCGACTAAACTTATACCACAAAGTCCTAGTGACCCACCAAAGTTCCCATTTACGACATCGTAAGCAAGCAGAGTCGTATCGATAGATGTCAATCGATATATCGACGTTTAGGTGCCTCACTAGCGACCGCTTGGGAAATAAGTTTGAGGAGGAACCAATATCTCGAATGGAATTATCTCATACCTTGGGCATAGAGCAGGTGTGATACAGATGGCTCAAATCAGGTGTTATGAGACGAGCAAGTTCAACGTTGCCAGGTAGTTGGTACCTAGACAAATACATGCCTTTTCATAATGAAAAAAGATAAAAAAATAGCCTTTTTTTAACACCAAAGCCATATTGTTTGAAGGTAGAAAGTAGCCGTAATAGTACCAAACCATTTCTTAGAATATTGTCCGTTTTTGTCTGATAAAGTAAAACTTAGGTATAATTTGTGCAATCCAAAATGATTCTACTTTAAGAAAAAATCAAATCAAACAACTTGTTTTCGAGATTGTTATAACGTTCAAACAGATACGGTCTACTGTTTAGCTAATAATCAAAATCATATATAACAGTTTTTTGTTGATTTATCTTATTTTCTCTTAGCAACTACCAACGCAACAAATATAAACTATGTATCTGTGTCAAAAATAACTTCGATATTATTTTTAGTGGCTGTAAAATAGAGTTCCCGTAACCCGGAAAAAATAGAACCAAGATGAACAAGGCCGCGGGAAAAAGCTTGTATTGGCGTAAATACCCAAGAGCCGATAAAATAGAAGGACAACAAAACAGCTACTTTTACTGATGATCTGTCACTGAGACGAGCGACAGTTTGCCGCCATGGCGCGGCGCGTCTCGTAGCAACTTCTCGAACTTTCACATGTGGAAATAAGAAGTAGGAATATGGTTTTTTAGAGTTCCGTACACAAATTTGTCCATCTGGGCAGCCAGTTATTTTTTTTATTGAAAATTTATTACCTAATGTAGAGATTATGAGACTTAAAATAAGTATTTTAAGTTAAAAATCACTAATTTCACATACCTTACAATTTCACCATTCACTTTAAAAACCCACATTAATAAAACTAAGTTTAGCTCTAACGCGCTTGATCCGAGTTTAACTTGAATCAATCGTTTAGAGTCGATTTTACCACTGACACTAAACGCGATCAATCAAGTTAAACTCGGTTCAAGCGTTTAACTGAGTTCAGAACTGTATTTTGTGTATGGCTGAACTTAGTTTCATTAAACTCGGTGATTAAAGTGAATGATGAAATTGGGCCTTATAGTGGTGAAATCGGCTCGTCAGTTAAATAAATTAAAAATGTATAAATAATGTAAGCTGATGTTGTATGGTCTCAGGACCCCTATGCCTGTACAGTCTACATCAAACACAATAGAAAATTTTGAGGAGAAATCAGTTAAGAGAGGCACAAAGATTTTAATCAAGATAAAACCTTAGACTGATAATGTGAGCCTTAGGCCAGAGTCACACGAGGCGGAACTCCGACGCCGATTTTTTTACGACGGAACACAAAAATGTATTGACATTTTATGTCATATTTTGCATATCGTCGCCTTAAGAGTAAAAACCTCATATATGCAAAAGAGACGAAAACTCACGAGGAAGAAAACACTTCACCCTGTAAAATTTTATTACCGCATCTTTTTCAATTTCGTGGCTTTTAGCATATGCAACTTTGTTACCTTTTCAGATCAATAAAAACCAGGAAAACAACCTTTAACTTATGTTTTTATCAATTTAAGGCGCGCTCTTCGCGTTAATCTGCTCGCATATTGAAGTTAATTAAATTTATATTTTCAATATGCGGGCGAGATAGCAGACTAGCGCGAAGAGGCGCCTTGAGGTCACCCCAACCCATTGAGCGGGCCTACAGGCAGGCACTGGACGGGGCTGCGAGGCGCGTTTGCGGTACCCGGACCCGTCCGATACAGTGCTAGGAACACGCAGGGGGGAGACGTTTTTAGTGGGTGCGAGCCCCACATAACCGTATGTCCTCGGACGTGCGGTATGCGGAAGGCATTTTTTACTCCCCCCGGCCACAAAAAAAAAAAAAAAAGGTCACCCCAACCCTACACGCTAGATTGCCCCTACGGCATGTAAGTACCCGGCTATAGTCTGCGCTGGCCCTTAGACTGAAATCTAATCTCTCTTTGCTCAGCCTGCTAGAGCAAATCTTATAATTTCGTACACATTATCCGTGAGACAAACAAAAAGATTCCCAGTAAATGACTGATTCCCAGTAAATGACTGATTCCTCAGTAATTTACTGTACTGTTATTCTATTTGTCGTAATTGCTTT
This sequence comes from Protodeltote pygarga, assembly GCA_936450705.2. Classification (NCBI taxonomy): domain Eukaryota; kingdom Metazoa; phylum Arthropoda; class Insecta; order Lepidoptera; family Noctuidae; genus Protodeltote; species Protodeltote pygarga. Next base: position 3,852,890 of record OW388274.2, read on the forward strand.
TCGCTTCTTTCGATATTTGTTTAAGTTTCTATTACATAAGAAATATAATCTGAGAACATAATGGATTTTGAAATTAGGTTTAACGTCACTACCAATGGTCACTACACAATAAAAAAACGTGTGACACTCGGGGACTGCCGCGGTAAAGCTATTGCATAGCATTTTTTATCAACTTATGCAATTATAATTATTATTATTTTAATTTATGCAGCCAATAGCTTAAAAACTTAATACAAAATCACGTCTTGAAAAATCTAAGCAAATAACTAGTTTTCGAAATTCGAAAGTCTATATACTTATCTAAAAGTTTTGTTTTTTAATGTGTCAACATAAAAAATACCATTTAAATATAATTATTTAATAAGAAAATTTGAAAAAACGTGCGTGTCGAACGACATGGTACGTCGAAGATCGTGGGTTCGGATCCCATCCGTATAAGTTGTTTTTTCAAATTTTCTTATTAAATAATTATATTTAATATGCTCTCATGTGCTATAACATGTAAAAAAATTCACAAAAATATCATTTAGCATACCTATATATTAATTTTTCTTCCGAATACAGGTTTTCTGTTGTTAGGTATATTATGACTAGATCGATTAGTAATTCTAAACTTAAGCCTCGCACTAGGATTTTCTACAGTAGAGCAGAGAAACATTGAAATATCGACTTTATTTTGATTAAATAACTATTGAATTACATTGATTAATTCGTGCTGTCCGCCGATTTGAGTTCCCTAACAATGCTTATCGTCTATTCGTGACGTACACGATTAATTTATTAGTGGTATGGATATCTGCCAAATCTTACTTTTTTCACGCCTCCATTATATTTACTAAAAATACTAGGTTTTAGAAAAGATTTGTCCGCCATGTCCGGCTTTTTTGCCCATCGTCCAGGCTGTTAAGACCTAGCAGTTGGACGTTTTAATGAATACGGAATATTTTCAGATAAGGAAAGAATAATAGACAGTTTAATTTTACAAAACAACTAGTAACTACATTGATCGAATAAATTTGTAGTAGAGTAAGCACATAGTCAAGAACGTGGGCCACGGTAACATAACTGGCGAAATATGGGCGTTTAGCACCTCAGCCTATGATTAAATTACAAACGGGTATTAATCGCGTCATTACCTTGTAATTATATTTTCCCGACGTTTCTGCTGATGCACTGAGGTAATGACGCGATTAATACCCGTTTTATTGTAATTTAATTAATTTAATCATGAGTTCGAGTCGCGAAAGTTTGAAAAATACCTCAGCCTATCTTTTTAAATTCCTATGCAAGCGAGATGTTGTATTTAGGTGATAGCATGGTCGTTATTCTTGCCACTTCTTTTGCGTATAATTTGGATTTTAGACTTAATTATTCAAAGAGATAGCCCAGCAGAAATATTTTTTTAAATCTGTTTAATAGTTTCAAAGATTAAAGAGAAATTGGCTTTGAATATAATCAAGTTTCGTTTCAATACTACCTATAAACATGTATTGTCTACAGTAAGCTTCAGAATAGAAAGTCTCAACAAAAATCTTAAATAATAAAAATAATTTAAGAAAATTCTCAAACAAGCAAAAATGAAAAACAAAGCTTAATTTAGGCTTATGTCTTTTACAAGAAATAAAAATACAAACAATGGTCGTGAGATCTCAGTTTTTAATAAAATCAGAGCGTTGCCGTCTCTTCACTTGAGGCGCCGAAATTTTCTCAGATATTTAATAAAAAACAAAGACAAGGGGAAAAATTCTTTTCTTTCTTTGAATGGAAGCCCATTGATAGGCTGGGAACTTGCCGCGTATTTTGCATCGAAGATAATAGATTGCTCTAGATTTCTACATGTTGTAAATGACTTGTGCACGACCTCGTCCTGATATGAGTTTGATTCCAAAATTAATAACAATGTGGTCAGTATAGGTGAATATTTTACTTGTTGATCATCATTCATCATCATCCTCCTAGCCATATTTTCCAAAATTTCGTCGGATCTTCTAATCTAATCAGATGCAGTTAAATAACAGTTTTTTACCGAGCCTATTTGACCCCCAAACGGAAACGATATTCTTAAGTTAAATCTATAATTTATAGAAATTATACCTAGTAGGTATATCTATATAATTTATACCTAGGTAGGTATATCGACCTATAGTCGGGAAACAGGTCAACGTGCTTTCAAAGGCTCGGGAGTAGTTGATATAATTAATTTCTTCCGAAAAATCAGAGGTGAGTCCTCTTGCTAGTCAATGGACATATCGCTAAGTTATTGTATACCATAAAGTACTGAATTTCCAATTTAAATATAGGATTCAAATAAGGTAAGAATCAGTCTTTAAATCTTGCTCGCTACTTTAAAATCAACCTGTATAACTCGTAAAAGAATGATGGTTTATATCCCCTCTACCCCATAAGTCGATACGATCAACAGGATACGGATTGGCGGCAGTCTACATATATTATCCTCAAACTTCTCAAGTTTAGGGTTATCGGAAATTCTTGGTCCAAGGTTTTGTTTTGACAGTTTTCTAATTCTATTAGGTTTGGGTCAGTTGTTGCTTACTTGTATACTCACACACACATGTAAGGAGCTTTAGTAGTACAATATTTAGTGATACAGCTATACCTAATGTCTTTACAAAAGGACAGATACAAAACACTCTATCAGCAGCTGCAGCATAATACTAAGATGGGTACCTTTTTTGGTCTCGTACATACAGTTCAATGGGTAAGTATTACTATTTTTCCATGTAAGTGTATCTGTGCAGTCTTTAATAAACAGTTTTCTTTCTTTGTATCAACTTTGCCCCTATGAAGTGACGTATTCTATTAAGTGAGTAGGATGCAACTACGAGCAAGATTCATAGACAGATCTCACAGCGATATTTACAGACTGCTTTCATTATGAGATTCACAAACCGCACTCAAGGCGGGATTCATAGATTGCACTCAGGCTTCTGTAGATATAAATCCTGATAGGATAGCAGGTACTGTATGCTCTTAAGATCTCAGCTTTACTTTAAATAAAAGTTCACTTTTAAGTCAACATTCAATAAATATTAAAATTATTGATTACATTAATTGAATGAAACTTTTCACCAACTCCAATTAATCATTCAACCCTGGAAATTTCTCAAACTTTCGCTTTCGCTTTACTAAAAACGATATTTAGAAATTCTCATTTCAATTGATCTTTTACCCGCCCGATAAAGTTGTTTATGACGCCTCTTCACTCTTGTTGAGATTAGGCGAGGCAAGGTTCGACGAGGTTATGCGAGGTAACACGAGTTAAGACGAGTGCACAAGATGCCCCTGAGCGCTTTGAGTAATATTATAGTCTCTAGAGACTAAAATTTGTGACTGTGGATTGTCACATTTTACCTATTAATATAACCACAGATAAAGCTATTAGTCTCTAGATCTTGGTTAAAAATTCATTGGTTTTCATTATTAATAAATTGGTGAATTCCTACGTTTAAAAATATTGCTATAATATTGAACTAGTTTGTTTTTAATGTTCATTTGTAGATGTTAGTACTTTTTGTTATAGCGGCAACAGAAATACACCATCAGTTATTTCAATTGTCTAGCTATCACGGTTCATGAGACACAGCCTGGTGACAGACTAACAGATGAATGGACAGCGGAGTCTTAGTAATAGGGAACCCTAAAAACACATTCCGTTAGAGGCTCCAAATTTAAAGCGCTAACAAGTAAACGTAACGGAAAGACGATTGGCTGTTTGACATCCGTGAAACCTAGGCTCCAGATGAAAATCAGCGTCAAGTACCTACCAGTACTTTACATTAAGCTGATCTGGAGACCTATTTGGTGCAGCCGTGGGACAAAAACCTCATGATTTTATTTTTCTTTTATTTGTTTCATGTTTTTTTTTCTTTTCCTTATTTTGTTTGTTTGTTTTATTATTGTTTGTTTGTGTTTTCATGTGCTGTCTCAAATAAATTTTTATTCATTCATTCATTCAAGTAAGGTACAAATTCATTACAATCTATTTTGGTCACAACTAAGACTCATTAATTGTTTGGTTGATAATTATATCAATTTGTAAACAAAAGCCGTCCACCGCATTGGTTCACAATATTTGAAAGTGAATTTCATTCGTGGAAAATAGTCGTGACTTATTAATCTAAAAGTTTGGAAATAAATTGGTTCGTTCTTCCAATTATCGAGAGTGCTAAACTCAAGGAAACGTCCATTTTAATCTAGGTTCAAATATTGAAAAGGGATTACAGCAAATGTCGCCGACCTCCGACTTTAATTAAACGACCGACTTGCATTGATTTCAATTGCGTCTGAAAAACAGCTCTATATTGTTTTATTAATAAGAATATATAGGCAGGTTCAGCAGTGGCAATACAGGCTGATAATGATGATGAGAGGTATTAATTGAGCGAAATTGTTTTTTATTTTGCGAACAGATTTTGAACTAATCATGGTTTAGTCTTACAGATATAAACAGAAACCAAACCAAGTACCTAACTATCCAGTATCCATATTTCGTTCCCAACCTAAAGAGACCGTAAAATTCAGTTTTATGGTGTATCCATCCATCTACTTTCACATCTTAATCCTACTGGGGGTTCCAAATAAGGGTTTTTGTACGTTTGTAAGATATAAATAAAACGCGAGATATCTTTCTTTCTTTCCTTATCGTATGGTTGAAAAACAACCTGGTGTCAGAGTTTTAACCGCTCGTAGGCCTCTGACATGGCCCCTTTTCAAAATATGATAGGTATTATACCTACACCTAACAAAAATGCCTTTACTTTAGACCATAAATCATTTTCCTCCATTACCCTTCAATATCCAAGCGGGGTACAATTCATCCCATATATCTAATCCTTAAACTTCATTGGACGCCGCAAGAGCTCATTACACCCTCATACGACCGAACCAATACGTTGGTAACGATGCCTTGGGGACCTTAATAGCCACGGCAGGACATTAAGGGTTATCTTTGAGAGGATAGGAATTGAAGGATCCATAACTGTAGTGTTAGTCGATGAAATTATATTGTAATGGTAGAAATTAGTTTACTAATATTAAATAACAAACATAAAAAAAATTAAAAAAACATACAATAGAATTGATAACCTCCTCCTTTTTTGAAGTCGGTTAAAAATGAATGACACGACTGACGTAGCGATTTACAGATTCGCTTTCTGCGCTTGGTGTCGTGCGCTTAAGAGTATCTAGCGAGATATCGCTAAAACTCTATCTCGCTCGTATATTGAAGACACAATCACTACCGCTGAATATATATATATATAAAAAATCGCAAAAAAACAAGTTAAGGAGAATAATATTACAAAGTTTTAGCAAAAACTTCTGTTTAATCGGAACAAGTTTTTATACGTAAAAATCAAACCACCACACCTGAGATTTTTCAACTGTGTGTAAAGCAGTGTCAGAGGCCTACGGGCGGATTAAACTCTTTAAATAGGTTGTTCATCAACCGTACGATAAAAAAAGAAAGATAGATAAAAATAATGATAAACTTCACTTACTAACTAGAGTCATTTTCATGAAAATTGGTCAATTACTTATACCAAATTCCAATTTCAGTTAGAAAACTATTCCATATGTCAAAAGAAATTGATTCAATTATAACAAACTAATTTTAAAAATGTCGAATATCGAAAAGCGATGCCGTCGACTTTGACCTCGTTTCCGTAAATTATAATATTAAGACACGATCATTCCAAATGAATTATGTGATTTCCATACAAATAAATAAACGTATCTGTGTCTATCTGTGGCATCGTAACCACGAAGCAAATACTAAGATCGTAACTCCCAAATGAACGAATCGATTTTGATTACGTTTTTTTTTCAAAATTTCATAAAGGGTATTCTTAGTTAAAAAAAAATCAAGGAATATCAGGAGTTTTTATGATTAATTTATAGTTATGTAAGTATAGATAGTACAGAAAAAGGTTACTTGAATTTAACTGAAAAGCTTTACTTAGCATTGCTAATGGTGAAACCACAGACATTATGTCTGTAGGTGAAACAAACGTTCAATCAATCATAGAAATGGGATTAAGCATAAATTCAATTCTCAATCACCACCACCACATCAAGCACCTCCATATCTTACAAAATAAAGCCATAAAATTATTTATTAATCCATAACTAGCTAGTCTATTATTCCCCAAAGAAAATAGTAGCATCAAAAGATATAAATTCAATGGAAGACAAGGCGAACTTTTAGAGTTGCCCCGTCTATAGAAATTGACCCAGTTCGGGATCGTTAAAAATAGAAACTGACTTGTACGAAGATCTATTACTGATTGGGCGATTTATTTTTAGATAACAGCTTTCTGTGAAATGGAGGGAAATATCTAGCGATATACTCGTATTGGTGAATTTAGATGACCCTAGAATCATCCTCCTAGCCCTTAATGAAACAACTTTTAAACGGATTACTCGCGTATATGTTTTATTATTCAAAACACCTGACGTTTTGAGAGCTTTGCAGCTCTCGTGGTCGCAGGCAGACTCTAACCTAACCTAACCTAACCCTTATTATTCTCAACTTTGTTGGCATCAGCCTCGAATTTAAACAGATGCAGTTAAATATCAGTCAATGATCATACCACTTAAGCTATCAATGCACACTTGAGCCACCTAATGGGAAAATTGAAACCAGAGAAAAACTGCTGTCTTTAAATAATTGTATCGACTAATAGTTATTTCGTTGCATTCATTGGTGAACCGTGCTTTCTGTAGACAATTGTATCGTTCAAGCGTAATTCTATATACAGTACGGGACTGGATTTATATACAGGGTGTATCCGAATTCGTGGAGTTCCCTTAAGCATTTGACTGCCACCGCGGTCAACGGTGACCGCGAACAATAAGAATTGCATTGTGTCTGCGGCGTGGCAGTCAACGTCAGCTAAAACCTGTGCAGGGCCAATCTATATCAGCCTATGGTTTACGGGAACTACACGAATTCGGATACAACCTGTATACTCCATGAGTCTGTTTTCTATTCGTAAGGGATTTCCAGAAGGTTCCCTCATTGACCCCGGACGGGTAATCCAATTTCCGCGGGAAAATAAGCACTTTCTATGAAAACAACATAAAGATGTTGATGAACTCCTGACCCAAAGGGGAAGCTTACGTTCAAAAATTAAACTTCATTCGGTAGATGTATAAAATTCAATTGATTTTCCTAATATAAATATTTAATAAGAAATTTGAAAAAACAACTGATACGGATGGGATCAGTTGTTTTTTCACATGTCTTATTAAATATTTATATTTAATAAGCTAACATGTGCTAAAACATGTAAAAAATTCACAAAAAATTTGATTTTCCTAATTCAGCAAATGTAGGAACATTAATTGATTTACCTCATTCAGTATAAACATCGCTACTTTTTGGGCCGCTTCAATATAATTAAAAAAAAAGCTAGCTTTCGAAACGACAAGAAGATGAAATATAATCATGTTCTGGTTCCTGCCTTTGTATAAATTTTATTTAAGGTTGGCGTAATAGGTTTTTTTCTTCTATGCATGTCTATTTCTTTTCTTTCTTTCCTTTTCTATCCATGTCGGTTTTCATACAATCCTTTCATCTTTTTTTTATCTATCTCTACCCTTATAACTATCCACATTAATATATAAAACCATTTTCACAATCTGTCCTTCCCCATAACGTTATTCAAGAAGACGTAGTTTTTTTTTTTAAATTTCTTACAAAGCCCTAACCTAGGATTTTCTTCTACATCACACAGATTTCCAGACATGATATAATTCACAAGCACAAACACCCAAAACGAAACTAATATTACTTGACATACAAATATTTATGGACATACAAATATAATTTCAGTGCGGGGTACAGAGATACGGGCAGGCCAATCGCTTCGGCGTTATCGCTCGTTTCATCAAATTGATTTATTAACACCATGCTAACTTGCAGACCTGCAGCTAGATTAGTCGTCGATCGCTGATAAAAGATAGATATGATCTTACTATACTATACGCAGTCTAGACTAGATTGACACATATGGAAGTAAGTGTCATCATCTGCCTAGCCTTTTCCCAACTATATTGGGGTCGGCTTCCAGTCTTACCGGATGCAGCTGAATACGAGTGTTTTACATGGAGCGACTGCCTATCAGACCTCCACAATCCAGATACTGGGTTACACGATACCCCTTGGTAAGACTGGTTGTCAGACTTTCGGGCTTCTGACTACCCGTAACGACTGTCAAAGATCTACAATAGACAGCCGGGGCCAACAGCTTAACGTGCTATCCGAGGCACGGAGAGTGATAATTAATTTATAAAACGCACATAACTTACGAAAAGTCAGAGGTGGCGCGCCTTGGGTTTGAACCCGAGATCTGTGACTTGCCAGTCAACGATCTACCACTAGGCTATCACGACTCTCCATTGCCATTCAAATAAGAAGCCTGCCTTTAATTTTAAGCGTGTAATAAGACAGTAAAGTAGACAAAAGAGGGAACATCATTCACTCACAGCTTAAACTAGGTCTAGAAACAAGAAATTTGGCATCATGAATGTTTCTCTTTGATTCTGAAAGAAAGGATTTCCGGAAAACTCTTCCGAGATCAGGAAATACAGGAAAAACAAAGTTTACGCAAACAGAATCCCCACACGATTGGCTTTGCGATTAGGCGATTCGCCTTTCAGTTGGTCGACAGATTTTTGTTTCGGTCCGGATGCTTGTGTATTATGAGATTATAAGTTTGTAACTACACCCACGGGGCCACGACATAGAAGAAAATTCTAATGTGGAGCTAGTTTTTTTTTAAATTTTGACTGCCACACCGCAGACACAATGCAAATTTTATTGTTCGCGATCGCCGATAACCGCGGTGGTGTTCAAAAGCTTAAATAACTAATTATAGGTTAAAAACCCCCCACACAAAAAACCTCAATTTTTTTACCTTAGAACACTCAATCACATCACCTATCAAAAAACAAAATCAAAATCGGTTGATACGTTTAGAAGCTACGACGTACAACTCAAAATTACACCCCTCTTTTTTAGTAGGGGGTTAAAAAAAGGCAAGAAGATGACAAGCGAGAGATATCATAAATCCTGAAAACTGAAAACAGTTTCGCAAATGTTAATATTGTAATATTACAACTTTAGTACGGCATGGCAGGCGGAGTTTTATTGTTTGAAAATTATCACAATTTAACATTTTGAAACAACGAGTAGCTTTATGATGCAAAAAAGGACTTTTGTCGTGTTGAAATAAAGATCAGAATCGTAATGTTCTCGGGTTCAGCTTATCATGTCACAGGTATTGCTTGAAATTGCTTCAATTTACATAGTAAGTAATTTTTCAGTATTTTACCTGTTGGCTTTCGGCTTTTTATGACGGGCAACCAAGGCAATATATAAGTATAGGTACGTCGTAGACCGTTAAATGATCGAGAGATCATATTATCACTTTTAATCCTCAGTTCATCATCATGGATTTGAGGGTCATGGAGGAACACCGTGTGGTTTTTAGTCCGTGCGAGTCGGACATAACCCCATCGCCAGTCCTTAGCGGTGGGGTACTCATAAAGAGTTTTCCACACGACAAAAAAAAAAGATAGGATTGTGAAAGTAAGGATTATGTTAAAAAACAATTTTAGATCCACGAAGATGCCAGTTGCAGCCAACAGCGAGGAGTATTGGGAGGCGTTCGCGTCCTGCGAGGAAGTCGTTTCGCAGAAGGAAGCGGCGGAGCGGGTCAGGGAGCGCGATCCTCTCCTGCACCCGCCTAGGTCCTAGGTCTCATTTTAGTGAAAATTCGTTTCGTTCGTACCTTCTCCGTGTTTACAAGTTGTACATCTATCCTGTGCATCATCATCTGCCTAGCCTTTTCCCAACTATGTTGGGGTCGGCTTCCAGTCTTACCGAATGCAGCTGAATACCAGTGTTTTACATGGAGTGACTGCCTATCAGACCTCTACAACCCAGATACTGGGTTACACGATACCCCTTGGTAAGACTGGTTGTCAGATTTTCTGGCTTCTGACTACCCGTAACGACTGTCAAAGATCTACAATTGACAGCCGGGGCCAACAGCTTAATGTGCTATCCGAGGCATAGGGAGTGATAATTAATTTATAATACGCTCATAACTTACGAAAAGTCAGAGGAGCGCCTTGGGTTCGAACCCGAGACCACTGACTTCCCAGTCAACGGTCACCACCACTAGGCTATCACGACTCTCATCTATCCTGTGCCCAGGACTTAATATAGATCACAATAAAACAAGCACTAATAAAATGCTTTTTACTCAATACCTAGTGTAACGACCTACCTTATCCATGCTAGACCCTCCTTCGTAAGTATCATGAATATGTATAATGTATGCCATACAATAGCTTAATTACACACCTACATGGGAAGCACTTGGCACTATGAATATTTATGAAATTAATCTAAGTACAGTCGGTTGTAAAAGTGTAACAAATCAAGACACAATGAGGCAAGATTTTTGGTTCGACAAAATAACTACAAGTCGTACCTAATAAAAGTTAATTATTTGAAATAATAATTTAATAATTTTTAAAAAGTTATTATTAGTCTAAGTTCTTCTTGCGTGTTAAGGGTATGCTTCTTCACACTACATTCCTGTAATATAGCGTACCTAGTCTAATTTAAGAAAAGAAAAAACGATTACGAGCGGGGTTTGAACCCGCGACCTGCTAAGTAAAACCCCTAGTCGTTATTCCACTTAGCTATTTATAACCCCACAGTTTCATCAAAACTCTCTTCTACATTCAACCTTCTCAGATGGTAGTTAAATCCACTATTTAAAAGTTAGACATACTAGCCCTTTAGATAGTACTCTGTACAAGTGATGGCGCAAAACGCTATCTAAAAGCTCTAAAGTTACAAACAATTTACATTACAAAAAAAAAACCGCATCAAAATCGGTAAAGCCTTTTTTGAGATCGATGGTAACAAACATCCAAAAATCATGTAGTCCAAACGCTTATACCGAATCTGTTCGTGGGTTAAATTTACTCATTAAAAATATGCTAACATCATAACAAGGAGACTTCAAATACTATCTGTGTTCTCAAACGCTTAACGCTGCAAATTCTCACTAAGACCTGGAATAAATACAGAATAAAGTATTTTACGACCTGGACTTAATATTACGAGGGATTTTCACCTTTATTCCTTTCTAAATAAGGTATAAAGTTTAAAGTGCAGTGTTCCGCTGCTTATGCAAATAACGAAATAAGTTAGTGCCGTCCTTTGTCTCACAATAACTAAGTTTAATGCATTTGAAAAACTTGACGGCATTACTTATATTTAATTTAGAAAAAATGTAACTAGTTGACTATTACTTGGCTTTGCCTTCGAAGTTCTAATTTAACCCAATCGCAGCGCCACCTACTGGGTCCAATTAGAACATAAACCATCCAGGAACCCGCACTAAAAATTTAGTCAAAATCGGTCCAGCCGCTTCAAAGTGATGCGCGGACAAACATTTGTAGATTTTTATTTATAAGGATTAGATACAAAGAAAACCTTAATGACCGAGAACCAAGCCTGTGACCCACAACACGGAAACCTGCAATTACTACCTACTTTAATTATAAAACTTAAATTATAACATAAACAATTACTCTAACCTTTTCTAAAACACAACACTACATCACTAAATGCACAGAACACACACACAAACAACTTTTTAAACTTGTCACGACACAGCTACGAATGGCATATAATTTATTGTTTACACTCTGGACGAAGATTTCTTGCGACACACACGTCATGCTACGGCCGAATGCCGCAGGAAACTGAAATCTGCAAAACGATAAAGCTATCGCTGTAACCCAGTGTTACCATCATTGCCAAATTACCCGGAATGTGGGGTAACTAGTAAAACCTTTTATCTCCTTAATGTCAATTAGAGATTTTATTTGGCTATTGTTTTAAATTGCTTGCGTTTGTTAAAAAGAGTGGTTTTATAGTTATGATGGGTGTTTTAAAATAACTCGTCGTTTAGTGGTTGAGATTCAACTGTAATAGTTTTTTTTTATTGATAGCATTTAAGCTCGTCAGTCGCTAATTATACCAAATAAATAAAAAGCAATTCTCAAACAGAAAAGGAAATGTTATCTACTAAATTAGTTAGTCTTGCCTATTTATTTGTAAATTGCAAGCTTCAAAGTGCATGTAATAAAATTATGCAAGGCTTACATATTTCGGGTAAACAAGCGCCGAGGTGTCAGACTAAAATAAATTAAAACGTCAATTTAAGAAAAGAATATTCTATTTTTAACCAGTTTGCTAATCACTTAGCATAATGAATAGTGGTATTCTGAAACTAGCAAGATGATTGATGACTTTTTGTCTTATTAACTTGGCTAGGCTCCTCTTAGCCATATTTTCGTAGGTATTTGTAAAACCATACTGGCAACACTACACAAATACACAGTTGCAACCTTTAAACCCATTTTGAGCTTAACGCGAGAATGTATTCCAAGCCATTTATTGCACTTTACCGTCCCGCTTTTACGCTTACAGGAAATGAGATATTCTACTAACTGTTGACCTGGCTTTGCCTGTCATAAAGCTTTTGGTTACACAAATAAGCACATTAATTCATGGTATTATTTATTATTGGTGTATGGTATGGTATATTATTCTTTATTACATGGTATTATTACATGGTATATTATTCTTTATATACCCATTTTCATTAATCATAAAATATAATTAAATCATAAAATAAAATAAATCGAAAATTATATAAACTTTAGACTTTGTAAATCACTTGTTAATTTTTTGTTATTTAAAACCCTCAAAAATGCCTGTTCAGCTGTTCTGTTCGTAAGTGTCAAACTGTCATTCAATCAAAAGAACTTACAATTAATCAAAGATCGAATAATGAGATCATCTAACCTAGTCATATTATTCCTAAAAGTTTGTTGGGATCGGCATCTAATCAGTTGCAGCTGAATATTAGTTTTCTACGGAGCTACTGCCTATTTTACCCTCGCAACGCAAAGGGTCACGATATTCTAAAGTTTAAGTTATGAATATATGAGGATACTGACTGTCAAAGATCTTCATGACAGCCGGAGCCAATGGCTTAACTTTCTTTTCCGCAAGGAGCAGGTGATAATTAATTTATTATTCGCAGATAACTTCCGAAAAGACAAAGGTCTTGGGTTCGAAACGGAGTCCTTTAAATTGCCAGGCACGGACATACCACTGAGTAACTATGAGTGAGTGAACTTGAACCGAGAATACAGGTATTTTTTATTAAAAGAAATTCAGCACGCAATTTTGGAATTATTCCCATCATACATAATACAAGTATACCCTTCCTGGGTCCTGTATTAATTGCATATTACAGGCTGCTGAATTTCTGACCACCGGATGCCCTGGTGGACCCTTTGTCCGCGTGGAATTCACATTTTTTTTTATTCCCCTTTTTTATATGTTTAGGGGTGGAGTGGAATTTCTAGAAATCCTTTCCAAGTGCACCTCTAGGAAACACAATATTCACTTCTTTAAAAACTCTAGATTAAAATGTTTATGTTATTTCTCTATTAGTAACGGTACTTTTTTATAGGTACAGAAATAAGGTTATTTGATCAAACGTTGTCTAACTTAAACTTCAATAAAAACTATCAAAAGAAATTGGTTTTTCCTAGGGGAAATTCCTTTGGAAATTCCAAGTGGATTCTAAGAATTCTAACTCAGTAAATTACGTTTGTCGTCCTTAGTTATTCAGAAACCATTTATTTTTGTTGTGAATTGTGGTTATTTAGAAAAACAAGTAAGTGTTCATGTATACAGTACTATCGTGGACAAAGCCGGTGCACCACTCTTAAGGTTAGAATCGCTTGCACCCGGCGTCCGAACGTAACGCTAACCCCGCTCCTCGCACGTAGGATCGTTCAAAGCATTTTGATCACAAAGTGGTGCACCGTTCGTGTCCGCGATAGTACACACGGCCACACATGAAGCTACACAAAACCATTAGGAACTGACCTCGCATTGTATAGGCTCTTCGTACAACAACATGTCAGCTTAAACTGGAAATGAATAGCTTGATGTGTAGCCATGTGTACAGCTGGTAGCAAAAGCCATATAGCCCGACTGATGGTAAGTGCTTTATCATAAGCTGTCGCTTGCAACAACAGGGCTACCACTTGCACGTTGCCGAATCTGTGTGGGATTATGAAAGAGGTGGTGATTATGGAAAGGGGGAAATAGATCGCAGGCGTTGTCTCTGCTAAAACCAGCATGGCTCTACCACACAAAGAATTTAGGTACATTAAAATATAAATACATTATCGTATAGTGGATGAACATGAACAACCTTTTTTTTGTGTACAATAAATTGTATAATAAATAAATAATAAAATGTTAAAATATTCTATAGAAATATCTTATCCACTTGGCGGTCTAAGAATCAAACAAAGGATATCTTCCAATAACTAGACCGACATGACAGAACATTCCAGTAGATATCTGAAATCTTAATAAAGGAAAAGCCACGTGACTAGCAATCGAGAGCAAGCTGACACCAGATATGGGGAAAGGTCAATTAAGTAACTTGGCAGCCAAACACTGGGTAAAAACATAACCCACTTTGACACAGTTGAGTAAAATGGGTCATGGACATAAACAATGCTTTCTAGTTGTCTTGATAGGTTTAAACTTACATCTCTTATCTTATCTTAGTACTAACAACCATTTGACTTGTAATAGCCTAGTGGTGGTGACCGTTGACTGGCAAGTCAGAGGTCTCAAGTTCAAACCCAAGGGGCGCACTTCTGCGTATTACTAATTAATAATTAGTAATTATCACTTACCCCGTGCCCCGAAAAGCATGTAAGTTAAAGTTTTCAGTATTAAGTTACGTTGCTGCGAGGAACAGTGAATCTCGTAGCAACAGAAACTGAAGCACTAAAAGTCGTAGCTTGTACTTTGAAGTAGGTACTAAGTTACGTTGCTACGAAGAGCAATGATTCTCGTAGCAACAGAATCTGTAGCACCAAAAATCGTAGATTGTATATTCACGTACTAAGTTACGTTGCTACGAAGAACAGTGATTCTCGTAGCAACAGAATCTGTAGCATCAAAAATCGTAGCTTGTATTTTCTAGTTACGTACGTAAGTTACTAAGTTACTAAAGTATTTGCATGTACAAATCATTTAAATAATAAAATAGATATTATATAATTTATGCTCGCTCGGAATTTAGTATTTGAATCACGATCATTTCATGATCAATGGAGCCTTTATCAAGTAACCTCAAGTATATTTATGCCAAGATTATTGTTTATTATACTAGACTACAACGGAACAAAAACAAAAATTTACCCACATAAGATTTATTTACATTTAAAACGTCTAAAAACCGACCACCGAAGCGCTTTTTTTACATAAAGAGACCATTATACGCGCAGTTTACCAAGTAGCTCAATTATTATTATCTTTCTCAGCTTTTCTCTCTTTGAGGGTATAACGAGAACCTTTTTTGGGACCTTTTTTAAAGAAAAAGTGTTTGTAAGTTGATTGTGGTTGTGCTTATAAAGTTAGAATCTCGATTTGGATGTGAGGGCTTATTTACAGTTTAATTAGTGCCTGGAATTAAGAAGTGATAGTGTTAATAAGCAGTGAAGGGTAGGTTCAAAACCCAGGGACGTAAATGATTCGCCTTCCACACTAGATGTCGCAGATTTGATTCCCGCACCGGAAAAATATTTATGTAATTGACTGCACTCACGATACAAGAGAAAATTCTAGTGTCTATGTTTTTTAAAGAAAAGTTTAGTTAGTTAATTGTTGTCTATCACACCGCTTATGCGTGTACCAAAAGCATTTTCTATTAAATAATTCAATGTACTAATCACCGTGGATAAACGCCAAACCTTTCGTCGATAATTATATAATTAGGCAAATAGCGTCTGAATCATCATTAGGGTTGGATACTAGCAAATATAAATACATTTTAGTGTGTAATTTATTTAATTGAAATCAAAAAGCTAATGCAACAAGCATTATTATTATTGTAAGCGTGTGCAGGAAAGAGAGGCCTTTGGCCTACAGTACTGCAGTGGTGTGTTCCACTGTAGGGCAAAGGCCTCCCTTTCCTTCTTCCATTTTTCCCTGTTCAAAGCAATTTAAGGCTAATCCTTCAGATCCCCAAGTGAAAATCTGAGCGGGCCCACAGGAAGGCACTGGTTGGGGCTGCGAAGCGCGTAAGCAGTACCCTCACTCCTTTCACCGTTTTAGCAAGTGATTAATTAATTACTTTAACGTACATCAAGAAATAAGAGGTGGGCTAAGACAAAGTTATGTAGCGCAGATCAAAGAGAAAGTGAAGGTCGAGACGTATAAGGAGGTCAAGGAATTGGCTCTTGATACCTGGCCTTATGACCTGGAAAAACTGCCTGGAAGTTCGGCTTCCAGTCTTACCGGATGCAGCTGAATATCAGTGTTTTACATGGAGCGACTGCCTATCAGACCTCCACAACCCAGATACTGGGTTACACGATACCCCTTGGTAATACTGGTTGTCAGGCTTTCGGGCTTCTGACTACCCGTAATGACTGACAAAGATCTACTATTGACAGCCGGGGCCAATAGCTCGTGCTATCCGAGGCACGACAAAAACATAGCTCTTAAATAAATGATGATGCACATGAATTTGAAAAATCAGAGATGCGTCCCGCCGCTACGCCAATCAAGTCAACTTGTTACATAGGTTTCTATTTTTGATTTCGTTCAAATATTGTTTAAAATTCGGTTACAATTCTAGTTCCAACTCATCCCTAAATGGAGCATGGAACTCCAAAATCTTTTACCAAAGGACTAGAAACTCTAACGACACGACCCCTGGCGACATAAAGTTGTGGCTGGCGCTAATTCTACCTAATTCATTAGTCTTTCTTTTACGCAGCAACGAAGTAAAGGTCGATGTGATTTTTTGCATCTAAGAGACAGTTTATGGGTCGTAGAATAACATTGAACCACGGAAGCGAAGCCAATGAAAAAAGCTATTTCAAATTAATTTATTAAAACACGTAAAACTATAGACTGACATTCTTTAGCCAATAGGTATTCTCAGTTAAAGACAAAATAAAACAAAGCTTTTACAAAATGTTGTGCAATATCAGAAGTATTAAATTATCTAAATTGTATACCTATTGGATTAGAATTAAATTCCAGAAGATGCGAGAAGTGCCAAAATGCCAGGTGTCACAAAAATAGAAGAAAACAATAATAGCTGGTATATATAAACCCTTACAGAAAATCTAAATGAGTTACTAGACCTAGTCAATTTTTTTTTCACAAATTTCAATAAATTCACAAATTAATTATCACTCTCCGTGCCTCGGATAGCACGTTAAGCTGTTGGCCCCGGCTGTCAATTGTAGATTTTTAACAGTCGTTACGGGTAGTCAGAAGCCCGAAAATCTGACACCAGTCCATGAAGCAAATACAAAGGTCTTACCAAGGGGTATCGTATAACCCAGTATCTGGGTTGTGGAGGTCTGATAAGCAGTGGCTCCATGTAAAACACTGATATTCAGCTGCATCCGGTAAGACTGGAAGCCGACCCTAACATAGTAACTAGAAAAGGCTAGGCAGATGATGAAATTGTAAAGACAAAGACTTAGGTACAATGGGGTGAATTTGGCATGTACAGTCAACAGCAAAAGTAGATCATTAAAATCAGAAATTCAATACTAATGAACGGAGTTCGCGAAATATATGGCAGCTTAGTAGAAAATCTTTGGTATAATTTACAATCACATACTTTTGAATCACTTCGACGCCACACAGTTCAAACGAGAACTCCGTTCATTAGTATTGATTTTCTAATTTTGATCATCTACTTTTGCTGTTGACTGTACCAATGTGACCAATCGCTAAAGCATTAGGTTCAAAGTTGATTGGGAAAATTTGTCAATTTCGAGTAGCTTGTTGTACTGGCGTAAAACATAAAATATTTATCATCTTGACTAGACAGGAAGTCGATGCGTTTGGCTCGCTTCACGTTAATGAGTAACAAATCCCTAAATATACTGAGTACTAAGAAACTATTTTAATAAAAGATAATTGAAATTTATCCCGCGCGGGACATATTTGTACAGTCCACAGTTATTTGTGTTGATCTGGGTGTTTGTACATTGTGAAATTATGTCTGTAATTGTACCCACAAGCTTGCTAGACAAGGCTACATAATGTTTCGAAGACTTGTTCAAGCTTAACGACATCACGACTGAAAGAGGCACAAGCGGCAATAAAGAGAGAGTAAGAAATTTGAAAAACTTATTATTGTACTGTTATTTGGGAACGTTGCGTACTGGTAGCGGTTTTTTTAGATTAAGAGTTTTATTTTTCTTAATAAATTTTTAAGGTAGTTAGATTTGTATATATAGATAGTTTTATTTAGTATTGTTTATTTGTATTTTAAATTACTTTCGATTAATAAATATAGATTTGATTAATTTCATAAGCTAAATGTATATATAACATGTAAAAATTCACAAAAATATCATCATGTTTATTAACCATGTCAGAAATTTTCAAGATGGTCGGAAAACTGTACCACAATTTACTAGTTGCGCTTGAAGATAAATGCTTCTAAAGCAAAATAATGTGCATTAGCACCTACTGCATCTAAGTTCAGGGCTAACGCATTTCTAGAATAGAGGAGTATTTTTACCTCAGACAAACCTTCAGCCTTGACAAAGCAGCCAAGATCGTGAACTGAAGCGCCGCATCCAATTAGGGTGTGGGTCTTTTGGCAAGCTGTCTGATGTGTTCAAAGGAGATGTACTGATAAACCTAAAGCATCATATAGCACTGATAGCCTAGTGGTATGACCGTCGACTGACAAGTTAGAGGTCTCGAGTTCGATTCCAAAGCGCGCACCTCTGACTTTTCGTAAGTTAAGTGCGTATTATAAATTCATTATCAGTTGCTAAAACGGTGAGGGAAAACATCGTGATGAAACCAGCACACCTGAGAGATTTTTCAATGGTGTGTAAAGCCATGTCAGAGGCCTAAGAGGTTTAAACTCTGACACCAAGGTTGTTCATCAACCACACGATATAAAGAAGACCTAAAGCATCGCACCTTTTATCAATGTGTCCTCTCAGTTATAGTGTTTACGGCAGAAACTTGGTCACTCACTAAGCTGGAGATCATTAATCTGTAGGGGTCACTAAGGGTTATGGAAAGGGCTATTTATGGAATTTATTTTCGTGATCACGTAAGAAATACAGAAATCAAAAGGAAATCGAAAAGACTGACATAGTAATAGCGAGATAGATGTGAAGATGCAAGAATGCAGACAGAAAGATAATGGAAAGGAAACTCAAGAACTGGTCGAGGTAGACCGATAATGACCGCGGGAAGGAACTGAATGCGGAAGGCACAAGGTCGTTAAGAATATTGTGGATTGTAGGACCTATCTTTACACAGGTTTGGGTGGATACGAGTTTATGAAGAAGAAAATAAAAATGTGTTTGTCGAAATTCTAGGTAAAATTTGGTTAACCAAAGTAACCAAATTGAACTTGACACTACCCGGACAACAAAATAAGACAGTTATAAAAGTCCCCATAGTGCGCTGTGGGACTAGTCCCAATAAAAAACCGTTTAAACAGTTTGTTTACAAACGAAAAATATTTTCGGAAATGTCGAAAGCAAATTATTGTTTGATCATCAAATAAATATTACTCCATTTCGTAGAAAAATACGATCAACTTTTGATAGTCTCTTTCTTCTCGATTTTTAAGCTCAATAAATATTGGTTTCAATAAAATATTGGTTTGTATTGTAATTTTTACAGGGATGTTGACTATTTACCAATTAAATTATTATTTTAAATCTTTTAAAATAATCAAAAAATGAATTTAAATATTCCAAAAAATTACAAAAGGCTTTGAACATTCTTTGGTAGACGGAGACGGCACCTTGTACAGATGACATCATGTGTTCTAATGTTGAAGTCAAAGAACTGCCTCTCTCTCTATTTTGCGGGAAAAGGACAGCAATAACCCACTTAAAAATTTTAGAAAGCTTATAAGGCAAACATTTTTCCTCCATGTCTTATAACTTTAACAGGTTGCAATTTTATTTTCACATGTTGTGTTATTTTTAATCCTTCTTTATGGTGATATCAAATATGTATACTTTTTATCAGTTGGCAACAACTCTATTGTTACATTTTAAAATGGAGTACAGACATGCGCATAAGTTACGATACATAGCATATCATTACAGTGGAGTTTGAACCAGGTAGTTTTAAAAATAACAACAGTTTGATGAACTCTTACGATCTTCGAAAGATGTGTTTAATTTAAGAGTGAGATAAATTAGTTTAAACATTTGGTAGGCACATTAAATTCTGTGACTTTCGTAATTTGGTAGTATTAACTTTGAGACCTACTATAAATTTCTGTAAGCGAAATTCAGGTAGTAAAAATGTTAATCCTACTAAAGTAAGAGTGTCACGGAATTAGATGAGTTTGCTATACTATAAAACCTAATATCACACATTGCTATTTTATGAGTAAACATGTTTATGACATCATACAATTTTTTTTGTCATCTAACGCAACATTGCAATGCTAACGATTAAAAGACGTTGCCCACAGGTGGCATAGTCTTTTAGATTGTGGCTTTCTTTTTAATGTATAATACAATAATAATAAAATATACAATTTCGATATCTACTGTCAAACACTATAATAATTTATGAGACAAGAAAGAATCAGACAATTTTACTACTTTAAATACATAGAGTACAAATTATATCTAATTTTCTGAATCAGATTTTCTGTTACTAAGCGAACAAATTGATTTTTTTAAATACCATACTAGATCAAATGTCAAAGTACTTCTACAGTAATATCAATCCAACATTCATTACATGACCTACACATTACTATTGTTAATCGGCTCACAGCCAAATTGCCAAATAAAATTAATTGCCTGGGCAACGAATTATTTATAGTTATGTAACGAAGCACAACTCTAGATTTTTAAACATTAAATGTATTGAAAAAAAAAATGAACGAATTCTAGCATTTAATCAAAAAAAATTAAAAAGTAATTAAAATAAATAAAAATGACTCACCACATGCGTCAAAAACGCACAAATAAATCCTTTTTTTCTGGAATCAACGCTGCACGCACTGTTCACACATTTTTCACTGTTCACAACACTAACGATTCTAAATTCAAGAAATCACACGTTCCATATACAGATGTACCAATCACGTGGCCTTTCCAGTCGGAGTCGGGATTGGAATTTCGAAATTTGGATTTAAAAATCCGTTTTTCAAACGTCCGGGCTGCTCGAGCGCCGGACTATTTGAATTTAGAACAGATCGGGAACGCGCATGCGTGCCGATGCCGCGCTATTTATATTTTTGCTGGGCTATATACAAGCCAGTATTTTATGAACTTTCAGTCCCGTGTTATACAATTTAGTGATAGGTATTTCTTTACCTAGCCGGAGCTCAACGAATTTTGGCTGGTTGTCATTATTTTGACTGCGAAACACTTGATCGAACCCGGGAGTTATGTCTTTTGGTATAAGATTCAAGTTAATGCCTTATGTTTATGACACTGCTATTAAATTAGCAAATTGTTTGAAATTTTGGAGAAAATATACATATAATATTTGTGACAATATTAAATAAAATCTAAAGATTTTCACACACGTGCATCACCACGTGAATCACTCTGCATGACAAATTGTCTAAACAAAGTCGCACGGTAGTTTAGTGGAATGATTTTATTGAAAAAGTATATTTTGTTTGGATATTAGAGAATATAAACCATCCCGTTGATATACCGTCAGAAGATTTTTAGCTTTGGCCTTTAATTTCTGCCTGTTTTAAGAGTTTCATGTAACTTCGTGTACACTCAAAGACATAAATATGTGCCATAAGAGTCGATTACACCACTGACAATAAGCACAATCAGTTCAAGATAAACTCGGTTTAAGCGTGTAACTGAGTTCAATACCTACTGCAATTTGCGTAGAGCTGAAAATGAAATGTAGGGCTTAAAGTGAATGGTGAAATTGGGCCTAAGTCTGTGCTCGATGTATTATACCTATTTGCTAAATAAAAGTCTCTTTCTTTCTTTCTAAAACTTGGTTCTGGTCTGGTAATTTCTGCCTCTCCAGGGCCTGCGCCCAATGTCTGGGCACCGCTGTAGTTACGGCACTGCACTTTTTTGGCTTTAAGGGCTGAACTACTGCAAGGATCCTGGCGACTCGTAACAATTGATTGCTTTTTGTGTCTAATTTCTCGATGTTTGACTGTGTTAGGGAGCAAATAAAACAATACAATAGAGAATTGAAATAAATATTTAATTATATCAACAGCCGATTATGAAAGACGCGTACAAGTAGAATATCCGATACTTATTTACAATTTACATACATTTTTACACATTTTATCATTATTTAGGCACGATGTCCCAACGAATTCTCAGTATACTATCAAAATAAGTTATCTAACATCAGTAATGTAAACACAAAACATAACCCAACATTAATTCAATAACTGTTAGTCTATAATTATTCAGTAACATTATATCCTGAATAATATATACAGTTGACTGCAAAAGTGAATGGACAAGAGGAAAGAATGTTTTTCCTTTTGTAAATGCACTTTTGCCGCTTACAGTACATTATGCTGAGCGCAGCCTATAAACAAGTTTTAACACAGATTTGCTGTATAAAATCATAATGATGACAAAACATTTTTTAGTTTCAGCAAAGATGTCTCAATTCGACATGAGATAAATTTGCCTAAAATCATTTTGTCTTAAGGCATGGTATGGCATTTGCTTAGGAAAATTGTATTAAACTTTATAATCTCTGCGCACAAACTTAAGGATGATTTTTACTAGACCATGCCAGAGCTGAGCCACGGAAGGACGAAATCTGAAGGCGTGGACAAAGCACGGGTTTGTAATTTTGCGCACATTTCATGTAAAGCGTTTATGCTATATACCCCATCGTCCGGCGTATTTTCCCGTCCGAGGCTCGGCCGTACCCGCTTACAAATTGAATGCAGCCCAGCCCGGATACGTTCACGACGACCTAAAGAAGGCAACAGCATGACTGATGGCTAAAGCTAAATATCGGGCGTTGAGGCGCAACTGAGAGGCCTATGATTAGCTGACTTTAGAAATGTAAGATAACATCAATAACATTCATGAATGACTTAATGAAATAAATTACAAAATGCAAAGCAAATAATATATCAAAAGAGTATTATTTTGGTAAAATGTAAATTGTGAACTATGAAAAGATACAGTACCTATGCTTTTATTATTAAAATAATATTGCAAAACAAGATCAGCGCAAAACTGGGGAGAATGGCGCAAAATTGTGGAGAATAGCGCAAAGCTGGGAACAATGCTGCAAAACTGGAAAAATACTGCAAAACTGGGAGAATTCTGCAAAATTGAGAGAATGCTGCAAAACTGGGAGAATGCTGCAAAACTGGGAGAATGCTGCAAAACTGAGAGAATGATGGAAAAGTTGTATTAAATAAGAAAGATGCAAAAATTGTATTATTCTGCAGTGGATAACAGCTGTTCCTATATGATATGGATGACGAAGATCACAGAATTGCACATAAGTATTTTCGGCCCATCTTCATAGATGGGGCGATGATATTAAAAATATCTTAAGTTATTTGAAACCAGCACCGTAGTAATTTGCGATTACAAAATTAGGTTTACATAATAATGATGTAGCGAAGTTTTGTTTTCACATCATAAATTGTCGTAGTAGATGGATAGACAAAAACGATAAGCTTAGAAGGATTAATCGAATTAGGTGTCAGAATTCATTCGAAAATCTAGTACTTATTCCAGAATTGGAGGAATAGGCGCATAATTATTGTAAAAAAGACAAATTTTCACTTTGTGTTGACTGGCAAGTCAGAGGTCTCGGGTTCGAACCCAAGGCGCGCACCTCTGACTTTTCGTAAGTTATGTGCGTTTTATAAATTAATTATAATTCTCCGTGCCTCGGATAGCACGTTACGCTGTTGGCCCTGGCTGTCAATTGTAGATCTTTGACAGTCGTTACGGGTAGTCAGAAGCCCGAAAGTCTGACAACCAGTCTTACCAAGAGGTATCGTGTAACCTAGTATCTGGGTTGTGGAGGCCTGATAGGCAGTCGCTCTATGCAAAACACTGGTATTCAGCTGCATCCGGTAAGACTGGAAGCCGACCCCAACATAGTTGGGAAAAAGGCTAGGCAGATGATGAGGGATCAATACATTTTTCATTGGGAACAATTAACACAGATAAAAACAATGAATATGGAAGTGTTTGTGATGTCATTACGCTCTATTTATGACTAAAAGCTTAACGTACAATGTATTATTATCAGTTTACTCTATTGTCCAATTTACCCAGCAGAAACATATTTACTTAAGGGCCAGCTTGCCCGAGAAGGCCCGTGGTCGCCAGGTCTTAAAAGGCGCAACGCTACCATTCAGTTTAATGAGGCCTACACTCCTTTTTTGCAATTTTTTCAAATAAACTTTAATGGCTATACATAAAGTTTAGTTTGAAAGTTGATATTTGAGTAAGGAGAAATAAAACGAATAATAATACGGATAAAATCGAAAATATAACGGATAATACCGACATAGACGGATAAAATCGAATTATTTACTTGAGAACCATTTGTTAAAATTTATTTCTATAAAATAATCGAGTTGAATTACTGAATCTAAAATTGAATTATTGATATTTAAGACGACAATAAATTCTATTTGCCCGACTTTTAAAATTGTATCTTGAATTTAACGAGCATAGAGTTTAAATTCAAACGGTGATCGAACTTATAACTGGCGTCTTTAATATGAATTAAGGGTGGTAATGGAGTTAAATAAATCACCAAATTTATATATTCATCACCGACCTGGAGCTCACCTTGGACCAAATTGGAGGTCACCACTTGGATGTCAGATGTTCTAACGGCAGAACATAATAAATAATCCGGTCTTAGTGGTCATGGATTAAATCGTTCATTTAGTTCATACTCTTTACTCAAATATCGATTTTCATGAGCTCTAACCATAGAATAAGTATTAGGTACCCTACGTCTTTAGATAGGCAATCGATGAGAGAAAGAACATAGTATAACCGTATGTTAGAGCGAGATAGATATGCAGGACTAAAACACGTACTCGACATAATAGCCTCGATGATCCCGATGTCATTCATGAACATAGAATCATATGCAAATATGCATAGATACGAATAATAAATAAATACTCATACAGACCACTCTTCTCATACAAAGAAGGATTGAGTATTAATCACCACGCTAGCTCACTGCTTATTGGCGATTTCAGACTATTAAGTCCAGGTTTCCTTACGATGTTTTCCTTCACCGTTAATCAGTGGCGTCTTAGATTAACTAAGAAAGTACATATGACATTTAAAAAGTCATATTGGTACATGACAGGTTCGAACTCTCACACGTTTGCAAAGCGAGTCCGTAACCAATGTGTCACCACGACATGTAGATACGGATACTTATGTATATTATTCTTAGTCTCGCCTTAGTTACTTCAAAGCCGATATTTGAAGGGTACCTAAATTCTTTATCTATGGTTGGAACAATCATAAACGACGAAAAAAAGCAAAGATCTGTGTATAGCAAATACTGTGCAAAAGCAACATGAGTAAAAATAATTTCAGGGATCACTAGTATTTTTTTAAATATTGTCACCACTAATGTAAAACGTTTCATTGCCATAAATTATTTCAAAATCAACTTCAAATATGTTGCAATATTAGCAACTGGGGATCTATGCGAAGCTTTTATTGCAGTCCACTTGTAGACCTAAACTGAATCGCTTTAAATTTTTCCTTAAAGGATGACATTTTCTAAATAATTTTCAATAAAAAAAAAGTTAAACCGACTTCAATTACAAATACAAGAAAACGTAATAAGTGCCTATAAAATTTGAGGGTTTTCCTCGATTTCTCTGGGATCCCATCATCAGATCCTGACTTGGTGGCAAGGGGACCAAATTGGAAGTATACCACATAAATTTTTTTTTTTTTCAAAAATTTTTTTTTGATGTCGGTCACCAGTAGGCGGAGAAATCGGTGAACATACATTAAAAGAGTATATATGTATAGTGGAACAAAGAACCTCTTTTTTTGAAGACAGTTAAAAAGAGGCAAAGCGATTTAGCTCAGATATACATCCCGATCCCCGGATAAAAAATAATAATTCAACAAACAATTATTGTAATTGAACCACTATTTATCTTCGTCCTCATTCAAGCCAACGTCTTGTCCCGTATCAAGAATAGCTTCCGCACTAGGTATTACAATCACATCAACAACGTTTGCACAAGAACCTTCACAAATTTCACTACAATCAAACTCCCCACTGACTTTTTTCTCCAAATATTCAGCGATATCAATATCTTCAACTTTCTTGCTCTCTAAATGTTTAGCAATATCTAAACCTTCATGAATCTTATCTGAAGAACAAAAATCTGTGATTTCTGAACATATTTTTTTGACATTTTCATCTAGTGTATGTTCATCTTCGTTGTTTGTCGATATTCTAACTAGTTTTTGGCCGATGTCGATAGTAGTTTCAGCACCTAAAGTGAACACTACTTTTGCTTGGTTGTCTTCGAGTCTAAGTATTTCCGAGTCCGAATTGTGTGATATTAAACTTTTAAGGTCGGAGTTGTCGACGTGAGTAAGTTTCATATGATATATATTTGATTCGCTTCCCATTATCGAGGTTGTTGAATCTTCGAGGGTAGGTAGCTCCTGCGAAAAAATGCATTATTAGTAAAATTATGTTGAATATAGCTTCTAATAAGTACAGTCGACAGCACGTCAGATGGAACAGTTTTATAAGAAAATCTTTCTCAAGGTGTTTTGCTCATTATAACCGTACCGCTCCAGTACAACAACAGCGCGGTATCGTTTTAAAAAAATGCAAATGCTAGTCAATAACTTGCTACCGGAAGGTGAAAGCTCGCTGTCCATGATCCGATCGCCGCTGCCAAAATTGGACACGTTGCTGATCGATCGCCACTGGTTTATTGTGAGTGATCTCGCCTAGGGAAGCGGAAGGAACCCTGCAGAAGCGGCTCGGTGTTGGTAGCATGCAAACTAGTGCAGTCTGATCGCTTGAATCGTGCGGTCTGATCGCTTGAAGCGTGCGGTCTGATCGCTTGAAGCGTGCGGTCTGATCGCTTGAATCGTGCGGTCTGATCGCTTGAAGCGTGCGGTCTGATCGCTTGAAGCGTGCGGTCTTATCGCTTGAAGCGTGCGGTCTGATCGCTTGAATCGTGCGGTCTGATCGCTTGAAGCGTGCGGCCTGTTTGCTTAAAGCGTAAAGAAGTCAGGAAATTGTCTATTAGGTTAATTCGAAAGTAGAACAGAATTTATTCATATGAAATCATCTGTCAGGTGTCCCGGCCTTCTAGACTTATTTTTATTAGGAAGTTTAACTTGCTTCGTTGGGGCGGTGCGATTCTAATGAGTGATAAGTTTTAATGTGCACGATATTTACTACTGATTGTCTGCTAAACGAACTATTTTATTAGACTTCTATGTTTCTACATTCTAAGTTTAGATGGAGCCACTGTTGAGGAGTGAAACAAAAATCCGTATGCAGATACGAAATTAAAATAATTTTCTTATCCACTCAGAATTTAATAATCAAATCAATTTACTACTACTAAAACTACTTATATTGCTACCATCTACAAAATTGTCTAACTACAAAAAAAAAGAAACTGACTTACTGATAAAGTATAAAATAAACTAAAATTTCGGAATGAGGAGGATTGGGCGTCTTGTACCCTCACTGACCTTACGAATTACAACAATGCTAATACTGTTACATCTGCCAATTTGTACGGCGATGGTTCCGACGTTTTGTTGGATACCTTTTATAAATTCGCACCTTTTTCCTATAGGGGTAGGCAGAAACTACAGAACGCGACCTGCTACAGTTCCTACATACCCCTCTTGCCTTGTCTACATTTATAGATAGATAGATAGAATAAACTTTATTGTACACCATACAACAAATTTTAAGTAATGATAACATATTAACAGGTAGGTACAATGGGCGGTCTTATCGCTAAAAGCGATCTCTTACAGACAACCAAATTTTTTTTTTTTTTTTTTTTCGGGATAAAAGGTACCCTATGTCCGTTTCTGTACACCTGACAACGTATATGCAAAATTTCAGGATGATCAGTTCAGTGGATTAAACGTGGCGGGTAATACTTTCGCATTTATAATATTAGTTAGGATTAGGATTATGTTTTTAATTTTCTCTGCTTAAAAACTGTTCTAAAAAAGCGTTCTTGAATATGAATCTTAGAATATGTTTCACAGTTTGGCGAAGCATTATTTAACAGATAGCGTAAAAAAACGGAATAAAATTGGTAAAATGAAAATGCCAAGATACAGCTTGGCAAAAAAGAGTCTGGAAAAATTGGGGGCGCCGCTGGCGCACTTTTCACACTACAATTCAAAATTACAAGTTATTTAGTGCTTACATATTTCTATGACGAGTTTTTTTTATTAATTATAATCAAATGAATCATTTTTATGTTATTTTAGTACTCACAAACTTAGTTTTTAAGATTTTTATTTTTAGTTACAGCTGTCACCGCCTCAGACTCTTTTTTGCCAAGCTGTAAGTTAATTGAAACTAAATACCCTTTACGAAGTGAGGTGCTGTGAAAGGTAATATAAAATTGATAGCTAATAATATGTACCTGATCGTCTTGGTAGCTGCCGACACTTCTTGAATGCCTGTGTCGTCTTAGGTTCATCGCTGTCTGTGGTGAGTGACCGTCTACTGCATCCTGTATAATAATAAATAAATGTTAATGGGACTGCCTCGTTGGTCTAGTGGTAGCAAGCGCGAATGCTGAGCACGAGGTCCTGGGTTCGATCCCCGGGTCGGGCAAAGTGTTATTGGGTTTTTCTATTAGGAAATTCTCAGTAGCAGCACGGAGTCTGGAATTGTGCCCGGTTAATGGCAACAGGCTCGCTCTTTATTACATGGGATTTATAGCCGGCGAAACGTGGGTGTATTACATACACCTCTGCCTACCCCCTCTGGGGAATACAGGCGTGAGTGAGCCTAGTGATATATATGACCGTTGCACTGCCAAGTCAAAGGTCCTAGGTTTGAAACCCAGGCACGCACCTCTGACTTTTCGGATTTATGTGCGTATTAGAAATTGATGATCACATTGCTAAAACGGTGAAGGAAATTTTTCAACGGTGTGTAAAGCCATGTCAGAGGTCTACGGGCGGTTTAAACTCTGGTTGTTCAAACCAGGTTGTTCATCAACCATACGATAAGAAGAAGATTATGATTATTACCTTAAATCTATTGAACTGTCTGTACTTGCACCTCTCTGAAGCGACAAGACTGCGTAGTGATTGTGTTCGCGGACATTGATTGTCCACCAGCCATCTGTACGTTCCGTACAACTTTGTGGTGTCCGACCTGTGGGATAAGGTTAAAGGAGTTTGATCATTTCTGTATGGAAGCTAGCATTTGTTACCCGCTATTGTTTTCATATCGCGATCTTGGAAACGTGACACAAGCATATCATATCTTGGATATCACATCCTGCGCCGCCACTTTGAAAAATAAAAACAAAATGGCGGCAGGTGGATATGCCACAAAGTTTCAAAACCCTTTCAATTGTTATTAGATTGGTCGTCTGAAACATTTTGAATCGATTTCAATTTTGTTTCCGATAAATTCTTTCCATCGGTGGTACAAATACGTAGGATTTATTGAAAGCTGGGACTCTATTGGCTTGGTATCGAGTTCAAAACGAACCGTTATTGAAGTCGGTTTTATTTTTGTTAAAGATTTCCTGTTCGACAACAGACACAATAGAAAAAACAACATTCGCGACAAGGAGAGGTTAAAAAAACACATTCACGATTCCATCGATTTCGAACTTTACGTACAGTCTACAAAGACTAATTTCCTGTAGCAATAATAATTAAGGTTACTGGCGTTGCTCACTTGTCAAATATCCATAATATTGTGTATTTTTAATCTATTAATAAACAAATAAATTAAGACTAAAGTAAACTTGTAAGACTGCCTCGTTGGTCTAGTGTTAGCAAGCGCGACTGCTGAGCATGAGGTCCTGGGTTCGATGCCCGGGTCGGGCAAAGTGTTATTGGGTTTTTCTATTAGGAAATTCTCAGTAGCAGCACGGAGTCTGTAATTGTGCTCTGACTACTCCCTCTGGGAAATACAGTCGTGAGTCTATAAAAAAAAAACTTGTAAGTACCTAGCCAAAAATCGAGCTCAATGACGTGCAATGGGAGAGACCTATGTCCAGCGGTTGACTGCTATAGGTTGATGATGATGATGATGAAAGTAAACTTACATGTTAGCTGGGGCCGTGAGTAGCCTTTGCAGGTTGGCAAGAGTGGGTCGGATGTCGGAGAGCGGTAGTCCACGCCCGACAACAAGTTGTCCGATACATTTGTTGAGTAGGAACAACGCGTAGCGAAATAACGTCGTGTCGCCCCCTCGAGGGAATAGAGGTATGCTGGAATTAATTAATTATATTATAATGGAGCTAGATTTCGGGTCTAGCGCGCACAGATAATTCAAACGTTACTTCAACAATGATTATTTTGAATTATCTGTACGGGAATCTCGAAATAATATTTAAAAATAAAATTACTTAATAGTAATTTTATTTATTGTTAATTTCTCCAAAATATTGAATTAATCGATACTAATATTATAAAGAGGTAAAGTTTGTATGTATGTCAGGAGTAATCTCTAGAACTACCAATCCGATCCTAAAAATTCTTTCACCAATAGGAAGCTACTTTATCCCTGAGTGCTATAGGCTATTTTTTATTCTGAAAAAGTTGAGTTTCCAGTAAAAAAAAACAATATCTGTGATTTAAGTCAGAAAAAAACAGGCAATTTGGCTGCTTATCAACGTGTGTTTACGTGAAAATTTAATTTAACGCGGACAAAGTCGCGGGGAACAGCTAGTTATATAATAAACATAGTAGGTAATAAATTGCTAAAACTTACTTCGGATCCGGCAAGTCGGGAGTAACATCCAAGATTTTGCTGGCCGAGCCCAGCAGAGTGATCTTGTATCTCAAAGGTTGGTTGAGCAGAGCAGCCGCTAGGCACGTGGCCTGGGCTACAAACCCAGCCGCCACCGAGTCACTGAGCGGGTTGCTGCGAGGGTTCTCGTCTCCACACACTGGCAGCGGTGTGTCGATTATCGTCCAGGTTGTTTGGTCTTTCTGAAGATAATTAAAAATTATAAATTTTAAAAACCCTCGGTACAAAAAACCTCTAATTATTTTTTTTCTCTAAGAATACTCTCGATGAAGTCACCTTTCAAATAAAAAAAACCACCTAAGTATATTAAAAACGATTCATTCGTTTGGAATCCGTGTAAGTGACCTGTTGGTAAGTGACCTGTTGGTATTTGATCTGTTAGTATTTGATCTGTTAGTAAATGACCTGTTGGTAAGTGACCTGTTGGTATGTGATCTGTTAGTAAGTGTCTTGTTGGTATGTGATTTGTTGGTAAGTGACCTATTCGAGCGTTACCTGTTAGTGAGTGACTTGTTTGAATGTGATCCTGTTGGTATGTGATCTGTTGGTATGTGATCTGTTGGTAAGTGACCTGTTGGTAAGCGACCTGTTAGTAAGTGACCTGTTGGTAAGCGACCTGTTAGTAAGTGACCTGTTAGTAAGTGACCTGTTGGTAAGCGACCTGTTAGTAAGTGACCTGTTAGTAAGTGACCTGTTGGTAAGCGACCTGTTAGTAAGTGACCTGTTAGTAAGTGACTTGTTAGTAAGAGATCTATTGGTAAGTGATCTGTTCGAGCGTTACCTGTTGTATGTAGAATATGTGGTGCAAGTGGTTGAGCAGCTCAGTGCGCTGCGCGGCCAGCGCGTGGTGGCTGGCGGCGGCCAGGTCGCGCAGGGCGGCGCACGACGCGCGCGTGTCCTTCACGCTGTCGGTGCGGCGCGACAGCGAGTGATAATTCTGCATCAGCTCCGTGCCTGCAACCAAAATACTTCTTCACCACGCACATTTTTCAAGGCAGCGAAAGAAGAAAGCCATTACGTTCGGGATCGGTGACGCTGAATCGGTTAAACTCGGTTTTAATCGACTTCTTACGTCATAGCAATCGTTACTTTAGTTTTTTACAAATCCTATAAACAAGTATAAGGTAAAGGTACTAGGAGAACAGAACCATGAAGAAGATATGAGGAAGTAAAAAGTCGTATAAGTTTGCACCCAAAACACCTTTGTAAAAAGCGTCCTTACACTCACCGACATCTTGATTTTCTTCAAACAGTTTAGCATGCCTCTCTTTCAGTTTCCTTATGTTAGTCAATTTGCTATCTCTTTCGTCGGACAGTATTATTCGCTTGAACCTTAGAATCTCTAGCTGTTTTGTAAGTCTGACGTGTTCCGCCCTTTGGAAAGGCGAAGGTTTTGCCTGGAATCACGGATATTTATAAATATTTAATAAGAAAATTTGAAAAAGCAACTGATATGGATGGGATCCGAACCCACGATCTTCGACGTACTGTGTCGATGCGCTGACCGTTAAGCCACCGTATCCCACCAGAATCAGTCGACATTTCAAATTTCTTTTTACGACTAGGGCGTGTGGTAATATCAACACATTACGTATCCGACTTAGTGCTCCAAACTTTGCAGTTTTTAGAAGGCACCGATGCGATATTTAGCTAAGATTTTAATAAGCTAAAATGTTGTAACAAATTGCCAAAAAATATAGTAGATATTTATTTAAATTATAAGGGTAGAAGTTGACCAAAGAAAAGACGGATGAATTTTGAAAAAAATTACATGGCTAGAAAATAAGCAGCCTTGCAGCTAATATAGGCCGATGAAGAAATCTATAACGTCAACTGCCAACCCTAAATACTCGATCGGCACAGCCGAGCAACGAATATGCTTTAGCAGCTAAAAGCTCTTTGAAGCTCAAATAAATCTAGGCGGTTTTGCCGATAGGCCAAATAAAAATCGATCACATTCAGCAGAAATGCAATCGAATGTAGAACCCGACGGTAGAACAACTAGTTTGACTTTGCTAGTAAAATTATTCAAAGATAAAATAGACCTTATTCTTTTTAAACTTATGTCTAATTTGCAAAGGCTTAAAACAATTAAAACACTAACCTTAAAAGATAAGAGATCATTCAATTTCAGTGTTAACCTCGGCCCGTTCGAGACAGGCCTATCCTCTTTTACCCTCCCATTCTTAGCACTCAGATCGCTTTGTGACGACGACTTATCTTTACTTAAACTATCATCTTCTGTCGAGAACAAATTCCTCTGAGATCTACTCTTCATCTTCAATCTGACGTCACAAATTTCGTCCTGCGTCGGCCAATCGTGGTTCGTTAACGCAGACTTCTTATAAATTCTCTCCTTTATTTCTTGGACAGCTTCTTGCCTCTTCTTGATTGAATATTGAAGCAAATGTAGCTTCTGTAGCTTCGTTGCATTATAACTTGGCCTTATTTCCGACTTCAGAAAATTAAGGGCCATGTACCTGTATTTCGGAACACCGTCGGCTTCGCTACGCAAATCGTAACTCTCGGCCGTTTCGCTTAGGTCTACTTTATATGATAAATCTTCTTGTGACGGGTTTTTAGACATATTATCACAGTATGCACTCGAAGTGAATTCTTTTACGTCTAAGTTTTCTGGAGAATGTTCGTAAATATGGTTCGGATCGCCCTTACCGTGTTCTGAACTTTCTTCTGTACGCCTATAACAGTCTCTTTGCTTTTGTCCAATATTTAGGCTAGCAGATGACCTTAAAGTTGGGAAATTCTGCTGGAATCCTCTTTCAACCGGACTGTGGCTTTTCGAATACTCTTTTTCAGACTTTTTAGAATACTTACTAGGGGAAATAGATCTCGATTCTTTACCTAACTTGTGATTTAAAATATGTTTAGCTTCTAAAGTGATTTTAGAGAGATTGGTCCTATCTGAGGAGTCGGAGGAAAGAGAACCATGTTCTATTTCGTTTTCTGGTGGTATTACATCTAGCTTAAGGCTTTTATATGAACAAAAGTAGCCACCGTGCATTTGGAAAACTAGGGTGTTACTTTTGAAGCAGTCGGAGGTGAAATTAGAGGCGAGGTTCGCTCCTATATATCTTAGACCACTGAAATAGACTCCCCAAGTTTGTATGACGGTATCCTGCGGTAGTTTTGAGTTCTCGTCGTTTTGATGAAGTATGTGACACCATATTCGTATGACCACGTTGGTTGAAGACATTCGATGTGTAGATTCTGTAATAGAAATTAATTTTATTATTCTTTTTGTTTTTAATCTTTATTTATTTAAAGGATTTAAGTAGGTACGCATTTGCGACTATGTCAATCCCATCGTACTTATAAAAAATTCTTCATCAGTAATTTAAGGTTTTGGGACTATAATAAAAGTATAGATATAATATTTTTGCCGCTTCACAAGTGGGACTAGCTAAAATTCCGTGGGACACACCTACATCCATTGTCGATAATTTCAAAGACTTAAGGAGCGCACTCCTCTTGACATTATATCGGTAATTATTATACTTGGAAACAATTGCTTAGTTTTCTACAAACTTAGTACTTAGATGAAAAGTTTATCTATGGCTGCTAGAAAAAGATCGTTATCAAAAAACGCATAATTAATAGACACAAAGTCGTTAATTTCTTTTTAACATAGTTAAAGATGAACTGGATGTCGTAGTGGCGAATTATTTACGGACCCGCTTTGCAACGTGGTTGTAGGTTCGAACCTGGCATGTACCAATCCAATATGACTATTTGTCATATTATGTACTTTTTTAGTTAATCTGAGTAACGGGTGAAGGAAAATATTATGTGCCTGATGAATAAGTCAAAATTATCGATTTCAAAAAATCATCGACAAGCAGTGATAGCCTAGTGGTATGACCATTGGACTGCTAAGTCAAAGGTCTTGAGTTCGAAACACAGACACGCACCTCTGACTTTTCAGATTCGTGTGAGTATTAGAAATTAATTATCACTTGATAATACGGCGAAGAAAAACATCGTGAGAAAACCAGCACATCTGAGAGATTTTTCAATGATGTGAAAAACCATGTCAGAGGGCTACGGGCGGCTTAAACTCTGACATCAGGTTGTTTATCAACCACACGAAAAAGAGAGATCGATACGTCAGTAAATATTTTGTCCCATTCATTGTATCTATGAGGCCAACGTTCAAACATGTATACGATCAAAATGATTCATATAATGACGCAATCAAATTTCCTCATAGCCGAGAGATGATAACGCGAATGAAACAGTATCATTGTTTGCTGTGCTGTTTATGATAATGTCTTAGAATACAGATAAAAACCAGAAGTCATATCGCAAAAAAGTGAAAGCGCGTTCAAACCCGCGTGATCGAGTTTTTCTTCATAATGCTATTCTTACATTATTAATCAGACTTAAGTCTAAGTCTACGCATTATAGCGTAAAAATCGTCGACCCTGTTCTCCGCAAACATTGCAGATGCGCTACACCGCCACAGGGCAGATTAAGCATGGCCCTGAACGCGTTGTTATATTGTTCGCGAAAAGTGTTATGTATTTATAAACAATAAGTTACATCTGAATAGCATTGTTTTCAACTGCAAAGTTAGACAAGCTAGCCCTCTTGTACTCCGTACAATGGTTGGATGCAACTACCATGTAAGATGTATGTGGAAGAAAATTTCGATAACATGGACGGGATCACGAATAGTTTAGTGACATAGCAACTGGGGACTTTACCCAATACGCGATCGCGATCAATCTCGAACTTTTAAGTGAAAGCACCATAAATCTCCAAAATAGAGTGAATTAAAGTTCTGTTGTTTTGTCGGTTAGACTACTATATCGCGCCTTCGTGATCGACGTTTGTTACGATGTAAATCTTAAATTCTGAATGAAACTTTCTCATTTCTAAGCCTACCTGAAAAAATGCCGTCAGGCTAACTAAACAGATTACATTTGAAATATAATCAGTGCGCGGCAAATAAATGCGATTGAACGCGGGTTCTACTTTTTTTTGTATTCTGAGGATACAGTATGTAACACTATTATCTGGACTGATTCAAAGGAATGTGATAAAGTTACTTTTTATTGTTAAGAGGCATGGGTATGACCACAAATTTATCATCCTATCGCGGTCATTTGTATAGAAAACCAATTTATTTTTTGCGAATTTCAAACTCGAAGAACAAATGCTATTTAGTTTCATGGGCTGAATCAGCTCACGAGACATTTTTATCGTGTATAGGATACTTTTTATCCTGGCCTGACCTCTACGCAGGCAAAGCAGCAGGAAAAAGCTAGGACCGCTAAAATTTAAATAATACATTAATTAACTTTAATTTTGGATCAGGGTTAAACCCGTATGGGCTTGTATGATCGTAATAAATTTATTCATCCTTGTCACTTCATTTATCTATCTTAACATTGGGTGTCAAAGATACAGAGATAAAGCCTCGCGGATACAATCTATCCGGCCAATACAATCTATTCAACTTTCTAGACTTCACAACGTCGAAAACTAGAATTATAATCACATCATCATTCCTGTCCTTAAATACTGCTTGGCATAAAAGAGTATGAGGCGGTGACAGCTGAAACTAAATTAAAAATCTTAAATGCTAAGTTTGTAATCACTAGAACAACATAAAAGAGAATCATTTGATTATATTTAACTAGCGACCCGCCCCGATTCCTCTTCAATCACTCTATCTAATAAAAAAAAACGCATCAAAATCCGTTGCGTAGTTTTAAAGATTTAAGCATACATAGGGATATAGGGACAGAGAAAGCGACTTTGTTTTATACTATGTAGTGATGATGACAAAAAATTCATACCATCAGATACCAAATAACTTGTAATTTTAAGTTGTAGTATGAGACGTGCGCTAGTGGCGCCCTCAATTTTTTCTCTAAGACTCTTTTTTGCCAAACTGTACCTACATCTGATTTGGCCCGCCGAAATATTAAAGATAATTAAACTTATTAAAAATTATTTAGTGAAGTGTCAGTTTAAGACATCTCACTAAATATCGGACACCCCTGATCTAAACATTCTCATTTCCGTAACCATCTTGAACAATAGACAATTAACAATCAGATCGTATTTTATAAATATGACAATGCAACATAGTTGCTAAATCATCTCTTTATTTTGGCATTCATGGACAAAAATGTTATGACATAAGCTTTTTCTCGCGACTTCGCTCTATGTGCTCTTATTTTTTCGTGATAAAAGTAAAATCGAAAAGTTAGAGATGCGTGCTTGGGTTCCAAACCAACAACCTTTGACTTGGCAGTTCAACAGTCATACCAATAGGCTATCACTGCTTTTTACACTATTTCATAAATTCGCACCTATTCATAAACTTATTAAAAGATGTTTTTATCATTGAAAAATTGGCGATAACCGTAACACATACACTTTTTATAATTAAAAAATAGGAGTAATTAATACAGTTCTAAATTAGGTAGATAGGTACCTATTTGTTAACCGATAAGGAATGACCCACATTCATTTTGGCAGAATTGGTAGTCATAGATTTTTTATTGATTATTTTGATGTTTAAAGCTTATTTAAACATAAACAATTATTTCTAAATACATAATATACCTAACATATTTACTTTAATTAGTGTTTGAAGTAGGTAATTGCACATAATGCATCGATTTCGTGGTATATTCGCCAGTGTGGATTCGCCGAATAAAAAAAAACATTAGTAACTTGATTTTGCTCTTGGGAATCCCAGTTCCAGAAATAGCCGGAGAATCACATACAAAGCTAAGCCACAGAATAATAAACATACAGTTCAGAAACTACGTACAAACGCATAAAACGGCACACTCACACAAACATGCGTAATATTGCGTAACGACGAGACTCCTAAGCGAAAGTCGCGGTGCTCGCAGTATCAACGACGCGTCTTTGCGCTTGTTTGTGCGAGTGTGCCGTTTTCGAGCGTTTGTACGTAGTTTCCCTACTGTTTGTTTATTAGGTATACTGTGGCTAAACCCAGCATCAGGAAACAAAATTTTTGGAATCTGACTAACTTTACAACTGTTGCCTAACTTATTTTTCATACCAATAAAATTCTGAATACTTATTTGAAAACTTTCAGGTACAGTTCAGTTTAATACGGGCTCCGCAAGTCCTCCTATTATTATTATTATTATTTCTTTGTCTATATTTCTCAGGACCCTGAGGTCCTGGGCCTTTTAGAGGCGTACGAGGGGCCGAAGCCAACTCGCAGAGGCCCTTTAAACAAAATTTTATAAATATGAAATGAGACACCAACCGGCGATTATCCCTATATGCACTAGGCAAGCGCACCCAAGGACAACCCCCGGTTGGTGTAGAACTATTGTTGGTCATGGAATTAAAAAAAAAAAAAAAAAATGTTGGACTATGGGTTTTGGTTGTTTGCGTGGGCTAGGTACCAGAGACTATGGAATAACTATGGCCCCTGCCTGTCCAATGGTTGTAAACACGGATAAAATTGGCAGGGGGTGACTTGCACACTCAGTAAATGAGCCCCCGAAAACGGCCGCTAGCACATAGTGACGTAGCGACAAGGAGGCAACATATTTTGAGGTGCTTGAGGAGTGGAGCGGTATTCCACGGCTATCAGGACAATCCCGGAAGTACGGTCAAGATCCCTACCAGCATCTTACTGGAATACTTCCTTCCCCCGAGCACGTTTGCTCTTGCGAATCTCCACTCAAACCAGCCAATAAAGGCAAGAGAGAGGTGGGAGCCTTGTTCCTCGTCAGTGCTCACTCTGACCGGCCAATTAAGGCAAGCCAGAGATGAGGAACAAGAGTTCTCCCGGGAGGGTCAGGTCCGTGGGGTCGCTACTGCCCAACAGCTCGCCACAAGCTGCCATTATTATTATTATTTAGCCTATATTATCCCACTGCAGGGCAAAGGCCTCCCTTTCCTTCTTCCACTTGTCTCGGTTTAATGCAATTTGAGACCAATCCTTCAGATATGAGTCGAGTTCAGAAACTCCTATAGAAAACTATTTATTTATGCTAGAAGAATTAAAATAGGTTGATACCTGAGTCAATGTCCTTCCACTTGGGATGGGGTGAACATATCCTCTCACTGGTGTAGAAGGGAGCCGACATGGTAGTATGATGCAGTGTCAGATAGAAACTACATGGAGAGGAGCACCATTCAGGTGGCCTGATGTTGTAGCCAACGATCTGGAAAATATTATAATAAACATCAACGGTTGAAACTGAAAGGCTAATTGATTTGAGCGACATTTTGTAAAACTTGCAGGAGGATTAAAGTTAAATAGTAAACAGTTATTTTTTTAATATACATATATTTCGGTTACCTTATACCTACCTTAAAAACCTAAATATAAAGTAATATATAAATTAAAATAGATATAAATATTTAATAAGAAATTTGAAAAAACAACCGATACGGACGGGACTCGAACCCACGATCCTCGGCGCACAAAAAGTTTCACAAAAAAAAAGTATTATAATACTTAGATAGTTTTACATAGATTTCTATATCATCTTTAGTTTAAGTATTTCTTGGTGAAATAAAGTTAAACCTAAAGTTATTTTAGTACTTATGTTTGTCTTTTTCCTTTCAACAGTCGACATAATGATTGAGTATCATTAATTATTATTGATAAACATTAAAATTATTAAAACACAACTAAAACTAAAAACTAACACTAAAGCTAAAACTAAAAAATAAAATAAAAAAAAGAAATACTTATAAAAGAAAATCTAAAAGTATCATTTATCTTTATAATAAGACAATTTCTATTATCTCTGTCACCCATGACAAAAATGCACTCAAATTAATTTCTTATCTGCAAATAAAAGTTGAATATATAGACACAGTATTATATTCAACCTTGGATTTGTAAACTTCACAATATCAATGCGTTTATCTTTAATATTTATAAATGCCATATTATTTTTATTTATTTTTAATCTCGGTCAGAACTTTACCGGTTCAGTACATAGTACCTAGTGTATTAAAATAAGAAGTATGTATAGATTTGCAGTTGGTAGTCATTCAGTATGGAACTTTCTGATAGAAATGCAACAACCTCATATGGTCATACATAAATCAAATAAATCAGCCTGTAACTGTCCCAATATAGGGCAAAGGCCTCTTCTCATACAGAGAAGGATTGAGCATTAATCACCACACTAGCTCACTGCGGGTTGGCGATTTCAGACTATTAAAGTCCAGGTTTCCTTACGATGTTTTCCTTCACTGTTAGTCAGTGGTGTCTTAGATTAACTAAGAAACATATAACATATCATACATATGACATTGAAAAAGTCACATTGGTACATGCCAGGTTCGAACCCACACCCACGCGTTTGCAAAGCGGGTCCGTAACCAATGCGCCACCACGACGCATATGGTCATAATCCTCAGTAATTAAGAAGGAGGTTTATCTTAACAAACTGAATATGGAGGGAAGTCATATTCAAAATTTACTGAACTTAATTTCAACCAAAATTGTAATATATTATTACAATATAATGTAATGAAATGATTCCATAACATTTTGGGAATAAGTTACATGTTCATTGTGCTCTCACTCAAGACGTGAAACTCCTTGTCGGAGTCTGTGGAAACCTAATGGCTATAATGTAGGAGTCTTACGTGTAGTGAGAGTCAGTAAGTGTAGAGCGAACATCAGTGTGAATGCACCATACAACACAATTCCTACCGGCTTACCGTTGACTGCACAGTTTACTGTGCCATTTGGTTTTTCTCCAGTTTGGGACGTATAAAATTAAAAAAAATTAATTAATTTCCTTCGAAATTGAAATTTGCGATTAGTGAACAGGTTACTTCTATTATTATTATTATTGATTCGATGCATGCTCACAAATAGAGAGTTAATAGATAGAGCAATGGGAATCGTAGGGACTGGAGGAGAGTAGGGGACGAGATTAGAAACTGTAACATAGCACAAACAAGCTGATTCAGACTTAGGAATAAAAAAAAATTGCAATCACAACAGTTTTTTTTTACTCACCAACTTTGAGGGAATTGTACCTACTGGAATATGAGCAATATGTGTCAAAGCACAAAGCTAATGACCAACAACTGGGTATTTGAGGGGCACCAAAACAAGCAAAGAATAATAATAATAGATAACATGCTTTTATGCAACTTCAGTTTCAATCTAAGTACATTAATTTGAAGATGAATCGACACTCTGACCATGACTTCAACTTTAATCGTACCTAGATTATATCGAAGATGATAAACTAATATTACATTACGCATTGTTATCGTGTGGCGTAGGCGTTTGTTAGTAAACCTTAATCAAAAAAAGTAATTCAAAACCTTTTGGTATTTATTTCCTTAGTTACCTGTATCAAACTGCGTAATCGTAGCTGCTGGGAAGCGAGCGGAGTCCACTCTCTGCATCTAGGCCTCCCGAACATTGTTCAACAAAATAAAACGACTAAAAACACAGCGGTACTCAAGTACCTCGCGCCAACAGCACAAGCGTTATGGTGATTTGTAAATATTATGTCACATATGCATAATCAAGACACTAATAAACAATAACGGGATGAGTTATAATCTAATTTTTTAAGATAAATAAAATGCATTGTTCAGCTTTTCAGCTGACTACTTGAATGTCAAATTAAAAAAATTGAAATAATGACATACATGACAGGCGTGACAGTAGAAAGACAGTGCAAAAAATAACAAGAGTATTTTTTAGATAGCAACTTCTTCTGGTACCGCCATCAAGATAATAATTACAAATTGTATTGTATAATTAATTGTACTCGAGTTGGATCTCCAAGCAAATAATCGGGACCTGACTTTTTGAGTATACCAATGTGGCTTATTGGCCTTCACCTTGACGACCAAGCTTTTTCATTGTCATCAAATAAAATCAAATGAATCACTTTTAAGTTATTTTACTACTTACAAACTTAGTTCTTAAGATTTTCATTTTTAGTTCCAGCTCAGCCTCAGACTCTTTTTTGCCAAGCTGTACAAACTTGTAATTTTGAGTATGAGAAGTGCGCTAGTGGCGCCAACTTTTGCAAACTCTTTTTATCGTTTTGTTTTTAAATTATCAATATTGAGTTGCTGTGCCTGAGCCTGAGCTAAAGGTCACAGCATATACGACGTATAGCAAATTAATTGTACCTACGTATGACCCAAGCTCTCTAGGGTAGAAATATTGTTGTTGCCGCCGACTATTCACACAGTGGAATGATACACCGGACTGACTGTGCCATGGAACACACGGATAATAACGTCTATTAACAAAAAAATAATTTATCATCTCGATCTTGCACGGCACAGCAGGGACCGATTGAGGGAGATAGCTAAAGATATTGGAATGGAGTTTAATTCTATCTGGAGCTAGCCCACCGTTGTTCGCGAAGGTATCATCATTGCTCCTGCCACTTCCTGCAAGCCTATGTATACAAATCGATCTCTACTAGGAAACAATTTAGGGTCTTCCCCACATGGCACCATAGAGTTTAGAACGCTCCATCGCATGATTATCATTGCTGAAGTGATCGGTTTACGGTTATGGATTTGATCAACATAAAACATAACTGCAATTAAAAAATTATAGTATCAAGTCGACAATACAAAATAATAGTATAATCAAAGTTTTATAGCCTTTCTTATTAATTGACAAAGTTTTTATTTGATTACCTAGTGGGACATGAAGTTTTTTTACATTTTTACGTTTTATATTTTATCTCCAATTATTAATGGGGTAAGAAATAATAATATTCATTGGCTAACAGTGAATTCCAACAGTCTACATAGTGGATCTACTTTTTTTTAACCTTAGGTAATTAATTAAGGTTAAAAAAAATAGGTATCTTGCTAGCTGCTAAGGACTTATTTTTTTTATTGAGGTTCGCGTTTGACCATTATCTCTAACGGTAAAAAATCATGCGGTCGGCGCTTACCTAGAAATAACCATTACAATCATAACATGAAGATTTATAACTTAAAGCTATTGGGAAACAGACTTCTGCAGGGAGTTCCATACTTAGGCTGCATGCGCAATGAACTTATTCCCAATAGTTTACACTCTTTCCCCTCCTCGCAGCTAAGGGCTATTGTAATCCAGGCTCCATGGATCATGGATGGTGTCAGTTCATCCTGCCATCTCGTTTTGGCCGCGCTTCGGCCAGCCACGACGACTGTTTCTCCATAACTACTTGTACTTACACACTGCTCTTTTTTAAAGCAACAAAATAACTCCGATACGTCAGAACTAGAGGAACCAATAATTGAAGTAAATGTAAAAGATAGTAAAAAAGTAAAAAAAATGATCAGTGCTGAATTAGATGGACCTCTTAAAGAGTTTAGTGGCGAATATCGTGAAATTGAAGAAGAAGAAGATTCAGAGAGCTCTGCAAAGGAATCTCCTGAGGAACCACGTCCTAAACCATCAAGGCCAAAGGAAGTGGAAGCGCCAGTCCAGAAAGTTGCTCGGGTACTTACTTACCTACGGTTTTCGCAAATATATAGCGGCGTGGTACTCCTGGTACCTATAGTTTGGAAAAAAAGAGTATGAAAAAAAATTGACAAGAGGATTGAAAGAGTAGAGATCTTTCTATCTTTGACCTCTATTGCGCATTTTAGGGCCAGAGCAGACTAGCTACATTTAGCATCGGTGATTATGCGACAGCATTGTTGCTGTTAGGCGTTTTGGCAGACTTTCTGCTTTCATTTGCTTTTGCACCAACTTCTTTGGATGCAATTTTTAAAACAATGCTGCAATGTAAATCGCTAATACTGGCGTGCTTGTATATCCAGCTAATATTATAGGTAAATGCGAAAGTTTGTGATGATAATGGATGGATGGATATTTTGTTACGATTTCACGCAAAAATTACTGAACGGATTTTGATGAAACTTTACAGAAGTATAGCTTTTACAACAGAATAAAGAAAGAAAGAAAAACATTTATTTGGCTTAGAATGCTCAGATATAATGATTAAAAAACAATAAACCTAACAAAAAAATAAAATCAAAATTATATGAATAAAAAAAAATTAAAAAAATAGCATATGGAAGTGCCTTAGATGCCTTTTAAAACTGTCAACTGTTTTTATTCCATATTTTTGATGCAGCGTAACGGAAAATTCCTCTAAAGTATATAATTAACACGCAAGCGAAACTGCGGACGGAAGCTAGAGCGGATATAATTCCTTGGCCGCGGCATCAAGCGTCCGAAAAGCGACTATCAAATCGCTAATCGCCGATGCTAAAGTAGCTAGTCTGCTTTAACCTTTATATCGTAAAATGAAGTCAAATGACCAGTTATTTAATCACTCGAAAAAAGTAGAATTTTGATTTTTATTTGAGATCTACTGTCACTGCATCACACTCTTTTTTGCCAAGCTTTTATTTTATTTTTATTTTTATTTGTTGCTTACATGTGGTATCTTAGGTGGTATTTATCTTATAGTGCCGACCATGCACCCCGTTAGGGTATTGCAATTTATATTTTATATAAACTTCTTACTTAAAACTAATATTCAAT
This sequence comes from Protodeltote pygarga, assembly GCA_936450705.2. NCBI lineage: Eukaryota > Metazoa > Arthropoda > Insecta > Lepidoptera > Noctuidae > Protodeltote > Protodeltote pygarga. The sequence goes on from OW388274.2 coordinate 3,897,580, forward strand.
CTATTAATTAACAAAATATCAACTTCACTAAAATTTTTATTTTTATATAAACACAATAGTACCTACTTAGAGACTTAGTAGATAGGTACTCAATATTATTATAATCAGTCAACAATAATAACAATATCATATTTTAATATTTAACATCACTATTTCTTATATTATATAATTGTTATTTATCTTTATTACCTGGAAATTATATTTTGATTACCTATTATGTATGTATTATAGCTGCAATAGTTTCGCAAAGTAATGATAATATCATAGGTATGTACCTACCTATATGATAATAATTATCTTTGCTGAAAATGAATCGAACGGTTCCACCTTAGAGTATATAAGAAAAAAATAGAGCAACCCTATAGAAGTATGAACCGTGAGCACGGGTATGAACAACGCGGCCGCGACACGAGCTCCGTTTGCGATCATACCTCGATCGACTGCGGTTCAACTAGGCTCCACGAGCGAAAAAGTTACATTTTAGCTTATATCATGGTTAACTGCTGAGTAAAATTTTAAAAAACGTCTAGAAAACTTAATTTGAAAAAATGACATTTTAACATTTCTATGGCGAGACCTGCTTTCGCTCCGCACAAGGCAATGTGGTTGACGTTATCACTCTATATTTTCTTGAATACTCTATGATCGAACGGTTCCAGTGTCTCAATACCTTAGGTTGAATGTGGGAGCGAATTTCGATAGTACGATAAGCTTACAGATCGGTCGCTTAGTTGATAAGACGGCTGCTGTATGTAACCAGAAGATCTCGGGTTCAAATCCCGTTCGTAATCGATTTCTTTCAGCAATAACTTTGCAATTTTAGACCTTTCGATTTAAAAAAAAACCATTATAAAAGTCATTACAATTATTGCATAGGTACCTTCCCCGAAAACTCAAGTACATGCGGTTATCAAAATCGTGTTATAGGTAAGTGTACAGCGAACTTAAGTCAATGCATTGCATCGTTAGTGCTCGCTAACATGGTCCAGGGTTCGATTCCCAGATCAGCCAACTGTTATAAGTGGTAAATCCACACTGATTTTAGCACTAATAGGCTGGCTTGACCAGGCTATACCCTCTCATAGAATATCGGTGTGAATCATCTAAAATGTAGAAGATTAATAGTGTTTTCTGTTAAGTATTTGACGATTCTAATTTACACTTTACAAAAAATATTACTTAAAATTGTAAAAACTATTAGACTTGTTATTATGTAATTCCTACTTCCTACTATCCTATCAAACTATCCTATTTAAATGTAAAGATTTGTGAATATGATTGTAACTCACACGCGTAAACCTTTGAACTGATTTGGATAAAACTTGGCACAGAGATATAAGTAGATATTCTTGCCTTGGATTCGAACCTGAGAACTCTGACACTGCGCAAGGTACCTGTAGGAAATATGAAACTAAATTCTAGAACAAAACGAATGCAACTTTTAAATATCGTAGGTATCTCTTTGGGTTGCGGAGGTCAGATAGGCAGTCGCTCCGTAGAAAACTGATTCAGTTCCATCCAGTTAGATTAGACCGATCCCAACAAAGTTTGGGAATAATAAGGGAGGATAAATTATATCCCCGGTCGTATCTACAGGGGGTCTATGTAGGTACTAACCTACTAACTTATTAGGTAAGTATACCTATAGCTTTGTGTTTTCTTTTTGTAGCCAAATAAGAGCCCAGAAGAAGACAATGACAACAGCATGAGCAGCGTCAATTTAACAGATAGTAAGAATTTTTTAAACTCGATCAGTGCTGAATTAGAAGAACTTAAAAGTGAACGCAATGAAGAATTTGATCAAGTTGAAAAAGAAGTTGAAGAAGATCTGGCAGAGGAATCTTTAGGGGATTAACCTTTAAATAAAATATTGAGTTATTTGTAAAACGCCAGCATCCTTAAAAGGGGTCATTAAACTCATCATTATAAACAACTTTTACTATGGGACCAACCCTGAAATCGCAAAAAAAATCAGCTGTTCCACTTGAGTCATGTGAACATAAATGTATGGAACAGCTGATTTGTTTTGCGATTACAGGGTTGGTCCCATAGTAAAACTTGTTTATAATTATGAATTTAATGACTCCTTTAAAGGATGCTGGTGTTTTACAAAAACCCTGTATAATAAAGCAATAGTTTTTTAGTGATAGATAGCTTGCTGCCTGCGATCACGAGAGCAGCTCTCGAAACTTTAGGATTTGACAAATTACCTAATAAAAGAAACGTGACGTAAATCCGTTTAATTGTTATTTTATTATGTGATAGTTCAAGTATGTTGCTGGTCTTTCTTTGTCACATGGTTGATGAACTACCTGCGACAGCGGAGGCCTTTGACATGGCTTTACACGCCACTGGAAAACCTCTCAGTGGTGCTGGTTTCCTCACGATGTTTTTCCTTCACCGTTTTAGCAAGTGATAGTCAGGTGCGTGCCTAGGTTTCGAACCTTTTGACTTGGCAGTCAGTTGAACTGTCATGTCAAAAGTCACACCACTAGGCAATCACTGCTGCTTGTTGCTGGTAATTTTAGCCAACTGGTTGTGCCTGTGCAGTGTGCAAAAAAAACCCTATGTGCTTAAAATATTAATAACTTCATTGCATAATTTTTACCCGACTGCGCCAGAAGGAGGGTTATATTTTTAGAGTGTATGTATGTATACATAATTATAGGAATATTGTAAGAGCCTAAACAACGACTTATTGCATTTGTCGTTAGGGTTACCTTAATTGTAAATGTGGGTACCTACATGAAAATTAAAATAAACTGAAAAAGCCGGAATTTTGGCGTAAAAAAAGTAATAATTGTACCTATGTAATTTTAGTTCATTGTTTTTCAATAGGTACCTTTTTTTTTACTTGACAACTTCGAACACATTAATAACCAATTTTAAAATTTAAAAAACATAAAATTGTAACTTCAATTAATATTTTTAATAACCAATCAATGATTTCATAATCTAGAAATTTTATAGCCTTTCTTACTTTTTTAATTTTTTTGGTGACATGAAGTGTTTTTTATTTATTTATATTTTTTGTGCGTTATCTGGTATTGATGGGGTAAGAAAAATAAGTACCTATCATCAGTTTTTAGGGTTCCCTACCTGAAGGGTGCCCACGGTAATAAGTAGGAACTTTAAATTTTTACAATGTGTATATTTTAGGTATTTCGCAACAACGTGTGTTTACGACCGAAAATACTGAAAAAAAATTAAAGTGTCAATAATTGGGTAGTTTACCCTATAATAATTATGTCAATTTCACAACATATAAATTTATCTGAAGGAATAATAAAAAAAGTCTTAAATATTTAAAGTATGAAGAGTTTCTTTTTATAGAATACCTACCCAGTTATTGGCATCGTAAGCAATGTCCTACTGGCTTACGCTGCCAATAACTGGGTAACTTACCCTTCGAGATGTACCTACGGAAAAATTAAGAAGAATAGTAACTTGTACATAGATGTCGCTACGACATCCATAATTTTTTTTGTCGTGTGGAATACCCTTTATGAGTAGGTATAGGTATACCCCATCACCAAGTGCTGGCGACAGGGTTATATCCGACTCGCATGGACTAAAAACCACACAGTGTTCCTCCACGAACCTCTGGGTGGTAGTACAGCTTTCAGTTGCGCATTCACCGTACCCCCGCCAGGTTTCGAACTTTCACGCCCGCTCGCGCGTTTCCCACCATCGTCAGCGGCCTAGCTACCGCCGCTAAATTCTTCGTGGATCTATAACCTAACTAATACAATACGTAAAGTTATAATGCTAGGTTCACTAAAGGTTAAGGCACTTGGGGACTGTCGCGGTAAAGCTATTGCATAGCATTATTTATCAACTTATGCAATTATAATTATTTTTTATTTATGCAGTCAATAGCTTAAAAACTTAACACAAAATCACGTCTTGAAAAATCTAAGCAAATAATTAGTTTTCGAAATTCGAATGTTTATATTTCTATTTTTTTATTTTATGTGTCAACGTAAAATATACCTTATTTGTTAGTTAATAAGGTTTTAAACACTCAATTAGATTATTCTGCAATAAAGGCTGTTAGTTTTTTTTTTGTTACGGGATTTTTTGATTCGCTCGCCGCGCTCAAAGCCTGCGATAAAAGCTATGCAATAGTTTTAAAAAAATAATTAAAAGTTTTCTCGACCAGATTTTTGCTCATGTCGAAGAAGACATCAATCCTGTAAGTTTGGAAGTGGATTCTGATAAATCTAACGAAATTGAAGAGGAATCTGAAACAGACGAAAGTGAAGATCCAAACGTACCAGTTCCGGAGCCAGACACTACAGATTTCGACCCAGAGGAAGATAATCGTGAAGACGAGGATCAAACTCTTCAACTGCCGAGTCATAAGAAAGATGCGTTAGCTGATAAACAACTTCAAGTAAGTCTATGGTCGTAAACTTTTTTTATCCTGGAATAATCCTGGTACCATGTGATTTCTGGTCTAAGAATAGAACCACCTCTACTCATCCCTAGAGTGTCGTAAGAAGCGATAAAGCGAAAAATCTGGAGGATAAGCAGCAGCATCCTACTGTGTAGGTAACAGCAACCATCTGCTACTGCGATCGCCAACCCGCTTGCCCAGCATGGCGATTAAGGGCAAACTATCTGTTAGGTTAGGGTAGCCAGGTATTTTTTCCCAAAACTCTGGACATGTACTTAAATTGAAAAAAGAATTCGGGGCAAAGCATTTTGTCGCGGGACAACAAGAATTAAAAAGCTAAGAAATGAAAACTATATTTTTTTTCATATTTCAATTCGCTTTTAGACGTGAAGAATCAACTACAATTGAGATAGGTGATCGAATTATGGGATATAAAAAATGAATAAGCTGTAAAACCACAGTATAATAATCATACAGTATGGTAACTACGTACAAGCGCTCGAAACGGCACACTCACATAAACATGAGTAATATTACGTAACGACGAGACTCCTAAGCGAACGTCGCGGTACGCGCAGAATCAACGACGCGTCGTTGCACATGTTTGTGTGAGTGTGCCGTTTCGAGCGTTTGTACGTAGTTACTGTACTGTATGATTATTATACTGTGTTAAAACTCTTTGATTGTTTTATTTCTTTGTCTAACTGAAAAATATCACAATAAGTATATAACATTATAAAAATTGCCTGATTCGCGGGACGTCCCGCTAAAATCGGGACACTTGAAAACGCTAACTATATTAATATTTAACTACTGCTATAGGAAACCTTAAAAAGATTCAAAAGCGAAATGGAAGCAGGCGACCCAGCTGATTTGTTGAGCAATACGCACGTTGAACAATCTAATAAATACAACGATTTCGGTAGAAGATTTGTACCGCAGTATCAATATTCGGAGGTAAATTTTATTTTGATTACTAATAGATTAAAAGAGGAGTGTCCCCCGAAAGCGCAAATTATATCGTCATGTTGCAAAATGGTAGCAAAATGATATAGCATCAGTACTTACCGGCGTTAGGGGGGGGGGGGGGTTCCAGTGGGACGAAGGCCCAGGGCGCCAAATTAACACTCGTATGTGGGCGCCAAAATATTTTTGCTCAGGGTGTCAGTGGCCCTAACGCCGGCGCCGATAGCATAATGCTAAGTTGGTTACAAAAAAAAAATTACGCAACTCAATGATATGATTTTTAAAAAAAATTTTTTTTTTAGGTGGTAAAAGACAAGGAAAATGCAGATTTTGATCCAAGTGAACCTATACCCGTAAAGGTATTGTATATTTTTTTAACTCTGACATTTTAGTTTTAGTTTATAGGTATTCGTGTACCTATCTACTTATAAATCAGAAATGAAAAATTTGGATAAGGCCACCTTTTTTGAAGGGATCACCTATCAAGGGAACTGAACGTCATGAACATATAAAGAAAGATCGATTTATAAAAACCACCGTCAAAATTAAGGTCGTCTAACTTGAGTCGGTGAATAAAGCGGTCATGAGCGGAGACGGAGAACCATTAAGAAAAATGAGAAACGAATAAAATAGCATTACTTTCACAGGCTCCTGCTGAACTAGTGCTTGTCGTAGCAAAGGAATCAGCACTTATGGGACCAGACGAATCAGCAGGTCAAGCAATAAGTGAAATTGATAGAAAAAAAATATTAAGATCAGGGGTAAGTAACGAAAATAACCCTTACCAATCATCATCATCATCTGCCTAGCCTTTTCCCAACTATGTTGGGGTCGGCTTTCAGTCTTACCGGATGCAGCTGAATACCATGTTTTACATGGAGCGACTGCTTATCAGACCTCCACAACCCAGATACTGGGTTATACGATACCCCTTGGTAAGACTGGTTGTCAGACTTTCGGGCTTCTGACTACCCGTAACGACTGTCAAAGATCTACAATTAACAACCGAGGCCAACAGCTTAACGTGCTATCCGAGGCACGGAGAGTGATACTTAATTTATAAAACGCACATAACTTACGAAAAGTCAGAGGTGTGGATTCGAACCCGAGACCTCCGACTTGCCAGTCAACAACGGTCACCACCACTAGACTATCACGACTCCGTTACCAATCAACAAGGCAAAAAAAATAAATTCCTCCATGGTAGCTACGTTTTTAGCACTTCTCTTTTGTGATTAGTATTTTATAACAACAATTAATATTTTTGTAGGATTACTGGAATGGGGTGTGGAAGGAAGAAGTTAATCCAGCAAAGTTGAAACAAGTTTTGAGGAGCGGCCCAAATCCAACTCTGGTAAGATATTACAAATATCAACGCTCCTATGTCTCTCCATAAGTCCTGGCTCCAAAAGTCCAAATGCATTCTCTGGTATCCAGCTCTAGATTGAACTAACTCCGTGAAAGAACTAGCGTGCGTTGGTGGCATAGAAATATGAAACCATTGTCTTTGGTTGGTGGAGACTAATTTCTGTCTACCCACACTTTAATCTCTTTTACCTACAACACTTCCTAAACCGCTGCCAACTTATTTAGGAAGTGTTATTTGTACAGTGTTGCCCAGAGTGCCAAGTACCAGTTTTTAAGTTATTCGATTGCCGATCGTTAACTTCGATTTGTATGAAATGGAAATGGCGCCATCTAGTGGCAATTATGAAAAATACAATTCGTGAGAACGTTACCTTCAAACTTCGTAAATGGTTGTTTGTTTACGTTTCTCGCTGCGTTTGACTTAATATCGATTTCATTTTGTAGAACTCGTCACTTACGACTCTTTTCAAAGCACGGAGGTCCCCGAAAATCTATGGATTCACCGCCCCAATAGCTGATTTGTAACTGATAGTTTTAATTTGCAATATTTTTTTTTTTTTTTTACAGAGCACAATCACAGCTAAAATTAAACCAGGCACGGAACTTTATAATATAGTATCAAAAATGAAAAAGATGTCTCCGCGGCTACTTTATATAATAAATAAAAAGGCGAAGTAAACATTTGAAAAAGCTATGTACATTGTTTTATTTTTTTTAACTATGTGTAGGTATATTTTCGTTTATTGTGAGCTATTAACACCAGACAGTTCAGGTAGGTACTCCTGGACACGGCTCGCATAGTCAGGAGATTTCTCTGTTGGAGCCCTGACCACCGGTAGCTTGGACCCTGTTCCCGATATCGGTGGACTCCTACTTTTTATATTTTTAAATATGTGTGTTTTTTTGTTATAATAATTATGTATTTAAAAATATAGATTGTATGTATTCAATTGAATAAATGAAAATATTAATTCGCATTGTGAGAAGGTTCCTCTCTCTCTAGAGCCCTGACTGTCTCGGTAGATTGGCCTCTGTTCCCGATAACGGTTTTTTTAAATAAAAACAATGTTATTCTAAATTGTATCTGAGCTGTTGACCGTTGAAGAGGTCCTTTATATGGAGCTAATCCAATTCAGATCATGCTTACCACAAAAAATTCAGGTCAAGACAAGTCAAACGAGCCCAAACTCGATGGAGTGGTGTTGTTTCATTGCGAAACTCTTATGGCCACCTTCCAGCATAGGGTCAGCTCAATGTCATCATAATATTGCATTGTCACGCAATATACATACATAGGTACCTATGCAAATGCATGCAAAATTTCAGCTCAATCGGAAACTGGGAAGTCGGTCAAAAACTTGCAAGATTTAATTACACACAACGGGAAAGGTGAAACTAATTAAAAGCTTGAAATATAAAATAAAAAAAGTAGTAGTAGTTGTAGTATAAAATATAGTAGTACCTATTCTTTATTCAATTTTTTTATATACGTATATATAAAAATATATAAATTTAAAAATGTATTTATTTAATAATTGTATGCCTTTAAGTTAAAAAAAATTATGCACAGAAAAAATCGATTTGAATAGTATAATGTACCTTTTTATTTAAGACAATCTACCTACTAGTTAATAACACCATCATTTTCTGGGTCTTTTAGAATATGAATAAGAAGATTATTAGTTTTATGCTTCCAAAAATCAGTTTTTTCTTTTGGATTGTATACCTTAAAGCATATCATGGCTTGTGGTCTTAACACTCTAAACTTAGTATTTTCCAACTCATACACCATAGTTCGTAATTCATCCATAACTACACCCTTCCGTTCTATGATTTTTAGAACTTCACTGTAAAAGTACAAAGTAGAAGTGTAATATTTGGATGTATGTTCAGTTATCTTCTTTATTCTATCGTTATGTGCTGCAAGTTCAGCAGCAGATCGTGCATCCCAACCAGAAAGTGCAGCCTGTCTTTCACTTACTTTGCGTCTTTTTTTTTTCTTTTTCGTCCCAGACGAAACATTTTTACCATTATTACTATCCTTAATCTCTTTATTAACGTTCTTATTGTTCCCATTATTATTTTTTCCATTACAATTGTTGTTATTTGCACGTAATATATTACATTCTTTATTATTAACGTTGTTATTGGTCCCATTATTATTTTTTCCTGTAACCTTGTTGTTATTGGTACGTAACATATTAAATTCATCATTTTGTAAGACTTTTAGTGGTATAAATTTTTTAATTTCTTCTATTTCGTCATAGTAATCGGTGTCTTCAGATAGTACATTGATGGATTTGTTAGAAAAATCTTCTAATGAAATATTATCACCGGAGATTTCACCTTTTATTATATTTATAAAGTCGTGTAAACTCAGATCCAGTGTGGTGACTGTCTGTAGAGTCACTGTTATTAACTGAAATGCAATGTTATTGTAATTATCTACACATATCAAATGTGCCGTGTGGTTTCCGGCCTAAGAATACAACCACCCCTACTCGTCCCACGGGTCTCGACTCTCCTAAGAAGCGACAAAGGAAAAGATCCGGAGGATGGACAGCAGCATCCTTCTATGTAAAAGCAATCATCTGCTATTTTGATCGCCAACCCGCTTGCCCAGCGTGGTGATTATGGGCAAATACCTCCAATGGGCGCACAAAAGTAGCGCACATTAGGAGAGAGAGAGAGATGATGATAGCCACATAAAACCTCTAGCAACTGATTTATTTCAGCACGCTTGCTCGCTTTAAAAAAGAATAACTTACGCATATTTTTAAAATTATTTGTTTCATGGCTTACGTTGCTACGAGATTTTTAATTAAACTTTTATACCTACATGCATTAATGTGAAAGTTAATTAGTTGTATCAGATTAAAATTTAATTTTGCAGATATGCGTGAAATTTACAAATAAGAAGAGAAGCCAGCAAGAGAAGTACATATGGAGATAAATAGCTACTCAGAAAAACTTAAATGAAAGTGGCGGAACGGGCCTCAAAGTGGGTCTAGGATCATTTGTTATCTAACAAAGTTTTCTTTTTATATTTAAGAGCTAGGCTTTTGTCGGTGGAGCAATCGCCACCTCTCTCTATCCTCCGCTTGTCTTTTGATACGTCATGAGTCCTACTACCTAAAAAAGTCTTTCTCGGCCGTCCTCTACCTCTTTTTTTTACGAACGCAGTTGTTGAGTACTATAGACAATAGGCGAGGAAAGATGCTTGGCCACTTGATGCGTCATGATAATTTCTTTGACATAGTTATACACAAAGATAAATGGCACTCTCTGGAGGATAGCCTATAATTCTTCCACAGTAATAATTTTTACATTAAAATCAATTTATTTTTGACATTATAATGAATGCTATTAATATTACTGCCTCGTTGGTCTAGTGGTGGCAAGCGCGACTGCTGAGCACGAGGTCATGGGTTCGAACCCCGGGGGCAAAGCAAAGTTAGTTAGAGCATGACATTGTTCTCGTTTAGATTTGCCGCTGTGACTGAAATTCGGGGGGACAATCTTAATTATTATTTACCTACTTAGAAATAACTACAATCTGAGATTATTGATTGTAAGTAATATATTATTTCAATAGCACGGGCATGATAAGCTCAATTGACAGACTGTTGGCTTTTACCAGTACGTCGTCGCAGGTTCAAATTCTGCAAGTGTCGTGGTGGCGCATTGGTTACGGACTCACTTTGCAAGCGCGTGGGTGTGGGTTCGAACCTAGCATGTACCAATGTGACTTTTTTATTGTCATATGTACTTTCTTAGTTAATCTAAGACACCACTGACTAACGGTGAAGGAAAACATCGGAAGGAAACCTGGACTTAATAGTCTGAAATCGCCAACACGCAGTGAGCTAGCGTGGTGATTAATGCTCAATCCTTCTTTGTATGATAAGAGGCCTTTGCCCTACATTGGGACAGTTACAGGCTGATTTATTTTTATTATTATAATCATTATTTTCTTTCTACAATTTTTTTTAACGTTAACCTTCATCTATTTACCCTCACTGATTTGTGGGAAGATTTCCTAACATTGGCACAGTTTTATCAGATCATTAAGCAAGGAGAAAACTAAAATCCATAAAAAAGTTTTATTTAAGTAACAACACCGTCATTTTCTGGATCTTTAAGTACATTAATGACCAAATTGTTAGGTTTCGCATTCCATATTGAATGCAAAAAGTCTGCTTTAGCTCTATTATAACAATCCAATACATTTCTTTTTATGTTCTCAAAATCTGGATTATCTAAAATTTCCATCATTTCTCTTAATTCATCTTTAAGTATTCTATCTCTCTCAATTCTAGTAACTTCCCTGAAGATATATAATGTTGCGTAGTAATTTTTTGCCAAAAATTTAGTCAGAAATTGTAATTTAGCTTGATGTATCTCTTGTTTTTTTGCTTTGTTGCGTTGTTCTTGACCAGAAGGGCGATTTTTTGCTCTTTTATTTTTCTTCTTGTCTCGTATAGACTTAGGCAGCCAGCGGAGTGCTTTTTTCAATGGATAGTTTTGACTATCCAAATGAATATCATCAATTCTGTAGTTCCCATCTTCAGATTCATTTGAAGTAATTGCCGTTTTATTTATATCGTCGAATGATTTTTCTGGTGTTACGACAATTACATTTAAGTGTTCAGGCAATGCTTCTGTTACTGCCAAAGCTGTATCTTGGTCAATTCCGCTCGTGATGTTTGCGCGGGTTTTTGTAGGTATCTAGAAAAAAAAAAGATAAGATAATGTATTTTTTTCAATTCTACATTGATTGAGTCTTAAGCAAATGAGCTGCGACTTTGAGCCAGAAAAACCTCAGTAGCAGTCTGATATTTAATTTGTTAATACGATGTACATAAATGAGAAACAAAATAAAGAAAAAAATTAGTAAAAATTGACCAAATGCGAGTCTGACTCACACACAAAAGGTTCCGTACAAAAACGCCGAAAATAAAACACTTTTTTGTAGACCCACTTTTTTTATTGACTGTTATATCGGCCATAGAGTACCTTCATACTGAAAATTTCAAGTGTCTACCTTAAGTACGGCTCAAATGATACAGCCCTGAGATATACCGAGCAAAAAACGCCGAAAAAACACAAAAACATAATTATTTAATAAGCTATCAAGTGCAAAAAAAAACATGTGAAAAATTCACAAAAAAAAAAACAAAACCTTTAAACAAATTTGATCAATTTCATGGACCTGGTAGATTTTTACAATATCGTATTGCATGATATGAAGAGAAGTCATCATCATCATCATAATCAGCCTGTATTAGTTCACTGCTGAACATAGGCCTCTCCCATTGGGCGCCACTATTGTGCGCTCATCGGAGGTATTTGCCTACAATCGCCACGCTGGGCAAACGGGTTGGCGATCGCAGTAACAGATGATAGTTGTTACACAGAAGGATGCTGCTGCCCATCCTCCGGATCTTTTCCTTTGTCGCTTCTTACGACACCCGCGGGACGACGGCACTTGCTTGATGGCAAGTAAGTATTTTTAACCGACTTCCAAGGAGGAGGTTCTCAATTCGGCCGGTATGTTTATTTTCTATGTATCTACATCGATTACGCCGCGGTTAATGGACCGATTCGCGTGATTCTTTTTTGTTCGACGCGAAATAGCTGCCAGGTGGTCCCATAGAAATATTGTCATGGCCTGATCATGGACTTACGAGATATGGAACGGAACTCCTCGTAGGATAATAGCAGAATTGTCGTAACAAGTAATATTGCTTCGTGCAGTCGATGGCTGACGAGTAAAGAGCCTCAAATATTAGCCTCACAGAAGTCTGAGAGGGGGGATTACTTTTAGGCACCACTAAAAATAGTGAAGAAAAATATTTTTTAATAAAAAATAAAACCGACTTCAAAAGGAACTAAAAAGCTTGAAATAACTTTAAAACGTTTTGTAGTCGGTTCCAAGTCAAGTTCTTATTGAGAAGGTTAAAGAAGCTAGAACTTGACTTGGAACCGACTACAAAACGTTTTTAAGTTATTTCTAGCTTTTTAGTTCCTTTTGAAGTCGGTTTTATTTTTTATTTTTTTGTTTTTATAACAACTTACTATAATGATGAAAAGTAACAAGTAAATTAAGTTCATGGTCCACGTCATGGCAGATATTTTCTTATCTAAACTCAGTTTCACGCATAATTTGATTAGCCAATGCAAGTAGCGTAACACTTTTTATTTTATGTAAAACGCATAATAAAAGATATTAAGCCTGCGCATGCGCATGCCGTTTGTTTCCATACAAACGAAGAAGCAAGACGTCTCTATTAGATATTGTAGAACCAAAGCTAAGCATTATCTAGGCTTATTTATACTATAATACTATAATAATATTATAAAGAGGTAAAGTTTGTATGTATTTAATAATGTATGTATGTTAGGGGTAATCTCTGGAACTACCGATCCGATCCCTGAATTATTTTCACCAATAGGATGCTTCATTATCCCTGAGTGCTATAGGTAGGCTATTTTTAATAAATTCTGAAAATAAAAGTTCAGTTCTCAGTAAAAAATAACTAAGTATCGTGATTCAAGTCAAGAAAAAACGAGTGTTTACGAGAAAATTTAATTTAACGCGGACAAAGTCGCGGAGAACAGCTAGTTGCTATATATAACAGTAAACTTAAGAAAATTCAGAAGCAGGTTAGAACCTGAGACCTCTGACTTGCCAGTCATACAACGGACATACCACTAGGCTATCACATATCTGAAATAGTGACATAGAAGTAGTGATTTATACACCAACTAACGAAAATTGTACCTATTGAATTTGTTTCAAATAATATGAATAACAAAATCTAATTTGAAAACCCATAAATGTCAAGTTTACGATAAAAAAAAACTTGATACGGTGTGTCTAAAACGATTCGATTTTTATAATAAAAACAACATGTTAAGCATGAATTTTATATTATTTATAATTTTATTTGCGTGCGTGAATCAGGTAAATATAGAAAAGTATATCAATCCTATTTAAGGCCCTGTTTCGCTGCTTAAGTGACGTTTAGTAACCTGGCAAAATTTTTATTTCACATAAATTCTGTTAACCACATCTAGTATACTGTCGTCGATTCTTTAAGTCAGTTTAATTGCCTAAAGACAGCTTTAATCATCGCCACGCTGGGCCAGCGGGTTGGCCATCGCGGTAGTAGATGATGCTGTTACACAGAAGGATGCTGCTGCCCATCCTCCGGATCTTTCCCTTTGTCGCTTCTTACGACACCCGTGGGACGAGTAGGGGTGGTTCTATTCTTAGGCCGGAAACCACACGGCATTTTTCATTATCATATTAAAATTTATGAAACTGAAAAATGGTAATTTTAGCCTATTGGATATTTTTAGTAACTAGTACCTACTCGACTATTCCATTGTTTCAGATAGAGCCAAGGCGATTTGAAATCTCACCGGAATTTCGGTATATACATTACCCAGCAGTAAACATAGTAAAATCGATTAATGCAATAAAAACCGCAAGAAAACACCAACAGCGCAGAAGATTATAATTATAATAATAAAATTGTATAGTTTGATTTCATGCATTTAACTGAGACTGAGCCGTAAGAAGCGACTAAGGGAAAGATCCGGAGAATGGGTATCAGCATCCTTCTGTGAAACAGTAATCATCTGCTATAATATCCTCTTGACCGAATTTCGGTCACAGCGGCCAGTCTCAACGGAGACTAGCCAACTACGCAGGAGATATTATAGTGCACAAGTGTGTGCGCAAACACAGGTGCACTCTCCATTCCCTCACTCTCATAGTCCGATGGGACGGCCTTCCGACACGATCGGAGAGAGGTCAGGCGCAGGGCCAACGGCTTTACGTGCTTTCCGAGGCACGGAGTAAGTGATAATTAATTTATAAAACGCACTTAAATTACGAAAAGTCAGAGGTGCGTGCCTTGGGTTCGAACCCGAGACCTCTGACTTGCCAGTCAACGGTCACAACCACTAGGCTATCACGACTCATCAATCATCTGCTACTGCGATCGCCAATCCGCTTGCCCAGTGTAGCGATTATAGGCAAATACCTTCAATGAGCGCACAATAGTAGTGCGCATTGGGAGAGGCTTATGGTCAGCAGTGGACTAATACAGGCTGATGATGATGATGAATGATAATGAAACTAAGACAGCGTGGGACATTATGCGGTATTGGTCGGCGCGCTTCAATGATGTAAAGCAATTGAAATCGATGTAAGAAATACGAGACGATTGGTACGGGTTTATTACAAGTTGTTGATCTGTGCCATGCCAGTATCAGTGATATAGTCGCCTTCTTGAATAGAAGAGTAAGAAGTATTGATTTTTTTTACTGATTAGTGTTCAGTATCAGTGACATATTCACCTACAGGAATATAGCATGGTTACAGATAAACAGCTTGTAGGTATATCTTTTTGTATTTTAAAATATAAGGTCATCTTACATCAATCACATCATCCCCAGGATTCAATTTTGCCATCTTTGTAGTCCTCAATCTTTATCCTCTTCACACTCGGAGGCAAGTCAGGGAAACCATCAAGCAAGGTGTTATAACTCCATGGGAAAACATGAGTAACTCCATAACTGTCAATCATTATTGTGTTCCCATTTTTCGAATCTTGAGTACTTGATTTCTCATTTTGAAGTTTTTCAAAGAGCTCTTCAAACGATGGGAATATTACATCTTTGGGTGCATTTTTTGACGCAACTGAAATTATAATAAGTTCATTTCTTAAAAAATTATAAGTCAGCAAAGTAAGAGGTCTCAGACTTGACTCTCTGTTCAGGCAAAATATTATTGAGGTTTTCTGTTTTTCGTCTAGTGTTTTGACCACCAGATCAAAGGTAGAGGTTCGTACGTCCCAACCCAAGGCACTTTTCAAATTCATGTGCATTTTAGAAAATACTTATCACTTGCTAGATTGGTCCGGGAAAATATTGTGGAAACCAGCACATCTGAGACATTTTTCAAAGGTGTGTAAATCCATGTTGGTGTAAAAGTCTGATAGGTTATCCATCAATTCGCTTATTAAATGCAATTATTTAATAAGAAACTCGCAAAAATAACTGACTCAGCGGGACTTGAACCGCTATCAGTGGCATGCCATGCCATCGCTTTACCAACTAAGCTACCGAGTCGAACTAGCATGCCCGGGATCACGGGTTCAAGTCTTCAAGTCCCAACCGAGTCTGTTGCATTTGTGAGTTTCTAATTAGATAATGTCACTCATTATTGTTTAAATTTAAAGGATTCAATATACTTTACCATACTGCTTCAGTCCGTCAATATATTCTCTCGTATAATGTGAGTAGCGGCATATACTTCCAAATTGACAGTTCCCGTTAGCAAACCGTGAACATGGCTTCTTTTTACTCTCCTCTGATAAAATAGTTTCAGGATCTGGAATGAAATATTTTATTACGGATTAAAACTTGCAGAGTAAACTTAAGTCTTTCTTTATCGTATGGTTGATGACGACCTGGTGTCAGAGTTAAAACCACCCGTAGGCCTCTGATATATAACTTTACACACCATTGAAAAATCTCTCTGTTGTGCTGGTTTCCTCACGATGTTTTCGTTCACCATTTTAGCAAGGGATATTTAATTTCTAAAACGCACATGAATTCAAAAAGTCAAAAGTGCATGCCTGGGTTCTGAAACTATACCTTGGCAGTCCAATAGTCATACTTACCACTAGGCTATCACTGCTTACATGAATGCAATACTAGGTATAGTACTGTCCATTCAATTTTAAAAGCTTCATTAAAGACATTAGGGAATGGTACCTAAGTATTTTAAATTTAACTATTTTTAAAATTTTTCGTTTTACTTGTCAACAAAACTAAAATTGGCCAATAATAAGAGGGACAAAATGAATGATCTGATGATAGATATACCTACCTAAACTGTGAATGATTTCTGCAGGAATAATTGGCTCATGAAAAAGATCGGTCAGTGTCGTTTGAGAGTCATCTGATCCCAACAGTGGACAGCTATAGGTTTATGTTAAAATAAATGATTTACCTTTATACTGTTGATAATGTTCTTGAACAAGCTTCTGATGGACAATTCCACTATTATGAGTCTTCACAACAGAAGGCGTTGCCACCATTGTTTTATCGCAATAGTTACAATAGTATCTTTTGCCCATTTTTGTTTACAATTATGAAACTACACTGTTTGAGAATTCACTATTCAGGAAAAACATAATTCAAATAAATGAAATACATTCAGAATGCAAAATAATACATTACAATGAATTTCAAAGCGTTACAAGTTAGAGTGATATAATAATTTGTGCATAAATGTAATAAGCTTAGCTATGAGAGTGAGACAACAAAAGCTTAAATATCCCAAGAGTGAAACAGACAGCTACAGACAGGCTGGCAAGGAATGAAGAATGGAAGAACGTATTGAAAGAAATGTCATTGTCATTGATGACAGCAACTGTCAGTTGACTTAGAAGTGACAGATCAGCCACAGCGTAGGTAGGTACATTTTACAGACTGTTATCAGCCAGGATGAGTTCAAAACCTATAACAAGCCTGCATTTATTAATTCATTTATTGCTTAAATGATTGTTAGGTGGTATTATTGAGTTGTAGAAAGTAAGTTTTAACGCGTTCCAACCTCAGAATCATTGTTTTTCCATTGAACGTTAACCAAATATACTCTAAAAATGATAATTCTTCCAAACTTTAAACCGTCTCTTAAATTTATCTAAGTAAGTATAATAATATAAAAATAAATAATAATAAAAATAGCCTATAGCACTCAGGGATAAGCTTCCTATTGGTGAAAGATTTATTAGGATCAGATCGGTTGTTCCAGAGATTACCCCTTTTTCTTCTTATCGTATGATTGATGAACAACCTGGTGTCAGAATTTAAACATGGCTTTACACACCATTGAAAAATCTCTCAGGTGTGCTGGTTTCATCACGATGTTTTCCCTCAGCGTTTTAGCAACTGATAATTAATTTATAACACGCACATTGTATAACTTACGAAAAGTCAGAGCTGGAATCAAACTCGAGACCACTGACTTGTCAGTCGACGATCATACCACTAGGCCAGTGGTTCCCAATAAGATTTTTCTGTACCTACCTTATCAAGAAAAACCTCAAATTTGCGTACCTACCCCTTATTGCAGGAACGTTAAATATATTTTTAAGGATTTAATATTTTAGTTAACAGATTGCTGCGCGTAGGTATCCCTTGATGCAATCTCGCGTACCCCTGGGGGTATGCGTACCACTAATTGGGAAACACTGCAATTTAGGCTATCAATGCTATACCTCACTTGTATCATAATTTTATTTAATTATTTAAAAATTATCTTAGCTAGCCTGCTGTCTATTTCTGCATCGTAATGGTTAGTAAGAACATCATGAACCATATTGCGGTGTAATACGTTATACGATCCACTTACGAGCATTAGTGTGTTGAAAAATCGTTGACAATCTGGGACGCCATTCAAGACTCGGCGCTGCTAAGAATTTCCTAATATACCCCAACCCAATATATTTTTTCTTGATCCAGGGATTGAATCCAGGATCTCACAGGTGCATTTATACCTAACACTTCTACCTAACCAGATGCAGCTAAATATTATAAGTTTTCTGTTCGACTGCTTACCTGACCGCCGCAACCCAAAGGGATAAGATATTCTTAAAGTTGTATCAGTTGTCAGGATTTTATGAATATCGTCTGACCAAGATCTTCATGACAGCGGAGATCAACGACTTTCCGACTTCAACGGAGATCAACGACTTTCAACGTGCTTTCCGAGGCTGCTCCGTGCCTCGGAAAACGGTGATAATTAATGTAGTCATACCTTAAAATATTACTTCTGAAAAGTCAGAAGTGTGTAAGTACCTTGGATTCGAACCTGAGACCTCTGAAGTTCCAATAAACGGTCATAGGTACCATTATTTTATCACTGGCTGTTACCGCGCATCTATCTACAATACATAAAACAAAGTCGCTTCCCGCCGTTTGTCCCTCTACGATACTCTTAGATCTTAAACTGCGCAGCGGATTTTAATGCTGTTTTCATCAATAGATAGAGTGATTCAAAAGAAAGGTTTATTATACACTAGCTTCCGCCCGCGGCTTCGCCCGCATGATATGTTGATAAATTGTAGCCTATGTGTTATTCTGATGTATAAGCTATATTGTGGTGAAGTTTCATTCAAATCCATTCAGTAGTTTTTACGTGAAAGAGTAACAAACATCCATACATCCATACATCCATACATCCATACTTACAAACTTTCGCCTTTATAATAGTAGTAGGATTGGATCTGTAGGTGGTGCTGCAGCCTGGTTAAATTAAAACCACAGGGGCGAAGCCGCGTGACAGCTAATAAAATATAAATAAAACTGAAATGCTGTTCATTAGTTAGAGTATCGCTTGAGAACGGCTTGACCAATTTGGACTATTTTTTTAAATTATTTGTAATAATCCAAATAAATAATATGCTACCATCAGGGATGACGTTTGCTGATTTGCCATCTCAGTAAAAAAGAACGGTATATAAAATGTATGATACTGATACGGCTTTACTCACGTATTGATTTCGGGTAATGCCCGACTAGTTTCGAACTCTAACGGAGTCCATTTTCAAGAGCGGGTGCATACGCGGCGGCGTCGCGGACCTCACTGTTACCCACTCACTGTTACTCACTGGTATGTAAATGGATGTAAAAACGTCTACGTTCAGGAAAATATTATTAATAAGAGACACGATCATATGATTAAATAAAGATTATTTACGTTTTATAATCATTTATTTTAACTATCTTTCTTGAAAAGGCATTTGATCCCACGCATCTCGGCGAATTCTTCTGACGTCGTAAGGGCCATAGCCATTCGAATACTGCTGTGGATAATAATTAACAGGAAACTCATTATCATTGTATGGTCTCTTTTGATTCTTTTGCTTATTGGAAGCCTCTACTAGCTTCTGAAAGACATCAAACTTATTTGGAGGAAGAATCTGTTGAGGGGGGGCCTGAGTAGTGACCTTAACCATTGGTGTATAAGAATACGTGTTCGATCCATAATCATTATAATCATCTATCATTTTAGAATCTCCGTTATAATGAGGAAGACCTCTAAGTCGGTTACGTTGTCTGGGATTATTTTCTCCTTGATTTATATAAGGCCTATTTACCCAGTTGTGATTATGTAGCTGCTCCATCATTGGAGGCGGAGTTTGCATAGAGTATAGAGTTGGAGTATACACGATCCCATTTCTGGTTAACACTGGACGATAGCGAGGGGCCATTAGGTCTCCAAACGATCTCAATGGAGGCGTATCTGGAAAATTAAATAAATCATTAAAAAATACAATACGTTTATGGCTTTTTAATAGTAGTGATTGTAGTGGTATGACCTCGGATAAAAAACCGTTCAATGCATACTTCGTCTAGGGTGACTACCAAGACAAAGGTCGCAGGTACCAAGTACCAATGCCCAAGTTATACCACCATTGATATTCTCAAAATCCTGTGCGTATTAGAAAATAATCATTAACTACTTTCTTTAAACTGTAAAAGAAAACTAATAAATTAATATTTCGACACCACTAACAGCAATTAAATAATACATAACTAAATAATAATGAAATAGCTATAGAAAAAAAGAGATTATTACTATTTTACTTTAAATATTCTGAATCAGACTCACCACACCTAAGATTAAAATCTCTTTGGTGTGCTTTTAACTATACGTAAGTATCTTTTGTTATGTCTCAGTAAATTGTGAATTGAAATCGCTGGAGATATTATGATGATCTTAGACACTGTTACTAAACACGCGCCATCTTTGCAGTGTGACTTAACCCACGTTCATTGCGCATGAGTCACGGCAATAAAGAAGTGCAAGCAGCAAAAAGAATAAGCAGGGATGTACTTGATAGGAATTAGGAGCCATTAGGGCACTTAATATCGTGCCCTGCATGCATGTCATTTGTTCATTACAGGAACTGATGGAGCCCAGTTCTGGGCTGACACAATTTAGATTGTCATCGACACGCTAAGGAGAAGAAGGAGCCATGTATGTCAGTGGAGAAAAGTTGACTTTTGTAGCATGAGCAGCAGCATCCTATATTGTTACAGCAATCATCTGCTACTGCGATCGCCAACCCGCTTGCCCAGCGTGGCGATTATAAATACCTCCAATGAGCGCACAATGTTAATAATAATAATGAAATAACAATGATAAGAAAAAATGATGATTATAAAATAGAGACCTATGTTCAACACTGGACTAATACAGGCTGATGATGATGATAATGACACACAACACTAAAAATAAAAGAATTTTCTTATTACCTATCATAGCACGATCGTCAGGTGGACCATAATGTCTCATATTCATTGTTCTCATGGGGCGTTCCCTTCTTGCAGGCTGTCTTGGTTCCATTCTGCCTTTTAAATCCAATCCGAACTTTTTATCCATAAAGCCTTCACCACTATAATCATCATTATCCAGACTGGCTTCATCATTTCTATCTTCATGAGAGTCATCATTTTCGGCACTCCTCCAAATATTTTCTTCATCGTTTATTACCAAACTACCTTCATGACTGTTTTCGTTATGATTAATATATGGTTTGGTTATATGTTCGATAACAATTTCAAGTTTCTCATGACGATTATTGTAATCATGATTATCTTCAATAGACGGTATTAGTATTTCTTCTATTTTGGTTGTTGTAGGCAATTTTGGTTGTGGTTTAGTTGTTTCTAGTAGTAAGTCATCCGAATCACTTACAATATCTTCATAAAAAGGCTTATGTTTGAAACTATCATTAGGTACGGTGGTGTCTTCGTGAATGTTGCTAATATTTTCTTCCTGTGGTTCAGCATTTTTTAAAACTCTATTAACGACTTGTATAGAAGCGGATTCATCATCATCTGTATTATTTTCATTTTTGTCACCTCTTTCTTCAGATTTGGTTTCAATAATTTCCTTAAAACCAAAATAATAATAATTAGTATATTCAAACTTGAAAATCGATATTAAATAATTGTTAGTTTGTGTTTTTAAGAACTGTCGGTGACGTATGCATGAAAGTAAATAAAGACTCTTAAAGATTTGTATATTTTAACTGAGCGTTAGTAGGAACTTTGAGAGAAGAAATAATAGTTGGAGAAATGTTATATCCTAGAAAATTGAACCACTTGTCAAATAAATGAAGGTATTGTATTATAGCAAAAGAAGTACTAAATAGGTATACTTAAATTAGACTTGGAAGCTGTTATAGATAGATTCCTTTCCCTAAATATTGGTAGTCTTTATTTATAGACTCACGCCTGTATTCCCCAGAGGGGGTAGGCAGAGGTGTGTAGTACACCCACGTTTCGCCGGCTATGTAATAAGTCCCATGTAATAGGGGGCGAGCCTATTGCCATTAACCGGGCACAATTCCAGACTCCGTGCTGCTACTGAGAATTTCCTAATGGAAAAACCCAATAACACTTTGTGTTTTAATACTTTTAATCTTAGAGTATATAAGAAAATATAGAGCAACCCTATACAAGTATGAACCGTGAGCACGGGTATGAACAACGCAGCCGCGACACGAGCTCCGTTTGCGATCATACCTCGATCGACTGCGGTTCAACTAGGCTCTAAGAGCTAAAAAGTTACATTTTAGCTTATATCATGGTTAACTGCTGAGTTAAATTTTGAAAAACGTCTAGAAAACATAATTTGAAAAAATGACATTTTAGCATTTGTATGGTGAGACCTGCTTTCGCTCCGCACAAGGCAATGTGGTTGACGTTATCACTCTATATTTTCTTGAATACTCTATGCTTTTAATAAAAGCTTAAATCTGCCAAGAGGGCTGATTTTTGCTTTAATAATGATGATCTGTGTGTAGAAGCTGAGCTGTTATATAGAAAAGACAGCCAACGAGAGAAGTGCGCTGTTTTAGATTAAGAAAAAGAAGCAATTCTATTAAAAGTTTTTCTTCTTATTTACCGCTCAGCTTCCTCTGTTAAGCCAAATAAAATTCATATTGAAGTCACTAAAAATTATTAATCACTTAAACATCGAGAATCATAACACAAAAATAGTAAAATTTTTGAATTTTACCTTTCCAAGGGCACAAACAAGTAGCACGAGAAATAAAACTATCATTGTTTTGGTCATCGTAATATACTTATGTACAAACAGTGTGGTACAACCTTTTGAACTACTTAAATTTTACTTACAGTGAACGCGTTGATTATCCTCCATGTATGAAATCGATTTGCAAAGTATTTTTATGACAGCCGTGGACAATCGAAAACCTATTTACACTTACTTATTTCTTATGCTGATTAATTTTCACGCCTTTTTACTATTAAACATGGTTTGTGATGCATTTTTTTTACATTTACCAGACAAAGACAGAGTTGTATGCACGTATTTGTAGACATGGTTTCCATATCTCATGTCTAAACTGTTATTCATCGCATGCTTTAATCAGGGCAGGTGGAGTCTTTGGGTGCGCAGGCGCTCAGATTAGGGAGTCTGTTCGCCGAATAAGCTACCCCAGAGACGACGGTGGCACAGTAATAATTATCAAGTGC
This sequence comes from Protodeltote pygarga, assembly GCA_936450705.2. Classification (NCBI taxonomy): domain Eukaryota; kingdom Metazoa; phylum Arthropoda; class Insecta; order Lepidoptera; family Noctuidae; genus Protodeltote; species Protodeltote pygarga. Next base: position 3,920,909 of record OW388274.2, read on the forward strand.
TGCCGTTTACAGTGGGGCTTTAGAGAGATTCTTTTTATGGTCTCTTGCGTAGGGGAGGTTCCGGAGCTGGTCTCTTAAGAGGACCCGGGACCTCCCCTTTATTCTTGATGGCGATTACCGGGGTGGTTTTAGTAAGGTAAGAATCCCACACTACCCGGTATATTCCCCGGAGGCCGGGTGCCTTTTCTCCCAAAAGGTAATGTTATTTACAATACAATGACTTGTCTTGGAGACTTGGTATGGTATGGTATTGGCTGTTTTCCGCAGGTCCACGTCGTAGCGAGTATTCTGCGTGAGGGTGGGTTTTTTTTTTTTAATTAAAAACTTGAGCGCATTTGACTGGATCTCACCTGATGGGAAGTGACGATGCAGTCTAAGATGGTACACACGAACTCAAGTAATGCCTATTCACTCTTCAAATCTATTTGAGCCACCCTAGCTCCTCGAGGAATACCAGCAGCCCTTTAATGCTGCCAGTAATCTCTCGGAGATTACCTAGGATACCAAAGTACTTAACCCTGTATAAGGCAACCTCTGGTCAATGTAGGAGCACGTGGGCTGCCGTTTCGTCCTCCTCCATGCAGGCTCTGCACAGAGGGCTGTTAGTTACTCCTATAACAAAGAGATGTTTATTGAAAGAGCCATCGGAGACTTAGCAACTACTCTACCTTGAATAAGTCGACGCTGTTTGCTGAAGGTGGCAGACGAACTTGTGTGTAGGCCGATCGGCCATGAAAAGTTTAATACTTACCTATTTAATTGAAAATGTCAGTCTGATCTATAAAAAACGTTTTAACAAATATAAAAATCGACTTTAAAACAATATTGTAGGTATGTATTGTGTGTGAGGCTAATCATATTCCACTTTTTTGGAAGTCGGTCATCAACTATCTAAACGAGTACGTTTACATGTTAGGGGTTACGGGAAAAAAATCTGACTGTTTATTGCCTCCTTTAAGTTTTTTACCGACTTTTAATAAGGAGGGGATTATCTATTCGATGTGTATTTTTTAAAAGTTTACGTACACAAATATAAAAATATCTAGGTACCTAACCGAATTTAATAAAGTGCTAAGTACTACTTATTATAATTATGCTTCGTGTAATTTGTGCTTAGCGTCAAGCTTAATTTTTTTTTTGTAAATAACAATATAGGTATTTATATAAAGGAATTTATTTAGCTTATGCACGCTATGACGCCACGCCGCCGGCGGCGCTGTGCCGAACGGTTTTAGTTGTTATTTTTTTTCCGAACAAGTAATTATTATATGTATATTTTAATTCAGAATTTCCGTTTTGAATTTACCGAAGCAGTTACATTAATTTGATTTTTATTTGGTATTTATTAACGAACTAGCTTCCGCCTATGGCTTCGTCCGCGTGGTGGTTTAATACCTAAATGTCCTATGTCATGTGTTATTCTGTAAGCTAAAGTTTCATCAAAACCGTTCAGTAGTTTTTGCTTAAAAGAGTAACCCATATCCATTTCATCTATCGTTACAAACTTTAACATTATACCTAATATTATAGTGGGAAAAACAGTTACATATAATATGTCTCAAAGTTATTAAAAAAACTATCGAAGTAGTAGACCTGTGTGGTGTGATTTTGCCGCATATTCAAGGGTGCGTACGCGCATATTTTTAGATACTCTACGAACATTAGAGCATGAAATAACGCTCACACACACACATTCGCTTTGCTGTTTATTTCAAGTTTCTTCGAGCCGACGACGGTACATTCTTATGATACACTGTCATCCGGCAAAGTGTCCAGAAAATTGCCACGTTGAATGGCAATGCTAATTCTTTGGCCAAAGAATAAGCCAGTTCTCTGGTCACGTGATGCAATTTGGTTTGGCAATTCAATGGTAAATTAATCCACGAGTCCATGAGGCTACCACTTTTTATGGTTTACAAATAATGAAGCAGTGATAGCCTGAATTTTCGGAAGTTATCTGCGTATTATAAGATAATTATCACCTCCTTCGTGCCTCGGAAAGCACGTTTAGCCGTTGGCTACGGTTGTCATGAAGATCTTTGACAATCGATATAGGGATCCTCATAAAATCCTGACAATTAATCTAAGTTTAGAATATCGTATCCCTTTTGGTTGCGGGGGTCAGATAGGCAGCCGCTCCGTAGAAAACTTATATTCATCGACTCCCAAAAAGTTTGGGTCTAGGAGGATGATATAGCAAGATACATACCTTAAAGCCGTAAATGCACTAATAATTATAATTATACAAACAATATTGTCAGAAAATGGCAACCAAGGCCGATTTGCGTAAAGAATGATAACTGGACAAACGTCTAACGTGTCATCATCATCTGCCTAGCCTTTTCCCAACTATGTTGGGGTCGGCTTCCAGTCTTACCAGATGTAGCTGAATACCAATGTTTTACATGGAGCGACTGCCTATCAGACCTCCACAACCCAGATACAGGGTTACACGATACCCCTTGGTAAGACTGGTTGTCAGATTTCGGGCTTCTGACTACCCGTAACGACTGTCAAAGATCTGCAATTGACAGCCGGGGCCAACAGCTTAACGTGCTATCCGAGAAACGGAGAGTGATAATTATTTTATAAGACGCACATAACTTACGAAAAGACAGAGGTGCGCCTTGGGTTCGAGACTGACTTGCCAGTCAACGGTCACCACCACTAGGCTATCACGACTCTTACAAGCGTCTAACGTGTACTTAACAATATTCGGAGTTGTGGAATATCGAAAATATTGTAAGGTTTGAGTTGGTAAAATGGAATGGAAGTATGAGGATTTCCCCACATCATAAGCTACAAAGTTGGTACAGGAGATAACAGTAAATACAAGTAACTCACTCCGGCCCTGCGTTCTTAGTTGTATTATCAACTATATAGGTAATTGGTTTATGTAATTCTATTCAAACTCAGAAATTATAACATTCTTATAGGAAATACATCATTTTAACAAACCAGTGTTAAGTTTTAAGTTTTGGAGGGAATAGTTAGTTATGTTCCATGTCAGGACGCAAGGAAAATGAGATACCGGGAGAGGTAAGGCGTTCTATAATTATTTTTAATAATAAAAGATATTTATGGGCGCTTTGCGGCGTCAGTCGTCACCAATAACCATCCTAGGTGTAATTGCGGATCAGTGGGACTCTCCGATGTTGCAGAATAGGATGCAGCTCCATACCTAGTGAATTTTAATGTTTATTGTGTAATTGTACAGACACTAGTTATTGTAAATTGTTACTAATTAATTGAAGATCATTAACATTTTCCTAATAATTCCTTTTGGTCACAGAGATTTCAGGATCAAAATTTATTTCGAATAATTGTACTATCTCAGCACCTTACAACAGGGAAGCAGGTTGTGTCAGATAATGTTGTAGTCAAAATAGTGCAAGAATCTTGTGTCATCGTGCGTCTGTGGCTGCCTGCGCCTGCGCCACGTTTGATACTTCCGTTTCGTTTCGGTTTGGGTGTTTGTGTATTGTGAAATGATGTGTCTGGAACAGTACCTACGATACAGGAAACCATAGTGTGCTGCGTGTATCTTAACTAGATTATAAATGAGAAGGTAAGTTAACTTTACACATTCGGGAACATCTTTCTAGTACGTGTACATTTTCTTATGATTTTTGTTGTGTTTAAACCGCATCATAAAAGATTTTAATAAGATAAGATTTAGAGCCGTGGTGGTCACCGTTGACTGGCAAGTCAGTGGTTTCGGGTTCGAACCCAAGGCTCTAACCCAACCTATGACTTTTCGTAAGTTATGTGCGTTTTATAAATTAACTAGCTGTTCCCCGTTTTTTTTTTCTTACTTGAATCACAGATATTGTTATTTTTTACTGAAAACTAAACTTTTTTTTTTCAGAATAAAAAATAGCCAATAGCACTCAGGGATAAAGTAGCTTCCTATTGGTGAAAGAATTTTTAGGATCGGATCGGTAGTTCTAGAGATTACCCCTAACATACATACATTATTACATACATACAAACTTTACCTCTTTATAATATTAGTATAGATATAGATTATCACTTGCTCCATGCCTCGGAAAGCACGAAAAGCCGTTGGCCCTGCGCCTGATCTCTCTCCGGTCGTGTCGGAATGCCGTCCCATCGGACTATGAGAGTGAGGGATTAGAGAGTGTATACTCTGTTTGCGCTCACACTTGTGCGCTACAATATATCCTGCATAGTTGGCTAATCTCCGTTGAGATTGGCAGCTGTGACTGAATGTTTAGAGGCCTTCGACTTTATTAATTTAATAAGTTTGTTAAATTAAACATCCAAAACAGATAGTGTTGTAATCTGGCAGGTAAAACTGCTAACTGATGATGAAATATAATTTATAGTTGAATAACATACCTAATAATTTACTATCATAAATTATTTGTAAAACTACCTATAAATGCCGATTTATGAGAACCCTATTGTTCCGACCGATTGTTTGTCAGGATTATTTATCATCTATTCAATATTATTTATGGTATTTTTCTTTAGATCTTCACATACTATAACGAAACCATCGTAGACAGTCTCCTTTAAGTAAAATTAATTTAAACTAACTTCTTTTTCCTCTTTTTCTTCTTCTTTACTATTTGTTTCCCTGTCATATTAAAATTGAAGTGGTATGTAACCTTTTTGTACGAAGGAAAATTGAGCACACGGTCAGGCCATCGAAAAAGGAAAAATAAGGAGAAGATTTTTTTGATAGAAGAATATCGCTGTCACTTTTTCATAAAAGATTGGGTATAACATTCGAAGTACGAAGTTTTAGAAAATTTATACAGGATAGGGGCGATTTTAGCAATGGTATGTTTTCCTTTTGTTAAAATAAAATATCTGTAACTTTATCTTTATATGATTGTATCATGCAGTGCATTTACATACCTGGTGCCTATCTATTACTATGCTGAATTCCAGCTTGTCGGACGTTCAGTGACTGATTTTGGAGCCCGTTGTCATTTTGATAGTGAAACTTTTATTAGAATGGGCATCTTTAGCTATCTGGGGCGATAAAATATTAATACGGATGGGGAAAACGGTTTTAGTTTTGTTAGGTATACCTACTAATTATTATAAATAACCATCTTTTACAGCTCGGTTTCGGCCATACCCGAGTAAGTACAAACTCTATTTTGTTGATGGGCCAGTTGTCATAAATATTGTATAGAATCTACGCTTAGGCCCCTGCATCCCAAACATAAAATATTGTTGATAGTCTTAGTTTAAAATTAAAGTAAAGATTTATTTAGTTTTTTTATTACATCAAAGTACGTAGATTGGCGATTAGCCGTAGTGTCAATTAAATAGCTGTCAGTTAGTGGTAGTGTTTTTCTAATGTATTAGATATGGGAATTAATATTTAAGCTTCCATTTACCTGATAGGTACTTAGTCCATAACATTGTACTTTAAACACATTGTGATATTATTAGTGGCATTTCATAGCAATTCCTACTAACCTAGTACTTTTAATGACCTGCTTTAAAAAGCTATATTAGAATCATACGTCTTACTAAACTTTTGTATAGCCCGTAGCCCTACAATAGTGACAGTATGTTAGTGGTGACCATATTATTGAAATATGGTGCTTATTTTCATTGAGTTTAGGTTCATAATAGTTAGAAACAATAAATTTTCGTTTGGGGTACTAGTTTATTTATTGGACACGTTTCAAGCAATTTTTAAACGGTTTTATTTAGCTTGCCCTGTTTATTATTTGGTTCAAATTTAGTAATCGATATTTCACCCCCTTCCTGTTAGCAGATTGATCTGATATTTGGTACACAGCTTTAGTTCTGATGACAAAACCGTTTTACATTAAAAAAAATACTTATGTTATTTTAAAGATGAGATTAACCCAAATATCTTAATTTATGCTGGGTTTTTCTGCAACTAATATTTTTGATAGAAACAGCGCCTCATCACGTGGTAAAAAAAAACTCTTTTTTATGGAGTTGCAGCATATTAAAACGTACTTAAGTAGCTAGAATTTAGGTGCAGGAGATCCAGGTTATTCATATTATGAAGTTGTCGAACCGTTTCAATTCTTGTACAGTCGGCAAAAGAGTTAAATTGACAGGTCCGCTAATTAAGGATGAAGTTTTTTGTGGAAGCTTGAATGTGGTTGTGTAAAATTGTTTAGTTTTGCATAGGTTTCAGTCATACCTTTTCAGAAAATATGGTAAAATTTCATAATATTGATGACATCTTGAAAAAAATATTACCTTAACTAGCGCCCCTGCCAACCCAATTCCTTATCCGACTGTACCACCAAAGATATTGGAAAGATAACTTCTATGTGTACAACAATTATTATTATGTTCAATGTTGAGTTAACTATTTACAGACCAATAGGTCTGAAAAGACAGTGTTGTGATTCTGAAGGTATATATTTCACAAATTGTATTGTATTCACCAGCTGCAAATCAGATAAAAGCAAGTGCAGACTTTATGCTTTATGATAATATATCTAGGCACGACTTAAATCTAGATCCCATCGATACTGCTAGATTGGTAGATAATGTTAAGAATGCATTGTAAAAAGAAGAGTTTTTTTATTTATTTATATAATACACCAACAGCATACACATTTTGTATGATTAAATAATAGAAATTACAGGTAATAGTTCTGATGTATACACAGATTATAGGCGTACATAGCTTATACTAGTAGAGACTGAGGACAAAAATCAAATCAATTTAACTGTTTTAAATTTAAAACAATTGAAAATTTAAATCTTAAAATACTTAATGTAAAGGACTGTGTTACTTGAAACTAGAATTAGAGTGTGTTACTTAAAACTAGATAATATCTTTTTATGAATACTACCCAAGGTGTCATGAAATATATCTATATAAGAGTTCTACGTGAATGACTTGATTTGACTGAATATGTCTCCTTACGCGATGGATAAGTCCATAGAAGGCATATTTAAAGGAAAATTTGATCTGGGAAAACAAATGAAAGAATGATCACAAAACAAATTTTACCATGTAATGTAAACAAGAATTAAAACGATAATAAAGCTCTGCCTAAAGATGATGATAATATTAAAGTTCTGCCAATATACCATAACAATAATAATAAAACGCTGACGAAAGATGATGATATTAATACAGCTCTGCCAAAAGTTGATGATAAAATGAAAGCTGTGGCGAAAGATGATGATAATATAAAGCTCTGTCACTCTTACCTTAATTAAGATCGTATAAGATTTTATTTAATTTGTAACGCTATAATTGTTTTCTGCTATTAGTGATGTTTAATAAATGATTGAATATTTAATGAATGAATGATTTTAGTGATGTTGAAAAATGATTAAACGTACTTCTTTGTTAGACACCAGGCCGGACCGAAAGCCGCGACTTCCAGATGCTTGCAAGATCTCAAGCAGATGAAGATTCCTACGATTATGTGAAATACAGGAACGTAAAGTTTACAGGGTAAATACTTTCCTTTTTCACTCACTCACTCATTCACTCACTCACTCACTTTCCTCTTTGACTTTTAAATAAACGCTTGCTAATAGATATGATAGGACGTTTGATACGACATGACACGAAAGAAGGCAAAATAGAAGAAAGGAGAGAAAGAGATAAACCAAGGAAGACATATTTTAAACAAATTAAGGAAAAAGTAAATGTCATAACGTATCAAGAAGTTAAAGAATAGGCTGAGAATAGAGGAACTTGGAAGAAGCTCCACTGACAGGAGCAGGGCTCTTAAATAAAAAATAATGCTGCAACTGCGACTGCCTCGTTGGTCTAGTGGTAGCAAGCGCGACTGCTGAGCACGAGATCCTGGGTTCGATCTCCGAGTCGGGCCGAGTGTTATTGGGTTTTTCCATTAGGAAATTCTCAGTAGCAGCACGGAGTCTGGCATTGTGCCCGGTTAATGGCAATAGGCTCGCCCCCTATTATATGGGACTTATTATAACATAGCCGGCGAAACGTGGGTGTACTGCACACCTCTGTCTACCCCTCTAGGAAGGCAGTACGTCGAAGATCGTGGGTTCGAATCCCATCCGTATCAATTGCTTTTTCAAATTTTCTCATTAAATAATTATACAGGGTTAATTGTAAAACACCAGCATCCTTAAAAGGGGTCATTAAACTCATAGTAAAAGTTGTTCATAATGATGAGTGTAATGACCCCTTTTAAGGATGCTGGTGTTTTACAAATAACCCTGTATATCTATTTGTTGTTTACCTAGGTAGTAGCTAGTGATTTTATATCTTCAATGTGCGAGCGAGATAGCGTTTTAGAGAGGTAGGTGTCAAGTTGAGCTTCTCCTAATATGTCGCTTTTGTTCACAGCTTGGTCGGCTCAATAGCTCATATGGTAAAGGGTGCTTTAGGAGGTGGCATTCTCAGCGGTCACGTGGCATATATGAAAGGTGGAATTCTTATAGCAGTACCTTTAAATGTTATTTTCGGCATTTACATGGGTTTCTGTTTATATGTAAGTAAATATTTTGTTTTACCATTAACAATGTCTGACGAATGTCGTTGATATATTATTGATTAGTGGTCTACGTGAAGGCCAACCAGTTCGATTTTGGGTCATGCTAAGTCTTATAGATTTAGTAACGGAGTTTCTCACCAATTTTTCGACGATGGCTAGTAAAGAGCTATGTGTATATACAGGGTTATTTGTAAAACACCAGCATCCTTAAAAAGGGTCATTAAACTCATCATTATGAATAACTTTTACTAAGGGACCAACCCTGAAATCGCAAAAAAAATCAGCTGTTTCATACATTTTGTTGAGTGAGCATTTTTTGGGATAAAAATATAACATAAGTTTAAAAACCATTGCAATCGACTCGGCTTTCGGGCCAACAAATACTAACGTTGTATTGTTTTTTTGTATTGTTTATTACAGTTACTGGTTCATTCAGCGCAAATTCTCTATAGACGTACGAAGAGACCTAGTATGTCATACGCCGATGTCGGAGAAGCTGCCTTTATGCTGTGTAAAAGTAAAAACGTTGCAAAAGTTGCTCAAGCCTTTAGGTTCGTTCCATATTGTACCTTGTAATAAGAGCCATAAAGGTAACTTTAGATTATACTTAATTTAGTGAACTCTGAGTTATAAATGTAGCATGATGTAAGGGTTGCCAAAGTTAAATTAAGATAAGTAATCGTCAGGAATGAATTGGATATGTGACAGAAAGAAATAAATGTGGTTAGAATTGTAAAATCGGAATAAAACTATGAAAAACAGCTGAATGAGCCCGCACTACAGCTGGTTAGCTTTAAATTCAGTGAGATGTAATCCACCTATCTCCATTCCCTTTGCTCCTTCTAATTATAGGCAAAATTCATATTTAGTGCGAGCGAGTAGATACTTTAATATACTAAGCAAAGAATTTTCTTTTGACTTGCTTTGTCATAAGGGCTCAAGAGTACGCAATCAGCTAAACCTTGCCTTTTTCCATAGTTATTAAGAGTACATATTTTTTATTAGTTCATGTTTGATGTAAACTTTCTCTCATTTGTTTTTTTTTTATGTTTTTGAGGTTACCGGCATTCAGATCCATAAGACATCTTTTTTATATAGAGTTGCTAGCCGTGAAAACCTGTAATTGGCTCCATGTATCCTATTCCACTGTAATCTACCTATGAATAGCTGTTGGTTTTCCATGTGGAAATCAATTAAAAGCTAATCAATTAATATTATAAGCTGAGTTTGTGGCTTTGGGTAGGATAATTCTTAGTGGGAAACTATCCTTAAAAATTTTAAGTACTTGCGTGTTTTCACTTTAAATCTTTAGAATCTGATCTACAAAAAAAGTTCATCTCAACCGCCTTAATTTGTAGGTATACAATAGATGCTGTGATATGTTTGGATCTGTTTGGTTCTTGTTGCTGTTACCAGATTATAATGGCGAAGAGTGTAAAACAGCTAGTTGAAAATAGCCACGCCACATCATTTGAAGCAGCCATACCTGGTGAGTAAAATATACAGGGTTATTTGTAAAACACAGCATCCCTAAAAGGGGTTATTAAATTCATCATTATGAACAACTTTTACTATGGGGCCAACCCTCAAATCGCAAAAAAAATCAGCTGTTCCATACATTTTGTTGTCTCATGTGAACATAAATGTATGGAACAACTGATATTTTTTTGCGATTTCAGGGTTGGCCACATAGTAAAAGTTGTTCTTAATGATGAGTTTAATGACCCCTTTTAAGGATGCTGGTGTTTTACAAATAACCCTGTATACATACGTAAAACGAGTAACTGAGTAAAATTTAGATGTATGTAATTATTTAAAGGAAAATAAAATGTTAACATAATTATTTTTCGCAGGGTATCCGAGCTTGAGAGTTTATCTAGCAATACTAATACCGTTTGTCGTCATCATATGTTTAATTCGACATTTGAAATATTTGGCGCCGTTTTCAATATTAGCTAACATTTTTATTCGTAAGTATTATTTTTTACTTTCAAAAAGTATCTTTTGGTGTTGTAGTAGTAGTAGTAGTAAGTAGACTAAATCGGAGGATACAAAAAGAGACGCGTTCAGGTATAAGGTGACAGAAGGCAGAGGAGACGGCCGTGGGACTTGCTTTATAAGAAGCTGGTAGGTTTCCACTCTAATACAAGGCTACTTCATCGACCGTCTGTCCTTGCAGACATGGCCAGCCTATTTCCACTTCAACGTGCTGATTCTATGGAAATTACTTAGTAGTAGACTTAGTTCTCTGTTGATGAGAAACCCCGAGCATTGTTCTCTCCATAGCCATAGCAAAAAGAATGTCGCTTAACAAAAAATCTTACGATCTTTCGTGAGCCCTAAGCATTAATGCCATGTCTAATCAAGATTTTGTTAAATAAATTTGTATTTTGTTTCAGTTTTCTGCGTTTTCTTAGCGGTCTACTATGCGTTTAAGTTCAACCCCGGCTTAGAAAACTTGACTACTTTTACAAGCGTGTACGGGATCTTCGAGTTCGTGGGAATGTCTGTATTCAGCATGTCTTGTTCTGGTGTGGTCATAGCTATCGAGAACAATATGAGGGACCCGCATATGTTTCCGATGGCCCTTGCATGTGGTGAATATTCTTTTAAGTTACAAAAACTATCCTTTTTTGTGGCCGGGGAGAGCAAAAAATGTTTCTACCGCATACCGTAGTTCTAGGACGGTGGTTATGTGGGGCTCGCACCCACTGGAAACATCTCCCCTGCGTATAACTGGCACTGTATCGAACGGGGCCTGGTACTGCTAGCACGGTGCAAATACCTACATTCTATACAAATAAAGCACACGTTGATAAAGCAGCCAGATTGCCTGCTTTTTTTCTGACTTGAATTACAGATATTGTAATTTTTTTACTGATTTCAAAATATAAAAAAAACCTATATACAGCGTGTAACAGAAGTCCGAAATAATACATTAAGGGCTTATCAACAATTGAGCATAGGTTTTGGAACGGAACTCCTAAAAATACTTGAGTAAACCAAAGTCAAAGTTATTACTAAAATCTTTCAAATACAGCCCTAGACATCAGCTGAAAGGCGAATAAACACGAACCCGGTTACTTACCTCTAATAAATTGTTTAAGTAAGCACTCGGCACGCGTAGGTTAATGAAATCTGTCACTATTGACGAAAATGAAATCAAAAGATTTTTTTTGTATGAAAAAATAATGCCTATTTTGAATTCAATATTTTCACAGGTGATTCTCTACATGATGTATATAAATGCCCTTAAATATTATTTCGGACTTCTGTTACACGCTGTATACATATATACACTCAGGGATAAAGTAACCCTTTCTATTGGTGAAAGAATTTTTAGGATCGGATCAGTAGTTCCTGAGATTACCCCTGACATACATACATACAAACTTTACCTCTTTATAATATTAGTATAGATTTTTAATAATAACGTTTGATTTCAGGAATGGGCCTTATTATTGTCTGTACGTTTTCCGTTTCATTCTTTGGTTATGTAGCATTTCTCGAAAAGTGTGACTCCCCGATAACTATCAACTTTCCTATGGATTTGTAAGTGTAATTGTGGTTCTCATAGTCGAAAGAGTCGTAATAGCCTAGTGGTGGTGACCGTTGACTGGCAAGTTAGTGGTCTCGGGTTCGAACCCAAGGCGCGCACCTCTGACTTTTCGTAAGTTATGTGCGTATTATAAATTAATTAACACTCTCCGTGCCTCGGATAGCACGTTAAGTCAGATGCCCGAAAGTCTGAGAACCAGTCTTACCAAGGGGTATCGTGTAACCCAGTATCTGGGTTGTGGAGGTCTCATAGGCAGTCGCTCCATGTAAAACACTGGTATTCAGCTGCATCCGGTAAGACTGGAAGCCGACCCCAACATAGTTGGGAAAAGGTTAGGCAGGTGATGAAGCCCATATCGATTAGCTTAGGTTTGAGCTAGGATACTCGCGTTTCTGAATTCCTACATGCATAAAAACGCTCTTTATTTGATAAACAATATATTGAAATCCTCCCGCAGGTGACTTCAGTCTTTGGCATCGGTGTACTGTGGGTACTGTAATATAATTCCTAACATTTCAGAATGCCGAAAATCTTGAAAGGATTGATCGCTCTAATGATTTACGTCACTCATGCGCTGAACTTCTGGGTGCCGTTCAATCTTTGCTTTTATTACATAAAGAAGAAGCACAACGAACAGCACAGAAACTTTTGGGAGCTGGTCTATCGCGCAATATTTGTGATTATCATCGGAACATTAGCGATCGTTTTCCCTGACATCAATGCTATTATGGGATTTGTAAGTGTTCTCTAACTACTACTCTACTTTTAACAAAAGCTGTATTTTTTGAAAATGAGAGACCCCTGAAAGTGAAAGAGAGTCGCGGTGGCGCATTGGTTTCGGACCCGCTTTGCAAGCGCGTGGGTGTGAGTCCGACCCTGGCATGTACCAATGTGACTTTTTCAATGTCATATATACTTTCTTAGTTTATCTAAGACACCACTGACTAACGGTGAAGGAAAACATTGTAAGGAAATCTGGATTTAATAGGCAGTGAGCTAGCGCGGTGATTAATGCTCAATCCTTCACTGTATGAAAAGAGGCCTTTGCCCTACATTGGGACAGTCACAGGCTGATTTATTTATCGGGGGGCACGGGAGTGCCCCCGCCAATTATTATTTATAACGAGACCCCTAAGAATAAAGACCCTGATATAAGTGAATTAGACATACCAAGTAGCAACTGGTCTACACTGGCTCTGGATCATAAGACGTGGCAATCAGGGGGAGAGGCCTTTGCCCAGCAGTGGGATAATATGGGCCGACAGTAACAGTAACAAAGAGAGATCCCTTCGTAAATTGTTATAATATAATTCAATATTTCGAAAACGTCAGGATAAAAAGTGACAAATGTCATAGAAAAAATTCTTATATTAATTTAATAATATAATCGTGACTTTACTATCGATTATTGCTACTATTATAAATGTATGATTGTCTACTAGCTCAGTTGGCGGCTGGTGTATTTAACCAGAAGGTCGTAGGTTCAAATTTGTTTTTTCAACAAAAGTAACCGCTACGTGGTTAACATAGATTATATTTCAATTTCAGCTCGGATGTTTTTGTCTTTCAAATATGGCGTTTATCTGGCCTAACGTCATTTATCTCTGTGTTATTTGGGAGAGACCTGGTTTTGGTCACATGAAATGGAGACTTTGGAGATCATTAGTTCTTATAAGTGTTGGCATTTTCATCTTCATTTGCGGCAGTTGCGTTAGTATCATGGAGCTGGTTCAAGTGTTTATCAAGATGAATTTAAGTCCTGATGCAGAAGGAGGTGGTGGAGCACCACCAGCAGCACCACCAGCAATACGTTGAATTATACCACTGATCTTGTGTAATGTCAAATGGTTAGCATGAAAATCAATTGAGATATTAAAATACCGCTTAAGGTAATATGTAAATTTTTTACAAGTGTTTAATATTTTGGCCTCTCGACCCACTTGGCTGATTTTTTTTTATCGTAATTGTCAAGGCAAGGTTTGGATAAAATATATTTTTTTGAAAATCATCTGGGTGACGCAGGGCACGGGTAGCTAGTTAGTGATAATAATGTGTGTATTCTTAGTAGTTTCGTAATCTCATGATATGACTACTATATCTCTAGTACGGGTTTTAAATGAAATGCAAATACCATCAGTTTTAGTGATAAGTAATATACCTGTCGCGTTTTAACTTCTCGGAAATGACAAAAACAGGTATATTGTCTCACTTAAACTCGTTTACGCACTCGTATTAGGGGTACCCCAGATATAATGTGATTTTTTTTAAATTCTTGATACGGTTCGTCTGAACGCGACAAGTGACAATGGGAAGTCGTGATAAGTGGCAGTGGTAAACATACTCGCGAAAACCGCGGCAGTGGTAAAAGTTCTTGCGTCAAGCGACATTGGGAAACGTTTTGCGATAAGCGACAGTAGGAAACGCGTTTGCGACAAGCGGCTGTGACAAATGTTCTCGCGATAATCTGCAATTAGAAACGTTCTCACAATAATCGGCAGTAATAATCGTTACTGTGACAATGCGCAGGATGCAACGTGAACTTTTGCAGTCGTAAATGTTGATGTAATCTATTGCAGGATTAACCTGCAAGTAGGTCCAAATCAATGAGCTGTTCCCAGCATTAATGGGATTTTGGGGCGTACATTTTATAGTAGTAAAAAATAGTTTCTGGAAAGAATGTTTTGATAAGAACCATAATGGGACCACTGGGAATACACCATTAAAGTTAATTGGGGATGAAGCTCGATAGTACACACATAAAAACGCATACCGTTAATTCTCAATAATTACAAATAAAATTTCGCAATACGATATTCACTGCACAAGACCATGGCATGTGTTGAAAAATCTGTAAGACGCGCAAAATTTTTTTGTATTTTTGATGTAAAATTAGCGTTTTCATATTGTTCTGTTTGTACCGCATGCTAACTTTCCGAAAATTTATTGATCTACGTACAGTCGCTTCTGTAAAACTGTGTTCGCTAATAAATTGAAAAAAGTTCGCTTTTTGACGTAGTCAAAGCTATTGTGCGAAGAGTGGTACATCCAATTTTATACACTATTGAATTTTAGTCTAGTGTATTGTGACTGCTAAAAATAGTTTTAGCAATCACAATATTATTGTGATATTGTTCGATATAGAGAAATGTTAATCTACAACTCTACCTTAATTGTTTAGTAGGTACTTACGAATATACAAAAATTACCAATGGAGATGATAGGATAAATATTCCCAGAGTATCCAAGGGGAGATAGCAACCGAGAAAGATGTACCATTCATTGCCAGCGTCACAAACCGTAACTAGACCATTACGAAAACACCTTGTAGATTAAACTAAGTAGCTTTACGTATTGACACATCTATTACAAAGCCCTATTCTCAGCCTGTGACAATCTAAAAATCATTAATTTTATATTTATATATTTTGTAATGTTTTTTGTAATATTTGGTTAGTAATAAATTTGTTATTTATAGTGGATTTATCAATAAATGGAATTTTGAATAATTTTGTTGTTTATACTTCTAGTTCATTATATTTGCTATTAATTACTTCAAAAATCTCTCTGCTTCTATGAAAGCAATACGGTCTTTCCCGATCGATCACGTCGTCCACACTGTTGACCGGTCATTCCCATTCGGTAGTAACACACCCCCCCAGTGGGATTTTTTTTTAAGTGGTGATGGTGACGATCCTTCTCGATCTTTCACACACCTCGTGACATTGGTGTATTCCGTTCTGTTCTACTGCTCTTGTTCTACTAGTAGAACAGAACGGAAAAAAATCTGCAAATTCCGCCCTGTTCTACTAGTAGAACATGTACAAGAGTCACGGTGTCTACTAGCAGGCCCCCGACCTTATGATTATTTCTATAGTTATTATACTTTCAGAGCGCCCACTAGTGTTAGGAGTTCGAAACTAATATGTACCTTACAAATCCTTAATTCTTAATAAACATTACATTTTCATTATAAAAAACGGCCATAACACCTTCTAAAGTATAGCACACAGAATGTTGAAATTTTGGATTTGTAAGGTAGGTACATAATAGTTTCAAGCTCTTAACACTATTAGGCGATCATGTGAACAGAATGATATCATCAGTGCCTAGCCTTTTCCCAACTATGTTGGGGTCGGCTTCCAGTCTTACCGGATACAGCTGAATACCAGTGTTTTACATGGAACGACTGCCTATCAGACCACCACAACCCAGATACTGGGTTACACGATACCCCTTGGTAAAACTGGTTGTCGGTCTTTTGGGCTTCTGACTACCCGTAACGACTGTCAAAGATCTACAATAGACAGCCGGGACCAACAGCTTAACGTACTATCCGAGGCACGGAGAGTGATAATTAATTTATAAAACGCACATAACTTACGAAAAGCCAGAGGTCCCTTGGAAAGCCTTGGGTTCGAACCCGAGACCTCTGACTTGCCAGTCAACGGTCACCACCACTAAGCTATCACGACTCATCACAGAATAGTGAACAATGATATCATTGGGTAAAATAAAAAACTTTTAACTTATTTAAATTATAATTAAAGGCTTGCTATTAGGCCTTTTGCATTTGAGTATGTGCCCGCAACAAATAGAAGTATTCCAACTATAAGGACGATTACATTTTTCCATAGACGCCACTTATATTTTCCCAATCCGGGGCTTTCCCAAACTACCAGAAGTTCGATGATGGCAGGAAATATGAAACCCATGTTGGAAAGACAGAATGCTCCAAGCTGAAAGAAAAATAGCTCTATTATACATCTTTGTCTATTGTGAATTGTCTAGTATAACGGAGTTCAGAAAGTAGGCGCAATAACAAAAATAAATATAACTTTAGCAGTCAAGACTCGCCCTTTAGTTACAATCAAACTTTGAAAAACTTCCACAACATTCCCTCCAAATACAATACTTGATATTTTAAATCTGTCAGTTCCAAAATTTATAAAAAGAATACAAGTTTACCGAGACTCAGTTGCTATTATTAAGAAATTGAATTGAATTGAATACAAGTTAAAATTATTTATGTCAATGACGTTGGTTGTACCAATGAAGCAAAGAGTTTTATATTAAATAATAATCCAGGTAGTTGGGGTGATTGTTACACTAGTTATAGAATAATAATCAAGCCAGAGAGATTTAATAAGGCAATTAAAATAGTAGTAGGCACTTATATGTGTATACAAGGTTATTTGTAAAACACCAGCATCCTGAAAAGGGGTCATTAAACTCAACATTATGAACATCTTTTACCATGGGACCAACCCTGAAATTGCAAAAAAAATCAGCTGTTCCATACTTTTTGTTGAGTCACGTGAACATGTATGGAACAGCTAATTTTTGATGATCATATGATGAGCATAATATGATGATCTTTAACTTCAAATATCTTGGAAATGTGACACTTTAGGAAATCACGTTGCTAACATGTTTTGGTTGTTAAGATATCCTCTATCCAAATATACAAGATCGTTCTGCACCGCCACTTTGAAAAAAAAAAATCAAAATGGCGACGGTCCGCTATGCCAGCTCCCAAACAAAAATTTTCTAAACCCTTTAACTTGCAAGTTTTCATTACAGACAACGGGACAGGTGAAATTAAAAAAAAGCTTGTTATAATTCTTACCAAGCCCATCATGTTTCCTATGTTTGGGAAGGCTATTGCTATAGCAGTGATAACCACGATGAAAATAGCTCTGTACACTCTTTCCCATATCCAGTACGATTTAGGGTCATGTTTCTTGGACACGTAGTACCAGACCAGGTTGAAAGGAGCCCAGAAGTTAAGCGCAAATGTCACGAAGATCATAATAGCCATTAAACATTTCAGTATGGTTGGAAAGCTGTAAACAAAGATTAGGTATTGTTTCACTTCAATATAGTTCGATCTTGTTAGCATCAAACAAAACCAGTATCAACTGAACTCGCTTTGTATAGGCTCTTTGTACAACAAGATGTCAGCTTATACTGGAAATTTATAGTTTGATGTGTAGCCGTTCCATCAAGCTCGTTTAGAAAAAATACAATGAAAAATTTGTTGCTATCACCCTTAAGCGCCTCTTTGTGCTAATCTGTTATTTCGCTCGCACATTGAAGTTGATTGAAGGTAAAAAATCATTAAATATAATTAGGAAATAAATTAGCCTTTATCTGTTCCACTGCAGGGCAAAGGCCTCTTCTCATTCAGAGAAGGATCGATCATTAATCACCACGCTAGGTCACTGCGGGTGGCAATTACAGACCCTAAGTTTCCTTACGTTTTACTTTACTGTTAGTCAGTGATGTCTTAAATTAGATATGACTTAGAAAAAGTCACAATGGTAAACACCAGGTTTAAACCTACACCCATGTGATTGAAAAGTGGGTCCGAAACCAATGTGTCACTACGACACTTAACAAATTCAACAAAATCAAACTTACATTTCTGGAGGAAAATTTAATGTAACTGGTGATATAGATTTTTCTCCGAAACCCCAATATCCGAAGAATCCCACCAGAATTAGGAACGATACCACCACGGTCATACCTGGTAACAAAAAGAATAAAGGCGTTTATGCGTATCGGTTAGAAACGTCTAGTACCGTCTTGATAGCCATTGTTACTACTACCTACGTAACAGGGTTATTTGTAAAACACCAGCATCCTTAAAAGGGGTCATTAAACTCATCATTACGAACAACTTTTACTATGGGACTAACCCTAAAATCGCAAAAAAATCCGCTGTTCCATAAATGTTGTTGAGTCATGTAAACATAAATTTTTAAATAATATACAGATCGATAGAGAACAAAATTTCCAGTTTTATGCAATAGAGAGTGTACTTACAACAAAATGTCCCATACGACATTTGAAATTTTCACCTCGATATAGCGTTCAAATCATATCGTTTTGTGAGTAAACCCTTGGAATCAAGAGTATTATAAGTTTCAGAACTAATTTGGAAAGAGATCGTAGGGGATTTTTTTGTCAAGTCCTACGTTTTGACATTTATTAAGGTTCGATAATGATGTGGCCGCATCTACATTACTATTACCTACTTTTTGCGCCCTTTAAGTGTTATTAGTGCACAGTGTGTGCGCAAACACTGGTGCACTCTCTATTCCCTCACTCTCAAAGGCCGATGGGACAGCAATCCGTATATACGGCTCCTGGGACGGTAGAAGTCTGTTAAGAACTTTGTTTTTTTATACATATATCTTTATTTATTTACAGGATAAGTACACAATATGTAAAACTTCTATACTTTTTAGGTTGTTTGAAATATTATAAAAGGGTTGTTTTATTATAATCAATATATATGAACATACATGAACAGACAGAACCACCCGTACTGGGAATTATACAACGTTAAAGACAACCTTTAAAGATCTAATTCTATTCATCTTAATTACCAAAACTACTTACCAGCACATAATATCATGGGGAATTGTTTAGGATTTTTCATATTGTTTTCAATGGGCAGTGACACACCAATCCCCTCCATACTGAACACCACAATGCCGCAGAATTCGAAGAAACCTATGACATCTTTCCAAGCTGGCACTTCAGAGATATCAGGGGCTGATCGCTGGCTGTACACAATGGTGGCTATCACACAGGTTACTAGAATAAATAAAATAATCTTTTGTAATCACCAATATTTTCTTATCGCCAAAGATGTACCTATATAAAATAATATTTAATAAGAAATTAATAAAAATAAGCTTACGTGTAAAGAAAATTGTCCTAAATTTTGCCCAAGCAATCATAGAGCTAGACGAACGAGGTGTTCAGAAAAACTTACCAATAAAAACGTCAGCAATCAAAGTGAATGGCGCTAAATATTTCAGTGTCGTTATCATACACAGTAGGAGTACTGGCACCAACAATGCTAGGACATAAAGCCTTAAGTACGTAAGGTTCTCCGAATCCTCATTGGATTCCACCATCTGTTGGATAGTCTTCGCTATTATGATCTGGTAAACACAGCAGGCTCCGAACAAGTCTATGCAGATTATTACGTCTACTGCGTACCTGAAAATGTATCAACATCAAACTGCATCAGAAACGAAATTTTAAAACTTACACCCTAACTTAAGTTCACCCAGTACTTAAGTTAGCGTGTAAGTTTAAAATTCTTTACTTAAAATATTTTAATAGGGTACAAGAAAATAATATTAGTAAACATTTTTTTTACGTAAAACGGTTTTGTCATCAGAACTAAAGGTATGTACCAAATATCAAATCAATCTGTCAACAGGAAGGTGGTGAAATATCGATTACTGAATTTGAACCAAATAATAAACAGATCAAGCTAAATAAAACCGTTTAAATATTGCAATTAGTAAGCGACAATTTTTGATAACTGATGAAGTTTATGTTGAGTAGTTGATCTGGCGTAGGTTTGACATCTAAAGCTGTGCATCTACTACGTCGCGTCCGTCGCCATCAGGACGTACGGAGCATCAGTATTCGCGTATTTACAGATTTGTTGCGTCTACTTCATTCTGATTTCGAATCAGCATTCTCACAATCGTTATTAATGCCAGTGTTGCCAGTCAACTAAAAATTAAGTTTCTAAAATCAACGGAAAGGACTAAATTTACCTTTTAGAATATTCACCTTTTAAATTTAAAAAAATATTTTTTTTCAGATCAACTGCAAACTTAGGTTTGACATAAGCGCTTTCACTATACAGGGTTATTTGTAAAACACTAGCATCCTTAAAAGTGGTAATTAAACTCATCATTATGAACAACTTTTACTATGGGACCAACCCCGAAATCGCAAAAAAACAATCAGCTGTTCCATACATTTTGTTGAGTCATGTGAACATAAATGTATGGAACATTTTTTTTACAAATAACCCTGTATAGGCTATATTTCAACAAGCACTGAACAAGGACTTCGTAGTCTTAATAGCTGTGCTTGCAACCATTAGACCAGCTAGTCATTCTGCTTTATATTAATGGTATTGAGTCTATACCTGAACCATTTGCTGTATTTTCTCAGGCTGGGGAAGGGTCCTACTTCTAAAGAAGCCTCGGCTACATCTGGATATGACATTTGCGGTAGATGAAGCCTCTTATACAGTATCTGTGCTGAACTAACTAATATCTGTAAAATATAAAGAAAATATAAGAGACCAACGGCACGAAATAAGGTAAAATAGTCTGAATTATGATAGTGTCAAAAAGTCGTGGTGGTGCACTGGTTAGGGACCGTTTAGCAAGCACGTGAATGTAGGTTCGAACCTAGCTTGAACCAATGTGACCTAATGATACAACATTTTAACCAGATAATCTTCGTATATTTGTTGTAAAAATTGAAAAAATACAAAAAAATATTATTATTTCAAAAATTACGTTCCAATGAAAAACTTTTTCAATGTCATCTTTCTTAGTTAATCTAAGACATCACTGACTAATGGTGAAGGAAAACATCGTGAGGAAACCTGGACTTAATAGTCTGAAATCTCCAATACGCAGTGAGCTAGCGTGGTGATAAATGCTTAATCTTTCTCCGTAGAAGAGACCTTTGCTCTGCAATGGGACGGTTACAGGCTGGTTAACTTTATTATTTTTATTTTATAACGCTGAATCTAAAAGGTCCGTGTGGGGTGTGGGGTATATTTGAAAGGACTTGCTGTCAACTATCAACCTATTTTAGAATAATAACTTTCGTGAGTCATACTAATATATAAATATTGATACGGCTTTACTCACGTATTGTTTTCGGGGAATGCCCGACTAGTTTCGAACTCAAACGGAGTCCATTTTCAAGAGCGGGTGTATACGCGGCGGCGTCGCGGACCTCACTCAGTGTCAAACTATCAACCTGCAAGGACCTAACTACTTCTGAATGATCGGTGCATGAGATCAACGCTTGAGCGCTATGTTTAAAAAAAAATTGAGAGTCACACCAATTGATTGATTCTCAATTTTTGTGATTTTCTCATGTTCTAGGTCAGTCTTTCTGGTAGAATTCAAGCTTGTCTCTCCAACCTTGTATAGGTACTATAACAAATACTTGTTTTATACTTACATGTACACAATATGCGATATAAAAACCAAAGATTATGGTGACTATAAGGGATGTCCATAGCCCACACTTCATGTACGCTTCATGTATGCCCAGTATACCTCCACCAAGACATCCTTTAATTAGATGCCCCGTTGACTCCAGGGCACTGAAAATAAATAGTTCTTTAAATTGGCTTTGCTTTTTATATGACACTAGCTGTTCTCCGCGACTTTGTCCACGTTAAATTAATTTTCTGTAAACACACGTTGATAAAGCAGCCAGATTCCTTGTTTTTTTTTTTACTTGAATCATAGATATTATTATTTTTTTACTGAAAACTTAACTTTTTTTTTCAGAATAAAAAATAGCTTATAGCACTCATGGATAAAGTAGCTTCCTATTGATGAAAGAATTTTTAGGACCGGGTCGGTAGTTCCCTCTGACATACATACATACAAAGTTTACCTCTTTATAATATTAGTATAGAAGGGTAATAAATGGAATGCAACAACATTTTTCTCAATATTGTATTGATTCCGCAGTCGATCATCTACTAAATCTACATCATTGCTCGCTACATTGATTGCGCTGCTTTCGATTTGAGTTTTTTAAACAGTTTTTAAACTTTCGCGAATTGGTATCAAGATTTTATTATTTAGGGTCTTGTGACCACTGTTAATGCAACTTGACCGTAACGTTGGGATTGGTTCAAAGATATTATTATACTACACTAACAAAGGATCGTTTGAATGATGTAGATACATGGACAGACAGAACCACCCGAACTTGGAATTATACAACGTTAGAACTTTGTGACCCTAAAGCCGACACACCCCAACTTGAATTATGAGTTAAAAGAGAGAGAGTAAGAAAAATACAAAATAAAAAAAATTAAAACTGACGTTGTGACGAGCTCCAAAAGTTGTCGTTATTTACCAATAAATCATGGAAACAAGAAAGAAAGAAGAAAGAAAGAAAAATTTTTATTTGGGTCTCGCACAGGCAAATACAATATAGCACATTATAGGAAACTATGTTACCTGTACGAGGCCAAAAAAGGTACCCATCTCAGCAAGAATAATAATGCTGCAACGCTGATATTCTGATGGGTGGGATGATAACAACGCAAATGCGCCCAAAAACTGCGCCGGGTGCCGGGCGGTAGCGAGTGGTTTTGGGTAGAAAGATGGGTGTCCAACTTAAATAATTTTTTGCATGTTTTGGGACGAAAATATACATACCATAGGTTAAAAACCGTTGCAATCGATTCTGTTACTGATTCTGGACAAACTACTTTCGACTTTCGGGTCACCAAATGCTAATGTTGGATAGAAGCCCTAGTGCTAAGCAGTCAATGACTTGACCATGACCAACAAGGCAGTTCTTATAAATTATCATACCAAAATACATACCTAGTTACAATGCTAATATAGTTGATTTAGAGTGACGAATTTACTCTGAAGGTTGAATCATTTGTAGGTGGTGACAAACAATTGATATCTTACACGTCTAATAATCGATGGCAAGCGTGCATTATGATTGTATGCGAGGACAACAAGTCTGATGATGAGACTCGAACAAATTTCATAAAATTCTGTTCTGTCCTATTTCTGGGCAAAGTTACATGTAGAAAATTGGGGGGAGAAAATTGGTCACAATCCAACAATCGGATACCTATTGGTAGAGCCTTAAAGTGGCTGAGGTGAGGCTTAACGACCCAAAGAACTAAAAGGCCTCCAAAATCTGGGGGATGAGTAGCAGCATTTTACAGTGTAATAGCAACCATCTGCTACTGCGATCGCCTACTCGCTTGCCCAGCGTGACGGTTACGGGCAGACACCTTCTAATGAGCAGGCCTATGTCCAGCAGTGGACTGATACAGGTTATTAGGTAAGAAAAATGACAAAGTACACTTGGTAGGACATACTTGGTAGGTTTCGCGATGCATCGATGTGCGACAAAGTCATAGCTGTCCTTTTCTGAATGCAGCACAAACTTGGGAGTTTCATCTGGTGGTGGAAGCGGCTGGGGCTTTGTAGAGGGATCTGCATCTTCCACATTTGTATGGTTAACCTGCAAGAAAATATTGACATGTTTCTCAATCCATCTAAACAACTCTACTCCGAAAATCGAACAACGATGTTTCGGATCGGAATGTAATAATGAAGACCATCAAACACAATCCTTACCACCAAATTATCACTGTTTAATTGTACTTAGTGCTTTCATCTGTCGTTTCGTTAAAAATGCATAAAAAAAACAATCTATTAGAGGTAATTTAACGAACAAACATGCGATCCGACAATCGAAGCTTCGTTGTTAAAATTTCGGAGTAAGCTGGCTATTAAGCAGGTATTTCACGCCTACATTTTACCTAGAAGTATTATTATCAGGCGTCCGAAAGCTAGACTACTACGACTATATATATGCTTCTCTGGCTAAATTAGGTGGTGTCCGGTATATTTGACATTTGCAAGGCTTTTAAAATCTTATCTCACTAAATCGCAAAACAACCAAACTACAAAGTTTAGTGAAAATCTGATAGTTTTTGCTCAAATTGATTGATTTGCTTGATCTGAACAAGTTTTATACTATTTTGGAGTATTCGTGAGTCATACTTATAATATTCACCTCTGAGATGAGGTCCGCGGCGCCGTTAATCAGGAGAGAATATGAGACGAGAGACGAGAGATCAGGTGCAGGACTAACCGTTTTACGTGGCTTTCCGAGGCATGGCAGTGATAATCACTACATACATAGTATAAAACAAAATCGTTTTCTCTGTCCGTATATCCCTATTGTATGTTTAAATCTTTAAAACTACGCAACGGATTTTGATGCGGTTTTTTTTAAATAGATAGAGTGATTGAAGAGGAAGGTTTATATGTATATTGCACCCGTGCGAAGCCGGGGCGGGTCGTTAGTTAATTTATAATACGCAAAATTATTATCTAAGGAAAAGTTAGAAGTGCACGCCTTAGGTTCGAATCTGAGACTTTTGAATTGCCAGTCAGTGATCATTCATACCACTATGCTATCACATATCAACTTGCTGTAACTAGAGCCACGATACAGTCAAGTTGACGAAATGTGGGTGTACAGCACCTCTCATAAATAACTTGGGGAAATAATAAGGTGATGTACATAAACATCGGATATTAAATCAATAAGATGCATTATCTATTGTATTCTCACACGTGAAAGTAATCACTTAATTAACTGTTATTAATAGTCTTAAAACAATCAAGACATTAAAATCAAATTGGTTTTTCTTAATTAGAAATTATAATTATTAACGTAATTTATCGTTTGTTTTTTAATGTCGCGTATTAGGAGTAACCATATATAGTAATAGCTTAGTGATAGCCTAGTGGTATGACCACTGACTGGCAAGTCAGAGGACTTTTCGTATGATAAGTTCATATTATAAATTAATTATTGCCGTTGGCCCTAGCTATCATAAAGATCTTTGACAGTCAACTCAATTCAATTTTTATTTATGGCAACTGGGTCTCGGTGATTTGAACCGGACGATTCTGCCAATGATGGAGAAGCGTGTGTTTACAATGAAAAAAAAAGAAAACTTGAATGATTAATAAGATATAAAGAGTCAGTACCCTCATAAAATCCTGACAACTAATTTAAATTTAGAATATCGTATCCCTTTGGATTGCGGAGGACACTGAAACTGCGTTCCGCTTCGCTGCGCTTCGACGCGCTTTTGGTGTGAATTGAGCCTAAGGCGAGGACAAGGCTAAGGGGATGCACGTTTCTCCTTACATTTCCGATCGCGGCCGCGTTCAACGCATTGAAAACATCCGTCTGCGCCTCCTTCTCGCCTTTTCTGTCTGTACGTCTCTTCTATGGGGCTTGCGCTCTACGAGTTCCACCGCCCTGAACTTGGCAAACAATACATACTGAACTTGTCCTCAATTAAAATTCAAGGTTTAGACGACAAGGCGTTATAATTTGAGAGAAACAAATGACTTTTTAATTGTTCTGTTGACTTCCTTTACTTGTCAATCAATGATACGCTATAAAATATAGGTCACTGTGGTGAATGAGCTTGCATTTTGCAAATTATACAATGTCAAGTGTCAACGGTTTGGACGGGAAAATAAGAGACGAGCGAAGAACTTAGACTTATTTAACTTATGGATATATACTTATTGTATTATATGTGTATCTATTATTATAATTATAAGTAATAGGTGAAATAATTGTAGGTACTTGTGTTCCTCTCTAATAAATAATGTACACGTGACTTTGCCCTCTTTCAAACCATCTCTCTATCGCTCTAAGGTTTGCTGGTAGAAAACTCGAGAAAGCTGGTAGAAAGGCGAGCTTAATTCAGAGCTGATTTTGATTGTGTGTATTTCTATGTGTTTTTCTGTGTACAATAAAGAATTAATTAATTAATTTTTAAAAAGTTAATTTAAAACTAATAAAAAAAAATATCTTTAACTTTACCTTGAGTTGACTTTATAATACCTACATTAAAAAGTAATGGTATCTATAAATTGTTATCAAATAACCTTGTTGATGAATAATTAAAATAAATAACCTCCTCCTGAGCGAATTTCGGTCACATTAGCCATCTCAACGGAGATTAGCCAATTACGCAGGAGATAATTATTAAAGTGCACAAGTGTGTGTACACAGGTGCACTCTCTATTCCCTCACTCTCATAATCCGATGGGACCGTAATCTGACACGACTGAAGAGAGATCAGGCGCAGGGCCAACGGCTTTACGTTCTTTCCGAGGCGCGGAGTAAGTGGTAATTTATAATACGCTCATAACTTACGAAAAGTCAGAGGTGCGCCCTTGGGTTTGAACCCAAAACCTCTGACTTGCCAGTCAACAGTCAACACCACTAGGCAATCTCGACTCACGACGAAAATAAATATAGGCCGTAAACGATTTGCCACGACTGTCATTTGAAGGTCATTATTAGCCTAACCTTCTAAAAATCATGCTGGTTGTCTTATCAGAGGTTTGCACAGTGATTGTCGTTTAAACTAACCTCCACGAGTAACTACAAGTCTTTGATTATTAACGTTAATGACTAATCGCGGTTAATTACAGGCTTTTATTTATTTGCAATATTTGTAGTCTGTGGTTTGTATTTTTATGTTTAACTGATTCAACAAGTGCCCGAATTTAGTTCGACTCGATTTTTTTTTTGTATTATAGACTCATGCCTGTATTCCCCAGAGGGGGTAGACAGAGGTGTATGCAGTACACCCACTTTTCGCCGGCTATAAGTCCCATGTAATAGGGCTCGAAATTTTCTGATCATGTAAGCGTCAATGGTGCTGATTCTCTTGTACATCCCGCTAAACTAATTTTAGACTAACTATATCTCTTTCTAATAAACACCATTGAAAAAGGACAGCAAATTGAACTATCAAATTAGAGCTGTCAATTTAGTCTACGTCCTTGCAATTGACGTGAAATGAGCCGAGACCGATGACGTGCCGACTAAATTCTCGTTGATATCACGCCAATGGACTAGTTTGATAGCTCTAAAAATGTTCTATCCTTTTCTAATGATCTCTGTTAGATAGAGAGATAGTGAGTGTAAATTAGTTTAGAGCGTGTGCAAGAGACCACTGTCGACCACCACTGTCGAGCTAGCCGAAGAATAGCGTAGCATCTTCATTTCGAAAATGTATCTTATTATCTTAGTTAGTATAGAAGGTTCTACCGCTCAAATTTTAGGCTAAAAATAGTCCTACTCGTAGAGCAAAATTGATACTTTTTTAAATAACAATCCAGATGCAGACAATTAATAAATTACTGTAAATGCCTACCTTTATGAAAAAAAAAGGTTTAAATGATTATTATTAGCTACAATTACTTTTTATTATAAAAAAATAATTAAATACATTAATTACAGTTATAATAAATAAATTAATTATAAATTAAAAGTAATGAAATGTACTTGATACTCAAAACATTTAGCGTTTTGACTTTAAACTACTGCACTTTAAACGATGCATTGAAAACTAAACTTAACTTAATCGTATTAAAGTTCATTTTCCATTCATAATTAAATTCTATTAAAATATTTAAGCTATCACTGCATTACACGAGTATTATGAATTACATTCGTCACATCTGTGCGAATTAATATTCACCTTGAAACGATAGTCATAGATACTAATTTCCAATAACACTTGACAGACAACGCTACCATTGACGCGCGGTTCTATAAGAATTTATGTCGTAATAATTAATGATCTTTATCGTTATCAGGTTTACTAAACTCTAGCTCATAATTCTTAAATGTTAATTAATATTTACTACCATAATGATTTTTGATACATGTTCCATACATGTACTATCGCGGACACGAACGGTGTACTACTTTGCGATCAAAATGCTTTGAATGATGCTCCGTGCGCAGGGGCGCGGCTAGCGTTACGTTCGGACGCTGGGTGCAAGCGATTCTAACCTTAAGAGTGGTGCACCAGCTTTGTCCACT
Source organism: Protodeltote pygarga (assembly GCA_936450705.2). Classification (NCBI taxonomy): domain Eukaryota; kingdom Metazoa; phylum Arthropoda; class Insecta; order Lepidoptera; family Noctuidae; genus Protodeltote; species Protodeltote pygarga. The sequence goes on from OW388274.2 coordinate 3,949,424, forward strand.
ATAGTACATAATGATGTTGAATAAACCAGGTTGTAACTGTCCCATTGCAGGGCAAAGGCCTTTTCTCATACAGAGAAGGATCGAGCATTAATTACCTCATTATCGTACAGCATTATAGACTATTAAGTCCAGGTTTCCTTACGACATATTCTTTTGACGTTAGTAGTAGCAATTTAAAAAAAAAAATAGTTAAAAGTGTCTTAGATCAAATAGTGCCGTGTGGTTTCCGGCCTAAGAATAGAACCACCCCTACTCATCCCCCGGGTGTCGTAAGAAGCGACAAAAAGAAAAATCTGGAGGATGGGCAGCAGCATCCTACTGTGTAATAGCAACCATCTGCTACTGCGATCGCCAACCCGCTTGCCCAGCGTGGCGATTAAGGGAAAATACCTTCTAATGAGCGCACGCAGGATGAGAGGGGTGGTTCTATTCTTAGGCCGGAAACCACACGGCATGTGCGTAAAACAAATTAGTTATCACTTGCTAAAACGGTGAAGGAAAACATCGTGAGGAAACCAGCACACCTGATAGATTTTTTAACGGTATGTAGAGCCATGATGTCAGAGGCCTACGGGCGGTTTAAACCAACCATACGGTAAAGAAAGAATCATTGTACGTTGTCGACCCTGCGCAGTATTATGGAAGGAGAATGAGACTATCAAAAAGGGGGGCGGGGTGAGGGGTGGTTACGCCTCCAATGCTCTCACTGACCGTACGACTTCTGTTATTTCATATCAATAATCTGTGTGAGTGCTCAGTGATTTTATAGTTACCTACATAAATAGGGTCACAGATAAGCAAACAAACCTGTCGATAAGTACAGTTGGCAAAGGAGTTAGGTTGGCAGGGCCACTAGTTTGGGATGAAGTTGTTCATAGAAGTTTGCATGTGGTTGTGTAAAATTGTTTAGTTTTGTATAGGTTTCAGTTATACCTTTACATAAAATAAAAGAAATCAAATTATATTAATAACTTCTCGAAAAAATGACAACTTTAGCTAGCGTCCTTGCCAACCTAACTCCTTTGCCGACTGTATCTATCCGTATACTAATTATGTAACATATAAATAGTGTTCCCCTCTTTAGGAGGTCAATATATCCTTGGGAGGTCAACATCAATTTGTGAAATTCGCAAAAAAAATTGTTTGGTTCTTCATACAAAGAGCGCCAGCTGATCGGCAAGTTTGTATGGGAAATGTTTTTTTTCGTGTATTATGTAAGTCATTATTATGAGTACATTGAGCTCATAAAGGGTCCAAGAGTCCACTTTAGTAGTTAAAGTTTTGATCTAAAAAAATCACTGAAGGGATGAATGGTTACGACTATATTGTGTGTGTGTTAATAGGTAACTAAGAGCAGATTTCGCCACTGACACTAAACGCGATCAATTCATATTAAACTTGGTTCAAGTGTTTGACTGAATTCAGAACTTTTGTGTAGGGCTGAACTTAGTTTTATTAAATTCGGTTTTAAAGTGAATGGTGAAATTAGGCCTATAAAGTATAAAATTTCAAAGCCCACAGTCTCTATCTATTTACTGTTTATCAGAGGGCTATATAGTTTTATATATACGTATTTCTTAATCATTTGATTTCTTTAAAGAATTATGTATTATTAGTACCTATCGTAATGAAAAATTTATATTTAAATCGCTAGAGTACCTACCTTTAGTAATTAGCAGTAGGTACATTGACTTGCACTTGATTTTTTTTAATGTTATGTTTTTTTTTGTTTTTTTATGTGTGTGTCGTGGTGGCGCATTGGTTATGGACCTGCTTTGCAAGCGCGTGGGTGTGGGTTCGAACCTGGCATGTACCAATGTGACTTTTTCAATGTCATATGTACTTTCTTAGTTAAAACACCACTGACTAACGGTGAAGGAAAACATCGTAAGGAAACCTGGACTTTAATTGTCTGAAATCGCCAACCCGCAGTGAGCTAGCGTGGTGATTAATGCTCAATCCTTCTCTGTATGAGAAGAGGCCTTTGCCCTACATTGGGACAGTTACAGGCTGATTTATTTATTATTTATTTTTATGTTTTTTAAAAAAAAATACTCGCTGGTTTTCTTTAGGTATATAATTATGCTACGCTACTGAGTGAGATATGACAGTATTCTAATAGAAAAGCAACGTTTTGGAGTCAATGCTAATTTCTAGGTCACCTTCAATGTAATTACAAATCGGACCAAAAAAATACCTACACAAATAAAAAAAAAACTCACATAATTTGAATTCAATTCCATTTTCAGCCACAATGTTTAAACACAGAACACAACCATTTCCTCGAGTAGTTTGATCTCGTGTCAATTAAAATGTTCCTCGCAGACGACTCTGTTGCGCGGTCTTCTTTTGTACACATCAGTGCAAAAAAATATTACAGCCGTTTAAAAAAGTTTAAAAAAATCGTTAAAAATATTTTTTTTTTAGTTAAAAATAATTTACACAATTTTTTATTTACTTTTTAACCATGTATCTACAAAAGGTTCAAAAAAGATCTACGAGCTTCGATTACTACGAATCGAAAGATTTTTTTTTGCATTTTTCTTTCATTTAATTCTACAAAAATTAGGCAAACATATGCAAATGCGTCTAGTCATACTAATAAATAAAACGTGATTAAACATTTTGAATACTTAATCGTTAAATCACGTGGGCCACCTCCAATAATCATTAACGTTTTGTCTCGTTTGACTTGAAATTTACTGAAAATATTATGGTCTCAAATCATTGAGGCGATATAAGTTCAGCAAATTTTTTGTTATGCAAACATCGTTTTGTTATCGATTTGCGTAACTTCTCACGGCTTTACTTATAAACAATTTGTAGCACTTGTCTTGTTGCATTTGTGTTGTTGTGTCATGTGTATTAAAGTTATTTAACGTTCCCATTAAATCAATTGTAAGTTAATAATTATCGTGTAAATATTGTTTTTTTAGGTAGCCCCAAATTTTAGCCAATTTTGCAATAAAGCAATTTTGACATAAGGTCATTAAAAATCACTTTTACACAATTTATTTTTTTATTTTGTCGTTACGAAAATTTGGATTTGAAAGAAATAAAAATGAAAAAACGTTATTTGGACACAGTATTTAGAGACACAAACAAATATATAAAAAAAAAACATAAAAATAAAATAAAAACTATAAATCTAAACTTAAAATTAAGGAACTTGACAACACAGTAGGTACCTATTTAGTACCTATTAATTATTTTTGCAAAACATAATGACGTTATTACTGGTGGTCTTATTTTGTTTAGTTTCACAAAAGTTGTCTCTCAGACACTACCATATAGAATTTCGGTAAGGTACCTAATTCTATATCTATGGACACTATAAAACATCTAGTTTAATGCTCGTGCTCCACCAAAGTCCTAATACGTCTCACGCGATAACTAGACAGTTATCGTTAGAATGCAGGTGGAGCAGAAGCATTATGGATAGGCTAAGGTCATTGTTTTACCGGCCACCGCATCGGTCGGCTTACTACCTTACCTAGTAGATCTTTCCTCTCCTTGGACCAAACAGTTCGAATTACTTTCTTCATGCACATTAGCGCATAGCTAAAGTGTGGAGTAACAGTTAGGCGTGTATTTCCTGTACTTAAGGTACAATTTGGGTGATTGTCAAATCAAAAGTGTATACTGTATAGGCATCTCAACAGTATTGTGGCTCCATCGTAGACCACAATACTGTTTAACATTAGATGGATTTGTGGTCAAACACATGCCATTTGAACAGATTTGCTGTTCCGACTACAGGCACAATAAAAGCAACAATATAGCATGAATCATATGTGATGTACGGGACAGAGAATAGCTTAATAGTATTGAAATAATTAATACTATTTTTTTTTCGAATCAAATGTCATAAATTAAGGAGCAGTACATATTGGTAATTGTAAAATAAAATCAATAAAAAAACATGGAGAGCATAAGCGTTTATAAATATTATTGTATAGGTATATTATTATAAGAGACGCTGGTCATTAGACTAAACTAAATTATTACAGTTAAATCCACATAATTATAACAAACCGCGGTACCATAACGAGAAAATTAGTTTTAGTGTTCGATAATAAGTAATATAACGTAATCATCATCTCCCTGCCCTTTTCCCAATTTATTTGGGGTCGGCGCAGTATGTCTTCTTTTTCCATACATCTCTATCACCCGTCATCTCAGTATTTACTTCCTTTCTCGCCATATCACCCTTCACACAATCCATCCATCTCTTCCTAGGTCTGCCTCTTTTCTTGTATCCATCCACATCCAATCCTAATACTCTTCGCACTACATGATTTTCCTCTCTTCTCATCACATGCCCATACCAGGACAGCCGGTTACCTTCCAATTTCTCAGTAACCGGTGCCACTTTCAGACTCCCTCTTATATACTCATTTCTAATCTTATCCATTCTGGTCACACCACACATACCTCTTAACATTCTCATCTCAGCTGCATGCAATTGTCTTTCATTCATCGCTTTTATTGCCCAACACTCTGATCCATACATGACGGCAGGTCGAATCATGGTCTTATAGATTTTACCCTTTAATCTTAGGGGTAATTGTGGATCACAAATTGTCCCCGTAACCTGCCGCCATTTCATCCACCCTGTGTTAATTCGGTGCTTTACTGTTCGATCTATTTCACCATCATTTTGTACGAGTGAACCGAGGTACCGAAAGTCGGAGCAGACCGGTAGTGCCACGCCATCCAGCGTAACGGCGTTAAACCCAGAGAGACCGCCGAAATCGCAGAACATGTATTCGGTTTTGGTTCTGCTGATTTTCAGGCCAACGTTCTCTAGGTTTTGTTGCCACCTATCCAGTCTGATCTGGACCTCGTGCTCACTTTCACTTATCAATACAATGTCGTCGGCAAAAAGCATACACCAGGGTGCCTCTTCCTGCAGGTCCGATGTCAAGGCATCCATTATAAGCAGAAAGAGGTAGGGGCTTAAAGCCGATCCCTGGTGCAGTCCCACCGCGACATTGAAGATATTGGTATTACCAGCGCTCGACCGAACGTAGGTGCTAGATCGGCAGTACATTGCCCGAATTAACTCCACATACTTCCTTGGCACTCCTTTCTCTTTCATAGCCCACCACAAAACCTGACGAGGTACACGATCGTATGCTTTTTCCAGATCTATGTACACCATGTGTAAATTCCTGTGCGCCTGCCTGTACTTTTCACACAGTTGCCGTAGTGCGAATATGGCATCTGTTGTTCCTCGCCCTGGCATAAAACCAAACTGGTTTTGGGTTATCTCGCTTTCCTCTCGCAATCTCTTCTCTATTACTTTCTCCCAAACCTTCATACTATGCGACATGAGCTTTATCCCTCTGTAGTTGTTGCAGTCCTGTATATCACCCTTATTTTTAAAAATGGGCACTAGTGAACTAATACACCATTCTTGTGGGATCACCTCTTTATGCAACAACTTATTAAAGAATAAAGTCAGCCACGCATATCCATCTTCTCCCAATACCTTCCATACTTCTACTGGTATACCATCCGGTCCCACTGCTTTCCCATTCTTCATACTTCCAACAGCCTTCCTTACTTCATCTGCACTAATTTCTCTAATTAAACCTATATTTTCATCTACATTCTTCAGCAGACCCGACCATCTATTTTCATTGTTCATCAATTTATCAAAATAAACTTTCCATCTATCTTTAATTTCATCATCCTTGTACAAAATCATTCCTTCCTCATTTTTCATACATTTAATATGAGTCAGGTCTCTAGCCCTTTTTTCTCTCGCCTTTACTATTCGGTATATTTCTTTCTGACCCTTAGTAGAGTCCAGGGTATCATATAGCCTATCTAGAGTCTGGGCTCGAGCTATAGCGACTTCCTTTTTTGCCTTTCTCTTACATTCTTTATACGATGCCTTTTTTAACTCACTCAAACTTTCATCATCCTTTACTCTCTGCCATTCTTTAAATGCACTCTTTTTCTCCTTTATAGCGGTTTGAACATTGTCATTCCACCACCACGTATCTTTATCTATCAGGCCTTTCCCTTTCGATTCTCCAAATACCTTTTTTGCTATTCTTCTTATACATCCTGCCATCTCGGTCCAACATTCATCAACAGACATACTATCCATATTCGTCATTTCTATCATCTTATCTACCACTTCTTTTTTAAACAGGCTTGCACTCTCTTTCTTCTCTATCATACGCCATCTTATTTTAGGAGGGGGTCGATCCTTTTTCTTTATGAGCGCAACTGTCAACTTTGTATCCATGATTAGAAGTCTATGTTGTGAAACAAGGTGTTCGCCTGGCAGCACTTTACAATCTTTAACGCATTTTAGATTATTCCTTTTTACTAGAAAATAATCTACTTGCGTCGCGTGGTGGCCACTTTTATAAGTGATGAGGTGATCAGGTTTTTTTTTAAACCACGTATTAGTTATAGCCAGGTCAAAGGCTGTGGCAGCTTGCAGTACTGCTTCACCGTCAAGATTACGACTTCCGTACCCCCAACCTCCATGTACTCTCTCATAGTCCTGGTTTACATCACCTACATGGCCGTTAAAATCTCCTCCTACAACTATATCTTCATTATCAGGAATATTCATCATATATGCATCAAAATCCTCCCAAAATTTTTCTTTTATTACATTCTCACATCCTGTTTGCGGTGCGTACACGCTAACTATATTCAAAACGACGTTCTCCACAACTACTTTTACAGCTATTATCCTATCGCTTATCCTATTTACGGCAATCACACATTCTTTCAAAACATTATCAACCACTATTCCAACACCATTCCGTTTGCCATCACTACCGTTATAGTAAAACTTATATCCCTCACCAATCTCTCTAGCTTTTGCACCCTTCCACTTTGTTTCTTGCACACACGCTATATTTATTCTTCTACGTTTTAAGACATCCGCTAACTCTCTTGCTCTTCCAGTCATCGTACCTATATTCCAACTTGCATACCTCAATCTAATCTCTCTCATGCTACGAGCTCGCTTCTTACGCCGCACCCGCCCAGTTTGATGCGACAACCCTTGTCCATTTCCCACAGGTGCCGGGTGCTGCCCCTGCGCGTCGCCTGTGGGGTACGCCCTAGCCATATCGCACATATTATTTTCGCTCATGACATACTACATATTGATTTGGCAAAATGTTTTAAAGCCGGCCGCCTGCCTGACGCCAACCCTCCTTGGGACTGCTATTGTTAGTGGTTTACCCTCCACTACGCGGGAGACCCAGGATGCAAGGTGCCGAATGCGGGTCGATTTCCCTTAGTCGCCTCTTACGACACCCACGGGATGAAATGGGTTGTACCTATTCTTTTTACTTGCCGGGTGCCAAACAGCGGAATACACGTAATAAGTAAGTAAGTAATATAACGTAATATAGCTATAAATTATATTAGATCTATATCGATATAAAAAGAAAATGCAAAACAATGCCAAACAAAATTCATAAATTTTATACAGGTGGTCGCAGTCACGGAAAAGAGTCGTGATAGCCTAGTGGTGGTGACCGTTGACTGGCAAGTCAGAGGTCTCGGGTTTGAACCCAAGGCTTTTCGTAAGTTATGTGCGTTTTATAAATTAATTATCACTTTCCGTGCCTCGGATAGCACGTTTGGCTGTTGGCCCCAGCTGTCAATTGTAGATCTTTGACAGTCGTTACGAGTAGTCAGAAGCCCGAAAGTCAGACAACCGGTCTTACCAAGGGGTATCGTGTAACCCAGTATCTGGGTTGCGGAGGTCTGATAGGCAGTCGCTCCATGTAAAACACTGGTATTCAGCTGCATCCGGTAAGACTAGAAGCCGACCCCAACATAGTTGGGAAAAGGCTAGGCAGATGATGATGGTCTCGGTCACGGAAATTCCCGGGCAACTCGTTGACTTAGTATCGATTTTAGTGTCTTTTTCATCAATATCCATGTCATCTTATCGATATTGATGTCATTGTATCGAATGGTATAGGTACTAATGAATACTTTAATTGCTGGCCAGCTGATATCATAGCGGAGATTAGGATCATTGGATATGTTTGCATTTCACATTTTGGTAAAAGCGGTTTCGCAATTTTTAGCCAATAATTATTGTCATACGTGAGACGTACGTATAAACATCCATGTTACCAATACAACTAGCATTGTACGCATGTAAATGAGTGTTTACTAAATAGTGGACCAAAAAAAAAACACCAGAAAATAAGACATAAATGATACCACTTAAAAACGCACAAAGCCTGGACGATACTGTCTTACTTTTGTCCTTTCAACTTTTAAGGCTTGTGGGATCCAACGTAAACTACAACACCGCTTACCATGAAGTTTGTGGTCAAAACATGCCATTTCATAATGAAAAAAAAAAATTCAAGAAAAGTTTATAATACTGACAAATCCAAGATTAAGGAGGCTGTTGCGGTTGTAGTTCTGTAGGTTTCTCTTGATCATCACACATTTCTCACTCTTTAGACCTACAATATAGCTCTAAAATGTAGGTCTAAGGAGTAAGAAATGTGAGAAAGGTATGGAGCGGCACACAAAAAAAACATATTAAATCACATGCGATAACAATTTATCTGAACAAGAAAAAAAAAAGTGTGACCAGTTTTTTTGCAAGCAAGTGTAACAAATTTTTGTAAGCATGAAATTATTTTAGTGAGTGTAGTGAAAATAACACAAAAGTTAACAGTTTTGTAAAGAAATACGAATAATTATGTATTGTTAAATGTGGCAGTATAAGAATACTAATTCTTGTGTTTTCTAATCACGATGTATTGTAAGATGTATTTGTAAGTAAGATGTTTTTTTTTATTTTTTTTATAGACTGTATTCCCCAGAGGAGGTAGGCAGAAGTGTGCAGTACACCTATGTTTCGCCGGCTATGTTATAAGTAAGTCCCATGTAATGGGGGCGAGCCTATTGCCATTAACCGGGCACAATTGCAGACTCCATGCTGCTACTGAGAATTTCCTAATGGAAAAACCCAATAACACTTTGCCCGACCCGGGGATCAAACCCAGGACCTCGTGCTCAGCAGTCGCGCTTGCTACCACTAGACCAACGAGGCAGTCAAGAATTTAATAAATAAACTTATTTTGCTATGACCCAATTTTGCCAAGATCGAGTGAATCTTACTCTCTCGAGTAGATTTGAAATGTGTAATTCTAGGAATAACCCCTGGTTTACGAGAGTAAATCCTAGAATTACAAATTATAAATCAAATACAAAATATTTCAAAAATCAAGCTTCAAATACGACGTTCGTTAAGCCTTAAGTGATTTCAGGACTAACCGTATTTTAGTAATTCTAGGAATAACGAAAACGGCGTAATCCAAGATTAAAATAATATGGAGTGTAACATAATTCCCGGTAAAGTTATTCTTGAGAATAAAAAGTTTAGTGAAATCAGACTTTAGTTAGCTAATTTTTTTTTTTACAATACGTTCACTGCGTCTAGTGATTTTAGGTACTTACAAATAGGTGCGTTACTAGGCAATTATCATCCCGTACTAGACTTATTTTCAGTGCGGAGCGAGGATAAATGCATCTCGTAGGACTCTGCCGCTTTAATTAACGATATTTTAATGAAAACTACTAATTGTTATTTTTTCATAGCACTAGTGAATAAAGTAAGATTTGTTTAACCTATATGTCAGCTCGCTCAGGGATTGGTTAAAAAATGACATAGTAATGCCACAAATTAACTTACGAGGTGTTTCTCACCTCGTCTAGCACTGAAAGTAAACCAAATACATGGCACATTTAACCTCGTATTGCACCAATTGATAAAATATCGATAAACTTATAGGGATGTAAGTAAAACAAATTTTTAAGGTATCGAGTAGCAATTATTAAAAAAAACTTATAGGTACTTAATTATTTACAATGCTTCTTGTTGTAACAATCTAAACATAAGGCTTTATTGCATTTTTGGCAAAACCCCTTAATTTTCTTCACTTTCTTATCCGCCTCTCTATTCTTGTGTGTTTAATTTTTGTTTTGTTGTTTTAGCTCGCACCGCCTCCAAAAAAATCTGATTTTGTAAATATTTAAACAAATGATAAATGGTACTTAGTTAAAAATCATAAATTATTTTTTTACTTTTTAGTTCCCTTTTTTGTCGGTTATTATTTTTTTTTGTTAAAAAGTTTTTTTTTGTATAACGATTCTTCATTTGTAGGTGAATTTTTATTAAAAAACAATTCTAAGATTCTCCTCGATCTCTTCCTATTACTGGTTTTATTCATGGCATCCATTATTTCGTAAACTAACGTCCATCGATTGTCAACTCATGCACATCAATAGCAAAATAATATCGATAACCTCGTACGAGATGGTTTCCAGGCGGAATATGCCTCGTATCGCACTTAAAGTGAATTTTTACAATTCTGTCGCTACAGGGTAGATATCGCCTCGTATGTTTTTAATTCAAAAATAAGTACAACTCAAGAAGGTCTTCAAACTTTACTATGGCCATCTCACTCATACATTAGTATTTCTAGTAGAAATTTGCTCCGCACGACCGGGAGGAATAGCTTTTTCAATGACGCACTGAGCGCGGACATCGCACAAGGCGTATTACGCCGCGTAACGCAGTGAACGTGTTAAAGCGTGTCCACAACACTCGTGTCTAGTCGTGTCCGGATGCAGCTGAATACCATGTTTTACATGGAGCGACTGCCTATCAGACCTCCACAATCCAGATACTGGGTTACACGATACCCCTTGGTAAGACTGGTTATCAGACTTTCAGGCTTCTGACTACTAGTAACGACTGTCAAAGATCTATAATTGACAGCCGGGGCCAATAGCCTAACGTGCTATCGGAGGCACGGAGAGTGATAATTAATTTATAAAACGCACATAACTTACGAAAAGTCAGAGGTACGCGCCTTGGGTTAGAACCCGAGACCTCTGACTTAAATTGCCAGTCAACGGTCACCACTACTATCACGACTCACACACAAGATAAAGTTATAATGGGGCCATTTTAATGCAAGTAAGTGTATTTTTTATTCTCTTAAATGTGAATACCTACACTACAGATCATAATAAGATAATATGATTTTATCATATGTTATTAACAAAGTTTACTTTCGCGTTATCTATATCAAGCACTTAATTTAAATTATTTAAGTACTTTATTTGAGACAACTAGTATTTCAGCAGACATTTTAAGATTATGTTCTATTAAAAAATTTAATAGGCCAGTGGTAAGCGTTGACTGGCTAGTCAGAGGTCTGGAGAGGAGAGGAGCCAGAGAAAGCTTTTCTAAAATTGTGTGCGTAAAATGAAATTATAATTTATCACCTGCTCCGTGCCGTTAACGGCATCATTAAATTATATTATACGCAAACAGAGTCACGGGCTACAGCTAGTACTAGTTAAAGGAAATTGAAAAAGAGATTGAACAAGGCTTGAACCTGTAACACATACCGTACCGCGTAGCAATGCTCTTGCATCTTACCAACTGAGCTATCGTATCGCTTCTCGCACCTATCAAATACCTTTATACAGGGCTATTTGTAAAACACCAGCATCCTTAAAAGGAGTCATTAAACTCATCTTTATGAACATTTTATATTAAGGGACCCACCCTGAAATCGCAAAAAAAAAATCAGCTGTTCCATACATTTTGTTGAGTCATGTGAACATAAATGTATGGAACAGCTGATTTTTGTTTGCGATTTCAGGGTTGGTCCCATAGTAAAAGTTTTTCATAATGATGAGTTTAATGACCCCTTTAAAGGATGCTGGTGTTTTACAAATAACCCTGTATAAATATATATATATAACCAATACATAAATATATATAACCCAGTGTCTGTACGTATGCATTTGTATCTTGTATTACCATACAGGGGGTTTAATCCCTCGACACTCACTACCCTTATTGCCCTAGGGCACTCTGGGGTAGTTTTAAGCGGTGTATTCGTATTCGATATCAGACAGCAACACTGCAACGTGTAGGCAAATATGTCCATTACTTTATATTAGTATCTATATTGGCAGATAGGGTGACCATATTCAAAAACAAAAAATACGGTCAGTCCTGTAATTACTTGAGGCTTATTGAACGAACGTCATATTTGAAGCTTGATTTTTGAAATATTTTCTAACATGGTGCTCAACATGCCCGAGTTTAAACCACCAATAGGTCTTTTATCTAGGCTTCACACATCTACACGAACCTATAGGTGTCAGCTGGTTTCCTTAAGTTCTTTTTTTCATTACTTAACTTCATACTACAAACAGGTTTAAATTAAAAACATCGTGTCTGGGTAGCTCTTTAGAAAACTAACAGCTATCAGGGTAATTCTAGAAACCGACCCCATATTTTGTGTTTTGTATTGTGATTTATCAACAACCTAGTGTTAGAGTTCGAACAATCAGTAGGCTCTCTGCTTTACACATCATCGAGAAAACCTTATAGATGTAAAATACCGATGTATTTAATTACCGGTCAAATTAGAGATCATTTATTTCTAATCTACATAAATAAAAATCAATTGCCACAAATGTTTGTCCACGCATCACTTCAAAGAGGCTAAACCGATTCAGATAAAAAAATTGACTGTTTGAGTGGGTACTTGGATGGTTTATTTATATTAACAATCAGACTTCACATCCCCGAGCAGGACGTATGCATAAAGGCCTAAAAGCCGCGTGTACTACTAGTAATGCTACCATGGCTACTGAGGTTTTCACTGCTGAGCGGGCCTACAGGCAGGCACTGGATGGGGCTGCGAGGCGCGGTTGCGGTACCCCGTCCGATACAGTGCGAGGAACACGCAGGGGGAGACGTTTTTAGTGGGTGCGAGCCCCACATAACCGTACGTCCTCAGACGTGCGGTATGCGGAAGGCATTTTTTACTCCCCCCGGCCACAAAAAAAGGCTTTCACTGTTAGAAAAAATATTTTGTCCGGGTAAAGGAAAATAACTGGTCAACCTTTAAACACACCAATAGAATTTGCATTGATATTCCCTCGTCACCCGTCGATTGTTCCAATAAAGTATAATTATTTGACGAACTCGTGTCGCTCCGTCGCTCGACATTCTTGCTCGGCTTATACAGTATGTTTCATAATCACAATCGAGGCGCAACAATTTCGATTCAATTTGCGCGTAATTTTAACTATTTATTGGGTTTATGTTACATTTTGCAAAGTCTATTATTTACTAACTTGTATAGTTTATTATGCATTATTATACAACGTTAGAATTGATTGACCCGAAAGCCAAAAATTTGTTTGTTTAGAATCAGTAACAGAATCGATTGAAATGGTTTTTAACCTGTTGTAATATTTTTGTCCCAAAAAATGCTAGAAATTATTCTAGTTGGACACCTATTTTTATTATGAAAATCGACGCGCACACCGAACAGAGAGCGCCGCTCGGCGCCCGGCGCGGTTTTTATGCGTTTGCGTTATTTCCATATTTCATGATTGGTAAATAAGGACAACTTTTGAAGCTCGTCAGAAAAAAAATTAGTGCGGAGCTACGTTTTATTTAAATTAAAAATGAATGAAAAAGTTCAGGATAATGCTCAAATTTGTCGTTTCGAATTTGTGCATCTATGAATGAAATAATAATATTTTTAAAGACAGAATAATTAATTTTTCAATTCTTCATTTCGTAACACTCTGTATCTAGAAAAGTTATTGTGTAGGTATTTAAATCGACAAATTGTAGCTATTGATTTATGCCACAAATTGGTATTGGTATTGGTATAACGGGCTGTTTTCCGCAGGTCCACGTCTTAGCGCGTATTCTGCGTGATGGTGGGAATAAAAAGTCTTTCTTATTCCAGCCACCCTAGCTCCTCGAGAAAGGCCAGCAGCTTTTTAATGTTGCTAACCGTCTCGCGGAGAGTACCTGGGTTGCCGAAGTACTTAGCCCTGTATGAGGCGACGCCTGGGCATTTTAGTAGCACATGCGCCGCCGTCTCGTCCTCCTCCATGCATGCTCTGCACAGGGGGCTGTTTGTAACTCCTAAAACAAAGAGATGTTTATTGAAAGTGCCATGGCCCGTAAGAGCAGCCGTGACAGTTCGTAGTTGCTGCTTGGTTAAACGGAGCAGCTGCTTGGTGAGTCGACCGTTTATGACCGGCACCGCTTCTCTGGCTTGTCTGCACTCTTCGTGGTTTGTCCAAAGCATGCAGTGACGATCCCTTGTGCGTTGCCTTACCAAGGTTCGTATGTGTCCAAAGGGGAGAGGTACTATGGGTTCAGGTCCCATCACGTTCATACTCGATCCCCTTCTAGCGAGCTCATCTGCTGCATCGTTGCCTCGAGAGTCGCTGTGTCCCTTAATCCATTGGATAGTTAATTTGTTGAGATTACCCACCTTATTTAATTTTTGATGGCACTCGTGTATCAGTCCCGACGTCACCGAATGGCTGTTGAGGGCCTGTAGTACTGACATACTGTCTGAGAGTATTCGAATTTTGTGTTCTTTTACTTTTCTAGCCAGGATAGCTGAGGCTGCTAAAGAGATACCTATGCACTCTGCCTGGAACACTGTATTGTGGGCCCCTAGAGGGTAGGATAAGTGTATGTTAAGGTCCTCTGAGAAGACCCCCGATCCGGTACCCATGTCTGTTTTAGACCCGTCTGTAAAGACACATAAGTCCGAGGGGTCTAGTCCCTCCACATGGTGGTCTTCATGAAGCTGGATCTTGTACTTTTTATCAAAGGTAAAAGTCTTTGGTGTGCGATCATTAATTGCTAGTGTTATAGGGAAATCAGTTGTGAGTTCGTCTAGTATGGATGTGTGCTTAGTTCTACGGGATCACCAGAGACCTAAGGTTTTTAGGCGTATTGCCGCCATGGCTGCTTCCTGTTGTATGAACAGGTTAAGCGGTGGGAGATCCAGTATGGCTTCCAACGCTGCGGTTGGAGTAGTTTTCATGCAGCCTGTGACTGCCATAAGGGCTAGTCTTTGAATTCTTTGAAGCTTCTTTGATGCTGTGTCAATGTTGGTTTTGGGCCACCAGACTACAGCAGCGTAAGATATCATAGGTCGTATGACTGTGTTAAAGAGCCAGAGGATTATTTTGGGGGAAATACCCCATCTTTTTCCTATCATTCTTTTGCACTGCCAGAAAATGATGCTTGCTCTTTGTACTTTACTTTCTATGTGGTTGCTCCAGTTTAGTTTACTGTCCAGGGTGACACCTAGGTATTTGACTTCCCGGGACAGTTGGAGTTCCGTATTGAACAGCTTTGGGAGACGATGAGGTCCCAATGTTCGTTTCTGGGTGAAAATTACCAGCTCGGTTTTGGCGGGATTGACCGACAAGTCAAAGTCTTTGCACCACCTTTCTACGATACGTAGCGCTTGTTGGGTAAGGTTACAGATGGTGCCCATTACCTTGCCTGATATTAGAATTGCAAGGTCATCTGCATAGCCTATGGTGTAGTCGCGTCTGGCATTGAGTTTGGTGATGAGGTCGTTAATAACGAGGTTCCACAGGAGAGGGGACAGTACCCCTCCCTGGGGGCATCCTCTAGCTATAATAGCCGACTGCTCATCATCCTCCAGGCGAACTACACGTTTGCTTAACATGTTTGTTATCCAGTCTATGAGTGTCTGCTCTGCTCCATGTTTCGACAGGGCAGCACTTATACTGCAGAAGTTTGTTTTGTCAAAGGCGCCTTCGATGTCAATGAAGGTGCCCATGCAAATTTCTTTTTGCTGAATGGCATCCTCTATCTGACCGACTACTAGATGGAGGGCCGATTCGGTTGATTTACCTGAACTGTATGCATGTTGATTGGCATGCAGTGGTATGTGTTTTAACGCCCCATCCCTTAGCTCTCGTTCACATAGCCTTTCCATCGTTTTAAGCATGAACGATGTTAGGCTGATCGGTCTATAGGATTTGGCGTTCGTGTAGTCACTCTTTCCCGGTTTGGGGATGAATATAACTTTCACTTCCCTCCATCCCTTGGGGACATATCTAAGTGCTAGAGATGCCCTCATGATGGATAGCAGGCAGGTTACGATTGGCTTCTCCCCCCATTGAAGGAGGGCAGGAAAAATGCCATCCGGACCTGCCGCCTTGAAGGGGTGAAAGCTGCGGATGGCCCACTGGAGTTTTTCCATTGTGATCATCTTTTGCGCATAGTACCATTCATTTGCTGATGGTTTGTAATTATCATCTTGCCAGGTTATGAGTTGAGTGAAGACGCATCCTGGGAAATGGGTTTCTATGAGGACGCGTCTAGTCTCTTCTGGGGATGTTGTAAGTGTATTGTCAGCTTTGCGTAGGGCTGCAATGTCTGTAGACTGTTGTTGAGCCAGGATTTTCCTTATCCTGTTAGCCTGTTGACAGGATTCGATGCTACCACAGAACTTACGCCATCCTTTGGTGCTCCTGTACCTGATACATTTTTTGTAGTTTGATTTGGCTAGACGGTATTCGTCCCAGTCTTTGTCTGCACGTGTGTTCATTGCTCTATTTAGGGATTTTCTCACCTTTTTGCGTTTGCGTTCCAGTTCCGGACCCCACCATGACTGTTTGCCTGGTGTTTTGGGTGGGACGGTCTCTGGGCACGCCAGTTGGTAGCTTTCCAGCATAGATACTGTTAAAAAGTTTACCTGTTTGTCGATTTGAGTCGTGTCCATGATCTCCATAGGAGCGGCTGTCCCCGCAAGTTTAGTTTCAAGGGTACTTGCGTACTTTACCTTGTCCGTGTTGCGGGGGTTCCTGCGAGGTGGAGTTTGTGGTGTGAGGACCTGAAGGTCGAAGCGAATCCACCTGTGGTCTGAGCAAGATGCTTCTTTTGAAACATGCCAGTTTTTAATGATCTCCATAGTTCCCTCCGACGCAAGAGTTAGATCTATGATTGTTCTGCTTCTGCGAGTAACGAAAGTTGGTTCGGAACCTACGTTTAGTAAAGAGAGGTTAGTAGAGAAAAGGTATTCAACTAAATCCTTACCCCTTTTGTTCTCTTCTGTCATGCCCCACAGCGAGTGGTGTGCGTTGGAGTCTGTCCCGATGATGATCTCAATCCCTGTCCTCTCGCAATGGCTGACCAATCGGGAGAGGTCGAATGGGGGTAGCTCCTCGTCTTCATGCATATAGGCTGACGCAAGGACAATCGCCATGTCAGAGTCGCCCTGCTGTACTTGAAGCCTCACGGCAGATAGGTCTCTGCAACAGAAATCTATTAGAAGCTGTGTATTGAGATTTTTGGTAACGTATATGCACGATCTCGGAAGGTCGTGGTCTGTCGTCTTTAGGATCTTACCTCCAAGACTAGAAAGACCTTGAATGCGGCCATCTCTGACCCACGGCTCTTGGATCAGCGCAATGGCCGTTTGTTGACCCTCCAACCACTTCCGCAGCTGAGCCGTCGCGGTTTGACTGTGGTGGAGGTTTGCCTGTATAATTCTAAGAGGGTACGAAGGGGACGACATCATTGTTCGTACCCTTCTCCCCTCCTAGCTGCAGCCCGGCGAACAGGACGCCCGGCACCAGTTCATCATCCACCGGGTCCGATCTCAGGAGGGTCTCTTCCTGATCCTCCCCCGGTGTCTGCTCTGCGTCCATTGCCGTGGCCGCAGTTGGGTCTTGCTTTTCAGGGTCGGGGTTAGCCTTACCGACTCCCTGGGTATTTGACGAGGTTCCGACTTCTTCAGCCGGTTCCAAGTCGGACCTCTGTTCTTTGATGGTACCCGTTATAGGGTCCCATCCTTGAGGGACGTCGGTAAATTTCCCGTTCCGGCCCTGAAATTTAATGTACACCGTCCCCAAACCCATTGAGAGACGGCGTCCTGCATCCAGGAGGGTCGCGATTTGGTCTTCTGGTACCCCGACCATCACGAACCATCCTGCCGTTTGCTTCACGCTGTTTATCAAAACCCACTTGTTGATTTCAACCCATGGGTTTTGGTAAGCCAGGGAGCGTCCGATGTCGCGTGTGTCCTCAAATATTCCCGGTTCATCGGGGATGAGGATTCCACAGCGAGTCTTTTTCGCGATTTCCGATTGGCTCCTCACAGCCAGCGAGACACTGGATGGGAGCGCCAGCTCGGAAATCGTCTGTTTTAGCCAACTAAGGGAGTAGTCGTTGGCGCACCAAACCTTAATGACCCCTTCAGCGTACAGGGGCTTGCCGCTGAAGGTCGGTCCCGATTTGTCCGGTTTGGGAGTCGTCGTCCATGCCTCTGTGAGGATCTTTTTCGGCAACTCCCTTAGCAGTATGTCAGCCACCTCCTTGCTAATGAAGCCTGTTCGGCTGCAAGTGATGGCAACGTGTAGTGGGGACTGCGCTGCCTGAGCGTAGCTTCGGTTTGGGTCTAGTCTTGACTTTTTATGGTCACCCCGTGGCGATATGGTCTCGTTGAGACCTCGCTTGGCCGATGCCTGACCCTTACCGTCCCCCTGTTCGCTGGGCTTGTTGGTGGGGGCCCTTGTCTCTGCGCCAGTCAGCGGCACTTTGGAGTGGTTTTCACCGTCCTGTGCGCGCTTGCCGGCGCTGAAACTGAGTTGGCCCTCCCCAGCCCGTGTAGGTGCAACGTAGCCCGGCTGCAGACACTCTCTCCGGGCTCTACGTTGCAGCCTCTTCCTCTTCTTCTTGGCTTTGGGAGCGGTGGCTGCGTCCCCAGAGGGTTGCGGAGGCACTTTGGGACTTTTGTCCTTGCCCTTGCGGCTCACCAATTGCCAAGCTGAGGAAAAGGCGTCGTTGGTGCGAAGCGGTGCAACCTGTTGCTCCACCGTCTGCTGACTAGTGGCCGTTGTGGCCGTGTGTACCTCCGATTTCGGGCCAGGGTTAGTTTTCACCGGTCCCTGCGCCTTCATCGGGGCCTGACGGTTGGAGCTGGCTTTCGTCACCGTCTTCGGTTTCTGACGGGGATCGGTGCTGGTTTTACCTCGCACCGTTGTCGCCGTACTAAGTTGCGAACCAGCGGTTTTCACCAGCGTGGTCTCGCTTCTTATTTGATCTGAAACGTTCGTTTTGGTCGTGGGCGTAGTTTTCACCACACTTGGACCGCTTATATTTTGGTTTGCAGAGGTTTCGTTGATTTTCACCAACTTGGCCTCTGCATCGGTAGTTTTTGGCCTATTAATATCCATTTTAAAGGTTATGTATTTAAAATTCATCCCTCCGGCTCCCACCCACCATGGAGCCCGCAACGTTGGGAACGCCTTACTAAAAAGGACGCTAGGATTACCGGAGAGATATAGGCACGCGAGGCTGGCTCCCAGTGCGAATCGGGCGCTCGATCGGGTTGGTCATCTGGAAATAAGGCCATTCCCAGACGACTGATCCCCCCTCACTTACACCGTCAGCATGACCTTTGCCGCCGCGTACGCCATCCGAAGACGACCGCGGACCCCACGTGCCTAGCCGGTGGCCCTCTGACGGGACACCATGACCATTTCCCTATCCGTGGCTCTGAGATAGGGCTACCGTTTTGCTTGAAATTGGGACCAAAGAGGGCGTGTTGCCTCACGGACGCATTACCGCCAGCGCCGATTGGCTCAGCCCTCCAGGACTCCTTCATCCCTGCGTACGGCGCTCAACTGCGTAGGTCGCAAACGCAGGTGACCTACATTCGCCTACACGCCATCAAAATTTTGTGATGGACGAGCCTGCAGCCTTGGTCACAGAGGCTCGCAGTTAGGATCATACATCCACAGTTCATCCATCCCACCATCCATCCTCAGATCAGCTGTCACCACGCGCCCACGTTTTTACCCGCACTTACACTACAGCTCTGCCATGCACACATACACCCGCTGATCATATATGTAATAAATAAATATATAGGTATATAAAAATAGAAATGCATGAATATAATATCAAAAGCGCCCGATGTTTTTTGTTACGTCTATTTCATAGGGAATTAGACCAAGAACAGGGCGGCAACCTCGAGAAGGGTACGCCATCAGACTTACCTTGGGGATCTACGTGACAGTTGCACTCTCCCCCAAGATCACGCCTCCTTACCGCTTCGGAAGGAGGCGGTAAGGTAGGCCTGTGGCTATACTAAAACCTACCATTTCCTAGGAGTCTTCCTAGGACATAGTAGGCCGTTTGCAACCGTGAATGTATAGCCCCAGACCCGCCCCAAAATTTATGCCACAAAGAATTTATACGGTCTATATCATAAAAATATTTTTTTTTAAAGGTATCGTATTAATTAATATAAAAATAAAACATTTTTATAATAAAACACTTACACTAAAGTTCAAAATTATAGTTAAAATAAAAATAAAAATTCGAACAGGATTTGAACCTGATACCTTCTGTCCAGAGGAAATATGTGTAGTTTAACGGTCCGCGGGAGTCTCCTGACCTTTGTAGTGGGGTACCCCACCACCCATGAAGGGTTATCCACAAATAAAGAAAATGCTAACCATGATTATGACATGGAAATACCGTGTAGGAAGCATTTTGTAGTTTCTGCTTACCCTCGGCTAGGTGTAATGTAAAGTTACGATGATGAAGTCCTCTCCTGACAGAAAGTCGGTCACAGCAGCCAATCTCAACGGAGATTAGCCTGCAAGATATATTATAGTGCACAAGTGTGTGCGCAAACATAGGTGCACTCTCTATTCCCTCACTCTCATAGTCCGATGGGACGACAATCCGACACGACCGGAGAGAGATCAGACGCAGGGCAACGGCTTTACGTGTTTTCCAAGGCACGGAGTAAGTGATAATTAAGTTATAAAACGCACATAACTTATGAAAAGTCAGAGGTGCACGCCTTGGGTTCGAACTCGAGACCTCAAAGCGTATTATACACATAATATGTTAACGGAGGTCACCCAAGCAGAACAAGTGAACTATTTGAGTTACGTTAACGCAAGCAGTTACAGTTTGGGCGAGTCGTTTCGATACGACTTTGTAACCATATGGCCTTTAGTGTCGGTTAATGTGTACTTAGTAGGTTAGCAATGTATGAAGGGAAAAATAGGATAAAACAGATTTTAGTTTTTCATTGAGAGATTATTTCTTCTTACCCCTTACCCCGAATTATACCCCTAGGGTAGGTTAGAGTAGGGGTATAGTAGGGTAGGTGTAGTGTAAGGCAAGATAGGGTAGTGTAGGGTAGGGTAGAGTAAAATAAACTTTCTGATTCTGACTCTGCTGGACACATAGATATATATATATAGGATACCCTCGGATGCCTCGTTGGTCTAGTGGTAGCAAGCGCGACTGCTGAGCACGAGGTCCTGGGTTCGATCCCCGGGTCGGGCAAAGTGTTATTGGGTTTTTCCATTAGGAAATTCTCAGTAGCAGCACGGAGTCTGGAATTGTGCCCGGTTAATGGCAATAGGCTCGCCCCCTATTACATGGGACTTATTACATAGCCGGCGAAACGTGGGTGTACTACACACCTCTGCCTACCCCCTCTGGGGAATACAGGCGTAAGTCTATAAAAAAAAAAAAAAATATACCCAAATACTATATCCACGCAACTCAGGTGCCATGTGACTGCGGAGCTCCTATTCAGAATATGGCGCACCTACTTACTTGCCCATCCTGTCTAACTACGTGCAACCAACAAGACTTGAATGAGGCAACGGAAAGGCCGTCGAGGTTGCAAGTTACTGGTCCAAAAAAATATAAGTAAGAGTCAGTGACACACGAGAAGAAGATTATCCATGGCTAGATATAAGTCTCTCCCGAGTTGCGTTTTTACATCAGAGCACTAAAACTGCTAATTAACATACTCTACAATATAATTTAGAAGTGGATCGATTGAATAGTTTTCACCATTTAACATAGAAGCAAAATACCACATTACGAAAAATGTACAAACTTCATTAATTGAAGCGATTAAAAATTTGCATTATTATCCTCAGATTCACGTATCTTATCTATCTAGCTACCTTGTTGAAACTATATCCTGGTTATAGGTACTTATAAATTAGAGACGAGCATGCCATGTAACGGTTGCAGTACCCTGTCCTTTCCAAATTATTTCTCAAGCAGTCTGAAGTACAGGCCACTTTAAAAAGTAGCCTATTTCTTTTAAATTTCATGTTTACAATTTATAACAACATTAGAAACCTTCTATTTAAATATTCAGCAAAAATATTAATTACCTTTTTTTTTAAGGACTTATTCCATAAGAATATTTTAATCCCATCAGGTCTAGACATAAATATATCTAATTAATAATCAATACTATTATTACTGAACTTGTAATGTGCTAAACTGGCAAGTTCAAGAATTATTTTTGTTTTTTTTTAAATAATTAATACTTTTTTTTATCAAAACTACATAAATTAATGTAACTTTTCGAATTGACTATAACTACTAGTTTATTTTTATCTGAAAATTCATTGCAAGATTATCCTACATTTTTAATACATATTGTATTAAAACCAAAACACTACTTCCGAACTTCTTAGATAGCAATCTCTTTTAGTATAGTATAATAGGTAGTACTTATCCACCCAAATCCGCGCTAATGGTAACCCTACTCCAAACCCTTGGAAATTAACCAGTAATGATAATTGTTGTCCCACATTCTACAGATTTCGTGGTTATGTTTGCTTCCTACTTCCTGAGTGATTGTTATGTGGCACTAACCTAAAACTTGCAAAATGTGAAATAGAGTACATGAGAAATATTTTAGTTGTTTTTTTTTAACCCCCGACTCAAAAAGAGGGATGTTATAAGTTTGATGTTAACTGTGTTTCTGTTTGTTTGTCTGTGGGATCGTAGCTCCCAAGTCCAAAAACGGATGAACTATGATGAAAAATAAAACACAAATTATAACAATAAATTATTATTATTACAAAAAACTATTCCTATTTACATATTTACAAAAACCCTAACACACCAAAAGTTTAAAAGAAATTAACTTTTTGTCGTTCAATTAACAGTCAATAAACTTTCATTAAAATCGTGTTCTTATGATGAGATTTTCATTCAATTCATAAAATAATTAATAATTTAATTAATTATTCGATTAATTTACTAATTTAAGTTGATAAATTCAAATCGCCTCGCATGAGAACTTCGCCATTTTTATCGCGAATTTCTTTCTAAAATAGCGATTGGATTTGACATACCTACTCTGCCATAACTTCCTAACAAACTTCCAATCTGGCCATAGACCTTATTTTAGTACTTTTTAACATTCGTATTCTATAATTTCCGTGATAATACGTGATAGCCTAGTGGTTGTGACAGTTGACTGGCAAGTCAGAGGTCTCGGGTTCGAACCCAAGGCGCGCACCTCTGACTTTTCGTAAGTTATGTGCGTATTATAAATTAATTATTATCACTCGCCGTGCCTCGGATAGCACGTTAAGCTGTTGGCCCCGGCTGTCAATTGTAAATCTTTGACAGTCGTTACGGGTAGTCAGAAGCCCGAAAGTCTGACAACTAGTCTTACCAAGGGGTATCGTGTAACCCAGTATCTGGGTTGTGGAGGTCTGATAGGCAGTCGCTCCTTGTAAAACACTGGTATTCAGCTGCATCCGGTAAGACTGGAAGCCGACCCCAACATAGTTGGGAAAAGGCTAAGCAGATGATGAATTTGCGTATTCAAGGTCAATCTGGGATACTAAGTATTTTAGAGTTTATTCCTGTCCTGTTTTTGCATTACTCGTAAGAATAAAAGCAGAAAAGCTGAGTAAAAACCCAATTACAATCAGTAATATGTTCTTCACAAATTTCCATCTGCAACGAAAAATAATTGGTTAGTATTTTTGTGAATTTTTTTAATAAGAAAAATATAATTATTTAATAAGAAATTTAAAAGAACAACTGATACGGAAGGACCCACGATCTTCGGCGTTTTTATTTTTCAAATTTCTTATTAAATAATTATATTTAATAAGCTAACATGTGCTTTATGTAAAAAAAAACACAAAAATGTTAAGAAAATTGGTAATATCGCATCGGTGACTTCTAAAATTGCAAAGTTTGGAGCACAAACCGCTGGACCAATGTGGGTTCATAGAGAATACACATTGGTCCAGCGTGGTGACCAATTATTGTCTCTTACCCTAATTAAGCAAAGAGTATTAATTATTATATCGAACACCTACCTTGTTCTAATAGTATGCTTATCTTTCCAAGATACTAGTATTTCTATGAATGCCGGAAAAATGAATCCGAGCCAGCCTAGAAAAAACTGGCCCAACTGAAATAGACAATTGATAACGTTAAAATTGAATAGCTACTAATAGAAAAAAAAAATACAATCAGAGAAATCTTTGTCTAGTTATTCCTATAGAGATCCTAATAATGATAAATAAAAATAAATAAATAAAATTCAGCCTGTAACTGTCCTAATATAGGGCAAAGGCCTCTTCTCACGCAGAGAAGGATTGAGCATTAATCACCACGCTAGCTCACTGCGGGTTGGCGATTTCAAACTATTAAAGTCCAGGTTTCCTTACGATGTTTTCCTTCACCGTTAGTCAGTGGTGTCTTAGATTAACTAAGAAAGTACATATGACATTGAAAATGTCACATTGTTACATGCCAGGTTCGAACCCACACTCACGCGCTTGCAAAGCGGGTCCGTAACCAATGCGCCACCACGACATTTTTAATGATATAAATGTAAAAAATTGTGAGAATGTATTGTAGATGGTTGGATGTTTGTTATCCTAATCTTGGTAGTCGTGATAGCCTAATGGTATGACCATTTGACTGGCAAGTCAGAGGTCTCGGGAACCCAAGGCGCGTAAGTTATGTATGTATAAATTAATTATCACTCTCCGTGCCTCGGATAGCACGTTAAGCTGTTGGCCCCGGCTGTCAATTGTAGATCTTTGACAGTCGTTATGGGTAGTCAGAAGCCCGAAAGTCTGACAACCAGTCTTACCAAGGGGTATCGTGTAACCCAGTATCTGGGTTGTGGAGGTCTGATAGGCAGTCGCTCCATGTAAAACACTGGTATTCAGCTGCATCCGGTAAGACTGGAAGCCGACCCCAACATAGTTGGAGAAAGGCTAGGCAGATGATGGATGTTTGTTACTCTTTCACGTAAAAACTTAGGAACATATTTTGATGAAACTTTACAATACTATTTTTTATATATTTTATTTTGAAATTACAACTAATTTACTCTCGAGTAAGATTTACTCCATCTTGATGAAATTGGATCTTAGTATTTTAACTTAACCTGATTGTGGAATCATTAATCTGCCTCCTTTTGCAACCTGCCAAATAATGAGGCTACATTTGGCCTGCCATTACATTTGTATGTTATGTCAACAGGTCAAGGATTTCACAATTTGGTAAAATAAAAATATATTATATTTTCATCTGGCTTATGTCCAGCAGTGGACAGAAATTGACTTAGTTGTTATTTAATAGGCTTATATCATCTTTAACAAGTACCTTTACAGCAAGCTCTTAGATTAGAATTGCCACTAGATTGTTAAAAAAAAAATCGAGAAAAAACCAAAATACTTACAAACACCATAGTCGGAATTAAATTAGGGAACGCTAACGACATAGACGTTACAAGAATCCCCATCAAAAGACGATATATTCTTTCCCAAATAGCTTGTTTCCTGTAAGTGAAATATAACTAAATAATATAAATAAATCAGCATATAACTGTCCCAATGTAGGGCAAAGGCCACTTCTCATACAGAGAAGGATTGAGCATTAATCACCACGCGAGCTCACTGCGGGTTGGCGATTTAAGACTGTTAAAGTCCAGGTTTCCTTCCGATGTTTTCCTTCACCGTTAGTCTGTGGTGTCTTAGATTAACTAAGAAAGTACATATGACATTGAAAAAGTCACATTGGAACATGCCAGGTTCGAACTCACACCCACGCGCTTGCAAAGCGGGTCCGAAACCAATGCGCCACCACGACACTAAAACTAAATAATAAAATAAAATAATAAAATTTAGTAACTGGTGTTATACTCTTAAATTGCGAATCCAATGCGATTTCGGTCACAACAGCCAATCTTTACGAAGATTGGCCATTGGCGCAGGAGATATTATAGTGCATGTAGTACGAGTATTTTACATTGAATTGGTATTCAATCCTAATATAGTCATAACCTAGGGAGATTATACTAATACAATTATTTTGGTCACTGTGTAGGAACTGTTACCAGAATTAAGTAAAGTGGTAACAGTTCGTACACATCGACCAAAATGGCTATATGTGGAAAAAACTAAACCTTTTATATTTCCTTTTGATGTAGTGCCACACGAGCCGAAATGGCACCCAAAACTGCACAGCAAATGTCGTACTAAGCATTGTCACTAAAAGAAATTGCAGAATTGTTGTGAACCTACAAATAAAAATTAAATTACTTTAAATCCTAAAATTACTTTAAAATGTTTTCCTTCTTCTTGTCGAGCCAAAACTTTATTCAAATTTTATTTGGACTTGCATGAAGTGAGCCGGAGCTTGCATGAAGTGAGCCGGAGCGTGCATGAAGTGAGCCGAAGCGTGCATGTAGTGAGCCAGGGCATAATTGAAGTGAGCCGAGCGTACATGGAGTTCTGCGTGTTCCTCACACTGTATCAGACGTGGTCGGGATGAAGAATCCACCAGGTATATGACCAACGATAATTATACAAGAAAGTTCCAAAAAGAAAAACTTACTCCTAGTTAAAGAAAGACTTACGTATTAAAAGGCATGTGAACTGTTATGGGACTTTTGCACTCTTCTCCCCATCCCCAGTAACCAAAGAAACCAGTTATACATGTTAATAAAATTACAATAAACATCGCTGGAACAAAAAAGAGTGTTGGATCAAGGATAAATTGGAGACTCTCTCTAACTTGTGGCTCACTTTAGGGTTTAGGTTCGGATTTCCTTATTTCTTGTTTTTAAGTTGCAATAAAATTATTGACTTAGTACCTACTGAGAGAAATCTTTGGCAATGGTGCTAATTCTCTTGGCCAATCTCTCGCCATCTCTCTTTCTAACAGAGATCATTACAAAAGGATAAAAGATTTTTAGAGCTGTCAAACTAGTCCATTTGCGTGATATCATCAAGAATTTAATTTAGAATTTAGTTTGCATGTCATATGAAGAGGTCTCGTCTAATTTTACGTCAATTGCAAGAACGTAGACTAATTTGACAGCCTAGTTTAATAGTTCAATTTGCTGTCCTTTATCGATGGTGTTTATTAGAAAGAGATATAGTTTGGCATAAGATTTAGGTTGGCAAGGCCACTAGATAAGAATGAAGTGTTTTGTAGAAGTTTGTATGTGATTATAAAAATCGTTTAGTTTTGTATAAGTTTCAGTCTTACCTTTTCAGAAAATATGATTAAAAGAAATTATATTGAACACATCTTGTAAAATTTACAGCCTTAACTAGCGCCCCTGCCAACCGAACTCCGTTGCCGACTATACATCTCGATAAACTAATTTTAGTCTGTCTTTTTCTAATAAACAACATCGATAATGGACAACAAATTTATAAATAAAAAATTAGGCTGTCAAATTAGTCTACATTCTTGCATTGACGTAAAATTAGACGAGACCTCTATGACAGGCAAACTAAATTCTTGTTGATATCACGCAAATGTTCTAAATTGACAGCTCCAAAAATCTTTTATCCTTTTGTAATGATCTCTGTACAAGAGAATCAGCACCAATGTAAGACCATTTGAAACAAACACCCTCACCATATTGTAGAGCCACACGAAAATACCGTGGTTTCCTCATATTATTCTCGACCGGTAGGACGACAGTTATCCCACAAGTGCAATACAGGCACAGGCCTATGAACTTCACAAAACCATGGAAGTCCTTTGACGCAGGTCGCTCATTGATATCGTCGACTGATCGAAGACTGTAGTGAAGGGTTGTTAAAACACACGTAGCTAGAAGATTTGGAAAACAACAACAATTAAACTGAATGTATTTTAACCAGCAGATAACCTAGTTATGATATATGCTGTGGAATGATTAGTACCTAACAGCTGACGTTTTTAAAGGAATGAGAATAATAAAGAATGGGATACCGTGAAAAAGTTACAAGCTGATTTATTTATAAATAAATAAATCAGCCAGTAACTGTCCCAAGGTAGGGCAAAGGCCTCT
The DNA here is from genome assembly GCA_936450705.2 of Protodeltote pygarga. Classification (NCBI taxonomy): domain Eukaryota; kingdom Metazoa; phylum Arthropoda; class Insecta; order Lepidoptera; family Noctuidae; genus Protodeltote; species Protodeltote pygarga. The sequence goes on from OW388274.2 coordinate 3,977,443, forward strand.
TTTCATACAGAGAAGTATTGAAAGAAAGAAAGAAAAGACATTTATTCTGGACTCGCACAAGTAGATACAACACATGAGTAACAACTAACAAAATAAAACACGGAATACCTGTACGAGGCAAAAAAAGGACCCTATCTCAGCATAATGCTGCAGCAGAATTTTAAAATTTAGCAGCAGCGCTGATATTCTGATAGGTCCTTTACTGTAGTGACGTCACGGATAGCTGCGTATGACGACACATTACCAATGTAATTAAGTAAAATAAATATATAAATATTAATAAAAAACATTAATAAATAATAATACCACGCTAGCATTAATCACCACGCTATCTCACTGCGGGTTGGCAATTTCAGACTATTAAAGTCCAGGTTTTTTTACGATGTTTTCCTCTCGTTAGTCAGTGGTGTCTTAGATTAACTAAGAAAGTACATATAACATTGAAAAAGTCACATTGGTACATGCCAGGTTCGAACCCACACCCACGCGCTTGCAAAGCGGGTCCGTAGCCATTGCACCACCACAACACTGTTTTTATTGTTTGTTATGACGCTGATGACACTGATTTATTTATTTATTAAATACACTTGTAATAACTCGGATAAGGTTACAGGAATATTGCCTAAAAATTCTGTAAAATCTGAAAGTGTATACTATAATTTTGACTACGGGTCAGCTAGTAAGAAATAAAGTTACTTATTTTGTTTCTCAAATTCGCAAATCAGACATTCGTATCCAATGCGGAAATACGCAGTTCACTTTAGTTAACTCTGAAATCCTTCGTCAAATTCCTACGTCAATATTCATGAATATTTGTACTACGTGTACTGGTAAATGAATTTCATAGGAACATAGCCTTTGAAGCTAGATTCTGAAATTTGAAATACGAGTATCTCGTATTTCTCCTCAAAGCTTATTCGTTACAGTTCGTCAAATTATTTGTAAAATTGTTCTGCCATTCAACGTGGCAATGCAGCCAGCGTTTTGGGGACATTGCCCACTGGAAGCGGTCTTTTAGATTAAGTTTTCATACAGACAGATTTAATTTAATAAATCACCCAGGTATTATATTATGAAAATGATTAAATTAAGCGGAAATTGAAAAAAGAAATAGGAAATTTTGCTTAGGTAATTTGCTTGCTAAGCAAATTGCTTAATATGTAATATTTTATTAGGCTTAATAATTATAATTCATCCATTCATTCGATTGTTGTTACTACTAATACTATTATTTAACCTTTTGATCTTTGGCTTGCACAGAAATCTTAATATAAGCCTTATTATTAAGATTTCTGTGTTGGCTTGCCACTCCAATAGCTATACCACAAACAGAAACGACGGCAGGATTAATTAAATTGAATGTAAAATTTTCTCACCTACAAAAATATCAGCTAGCATTGAAAATGGCGCCAGGAACTTGAGACTTCTGATCATGCACAACAAAAGCAGACAAGGGGTTGCCAGTAGTATGTACAAGCGTATATCTACGAGAGCTTCCGGCAAACTAAAGTTGATGCCTTCTAAAACCTGTAATATGATGATCAAGTTTAATGTCATACAGCTTCACACACTAAAAATTAGGATGATTAGGTCATAATTAAATCATTGGTGTTATGCTTACAGTATATCTATACTAATATTATACTTAAAGAGGTAAAGTTTGTGAGTTTGTGACGTTATAGGGGGTAATCTCTGGATTTACTGAACCAATTTTGAAAATTCTTTTACTAATAGAAAGCCATGTTATTTGTGAGTGTCATAGGCTATATTAACCTGATGAAGACTTATTCGTGGTAGTGAGATTTGCAAGTAAGTCGGAGAAAAAGCGGTCGAACGAAAACGTTCTTACGAACGCTGTCTTAACGACCGCCCAACAAAGTAGGCATGGATCAGCTAGTAAGAAAATATAGAGCAACCCTACAGAAGTATGAACCTTAAGCACGGGTATGAGCAACACGGCCGCGACACGAGCTCCGACCGCGATCATACCTCGATCGATTGCAGTTCAAGTAGGCTCCTCAGCGAAAAAGTTACATTTTAGCTTATAACATGGTTAACTGCTGTGTTAATTTTTTTTTCTGTGAGATAATTATTTTTATTCAAATGTTCCATTTCATCCATTTTTTGTAAAAAGAAAATGTCGGTTACGAGCTGTCTCGAGTTGAAATCCGTTGAGCAGACTCGTCGATTACGATTTTATTTTTTCTTTTCACAAAAATATTTGGAACCATTAACTTTACTATAGTTTTTTTTAGTTTAGTCAAAAGTATGTACCTGTTTCAATGTATGCGCGATCATAATCTGATAAATGCAGCAGGTCCCACACATTTCCAAAAATATACACATGTCTACCGTGTGCCTGAAATATAAACGATAAGTGTAATAGTAACAAATGCACCAAAAGAAAAAAAAAGTGAAGCCCCAAAAAAACTGGGCACTTAAAACTTTGAACTCTATTTAAAATATTATAGAATAATAATTATGAAATAAAGATTATTATTATTATAATTTCGGGAATGCCCGACTAGAAAACTAAAACTAGTCGGGCATTCCCGAAATTAATCCGTGAGTAAAGCCGTTATAATATTTAATAATATATAAGTTTGACTGCCTCGTTGGTCTAGTGGTAGCAAGTGGGACTGCAGAACACGAGATCCTGGGTTTGATCCCCGGGTAGGGATAGTGTTATTTGGTTTTTCCATTAGGAAATTCTCAGTAGCAGTACAGAGTCTGTAATCGTGCCCGTTTAATGGCAATAGGCACGCCCCCTATTACATGGGATTGATTTATAACATAGCTTGCGAAACGTGGGTGTACTGCATACACCTCATACACCTCTGCCTACTCTATGGGGAATACAGATGTGTATGTGTGTGTCTATGTATATTCAAAACATCTTACCTAAAAGTTTTGCTGTGTCTTCTCAAATATTTGATAGGTCCAGTAGCAGCAGCCACTTCAGCTAAATCAGGGTACGATAACTTAGACATTCTAATTCTTCCATACATTCTTTGGGCCGATCTAGCCAACATCTAAGTGTTAAAGAAAATAATATTAAACTCCTCGATTATTAGATTTAGTTAAAAAATATCGGAAAACATCTTGATCATAGAGCGATGTAGTAGGAATAACCTCAGGTAGGTTCATGACTAAATCACCAATCGCGTGAGACAGCGCGGTAGAAATTTTCCAGCCTCTCCTTTGGTCCACCAAAAAGACCTAACAATAGACTATTTGCCTAATTGTCAAGATGTTTGCCGGTGTCTGTAACAGGCAAAGTTTTGGGCAAACGTGGTTGTCGGATAACTGATGTAATAATATCTCATTATTTTTAACGAACATAGCGCTAGTTTCCTCTACGCACGTAGTATCGTTCAAAGCATTTTGATGGCAAAGTGGTGCAACGTTCGTGTCCGTGGCAGTACATAGTTTATGCACTAGTAGGGCCAAATGAAATTAACTGTTTTTACTCTACTTAAAATAATTGAAGATTGAAAACATAGCAAGTAAATTAAAATTGGAATACTGGATAACTTAAATACATTTTAGACAATACCATAATTATTTAGTATACCCCCCAAGGTGTTATGAAAATATACACCCTGTTGTTTTAAAGACTTGCCAAATTTTAGGAGGTAAAAAGGTCCATGAAACTGAACAACTTTCCCCAAAGAACATAGGTCGAAATCTGAAAATCGGAAATTTTCATATTTTCAAAAATTTTTATACAAAGTAACTGATCACGTGACTCACTTTTGTTGATGAAGAGAATTTCTTTTTACGTGTAGGTATTACGTATATTGATATTCTACAAGTTGTTTAATTTCATGAGCAGATTGACCTTCAAAAGGAACCTACACAATTTTTGTTACACGTGGTATAAATGGATGTTTGAGTCGTGATAGCCTAGTGGTTGTAACCGTTGACTAGCAAGTCAGAGGTCTCGGGTTCGAACCCATGGCGCGCACCTCTGACTTTTTGTAAGTTATGTGCGTTTTATAAATTAATTATCACTTACTCCGTGCCTCGGAAAGCACGTAAAGCCCTTAGCCCTGCGCCTGATCTCTCTCTGATCGATCGTGTCGGAAGGCCGTCCCATCGGACCATGAGAGTGAGGGAATAGGGAGTGCACCTGTGTTTGCGCACACACTTGTGCACTATAATATCTCCTGCGTAGTTGGCTAATCTCCGTTGAGGTTGGCCGCTGTGACCGAAATTCGGTCAGGAGGATTATTTTTATAAATGGATAGTTCAATGTGATAAACCTAATAAAACTTACAAACATAGTATAGGTTATTAGTAAACCGACGACGATGGTAGAAACTAGTGAAACCCATAGCCCTCCGTACATGAAAGCCTCATGCATACTTAATACCCCTGCTCCAAGACTACCCTTGATTAGATGAGCAGTTGATTCGATTATGCTGAAAAAAAAAAGTATCCTATAACTTGGATGATTAAAACCCTACACTGATGATAATGATTAATTAGATAATTACGATTAAGTCTCTTAATAAGACAACCAATATCTTGCTCGCACATTGAAAACATATATACATTAGATTAACATAATATGATAATCTCTATCATTGAACATTATATACATTGGAAACATACTGAATATATATTATGTATATTTTATGGATGTTTTTTACATGTTTATGCAAATGTTTTGCCTATTAAATTAAATTATTTAAATAAAAAACTCAGAAAAGAAACTCAAATTTTTTTTAATAAGAAACTCGCAAAAACAAACTGACTCGGGCCGGCAAAAACAACTGACTCGGGCGGACAAAAACAACTGACTCGGTCGGGACTTGAACCCGCGGAGTCTGGAATTATGCCCGGTTAATGACAATAGGCTTGCCCCAAATACATGAGACTTATAACATAGCCGGCGAAACGTGGGTGTTACTGCATACACCTTTGCCTTTTTCTGGGGAATTCAGGCGCGAATCTTTGTAATGTTTATTTTTCTAGAAAAAAATTGAGTTTATGAATATACTTAGTAGTATTCATGTCCGTTCTTTCTGCTACATAATCGTAATCCACAGTTTCAGTTCCAGGGTAGTTGACGTAAGACGGACTGTCTCTTTTATTTAATCTGTAGTTTCTTAGTTCTCTATCCAATGTAAATACTGAAGGGCTCTGTGGAACAAAAAAAGAAAACAGAATAATGTAGCCCTCAGGCTAGGTGGAGTGACTATCTTCTCCAGGTGGCTAGCCGGAAATGGATGAAAATAGAGCAAAGATCATGCTTAGTAGCGTACAGTAAATGACTGATTGATGTCTGTGGCTGGCCGTTGAGCAGAGACTTTTTTATGAACGAGGTGAGAGGATTTATATTTAAAATTTATTGTCTCTTTATATTCAAGTCGTGATAGTCGAGTGATGGTGACCGTTGACTGGCAAGTCAGAGGTCTCGGGTTCGAACCCAAGGCGCGCACCTCTGACTTTTCGTAAGTTATGTGCGTTTTATAAATTAATTATCACTCTCCGAGCGTCGGATAGCACGTTAAGCTGTTGGCACCGGCTGTCAATTGTAGATCTTTGACAGTCGTTACGGGTAGTCAAAAGCCCAAAAGTCTGACAACCAGTCTTACCAAGGTGTATCGTGTAACCCAGTATCTGGGTTGTGGAGGTCTGATCGGCAGTCGCTCCATGTAAAACATGGTATTCAGCTGCATCTGGTAAGACTGGAAGCCGACCCCAACATAGTTGGGAAAAGGTTTGGCAAATGATGTCTCTTTATATTCAAGCATCCTACTATTAAATGATTATACAAAACTTCAAACCAACAATCATAACATAAAACACTGGTTATGCCAGCAACGTATTGCACTGCAGTGATGCGTAGCCTCCCTCGGAAGCGTCGGTCAGAACTTTTAGGCCAGAACTCCTCCTTTACATGTATATTTCTTTAAGCCTTCTTGATTAGCCTAGCCATGATTACATGATTACGATTTTACACCTTTTTCAGCCATCGCTGTTGTTTATTGAGAGGTTGGCTTGTGGCTTTTTTGTAACCGCAAAAATATTCTCTCAAAACATGAGGCGACATTGATATAGTACGTATATCATAAATTAGCAGTTACTTACTATGGTGGCAGTAGATGGTGGACCTCGTGACGTCCCTTGTCGATCATCTATTCTCAGAGAATGCCACTAAAATAATCAAAATATTTATTATATATAGGCTCTTGGGCTCAAATGCTAGGATATGGAATATGTTGACATGTTATTCTAAGAGAAGCTTATGTCCAGCAAACGTTTACTGGCTGTTGTCGATGATGATGACAATGATATTGACATATTTGTGGTTGACATACTTATGTAACCTATTTGTTACATAAAACAACTACTTATATAATAATAGGCGAAAAATACCCTTTACGGGGAAACTGGGTTATTGTTATTCGACTCAAATTCAACTGGACTGAAGCCTTTTCCCACAAATTGAGGAAATAGAAAATAAGACCATAATCTACGTTAAACTAGTGCTAGGTTTGTGTCTACCCACATTTTCCAAATAAACATATTGGGTGCCGAGGCCTGCCGTCCAAAATCATGCAATTTTTAAAAATTTAATCTTACAAAGGGGTGACGTTTTGATTTAATTGGCAGGAAGGTTAAAGAACTTCATACATATTAATATATTAATAAAATTACATATTATTCATATTAATAATAAATACACCATAGGTATTATAAGATCTTACCGAACGGGATGAAATATTTCTGAACCGGTCCTGAAAACGACAAATTAATGTTGTAAAAGTTAACATTTTCAAAACAAACATTTGATCACAATGTTAAGAAAATGTTTTCATGTTAGATAATGTTAGTGAACATTTTGAAACGTAATTGTTAGTTCACAAATTGTAACAAATAACATAAAAAATAATTTGTTATCATTTGTTTGTGAACATTTATTCTGGCGACAAAAGGGTATGGTATGTTACGTAGGGTAAGGTATGTCATGTTTTCAAATGTTATGTTTGTAACATTTTATGTACATGTTTACTAGCTAACATTAGAACCACAGGGGCGAATTTGCGTAACGTATTGGTCTTCTCTTATCGTATGGCTGATGAATAAAACCTGGTGTCAGAGTTTAAACCGCCTGTAGGCCTCTGACATGGCTTTACACACAATTGAAAAATGTTTCACGTGTGCTAGTTTCATCACGATGTTTTCTCACCGTTTTAACAACTGATAATAATATAATTAATTTATAATACGCACATAAATTTTACGAAAAGTCAGATGTGCACGCCCTGGGATCGAACTCGAGATCTCTGACTTGGCAGTCGACGTACTAATAGGCTATCAGTGCTGTACGTGTTGTTATCATGTCATATAAAAATGTAGGTAAGGTAAGGTGTAGGTAAGGTAAAATATCGTTTTTTACTTACAGTTTCATCAGTATCCGTGTAGACCGAGCGAGTTTGACTTTGACTTTCCCCATCTCGATCTCTTTCCCTTCTTCTGCCCTATTAAAGATAAACATTGTATTATTAACCATTGTATTTGTTTTTTTATCCATTCCGGTTTGAATGGTCAACAGAATATCGAGATCGATAATATGTTGACTATGCTCATGTTGGACAATGCAGCAAGCGACAAAAAAACAATCAACAAGGATACTAACGTGATTAAAAAAAAAACAATTTCGCTGACATCCTTGTGGTAGTTGAAAGGTCAATCGCTGATGGAGAAGAGCTGCTTTATTAAATACTAATAAAAATAATTATTATAAATAAGATTTTTTCTAAAAATAACGTTTTTAACCAAGCTTTTTTATGGAAATATCAAGACTAAACGTTTATGCTAAAAATTGTTTGTGTGCTGTTGACCGTTGAAGAGTTATTTTATCTTCAGTTAATTCTGGATGTCGATTCAGGTCATGATTACCATAAAAATGCATTGTCATCGGAACTGAACTAACATGCAAAGAATCAACTCTGTAGGATAAGAAGAAGTGGTTCTAATTCAGCTTACAAGATTCAACCCGAACAATCATACATTGCAAGTTAAATAAAAGCTTGTAAAAAATAACGAGAGTAAATAATATAGTCTCAAACTTTCGCGAACACTCAACATAATGAAACAACTTTTTAACGGATATAATTCAGTCAGGAAAAAAACGTCAGGATTGTATTATCAAAATAAAAACGCGAATTATATCCGTTAAAAAGTTGTTTCATTATGAGAGTAAATAAGTTTCAATAGATTACCATTTACATATACTTAGATAGATAATAACTAACATTGACGGGAATGTCTATAAATTGTTTACATAGTGGAAGGCAAGTCAAACAAAACCTATGATAAAAAATGGGAGGATACAGTTTGGTGCTGCAGCTTGCTATCATCTCCATCCTAAATTCAATTATAGCAATGGATAAAGGATCAAAGAATTCGTTACCCCAAGTGAGGACTGTGACACATCACGCATAGTGGAGGGCGAAGCGCAGCCATTTGGGCGCATCAAGATTTACCTTTTAATACGTTTTGACTCGGAAAAGCTACGTTTAAATTTTTATTTCTTTTTTTCTTCTTCTACCGTCGGCATAAAACTATTCTCTATAGCTACCTTGAACTGTCTTTTTAATAGACAGTCCAGTTTCAACTTACTATCTTCGTACAATAAAAAAACAAAAAATAAAATACAGCGCCTCTCCGAAGTGCAAATGAGATGCGTGGACCCATGCCATGGGTCCAGGGCCAGTTCGCTATGTCATAGGCTAAATTATTATTTACTAACAGTTTCACCAGTCTCTGTGTTGATAGAGCGAGTTGGAGTGTCATCATCATCTTGATTTGTTTTCTTTTTTTTTCCCTATAAATGATAAAGATTGTGATATTGACTATTGTATTCGTCTATTTATTCATTCTAGCCTGCATAATCAACTACACCAAGATCTGTTGACTCTGTGGCTCATGTTGGGAAACGTAAAAATGAGACACAAAAATCATCATTGGCGTCAATGGCAGGTGGAAAAGAGCTCTTCTATTAAACATGAATCATAATATCATTCGAATAAAGACTATTTATTCATAAGTGCCCTTATATCAATTTCCCTCAAATGAAAAATATGATTAATATTAAATGATTTGCTAGTCAACGGTCATCCATTTAAGCAATTTTAGGTTATCACAACACACTCACTGCACCTTTCTACCAAGAAATTAGGAACACTTACACCAGTATTAGGATTATCATCCATTTTTAGTTAATTATTAAATTCAAATGTTATAATACGGTTGTGACTCTCAAAACCCAGGTTCGTTGAAATGTTATACTTTCTTATTTAATTAGCCATGAAGCCTAATTATTATTGAAGGAGAGAGATGTACGATTTCCAATTTTTTTGTATTAGATTCGTTATTCTTTATTTTATATTAGGTGTTTATCAATATCTTACTCCTTCAACACAAATTTTAAAAGAATGGCTCAACGGCTTCATGGTTATAAAGATGTATTATCTATAAAATATTGTCTCTCAACTGACATAATTGACGTTGAAGTTTGTTCATTCTTGTAAGTCAAACTTTTTAGTTAATTAAAGAGTACTTGGCGATGGTGAGTTTTTTATTTGTTTTTATTATAATTTACCATAGATCATGACTGAATTCTTTAAAGTTTCGATGTTCCCTAACGGGTTCGGCAGTGGTATCTCGAATTAGAAACATAGTTTTTCGTTCCGATCATAACACCTGTCATTGGCGTCCTAAGGCTTTCACTCGCCATTCAAAAGAAGTGAAGTGAAGTGAAAATTCAGAACTTGTGTCTAACAGTGTTCAGCAGTTGCTACTGTTAGATCAATAAAGTAAGCCTCCTGGGTTAGGGCCAGGATAACGAAATAAATTTAAAACAATTCATGTAGTGATAGCCTACTGGTATAACCGTTGACAGGCAAGTTAGAGGTCTTAGATTCGAACCCAAGTCATGCTCTGACTTTTTGTAAGTTATGTGCGTATTATAAACTAATTATCACCTGCTCCGTACCTCGGAAAACACGTTAAGCCGTTGCCCCGGCTGTGATGAAGATCTTTGACAGTTGTTACAGTACCCTCATAAAATTGTGACAGCTAATCTAATCTTTAGAATATCGTACCCCTTTGGGTTGCGGGGGTCAGGTAGGCAGCCGCTTCTTAGAAAACTGACATTCAGCTGCATCTAGTTAGATTAGTTGCCGACCTCAACAAAGTTTGGCAATAGCAAGACTAGGAGGAGGAGGATGCAGTAAAAGCCTAATGGTTTTTTTCGAAAATTCTTCAAATTCTTAGCCAAACAAAGTCCAGTCCACAGTTGACCATAAGCCTCTTTCAGTTGAACATGTGCGTGTTAAGGTGTGTCCAAACATTGAGCGGCAAGAGCGCGGCAGCAACACGCGGCGTTTGCAGGACACATTTCTGCCGCGCGACTAGTTTAGACCTTCTGCGCGACAGTGCTGCGCGGCATGTCCGAGACACGCCGCGCTCTTCATTTCGTATTCAAACCACAATGAAAGCGGCCGTGTGTGTTGTAGCTCTGCTTATTATTCGTTAATTACGTAGAGTAGCTCGCGGCTGCCGCGCGCGGCAGTCGTCCAATCAAAGCGCGGCTAACCGCGCGCGGCAGCCGCGCTCGAATGCCGCGTTGTATTTGGACACACCTTTAGATTTTCATAAATAAACAGTGAATGATAACATCAAGAGAAATCTGAATGGTTGAGAAATATTAAACAGCCACACCATACAAGGAACCTTTATAATTATTAACACATGACAAGAAAAAATAATCGGATTGACTTCTTCAAAGTAATTTATTTAACAGGCACTTTTATTTTTTTCAGCACTGGCATTAACTACTCCCCTTGTACTTGGATTATCCCCTTCATTTTCACAAGAATTATTAGATTGCTCACAGGCATCATCTTCTTCTTTTTCTGGATCTTTCTTCTTATCATCAGCATCATCCTCACAAGAATCCTTACGTTGTCTTAAGTCATTTGAAATTTTCAACAAAGTTTTTACTAAAGGTGATTTTAATATTTCATTTTCCAGATTGTTTGGGTTTCTGTCACCTCTAAAAACTCCTTTATTATCTTCTTCACGGTAGTTTTTATTACCTTTGTAGTTAGCAACCCTATTATCCTCTCGGTCATTATCGCCTCTATTATTGCTTCTATAATCATTATCACCTCTATAATTACCCCTATTGTCATTATCGCCTCTATTATTGCTTCTATAATCATTATCACCCCTATAATTACCTCTATTGTCATTATCGCCTCTATTATTGCTTCTATAGTCATTATTACCTCTGTTATTGTTTTTGTAGTCATTAGCTTTATAGTTTCCTTTATAGTCATTATCACCTCTGTTATTACCTTTGTAATTGTTACCATAATTAACTCTATAATTTCCTCGATTATCATTGTCTTCCCTATTGTTTCCCCTGTTATAATTGTCCCCTCTATTGTTGCCCCTATTATAATTATCCCCTCTATTGTTGCCCCGATTTTCACTATCCCCCCTATTGTTTCCTCTATAATCACTATCGCCCCTATTATTTTCTCTGTTCTGATTATCACCCTTATAATTTCCCCGATTGTCGTTATCACTCCTATAATTTCCTCTATTATAGTTTCCGTTATAGTCATTGTTACCTCTGTTATTTCCTTTAGAAGAACTTTCTCTGAAATTGGAGTTATAACTATTACTCCTGTAGTTTCCGTTGTTGTCATTATTACCCCTATAGCTTTCATTGTTGTCATTATTACTCCTGTAGTTTCCATTGTTATCATTATTTGCCCTATAGTTATCACTGTTGTCATTATTACTCCTGTAGTTCCCATTGTTATCATTATTACCCCTGTAGTTTCCATTGTTGTCATTATTACCCCGGTAGTTTCCATTGTTGTAATTATTTGCCCTGTTGTTATCACTTTTGTCATTATTACTTCTGAAGTTGCTGTTGTTATCATTATTACCCCTGTAGTTTCCATTGTTGTCATTATTACCCCTATAGTTTCCATTGTTGTAATTATTTGCCCTGTAGTTATCATTGTTGTCATTATTGCTCCTGTAGTTTCCATTGTTGTCATTATTACTCCTGTAGTTTTCATTGTTGTCGTTATTACTCTTGTAGTTATCATTGTTGTCATTATTACTTCTGTAGTTGCTATTGTTATCATAATTACTCCTGTAGTTTCTATTGTTGTCATAATTTGCCCTGTAGTTATCATTGTTGTCGTTATTACTCCTGTAGTTTCCATTGTTGTCATTATTACTCCTGTAGTTTTCATTATTACTCCTGTAGTTTCCATTGTTGTCATTATTTGCCCTGTAGTTATCACTTTTGTCATTATTACTTCTGTAGTTTTCGTTGTTATCATTATTACTCCTGTAGTTTTCATTATTACTCCTGTAGTTTCCATTGTTGTCATTATTTGCCCTGTAGTTATCACTTTTGTCATTATTACTTCTGTAGTTTCCATTGTTGTCATTATTGCTCCTGTAGTTTCCATTGTTGTCATTATTGCTCCTGTAGTTACCATTCTTGTTATTATTTGCCCTGTAGTTATCACTTTTGTCATTATTACTTCTGTAGTTTCCATTGTTATCATTATTACTCCTGTAGTTTTCATTATTACTCCTGTAGTTTCCATTGTTGTCATTATTACTCCTGTAGTTTCCATTGTTGTCATTATTTGCCCTATAGTTATTACTGTTGTCATTATTACTCCTGTAGTTTTCATTATTACTCCTGTAGTTTCCATTGTTGTCATTATTACTCCTGTAGTTTCCATTGTTGTCATTATTTGCCCTATAGTTATTACTGTTGTCATTATTACTCCTGTAGTTCTCATTGTTATCATTATTACTTCTGTAGTTTCCATTGTTGTCATTATTACCCCTATAGTTTCCATTGTTGTAATTATTTGCCCTGTAGTTATCATTGTTGTCATTATTGCTCCTGTAGTTTCCATTGTTGTCATTATTACCCCTGTAGTTTCCATTGTTGTCATTATTACTCCTGTAGTTTCCATTGTTATCATTATTACTCCTGTAGTTCCCATTGTTATCATTAATACTCCTGTAATTTCCATTGTTGTCATTATTTGCCCTGTAGTTATCACTGTTGTCATTATTACTTCTATAGTTCCCATTGTTATCATTATTACTCCTGTAGTTTCCATTGTTGTCATTATTACCCCGGTAGTTCCCATTGTTATCATTATTACTTCTGTAGTTTCCATTGTTGTCATTATTACCCCGGTAGTTTCCATTATTGTCATTATTGCTCCTGTAGTTTCCATTATTATCATTATGACTCCTGTAGTTACCATTCTTGTTATTATTACTCCTATAGTTTTCATTGTTGTTATTATTACTCCTGTAGTTTTCATTGTTGTTATTATTACTCCTGTAGTTTCCATTATTATCGTTATTACCTCTATTATTTCCTCTGTAGTCATTATCAGCGCCATAGTTTTCTTTGTTTTTGTTATTTGTCCTTTTATTTCCGCTATAGCGGTTATAGCTTCCTTTGTAGTTATTGTCATTTCTATTATTTCCATTGTTGTCTTCCCTATTGTTTCGGTCATTTTTGTAATTTTTAGAATTTACATAATTTTTACTGTATTTACTTTCCTTATAATATTTGTCTTCTCTATTATCATTGTTTCCTCTATTTCCCTTTCGGTTATTGTTGTTCCTGTCTCTGTCTTCTCTTAATCTTTCATTATCATTTCTATCTTCTCGTGCATTTTGATTATAGTTGTTACTATATTTATCATTTCTGTCATTATAATTATTATTTGATGGTTTTCTAAAATTAGAATTCTTCTGCGACTGTAAATAAAATACAATAGAGATTAAAAAGAAACTATATAACCATACTTCAACAGAAGATAAAGGTTTTTTTCTGCCTATATTTAGCAGGGTTAAAGTATTACAAATAGATAGAGCGTATTATTCATCTTTCAAATAAAAAAAAGTGAAAATTGTGAAGTAATGTTGTACGCAATGGATTTATCATTCACATCCTGGAGCAGTCGGAAAATAAATCTATAAGCGTTCGCGGCGGTGAACTATCTATCTACTACTATCTTGAAATAATATACCTATAGTTACTTTGTCTTAGTAGTAACTCTTATTTCGACAAATTAGGAACATGCTCTTTCAGAAACTAAAATCAGTTGTACTTGGCTCTACTTTTGCATATAAATGAATAAATAAATCAGCCTATAACTGTCTCAAGGTAGGGCAAAGGCCTCTTCTCATACAAAGATGGATTGAGCATTAATCACCACGCTAGCTCACTGCGTGTTGGCGATTTCAGACTATTTAGTCCAGGTTTCCTTACGATGTTTTCCTTCACCGTTAGTCAGTGGTGTCTTAGATTAACTAAGAAAGTACATATGACATTGAAAAAGTCACATGCTACGTTCGGACCCACACCCACGCGCTTGCAAAGCGGGTAACCAATGCGCCACCACGACATCTCATCTACTTCTACTCGTATCATCGTTCACTTTTGCATATACATACATTTATTATGACCTTTACGTACCTTTTCTAATTGATGAAGATATAAGAATGGATACGGAAGATTTTCTTTTCTGTCATCTTCAGCAGAGTTCAAGCGGTTCTTATCATTTCTTGCTTGGTTGGAATTGTAACCATTCAAAGAATAATCGGACTTGTAGCTATTAGAGTTGTAATTGCTATTAGGGTTGTAATTCGACGAACGTGAGTTTGAGTTTTGGTTATCTAAGACCAGGACGAGAGGACGATTTTGTTCCGAAGCCTTCTTGTAAAGACTTGTAAGGAGGCCAGAATACTCGCCGGAGGAGGATTCTCGAACATACTGAAAGAAATTTATAAGTTCAAATTTTACCCCAGAAGCAATAAGAGGGGGTTTATAAGTTAGACGTGCCTCTATGTCTGTGTGTATTGAGGTTATAGGGTTTATTATATGTTATGGGGTTTTTTATATTCATATATGAATGTAATGTAATATAGTGTGTTTAAACACACCTACAATAATCAGCGGGTAATTTTCAATTTCAATCTTTAACCCAATAAGTAATTAAAATTTTTATAATTTTGTTCAGTGCCAAATGTCAGTTCTCAATGAATTGTATGATTCAGTGTAAGTAAAAAAGCAAATAAGAATAGGCTAAGTAAAGTGTGTGTGTATGTGAATGAGTAAATTTAGATTGTGATAATGATGCTGATGATCATGAAAAAAGAAAAACTAGCTGGAAAAACGTAGAAACACACGCAATAGACATAGATGGTTGCAGTAATTCAAGGGCAAATGATCATCAAGGGGATCATTTTCCCTTGAATCACTCATGAGATCAATCAAGGGGAAAAGGGCAATTTTCATGGTAGCGTTACTGACTTTGAAATATTGTGCATATTAAAAAAATATTAAAGCAGAGCAATATGTGAAAGTTGACTACTAGGCTCGTATTGCTGTCTTTTAGAAAATCATGTCTCTATCCAATTCCTATCCTATCAAAGTTTGTGAAGATATTTGTAACTCAATCACGCCTAAACCCCTGAACAGATTACAATAAAACTTGGACAAAGATTGACCATATTATCTTGGATTAATGCATAGAATATTTTTCTCCTAGAGGACCTCTCAACCTCCACGAGGACAAAGCTGCGGGCAAAAATTAGTTAAAAGATGACTCTTGTTATTAGCTTCAGAGGGTGAAGGTATTATTATTCTCCTAGCCTTATTATTCCCAAACCTTGTTGGGGTCGGTTTCCAATCTAACCAGATGCAGCTGAAAATCAGATTTTTACGATGCGACTGCCTATCAGACCCCCGCAACCCAAAGGAATACGATCGATATTTAAAAATAGATCAGTTGTCAGGATTGTATAAAGGATTGCATGATTGTATGAACGCTATCTTGCAGATATTACGCCATAAATATTTGTAATAGTCGTAAAAGGCTTATAAGAGGGTACTGACTCCCTACATTGACTGTCAAAGATCATCAGCTTAACCAGCTTTCCGAAGCAAGAAGCAGATGATAGGTAATTAATTTGTAATATATACATAACTTATGTTTGTGCCGTGTGGTTTCTGGCCTAAGAATAGAACCACCCCTTCTCGTCCCAAGGAAAGGTGTAAGAAGCGACAAAGGAAAAGATCCGGAGGATAGGCAGCAGCAGCTTCTGTGTAACAGCAATCATCTCCTACTGCGATCGCCAACCCGCTTGCGCAGAGTGGCAATTATGGGTAAATACTTCCTATGAGCGAACAAAAGTGGCGCGCATTGGGAGAGGCATGTTCAGCAGTGGACTCCACCGACACCTCTAATTAACAGTGGTAGATTATCACAGCTTCAAGGTACCTTAAAAGTATTAAAAAAATAAAGAAAACTTACTGTTACCAACAGTATTAATACTGTTTTCATGAGAATCTTGAGATTCGGTACCGACGGCGCCATTTCGAGAACTGGTCGTCTACTTCCGAAACAAGATCTGTATCGTTATATTTTAATTGATTTTAATCAAGTAAACTTACACGCTATATAATTTTAATTAATTTTTTACTGACTAATTAAATTCAGTTTTTGTTTTGTTAATTGGTTTTTGATTAATTTATTGTTTGAATGAATATTTAATCATAACATGCGTTCTATATTATCACCCTTGTTAGTTTCTAAGGGGTTAAACAGAGGTGTTAAATCATCATCAGCCCGTATGAACCCACTGCTTGGTGGTTTATAATCAAATCAATTCGCCAGTTATCAACATGTTAATATAATACCAGGCACAAACTAGAGTTTCTAGGAAGTAGCCAGGAAAAAAATTATAAAATGAATTAATAGATTTTTATAAAGTACTAGCCCGTAAATCTCGCGCGCCTTCGTAGGCGTGATTATCCTACTTCAACGCCTACTTTACCCTTACCCTACCCCTTTTCTCACCTTTTAAACCTTTCCTGGACTTTCACACATATTTCAAGAGCAAAATTATCCAAATCGATCAAGCCGTTCTTGAGTTATAAAATTACAACGAAAAGTGGCATTGATTTTTTTAAATATCAGACCCCCGCAACCCAAAAGGATACGATATTCTAAAAACAGATCAGATACATACTATTCGTACATACATACTATGCATACTATTCGAACTCAAATGTTCAAAGTTATTCTAGAAAAAAAAAACTACTATTTAAGTACTAATTGAGAGGATTTGAACCCGCGATACTGGGTAAAGCCCCCCGATTATGTTTTCTAAGCTGCAAAGTTTAGAACATGGGACCGGCAGTGCGGCGGTACTCCGGTAGATGGCACCACACGCCTTTAAGGCGAAAGAGATTCGTAATTTCGACTGAAGCGGGCCAGACTCGGTAGCTTAATTGGTAAAGCGATGGCACGGCATGCCAGGGATCGCGGGTTCAAGTCCCGCCCGAGTCAGCCGCCGCGAATTTCTTATTAAATAATTTCAACTGATATTTATTTGTAATACGCACGTAACTTACGAAAATTCAGAGGTGCGCGCCTTGGAATCGAACTGGAGCCACTGACTTGTCAGTCGACGGTCGTACCACTAAGATACCAGTGCTATAATTATAACCATTTATGATGAACAATAAGGATAACATTATATGTATACCTCAATTGAATATCTCGGTTCAAAACACTAGCATGTCATCTTATTACACAAGGTTCGATATAAATTTTAAAGACGACTCAAAGGCATTCCGGATGACATATTACACCGCCAACCAAGCAAGAATGTCTCTGAAAATTACGAGAATATACATGATTTTGTTTTAGGAAATTTGAAACTGAATTTAGAAGAGAATTTTGATAGTATGGGTAGGGTTACGGATAGCGTTGTTGGCAAAGCGGTTGGTGGCTTTAATCAGAAGAACACAGATTCAAATCCACGTATGTATACACGTATAGTCGTCATTTTCTTATTTAAAAAATTCAGAACTTTAGTATTCTGTTTTATATTATACAGTGTGTAACAGAAGTCCGAAATAATACACTAAGGGCGTATAAAGTACCCTATAAACAATCTTTGAGAATTGGTTTTGGAACCGAACCCCTAACAATTTTTGAGTAAACCTCGGTCAAAGATTTTACCAAAATCTTTTAAATACAGCCCTAGACATCAGCTGAAAGATGAATCAACACGCATCAGGTTATTTACCTTTGATAAAATCTTTAGGTAAGCACTAGGCACGCGTAGGTTAATGAAATCTGTCATTATTGAAGAAAATGAAATAAAAAAAAATATTTTATATGAAAAAAAAATGGCTTCTTTATACTCCATATTTTCACAGGTGATTCTCAACATGATATACATACATGCCCTTAAGTATTATTTCTGACTTTTGTTACACGCTGTATATGTAAGCAATAAGCAATATCTGTCATTGTATTATTAACTGCTAAGTTGGATAGCCTTTCGTACAAGTTAGTATTTCGTACAAGGTAAAGATAGTGTGTATAGATAGTGTAATGATGAAGGTAACAAAAAAAAAAACATTTCGTATACAAGCATATCTGCTATCCTATCCTAACCTTCATCAAAATATGATGAAGGCTAGCCTTCATCAAAATCATTCCTATATCAAAATCATCATATCCGCCTATTGCCGTCTACTATAGTAAAACGTAAGCTTCCTAAAAAGAGCGCCATTCTTGGGCCGCTCGCATTTATCCGCTGCCAGCAACCATCTTATCAGTCCTTAGTAACAAAGGCTTCTCATTCTAAGGTTTTAAATACAGTGCAGTAATTAGGGCATTACAACCGGTGCCCAGGCGAGGGGCGCAGATATTACCAGAGTTTGACCAAATTTTGAGTCAAGCAAGCTTGCATCGGGCGCAACAAAGCTAGTTACAGAATTGCTTAAATGCTGTCTGAATTTTACTCTATTGCCAACGGACGGCAGACATGGCTGGCCCACCTCTAATTCAACATGCTGATTCTACGATCAATAATGGTGACTATCGTTCTCAAACTGCTTTCCTCTGGTAACTACAAGTTTTTTCTGATATTATCTGGTGGTCAAAACTCCAATGCCTAAATTTGTTTTGGAGTAGAAGTGTTTAGTATGCCATACTACAAAATTGAATATTTTAAGTCGGAGAATGACATTGAGATTTTCTTCTTCTTCATACCGCCTCTAGGCCTCTGACATAGTTTTGGACACACCGTTGAATAATTTCTCAAGTGTACTGGGTTTCTCAAGATGTTCATTTTCCTTCACCGTTTTAGCAAGTGATAATTTATTTCACATTTCACATGCACATAAATCTTAAAAGTCAGAGTTGTGTGCCTGGGTTTTGAACCTTTAACTTGGTAGTTAAAGGCTACGGACGTTCATGCCACTAGGCTATCACTGTTTTTTTAAGTTTATAAGTAAAACGACAATAAAGACAAATCTAAATCTTTTATTTGAATCTAATTAGAAAAACTTAGCGGAAAGATTTTCTAGTTCAGTTTTAAGCCTAGCATTTTGGTTCATTACCATTTTTTTTACCATTATTTTTACCATTTTTTTTACCATTTTTGGGTTTATCGTCGCAGTCGTCGTTTTCTTTTTCAGTTGAACACATTTCTAGCTCAGCAACATTGAAAGTCTGTCTTTGTCTAGCACGAAGCAAATCATCGATCAACCTTTCTAGAGTTAGACGATCTTGTTCAAAATTTCTATCGTCCTGAAATAAAAAATGTTTGTCAGTTACTTCTAAACCAACTTCAGCCCGCGTCTTTGCTCGCTTTAATTTAAAATATAAAATTAAATCATAATTCATTCAATTAAATCCATTCACGATCAACCCACGATTTTCGGCATGGTATGCCGAAGATCGTGGGTTCGGATCCCATCCATATCAGTTGTTTTTTCAAATTTGTTATGAAATAATTATATTTCATATGCTAACGTAAAAACAAACTCAAAAATATTAGAAATTAATTATCACATGCTAAATCAGTGAAGGAAAATATCGTAAGGAAAGCAGCACACCCGAGAGATTTTTCAACGCCATAAAGCCATGTCAGAGACCTAGAGGCGATTTAAATTCTGACACCAAGTTGTTCGTTAACCATGCGATAAGTAAAGAAAGAATACAAATAAAATCAAGAAATTACCCGATCTTTGTCATTGTCATAATTTGCCCGAAGAAGCGTATTATAAATATCCTTTATATGTTGAACATTATTATCAGATAAACGAACTTCATAACGGTCATTTTTATTTTCATAACGATCATTTCTATTTTCATAACGATCATTTCTACTTTCATAACGATCATTTGTGTTTTCATACCGATCATTTCGATTTTCATACCGGTCATTCCTATTTGAATTACGGTCGTTTCGATTATCATAACGATCATTTTGATTTGCATTACGATCATTTTGATTTGCATTACGATCATTTCTATTTTCATTACGGTCATTTCGATTTTCGTAACGGTCATTTTGATTTTCATTACGATTTTCATAACGATCATTTGTATCTTCATTACGGTTGTTTAGATTTCCGTTACGATAATTTTGATTTGCATTACGATCATTTTGAATTTCATTACGGTCATATCGATTTTCGTAACGGTCATTATGATTTTCGTTACGGTCATTTCGGTTTGCATTACGATCATTTGTATTTTCATTACGGTTGTTTAGATTTCCGTAACGGTCATTTCGATTTGAATTACGATCATTACGATTTTCATTACGGTCATATCGATTTTCGTAACGGTTATTTTGATTTTCATTACGATTTTCATAACGATCATTTGTATTTTCATTACGGTTGTTTAGATTACCGTAACGGTCATTTCGATTTGAATTACGATCATTTTGATTTTCATTACGGTCATATCGATTTTCGTAACGGTCATTTTGATTTTCATTACGATTTTCATAACGATCATTTGTATTTTCATTACGGTTGTTTAGATTTCCATTACGATAATTTTGATTTGCATTACGATCATTACGATTTTCATTACGGTCATATCGATTTTCGTAACGGTCATTTTGATTTTCGTTACGGTCATTTCGGTTTGCATTACGATCATTTGTATTTTCGTTACGGTTGTTTAGATTTCCGTAACGGTCATTTCGATTTGAATTACGATCATTACGGTCATATCGATTTTCGTAACGGTCATTTTGATTTTCATTACGGTCATTTCGATTTGAATTGCGATCATTACGATTTTCATTACGGTCATTTCGATTTGCTTCATAGCTACGATCATTTCGATTTAAGTTATCCCTTATCAATTTGTCATCCAAGATTCCAGCATCTTTGCCAGAATCTACCACCACAATTAATGGGCTTTTCGAATCTTTTCGCAATAGGTCGGAGAGAACTCCCAAAGAATCACGTCCTGGAGCAGAATGCAGGCCGTTCTGTAATTAAGATTATAGAACTTAATCTGTAATTTAGCTAGACAAAAAAAAATGTTATTGTATTTATTTTCCTAACATCCTCAAACGAGTTACTATAATTGACGATAATTACGATAATTGAAAAAAAATCTCGATGATTTAATTACTTTAGAAAAAAAGAAAGTAAGTAAGAAAATTGTTTTATAATTATTATGACTAAACCAATATTGTTCTAATGCAGGGCAAAAGGTTAAACTCTGTCTAGTGCAACAATAGGCAAATTTTTAGGCTTTTTATTTTCAGGGCCTTTTTTTGTAGAAGGCCGATATATCTTTTGCAACCAGAGGAAGTATGTAAGACGGTTATGTCTCAGGCCTAAAGATGGTATGCGGGCATTCTAAGCAATCCTCTCCCATCGCGGCCGTCAATCATACGGCCCGACTCAGTTGCGATACCGTTTATACAGCACCATAACCTACCTGAGTCCTTCTGGGCCTGCTAACCTTTACTCCCCACACAAGTGATAGATATGAACATACTAGTTCTCATTTAAGCTTGGCAGCTGCATAGCCTTCGTCTCCAATTTTGGCTAAAATAATTAAAATAAATACTTACAATTGTGAATAAAAGGACTAAAAAATATTGGAGTGCACGTCCCGCCATCTCGACGACGTATAAAAAAAGAAATGATTGGTTTAATGTTACACTTTGCTGGTTTTGATTATTAAATTAAACTTTCTGCATGAGGGCTTCCAGGCTTGCAGAAAGTAAATCAATTAACAGTGTTGCCAGCCCGATTGGTGTTTTGGATAAGATATTGGATTTCTTCTTTGTGGATCGCGTTTCGATTCCCGTATGGGGCTAAACTGAGTTTAATATAGATATGTTTCAGTTATAGGAATTTTGTTTAAGAGTTTGAAAAAGATCGTAACAGTAATGGTGTTGATCGACTTTTACCTGACTGGTGTGGTAGACTAACTCAAAAATGACTGTTTCTAAGTGTCTATGAAATATAACAAATTTGTAGTTCGTCAACGTTTTTGGCGTTTAGTGTCTGTTTCATATTAAATAGGAATAGCCTCATATCATTCGTATATTTTTGAATGAATTAATGAATGAAACATATTGTTTAATACAGCACACTAAACAAAACAATAATAACACTTTGACTGCCACGCCACACGTCACAGACACAATTTTATTGTTAAGTTTGCCGATCGTAGGTGACCGCCGCGTCAGTCGCGGTCGTGGCGTTCAAAGGCAAGGGAAAAAAAACAACAAATAAAAATGAAAGAAAATAACAATTAAAATTCCAAATCATGAGGTTTGTGCCCCATGGCTGCACCAAATAGGTCTCCAGATCAGCTTTAGGGGTAAAATCTGAAAACCAGCGCTGGACGTTTTGGCGTCTAGCATATATTATGCTGAGATCGTAACCCATTCGGCATGGGCATTTAAGTAGTACCTAGTTTTATTTTATATTGTTTTTCTGTGCTCATGATTATGCCCATTTGCTGAAGATTTTAATGATCGAACAGATCAAAACTTTAAACTTCTGCATTTATATTTTATTTTAATCCATTTTTTCTTTCTTTCTTTCTTTAACTTGACGCTGATTTTCATCAGGAACCTTGGTTTCACGGATGTCAAACAGTTTGTCGTCTTTCCGTGTTGCGTGTGTTAGTTTAATCTTTGTAAGTTAAACAACAATTACACATCTAAATATTTTATTTCAACCTTTCATCACCATTTCGGTACGCAAGTTTTTCCAGTCCAATTTCGAGGTCCACAGGCTGGAGTCGTTTTGCATTCTTTAACGGTTGTTGTTTTTTTCTTCTTCGGTTTGCATTCGGGGTCTTCATCGGAACACATTTCTAAATCAGCAGGGTTAAACTTAGATCTAGATTTAGAACGAAGTGCTTCATTGATTAATCTATTGAGCAATTGACTATCTTCTTCATAGTTTCTGTCAGTCTGAAATTTAAAAAAACTTTATAATTGTGATGAATAGATTTGATGATTCATAAATTTGTGTATATTTTAATCCTAATACGTGCCAAGAGTTTAATGGTTCATTCTTATAAACCATTATTTACTTTGATCCATCGCAACAAGAAAACACACTGATAGTGTCTATTCAAAAAAATATTTTCCGCTTCTTGTTGATATTTAATTATAATGATTGTATGTTCTCAGAACTTGTGTCGTAAGAACTAAGATTAATAATATTTCGTAGACTTGCATTGAACTAAAGATTACAAAATAGAGATAGTCACCCTCATAACATTATTTTGACATTTTTTCTGCGGAAAATCATCATAAGAATTCCTATCTTTATTACGATTCATCTCATAACTACGTTTATCATCCCAATCTCGATATTCGCCATTCCTTATCAATTCATCATCAGAAGACCTGAAACCTTTGTTTGTATCTATAACTACAATTAAAGGACTTTTAGAATCTTTTCCCAATAGCACGGAGAGAACTCCTAAAGAATTGCCAGATCGTGGAGCAAAAGAATGCAGACCATTCTGAAAAATAAAGACAGATTATAACTGTATTGCTTTTTTTAGGATAAATAAAAAGTAAAAATAACATAGTTTCCGAATTATAACATGTATGTTGGAATTTATTAAGTTTATTAAAAATATCTCACAATTTTGAACAATATTAAAACATAAAGTAATGCACCTCCTGCCATCTCGAGAACGTTTGAGAAATAAATGATATATATGTAGGCAACACACGTTACACTCTGATGATTTTATTTAATTAATCTGCCTTTTTTTTTGGCCGGGGGGAGTACAAAATGCCTTCCGCATACCGCACGTCCGAGGACGGTTATGTGGGGCTCGCACCCACTAAAAACGTCTCCCCCTGCGTGTTTCTCGCACTGTATCGGACGGGGCCGTGTACCGCGACTGTGCCTCGCAGCCCTGTCCAGTGCCTGCTTGTAGGCTCGCTCATAATAATCTGCCTCGTGCTCTAACAGTCCAATAGCTGCTGCTAAAGAGGTTCTGGTTACGATTACTGGATTAAGTACTTAGTTGATGAACTTTCCTAACAATAATGTGGACTTGAAATTTGGTTTGGTACTTAATGGTAATACACTAGTGCCACATAAAATAGGACTTAAGAAATAACTGGAAAATGGGGAAAAACAATACTAGCTACCACCATAGTTATTATAACTTTAAGTATAATGCCATTTTGCATGGAAACACAATCTATAAAATCTCATGGTTTAAATGTAGAGATTTAAACAATGATATTTTTGAGGAACTTTTAGAAAACTTTTGAGTATCATGTGGGATCAAATCATATATCAAATCATACGGAATTTTTTCTATACAACCATTTAAGTCTATGTGTAGAAACTATTACCTTTATTCCACACAGCACAGCAGCATTACGCAACAGTTCCTACACAGCGACTAAAATGTTAGCATGAATCTGATGATATTTAAAGCGTTTATAAATAAGTTATACAACGATACATTTTTGTTGTTTATTTTAATTTAATATCGCCATGAAGGAGGACAAGTTCTTGCAGTACAGACAGATTTCTTGCATTCTTTTTTCGTTGTCACCTCCTCGATCGATTTGCATTTAGGTTTTTCTTCGCATTCTGTTTTTTTTCCGCATTCACCTTTTTTATTACGTTTTTTGTTATTCTGAAATAAAGAAGCCAATGATCCGAGTGTGCATCTCCTACAGAAGACAATTGCTCGGAGACTAGTCGACAGTAAGCGTGACCAGAGAGCCTGTTCATTTTTTCCTTGAAAGAATCAGCATTGCCATCCAGCATGGCAATGCTGGCAATTTTTTGGGTAAATATTGGTCCAAGTTTGATTGTTGGACCGATCAGTTCATATTATTATTGGTCATAAAACCAGTGTATTTTTTTTACCAAAGTGCAGTCATACAGACAACTCAATACATCTCATCTATAACTTACCGCGTAATTGTATCTTGTAAAAAGTTGCTTACGAAATTATCTAAACTGTGGTATATAAATGATTAAATTACCCTTAAATGATCATTTTGAGCATTAGTCAGCTGCAGACCATCAATCAAATTCTTTATGTATCCAATTTTGTCAATGGAATCACGATAATCATCAAGAACTGTCTCATAACTACTACGTTCACGACGATCATCATTCCGGTAGTATTCGTCATTTCCTCGATTTGCGTCATCATCTTGATATATGTTATCAATTTGATTTTCATCATTCCTTAATAATTCATAATCGAGTATTCTTGCATCTTTGTCAGATTCTATTAGCACGATTAGTGCGTTATTTGACCTTTTTCCCAATAGCTCAGGGACAATTCTTAGAGAATCGTCGCGTCTTGGTGATGAATTTAGGCCATTCTGTGAATAAATAATGATTTAATAAAAGATGATTTAAAAAATGCACATTTCCTCTCGTGGTTGCTCACAAATAAATGTAAGGTACAAAAACATTCTTGGACATAAATAGTCAAAAAAATATGAATTTCAAAAACCTTACAATTATGAGAAGTATTATAAAAGAATGCAAAGCACCTCCTGCCATTTTGATAAGAGTTATTAGATGAACGAACTTGTTTAGGTAAACGTTACACTGTTGATTTTTAATTAATGTTTTACTTTTTCGTTCATAGAGATTATTTTATGACTGGGGTTTTTTCTCTGTTGTGAGAATGATGTTTTGCGAAATGAGTTTGGTTATTTCGCACGTATTTTTCAATTCAGTTGAATTTTCCGTTTGTCAGAAATTATATTATTAGTTATTTATGCCACAAATTATATATTATTCTTTGTATAGTTTTAATTACAATCTTTGTGTAGTTTTCATTAGTACAAACAATAAACAACAATTTTGTTTTAAGAAATCTTTTCTACTACATTATTTTGTAGTAAATTAAATCTTTTATAAATTAGTCAAGTATACCATTTTGGCAATTTTTGGTATAAATTATTATTAATATTCACAATTTACTTTTATTTTTATACCGACTTCTTCGATTATGACAGGTATTTTTATTGTTTTATGCCACTTAGGGGTTTACCTATCTTCTACACGAAGATTTTTTAAGTCGTGTGTACTTTATGTGATGACTCTGCTCGTAATCTGGGCATTATTATGGTTTATACCCAAATTCTCAATAAAATTTGGCACGGTTGGTTCTAGATGGTTAATTTTCCACTTGAAGATATGATTGAAATAAGCATAAGCAGGTTCAGGATTACTCTCAGGGTATTCTTTTATTATGCTTTATTGTTAAATCTTATTATTATACTCAAAAACCTAAGATATTATAATAAAAAACTATGGGACCAGGATCTACAGTTTTATAGTTTTTTTTAGGCAGTTTAAGCCCCAAGTAAGAGAGAATAAGACACAATGTTATAAGAGATAAGAATTTAATAATTTAGGAACATCATCAATCAAGAAGTTAACATCATCAAATTTAGCAACTATCCTTTCCTGATTCATCATTTCCGCAACTATCCTCTTTTTTCGTTGATTCTTCAGATCGGCAACTATCCTTCTTATTGCATGAGTCTTCTTCAACTTCTTTCTTTGTGGTTTTTTTCTTTTCTTTATTCTTTCTATTTCCTGGAGGAGGACATTTCACCAGGTAGTCGAATACCGCTTTGCAACTCTTTTGGCAGTACCTCGTCTTTTTTGGTTTTTTTTCCTGAGATGCAGAGCATTTTTCTTCACATTTAATTCTTGCTTGACATCGCGTACGTAGTGCATTCTCAATTAATGACTCTTTGACTTTTATGTCCTCTTCTGTGTCCCCAGTTTCTTTGCCATTCTGAATTAAATTGTACGTAATTAAATTCTTAGCTAGCAAGTTTTGACCCCCTTTTTAGCATTATTTATTAACACAGCATTTTTCCAAGTTTTTTTTTTTTAACTTTAAGGGAATAAAAAACGAAAATTAAAAATACCTTACCCTTAAAATATCGTACAGTTTGCTTTGACGGTTTTCGGGTATCAAAGCATTATAAAGCGCATTCACGGATTGAACTTTAGCTTTAATATTTTCTTCGTAATCCCGATCATTCACGTCATTTTTTTCTTCATAACTTCGATTCTGTTCATCTTCATCTCGATTCCTTTCATAGATATTGTCATCTTGATTTTGTTCATTCAGAACTTCATTATTGAATTTGTTTAAATTTGCACCATGTTTACCAGCGTCTACTACCACAATTAGTGGATTTTTAGAATCTCTACCCAAAAGTTCATTAAATATTCTTAAGTTGCCACTAAATAATGAGTTTGCCTGACGAAAATCCTGAAAAAAAGTTTTAGAAAAAGTTACGATATCATCGGAAAACCAGTCACCAACACCATACTCGGTTACCTTGACAAACTTGGTCACTTTGATGGTATACTTGACCAATTAGCACAGTATAATAATACAGTATGGAAACTACGTACAAACGCTCAAAAACGGCACACACACAAATATCAACAACGACGCGTTTGTTGATACTGCGAGTACCGCGACGTTCGCTTAGGAGTCTCGTTACGCAATATTAAGCATGTTTGTGTGTCGTTTCGAGCGTTTGTAAGTAGTTTCCGTATTGCATGTTTGTTATAGGTACTGTGCAATTAGTTTGTTGCTGCTCGTTGGTAGTGGCTAACGTCAATTGTATTGTTCTGCACACATGATTGTATTTTTCTTGTGTTTTTTACACACAGTATTATTTCCATCATGGGCTTATTTTAATAGTATGTATAATTTGTATTTTCTGGCTTAATTGATTAGTTATATTAAGAAAATAAATAAATCAGCCTGTTATTGTCCCAATACAGGGCAAAGGCCTCTTCTTATACAGAGAAGGATTGAGCATTAATCACCACGCTAGCTCACTGCGGGTTGGCGATTTCAGACTATTTCCTTACGATGTTTTCCTTCACCGTTAGTCAATGGTGTCTTAGATAAACTAAAAAAGTACTATATGACATTGAAAAAGTCACATTGGTACATGCTAGGTTCGAACTCACACCCACGCGCTTGCAAAGCGGGTCCGAAACCAATGCGCCACCACGACCGCTAAATAAAAAATATTATTAAATTAAAACCACTATAGTTACTTTAAAAAATAAATAAATTAAAATAAAGTTGATGATAATAGTATTAAAAACCTTACGATTATGATTATGGCTATTATTAAATAATGCCAACCAACACGATCTTCGTACAGCATGACGATACAGTGTATGAGAATATTTTGTTTACTTAAAGTTCCAATAGGCTAATTTTAATCAAGGTAAGTATTATTCGAGATGAATTAAGTTTATTATTTGGTTTGATAAAGTCTTTTAAGATTGGTTGTCGTTGGGTTAATAGAACTTATGTACAGGGGCGTGCACAGATATTTTTGGCAGGGTAGGCAGTATATTTGTAAAACACCAGCATCCTTAAAAGGGGTCATTAAACTCACCATTATGAACAACTTTTACTATGAGACCAACCCTGAAATCGCAAAAAAAAATCAGCTGTTCCATACATTTTATTGAGTCATATGAATATAAATGTATGGAACAGCTGGATTTTTTAGAACCCTGTATACAAATCCTACTT
Source organism: Protodeltote pygarga (assembly GCA_936450705.2). NCBI lineage: Eukaryota > Metazoa > Arthropoda > Insecta > Lepidoptera > Noctuidae > Protodeltote > Protodeltote pygarga. Next base: position 4,006,428 of record OW388274.2, read on the forward strand.
AGTACGTTGTCTGCGACGCATCTGTCAGGGTAGCCAGTGTCTTTTTGCCTATATGAACTGCACGCCCTTTATAAGCTGTTCTTTAATTTAGTTTCAAATTTTTTTTTGTATAAAAATTTGAATATGATCAGGATTAGAACCTGCAACTAACTGTCTGTTTGTAGATTTGCTATTAAACGTTTTGTTTAAACATTTTTAAATTTAAAAATTCGGTAATGCGTTTAATAGCAGTTATTTGTTATACAAGAATATTATACAAGAATGTTATAAAGTATAAAATATATTTAAGGCGCGTATAGTCGACTCGCATTGTTCTCACATAACACCTTAGAACAATATATCCAAAAATATTGTAAACCATTATTTAAAGAGCAGCCATGGATTTTCTTGCCAGATTCTTCTCCATGAGGGGTAAACTGCCCTTGAAACTGGCAACTAGAGTCACTCTTATAATAATATTAGAATTATGACTATTCATAAGTGCCTTAGTAAAAATATTTTGATTTTAATTGAAGAGTGCAAAGTTGCTTTTAAACCGCGTGGTCAATTTTGATGACCGAGCAAGCGTGCATTCTAAAATTTAATTAAATTCACACTTAACAAAAAATTACTTAATCACTGACATTGTGCGAACGTGTAGCACTTAATATTTTTGTGAATTTTTTACATGTTTATATAATAGCTTATTAAATATAATTATTTAAAAAGAAAATTTGAAAAAAACAACTGATACGGATGGTATTCGAACCCACGATCTTCGACGTACCGTGTCGACGCTCTAACCGCTGAGCCACTGTATCCCACCAGCACCAGTCGAAATTTCAAATCTCTTTTACACGCCAAGGGCGCGTTGCGACATCTATCGGAATACATTACGTATCCCGACTCAGTGCTCCAAACTTTGCAGTTTTAGTAGACACCGATGCGATATTACCAATTTTCTTAATATTTTTGTGAATTTGTAATACGTGTACGTGTAGCACTTGTTTGTTTATTTACCATAGGTATACATAAACATATTCACTCTACTTCCTTATTAACCCAACAACCAAACAGTTCTGAAATCATTAAAATTTCAGTGCCCACACTAACCCCCTCTTTGAGTTAGTTAATCCAATTTCCTTTCCACACAGAATGCTCAAGTCTTTGTTGATGTCTGAAGAGATAAGTGTCATAATTGCTTAAATGCTTTGTATTGTAACTGGACTGAAGTTGCCTTGATTCAATTACGCTACAATGCAGCGATGCAAAATCTCAAAATGTTCTGAAGCGTGGTTTTCACCGGTGATTTGTAAAGAGCTGAGCTGAGCATAAGCACCAATTGAGTTGCTCCATTAGAGAATAGAAAAGTTTGAAAAATTGCCGTGTGGTTTCCAGCCCAAGAATAGAACTACCCCTACTTGTCCCGCGGGTGTTGTAAGAAGCAATAAAGGGAAAGATCCGGAGGATAGGCAGGAGCATCCTTCTGTGTAACAGCAATCATCTGCTACTGCAATCGCCAAGCCCAACGACCAGCATGGTTATGTCCAATTCCATTCAGTTCCATTCCATTCCGCGGGGAAGTAAATTGAGCCTTAGATTATTACGTCATAATCTTTAAAAACTATCCTAAGTTAGCTTGTACGTTGCTTGAACCACCACGTAATGGAGTTACTCGTCGGCTTGTGATAGTTACTGTACTTGAGTAATTACTAACTGTAATTATTGTTGACAAACTGCGCGGGATAATGAGGTAGGGTGCCATCTTGAACGGGATATACTTACAGATTAATCAACTTGTCTGTATAATTATAGTGTGACTATAGATTGACAACTCAAAGGTCTTGGATTCGAAGCCTTATGTCTAATTTCAGTTTTTTTCTTAGTTAACTGCAGAACTATAAATTAATTACCATTTGTTCCGTGCCTTGGATTGAAAGTAAATCATACATTAAGTAAAAATTATTTTTACGTAAAACGGTATTGTCATCAAGACTAAAGCTGTGTACCAAATATCAAATCAATCAGTCACCAGAAAGGGGGTGAAATATCGTTAAGTAACTAAATTTAAACCAAATAATAAACAGGTCAACCTATGTAAAACCGTTTAATAAAACAGACTATGAGATTTAAAAATGGGATAAATTGCATAACTTACAAAGCACCGAGATGCATGCCTTTGGTTCAAACCTGCCAGTGTACTGCCAATCTTCCTGCTAGAGAGCAGGAACACAGAGGTGTAATGTCCTCCTGACTTTAGTCGACGAATTTTAGTCACAAAGCGGTCAATTTCAATGCTTCTGCTGGGAGATTTTGATCGTGGCCGTCTTTTTAAATACATAAACCTTTTTTTTTTTTTGTGAATTTTTTTTACATGTTATAGCACATGATAGCTTATTAAATAATTATACATAAACCTTTTTCATGAAGTATTTCTGCGTACAACGCGAATACTAAAGTTTGACACTGATAGCCTAGTGGTATGACCGTCGACTAACAAGTTAGAGTTCTCCAGTTCAATCCCAACGCGCGCACCTCTGAATTTTCGTAAGTTATATGCATCAACATCATCATCATCATCATTTCAGCCATAAGACGTCCACTGCTGAACATAGGCCTCCCCCAATAACTTCCAGATCGGCCGGTTGGAAGCAACCTGCATCCAGCAGCTATGTGCAGTTATGTGCATATTATAAACTAATTATCAGTTGCTAAAACGGTGACGAAAACATCGTGATGAAACCAGAACACCATGTCAGAGGCCTACAGGCGGTTTAAACTCTGACACCAGGTTCAACAACTACACGTTAAGAAGAAAGAAAGTCGAAATTTTATAGAAAGAATGTGGATCATAAATCTTTATATTAGAGTTAAATGATCCCCGCTACGCGATCACTGTAGCTGCATCCTTAATAAGGGATCAAGAGAAGTTTGCTCGCTGCCAACAAGACAATTTATTATGCGGACTACTCTGTAACTTGTTACTTTTCAACAACATGTGTTTTCATTGTTAACTTAAATGACATCGTGTTCTTAGTCGGATGTTAATGAATTTTAAACACTATAGCTCTTGTTTTAAAGTTTAATCATTTTGATGCTTAGGTAGGTTTTTATAAGCATCTTTAAGCTATTGCATAGCTTTTATCGCGGGCTTTGAGCGCGGCGACTGAATTAAAAAAATCCATAACGAAAATAAAACCTAACACCCTATATTACAGAATAATCAAATTGAGAGTTTAAAAAGGTTTAAAACCTTAATAAGGGTTGACACATTAAAAAACAAAACATTTAGAAATATAAACATTCGAATTTTTAAAAAATTAATATTTGCTTAGATTTTTCAAGCCGTGATTTTGTATTAAGTTTTTAAGCTATTGACTGCATAAATAAAAAATAAATACCTAATTATAATTGCATAAGTTGATAAAAAATGCTATGCAATAGCTTTACCGCGGCAGTTCCCGAGTGCCACACTTTTTTTTTATAGCATTTACGTATGCGATGTGAACATTAAAGTTCCAAGTACAAATCCGCGACCAACTACCCCCAAATCGCTCTAGTATTACGTGAGGGATTAAGGAGAGAAGACATAGTCTCAAACTTTCGCGAACACTCAACATAATGAAACAACTTTTTAACGGATATAATTCGCGTTTTTTATTTTGATAATACAATCCTGACGTTTCGAGTGCTGCAAAGTCAGGATTGTATTATCAAAATAAAAAACGCGAATTATATCTGTTAAAAAGTTGTTTCATTAAGGAGAGAAAAGTTGATCGAGGGGGAAGTTTATTTTTTGAAGAATCACTTGAATAATAATATCATTTAAATAGTTTCAAGTATTCTGACGCATATGAGAAGAGGCCTATGTGGACTGGTACAGGCTGTGAATGTATACAGGGTTATTTGTAAAACACCAGCATCCTTAAAAGGGGTCATTAAACTCATCATTATGAACTTTTACTACGGGACCAACCCTGAAATCGCAAAAAAAATCACTTGTTCCATACATTTATGTTCACATGACTCAACAAAATGTATGGAACAACTGTTTTTTTTATTGCGATTTCAGGGTTGGTCCCATAGTAAAAGTTGTTTATAATGATGAGTTTAATGACCCCTTTTAAGGATGCTGGTGTTTGACAAATAACCCTGTATATGTATAACTTTTCTCATACCACCTGCACTAGTGGTACTCACAAACCTTCAGATACAGGACCAACTCTCTTCAAAACGTTTTATAAAAGCCCGCCATCTGCAGTACAAACATTCCACGGCACCTAACTAACGAACTAGGTATGAACAAGAGAATTCCACACATGTTAGATCCACAATTCTAGTGATACAAACAGTGTGGCCAGGTATTTACGGTTTTATTTTGTATTTATACGATTTTCGGTGCGTGTTGAACCATAGTGAAGAAAACCTACTTGATACTTAACTTGATCTATTGATTTTCTTATCGAATGGTTGATGAACAACCTGGTGTCAGAGTTTAAACCGCTCGTAGGCCTCTGAGCCTGCAAGGCTTTACACACCGCTGAAAAATCTCTCAGGTGTGTTAGTTTCCTTACGATGTTTTGTTTACCATTTTAGAAAATGATCATTAATTTCTAATATATATGAAACAGTCCAGGCCAGCCACCTGAGGGCACCGATCTATCAACGTGACGTCGAGTATCGTCGGGCATGTCGCGTAAGAATTTATACAAACTTTTTTTTTTGCATGTGTCACGAGACGGTATGGTCCGGGGACCGAACGAGTGAGTGAATGGACACCATACGTTTAAAATAGGACTCAAAAACCGATACGCTTGAATTAAATTGCATCTTATTTTCTCTAAAACGTAGAATCCCGATACGCTTTAGAATTAATATCTAGCAACACCGTTCTCTGCCATAGATACTCCCCGGCTATCGCACGCTGAATTGTAATAAAACAAGTATCACCGGTAAATAAAAAGTCCACTCCTTTCAGTTCCGCGGTGGTCGATCCCGGATTTTTATTAAAGCCTTTTTTGCTAAAGATACGGGCTTTTGAATTTTTTTTAGCCAGATGTGTGTGCATGGCACGAAATAGGCTGACTGAAATTCGGAGGTATATGTTTTTTTTTAATGTATGTTGGTATGTGGAATTTTTATAGTTAGTAGTTTTTGAGCCGCGAATATTTGAGCAGAGTTGTGACCACAGATTTTTAATATATTTTTTTTTCATTTTTTGAAACATCTGTCTTCTATAAATATACATACATACATAGACTCACGCCGGTTTCCCAGAGGGGTAGGCAGAGACAACGGATTTCCACTTGCTACGATCCTTGCATACCTCTTTTGCCTCATTCACTCTAATCACGTTCTTCATACATGCTCGTCGGTTTAGGGTACTCCTGACCTGACCTTTCTCAAGGACATCCCCGACTTGGTCATAGAATGTTCGTCTTGGTCTTCCCCTTCCAACTGTACCATTCACCCTTCCCATGTACACTTGTTTCGTTAGTCTTCTTTCATCCATCCTTTCTACATGTCCAAACCACCTCAGCATTCCTTTCTCTATCTTACTGACTACATCCTCTTTCACACATATTATTATTAATTAATAAAAAATTAAGCCATCATGCGTTTGATCACGAATCCACCTGGTATAAAATGTTGTGATACTTGTAATCTACGATGGCTCCATCGTATGATAACCACACTTGCATTATTTTGAAGCAAGAAGATGGAAGTTAAATCGGCCGGAGTCGTCCCCCAGATACACCAAAGATCACGACAAAGTTTCTTGGCGAATTTTTGGCAAAAATTGCTTGCTTGAATTTTATTTAAATAGATTTTGATCAAGTTAATCCATTTCCAGCCACGTTCATTTGTATCATTTAGGGACAAAGATGGAAGCACTTGCCTACCATCAAAAATAGCTTCAACGCTGATCAAAAGCCTCTCCCAAGTGAGCCACAATACCCAGTCCAAAGCATTGCGTTTGCAGAATAGTATAGGAGCCATGCTAAGTTCAGCTCAAAGGCCGGCTCTGGCACCACCTTCTCTCAAATACATGCATGAAATAAGTTGCTTCCTGCATTATCTGTCTCCTTAGAGGTGGTTGGAATTATAAATTTCTCTAAGACGGGCTGTTTTCCTCAACCTCCATCTTTCAGTATTATGATTTTTTAATAATATTACTTGTGACTGTACGTGATCTATTATTCTCAGCTAACTGTAAATTATGGTAACCGCTTATCAACATAATAGCCTAGTGGTATGACTGTCGAATGACAAGTCAGAGTTCTTGAATCCGATCCCAAGACCTCTGACTTTTCGTAAATTATGTGTGTAGGTATTAAAAATTAATTATCAGTTGCTAAAACGGTGAGGGAAAACATCGTGATGAAACCAGCACCCCTGAGAGATTTTGAGAGATTTTTAATGGTGTGTAAAGCCATGTCAGAGACCTACGGGTGGTTTAAACTCTGACACCCGGTTGTTCATCAACCACACGATAAGAAGAAGAAGACCGCTTATCAACCAGGTGAGCCGTATGTATGTAAATTTATGTACCATCACAGAGTTGTAGAAAAATAAATCTTTTATCCATATTCCGTACATATCCAATAAATATATCTATTAAGTTTGAAGGGTTTCAACCATTTACCAATATTCTCTATTTAAATTTTAAGTCTCTCTATTTCACTGAGAACTAAAGCAAATAATTTTATTAATATTTAGTCCATAAACTGAGTTTATAACCGAGATTCTAAGCGGAATATCCAATGAACGTTGAGCTCTGTTTACCTATATTATCAAGAGGAAAATAGTTCAGCTCTTTTTGGATTGTTTCAAGTATCTATCGTAATGAAAAACGGAGAGACACGCCTATTAGTTTGAGTCCACTCAAGCAATTATGAAATTTATCAAGCTCTTTTAAGGTTAACTGTGAAGATCATTCAATTTTAATTTGATAACTTATTAAACTATTTAGTTTAAGATTAATCTTCTTGTTTTATCGTATAGTTTATGAAATACTAGTGTCTGAGTTTAAACTACTTGTAGGGCTCTGACATGGTTTAAATAACATCAATAATATTATGTGGTTTCTACCATTTTTTTTTTCAATTACGGGGGAAACCCTCAAAAGGCGCCCAGCTTCCGGGGAAAAGTCCGTGTAGTGTGGGATTATTACTTCACTAATAAAACCCCAGTGATCACCATCAGCACACGGAGGGAGGTCCTGGGTTGTCTTAAGAGATCAGCTCCCCAAAACTCCCCTAGAACACATCCCCGGGAAGTCTATAAAAGAGTCTCCTATGAGCCTCATGTTGCAAGACAGTATGTGACCACTGTGCCACCGTCGTCGTTTCTGGGGCTGCTGTGTGCAGACTAAATCCCCAATATGAGTACTCAGGACCCCAACTCTCTTCCTAATCGAACCTAAGACCAGTGACTTGCCTATCGACGGTCATATCACTAAGCTATCACTACATTAACTGCATATAAAAAATAATGTATAATTTGCAAATAATTCCATGATTATTATTGTGTATGTTGTAGTGCCCTAGCAGGGTTTATGTTTGAAACCATAATCATTGTAACAACTTGAAAGCAATAAGAAAAGAATATTTAATAAATCAATGGTGGTTATAGGTTCGAACCTTGTTCAACTACACAAGTAAATCTTTATTACAAATTTTCAGCTACAAGTTTACGAAACATACCCCATTAGAGTAAATTGCAATATTTACTCTAATGGGGTGTATTTTTTAAATCTGCAACAACCGTTCTTCAGCTGCATAATTCTGAATAGCATCACCATTTAAAATTGTATTTTCCATTACATCCCTAATAGTCACTCGGACTTTAGAATTGAATAGTAAAACCAATGCCGTCTCAACCAAGTTTAGTAGTGGAAGCTTTTAAAGCATGGCGGAATAATTACTCATTTCTCCTTATTAAGATTTGCTCGAAATAAGTTTCACAATTTTATAGAATTATCAGCCTAGTTTGGGAACTAGTACCAGTATTTTTTGTAGATACTTGATACGCTATTTTAAGCTCACCTCGTGCAAAAGTTTTTTGTGACAATAAACATTTTTATTTATTTATTTTATTATTATTATACAAGTAAGATAAAAGAAAAAAAATTGAAGGAAAAAGAGGTAGAAGACGGCAGAGAAAGACTTTTTTTCATCAAGTGAAGGAGAAAGTAGGAGTCATGACGTATCATGACGTATCAAATGACAAGCGGAAGATAGAGAGAGGTGGCGATTGCTCCACCGACAAGAGCCTAGCTCTTAAAAATAAGAGAAGAATATAAAAGAATAGAGCCTAATGAACATGTATTAGAAACTCTATACTTCTTATACAGTCGTGATAGCCTGGTGGTGGTGACCGTTGACTGGTAAGTCAGAGGTCTCGGGTTCAAACCCAAGGCGCGCACCTCTGACTTTTCGTAAGTTATGTGCGTTTTATAAATTAATTATCACTCTCCGTGCCTCGGATAGCACGTTAAGCTGTTGGCCCCGGCTGTCAATTGTAGAACTTTGACAGTCGTTACGGGTAGTCAGAAGCCCGAAAGTCTGACAACCAGTCTTACCAAGGGGTACCGTGTAACCTAGTACCTGGGTTGTGGAGGTCTGATAGGCAGTCGCTCCATGTAAAACACTGGTATTCAGCTGCATCCGGTAAGACTGGAAGCCGACCCCAACATAGTTGGGAAAAGGCTAGGCAGATGATGACTTCTTATACACCTATAGTTGTAAAAACCAGCCAAATTTTAGGAGGTAATAAGGTCCATTAAACTGAACAACTTTCCCCAAGAAATATAGGTCGAAATCTAAAAACAAAATTCAACTTTTCATACAAACGTGAGTCACGTGACCAGTCTCTTTGTATGAAGACAATTTTCGATTATATGTTTATGTCTTCATACTGAGACAAACTTGCAACAATAAATTGTATAGCTTGAAGGATTAGTTATAAAAGATTTTGGTTTAGGAGGTCGCCCGGCCGTAGGCAGTCCGTGCGAAACCGGGGCGGGTCGCTTTAGTAATTGTAAAATGAGATTCCTGAACGCCTAATCCTATCGCTTCAGGGTAACCGCGTACAAGCATAATGTTGTTAGAATATTATACACCCTTTACCCAAATCCTACGTCAAGGGCATACAAATATTGGAATGGGTACATAATATAAATATAACGCTACAATTAGTGTGGATTTCAGACAGGTAGCTAATCAAAGGTCAGAATTGGAATTTTAAATGGGCAAAAACCACATCCCATCTCAGTGTTCCTTTGGTATGTGCTCAACTTGGATACTACGGGTTCAAATTATGAATCGAGTTATGAGTGAAATGCTTTCGAGATTTTTTTTGATTGACCTTCTCCATTAGATGGAAAGGTCTTACAAACCAGGCAATAATGTCTATTTTGTACTCCTTTTCACACGTCATAGCCTAGTCTTCTTCTTATCGTATGGTCAATGAACAACATAACCTTTTATTGTGTGCCAGGGTAAAAAAAAATCTTGGATGTCCCCCGCCCCAGGAAAGGGAGGAGGGTGTCCGTCAGACTCATACTGACTAAAAACCATCCCGGTGTTGCCTCTTGCACGTGGGCTAGGGGTCGCGGTAGCATGCGCGAGGTGACAACGTAAACTGTGATGTACATAGCATGACATGCAATTGACAAGTTATCTGTACTAATATTATAAAGAGGTAAAGTTTGTTATGTATGTATGTCAGGGGTAATCTCTGGAACTACCGATCCGATCCTAAAAAATCTTTCACCAATAGGAAGCTACTTTATCCTTGAGAGCTATATGCTATTTTTTATTCTAAAAAAGTTGAGTTTTCAGTAAACAATAACAATATCTGTGATTCAAGTCAGAAAAAAAACAGGCAATCTGGCTTATCAACGTGTGTTTACGGGAAAATTTAATTTAACACGGACAAAGTCGCGGGGAACTACTAGTCATCTAATATAATAGAAAGGGAATTAAATATAATAAGTAATTATATAAAAATTCAATTTACATTGGTTTTCATTAATAGATGTCAAGATGGCTATTCATTATCTGTAATTAATTCCATCACGGTTCTTTCAAATTTGTTATGCGAGTTATTATTGTAGATGTCAGTCTGTTTTTGCAAGTAATTCGTTAAATTGCCTACATATTCTTAAATTAATAAATCAGCCTGTAACTGTCCCAATGTAGGACAAAGGCCTCTTCTCATATAGAGAAGGATTGAGCATTAATCACCACGCTAGCTCACTGCGGGTTGGCGATTTCAGCCCAGGTTTCCTTACGATGTGTTTTCCTTCACCGTTAGTCAGTGGTGTCTTATATTAACTAAGAAAGTACTTATGACATTGAAAAAGTCACATTGGTACGGTACAGACGCCAGCACATCAAGCTACTACAATCTGTCAGATTTGTTTAATAGATTTTCAACTTTATAGCTACAGCATAATGTTCAAGGTTGATTGGGAAAATTTGACAGTTTCGGGTAGCTTGACCTGCTGGCGTCTGTACATGGCAGGTTTCAACCCACACCCACGCGCTTGCAAAGCGGGTCCGTAACCAATGCGCCACCACGACATCTACATATTCTTACTTTAGGGTTATTATTACCAACAACGTAAGCACTGATAGCCTAGTGGTATAACCGTCGACTGACAAGTCAGTGGTCTCGAGTTCGATCCCAAGGCGAGCACCTCTGACTTTTCGTAAGTAATGTGCGTATTATAAATCAATTATCAGTTGCTAAAACGGTGAGGGAAAACATCGTGATGAAACCGGAACACCTGTGAAATTTTTCAATGGTGTGTAAAGCCATGTCAGAGGCCTACGGGCGGTTTAAACTCTGACACCAGTTTGTTTATCAACCATACGATAAGAAGAAGACCATCAATGTGAGTTCAGGTTTGTATTATGTCATAAAACTTGCTTTCGACTTCCAATAGTAGTTCTCCAACACGTTAATATCCATTCCTGTGCCGAAAGGGTCTGAGCCCTTTTCGTTGGGTCGCGGGGTGCTTGCAAAATTTACGATTTGCCTAGATTTACAGCCTTCATAAAGTATTCACTGCGCGGGAACATTTTGCTTTTTAAGTTTTGTTAGATCCTTGTTCAGTATGTAATGTAGACGTAACAATTTGCCGTTACGTTTTACCCTTAGTTATTTTAAATGGGTAAGGTCAGAGCTGAATTTAAATGTAGGTAATACTACTACTGTAACACTGGTAATATTACAAAAGGTAGTCGTGATAGCCTAGTGGTTGTGACCGTTGACTGGCATGTCAGAGGTCTCGGGTTCGAACCCAAGGCGTGCACCTCTGACTTTTCGTAAGTTATGTGCGTTTTATAAATTAATTATCACTTACTCCTTGCCTCGGAAAGCACGTAAAGCCGTTGGCCCTGCGCCATCGGCTCACATTCGATCGTGTCGGAAGGCCGTCCCATCGGACTATGAGAGTAAGGGAATAGCGACTGCCTATCTGATCTCCGCAACCCAAAAGGATATGATATTCTGAAGTTAGATTAATTGTCAGGATTTGATGAGGGTATTGAATCCCTTTAACGACTGTCAAAGATCTTCATGACAGCCGGGGCCAACGGCTTAACATGCTTTCCGAGGCACGGAACAGGTGATAATTAATTTATAATACGCACATAACTTACGTAAAGTCAGAGGTGGGTTGAAACCTGAGAGCTCTGATGTGCCAGTCAAACGGTCGTACCATTAGGTTACCAGGCTATAAAGCAGGTAAAAGTATAAATGTGTTAAATATATTGGATGTTACCTGAATAGAAAGGCCAAAGCCTTTGAAATTGAATTTCTGTCTAGTTTCTCTTTATCTGAACGTAAAAGCTGTATTTTCATTGTGACGTTTGAAGTTTGTACCTACCCTTTAAAGCGAAAATTTCGCTTGCGGGTGATATTCTAGTAATTGATAGATATTTTTGTTCCAGTTGCATGATAATTCAGCTTGTACGATTTGCTTGCCTTGCTACCACTAGCTCGCATAGCCTAGTGATACTGATAGCCTAGTGGTATGACCGTTGATTGGTAAGTCAGAAGTCCCAAGTTCGAACCTAAGGCACCTCTGACTTTTCGTTAGTTATGTCATCATCATCAAACTATAGCAGTTCACTGCTGGACTTAGGTCTCTCCCATTGCACGCCATTGAGCATGATTTTTGGCTACTCTCATCCAGTTCGTGCCAGCCACCTTGCGAAGATTGTCACTACACCTGAGGACGTCCTACACTACGTTTGCCGATCCATGGTCTCCACTCAAGAACTAGCTTAGGTACTCAAGTTGTGTATGTAGTAAGTTATGTACGTATTATAAACTAATAATCACCTGCTCCGTGCCTCAGAAAGCATGTCATGTCATGAAGATCTTTGACAGCCCTTAAGAGTCAGTATCCTCATAAAATAAGAAAGCGGTCAGATAGGCATCGCTCTTGTCTGTTTCTAAATTCATAATAAAAAACAACTTGCCAAGGCATAGAGTTTTGATATTTAAGAACACCCACCATCCCAAAAGACGACCTCAGCAACTGTGGCTTACTTAACATATCAATTAAACCACCCCTCATTACTTAAACTAATGATTATACGGAATCAACCCGTAAAACACATTGTGACCTACATAAGTACACTATACCATTCAAGTATAGTCCAATCCACTCGGAAACTAACATAAATCTAACTTAACCTGCGTTAACTTACGTCGGGCGTAAGTTTTGCCAACTTAATTCTAACTTTAACTTGAGTACGTACGTATAATGAAATTTTAGTGTGCCCGACCTCGGGGCACAGAATTGGCTCTTTTTACGTTAAATGTTGAAGTAGTTGTTTAAGAAAATTGTAGGAAAAGATTTTTACTAGAATATTAATGACATTGTAGGTAGGGTAGACTCATCTAATTCTGTGACATTCGTAATTTGGTAGTATTAACTTTGAGACCTACTATAAACACAGTCTAGATATCATACAGTCAGTCGACGCGTTTGATGTTTTCGAAAATGCCGACAACGTCTAGACATTCGTCTCGACGTAAAAAAGTGTTAGGGTTGACACGGGACTAAAAACAAAAAAAAATATCATTTATTTTCTTAACACGCAATAAACAATTAGCTAATCTATACGGAGTTCAAGCCCTATGACTAGACTGTTGCCCGTGACTTCGTCCGCATGTAATTTTTCTTTCCATAGGTACCTATATCCTATGAAAATCGATGTCTATCTTCTATTGGTCCCATGCTGTCTATGTCAAATGTAATTAACTTTGGTTCAGACATTCCCGTTCGGGTTACGGGAATTTTACGGGAATCACGGAAATTTTACAGAATTACGGGATTCTACAGGAATTACGATAACTTTACGTAATTGTAGGGGGGGGCTTTCGTGAATCTTACGGAATTTTGCGAGACCGCGGTTTTGACTTTATTTATATGAATGAAGGTAATTTTACGGGGTCTAGGAGGAGTTGCCAATATTACGGGATAAACGTTAATTTTGAAATCCAGTATGACGGATACGATTTTTGAAAAAATTCAACATGGGTATCGTTTTTGAGATTTTCGGGGATGGTGATCACGAATATGACATTAATTTAGAGATCCAAGATGGCGGACGCGAGTTTTTGAAAATAATCATTATGGGTATCGTTTTTGGGGTTTTCGGGGGTGATGTTTACGAAAATGACATTAATTTTGAGATCCAAGATGGCGGACGTGAGTTTTTGGTAAAAATCAATATGGGTATAGTTTTCTAGGTTTTCGGGGGCGGCGATAACGAATATGACATTTTTTTTGAGATCCAAGATGGCGGTTGCGAGGTTTTGGTAAAAATGAATATGGGTATCGTTTTCTAGGTTTTCGGGGGTGGTAATTACGAATATGACATTGATTTTAAGTTTTGAGATGAACAGTTTCCCCAAAAACCTCGAAGCCATACTGATTTTATTTAAAAAGTCAGATCTGCCATCTTGGATCTCAAATTGAATGTCATAATTGTAATCACCACCCCCGAAAACTTATAAAACGATACCCATATTGATTTTTACTAAAAACTCGCGTCCGCCATCTTGGATCTCAAAATAAATGTCATATTCGTTATCACCGCCCCCGAAAACCTATAAAACGATACCCATATTGATTTTTACCAAAAACTCGCGTCCGCCATCTTGAATCTCAAAATTAATGTCATATTCGTTATCACCGCCCCCGAAAACCTAGAAAACGATACCCATATTGACTTTTATTAAAAACTCGCGTTCGCCATCTTGGATCTCAAAATAAATGTCATATTCGTGATCACCACCCCCGAAAACCTATAAAACGATACCCATATTGATTTTTACCAAAAATTCACGTCCGCCATCTTGGATCTCAAAATTAATGTCATATTTGTTATCACCGCCCCTGAAAACCTAGAAAACGATACCCATATTGATTTTTACCAAAAACTCACGTCCGCCATCTTGGATCTCAAAATAAATGTCATATTCGTGATCACCACCCCCGAAAACCTATAAAACGATACCCATATTGATTTTTACCAAAAATTCACGTCCGCCATCTTGGATCTCAAAATTAATGTCAAATTCGTAATCACCACCCACGAAAACCTTGAAAACGATACCCATATTGATTTTTACCAAAAACTCACGTCCGCCATCTTGGATCTCAAAATTAATGTCATATTCGTAATCACCACCCCCGAAAACCTCGAAAACGATACCCATATAGTTTTTTTTTACTCGTATCCGCCATCTTGGATTTCTAAATAATTAATGTCAAATTCGTAATCACCACCCCTGAAAACCTCGAAAACGATACCCATATTGAGTTTTTTCAAAAACTTGTATCCGCCATCTTGGATCTCAAAATGAATGTCATAATTGTTTATAATCAACACACCCGTTGAAAAATTGAATCAACATTCAAAATTAAAATAAATAAAATGTGCCACCCACTAAAAACAAATGACGGTGTAGTACCCGAATGGAGTATGGAAAAAGGTACTGCCGGCCGCGGCCCCCCCTCCGTCCCCCGCTCCACATACCCCGCACGATTGCTCTGTCTAGACGTGTTCGTTGGACTACTGTAGGGAAAGAGCTCTTTATACTGTGCTATAAATATCTGTAAGTGGAATTCAGTTAGTAAAAAAGTTAATCCTACCAAATTAAGAGTGTCACGGAATTAGATGAGTTTGCTATACCTATTAAGGAAGTAAGTGGCTCTATTACGGATGGATTTATAGGTTCAAAATTAAATATTAAATATTTAATTTTGCCAAATCTTTTTTTTTCAAATTTTTCAGATTTGTTACAAACTAAAATATTGAAAGTAATTTTATCAAAAGTTAAGCACTTATGAATAGTCATATTTATAAATATAGGAGTGACTCTAGTTGCCAGTTCCAAGGGCAGCCTACCCTTCATGGAGAAGAACCAATCACCGCGCTCCGTACTCACAAAAGAAAATTATTTCTATACTTTTTCTTCCTTAATGAAAACAAAAGCAAGCTTACTACATAATAAGTTAATGTGTTAAAAAATAACAAAGCATATTGTAAAGGGTGCGCCTTGCATGCGGGGGGCACAAAAGGTTTAGTGATGTACCCAACGGTGAGTAGGAATATCGATTCTTTCAATATTTACTACTATCGGAACTTATCATCATCTGCCTAGCCTTTTCCCAACTATGTTGGGGTCAGCTTCCAGTCTTACCGGATGCAGCTGAATACCAGTGTTTTACATGGAGCGCTGCCTATCAGACCTCCACAACCCAGATACTGGGTTACACGATACCCCTTGGTAAGACTGGTTGTCAGACTTTTGGGCTTCTGACTACTCGTAACGACTGTCAAAGATCTACAATTGACAGCCGGGGCCAACAGCTTAACGTGCTATCCGAGGCACGGCGAGTGATAATTAATTTATAAAACGCACATACCTAACTTAAGAAAAGTCATAGGTGCGCGTTCTGGGTTCGAACCTGAGACCTCAGACTTACCAGCCAACGGTCTCCACCACTAGGCTATCACGACTCTCACTCACACTCTACTGCTATCGAAACTATGGAGTTGTATATTTTTATTGACTGACAAAGTCCACTCGTAAAAAAGTTGAAGTTTGATTACGAAAACAGCATTTACTAGGATTCCAATAAACTTTTTCGTACTTACTTATGAATGGCCAAATTGTTACATTGTTTCAACTTATACCGGGAATACCGTCGAAGCATTACCTACAATTTGGCAATTCAATTTATACGTTTGCTAAAAAGGTATTTCTTTCTGGTCTTATTAATACGTACAATCATTGGTATTGTATTATTCTGTCCTATAACCAGGACGTATCAATGCTAACATTGCTGTTTAAAAATAAAAATAAATGTAGCAATTATGAAGACATTTCTATTCTACCTTCTATTGATATTATGTTCCCTTTACGTCGAGTCTCTTACTACGTCATAGTATGAGAGTCGTCTCACTTTTATTATATCTAGGTATTATGTCAAACATATTATTTCTCCCTTTTGTTTTATTCCTTTTAAGTCGAGTGAAATCAAATGCCAAAGTAAAATCAGTTAAATAAGTTTTATATAAGATCAAATAAGATGCCATCACACTAACGCACCTAAACTTGTATCAATTTTTCAATCTGCTCTCATTACTATTATTAGGTAGGATATAGTCCAATTATCCTAACTTTCTGCCACCATTATCATAATTCTATCAAATCATCGATATCGATACTACAAAAACAGTAAACTGTCTCCCATCACTAGAGCTAGTTCATCGCACTTAATTACATTAGTCCCTCCGGTGTGGTCTGAAAATGAAAAGCTCAGAATTTAAATAAAATTATTGCCATTTTATGGATAACAGTCACTTGTTATTTTGAAGGCTATCGTTACACTGATGCGATCGATGACGTAAAATTGTATAAAATGACGTTTGACAGCTCGACTCGATTGAGGGAACTATGTTTTATGAATTTATGGATTTATTGATGTCCCATCAACGTCATCGGTTGGCGCTCAATATCGAGATTGATTGTTAGCCTACTGGCAATCACAATCTGTTAGATAGGACAATTTTCTAACTCGCAGACGGTTTGCAACGGCTATTTATGTAGTTCAGGGGTAAGTTGTAAATACACAGACTGTTTAATGTCCATTGGTATTTGCATAATCTTGCAAGTTGTGTCGGATTTAAACTTTGCTACTTATAAAAATATTTACATGAACCAATCTCAACGGATATTATGCTAGATATATTATGGTGCACAAGTGTGTGCGCAAATGCAGACGCACTCTCTATTCCCTCACTCTCATAGTCCGATGGGACGGTAATCCGACTCGACCGGAGAGAGATCAAGCGCAGGGCCAACGGCTTTACGTGCTTTGCGAGACACGGAGTAAGTGGTAATTAATTTATAACAAGCACATAACTTACGAAAAGTCAGAGGCCTTGGGTTCGCACTTGAGACCTCTGACTTGCCAGTCATCTATAATACCACTAGGCTATCACGACTCAGGTCATATCACTATGTATATCCGACATGTCGTCGATTGATAGTCAATCTATCGACGTGCAACGCTCGTATCAGTGTGACAGCACTCTTAGACCAAAGAGTAAACCCTCAATTAGGGTTAGGCTTTCTAAATGTTGATAGATATGCCCCCAGAGCTTAACCTTAATTTTGAGGGTTAAATTAAGATAGGATTAAAAATATAATTCAAGCTTTTTATTTGAAACTATCTTGGTCCCGCGGTGTTTTCTTGCTGTTTTTTTTTTGTGGGATAAAAAGTTCCACGAATATCCATTAATTCTCCGTTGCATGAAAGAAGCATAAACCAACATATAAACTTTTGGACTCACATAGACTCACGCCTGTATTCCCCAGAGGGGGTAGGCCATTTTTAAGCCCATGTAATAGGAGGCGAGCCTGTTGTCACTGGGCACAATTACAGACCCCGTGCTGCTATTGAGAATTTCCTAATAGAAAAAACCAATAACACTTTGCCCCGGGGATCGAACCCAGGATGTCGTGCCCAACAGTCGCGCTTGCCACTAGCTCAATAATATCTTGATGATGTTATTTCCTCACTCATTTATTCAACACTTCTCTAATTAGGTATAGTTTCCTATAAACTCACTTACACTCGAGCGTACTAATAACCAAAGCGCCTGACAGAAACTTACTAGCAAAATTGCACTGTAAAGTCATTGCTCTTCACTTTCATTTTATGACTAACCCGAAAACGGTAAAGTCCGAGTTTTATGCCCGTGACAGACCATCCAGCAAGTCGTTTATGGTCGGACCCGTATATCTTGGAGTAATAAAACCTGCATACAATTCCCACAGACCTTTGAAGGATTGTGATCCTTTGAAATAGTTGGGCTATAAAATAAAGATAGCTTTGGTCGCAATTTTACGTAATTTAAAATAATTGATGAACAACTTCAAAGTCTTCTGATGAGGCTTTAGTCTTCTCCTGACCGAAATGTTAGTTTCCTGGCGTGAGAGCAGGGAAAACAAGCGTATACCCTGTACTCCTGGAAGATGGCGTAGAAGAAAAGATTAGTTCATGAAAATAATTTTCAAATATAGGTAATATAGGTATGTCCTAGTAATATGCGAACAGACCAATCTTAATCTTAACTACCATATATCATAAGGTATCACTGAACTAATCACCCCGAAATTATTTGTAAAACACCAGCATTCTTAAAAGGAGTCATTAAACTCATCATTATGAACAACTTTTCTATGGGACCAACCTTGAAATCGCAAAAAAAATCAGCTGTTCCGTACATTTTGTTGAGACATGTGAACATAAAATGTATGGAACACTTTCAAGAATGCTGGTGTTTTACAAATAACCCTGTATAAGTTGTCAAATGTACAGAAACGGACATAGGGTACTTTTTATTCCGAATAAAGTACTGTTCCCAAGGAAAACAACAATAACGTTCTTATTATTATTAATAAACAAATATTATTATTATGATAATAGACGGAGTCTGGAATTGTGCCCGGTTAATGGCAATAGGCTCGCCCCCTATTACATGGGACTTATTACACAGCCGGCGAAACGTGGGTGTGCTACACACCTCTGCCTACCCCCTCTGGGGAATACAGGCGTGAGTCTATAAAAAAATAAATAATAGACGGGCGCCACGTGTATTTTAAATCATGATTGAATTTAAATTAGTATCAAATTCGAAATTAACGCTAAAGCTAATAATATTATTATTATTGATAGCTAACATAGCGCTATGGACGACTGTCCTAACTATTCTGAATGTCTATTACAACTTAAACCACTTTGTTAACAACATAAAGTCGTTGTAATATAATCTTTATTGCTAACACAATAAGGTAACAATGACTTTTATTGGGGTGCTTATATAATTTTGGTATAATGAGCTGATTTGAAAGTCCTTGTGTAGTCATTTGTAGAGTTCCATTTCTTTTATAAGATTGTGGATTCGTTTTTAATGGCGATTTTCTGCAAAGATATACACATTCTATTAGATACGTAGGTACAAGGTTCATTATCTGCCTAGCCTTTTCCCAACTATGTTGGGGTCGGCTTCCAGTCTTACCGGATGCAGCTGAATAACAGTGTTTTACATGGAGCGACTGCCTATCAGACCTCCACAACCCAAATACTGGGTTACACGATACCCCTTGGTAAGACTGGTTGTCAGACTTTCGGGCTTCTGACTACCCGTAACGACTGTCAAAGATCCACAATAATTGACAGCCGGGGCCAACAGCTTAACGTGCTGCACGGAGAGTGATAATTAATTTATAAAGCGCACATAACTTACGAAAAGTCAGAGGTGCGCGCCTTGGGTTCGAACCCGAGACCTCTGGCTTGCCAGTCAACGGTCTCCACCACTAAGCTATCACGACGATACGTACAAGGTAAGTATTGTATAAAAAAGAATGGACCCATTAGATTAGGGGCAAAATCATAATCAATTCGACAGACAAACGACAGAAATACCTTCATATCACTTTGCGTCTAGCAACACCAGCTGCAAGGCCGTCAAGGTGAGGGCCATCATGCCACATTGCTATATTGGCTGCTGGGATGATGGTCATCGCTATGGGACTCCACTGACTGCTTTCCATCAGGCAGCATGGAGTCAATTTGTGCGGCAGTAATAAAAAAAAAAAAAAACATTAGTCCGCTGCATCAAGACCACTTTCCACTCATTCTATTTATCGTGGTTATTATTAATTATGAACTTTAAATGTGCCGTGTGGTTTCCGGCCCGTGCCGTGTGGTTTCCGGCCCGTGCCTTGTGATTTCCGGCCAAAGAATAGAACCACCCCCACTCATCCCGTGAGTGTCGTAAGAAGCGACAAAGGGTAAAATCTGGAGGATAAGCACGGACAGAAGCATCCTACTGTGTAATAGCAACGGTCTGCTACCTATTGCGATCGCCAAACCTGCTTGCCCAGCGTGGCGATTAAGGGCAAAAATCTTCTAATAAGTGATGCGTATGAGAAGAGGTCTACGTCCAGCATTGGACTGCTCAGGCTGTGAATGTATGGACCTTAGAGTATATAAGAAAATATAGAGCAACCCTATAGAAGTATGAACTGTGAGCACGGGTATGAACAACGCGGCCGCGACACGAGCTCCGTTTGCGATCATACCTCGATCAACTGCGGTTCAACTAAGCTCCACGAGCGAAAACGTTAGATTTAGCTTATATCATGGTTATAACACTGCTGATTTAAATTTTGAAAAACGTCTAGAAAACATAATTTGAAGAAAATTAGATTTTAACATTTGTATGATGAGACCTGCTTTCGCTCCGCACAAGGCAATGTGGTTGACGTTATTACTCTATATTTTCTTGAATACTCTATGGTATGGACTTAAATTGAACCAGGTAACACTACCTATCTATTTGCAAAACCATTGCAAACCTCCAAAGTCCTTAAATCAAAATCTCTGCAATTCTTAGTCATGCATAATTCAGTCGGAAATGAACTTGAGACCACAGACTGCGGTCATTTTGTAACATTTACGAACCATTAAAACTAAGTGTGAACTAAATGGTCAGAGTACCTAACTAAAATTAGTTTAATATTAGTTTAAGTAATGTATTAAGGATCCTAAAATTACCGCCCTTTAAAAGTACACCATTACCTCTCCGCCGCCAACTCTCCCAGCCAGGCAAGTATCGGCTTCCCATGAGGCAATTGAAATATCTTATCGTCGAACCAACAACTTATTGTTGCCCGTTTGGGATTTACAAAGGCCATGTTTGCTTATTTATGCCGTATCTACCTGATCCCCTTGGGAAATCATTTTCTTAGCCATCGATGATCTTCCGACACGACCGAAGAGAGATCAGGCGCAGGGTCAACAGCTTTCCGAGGCACAGAGTAACTGATTATTAAATTATAATACGCATATAACTTGCTAAAAGTCATATCACTTACTAAAGCCGTTAGTCCCAGCTGTCATGAAGATCTTTGACAGTCGTTAAAGGGAGTCATTCAATTCAATTCAATTTCTTCATAATGGCAACTGAGTCTCGGTAATTTGACCCGGACAATTCTGCCAATGTCAGAGGTGATGGAGAAGCGTGTTATGACCAAGTGGAAAAGGGAGTCATAATTATGGCAATATTTTTTTCTTCTAAAAAACTTTAACTCCAATTCAACATGTCATAATTATGTAGAATATCAACATACATAGTATATACAATAACGTGAAAATCAAATTATTTCCGCCGCGTACAGTACAAAGCAGTAAATGAACTGTCACTCATGCTACCCAACTTTAATGATGTAATCGCTTTTCGTACGTAATTTTAATTCAGTGGAATTCGCGAGCGAAATTCAGCGGAGCGCGAGTGACTCCAGGGTTGAATGGAATGATAGAGTTTTTTAAAAAGTTTCCTTGTTTTAATTTCACGTTTATAGCACTGATAGCCTAGTGGTATGACTGTCGACTGACAAGTTGGAGATCTCGAGTTCGATCCGTATTATAAATTAATTATTAGTTGCTAAAACGGTGAGGGAAAACATCGTGATGAAACCAGCACGCCTGAGAGATTTTTTCAATGGTGTGTAAAGCCATGTCAGAGGCCTACAGGCGGTTTAAACCCTTAAACTTTGTCGAAACTAAACCTAAACTTTTTGTTAAACTTGAACCCTTAAAGTTAAAGTTATAGATTACTCGTATTTATGCCAATGTAGTTCTCTGACTGGTGGCTTTATCGAACAGACGGACTTGATGAAACTATAATATAGTTAGTAACGGTACTCTAAAAAGGCTTGTCTCTTTCTATCCTAAAAGTCAAAATGTCGTAGTAGAAAGGTCACAATGCCTACTTTTAAGGATTATAAAAACAATAACATTTTGTTGATACTAAGAATTGAAGACAGCCCACGCAAAGCTTTTGCGTAATTAACTATTCTAAGAAATTGTTGTCAGTCTTCTAATGAGGCCGCAAGTTCCAACTGATAACCAAATTCTTTGGAACACCCACACAATTTTTGATACATTTTTTTTTGTGGCTTTACGTGTAATTTATGCTGTGCACTTTTTGGTGTCCTGAAAATTTCCATGACTCATAGATTTTGCTGATACAGTCGGCAACGGTGTTAAGTTGGCAGAGACGCTGGCTAAGGTTGTAATTTTTTCAAGATGTTATTAATATAATTTCATTTTATTTTATTTTCTAAAAAAGTAAGACTGAAACCTGTACAAAACTAACCAATTTTGCACAACCACATGCAAACTTCTTTAGATAACTTCATCCCAAACTTGCGGCCCAGCCAACCTAACTCCTTTGCCGACTGTACCTAGAAAATTTAACTTTTTTTTTGTTGGATGATACGGTCAATCATAGAAATATCTTCTTTCCAATATCTTTGCGGTCAATGGTACTAATTCTCTTACACACGGTCTAAATTAATTTAGACGCCTTCTTTCTTTCTAACAAAAACCATTAGAAAAGAATAGAAGATTTTTAGAGTCTAACTAGTTCGTTTGCGTGATATCAACGAGAATTTAGTCGGAATTAAAAGTAAGCTGAGGTATCAACCCTATTCATCAAAATTAATTAATTAATTATTAATATATGAAAACAAATGAATTAATTACTTCCGCTACCTTTATGAGGTAGGTTTGTATGGTGCAAATACGGTATAAATATTAGTGATTGATCATCATCAGCCTGTATTAGTCTACTGCTGAACATAGGCCTCTCCCAATGCGCGCCAATATTGTGCGTTCATTGGACGCCACGCTGCAGATGGTTTCCCTCACCGTTATAGCAACTAATAATTAATTTATAATACGCACATAACTTACGAAAAGACAGAGGTGCCTTGGGATCAAACTCGAGACCTCTGACTTGTCAGTCGACGGTTATACCACTAGGCTATCAGTGTTCAAAGCACTAAAAAGCCTAAGCTTGGCGTAAAAACGTTGTTAAAAAACCCGTTTTTTAAAGCTTGATGTTATATCAAGCTCTATTGTCAGTTAAAAAAACATAGTAAAATAACCCAGGCTTCAGTTAAACATATTTACAAATAGTGTTAGGTAGTGGTAGTACGTCCCAATTCGCTTTGACCAGCCAACCGTTCACGTTATGGTTTTCAGCGCCGAATAAATTAGAACATCCAATTACTATGTGTTATGTGAATGCTGTGTTCGAAATTGAAGCGTTTGTGTATTATGGTGCTTATTTTGTTGTTTTTTAGATTAGTGGTCAAGCATGGTAGATAATCCTAATATTTAATAATCTATATAATAACCATGAAAACTGTAATGACATTGTAAATAATACATTTAGCGCTCTTCCCCCTCTCTCCTAACTAACTATGCTGTGCCCGACAGGGTCCATAATTGATACCTTATAGATCTATGTATACCAATCGATCGTTCGAGTCGTGATAGCCTAGTAGTGGTGACCGTTGACTGGCAAGTCAGAGGTCTCGGGTTGGAACCCAAGGCGCGCACCTCTGACTTTTCGTAAGTTATGTGCGTTTTATAAATTAATTATCACTTACTCCGTGCCTCGAAAAGCACGTAAAGCCGTTGGCCCTGCGCCTGATCTCTCTCCGATCGTGTCGGAAGGCCGTCCCATCGGACTATGAGATTGAGGGAATAGAGAGTGCACCTGTGTTTGCGCACACACTTGTGCATTATAATATCTCCTGCGTAGTTGGCTAGTCTCCGTTGAGATTGGCCGCTGTGACCGAAATTCGGTCAGGAGAATATTATTATGTATACCAAACTGTTATGTAACATTATGGAACGCAATAAAGAATTAAGAATTGAGAATTGACAATAAGGCCTACTAGGACCGATTAACAAAAGGTTTGTGGGGATTTCTTGTAGGAGTTTTGTACTATGCGAAATTTCCCTGTGGCTTCTTCTTCTTGTCGAGTCAAGACCCAATTCAAATTTTATTTCAGCTTGTGGCAACCTCAAATGTTCAATAACCTATGGCTGATATTTGGACCATCCTCGATATGGGACATTAAGGCGAAATTTTATCAAAATATTGGTGGAAAATATCTTTGCATCATTATCACCGAGTGGCTATTAATATCTCTAGGTATTAATTAGGTAGCACAAGTTTGGAGTAATGTAACTTAAGATAATGCAAAAACTATTGTGCGAACTTCAAACTATAGAAATAAGAACTCATTCCATTCCTATTCCATTCCATTCTTAACAGTTTAAGATTATGAAGAAATAATAAGGCATCAAAATGAATGGAATGAGTTCTTATTTCTATAACCCATATTTATATAAACCCAGTGGTTTGGATATTGCGAGGCTGCCTCGCGAGGCATGTGATTTTTGTCACGCGCGAGCGTGCTTGGTGTCAGAAAAGTGAAGTGCTAAAAAGGGCGCTCAGAGTAAGCAGTTTAGTTGCAAAAAACAGCTGCATACACAAACGCAGTTGCAATAAACGCATATACGCGTGGTCAAACATAAACTGACGCCTCGCAAGGCGTGTTGGCTATGTAGACGGAACTTGAGCATATTGCGAGGTCGCCTTTCGACAAAACGTTTACTCGAGCAGCCCCGTAACACAGTATAATAAATATACAGTACGGAAACTATGTACAAACCATAGAGTATTCAAGAAAATATAGAGTGATAACGTCAACCACATTGCCTTGTGCGGAGCGAAAGCAGGTCTCACCATAGAAATGTTAAAATGTCATTTTTTCAAATTAAGTTTTCTAGACGTTTTTCAAAATTTTACTCAGCAGTTAACCATGATATAAGCTAAAATGTAAGTTTTTCGCTCGTGGAACCTAGTTGAAGCGCAGTCAATCGAGGTATGATCGCAAACGGAGCTCGTGTTGCGGCCGCGTTGTTCATACCCGTGCTCACAGTTCATACTTCTATAGGGTTGCTCTATATTTTCTTATATACTCTAAGGTACGAACGCTCGAAAACAGCACACTCACATATACATGCACAACGCAATATTACGCATGTATGTCAGAGTGCGCCGTTTTTGGCGTTTGCACGTAGTTTCCGTACTGTATATTTATTATACTGTGCCGATTTTTAATAGAGAAAATCAAAATCCTATAACTAGACAACTTAATTATTACTTAATACGCCTACCTAGTATCAAAGTCAACCACAAACAGTTTGAACTCATGCGATTGTAAGGGCGTCTGATCGATAGCAATTGAATCAGGCATTCAGTAGGGTTGTGAATTTTGTATGGACCAATTCAGGTTACAATCACACGGAAACCACTCTGAGGTAATACCTTTTAGTTAATTTCTATGGTGTATAATGGTTTGTAGTGGTTTAAGTTTCCATTTAGAACGAGAACATCTTCGAGAAAATCACTGTCCTTTTTATAGTAACTATCCTAAATTGTCAGATACATAAGTAAATAATTATTAACCTGTTTTGTTATGTACTATTAATGTATGTGATGTAGCTGTACTTATTAATAAATAAATAAGTAACGATGTGGCTACTGTGGTACTTATTAAATAAATAAATAAGTAACTAGTCGTGATAGCCTAGTGGATTGACCTCTGACTTGCAAGTCAAAGGAACAAAGGTTCAAACCTCAAACTTCTGACATTTCTTAAGTTATGTGCGTTTTATAAATTAATTATCACTTAATCCGTGCTTCGGAAAGAACGTAAAACTGTTGGCCCTGCGCATGATCTCTCTCCAGTCGTGTCGGATTGGCGTCCCATGGGACTATGAGAGTGAGGAAATAGAAAGTGCAACTGTGTTTGCGCACACACTTGTGCACTATACCTAATATCTCCGGAAATTCGGTCAAGAGGACATTTTCACGCCAATATTCTGCGAGAGGGTGGCGCTATCCCCAGTCGAACTACCCCATTTCAGCCGATGGCGTTTACCACGATGTTTCTTTCTGTAAATCCATTTCTCATCTAATATTCTCTTATGACCCTACAATCTTAACCCTTCCCGCACTTAAGCTTAGTATTACGAACAAAAGAATCATAATATTTGGTAATGGGACAGCAAAAAACTATGACTACGTCAGAGGGACCAGGGGTCTGAATATTTTAGCTATAGGTCGCCCTTTACACCTCATAAACGTCGTGCGAGCATCGCAAAAACTATCATAATTCATACCAGGACCGGCTGTGATTTGACTTCGCCGTTAACACAGAGTTGAGAAGGGTTAGAGGTCGCGACAAGTGAAAAAGCTAATGTTTTTGTGCTTATGAATGTGTTTTCGGTATGATTATTATAGAGACTTGTAGGCTAACCAACGTTGTGATGTATGCTGTAAAGAAAGAGATAAATCATTTATTTTCACGCATAAAATTGGGCACATACTGAAAACAAAAAGTAAAAGTAAATATTTTTGTGAATTTTTTACATGTTATAGCACATGATAGCTTATTAAATATAATTATTTAATAAGAAAATTTGAAAAAACAACTGATACGGATGGGATTCGAACCCACGATCTTCGACGTACCGTGTCGACGCTCTAACCGCTGAGCCACCGTATCCCACCAGCACCAGTCGAAATTTCAAATCTCTTTTACACGCCTAGGGCGTGTGGCGACATCTATCGGAATACATTACGTGAATTATCGAAGATCGTGGGTTCGAATCCCATCCGTATCAGTTGTTTTTTCAAATTTTCTTATTAAATAATTATAGTAAAAGTAAAATTATACTAAGACTGAAAATCCATCTGGTGGGTGGGTGACGCACTAAAATCACTCTTATAATAAACAATATTAGAATTATGACTATTCATAAGTGCCTAATGGTCTACATGAATAAAAATATTTTAGATTTTGATTTTGCATTGTGGTTTAGTAAATATTTATTAGTCTCATAAAGACATTGAGATAGATAGTTATATTTTTAATTTTATCATTTTTATGCTGTGATTTCATAGACTTAAAGGCCTTGTTTCACAGTCTTTTCAGCTCTGCTTAGTAGGTAAATTAAAAAATGGAAAAGAATTTAATATAAAATTTTCTTTCAGATAACTAAATGACAATTTACACTGGAGCGGTGGAACAGAGCTTCAAGGAAAGTTGTAAGCAGCGTGTTTTAGCAGAAAACCGAGGATTTATTCATTTAAACCACTAAAAAACACATAAACTTCTACGCTTTTATGATTAATAGGTGATTAACAGGTAAATGACCGATAAGCATAGATTAGCATTTTTGCCCGTATTTCATCTTTATTCTGATGAGGTAAAAATTTACTTAGTTTCAGAGAGGCCGGGGTTTATTATGGGTCGTAAATTAACTATCAGGGTAAAAAACATTTCAAGGAATATACAAGATGGATTTTATTATAATTAGGTAGGTTCTTTGGTAGAATTGAGGACTATTGAATATGGAAAACAATTTCGAGAATTGAGGATAGTATAATTTAATTAATAATTAATAAACAGCTTGTTGGTATCTACACCTACTTTCTTCTTCTTAGTAAGTTATGCCTCTCTATTACTGAAGGTTGGAAGTCACTTTTAAAAAAAATCTCAGTCTTAATATTTTTTATGAATTTTTTACATAATAGCTTATTAAATATAATAAGCTAACACTGCTAACATATTAGTTGTTTTTCAAATTTCTTATTAATTAATTATATTTTCTTGGTCTTATTAAGGTCCTACAGGCAGGCACTGGACGTGGCTGCGAGGCGAGTTTGCGGTACCCGGACCCGTCCGATACAGTGCGAGGAACACGCAGGGGGGAGACGTTTTTAGTGGGTGCGAGCCCCACATAACCGTACGTCCTCGGACGTGCGGTATGCGGAAGGCATTTTTTACTCTCCCCGGCCACAAAAAAAAAAAGGTCTTATTAAGGTACCTAACTCACTCGAAATTACTAAGTATATACTACCTACTTTTGAAACATTAAATTTTTGACTTTTAGAACTCAAATACAGAAAACCAACATATCTGAGAGACTTTTCAACGGCGTGTAAAGCCATGTCAAATGCTTACGGGTGGTTTAAACTCTGACACCAGGTTGTTCACCAACCATACTATAAAGAAAGACTGGATATAAAATGGATGTTAAAAATAGGCCCAAAAAAACTAGTCGGGTCTATAAATCGATTGGTCTGTATTACTAAAACTGTTACAGTTGTTGAACAATGGAGTGAAAAAAGTTAGGCAGTCCTTTTATATGATTTGCAGCTTTGACCTCTTTGTAGAGACATAAAATATTATCTGTATTATATATTACATAGAGGTTAGGTTGGAGTTTTTTTTTTCGATTAAAAAACATGGGCATAAAAATTAATGGCTCATAAACTAAAGGTTCGTTTTTTAATTTTGTAAAATTAAGGTTTAATTGATGGTAAGTGGTAGGTATTAGAAGGTACCTGACAAAACTTTGCCGCAAAGCGCTTAGCGGCAAAGTTTTGTCGGGTGACTAGTGAGTGAGGTGACTAGTGGGGAAGCCTCCTATCTGAAGCACAGAAGCAATCAGAGGGCTCAAGTTCAAACCCAAAGCACGCACTTCTGACTTTTCGTAGGGTATATGCGTTATAAAAATTAATTATCACCTGCTCCGCGCCTAGGAAAGCACGTCAAGCTGTTGGCCCCGGTTGTTATAAAGATCTTTGACAAGCAATAAAGCAAGTCAGTACCCTCATAAAGTCCTGACAACTGATCTTACTTTAGAACATCGTATCCCTTTGAGTTGCGGAGGTCAAATAGGCAGTCGCTGCGTAGAAAACTTATATTCAGCTGCATCTGGTTAAATTAGAGACCGACCCCAATAAAGATTGGGAATAATAAGACTAGGAGGATGAGTTATATCTTTAATTATTGTTTTCTTTATTCAAATTGAAAGCGATTATTAATTAGCAAAGAAAATTTGTTCTGTATTTACAATAATTCCTAGACTCACAATTTATTTTACAAAACAATATCATACTGACTACTTTGAAACATTTATAATTGGGTTTATAACAATGCCGTGATGCCCAAAAAACTTTAAACCGCTAACAGATGTTAAAAACAATTTTGAGAATTGAGGATAGTATAATTTAATTAATAATTAATAAACAGCTTGTTGGTATCTACACCTACTTTCTTCTTCTTAGTAGGCCTCTCTATTACTGAAGGTTGGAAGTCACTTTTAAAAAAATTCTCGGTCTTAATATTTTTTGTGAATTTTTTACATATTAGTTTATTAAATATAATAAGCTAACAGTGCTAACATATCAGTTGTTTTTTTCAAATTTCTTATGAAATAATAATATTTTCTTGGTCTTATTAAGGTCCCACAGGCAGGCACTGGACGGGGCTGCGAGGCGCGTTTGCGGTACCCGGACCCGTCCGATACAGTGCGAGGAACACGCAGGGGGGAGACGTTTTTAGTGGGTGCGAGCCCCACATAACCGTAAGTCCTCGGACGTGCGGTATGCGGAAGGCATTTTTTACTCCCCCCGGCCACAAAAAAATAAATAAAAATAAGGTACCTACCTACTTAACTCACTCGGAATGACTGAGTATACCTACCTACTTTTGAAACATTAAATTTTTGACTTTTAGAACTCATGTGCGTGTTACAAATTAATTATCACTTACTAAAACTGCCTGACTTGACTTGACTGCCTCGTTGGTCTAGTGGTAGCAAGCGCGACTGCTGAGCACGAGGTCCTGGGTTCGATCCCCAGGTCGGGCAAAGTGTTATTGGGTTTTTCCATTAGGAAATTCTCAGTAGCAGCACGGAGTCTGGAATTGTTCCCGGTTAATGGCAATAGGCTCGCCCTCTATTACGTGGGACTTATAACATAGTCGGCGAAACGTTGGTGTACTGCACACCTCTGCCTACCCCCTCTGGGGAATATAGGCGTGAGTATAAAAAAAAAATACTAAAACGGTAAACAGAAAACCAACATATCTGAGAGACTTTTATAGACTAAGACTAATAGAATAAGACTAGATATAAAATGGATGTTAAAAATAGGCCCAAAAAAAAAACTTGTCGGGTCTATAAATCGATTGGTCTGTATTACCAAAACTGTTACAGTTGTTGAACAATGGAGTGAAAAAAGTTAGGCAGTCCTTTTATATGATTTGCAGCTTTGACCTCTTTGTAGAGACATAAAATATTATCTGTATTATATATTACAGAGAGTTTAGGTTGGAGTTTTTTTTTTCGATTAAAAAACATGGGCATAAAAATAAATAGCAACTAAAACTTCTTTTTTTAATTTTGGAAAAATAAGGTTTTATTGATGGTAAGTGCTAAGTATTAGAAGATTTAGAAGGGACCTGACAAGACCGGACAAAACTTTGCCGCAAAGCGCTTAGCGGCAAGGTTTTGTCGGGTGACTAGTGAGTGAGGTGACTAGTGGCGAAGCCCATGTCAGAAGCACAGAAACAATCAGAGGGCTCAAGTTCAAACCAAAAGCACGCACTTCTGACTTTTCGTAAGGTATATGCGTTATAAAAATTAATTATCGTCCGCTCCGCGCCTCGGAAAGCACATCAAGCTGTTGGCCCTGGTTGTTATGAAGATCTTTGACAGTCGATAAAGGGAGTCAGTGCCCTCATAAAGTCCTGACAACTGACTTAACTTTAGAACTTAGGGTTTCGGAGGTCAGATAGGCAGTCGTAGAAAATCTATATTCAGTTGCATCTGGTTAAATTAGAGACCGACCCCAATAAAGATTGGGAATAATAAGACTAGGAAGATGAGCTATATTTTTAATTATTGTTTTCTTTATTCAAATTGAAAGCGATTATTAATTAGCAAAGAAAATTGGTTCTGTATTTACAATAATTCCTAGACTCAAAATTTATTTTACAAAACAATATCACACTAACTACTTTGAAACATTTATAATTGGGTTTATAACAATGCCGTGATGCCCAAAAAACTTTAAACCGCTAACAGATGTTACTATGAATTTAATTTGCACCATTTGTAAAATTATTTGTACATTTCAGCCTATTCCATTTTGATAATATATCTGTAAATGTAGGATTTGTAGATACGTTATATGGGATCGCGGTTTTAAGTGATTCAATTAACATTAATGGGTGCACTGCGTCATGGTGGAAATAGGCATTTTACTATTGTTGGTTTTTTGTTTATTTTGCTTGAAGTCTCAACTACATAATGAAACAACTTTTTAACGGATATAACTCGCGTTTTTATTTTGATAATACAATCCTGACGTTTCGAGTGCTTTGCAGCACTCGTAGTCGCAGGCAGACTGTGCTGCAAAGCACTCGAAACGTCAGGATTGTATAATTATCAAAATAAAAACGCGAGTTATATCCGTTGAAAAGTTGTTTTATTATGTTGAGTGTTCGCGAAAGTTTGAGACTATATTATGTCTCAACTACAGAACATATTGTGTGTATATTCTGCTCGTAATTGATTTTTTCTTTTTTACTTAACTTCAGTGCTTGCTTCCCAACAACCCAGGCCTCACCTCTGACTTTTCGGATTTATGTGCGTATTAGAAACAAATTATCACTAGCTAAAACGGTAAAGGGAAAACATCGTGAGGAAACCAGCACACCTGAGAAATTTTTCATAATCATCACCATCATCAGCTTGTCCACTTCTGAACAGGCCTCTCCCAATGCGCGCCACTTTTGTTTTGTTTTGAGATTTTTCAACGGTGTGTAAAAGCCTTGTCAGAAACCTACTGAGCGGTTTAAACTCTGACACCAAGTTGTTCATCAACCATACGATAAAGAAGAAGAAGATGAGTCGTGATAGCCTAGTGGTGGTGACCGTTGACTGGCAAGTCAAAGGTCTCGAGTTCGAACTCAAGGCGCGCACCTCTGACTTTTCGTAAGTTATGTGAGTTTTATAAATTAATAATCACTTACGCCGTGCCTCAGAAAGCACGTAAAGCCGTTGGCCCTGCGCCTGATCTCTCTCCGATCGTGTCGTAAGGCCGTCCCTTCGGACTATGAGAGTGAGGGAATAGAGAGTGCACCTGTGTTTGCGCACACACTTGTGCACTATAATATCTCCTGCGTAGTTGGCTAGTCTCCGTTGAGATTGGCCGCTGTGACCGAAATTCGGTCAGGAGATTATTATTATTATTATAAAGAAGAAGAAGACGGGTTGACGGGGCTGATATTTTTTTACGACCAATAAGTTTGTCCGAAATATTTAACTTTATACTAGGTGTACTCCTTTATAACCCTCAAAATGTACAGGCAAAGATCCTCGCTGACATAACTCCAAATCCTCTGAGTAATACTCACGGGGCATTTTACAGTTAATCTCCTCATCACGACCTTCGTTGAAACGGCTTAGCCCGTTAGCAAAAATGTTAAGTAAAGGCTAGGGCTAACTGTGGCGCAAAGGTCGGCTGTCTGGTGTCAAGTGACATTTTACAGGGGTGACGCATTCCTGAATGTTGTAGGTAGTTAAGTTTTTTAGACATATGTGAGGTTCACTAAATTTATTATTAAATTTTGTGGTCTTGATACAACAAGGTAGATAAAAGAATTTAATTAGGTTAGAAAATAATGCTTAGTAGTTTATTGTATGGTATTAGCTTATTAATAGTCTAACGGATTAAGTTGATCACGATTGACACAATCGTTAATTAAACCAGCTTATGTTAATTGTAAACAAAAATTTCATATAATATGATTTTTTTTATAATCTTTGAACTTTGTAATTGGCTTTAACATGAAAATTAAACTGCTATAAAATAATTTTAAAATCAAAGTCAATTAAAAGATTAAGATTGAAAGAATCTCATACCCAACGCAGAACATTATTTAAAACCTCGGTAGGTATATAATTTTACAATTAACAAAAACCCAAATATACCTACCTAACCACATTTTAAGACTGCAAAACGATACCAAGCACATAATAAAACGATTAATTTCTCAAATCTGAAACAGTAAAAAACAATAAAAAGTATAACATTACCTACATACAACATTAATAAAACCGAGAGTATCAACACAACGGCATCCGATTATGGGATTATTAAAAAATATTTCTGTACTAAAAACATAGTCACGCCAAAAGCTTAAATCACAGAACATAATTATATTTTAATTAACATTTTGTTTCGAAAACTTCCATATTTAACTTTCTCAAACTCAAAGGTTCACTTATCGATTTGCAAAGCCGTAGAAACTTTGTCTAATGCCGAATTTTAATGTTTGTTCCGTCACACACCCTTGTACCAACCCTTTTTTAATTCATAGCAGCTTTCCTGCGAATGGGGGAGTTATATTTGGTCCGTTAGTACTTTGTAGGTAAAATAATATGCATTGTTCTTTTGCCAGTAACTTTATATGTAATTTAAAAGCCGTTATTAATTAAAAAATCTACTGTTGAATTGTACTTAAGGATAAAGTCATTTAGGCACATATTAATGACTAGCTGTTGCTTGCGACTTTGTCCGTGTGAACCACACTAAAAAAAACTTTAAAAAATAGCCTATAGCACTCAGGAATAATGTAGCTAGCTATTAATGAAAGAATTTTTAGGATTGGACTGGTAGTTCTGGAAATTACCCCTAACATACATACATAAATACAAACTTTACTTTTTTATAATATTAGTATAGATAAAACCGAAAACTTAAATAATTTAGAAATGAAATAACGAATAAGCTATAAATAAAAAACTAAAATAAATACAAATCTTAGGAGATTGTAGATAGTCCTGGTGACCCGTTTTGTAAGCAGTCTGGGTTCGAACCTAGCATATACCAATGTCTTATGTTCTTTCTATGTTAAACTAAGACACCACTGACTAACGGTTAAGAAAAACATCGTGAGGGAATGGATAGGAAACTAAACCTAATGGTCTGAAATCGCCCATACGCAGTAAGCTAGCGTGGTGATTAATGTTCGATCCTTCTCTGTACTGTTACTGCAATGTAACTTTTATAAAGGGCTTGCATTGTTGTTACTTACTAGGCACGCCACTGCCATCAGGCATATTAGTTGGATAAGTAAATATTGGACCTACCATAACATCTTCCATATTAAACCTTTCCCCCATCAGCCCGTATCAAAATATTGTTACAATCTTCAAGCGAAAATAAAATACGCTCTAGGTTATTTCCATCACACTAAAATTACTACCACTCAGCCTCCATACATCAAATCATTAATAACTTGCAGACCTGTCTAATAAAAGCCCATCTTCGCCGCAACAATAACAGTATAGCTGTCTCTTTCTAACCAAAAGAATAGGTTTTGCTGTCTCCCTCGTCCGCACTCGCTGATCAAGCTTTTCTTGATTCGATACAGGTGCATTGTAGTATATGTAAAAATTTTGTATGCTTTACAAATCTATTTCTATTTCAATGGTTTACTCCAAACCATTTTGGTTTTGTGTGTGCAATATAAAAATTACCTATTCAAAACTGCTAATACTTTATCTGTGCCGTGTAGTTTTCGGCATAAGAATAGAACCACCCCTACTCGTCCCGCGGGTGTCGTAAGAAGCGACAAAGAGAAAGATCCGGATGATGGGCAGCAGCATCTTTCTGTGTATAAGAGCAATCTTTTGCAGGCTACTGCGATCGCCAACCCGCTTGCCCAGCGCGGTAATTATAGGCAAATAACTCGAATGAGTGCACAGAAGTTGTGCGCATTGATAGAGCCTATGTTTAGCAATGGACTAATATAGGCTTATGATGATGAGATAACACGTGACAGTAATAAGTAATGATGTTATTGCTTGGTCATGACAATGTAAATAAGCGCAAGTTAGATAGAGCTTCTACATCAGAATTTCAAAATAACACAAGCAACTATCTATCAACATACCATGGAAGCTAATACAAGAGAGTAATATAATTATTTAATAAAAAAATTGAAAAAGCAACTGATACGGATGGGATTGGAACCCACGATCTTCGGCGTACCGTGCCGACGCTCTAACCGCTGAGCCACCGTATCCCATCAGAATCAGTCGAAATTTCAAATTACGTATCCGACTCAGTGCTTCAAACTTTGCAGTTTTTAGAAGGCACTGATACGATAATTATTACCAATTATCTTAATATTTTTGTGTTTTTTTTTAAATTCAATAAAATTACTAGATAGTTAATTATAAATGACACAGCAAATTTATCTTAAATGCTTACATATACTGCGCTCTGCGGTTGACCTTGCGTAACTGTGAAGGATCAAGTTTTTATCATCGCCACAGCGTATCCCTGTCATGCCTGACGGGTTCCGTATCGTTTTATTTTGATAAGACTAGCTACTTACATTCCTAAGACTATTTGCAGCGACAGTTTTATGTAGGCGATGTAGTATTGAGTTATGATAGAGTATTTTTGTACTGTGCAGTCTAGTAAATATTGGTGTTTTTTTAAATCGTAAAGCCTTTGGTCTCGTATGTACCTAATTAAGGTGTTTGTCGTATGTTTAAGTCCGCCTTTGTATCTATATGTTTGCCAAGATATAGTGCAATAAATAAATATTGTAAGTAGATACTACAGTTTGGCAAAAAAGAGTCTGGAAAAATTAGAGGCGCCACTGGCGCACTTCTAATTTAAAATTACTACAATTCAAAATTTGCAAGTTATTTGGTACTTAGATATGACGAAAATTTTTGTCATCTAATATTTATGTTCAAATAAATCACTTTTAAGTTAATTTAGTAACTTAGTTTACTTAGTTTTTACCCGACTGCGGCGAAGCCAAAAAGGAGGGTTATGTGTTTGACCTGTATGTATGTATGTCCGTCCCTATGTTCCCTCGTAACTACTAAACGGCTAAAGCGATTTTGATGAATGATATGTCGTTGGATATATACAAATTAAAAAAAATCGATATGGCAGATTTTTGGCGCCAAGAGGTGTGATTAATAAAAAAAAAGTCCCCCCAAACCAATCGTAAGGGGTATCAAAATGAAGAGTTTTAAAAGGTGATTACAAAAATATATACAACTTATATGTTTAAACTTGATATAGCCCGCGATTTCGTCCGTGAGACCTACAGGAACTATGCATTTTTTCGTGATAAATGATTGCCATTATATAATATATAGTACATACATAGTTTAACGACTATATTATAATATAGTTCTTAAACTATCTCTTGGGAAAAAAAATATTATTAAAAAATAAAAAACCCGACTGCTAACTAAAAAGATAGAAACAAGATGGTTATAGATAGATCATACTTTACACAGTGTTCACAAACGCAGTCGGAGGCATTCTTTAGGTAATAGGGTTTAGAGAGAGAGAATGAATAGTTAATGCCTCCGTCTGCGTTTGTGAACACTGTGTAAAGTATGATCTATCTATAACCATCTTGTTTCTATCTTTTTAAGTTAGCAGTCGGGTTTTTTATTTTTTAATAATATTTTTTTATTTTTGTTTCAGCTGTCACCGCAAAAAAAAAAATCGACAACCCCATAAAATCCTGAAAGCGGGTCTAACCTCCATTTTGGTAATATGGACAGCTCCATAAAAATATATCATTATATCAAATACAGCTAGTATTTGATTTGATTGTAAGCCAGTAACAATAAGTTTGCAAATGATACGTTTAGGTCGATGACGTTTCAGGTGTCAGGTCAAACAATTTTTTTTAATCTGTAAAAAACAAGCCTGTAACTGAGCAAAGGCAAAAATTCAGAATCAGAAGGATCGAGCATCGCTCAACCCGCTAGCACACTGCGTATGTTAGCGAGGTTAAATAAACAAGAAAACAAAAACAATTATTAACTGACAAAAACTCTTACCTGAGTTTCTACGAAAAAAAAAACGACATTTAATACGAACTGAAACCAAACAAGACCATTTCTGTAGCCGAAGTTCTCAAAAACTTTTGGACATCAAATTATAATTATAAAATTTGTTGACGTAACCGGTCGGGTACCAGGAACTTCAGAACTTAGGAACAACAAAGTTCTGTTTAATCAAAGCAAGCTGAAAGATTGTACAATTGACTATTAAGTTAACTAACTTATTGGTGTTTTACAATTAGCACGGGCTGGAGAAAGACAATGTAATCAAAGGGGCTCATCTCATCTGTCTAGCCTTTAGCCTTTTGTTGGGGTCGGCTTCCAGTCTTACCGGTTACAACTGAATACCAGTGTTTTACATGGAGCGACTGCCATCAGACCTCCACAACCCAGATACTAGGTTACACGATACCCCTTGGTAAGACTGGTTGTCAGACTTTCGGGCTTCTGACTACTCGTAACGACTGTCAAAGATCTACAATTGGCAGCCGGGGCCAAAAGCTTAACGTGCTATCCGAAGTACGGAGAGTGATACTTAATTAATTTATAATTTATACTATTCTCAGAAAAATTTAGTGTATGCAGTACACCCACGTTTCGCCGGCTATGTTATAAGTCCTATGTAATAGGGGGCGAGACTATTGTCATGAACCGAGCACAATTCCAGACTCCGTGCTGCTACTAAGAATTTCCTAATGGAAAACCCAATAACATTTTGCCTTACCCAGGACCTCTTCTTTTTCTACAGAACTTCAAACTTTAAAATAAGGCAAATTAATAATATCCGAACCTAATACAAGGCGAGCATTCGTTTATTTCCACATTTCTTAAATAAACAAACATGTAAGTTTAGAAATTTTAATGAATTCCCGAGAATACGTTAACCTACTTACTTGACACGAAGGTTGAAAAATTTTTCCCCAAAAAGAGTTATAATTTCAAAGAAAGTGTGTTTTTCGTAGTTTCATTTTTCATGATCATTGTAATTATTCATTTTTAATTAAGTACCTACATAATTAAATTCAAAAGTTTACTGTATTTTTTTAAGGAAATGAAGGAAGTTTATGACAATGTGAGGACATTTAATTTGTATTCTTTTGAGTAATTCCAAAGACAGTTCCAAATTTAAAAGTTTTTTTGTAGAGCGGCGACGTTGTGGAACGGTTTTAAATTTAGAATTTTATGACGTTAGTATGGCTGGAGTGAAAATTATGATGGCCAGTCCAATTTCACATTTCATTTATTTCAGTAATAAAGTCGAGTAATTGAAATAGGTTTTAAGTGGGATATTAAAAGTAAAATTGGGGCACCTATCATGCAAAAATCTTAATTTTAAAAAAGCAATAAATAACATTACAGAGTTTCAACAAAAATCGATGTTTGATCGGTTTTCATTCATTAAAATTGCCAGTCATCATAAAATTTCAATTTCATTAAATTTCAATCATTAAACTAAACCAGCGTGTAACTGTCCCACTACAGGGCAGAGGCCCCTTCTCATACAGAGAAGGATCGAGTATTATTCACCACGCTAGCTCACTGCGGGTTAGTGATTTCAGGTTGTGTATCCAGTCTAGGTTTTCATAAGATATTTTCCTTCACCGTTAGTCAGTGGTGTCTTAGATTAACTAAGAAACTACATATGACATTAAAAAAGTCATATTGGTACTTGCCAAGTTCGAACTCACACCTTAGTGCTTACAAAGCGGATCCGTAACTAATACGCCACTACGACACTTAAAAAATAACTTATTTAAATGCTTAGAAATTGTTATATTAACACAAGCTTTGATTAGCGTAAACTAATAACTTATTCTCAACTTCTAATACTCATAATATTAGGAATATTTTCACCTAAAGCTCATTAGTAGGCAGTTTAGCTTTTAAAATAATATCATGGCTAAATAGTCACAGACACGCCATTTAATAAACAAGTTTAATTATAATTTACTACGCGTACGAACGCTACCCAATATAAATAGTCCTGCAGAACAGAAAGGGACGGATATATTCTTGACGCTGAAGTGTAAAAGAGATAGCATGTATGCACATGTCATAGAGTAATCTTATTTTAAGCAAATATTTTAATTGTGAGCGTTTGGTTGCTCCGATTTGTAGTTGGATAAGTTTAAAATAGTTTTGTTACTGCGGTTGTCATAATTTAATTATTTATTTTGTTGCCATAGTTTTTGGTTTAATTTTATAGCTTACTATGAATATAATTAGTAGTAGAAATGCTATATAAAGCACGCATTTTATGCCTTAACTGACTCAGGTAAAGTTCAACCGGCTATAATACTTAATAAAAAAATAAATATTGTATATGAAGAGGATTAAATAATACTTCTAGAACTTCTCTCACTCACTCTCAATATCTTATAGGTATTTTTTTGTGAATTTTTTACATGTTATAGCACATGATAGCTTATTAAATATAATTATTTAATAAGAAAATTTGAAAAAACAATTGATCGACACGGTATGACGAAGATCGTGGGTTCGTATCCCATCCGTATCAATTGTTTTTTCAAATTTTCTTATTAAATAATTAAACTTATAGGTAATAATAATTAATAATTAGTCCTAATCCGGTTGTAATTTCTGAAACGTTTTTACTTGATTATCCATGGTTTTTTATAATAAAGACACCTATAATGCAAACTATTAAATGAAAAAAAGTAAAAATAAAATAATCTTATAAGAAAAGTTAATTAATTGCTACGTATTAATTTTTTAATGTTGTCTTAAGTCTACATTATACCCGCCATTAGATTTTGACTCTAAACACCAAATTAATGTCACCTATAAGCACCATTAGCCACCATAGCTTCTTCCAAAACATTTAATTACAGCGCGCCATTAAGCAATTTAAAAAAAAATCCTTAAAAATGTCGCATCTGTTATTCTTATGTATACTCTGTGGCGTAAGGGCGGGAAAACATTTTCATCCAGTGCCCTGTCAGGCTTCGCGCCTTGTGGACGTCGGATCGTCTTCGTATAATTTAAAAATCGAACGACGCGTTTGACATTTCGTGTTTTTAAATAATAAAAAATATATTATTGTAGCAGCCATTTTGAGTTTTTGAATATTTGTGAATAAGTTCAGCGTTTTGTTTTTTATTGTATGTGTTTAATTATTTGGCATGTGTGGTCATTAGTGGGATTGGATTTTATGAAACATTATTAATGGTAAGTGCGTGTTTGTATAGGTCTATTATTTTATTTTGTTCAAAGAAGACTATAGTTATTATGCCATGTAAATTTAAAAAGGTATTTTGTCTATATGATGGTGAGATTTTTCATCTTTCAAATACGTATACTTTATATTATATACTTTCAAATACGGTATACCCCAATCGGCACAAAATCACTATCACTAAAATACAGATTATAATATATCAGTATTTGTTTTTTTTTCGAGTAATTTGTAAACAATGTAAGTTTATGTACAAATATAATTATTCCAGATTAATAATACACTGTTGTGAATGCAGCATGCATAATTTATACAAAAAATAAACACTCGTTCAGATAATTATCTACAAATATACACAACAATAATATTATACGCTGGCCTCCAGGTTTTATTTGTTACAAGTGAAACGTTGGTGCTATTATTTGAGAAATTACTGATTGAAAGATATCAATTTATTATTAAATATATTTTAATTTTAATTCTCAATTATTCAATTAAATTGCATATAAACTACATTTTTTAATATGTATATAAAAATATACATTAAAAAATATAAAATATAGTAGCCCACCAGCATCGGGACCAGGGTCTAATCACCAGTGGTCAGGGCTCCAGAGAAAGGAATCTTCTGACTATTTTATAATAATAAAATTATTAGTAACTGTACCACTTTAATCCAATTTAAGTATAGCCAATCATAACTTAAACTTTATACCATCCCCTGCTATTTGTACTACCTATTAAGATAGTCAGAACATACATAAGCAGGTACCTAATTACAAATGATGAAACGTTAAAGACCGAACAAGGCAAGCCATAGATTTAGAAGAGGACGAAGACGCCCCATGAGCCATAATTTTTCAAGAATGAAACATTATTAATTACCATAAATTGTCTGTGAGTAATGATATAGACACTACATTGCAAAGCTTAAATCGCTTTATACACCGCTAAATAATTTCTAAGGTGTGCTGGTTTCTTTACGATGATTTTCGTCACTTAATTCTTACACTTACAAGCATCCTATCATGGAAATGCCCGGGTTCGAATCTTTGACTTGCCGGTTAACAAGCTATCACTGTTTAACGGACAAATATGAGTAGCATTCTTCAAAGCTAGTCATATTTGGACAATCCATCCCCAGTTAAACCCTGTATCCAAAGATTTTCTGAGGTTTAGAATTATCGAAGTACCTACTCATTTTTATCACATATTAAGCGGGCATTTACATATGTTTCTACTTAACTTTATAACTAAGTCTATAGTAATGGAAGAATTGGGTTTGAAGATTAAAAATTCACG
Source organism: Protodeltote pygarga (assembly GCA_936450705.2). Lineage (NCBI taxonomy): Eukaryota > Metazoa > Arthropoda > Insecta > Lepidoptera > Noctuidae > Protodeltote > Protodeltote pygarga. The sequence continues at coordinate 4,048,133 of OW388274.2, forward strand.
TTGGCGTTTAAAATTCACACCCTTGTTAAACAGGGAAGAGAGTCTTCAATAAAGCGACAAATCTGTAGATAAAAATAATCATCTTACATTTATTACCCGACAGCGCCAGAAGGAGGGATCAACTACCTATTCACTCTGTCTCTAAATACAGAATACAGAAGGATATATTGTGAATACTGTGTGAACTATGATCTATCTATACCTAACTTGTTTCTATCTTTAGTAGTTAGCAATCGGGTTTTTTGTTTGTTAATAATATTTTTTCTCTACGCGACGTACCAAAATCATATTACAAGATGTCAAAGGTGAAAAAGAAACTACAAGGAAGCTTATTAAATGATATTATTTTAATAAGAAACTTGCAAAAACCACTGACTCGGGACTCGGGACTTGAACCCGCGATCCCTGGCGTACCGTGCCATCGCTTAGCGAACAATTTTTTAAATTTAATAAGCAAAACATGTAAAAGACATACTTACCTACATAAAATACTATATAACAAGAACGCTCGCTGTTTGAAGAATTTAGTAATCGAACAAAATAAGAGATGGCGCTAATAGTCGCGTTTGGATCATTGTATCATTTGTACTACTTGACTTATTGAGTTATACAATAGAGAATACAACAATAGTACCTTAAAATAAAACTGGCGATATGTAGTTCTTGAAGTTCCGTCTTGCCATTTGGGAAAATGCATTGTTTGTCTCTGTTGCTCGCGTTAGTTCAAGCCTATTTCTGTCCTGCTCACTAAACTAGAGTAAAACAGTTGGTATAGTCAATGTATTGCAGTGCTTTAGTGCGGTTCTATGCTTTAATATTTAACATTATTGTCTCTGCCATTATTTATTGGGTTACCGTAGGTGCTGACTCTAGAAGATTTGTATGTGTAAATTATTGCAGGTAATGTTTCTATTCTATTTCTTTTCCGGATCAATTTTAATGAAATTATTTTGTACCTTACGGTTTTTTAGTCAAATGTTATACCTATTATTATTATTATTATTATTATTTTCAGCCATTATCGTCCCACTGCAGGGCAAAGGCCTCCCTACCCTCCTTCCATTCCTCCCGGTTTTGAGCTTTCTGTTCCCAATCCTCCCAATAAGCATCTAGCTCGTCCCGCCATCTCCTATTATAGTTTATAATAATAATAACTAACTATATTATACAGGGTTACTTGTAAAACACCAGCATCCTTAAAAGGGGTCATTAAACTCATAGTTATGAACAACTTTTATTATGGGACCAAGCCTGAAATAAAAAAAAATCTGCTGTTCCATACATTTAAGTTCACATGACTCAACAAAATGTATGGAACAACTGATTTTTTTTTTGCGATTTCAATGTAATGGTCCCATAGTAAAAGTTGTTCATAACGATGAGTTTAATGACCCGTTTTAAGAATGTTAATGTTTTACAAATAACCCTGAATGTATATACAGAAATAAACTTATTAAAAAGATAAACTTAATCTAAAAGACCGCTACCTGTAGGCAACGTTGCCAAAATGCTGGCTGCATTGTCTCCTGGATATACTTAGCCTTTGGGCAAGATACAAACCATTTGCAAGCATTTTGTATTACATAGTTTATATTTTTATAGTTTATTTAAGAAGTTAATATCCGAATGAAGAGTGATTGGAGAGTCGTGATAGTCTAGTGGTATGACGTTCACTATGGCAAGTCAGAGGTTAGACTCGAACCCAAGGCGCGCACCTCATGAATAATTATAAATTAATAATTTCCGTGCCTCGGAGAGCATGTTACGCTATTGGCCTTGCGCCTGATCTCTCTCCGGTCGCGGATTACGATCCTATCGGACTATGAGAGTGAAGGAATAGAGAGTGCACCTGTGTTTCTGCACACACTTGTGTACAATATTAATCTCCTGCGTAGTTGGCTAATCTCCGTTGAGATTAACCGCTGTGAAATTTGGTCAGGAGGACATTGTACAAATAGTCAAATGACTATTCGTCAATGATTTTTGCAGTGTGTACGTGGTACGTTATAAAAGATCTGGAGAGACAATAGACATGATGATGTGTACAGTCAATCGCACATCAGTGGTAACAATTTGACATTGATAGCACCCTTATTACGTAGCAGTAAAGGCTATTTTTGTAGTTCAGTGTCACTACTGTCATGCGGTTGACTGTACTTGATTAATTACCTAACCGTTCGTCATTATTATGACGGAATTAGAATCCCATATGATTGTTCATTGCAACGCTGCAACGGTAAAGCTTTTAATGAGGAACATTGATGTTTTTTTTTCAAGAAACAGAAACGGCACGGCAAATTAATGAGTACTGGATAGACATTTAAGGATTGGTTGGGTTTTCGATTAGATTGTGATGAAAATTGCAGAATGTTTCCGAAATTTACTAGGAAACTTTCCAATAGTGTCAGAAATATTGCTTGAAATGTTTTTTGGCAATGTTGTTGGTTAGTATGACAATCGTGTCAATTTGCAATTTTTATCATTATCATCACTCACGTTACCTATTTCAATTCTTTGCCATAATAAAACTAACGTAAAAGCTCCTATTACCGCCAGTTTTAGCTGTCTTAGGATTCACAATAAAAAAATAGATATAAGCTGTTATGTTAGGAAAGATGTTATAATTTATAATTAATCTCCACGAAGTATTCTTTGCGATTCAGTACTTAAATTCAATATTCAATAACACAGTAATTACTAAATAATTATTTAATCCAAAAGAGTAGTTGATTCTATTACCGACCCATAGAATGCGGCAAGATTCTATTACCGATTTTTCTACTTCTTTTACCGACCGCTCCGACGTTCTCACTACTTCTATATTAAATTTAAAAAAAAAGTTTTAAAGGTATTTATTATATTTATTAACAATAGTTAAGAGATCAACACTATTACAATATGAACATAATTATTTATTGCAACGCTTAGAGCACTCATTTTTTGTTATTTTAATTAATAAAAAGTATAATCAGTCTCAGAAAACAGTCTTCAAATAATTATTATTCCTCTTGTCACGCAGAGTTGTCCTCGGTATGCCATACCTAGGTTTTTGAAGCTTCGTATATGAGCTGGTCCCTTCATTTATAGCTAAAAGCGCAGCTTCTTGTTGAGCAGAGGCATACTGCTTGCGATTCTGCGGTTCCATGATTCTATAAAAGAACACAATCTTTAAAGAGATATAGAATTTAATTCTTCGAAAGAAGCTTTAAAAAGTTACATGTCCCCCATTCCGTCCCGCCATTTTTATTTGATTTAAAAACTTAAGAAATATAGCCAATTCCATGAAGCCATGAATGAAACTGGATAGCAAATATTATTTTACATTAATATATTATTATGACAAAATCTCTCGAAACGTCACGTATGCAAGAAATAAACCAATTTGTTCAAAAATATATATTTTGGTTTTTTTTACCTACCAAAAATATCGTCATAGCTGTGAGTCGGTAATAGAATCAAGTATAAAGGTTACAATATTCTATTAGCGACCAATAAAATTTATAACAAACAGATAAAATATCTGCTTTATGGAATACTGTTAAATTCGATCTCATTGCTATATTATTTATTTGAATATCAGTTAGTCTTTAATTAAGATAATAAAGGTTATTTACAGTACAATATCATTATAATAATAAGGATATTGTCTAACGTTGAATCGAGTTTTACACAAAAACTTTAAGAAATAGCTTTGTCGTTAATAGATCTAACGAAGTAAAATTATTTTAAGAATTGAACAAGAAAAAAATAAAATTTAATGAGCTAGTTTATAATAGATATTATTTTAAAATAACAAAATGTTCTCAAAATTTTACAACGCCATGGGTCGTTATTAGAATCAAGTTTTGAAATTTGGATTCTATTACCGCCTAAAATTAAAACATGATTTTATAACACAAAAACCAATAAAAAGTATTATATTAAGAGTTAGTTTAAAAAACGAATATATAAGTTACAGTTGTAACGTGATAGCAAGAATACAAATCCATTTTTAGTGTGTTATTTTCCTTAAGTAATATTTAGGTGTACTTACGTGGCTGGAGACGCGACACTATGAAATGTGCGTCCGCTTCGGGCGCGTCCCACTTATTGTCAAATTATTTCTTTCACTGGCTATTTAAACACACAAACTTTACTCTATTTGTTGTCCAACAAAAATACGTAACTAATTTTTAAGGTATTATTTTCTGGAACCCTATATTATGTCTAATATGAGTGATTAAAAAATTAGATCGTTAATAGAGTACACATTTTAGGGGGTCGTTAATAGGAGCTTTTACGTTATATCTATAAAAAGATGGCAGTAATAGCCTAATATTACGACTGCCAAGTCAAAAGTCGAACGTTCGAAACTCAGGCTTCTCTTCAAAACTTCTGACTTTTCGGATTCATGTGCGTATCAGAAATGAATCATGTTACATTGTTAAAACGGCGAAGAAAAACATCGTGAAGAATATTTAAAGAGATTTTTCAACGATATGTAAAGATTGTTTATCATCCATACGACAAAGTAGACAAAAATGGAATCCACCTACAATTAATTAAATGACGATAGTATGTTAGTCATATTAAAAAATAAACGATAATATACCTATCATCATTAATATAAAAGAGGATATCGTTACTGTAGAAAAGTAGGTACTTGACTACAGATAAAACATAAAGACTAAATAAAAATGGTTTATTAAAATACTATACTAAATGCATTTCATTTCATGCATCTCATTTATTATAAAACCTTGTTAATATCCTAATTTCACAGCACTAACACGAACTGACACAACCTAACACATTTGCACCGTCACGTGACCCTTCAAATCGTCTTCAAAAAGCACAGATATACATAATTTGTCACACATGGCAAGATTTCGTCACACGACGCCTTAAATCAACTTGCTCACAAATAAATTCAAAAAAAAGAACGAAATCGTTCAGTAGCGTAACACCTGTTGTCTGTGCTCCGTTCCCAGACGAAACCCGTTCTACAGATAAAAAATATACGTAAAAAAAAAGATGGCGGCATCTTAAGGGATCCAGCGACTGATTATTTTGTTTCTTATTTTATTGAATGCAGGTGTATGATACTTTTTTGAGTGTCATGGTGATTTTTATGGTAAAAGAATGGGGCTAGTTGGTGTAGTTAAACTGGTAATGGATTGTATAAATTGTCCCATATGGGTGTATATGTAGTTAGTGGTGGTAAAAATAAGTGTGTGAGTAAGTAACGTACCGTGTGGTCTAGGTAAAACCACATTATTTTAGTAAGAGACATGTAAAAATGTTTTAAAAAGATAAATTGATTATCGCGGCGTCTGGTCGAGGCATCTCGTGACCAAAATGCTGGTCTGTATTTTTCCCAAAGGCTTAGTATAGCCATCCAGAGAGGCAATGCAGCCAGCTTTTTGGGAACGTTGCCTACAGGTAGCGATCTTCTAGATTAAGTTTATCTTTTTTATTTAGTTTATTTCTAGGTATATTTTAACCTTTAAAATATTAAACGTTTCATAGAGCATTCAAAAAAATAAAGACAAAAAAAATCGAACTTTAGTGTTTGCATAGGTACTATAAATAAATTCTTTATTATAAATTTTCGTATTTATAAGCATTAAGTTACATCTATTTATCGTTGTACTCCACTCCATACAAAGGGTAGATGTTACCCCCAAAAAATGCCCCAAAAAGGCATTACGTAGCCGGATCATGTAAAAAAATTAATATAAGTAGGTATGTTTATGGTTTATGGCGATGGCTGATGCATGCGTCATACTCGTGAACGGGTGCCGTCTGTTAGGACTGGTCACCTCATAGCTGTTACGGTAATTTTATCAAAAGCATAAATATATTTAAGGTGTAGGTACTTGTGTTTAGTCGACTGACATTGTTCTCACATAAGACTTCAGAACAATGTAACCTAAAATATTGTAAGCCATTATATGTAAAAGAGCAACCATGGAGTTTGCTGCCCTTGGAACTGGCAACTAGAGTCACTCTTACAACAAACAATATTAGAATTATGACTATTCATAAGTGCCTAATGGTCTACATGAATAAAAATATTTTGATTTCGATTTTGATTTTATTAAACATCAGAATAACACATACGCCGATGCCATAAGATGTATAAAATTTATATTTGTTATTTATCAACACACCACGCGGGCGAAGCCGCGGCGGAAGCTAGTAATACATAAGCCCTCTTTTAACATTGTCAACTGTCTATAACCCACGCTTAGTTCAGCCAATTCTTTCCCGTGATTTTCTTTATGCCGTGAACCCTTTGGACCATCTGGGTTTCCGACCGCATGCGATCACAAACCCAATGAAGCAGTGAAATTGTCGAGAAAAAACCCAATTACTGAAGCTTTAGAACAATTGTCAGACTTTTAGCCGTCTAGAATGTTTCCCCTTATTTTTTTCAACCCAATAACGTTTTGTAACTACACTTTCTTTTATATAAGAGCCGCGTAACCTTCGAAAATAAAGGAAAATGTTAGTTTTTCTTACATTTTGTTATGTCTAAAGAACTTACTCAATGTTGTGATTCCAAGGTCTTGCGCTGCTTCGGGCGAAAAAGTGCTGGTATACGGTAACAAGGAATATTTTTATTATATAAGAGAATAAAAACAAGTTGGATCTATAGAACCAAATATTTATTGGAAATCCTTTGTAAAAGCGTCTTTAGGATTTGCTGCTTCTTTTTTTCGTATAATTAATTGATGAACATTAAACAGCCTGGTGTTAGAGTTTAAGAGTTCCTCGACAGAGTGGTTTTAGTTGATGAGTGCCCAACATGTCTTGAGGTAGTAGAGGAAGGAAAAGATGTCGGGAAAGATCGATTAACGTTTAATATGGTGGGAACTCTGGGATCGTTTTAGCTGTAAATAAACAGTCCACGAGGAATTGCTGCTATTTTTAAGACCTATCACTTCTTAAAATTAATGTTTAATCATTCTCTGTAGGTATGAGAAGAGGCCTTTGCCCTGCGGGGCAGTAATAGGCTGATTTATTATATTATTATTTATTATCACTTTTTACTGGCAAGTCAAATAACGTTTAAAAATATCAGTCGCAAAGTTGAAACCTGTATCTCACACTTTTTCATCATCATCAGCGTGTATAAGTCTACTGCTGAACATAGGCCTCTTCCAATGCGCGTCACTGTTGTGCGCTCATTGGAGGTATTTGCCCATAATCGCCACTGGGCAAGCGGGTTGCCGATCGCAGTAGCAGATGATTGCTGTTACACAAAAGGATGCTGCTGCCCATCCTCTGAATCTTTACCTTTGTCGCTTCTTGCGCCACCCGTGGGACGAGTAGGGGTGGTTCTATTCTTAGGCCGGAAACCACACGGTACAGAAGTCAAAGGTCATAGGTTAGAAACATTAGTTTGATAGGTTAAAAAAAGGCCGGAAACCACACGGCACCTTATTAATGAGACACGTAATTTAGGGTCTTACCTAGATGTGCCTTAGGGTAATCAACCCTCATTTATGTATTGTGCTTCACTGATCAAAAGATCGAAGGACAGGGACGGAGTCTGTGACGTATGTTATTAAGTTGTTCGCAGATGTAACCTGTAATTATTCTGGCTTTTGACTTAACCCTCTGAGCTGTGAAGCAGGCGCAATTAAATCTATTGTTACCGGTCGAGCCTGGTCGCAGATAATAAAATAATGGTCTGATATTTTAGGTTTCTTTATCAATTCTAGGGGTTTTAGCAGTTGCAAACACAATACAGCTATAGCTGCTGACTACGCGGATCGAGGTTCGATTTATTAATCAAAGTATCTATTAAGAACTTAAAATCTAACAATTAGTAGCAGCTTAGAGCTTAAAATATTGTTTTGTCATGGATATTGCAAGTTATATTGCGATTTATTTTAAGAAAGAAAAAAAGACTAAATCCAGGCCCTAGTTTGGAATCTGGCGGCTTCATCATTATCATCATCAGCTTGTATTAGTCCACAGCTGAACATAGACCTCTCCCAATGCGCGCCACTGGTGCTAATTCTCTTGTACATGCTCTAAACTAATTTAGACTCAATACCTCTCTTTCTAAAAGAGATCATTAGAAAAGGATAGTAGATTTTTAGAACTGTCAAACTAGTTCATTTGCGTGATTTCAATGAGAATTTAGTCGGTATGTCATAGAGGTCTCGTCTAATTTCACGTCAATTGTAAGGACGTAGACTAATTTTACAGCTCTAATTTGATAGTTCAATTTGCTGTCCTTGTTCAATGGTGTTTATTAAAAAGAGATAAAGTTAGACTAAAATTAGTTTAGCGGGATGTACAAGAGAATTAGCTCCACTATTGTACTCATCATCTGCCTAGCCTTTTCCCAACTATGTTGGGGTCGGCTTCCAGTCTTACCGGATGCAGCTGAATACCAGTGTTTTACATGGAGCGACTGCCTATCAGACCTCCACAACCCAGATACTGGGTTACACGATACCCCTTAGTAAGACTGGTTGTCAGACTTTCGGGCTTCTGCCTACGTGTAACGACTATCGAAGATCTACAATTGACACCACTATTGTACTCTGGCGGCTTATCTCAGCTAAATTATTAATTCTTCTTATCAAATCACATACAAAAATGTATTTCCTTTTATTCTATGTCCTAAATTGTAGTATAATAATACAAGTATTCTATTCTAATCTAGAGTCGTTTGAATGCAGTTATACATAAACCTCATGCATACGTAACTATCAAAGTTCATCGGTATACGGCACGAACGCATCCAAATGTGAATGCATATTTATTTTAGGAACTTTTTTATATTCCTTCCATGTTCTATCTTTTTTAACCGACTTTCGAAAAGCTGGACGTTCTCAATTCAATACGTATTATTTAATTTATTTATGTTTGTATTGATTACTCCATAATTTGAGGTTGATTTGAGTAGTTCTTTTTATTATAAGTATTTTTAGGGTTTCGTACCTCAAAGGGGAAAAAAACCCTTATAGAATTGTCCCTGTCTGTTTATCTGTCAAGACTATTTGTTTCGAGAACGCGTTGAGGTATCGAGTTGAAAAAAAAGCATAGGTACACTCAGGTCTACAGTCCCAGCTTCAAAGCTGAGAAAAAATCAAACTTCTAAGTTAACGGAAACAAGATACGGCCTTTATGCCACAAATATTTTTCATTTATTCATTTTATCTGCGTGCAAATATTTTAATATGTTATAAGTACTATGTAATAGTAGCATATTGCCATTAACAATTTCAGACTCTGTGCTGCTACTGAGAATTTCTTAATTGTAAAACTCAATACCTAACACTTTGCTCGGGTATCGAACCTCGTGCTCAGCAGTCTCGCTTGCTACCATTAGACCCAGTAGTTAGTAAATTACATAATAATCGTCTTTGTGCAGGAAATAAACTTACTTCAGTTACAATATTCTCAGTATTGTTCTTTGAACTCGCACGAGTCAATCAATTGTTTAACGATTGAACATTGACGGGAGGCAACTCAGTCAACAAGACTTCCTCGTATTTGTGTACATATGGCGATGTAAAAATAACTACTCTATTAATACTGAGAGGGGGACTAAACTGAACTAAATTGTGGAGAAAAGGGACCAATTTTGGTCTTTCGTTTCGAGAAATTTATAGATTTGTTACAAAATAACAAGTTTTAACTTATTATTATTTTTTAAGGTATTTGTTTCATAGAGAAGATGGCGTGAGACGAACGATTAATGGTCTACAATAGCTTTGTTCAATAGCTTTTTCTTTTTTAACCGACTTCCAAAAAGGAGGAGGTTCTCAATTCGACTGTACTTATGTTTTTTTTTTTTTTTTTTTTTGTATGTTTGTTACGCGATTACTCCTTCAGTTGTGGGCCGATTTTCAAAATTCTTTTTGTAATCGAAAGGGTATACTCCCGAGGTGGTCCCATAGAAATATTATCGTGATCTGATCATAGACTTACGAGATATGGAACGGAACTCCTCGTAGGATAATGTCAGAAATGTCGTAAGCAATATTTGCTTTGTTTATACGTGCAGTCGATGGCTGACGAGTAAAGAGGAAGAGGGGGGATACGTGGTCACCCCCCCCCCTCCTATAATCATCCAAGATAAAAAATATCGTGTGAGGTATCGTTTGAATGGGCTTTTCATAAGGATTTCAAATATTAGCCTCACAAAAGTCTGGGAGGGGGATTAATTTTAGGCACCACTAAAAATCGTGAAAAAATTTTTTTTAATAAAAAATAAAACCGACTTCAAAAGGAACTAAAAAGCTTGAAATAACTTTAAAACGTTTTGGAGTCGGTTCCAAGTCAAGTTCTTAATGAGAAGGTTAAAGAGGCTAGAACTTGACTTGGAACCGACTCCAAAACGTTTTAAAGTTATTTCAAGCTTTTTAGTTCCTTTTGAAGTCGGTTTTACTTTTTATTAAAAAAATTTTTTTTCTAGCAGTGGGATGATATAAGGTTAAAATAATAGGTATTTGTTTAGTTAAACTTTCTCGTAAATTACAAATAAGGGAAGTTTGGATTTAGCTTGTATGTACATATACACTATCCCCAAAATAAATCCTAATAAGATGGTCTTTTCACATAAATAAAATTGTTGAAAAAAGTGAAAAAGTTTCATGAAATGTCTGAGATGGTTAAATGTTAACCAGTAGCCACTGATTTTTGCTACAAGAATTTGGAACTTGACTTTAATGAATCTTGAATTAATAGCAATAAGAACCCTTTATAAGTAAACCTTATTTTTACTTTAAGTACTATAAGCACGGTTATAGCTTTATTTTTAAAATGAGGACAGAGATAAATTTACGAAAAGTTAAGGCAACTTGACGTAAAGTACCTAAGTAAAATTTTACTATTTAGATTTGAACACTGTCAGCAAGATACGTCTACAAGTAGTCTACGTTTGTGAGTTTCTACTGACCAAAATACGGATTGATCGAGCGTCTAACTTTAGTTTGCGCAGAATCTTAAAACTTAAAGAAGAAAAAAGAATATAGGTATTACTAAAAAAAAAAATTAAATAGGATAACACATAAAAAATCTAATATCAAAATGCTAATCTAATTCTTTTATAACAAACCCCGAAGCTACGACTTCCTGCCACCCATATTCCAAAGCTTCTCAAATCATAGTAAACAAAAACCAGTAGTCCAATCAAGCGGAAAAAACGGCGGCTAAAATATACAAAACCGGGAATCGAATCCCGTCCGATGATTACCTGCGGTTGTTTTTGTATAACAAAAGTCATTATGTTGTCAGTATGATCGGCTTGATTTCTCTGAAACCTGCGGGTTTAAATATAAAATACGTTTGAAATAAAACTGTGCGTAGTTTTACCACTTTTTATGATTCTATAATAGTTTCCGATGTTTGAATGAATTTCGTTTGGATGTGATTTTACTTTTTTGTGTTTGTAGGTAAGTAGGTATTGTCTTCAATTTGATTTTTTAAAAATCTCCTTAACACACTATAATTTAGGGTAGATACACACGGCTACACATCAAGCGATACAAAACCAGTATGAACTGACCTCGCATTGTGTAGGCTCTTCGTGCAACAAGATGTCAGCTTATACTGGAAATGTATAGCTTGATGTGTAGCCGTGTGGACCATTCTCATAGAATATCGGCATGAAATAACAGTATTCATATCATTGTGGGGGGATTAAGATTAGAGCCAGTAAGAGCACCGGGGCCTAAACCACTGTTTTTAATTTCCTTCCGTGATACTCCTCCAAGATCCCTTTCAATGATCCCACTTCTATGATATCCGTTCCATGGTCCCTCTTACATGATCCCCTTTTATGATCCCCCTTCCATAATCCCCTTCCTAAATCTCTGTTTCTTATACAATTCCGAAAGCGTCTATAGGTTACGGTAGCCGTATGCTTGTCTGTGCTTTTCCTGTCTGTGCTTACTTGCCGATGGATTTACCACCACGCATTTTTTTTTAAATTTGTGACTTTCTTTTTACTATAAAAGAAAAAAAAGCATTTACTTGTAAACAACGCATATTAAAAAACATATTGTAATTATTACACAAAAAAAAACAAATAACGTGAAACGGAAAATACCTTTATGAAACAACTGAAATAAAAAATAAAAATGCTCATAAAAATAGATAATAAATAAAATAAAACTGAAAATTCCGTTCGATGGTAGCTATCCGCTGTGCGCACACTATAGTAAAAGTCATCTAGTATGCCTACTATGATCATATTATTCAAATATTTGAACTGAATTTTTAAAACTTACAAGTCATTAAATCATTAGTTAATCAACCTGTAGTCCACTGCTGAACATAGGCCTCTTCCAATGCGCGCCACTATTGTGCGCTCATTGGAGGTATTTGCCCAAAATCGCCACGCTGGGCAAGTGGGTTGGCGATCGCAGAAGCAGATGATCTTACCCTTTGTCGCTTCTTACGACACCCGTGAGACGGGGCGAGAAGGGATGGTTTTATTCGGAAACCACACAGCATAGTCATTAAGTAGATATTTTTAAAATTGCAATTAATTATTTGTAAATTGGATTAGAAACAGACTTTAGTCCCTTGTTGTTTCGAAATTAACATTCAATGTTCCCCAATTTTAATTAATTGAATTTACAGGTGCTCGTTTGTTTAATAAACGATTTTTTCAATGTTTGGAATACAAATGGCACGCGACTTGAATATTTATTTTCTTAACACTTAGGTACATAATTATATTTATTTGTTTTGTACAGCATCGGTTTTGTTTGACTAAACTTTTAAATCCCGCATTGACAGTGAACGCGCGAACTGACTTTGTAATGGACTATCTGACGTTTGCAAGGGAATTTAAGCCTTATTAACGCCACGTTCGTATCAATTCTGCTTGCCAGCGTACGCTTAAAAGTTATGGCGTTTCCTTTACTAATGAGGACCGAAGGAATGACATGGTTTTTTTTTACCTATAGCCGCTTGCAACACCATTGTTTCACCAACCGCTGTGATTAAGGAATGGAGGTGAGACTGAGGAATACAAAAACCGGCCAAGTGCGAATCGGACTCACATACGAAAGGTTCCGTACCATGACTACATTGTATAACAAAGTCGCTTCCCGCGTCTGTCTGTCCCTATGTATGCTTAGATCTTTAAAACTACGCTAAACTACTTTTAATATCGAGCAAAAAACGGCAAAAAAGTCACGTTGGTTATATGGGATATATTTATTCTGTTTTTAGGGTTCCGTACCTCAAAAGGTAAAAACGGGAACCCTTATAGGATCACTTTGTTGTCCGTCTGTCTGTCTGTCTGTCTGTCTGTCTGTCTGTCAAGACCTTTTTTCTCAGGAACGCGTGGAGGTATCAAGCTGAAATTCATATCAAATACTCAAGTCTATGGTCTCTTGGAGCTGTGAAAAAATCAAACTTCTAAGTCAACGCGATCAAAAGATACTCCCGTTTATGCCGCAAATTTTCGACACTCGCAAGGGAATCAAAACCTACAGGGTACTTCCCGTGAACTCAGAATCTTGAAATTTGGTACGAAGCAACGTCTTATAACACAGATAAAGGAAAAATTGCGAAAAGCATAAATTTTTAGTTACATCATATAATAACTTTCCACATTGTTATGTTATGGATTTCATTTAGCAATAAAAATACCATAACTTTTACTTATATACCTACAGGTTTGTACGGAACCCTCGGTGCGCGAGTCTGACTCGCACTTGGCCGGTTTTTTATTATTCGTTGTTATAGCGGCAACAGAAATACAGCTTCTGTGAAAATTTCAACTCCGGTCGTGCTGGCCTACTCTTTCTATGGCTCTTCAGTAAAAAAAAATCTACACAAAGTATAGAAAATTTAACTGCTGTGTTCCCATAAATTCAAATAAACAAGTGGGTACAATAACAAAGTTCTGGTAACTCGTGGAAGTTCAGTGTTCAGGCTATTATCGTCATGGGGCACGTATGCAAGTTTTCTGCTCGGCCCCCAGCGAAGCGGTCATAAATTACCAATCTTTTTAACTTCGACGCGCGAGTTTTTACGCGGGGTTACCCACTACTTGCGCCAACGTGGTTTCGAAAAGCGATCTAGATTTAAAAACGAATTTGGAGAAAGTTTTCAGTTTAAGGTTTTACTTTTAAGTCGTTTTAGTTTAAATTTTTACATATTTTTTACAATACCGACTAATAAATTATACAAAACTAATGTTTGTGTAATATTTAAAACGTTTTTTATTTAAAAATATGTTTTATTTTTGTTTAAACAATTTTTACATGTATGATACTGTACACTCGACGGCGATAAAACAAATAGATGAGACGATGAGAGACTCTTATGTATCTTTCAGCATGGCCACATGTAATATGACAACATGTAAAAAGCATTTTAAATTCATGCAACTTTGATTCTAAAGTAATATACGAATAGTATTTTGCTTCGTGGTATGTACTATCGCGGACACGAACGGTGCACCATTTTACGATCAAAATGCTTTGAACGATCCTACATGCGTGGGGGCGGGGCTAGCGCTACGTTCGGACGTCGGGTGCAAGCGATACTAACCTTAAGAGTGGAGCACGGACTTTGTCCACAATAGTAGATACGTACCGCCAATAAGTGGAACTCCTTGCCAGAGTCAGTTTCTGATAGCTAAAAGTCCGCATCCTAGTTTACCATTAGGTGAGAGCTTATAAATTATACAAAAAATTGGTAATCTCTCTTTCTAACAGAGATCATTAGAAAAGGATAGAAGCTTTTTAGAGCTGTCAAACTAGTCCATTTGCGTGATATCAACGAGAATTTAGTCGGCATGTCATAGAGGTCTCGTCTCGTCGTTTACGTCAATTGCAAGGATGTAGACTAATTTGACAGCTCTTATAAGCGTTTATTAGAAAGATATATTTAGACTAAAAATAGTTTAGCGGGTTGTACGAGAGAATCAGTCCAATAAGAACCAATAAGTCGACCTCCTTCCACTCGCGTAAAACGTACCTAACAGAATTGGTGCAAAACCTTAGGTACATGAACACATGCACCTTTCTCAAGAGATTTTATATTGGGTCTATGGTCTATAGATCTGGATAAACTTTAGATATGGCTGAAATGATTCAAAGCTTATAGGAGGGCCAGTTAGATGTGATTATACAGGAAATTACATAGATGATCTCGTTAAGAAATATAAAACCTGTCAACTTTTCTTCGTTGCAAGTAATTTGCATTGAAATACAAATTATGGAGACTTCATTTTAACCCTAGATTCATAAACATATGTAGGAGTAACACTATTCATAAACATTCGTCTCGCTGACGATTATATTCAAGTGAGGGTAATTCATGATTTTGTTAATAAACGAAATAAAGCAATGGTTATACTGTTTAAAACCATTAATTAGTCATTGAAAAATTATATAATTAAACAAAATTAAATTCAAGTTGCGTATTTCAGACACATTAGGCCACGGTGGTCCATTCACATTAACTTTTTGCAGAGCTTACATTGAAACCTCGTCATCCAATGATTTTTATAATCACAGAAGCCACATAACTTTTTTTATGTAGTACTTAGACCAGGTGTGACATTGGTAGGCATTTCATCTAAAACTTCTTCTATTTTCCATTTTAGGCATCGCTGCAAAGTTGGTATTTCGCGATGTTTACAGAACCACAGTTAGGTCATTTTTACTGAAATATGTTTTATAAAACATTGTCTGCTTACTAGTTTTATTCCTTATTTTACAGTATTATGGACATAAGTAACATCAAAGTTTATATAATAGCCATATTGGTCATACCGTAAAAGTACCATATTGGCTATCTTTGTACTAGTCAATCGTACCACTATTCATAAACATTCGTTTCTCAGACGATCAAAGCTCTGTAATTGCTGAAGGATGCGTCGTCGCAAGTAAACTGCACTCGCGACACTAATAGTCGTATGACCTAGGAAGGTACTAGAGAGACCAGCTTTCTATCTCGTTTACTCAAAAAGTTAGAATCATTTTTTCGTTTCTCGCGTTCTGAGAGACGAATGTTTATGAATCTAGGGTTAAGAAGAGATACGTTATCTCTAA
Source organism: Protodeltote pygarga (assembly GCA_936450705.2). Taxonomy (NCBI): domain Eukaryota; kingdom Metazoa; phylum Arthropoda; class Insecta; order Lepidoptera; family Noctuidae; genus Protodeltote; species Protodeltote pygarga. The sequence continues at coordinate 4,064,161 of OW388274.2, forward strand.
TCTTTAAATTAGTTTGCTATAAATAAAGTTTATTTATAGCTTTAATGCTTTGACTTTTATCTAATTATCGTAAACTTGGTTACACAATGATCGAGCTACCGTTTTTGCCCTTTTTTTAAGAAAAAAGCCATAATTTTTTACCACGATTCTACCTTATGGTAAGTGATATTCTGGTCTCTGTGAAGCACATCATACTTATTGCCTTGGAGGTGCCTATTAACTTTTGATCCCCAAAAGACCTTTAAATTGTATTGTTCTAAAAAGGTACTTCATTCTACATATAACTGTGCGCATTTTCGATTCTCTCGCTCTCATTGTCTGACATAGAGTGCACATCATCATCATCAACCTGTATATTAACATTGAACTAATGTCCACTGCTAAACATAGGTTTCTCCCAATGCGCGCCACTTTCAAAAGGAGGTTTTCAATTCGATGCGTATTTTTTAATTTTTTTTTTATCTCCTAATAATATTGGCAATATCGCGGGAAGAAGTAGACATTTCTAATTACTAGGTAATAATATTGTATCCAGACATATCTATGCACTATCTCACAAACAGTATCATAACTATTGCACCACTATCGGCAGTTAAATATAACTACAACCTTCGTAATAACATTAACTAAAGCCTTTATCTACCAAGACATTTAATTTTACTATCAACCGCCGTTCAAATTGACAATAATGAGCTTTTAACAACAGTTTAGAGTTAATTCATAACAAGATTACCGCACGTTCAAAGCTTATCAGTGTCACAGTCACAGTGTAGAAAAGACCAAAAGACCAGCTTTTGATTGATGCACTGATGAATTAATTGTGCTGTGGCTACGAGTTACGTCACCGATGTGGTGTGGGTCACCGGTGATTTTGTTGCTTTTTTGAAATTAATTTTTCGTAAGTATAGTTTAGTCTTTTGGTATTCCATTTATTTATTTACGATACATATTTATAAAAGAGGCATTTTTAATATAAAATGTAGCCCCCCGGCTGGGCATCAGGAACAGGGTTCAAATAAATGCAATAATTACACACTCCAGTCCATTCAAGGTTGTCTGGAAGAGATCGCCATGCTGCGATAAGACCGCCAAAACCAAAGAAAATTCTAAAGAATCAAATTTATTTATTAAAAAAAAATCTTTAAACGTTTTTTCGTATTATTTTTTCGTTTAATTTCTTTTTTCTAACAAACAAGCTTTGTTATGCTATCTTGATTTTTGCTAAATTTCATAACTACTTAATATCCAGTGATCTATAATCTCTTCAATGTGCAAGCAAGATAGTGGTTTAATGAGATAGGCTTCTCAACATACCTATGTTGTAATTTACTTCGTTATCAGTGCACCAAGTAATTTGAGGCGAGTTAAGTTTCCAGCTGCACCTGGCAAGTTCGCTTGCTAGTCGGAATTTAATACCGTGTTTTGTTTCCGTGCTTTATCTGTACCTTCATACATGGTGATATTAATATCTTACGAGATGCAACTCCGTAGTTTCTAGTAAACAACGGCCACCCGATGTCTTTGATTGTGATATTTACTTTCTTATTTTATAGACTCACGCCTGTATTCCCCAAAGGGGGTAGGCAGAGGTGTGCAGTACACCCACGTTTCGCCGGCTATTTTATAAGTCCCATGTAATAGGGGGCGAGCCTATTGCCATTAACCGGGCACAATTCCAGACTCCGTGCTGCTACTGAGAATTTCCTAATGGAAAAACCCAATAACACTTTTGCCCGACCCGGGGATCGAACCCAGGACCTCGTGCTCAGCAGTCGCGCTTGCTACCACTAGACCAACGAGGCAGTCATTTACTTTCTTATTTTATCTTTTATAATGGTGTAAAGGTTATTTAACAATACAATATTGAACATACCTACTTATTAATAATACAATACAATATGCTTTAATGCATTAAGAAAAATACAAAGATACATAAATAATATAATCGATAACGTACAATTTACGGTGATTTCTTCTAGACAACCAATGAAGATTATCAAAACCTGTTCTATAAAGATAAATCAGCATGTAACTGTCCCTCTGCATGGCAAAGGCTTCTATTCATACAGAGAAATAGTATTTAAAAAAATAAAAATAAATAGATAGTAAAAATATTTTTTTAAGGTTTTTTAGGTTTTTATCCTTTTAAATGATAAATCATTATATTATATTCAATTATTTCAATATAGAATTAAATCTTTTTTATTGTGTTCTTTTTTATATCAATAAAATCACAAAAACAACATAATTTTTATAAATCTAAAACCTGAATAACTTATAAATAAATAACAACTAAACTACAAATAAAAAACTGAATTAAGGTCTCTTATCTTTTTATTTTATTTTATATTTGAATTATCTTTTTATACTTAAAAATATATACTAAAATGTTAGTAAAGCTTCTCTTTAGTTTAAATACAAGTTTAAACTACCTATGTTTAGTTTGGGCCATGGGGTCCAAGTGCGCGTCTCTTATTTAGAGATATCGCAAAGAGACTCGTTGACACTTCGCGTGATCAGAGGGCTGGCTTATTCCTTGGGCAAAGGATCAGCATTGCCATTCAACGTGGTAATGCTGCCAGTCTTCTGGGCACGCTACCCGGGGACAGCGATGCGGAGGAGTTTTTTGACGCTTTATAAGTTTATTTTAATTTTATTTAATTTATTTTTTTACTTTGATGTACATATTTAGGTTTATTGTATTTAGGTTTGTATATAATAGATAGGTAGTCTTATTTAGTATAATTAAGTATTTTATTTTTTTAGTATGTAACAATATGTAAATACCCAATTAATAAAGTTCTCAGTTTAAACTTAGCTAATACTGCAAAGTTTTACCAAGTTTGCTTAGACTTTGAGATATTTTGGAGCACAAATTAGAAGTTTTCGCTATTTTCAGGCTTCCTAACTATTGGTATGTGTTTAGAAATCTAATCGTAACTTGAACCTCGTTATATAAAACGTTAGAATGTTGCGTCCCGAAAAGACGAAGCTTAATTTGAAAAGTAAAAAAAAATACAAAAAAAATAATTAAAACTGACGTGGTGACGAGCTCTAAATATTGTCCTTATTTACTAATAAATCACGAAAACAACGCAAACGCACCCAAAAATCATACGTACGCGACAATTATGGGTGACCGTGGTATCATTTAATTTTCAGAAAATCCGTGCTTTGGAAGGTTCGAACCCAAGGCGCCTCTGACCTATCGTAAGTTATGTGCGTATTATAAGCTAATTATCACCTGCTCCGAGCCTTGGAAATCACGTTAAGCCGTTGGCCCCGGCTGCCATGAAGATCTTTGACAGTCATTGTAGGGAGTCAGTACCCGCACAAAATCCTGACAACTAATTTAACTTTAGAATATCGTATCGTTTTGGGTTGCGGGGGTCAGATAGGCAGTCGCTCCGTAGAAAACTAATATTCAGCTGCATCCAGTTAGATTAGAAACCGACCCCCTTCTGGGCTTCGGTTACCATGTTGTGAAAGTAAAATCAAGTTCAAACCAATAATGGTTTCCGGATTGCGCGGGTGGCCACAAATTCGCCTCTACAAAACACTCAGTGGGTCAGTGAGTCAAGGCCTTTGCCTAGCTGTGGGACAGCTTTGCCGCTGCTTATCGGACGCGAAAATCCAAAATTGAATTATAAAACTGTTAATTATCTGTTTAAATCTGTCTTTGTCGTATGGTTGATAATTAATCTGTTTAAATAATAACATTGGAGTTTGGAATACGAACCAAGTCATCATCATCATATATATATATATATAGTCCATTGCTAAACAGCTTCTCCCAATGCGCGCTACTATTGTAAGCTCATTGAAGGTATTTGGCCATAATCGCCACGCTCTAGGCAAGCGGGTTGGCGATCGCAGTAGCAAATTATTGCTGTTGCACAGTAGGATGCTGCTGTCCATCCTCATTTTTTCATGTTGTCGCTTCTGCGGGACGAGCAGGGGTGGTTCTATTCTTAGGCCGGAAACCACACGGTTAGTATGTAGATACGTAAAAAATACAAGCTCTGGATAGCTGCAATTGTTTTTGAAATCTCGCGTTTTTGTTATCCTAACATCTAGTTTAAAAAAAAATAGGTTTAATCTAAGAAATGTCTGATCCCAGGACAAAAGTAAACACAATTACTTCTATGTACATGAAGGGAAATAAATTGCTAGCAATTTAAAGAGTCGCCATTACACCATCAAACACCATTACCTTTCCCACACTGTCCATTCGTATCCATTAGGTGTAAGCTATGTTGAAGGTAAACTACAGATAGGTAAGAAGGTTCACTTAAGTTTTGTATCTGTAGGGACTAAGATCAGATGTAGCACTGATAGCCTAATATAGCCTATAATCGACGATCATACCGATCGTCGATTGACAAGTCAGAGCTCTCGAGTTCGATCCCAAGGCGCGCACCTCTGACTTTTCGTAAGTTGTGTGCGCAATTTTTGTTTTTTGTGTTCAAATCAAATTTTCAATTCAAATTTTCTTATTAAATAATTATGTGCGTAATATAAATTAATTATATTATTATCAATTGCTAAAACGGTTCTTCTTATTATATGGTTGATGAACAACCTGATGTCAGAGTTTAAATCGCCCGTAGGCCTCTGACATGGCTTTACACACCATTGAAAATTTTCTCAGGTGTGCTGGTTTTATCACAATATTTTCCCTCACCGTTTTAGCAACAGTTAATTAATTTATAATACACATATAACTAACAAAAAGTCACAGAGCCTTGGGATCAAACTCGAAACCTCTGACTTGTGAGTTGACGGTCATACCACTAGGCTACTCACACAAATTTTACTTCTTAAACCTCAATCAATATGCGTTTAATGTGCTAACAACCTTAGATCTTAGCCTTCTGTATTTTTTTCTCTGTGTAGCAGGTGTTCTAGGTACATTGAAGCCGGCGGATGGTGCTAAGATCTCAGGATGCCTAGGTAACTTATTCTTAGATACGATCTTGACTAATTACAGAATGTATTGATAGGCCGATGTTATGTAAGGTTCAACGGTAATAGTTTGAACATCAGAAACTGTTTGTGACAAGAGGGTATGTCAAAAGAATGGACTTATATAATTGGATACTGATGCGAGTTTGCGAATGATGTGAATTGCGAAAGTTTTTGGGACACTGACTCCTAGACATTTTGTGAGGCAAGGCTATTACCACTATTTTATCTACGAATCTAGTACACACGGCTACAAATTAAGCTATACATTTCCAGAATAAGCTGACATCTTGTTGTACAAAGAGCCTATACCATGCGAGGTCAATTCAAACTGGATTTATTTAGCTTGATGCGTAGCTGTGTGTACCTAACAATAGTGCAAGCCCTTTAACTTTTTCAAAAGGTTACATTAAAGTAAAAAAAAGTATTACGCAATAGTGCTTTATTACAACATTTGTAAGACGGGCTTCGGAAAATTTATGGAAGACACGCTCCTAATCTAACCAGTAATATAACCAGATGCAGCTGAATATCAGGTTTTTATGGAGCGACTAGACTGCCTATTTTACCTCCTCAACCCAAAGGGTTACGGATATTCTAAAGTTAGATTAATTGTCAGGATTTTATGAGGGTAGTTACTGAGTCTGGCTCCCTATACCAACTGTCAAAGATCTTCATGACAGCCTGAGCCAACGTTTCATGCTTTCCGAAACACGAAGCAGGTGATAATTATTTTATAATACATACGTACAAATAACTTTCAAAAGATCAGAGATTTTCCTTGGGTTCACACTGATTTGCCAGTCAATGGCCGTAACACTCGTAACCCACTGCATTTATTAATAATACAAAATAATTATTAAAAAAAAAGATTGGTAATAAAAACTTCTTTTAAAATTACACTTTATCCTTTTCAATTCTTATAATCGTAGTTGACAGTTAACCCTTTTCGTGTTCGTATGGGTACCGTATACCGTAATCCTCGTGCGGTTAATGACTAACAGTTAACCAGTTTGCTGGAAGACCGATTACTTTAACCATGTGGTTATGATTATTGAGTGTTTATGTTTGTTTGTGATTGTTTTTGTTATATATGCTGAACTAATATGGTGAAAAGAACTAGGAAAACACAAATCAGTTTACTAATACGAGTACTTAATAGACAAATCATCTGCCTAACCTTTTTCCCAACTATGTTGGGGTCGGCTTCCAGTCTTACCGGATGCAGCTGAATACCAGTGTTTTACATGGAGCGACTGCATATCAGACCTCCACAACCCAGATACTGGGTTACACGATACCCCTTGGTAAGACTGGTTGTCAGACTTTCGGGCTTCTGACTACGCGTAACGATTGTCAAATATCTACAATTGACAGCCGGGGCCAACGTGTTATTCGAAGCACGGAGAGTGATAATTAATTTTTAATACGCACATGACTTACAAAAAGTCATAGGCTTTGGGTTCGAACTTGAGAGCATTGACTTGGTAGTCAAACGGTCATACCATTAGGCTATCACGACTCGTCTTAATAGACAAATGTAGTACCTAATTAAGGAAACATTATCTTAATCATTGATCGCTAATCATTTATGGTATTCAACATATATAGCCTATCCAGTAGGTACTTCCACAAACAATAATGACCATAGGTAAACGTGTTCTTTAGCGAACATTTCTACTTAGGACTTAGGAAGCTATAAAAATCCCATGGACAAGTACATAAATACTCTTGCTTAGAAAATGTATGCTTCTAACATTTCACGAATGCTTGTCATAGAAATTTGAACTTTATCTGATGGTTTTAGAGTCATTGATACGATAAATCGAAGAACTTTTTCAATTGTTATAATTTTATATTTTATCTGTGATTATCGGTACAAATCATACACTTTAATATGAACTACTACTCAAGACTTCCTTGATAGACAGTTAGATATAATGATAACGTCTTTCTTATCCGGTGGTATTAATTTAAAATAAGTCTTTCTTCTTTATCGTATAAGGTTGATGAACAACCTGGTGTCAGAGTTTAAACCGCCCGTAGGCCTCGACTTTACACACCATTGAAAAATCTCTCAAGTATGCTGGTTTCATCACGATGTTTTCCCTCACCGTTTTAGCAACTGATAATTGACTTATAATACACACATAACTTACGAAAATTCAGAAGTGCGCACCTTGGGATTGAACTCAAGACAACTGACTTGTCAGTTCTTGTCGACGATCATACCACTAGGCTATCAGAGCAAGGGTTAATGAAGGATTTATAAACCTCGAAATAACTTTTCACTGTGATTTGTGTGATACAAAAAGAATTGAAACCAAAATAATCACATTCCAATTTCCGATTTTTCTTATTTCAACCTTTGCGCAAAGATATTATTATTCTCATTATAAGCCTCACATTCCCTACTACAGGGTACTCACTTCCTTCCTTAAAATAAAAAAAACTTACATATTTTTCCTTCAAGCACTCGACCATGTCGTTTGGCCCATAATCATTCATAATCATTGCCTGACGCTGTCATGGCAGAAATATCCATAAATGCTTGCAAAAATTGATCGTAATGAGTTCAAATCTGTGTTAAGGACCAGTACTAGCAAGCTGAAAAGACCAAGGGTTAAAGTACTTACAGATTAACGGAGTTTTGTGTAGATTTCGTCATCCGTATAATATTTATCACGTAGGACAATGACAAAAAAAGCCAAAAAATGCCATACTTCAGATATAAATTATGGTATGCAGGGATGTTATTAAATCAGTAGTAAAAATTTTTAGATTAGGTTATGAGGATTACAGGAGAGATTAAAATAACAAATAAATATTATATAAATAAGCATTTCATGTAAAATATTGAGAGTTAAGCTTCTAACTCTACACCAAAGTATAATATTAATGTACACCACACCACAGTATGACATTGAAAAAGTCACATTGTATGACATTGAAAAAGTCATACGTGCCAGGTTGGACCTTTTGACTTTTGAAATTTTTACCTTGATTTTGAGGAACCTACAATATTTATATTCTAAGGTCCTCATATTATTGTAAAACCTGGCAAGAACTTGCAACAATATGTGCAAACGTGTCGTCTGTAAGCGCCTTTACATCGGATGAACGAACAGTCGAACACTGCTGATTCTGGTGAACGCTAAATGCCAGAAATAATAACTATACAACTGCAACATGAAGTTTTATTTTTACATGTTTTCCTTTAAACGCATGGTAATTATGGTATTTATGAGCAGGTGTTTAAAATAAATACTTTATTTATATCAGTGACTTCTGTCTTGTCTTACAATTATTATTAAGTATTTTTGAGACAAGATTGGTTTGTGATTTTTTTGCATTTTTGTTAATATACAATCTTTTCCGGATTTACTTTCCTTTTTTTAAGGTATATGTAGTGTGGGACCTACTTTACTTTTTCTTTTAGGTATATTGAGTGCGGATGGAAGACAGCCTTGTTGGTCTAGTGGTAGGAAGCGCAACTGCTGAGAATGAGGTCCTGGGTTCGATCTCCGGGTCGGGCTATCTGACATCGTCCTTCATTCCATTAAACCCCAACAACACACACCAGTGAGTGAGTGACCAGTTCTGTCATATTATACTCATCCGTGAAAATATCTTAAAAATCTTTCATCTATAGGTCCTAATAAAGCAATCACAAATGGTTTTACAAAAGCCTCACTGAAAACCATTAGAACAAACCAACATGAAATTGAATAAGAAAATAAAGCAGTCTATTTGCAGCTCCATTCCTTAAATGGTCACGTAGCGAAAAGACATTTCCTAAGCTATTTCAAACCACGTAACCAAACATTATACCACGAGATGCAACCAACTAAAAAACTTGTCCCTCCATCCGCTAAAAATATATGAGCCCCATAACTCACTATAATGTGCGTGGTTAGAGCTCAACTTATATCGGCTACTTTCTTTAAACAACCAGTTTATAAAGAGCTCTCGTGTGGTGGTTTTCGTGCGGGACGAGAGCTTAAGTGGCGTTTGTCGTCGCATGTGGGGATTTTTTTCTCGAGGTCAATAAACTAGAGTGCGAGAGAGACGACCTTATCAATTATCGATAGATTGCGGCGCTAGAAATATACAGGTTGTTTTATTTATTTTTTATATTTACATTTAAACATTTTACTATTATCGTTTTAGCGTAATATTCACATGATTATCTATCATTATCAATTGAATATTTGTTTTTTACTACTTTACTTTTTACTTAATATAAATCAGAATTAACTTTACTTTTTTCAAAAATACTGTTAATTTAAAACACATCCAGATTTTGTTTTTCTGACAACAATTAAAATTAAGTTTTTGAAAAATACAATATAAGTACGCGAGTTAGCCGTTTAAAAGTTGTTCCATTATATAAAATTATTTAAAAAAGAATGTTCATAATGAATTCATAATTGAATCATAATTAGTTCACAATCATTTTTGAGAAATAGGATTTTTTCTTAAAACTACACACCCGATTATGCGATGGATACTTAGTTATTATTCGGTTATTATCAATATCTGAATATTATTAGATACAATCATAAATTACATTACATTATCATAAATTATTGGACTGTTTACGTACTGAAATAGTTAAGACTTCCTTGTATTGAATCTTCAAAACATTAGATCATACATAACTTGGGAGGAAGTACCTACCTACTTATCTTGGCTGAGTTCAATCATGGTTTTAGTAATGTACAGTATTGGTAGTAGGTATTAATATTATCGTATTGTTAGTAGTTGTAGTTGTGGTGTAGATTCTGAAGCACTATCGTAAATTGAAGCGTATACAATATGTTAAGAAAACCCTGTCCTATCCGTGAAGGTATTAGTAGGTATCGGGATGCGATTCTATTTGTGTAATCTTTTTCACATTATAAGTAAAAAAAAATACCCCGAATAAAAATGATTAAAAAATTAAAAAATGAGGAAACTTACATGACAACACAGGCGGGTGACGGTTGGCGCGATCGTCAGTTTTCGGGTAGCGTAGCGAAGTCATAAGGTGTTGTCAGTTTATGGAATTTTGCCAAATTTTAAGTTAATTTGTGTAAAAATCACACATTTAAAAAAATATTACAACGTTATCCTTATCAATAATATAAATTGTTTATTAATATTTGGTTATATTAATAAAATACCTATACCATTTCGGGTCGAACAGGGTTTTCTTAACAAGCTGTATACGTGTATTTACGTGGATCTATAATTTACTAAATATATTTAGGTTTTTCGTTTTATCATTAATATGTAAATCTTTTTATCCTTTAAATAAATATTCAATACAGACTAAAATAAAGAAAGAATACGAAGACTGATTCATGTGCTTAATTTTTTTTTTAAATTAAAAATATTCTCAGGTACAACCCATTGTTTATAGAACATTGTCGTTACATGTAAATAATATATTAAAAGCTATATATACTATTTAAATATTTTTATTCTAAGAATCTCACAAAAAAAAGTAATAATAAAGTACAAAGTTGCTTATAAATCACAATTTTCATTCGTCACCGCAAAAAATCGGTACCCAAAATAAAGTGCCCTCACTTTCCGAAGGTATTTTCTATAAAAAATCACAACAGGTGTGGAATTTACGAACCGAATACGTAACCCGTGCGAACACGGCATTTACAATGTACTGAATTGATTTTCTACACCATGTATATGGGGACGAGATAGGCGTGTTGTTGAAAGTAGTAAAGTTAGGAGTTCGGTAAAGTTTCTAGGGGTTCATAGATTTTTTTGGAGGAAAAGTTGTTGAGCAATTTATTTTAAGAATGTTCATTATTTTGGCCTTTTAGAGTTAGTTTTAGATTAATAAATAGATAGTTTAATACCTTTGTCATTAACTCTATTACAGTCAGACATTTTTTAACTCAATTCAATGAAAAAGAATAGAAAAATTTTCGTCAATGTTAGTGTAGAGATAAAAAGTTAAAATCAGTACTTATCTAATATTAATTTTTACTTAACGAAGACGTTAGAAGTTTCTTAAGAATCCTCAAAAAAACAATAGCACTTTAGAAAGCACAGCTCTAAGAGTAAAATAATTTTCAAATTAAAGTAAAAAAGAGTAAAATATTTCAAATCATAAAATCAAATCATTTTTATTCATGTAGACCATTAGGCATTAATGAATAATTTTTATGGTAATATTTATTATGAGAGTGACACTTACAAAGAAAAACATTCTGATAAGCTAAGTCAACACTGTTTTTGCTATTGTTATTTAAATTCAAACTATTTCAATAAAATACAGGTTACTAAATGAACAATTGCTAATCTAATACCAACATGCTCGACTGCACGAGCAATGCAAATGCAGCGTGTTTTCCTTTGTAAACATGTAAGTTTTTCTTTAGTCTTATATTAACACTTTGAGTTGTTAATTGAATATACAATAAACATGAAACTTCCAGGAAAACTTTGAATTTTCCAGGCTGATCAGTTAACCCTAGTGCGAGTTTGCAAACAGAGCAAATGTCGAAATATATCTTGCCTTGTTTGATGCCTAGGTTGTTGTTGTTGTGCCTGTAAAAAAAATAGATTTCAGGGTTGGTTCTTGTTCAAAATGATGAGTTTAATGACCCCTTTTCAGGTTGCTGGTGTTTTAAAAACCTTTGAAGAATTGTAAACTAGTAATATCATAAATGCACTAAGAGTTTCAGTCTCACTGCGACACTCGCATCAAGTATAGATGAAGCGGTATACATCCGTGCGTAGAACCAGCACCTGCCGCCAATACAGTACTACCTGTTTATTTTTACCTCTATCTTACTTCAAGATACATTGAACACTGTAAACTGTTATAAGTTTTTAAACTCACATAATAACAGAAAAAAAATAGTACAAAAAATATAAAATAAAAGTATGACTTAAGTACAATTAATAAAAAACTCGCATTTGGCCGGTTTTTTTTTGTGCTAAAATTTTGTACTTTCGGACTGTCAAAGTCATATACGAAAGGTTCCGTACAAAAAAAACGCGTTTCTTGTCTTCACCCTTTAATTATTTAAATTTATTTTTCTTTTTATTTTTAATTCTTTCGAAGCTTCATGTGACCAGAGGGCTGGCTTATTCTTTGGTCAAAGAATAAGTACCTACCTATTGCCATTCAATGTGGCAATGCTGCCAGTCTTCTGGGCACTTTGCCGGATGACAGTGATGCGGAGGAGTACTTTGACGCATTAATTACCCATTTTTCTTTTTTTAATTGTTTTTTATAGGCAAAAAGTATCTATTATATAAATTAAATTGTATTTTTGAAAGAAAACAAACATTCATAGGTAAACCTAGCTACATTATTTTAATCAGAACAAACTAGTATTACATACAGGAATAAACACTTAGCAACATGATTTATGCGTTTTGCAATCATTCAAACTAATACACTATAAAGCCTGGATTTTACGACTTGGGTTCCACTCCACAATCTCAGCTTTCAAGAAAAGCATTGTGATATAAATTGTATTATTGATTTTCGCTTTAACAAAACCATTTATGATTTTTATTATTAACGACCTATTCTCCACGACTTCATCATCGCCATCATCATCAGCCTGTATAAGTCCTCTGCTGAAAATAGGCCTCTCCCAATGCGCCACTTTTGTGCGCTCATTGGAGGTATTTGCCCATAATCGCTAAGTTGGGCAAGCTGGTATGTTGAAAAAAGAACTCAGGTGTGATGATCTCCTCACGATGTGGTCTTTCATAAGGTTCATAAATAGCCTAGTGGTATGACTGCCAAGTCAAAGGTTGTAGGTACTAAACCCAGCCCAACCACTTTTCGGATTCATGTGCGTTTTAGAAATCATCGTAACATCGTAAGGAAACCAGCATACCTGACAGATTTTTTAACGGTGTGTAAAGCCATGTCAGAGGCCTAAAGGCGCTTTAAATTCTGACACCAGATTGTTCATCAACCAAACGAAAAAATAGAAATAAAGACTTTGTTAGTATGGACCAGGTTTGGCGGATACTCCTCATAAAGCCAGGCCAATACCGTGTTCCCACTATTAACAAAAACAATATCAACTTATCATCTATAAACATCGCTCCTTTTACTCTAAAACCCTTTATCTTAATCTCTCCCAAAACCTTCAAAGCAGCAATCCAATCATACTTACATAATAACATTTCATTAACTGTTAAATTCAGGACCACTTCCAAGAAATTGAAACATTCAACCACTTTATCTTAGAATCAAGGCCTGATATCTATGAAATCGGCATTCTGTGCCACCAAATAAACTCGATTACTAAAAAGGTAAGTATTATCGCAGTAATCAAATACTTGGTCCTTGACTATTTAAAATAGCTGTTCCCAGAGGTTTCTATTTTGGTCTGAATAGAGAAACATATAAATCGTGTGTGAATGCGTCTTGCACCTGGTATAGTGGAATGCGACCTCCGACGTGGGGTGTGGTCGAAGTTATGAGATAAAACTGATCATTTTACGCTTATAAAATTGGTCCTTAAATTTAGACCTTGAGTTGACATAGGACCAGGATAAAAGTAAGATTAGGGCTAATCCAAGACATGGTCTATTTAAATGCCAAGTTTCATATAAATTCGTTCAATGGTTTTTGCGTGATTTTGTTAGAAATATCTTTACAATTTTTCAGATTTATAATACACCCTGATATTACCTACATACATAAATAATATACCTTCAGGTATTTATCATATTATTAATAAATAGTTTAATTTATGTAGCTTACTTGTTATAACTTTATACTATTTGGTTTGAGCTTTTTATTAGCAATCAATTTATAATAATGATATGTTAAGGTTTATGTAATTTGATTTTAATTTTCTTTGAATAGCTTTGGTATGACTATACTAATCATTTGTACCTACTTATATCTGGTCATTATGTAAGTTATTGGGAATAAAAAAATACCCATGTTCATTATAAACTATTAGTAATTAAAATTAAAACAAGTTAATTTATAAAGGACATACAAGTAATAAACCGTGGCTACATTTCCACCGGATGAAAACATAATTATAATTAAGCGAAGAATTATTTATTGAATCAAGAAAATTTAATTAGTGCAATAAAAAATCAAGAATTCTAGACTAGCATTACATTTAATAGTCTGCTTTTATATCTTTTTAATGAACGTAGAAATAAATCGTCTACGTAATTAGCCATTTTGAATAGCTTCAAAAGTGCACATCATCATCAGCCTGTATTAGTCCACTGCTGAACATAAGCCCCTCCCAATACGCGCCACTTTTGTGCGTTCATTGGAGGTATTTGCCCATATTCGCCACGCTTGGCAAGCTGGTTAGCGATTGTTGTTACACAGAAAGATGCTGATGCCCATCCTCCGGATCTTTCTCTTTGTCGCCTCTTAGGACACCCGTAAAACAAGTAGGAGTGGTTCTATTCTCATGCCGGAAACCACAGGGTACAAAATGCACACAATATAGGAATGTCTTTTTTCTTCAGTCTTGACATTTAAAATGATTGATTTGCGAGAATTATTATAGAAGATTAGCAGATTGTATCACAAATCATAAACTCGTATGTACCAAGACCAAGACACAAAGACGAGACCAAATACATTTTTTCCTTTTTTATTGCACTAGTACATAGTACATGTCATCATCTGCCTAGCCTTTTCCCAACTATGTTAGGGTCGGCTTCCAGTCATAGTATATGTATTAAAAGATATTAAAATTCAACACAAGGAATCACTGTTAGCCTAGTGGTATGGCCGTCGACTGACAAGTCAAAGGCCTCGAATTCGATCCCAAGGGCACCTCTGACTTTTCGTAAGTTATGTGCGTAAAAATTAATTATCAGTTGCAAAACGGTGAAGGAAAACATCGTGATGAAACGCACGTTTCATCAGATGTGCTGACATCTAAGAGATTTTTCAATGGTGTGTAAAGCCATATCAGAGGCCTACGAGCGGTTTAAACTCTGATACCAGGATGTTCAACCATACGATAAGAAGAAAAACACAAGGAATACTATAAGTGTGGAGGCTAGTGACCTATGTATGTCATCTATGTTTATTAAACAATAGTTCTTTTTTGTTAACAGCTTGTCTCATGACTTGCACCGCTACAAGATTGTTACCGTGTGCAGTATAGTTCATACCGTGTTGTATTAAGAGGATATGCAGCACCTGTCTGGTCTAGTTCACAATCTTGTCGACTAAGCATAAATATTATATCCAAGATTTGGGAGAACTATTTTAAGTCTAAAAACACAAATATTTAATAAGAAATTTGAAAAAAAAAACAAACCGATACGAATGGGATTCGAACCCACGATCTTCGGCGTACCGTGCCGACGCCCATCCGTAACCGTTGTTTTTTCAAATTTCTTATTAAATATTTATATTTAATAAACTAACATGTAAAAAAAAATCACAAAAAAAAAAAAATTAAAAGTATCTATGCAAATTATGCGAACACGAAAACTAGAAATTAGAAAAAAAAAACGATTCAAAATCAAAAATCAAAATCAAAATATTTTTATTCATTCAAACCATTTTAGGCACTTATGAATAGTCATAATAATATTATTATAAGAGTGAGTCTAGTTGCCAGTTCCAAGGGCAGCCTCATGGAGAAGAATCTGGCAAGAAACTCCATTGTTACGAGCGGGATTCGAACCGACCTACTGACTGGGTAAAGCCCACAGTCGCTCTGCCACTAAACTATTCATAACCCCATCCGTGTTATTGAAATTCTCTACATTCAACTATCTCAGAATGGTAGTACATCTTCCCCTTGTACAAGTACTAGAGGGTTAGCATGTCTAACTTTGCAGTTAGAGTACTATATTTGAAGTTTCCTTGTGTAAGAGTATCTTACAACTTAACTGTTCATATTTAAGAGAAAGTTACTGACTAGACAGACTGATTCATCATGGGAACATTCTATCTGGCATAATTTTGATGCTCCGAAATTTATTTGGCATAACACACTTGGCATAATTTTTTTTATATATAATTATAATTAAATCGTAATTAAATAAAAACTGTACATTGAATATATTTGAAAAAAAAGTGAGTACTTCATGTTCAGAGTACGATACTAAAGCCGAATTAGTTTTTAGAAACTTTGTCTGTCTGTTTGTCTGTCAGAGATTGGCGCGAAAATTTCTGGACAGATTTAGTTGAAATTTGGCAAAAATATTGGTTCAATACCAAGTCAGGTTTTAGGGTGAAAATGATCATAATAATTATGGGGGATGAGCAGTGTTGTAATAATTAGGGTAACCGAAATCCACGCGGACGAAGTTGCGGACGGAAGCTAGTTATTTTACAGCCGAATGTTTACATGTCCAAATTTACATTTATCATTAAATATGCCATGAAAACCACGATAAAGAATAAGTAAACTAGGGTGGTCGAACATCCACCATCATAGACGATAAATTAGGACATTCCCGGCAGATTGCCAATTTATACCGTGTAAGTTTTACTAAAATATTTTCTCGTGTCCAGAGTAAGTTATGAAGGAATTTTTCCTGAAAACTTGAAAGTAATTTTTGGTAATATGTTGTTGAAACAGTCGATAACACAGCTGGATATAAGGTTCTTAATTTTGGAAAAGGTTTATGAGTAATTCTAGTACACATCTATCTATAGATAGGACCTACTATGATAAAATCATACAGGTTGAAAAGGCTGTACATTGAATGATTTTTTGCAAAAATCTGCTAGGGAGCCTAAGAATAAGCATAGCAACAAAAAAATATACTAATTTCAATGTACCTGAGAATAAATTTACCTATTTATTTTTTATTTAAAACATAAATCTAGAATTAGAATATTTATCTGTCTGTCTGTTTGTTACCCTATCACGCGAAAACGGCTGAACAGATTTTATGAAAATTTTAGAAATAAGTAAGTATTAGCTTAACTTACTTTAAATAAATTACGAGACACAGCTTGACCCCTCTATTTAATTGTCTATTGTATGCCGTTTTTTGAACGTAGGGGTCTTGACTCTTGATTCGCTTGCCATTGCAATCCCGGACAAACCACTATGCCGAAAATTTAC
Source organism: Protodeltote pygarga (assembly GCA_936450705.2). Lineage (NCBI taxonomy): Eukaryota > Metazoa > Arthropoda > Insecta > Lepidoptera > Noctuidae > Protodeltote > Protodeltote pygarga. Next base: position 4,081,182 of record OW388274.2, read on the forward strand.
ATGGAGATAACTTGGGACTTAGAGACAGGCATAGGATACATTTTAACCGAATTTTACTTTTCGTAAAAACAGGATTATGATTTAAGAAGTACTTAGGTATCATAATTATCGACTTCCACACGGGTGGCGCCACGAGCAAAGCTAGTATGTTTTAAAGGAAGAGAAAAAAGAACAAAAGAATTGCCTGAACATCACATTACAGCCTCTGAAAAAGACGTAACTCATGTCAGGCCTCTTTTACAGAATTGGTTCAGATGACGACAAATTTGATTTTCCTTTTCCGATGTGGAAACAATAGAGTTGTATCAAAACATTGTGTTGTGTTACAATGTTACGATGTCTCTTGAGGGTTGATATTTTATACTAGCTTTTGGCCGTGGCTTCGTCTGCGAGTCAAACTAGGATTAACATTAGAACATTAACATTATTGACATTAATGAAAATTGTCAAATCGTAAATGTTGTCCAATATCTATAATAATAAAATCGTAATAAAGTAAAAACTGTACATTGAATATTTTTAAAAAAGTAAGTGCTACATGTTCGATGAACGATACTGAAGTCGAATATGTAGTTTTTAGAAACTTTGTCTGTCTGTTTGTCTGTCAGAGGTTGGCGCTAAAAGTACTGGACAGATTTAGTTGAAATTTGCCAAAAATATTTGTTAAATACATACCTATGTAGGTTTTAGGGTTATGGTTTTAGGGTACCAATTATTACAATAATTTGGGGGATGAGCAGTATTGTAATAAGTAAGGTTACTGAAATTCATGCAGACGTAGTCGCGGGGGGAAGCTAGTAATAAATATAATTGCATAAATAATAAATCAGCCTGTAACTGTCCCAGTATAGGGCAAAGACCTCTTCTCATATATAGAAGGATTGAGCATTAATCATCACGCTAGCTCACTGCGTGTTGGCGATTTCAGACTATTAAGTCCAGGTTTCCTTACGATGTTTTCCTTCACCGTTATTCAGTGGTGTCTTAGATTAACCTAGAAAGTACATATGAGATTGAAAAAGTCGTATTGGTACATGCTAGGTTTGAACCCACACCCACTGGCTTGCAAAGCAGGTCCGTACCCAATGCGCCACCACGACACATTGATAATGAAGTGAAGAATATTTGAAGTGGGATGAGAATAAGATTTCATAGAATAGACACCCTGAATCAAAAGATGTCTGTTTCAGTTTCTGTTGAAATGTTAGGTACTCGGAATTAGGGTTGCCACGGTACTGTATTATAATATAGTACTTTATTTTAGCCAACGACGAACTAGTACGAGATCTATACTTTCATCGTTAATTCACCAAATTTGCTGTCTCACTTTTTTATGTTGACTGGAACACCCACAGCGCAGCATGGGAAATTTTAGAACACAATGCATTTACGTCGCTCAGTCAGTTAACCAATAGAGTGCTGATTTCTAAATTTAAACAATTCGAGAAGAAACCTTTAGGAAACCTTGGTGGCCAAAGTGGAGAGGACTTAATATCTAAAAAGGGAAATTTGGAAAAATAAATAAGAATCAAAAACAAATATGTGATTTCTATTTTGTTTCCCGTATTTCCGAAAAGTATCTACTATATTTTTAGGACTATTATGAAATAAATACTTTATTTACTAAAAAGTGGCAACCCTACTCGGAATTCTTGCCTATGCTTGCTTATTCCCCGAAGTATTAGTCTATATTGTATTGCTGTTCTGTTCATCCTTAATTTACCAGCGAATGTTTGACTGTAAAATCTAATATGTTGGTTGGTACAGGAAAATGTAGCCACCATTTTATATTTTAGTCACATTAACTAATAGGAGCGACCTATGTCTAGCAGTGAGTCGTGTGGATTCCGGCCTAAGAATAGAACCACCCCTACTCATCCCGCGGGTGTCGTAAGAAGCGACTAAGGGAATGATCCGGAGGATAGGCAGCGGAATCCTTCTGTGTAACAGCAATCATCTGCTACTGCGATCGCCAACCCGCTTGCCCAGCGTGGTGATTCTGGGCAAATACCTCCAATGAGCGCACAAAAGTGGCGCGCATTGGGAGAGACTAATACAGGCTGATAATGATGAAATTATGTCTAGCAGTGGACTGCTGTAGGTTGATGAATGATGAACCAATGAAGTACCTAATCGTCCTTATCGCAAATCCACCTTAAAGTACCTGAAGGTCATCAACATGACACAGGCCATTGCAAAATGTTTTAGACGGTAGGTACTGGTAGGTACTCCTAACGATACTTTTCTCCACGTTTTTAGGAAAGTGAATTGATTTCGAAAAGTCAGTGGTGAGTGCCTTTTTTTTGACATGGTCATCTTCTCTGGGTTCGAATCTGCGACCTTTGACTTGGCTTTACCACATATCACTAAGTTATATTAAGTCACTGCTGATTGACTGCTACTTGGTGAACTTTCTTTTCTATATTATACTGATTTGACAGATCACGTAATTGACGGCTGAATACTGGATGCGTTCCAATATTTTTTTTCGTTTATTAGACTTCTAAAAACTATGCGCACGAGTTCGTTAGGGAATTCGAATTCGAATATAAATTACCTATATATCTGGTAATACAAGATTATTCCTTGATACAAAATCTAACCGAAACAATAAACATAATATTCAATAGCATAAACACGTAAGTTAAGATAATTTACAATTAGCATAGAAGTTAGAATTGCTTAGTTGAAAATTCACCCAACATAATTCACGAATAACAAAAACAGTTAAGAACAATTTATGGAAATAACTGCTTTGTGCAGCGCATAAACAACACTAATACAATCAACGTTAAATGTTATCCAAATAACCACCACGAAATATCGTGATAATCTCTACAGAATTTATTTAACTATGAGTATATTATCAGTACACAGCTATTTAGATGGCACATTGGATACATTTTTTTTTGTGGCTGCAGCTGGGGGGAGGAAAAATGTTCCTACGTTCCTACCGCATATCGTAGTCCGAAGAAGTATGGTTATGTGGGGCTTGCACCAACTAAAAACATCTCCCTCCTGCGTGTTCCTCACACTGTATCGGACGGGGCCGAGTACTGCAAGCGTGCGTCGCAGCTACGTCCAATGTCATTGGATTGGATTGGATTGGATTGTTCATTATAATATGGTTGGACAACAATTTAGTGTCAGAATTATTCAAATCAATCCGTAGAACTTTGTCATCAAAGCTTTAGGTACTTATCTCCGAAAAAAAACTGTCTTGAAATCCACAAAAAAAGTTGCCCAAGTTTTTCTTTGATAACAAGGTTTTCACTTGTACTAGCTGTTGCCTGCTTCTTCTTAAGCGTAAAATAGAATTTTCCAGTCTATCCAAAATTATATTACAACTCCTCAAAAAACGTAGGTACTATGTAATGCAAACAAAATTTCAGACTGGTACTTTTTAGGACAAAAAGTTAGTATAAGTTATTAACAGAGATTTTATATATTAGTGTACTAATGACAGATCGGTCGAATGACCCATGATGAGAGGAATAAACCTATGTTTCTTATATTATATCGTATGTTTCTAAAGTTCTTAAATTAAGAATTATCTTGTATAATGTCTATACATCATACAAGATAATTCTAGCACTCTCCAGTCGTGCCATCTAAATGGCCACGTACTGTAGATATTTATTAAGGCCTTAACGTATTCACTGCACTTACATTTGCCCGCGTGAAATAATTTCAGAAGATAATCTCGAACACAGCTACTGATAAAATTATTGCACACGAATGAATAGCTTGGATAGCAGCCAACTCTCAAAACGGAACGAAACTGCCCTCTCTACCCTTCAAACGATATTAATTTTCAATTTAAATCCAATAGAGTTTAAATTCCTTTGTGTTTCCGCCTTCAATCCTAACCAAGCTAATTTAGACTTAACTCCGAAGATTATAAGATAAATTCTTCTTAATACGGATTTCCTTGCATTTACGAATAAAAATACTAACTGCCAGGAAATATGGTCTTAAAAATAAAAAAAGAAATTTGCAACGAACTTAATACAATTTACTTTGGCTTAATTTTGATGGACACTAATTTTTGCAAGATTCAAAGTGGAAACTAGACAGCTAACAGTGAAATGTAAAAAAGTTTATTGTTAAGGTAGGCACACACAGGCGTAGTAAGAATTGCAGCGATTATATCTATCTATATATTAATACGTGAAGCGACAACTGTGGATCCCTTTTTAAGAATATTGCGCGCATGGAAGAGTGTGAAACCTGGCATAGTAAAAGTTTATATGGAGAAGAAGTGCAGAAAGTTAAAATTAAAAAAAATAGAAATAAAAAACGGCCGAATTTTGACCACTGTCTGGAGCACTTGTTAAACTATTTTATAAAGGTCCAAATTTTAGTAGAAAGTATAAATAACCGATAGCAGGAGCGGGGTTACAAATAGCTTATAGTGGCAGAGCGACTGGGAGCTTTACCCAGTAGTTCGCATCGCGGGTTCAAACCCCGCTCGTAATCGATTTTTCTTTCAACAAAAATTTGAAACTTTAATTGCTGCGATATGAGTAAAAATATTATTGACTTTCGGCGCATCATGCACACTTTTTCTGGACATTGAACACAACTAAGCGGACACGGTCGGGTTGGTGACGCTGAATCGGGTAAACTCGGCTTAAGTCGACTTCAGCCAAGCAAAGTTCACTTATATTACTTCGAAAATTATTCGAATATTGAATAATTTACTGTTAGATATCCAAATGTGATTGTTAAGCATGACACTTATCTTTTTTGGTACCTAAATGTATTTTGGAATAAAAAAACAATTTCAATAGTGTTTAAAAAAAAGTTGCAGCAACACTAATACAGAGCATAAATAATACAAAACGATAAAAACGAAACGTCACTTCAGATTCTAATAAGAAGGAAAAAACTCGGAAGAAAATGCGACTTCATTTTCTATTTAAGAATTTCTTGAATACGAATTGTATAACAGGCAATTAGGCGTAATCAACTGCAATATATACCTCAAGAGGCGTTTAAGGACGGTTTCAAACCAAATATAACGAGTACACGTAATATTTATTAATAATCTTTAATAAAGACCTTTCACATGAAACGGCCGTTGCGGTTTGCGGTCCGCGATACAATTCAGCGGCAAATTTTAATTAATTTCATTTATAATAAGCATGGGTATTAATAAGGGATTTGCAATTTATTTTCACAAAGGCGTAACACTAACAAGTTGTTGTTATTGGATGGATTTTGTTAATTATTTAAATTAAAACGTTGGTAATGGTAATTAATTATCTGATGGGTAGTTATCCTTTTATGCTTTATATATTAACAATGTAATGTAAGTATAAATATTTAATAAGAAATTTGAAAAAACAACTGATACGGATGGGATTCGAACCAACGATCTTCGGCGTTCCGTGCCGACGCTCTAACCGCTGAGCCACTGTATCCCATCAGAATCAGTCGAAATTTCAAATCTCTTTATACGCCTAGGGCGTGTGGTTCGAATCCCATCCGTATCAGTTGTTTTTTCAAATTTCTTATTAAATATTTATCGTAAAAATTTCACAAAAATGTAATGTAAGGTTTGAATTGTCGTACGCTGATTCGGCAGCGTACCGTTGCAGTTGGTCGCATAGTAAAGCTAGACTAAGAGTATTAGTCGCTAACAATGACATTGAAATCTTTTTAAAATCATTGATTGCTAAGGTTAGCGTCACAGTGCTACAGTGTGGTGTGTCTTATAAAAACTCTACGAAATTATAAATAGATTTTTATTGTTAAATAGCGACCCGCCCCGGCTTCGCACGGTTTCGCTAATATGCATGTATTATACATATAAACCTTCCTCTTGAATCACTCTATCTGTTTAAAAAAACCGCATCAAAATCCGTTGCGTAGTTTTAAAGATCTAAGCATACAAAGGGACAGACAGACGCGGGAAGCGACTTTGTTTTATACTATGTAGTGATATTTCCTTACTAATTTGAAGGCAAGAATAGTTGTAGTTTTTAAACTCGCTATTGCCTTCTTCCACGTTCCCATTTATGTAGTGATTTCCTCAGAGACTAGCTATACCAGTTCCAGTCTTGAAGCTAGGCTCTAATTATGAAATAAATACCTAGGCTACTTACATAAAGGAAATTGGCTTGATAAAATGTGGCATTTCCTGGTTAGTTAATGGATTAATCAAGTTTTTACTTTGTAATGCAATGATAGTGTAGTTGAAAGATTGGTATTGGGTTGCAATTTGACGGATTTTAAATGAAACTAGTAAATTTTAGCTTTCTGCACTTCTTCTCCGTATAAACTTTTACTATGCCAAGTTTCACACTCTTCCGTGCGCGCAATATTCTTAAAAAGGGATCTACAGTTTCGCTTCATATATTAATAAATAGATACATGCAATTCGCACTACACTGATGCACTGATTTATGTAAATGAAACAGTTTGGGGAAATTAAAAAACTTACAATCGAATTGAGAACCTCCTCCTTTTTTGAAGTCGGTTAAAAAGAGATAGGATACGAGCCGGACTTGAACCCGCATCACTTGCCGTACAGTCGCAGCGCTCTTACTAACTGAGATAAAATAATATACTTATCGTATCGCTGTTCGTTATGACTAAGTATAATTTAGAAAGTAGTTATTATTTTGATATTACAAACAGACATTTCAATTCTATTAATTTGTATGTATTTGACTAGAAATCGTTCCGCTACTGTATAACCCGAGATAATCATTTAGTTACAATTCACTTAACTATTATAACGTATAAAGAATTATAAACCTTAACACCCATTCAGTAAAGTTCTGAATAAAAAATATTTACAAGATGCCTTCTTAAGTTGGGCTTAAGTACCTAGATTAGGCACCTATTATACTTTAGGAAGGTTCTTGACCTTTTCACAATGTAAAATAATGAGCAATTTCGTATAAAGAAGACGTTTATCATGAATTATTCTTTTTGTTGATTTATTTTTCTTTTACGAAGAGTATTTTCAAGAGGAAACAGGGATTATTATTGGACAAAAGGATTTTCTTCTTATTGTTATAATTCCGTTTATTACACAAATTCTTGTATACTATTTACATTAATTTTTAAATATACAACTTGGAATTTTGGTCCTTGTTTAAGGCTGCCCCACACTGACGCGGTCTACCGCCTAGGGTCTACCGGGCGGTATACGGTATACCGCAAGTCGGCACGCTCCGGGTTAATTTGCTATCGCTGACTATATTGTGATTATTCTAGTTTACGCGTCTCTTTTTAACCTATTTTAAACATTTTATGGAACATTTTATGGAATTTTTTCTGAAATAAAATTATTATTATTATTATTATAAACAGACAATAGGTACTAATCGTTTTAGTCTGAAAAAAACAATGTTGCAGATTAATTTTTAAATGTGTGATTTTAATGACGTTTTACTTATCTCGATCAATAAAAGTATTGAAAGTATTGTTTTCGTTAGATTTTCTCATTAAAGACATTAAGGACATTAATTAACTTATTCCACATCATATAAATTTTATATATGAAAAGGTATTTAACAGCATTATTAATGGCCGAGCCGCAAGCGACGCGTATAATGGCCCGACGGTAATAATTGTCGTACCACCCGAGTGACGCTCAATAAAACATTGAGCGGCTCAATGTTTTTCATCATGATTGCAAGGAAATAAAAAAGAACAAACAAAAATGTATGAAGGTAAATAAAATACCAAAATGGCGGATTCGTGTCACGATCACTGCCCGCTTTTTCTACATGTATAAAACTGTGAGCAAATATGATGAAAAATATTGTTAACGGTAAATTAAATAAAGTAAATATTTTTATTCCACATAAAAAATAGTGCCCTAAACAGCAGATACATATGCCTTTTGGGGTCGAGATGCTAGGACCGTGGGGGCCAGGGGCCCGTAAAATTTACAAAGATTTATCCAAGCGTCTGGTCGAGGCATCTCGTGATCAAAATGCTACTCTTTATTTGCCCAAAGGCTAAGTATAGCCATCCAGCGAGGCAATCCAGTCAGCATTTTGGGAACGTACAGGTAGCGGTTTTGTACTTTATCTCGTTAATTCGTTTATTTCTAGGTGTATATATATATTTTGTTATATGTACCTACATAGTTAATTAAATAGTCTGCTAGCTAAAAAAAACCTTAAATAAAAAATGTTACACTTTTTCTGAAAAGGTGATAATAAAAACTGTATTACAGGAAATGGAAGGGAATTTGTAATAATTAAGCTCAGTGGGTAATGGTGGTCATTTTCATGGTATGGCAAGGTGTCATGAGTTCAAGCCCAGACGTCTACCTCTTTTTCAATTTCTTTAAAATTGAATTAATAACATGTTAAAACCTGATAATGGCTAATCGTTCCAAGGAATTAACATAGATAATAAATTAACATACAGTTCTCAAATAAACATAAATAAGCAACACTAACTTTAATATTTCTACCAACTATAGTTTGAATAATATGAATATTCATTAAGTAAATTTTATTCATGAATAACCCATGCAAATTGCGGTTACCGTATAATTTAATAGAGCTCCTACACTGGGGCTTAGATTAGCTAGAACTATTCAAAGAATCTGCGGACTAAACTTTGTCTTTTATTGTACAAGGAAGCTTGCTAAGTTGTGTAAGAAGTAGGACACACTGACGGATAGTTCTAAAAACCTAAATCTGAACAGAAATACAAGATACCTCGGAAGGTTAGGTACATTATGTCAAAAACGGATAGGTCGTTTGTAGTGATAGTCTAGTGCTATGACTTGCAAGACAGAGGTCTCAGGTTCGAAACACCCCATGAATTTTCTTAAATTATGTAGTACGTATTATAAAATAATTAACACTTCCTTTCCTTCCTTATCGTATGTTTAATATACAACCTGGTGCCAAAGTTTAAACCACCCGTAGGCCTCTGACATGGCTTTACACATCATTATAAAATAACTCAGGTGTGCTGGTTTCATCACGATGTTTTCTTTCACCGTTTTAGCAACTGATAATGAATTTATAATACGCACATAACTTACGAAAAGTCAGAGGTGCGCGCCTTGGGATCGAACTCGAGACCACTGACTTGTCAGTCGATGGTCATACCACTAGGCTATCGGTGTTTTGCTGTTATCACTTGCATCTTGCCTCGAAGAGCTCATAAAGTCGTCGGTCCTTCATCTGGCCTCTCTCTGGTCTAGTCAAATTGTCGTCTCATAGGACAATGACAGTGAGAGAATAGGGAGTGCACCTGTGTGTGCGCTCGTACTTGTGCTCTATAATATCTTCTACTTCAATTGTACGTCTTCATTGAGATTGGTCGCTGATGATGATAAAATCATGTTGCTCGCTTTACGCTCTTCGCAGCCCTACCGGTCGACCGCTGCGTGGGAGGCGATGTGTTTTATAAAAAGTATTTCATCCTTAAATTTTGTTACAACCTATTTATAGCTATTTTAGGGTTAGTCATTAGTTTTTTATTTGAAAATCTAAACATAACTATCATAAATTGAGTAAAATTTATTTACATTTTTTAAGTTTAAAAAGTTACTCAACGGTGGGAAGGTAAATCTAATATAATTACGAAAAAGGTAACTTACCTAGTGAATTGCCCTACTGCACGATTTAAAAAGAACACAGACCTCTTATCCCGTTAATTAATACGAAGGAGTATTAAAACTTAGTTCCACAAAACCCTTTACTACAATGAAGGTAAAGTCTTAACTTTTCCCTCAAATGAGAATGACGTACATTGAGATCCAACTTTGTGTCCCAAACTTTGTCTCCGTATCTCACACCAAGTCAAACTTAAAACAGTACTGCTTTGTATTTTACACGAATTATCTTTTTGAATAGCCTAAGATATGCCGTCTTTACCGAATATCCGTCTTTTATCAGTCGAGAGTCTTGGAGGAAGTACTTGTTAATACTTACACCTGTATGATTTCATTAAGTTGGAAGAAGTTTCCATTATAATGCTTAAAACACATTATTGAATGCGATTTTTGCCGTATCTGGTCAATAACTAAACTTTGATTATAAAACGGCCAATTTCCAAAGAAAAAATTGTTACAAATGCCATGAATTCACGTAGATATCTGGAATATATCCCGAACGTGACCTTGAGCGCGCAGACATTTGACGATAATCAAGCTCGGATGTTTCATGATGTACAGATTAATAAATCGCGTCCAATAGTTTTTTACAAGATTAAGTTTTCTAACAAGAAGCCATTTTGTGTCCATAGTGGTAGGAAATAGTATAAAATTGTCGATTGTCCCCGTTATTTCATATTTCCAGTATCGATATAATTAGACAATTTGTTTTGTCTTATATCTATCTAACATAGTCTGTCATGTTTCATCTCACGAATTTTGATTATACAGGCTGACTGGTGAGACACTTTCAATACTGAAAGGGTGCTCAGTACTCTATTCTCGTTATATTTACACTTTACAAATATTTTTTGTGTGTGTTTTTTACATATTTATAAGTACACATGTTTTGCTTATTAAATAATTTCACTTTACTATTTATTTACTGTTACCGTTACCGTTGGTAACTAGGGGGCGGCTGGCCCCAAAGCACGTGCTTGGCCACTTCATCGACTTAACATTATCAGCGACGCGTCTTTGCGTAAAATTATCCACACTTAATTATTTGTAGGATATTTTGGTCAAAAATTAAGTACCTTTTTTATGATGTAAATATAACGAGAATCGGGTACTGAGTATTGTCCTTCAGTATTGAAAGTGTCTCACCAGTCAGCCTGTAGAAAGAAAGAAAGAAAACATTTATTTACATGCAATATTGCGCAAGGCGCTGATTGTTATTGTTCAGCTTACAAAGTCGAAATAGTAGGTACCTATCTACAGCAAGCCGACAACAACACCATTAAGTCTTGCAAACAAAATTAAAACGCAGCGCATAAAATTTAAGATCCTGAACGGATAAAAATAAACCTCGCCTCGTTTTAGCCAAATTATCTTATTTAAGTTTTCACGTTTCACTTAAATTCAGTAGTTGGCACATTTGGAACGTTAAAACGTTCAGAAACTGGTGGGAATGTCCGTTCAGACTTCCTTATTAACACTCCGCCATTTCGATCTTTATCGCTGCCATTTGCAGCTTCATTGTCCATATCTGGCTCGGAGTCTTTAGTCTACGGAAAAAGAGTTACAAGACAATTTCGAGCCCGAAGACAAAGATAAGCTTTTTCTAGAAGTTATCATTTAATACGAATCCATCCAACCAACTCAATCCATCTTCTATTCATGATTCGTGTTTTTTATTTTAAATAATAAAGGCATAATAGGATTTTCTTCTATATGTGGTTGCAGTTACAGCCATATAGTTTCACGGAGAACAAACGGGCACACCGATACAAATATCTGTGAATCACACAAATATCTAATTGTCCCATACAAATATGGAACCCGAGACACCAAGTGCAGAAAGCAAATCGCTCATTCACTGAGCAAATTGTGTCGTCAATTACATTTGATTTTCACTACAGCCATTGACTCTATTTATAGTACATTAGGAGTAAACACTTGATCTGCTTACTTGCCAGAGTTTAAAATGCATTTTAAAATATATTTAGATCCTTAATGGGAGCTTCTCGTTTCTAAATTCCTTTTTGAGCCATTCTGTCGAGACTTTTTAGATCTTTCCTTAAGAATTTATCCTCCCATTATCTGCCACAAGGAAGCATGTTGGGACCATTACCCTTTTGTCCAACATTTTATGTTCTTAGTTTACAGCAGTTTAAAATATTCAAGTTTATACCAGATTATTATTTTGTATTCGTTAATCAACTGTACATGCGAATAAATACAGTCCATTAAGCTCATTAAAAGTAATTTATTATAATAAATTATATTAAAATTACTCAATTCATTTCATCGCCATCAAAAATAAATTTAATTTGGTTTATAATTTTAAACTAACCACACGAAAAATTAATAAGCTTAAACCCGTTCAGATATGCAATATTACTTCGATATTAAATTTTGTTGAACATTGTAATAATAGTTCTTTGTAAAAAGAAACCCTCAATTCTTAAAAAATAAGACCTATTTTAAGATTCCTTTGACGGAAGTTCAACAAAAGAGCTATTCTGCATTCGCCATCACTTTCTTACAATCAAGATTAGGCTAAGACAGAAAGGGATGGGAAATGCAATTCTGTTAAACTAGCGTTAGTCTTACGAGGGGCCTTACCATGTGTTTTAAGTCCTGCGTTTCTAATCAAGTCGATTTTGATTTAGCTGTTAGAAATGACACCTTCTTTTATCTCTATTTATTTTTTTAAGTCCCATAAAACAGTGGACATACCTATATATATATATTGCCATACATTTGACGCTGTTCCAAAGTTTATGATGCTATTGAAAATTTTCATTCAGTAAAAGTCAATAGCTGTGATCGGCAGTTATTATTTTATACACTGCTCATAATAATTTTAAATACCTGAAAATAATTAAGGAAGGGCTTTGAAAATTTAATAGATAATTATATCATGCATATGCTTATATATGTTTGTACGACAAAATAATTGGAAAGGGAAGTATAAAATTTGATTGTACATATCAATATTAATCTGATATTTTTATCTTACTCTTAAAGAAGATTTAAAAATTTCCAGAGCAAAATAATGTAGTAAACTTATTTCTAAGAGTAAAATATCATTTTACATTTTAATCGAGATCGAGATACTGTCGAGTTCCTCTCGAGTTCAGAAAGCAATGGTAAAATCCATAGATATATCCATTCCCCTTCCTTCCGAGAACTATAAACCGGTGCAGTAGAAATTGCCGTCTTTTGCAATGCTCCAAAATGATTTATTCATAACATCCCCCTCTATAACAGTATGGTTAAGACATGTTTATACTGTCGTATACTGAATAGAATTTTGAAAGCGTACTCACTTCTAGTTATTTATGTTTATAGTCCACACGAAAACTAATTTTCTTTCCAATATAAACATATTTTATATCTTTTACAATCCAAAAGTTATTTTCTTTAAAGTCAAAAAGCGCTTTGGGTTTAAGTTTACGGATACTAAAACTATGCTTATTTTCGTATCTTTGCATTTTTAGGTACGAAAATATAAATATTTGTTTTAGTAAATGTTGGTCCAGTTTGACTGCAATATGCTTTTATGACGTATAACTGCACAAGCCTTCAAATAGCACTGAGTTAATTTAAACTGCATAAAGTAAAGAGAACATTTAATAGAGTTTCAGTTTATTTTGAATGTTTAAATAGGGATAGTAAATAACCACTCGTATTGAATGAAGAACATTAATATTTACAAAGTTTGCTGTGAATCCTAATTTAGCTGTGTCGTTTTCATTGACCGCGCAGATAATATTTCTCTCCTTTGCTGCACAAAGAAAATGGTGCTTAATAATCCATTTACCGACGGACTTAAGGAAATGGTGGTGTAATAAACACATACTATATTACTTAGTAACCAACTCAATTGTTTTCTCGCACCACATTACTACGTAGAAGGAAATTACTTAACATAAAAAGCTAATTTAAAATTAATCTTTGTTACAGGAACTACAAAAGGCTGCATGTGAACAATCAAAACAACATCTAAATGGCTGCAAATAAAATGCCCTAATTCAAAATGGGAACTAATGAAGCAAACAATAAATTTAAAATCTATTGTGAACCAAACGATAATATTAATAATGATAACATCAAAATAGTAGATAAAATTAAATTTACTGATGTGAAATACAATCAAAACGTTAATATGGATAATACTAATAAAACTAAAGTTATTGTTAGTAGAACATCTATAAATGTAAAACATAGATCGCGAGTAACAAGTAGAAGTGCCAATGCATTGTTCCTTTTGTTAAGGATACCGTTAAAGTTTAATGTTTTAGTGCAGCAGTGTATGTTTGTTTTGGTGTTGGTTAGTTGTGTGAGTGGGTATAGAGAACAACGGTTTGCAATTGAACCTCAAGACCAGGTGAGTTTAGTTTTTTTTAGTTTTATTAGTTAATTCAATTGTTAAGGTTTCAATTTTATCAATCCTATTTCTAGCTGTGGTCTGTCATAAAAGTTGATAGGGAGTGTCTTTATCTTCAAGAAATATGTTTTTACAACCTTTTTTCAATATCATTGCCATTTCAGTTTTATTATTAATTTTGCTATCATTATAGGTTACATTTAGAACATATTAAGATAGAACTTTAGCATTTCAGTAGCACATTAACAATGGATTTCCTATTGTGTCTCATTATTCAATCTTTGATGAATTAAAATGATCCAGACGATAAACGAAAACACGATTACCATAAAATACGATAAATATTCGCTTTTCGTGTAAATCGTATCTTCTGTTCGCTGTAGTGTTGTTATAAAGCGCATAAATATTTACTCTTACATCACAGTCGGCATTAATTAAATTTATGTTCGCTCGACCAATATTCAAACAATACACTAAATATTATTTTAACATTATTTTGTTGATTTATGAACAATTTAATTTTGAGCCAATACAGGAATTCGGCAATGAATATATACAAATTAATTCAGTTCTCATTACTATGAGCAGAAATGCTGTTCAACTAATGAAAATGATCACAAGCAAAGCGTTGGGCACTAAGTTATTATATTAACGACAAATGTTAATTATTATTAATGCATTTATTTGGATATTCAGGGAAATTAGTACGTTATATCGTTTTAATCGGCTTTGTACCTATTATGAATCCGTGTTCAGTTTAATTGTATGTGTTGATGCTAATTTATTCTGTGAAACCTTGCTTTCAAGGATCCAAACTACCTGTTTTAAGAGCAAAACCTGTGACTCTTAAATAAAAATAAAAATTATATCTTTTTCTAAAAAACACCATGAGAAAAAAATAAAGTAAATAACAGGCAAATGTAAAATATAAGAGATGAAGTGGGACTAAAATTAGTTTCATGTGATATGCAATAGAAAATGGCGGAAAATAGTTAATTGTTCGTAAATTCTGAGTCAAATTAAAAATTGGCTTTAAATCGTAAAAGTCATCTAACTAGTCGGGCATTCCAGAAATTAATACGTGAGTAAAGCCATAATTAAAAAGGTTATTATTTTATACAATAAAAAAGTTTTATTCGAGTTTTTATATTTCTGTTATATAAAACAGCTAATAATAAAACAAATATCAAAGGACCTTAATTTCATCCAACTCAAGAAATAGTGAAATATTCCAATAGAAAAAATACAATAGAATTCTCGAATAAAAAATTAGGATCAACAAACTAACTGGACCAGAAAATAGGAGTAGAATTAATTCGAAAAGGTTTGTCATCTATGAAAACATCCGTTCTGTCCCGAGGGGATGGAGGGTAGGAATTTTTAATATCACCCAGATATTCAATACAAGCCTTTTCTGTCAACTGTGTACTTACTTTCGAAAAGAATAATATTAGGCTATGTTTCTGCGCCAAGGTTTCCACAGGGGAATATTTGATTTACGGAACAGGACCTTAAATTAATGTTGGGAATGTGAAGTAATTTTTTGAATAACGAATTTTTCTTTGTCTGCCCCCGTACTGGGGAATTGGTATGAATATGAGGAAATGGGATTCGTTGTGTGGCGCGTGAAAATAGGTGTGCGCATATTTGAAAACGTTAAATGGGATGGTAATTTTTTCTTGCAAAATGTCAAGCGAGAATTTATTAGGTACTAGGGACTTGTCATGGTTTAATATCATGGGATGACAATACGAAATCTTATTTTATGAGTTTTATTTAAAAAAATTATGAGTTTGTGTTGGATGAGATAGGTACAGCTGTTCTACTAATGCAAGTTGAAATTATCGGAAATATTGTTATAATCAGAAAAAAATAAGGTTAAATACATACTTTCTTGAAACTTTTTTGGCACCTGGCAAATGTGATGATGATCCAATCTTTTTCAAGAAATTCTAAAGATAAAATGTATTATTGGTTAAAAAAAATCATGAAATATCCCGATATTGTAACACTGCCGCAAGCTCCTTAATTGGGAGAGATAATTAAAATATTGGGAGCTAAATTCAGGAAAATCCTAAATAACAGAAAAGTAACTCATATTTTTCCTATATCAGCTTCATATTTCCCCAGAACGCTGTAGTTGGATCGAGGGTTACACTGCCTTGCCGCGTGGAGAATAAGGCAGGGCAGCTGCAATGGACGAAGGATGACTTTGGTCTCGGCACACATCGCCACCTTATCGGTTACGAACGGTACAAGATGATTGGGAGCGATGAAGAAGGTATCACTATTGTATTACTTTCGATTATTGATATTTGATTATCTAAGTTTTTAGCGACCATTTTGGTAGTTTTAGAGTCAATCCCATTTTATTTTTTAAACCTGTAACTGTCAAAAGCTAGACAAAAGCTTCTTTTCATACAGAGAAGGATTGAGCATTAGTCACCACGATAGCTTGCTGTGCGTATGATTTCAGATCATTAAGTCCAAGTTTCCTCACGATATTTTTGTGAATTATTTACCTACTAAATTTAATTATAATTATTTGCTTGTGGTGGTTTAGGGGTCAGCGTTGACACGGTACGTCGAAGATTGAAATTCAAAGGGTTTGAATCCCATCCGTATCAATTGTTTTTTCAAATTTTCTTATAAAATAATTGTATTTCCTCACGATGTTTTTGGATTTACATAAAACTAACTATAATAATAAGGTCAAAAAAGGTCAGGTGCGCAGTACTCGCAACCGGCGCGTGTATGACTAGAAGAAAGAAAAAAAATTCATTTATTCGCCATTCATTTATTGACTATATGTATGAATGTGGAAGAGGCAAAAGGAGTAGATATGTAGGAGCTGTAGCAGGTGACGTTCTGTAGTTTTAGTTTTTGCCTACCCCCATGGGAAAAAGGCGTGAATTTATGTAGGTATGTAACTTTAATAATAAAAAAAATAGTATAAAAACTAAAACCCGACTACTTAAAATCTAAAAACAAGCTTCTTAGATTTTAAATAAAATTCTGTAGTCGGAGGCCACCAAATTACAAAGTATTTACCCTTGGAAGATTATCTAGTACCTATTTACCTATAATACATTAAGGCCTCCGACTACAGAATTTTATTTAAAATCTAAGAAGCTTGTTTTTAGATTTTAAGTAGTCGGGTTTTAGTTTTTATACTATTTTTTTTTTTCAATGATTTTTAGTGGTAAAGAAACCAATAAAATTCATTTTAATCACAATTTTTTAGAATGTGGTAGTTCTTAAATAGGTAGATTTCTTTAACTGTCAACTTCGGTTCAAACCTTTAGTCAATGTCATGTATTTTTTAAATTAAATTAATTTCAAAGGTGTCGTCCGCGACTTCGAGCTATTAAAACATGGCCTCATATATTTCTTAGAAGTATACATGAAAAGTAGTAAGAAGTACAGCTTGGCAAAAAAGAGTCTGGAAAAATTGGGGGCGCCGCTGTCGCACTTTTCACACTACAATTCAAATTACAAGTTATTAAGTGCTTACATATTTCTATGACGAGTTTTTTGTCATTAATTATAATCAAATGAATCATTTTTATGTTATTTTAGTACTCACAAACGTAGTTATTTAAGATTTTTATTTTTAGTTCCAGCTGTCACCGCCTCAGACTCTTTTTTGCCAAGCTGTATAAGTACACATGAAACCTTTTTTGTGGGATATCATCATAGATAGAGTACATTTACCTAAAGTTCGAGGAAGTAAGTAACATGGAGTTGATAATACCTGCTCTAAAATCCCGAAATCATAAACATTACAATTAATTCCCGGGAAATAAGAAATTAATTTTACGTATAATTATTTAATAAGAAATTTGAAAAAAAACAACTACGCATGGGATTCGAATCCACGATCTCCGGTGTACCGTGCCGACGCTCTAACCGCTAAGCTACCGTATCCCATCAGAATCAGTCGAAATTTCAAATCTCTTTCTACGCCTTAGGCGTGTGGTAATATCGATCGGAATACATTAATTATCCGACTCAGTGTTCTAAACTTTGCAGTTTTTAGAAGGCACCGATATAGATATTACCACACGCCCTAGGCGTAGAAAGAGATTTGAAATTTCGACTGATTTTGATGGGATACGGTGGCTCAGCGGTTAGAGCGTCGGCACGGTACGTCGGAGATCGTGGGTTCGAATCCCTTCCGTATCAGTTGTTTTTCAAATTTCTTATTAAATAATTTATTATATTTAATAAGCAAACATGTAATAAATTCTCCAAAATATTAATTTAACGTTTTAAATACATATGGACTAAATTATTACAATAAAAAGTCTTTATTATGTTTTTAGACATCGGTAACAGATAATGTAATACTTAAGTAGTTCGGTACTAAAACTGTTAAATTAATGAGTTTTATTTTACATACAAAATTAATTCTAATAAAAACTATAGGTCAAAATCCAGTCCATATTAATAAAATCCCGGGATTTAATTGTTATGTTTAAGATTCCGGGGTTTTTGAGGAGGTATTTTTAACTCTATGTTACTTACTTCCACAAAACCGCAAACCAACGCCATCTAGTTACGAAAAAGAAATCTCAATTTAATTAACATTATTTTAAAATATAATCATAATTTAATAGGCAGTGATGTGTAGAAACTTTAATTTAATTAGTAAATATTTATTGTTATCACGTTTTCACATTGTATGCAGTGTTATAATCACATATATTTATGATAGTCGTAACGGGTAGTTAGAAGCCTGATATTCTAAGAAGTGGTCCAGAATATATAGATAATATATACATATTCTGAATGTGCTCATCAAGACCTTCCATTTGATATCAAACACGATAAATTTACCTTAACTTTATTTTTTTCGAGCTGACTAATTTATTTTTAAAATCCACCTTATTTGATTTTACGAAATTTCATAAATCCTATAACCCGCAGACCATTAAGACGCATCGATAGACACCTTATTTATTGAATTACAACAAATAGTTTAGGAGCTACGAGGGAACAGATGAACAAACTTACATACATACAAACATACATACATACATACATACATAGACTGCTAAACTCATAACCCTCCTTTTTTTGTAGTCGGGTAAAAAAATCAGAAAGATGCATGCTAAGTTTGAACCCACATCCACGTACTTGGAAAACGATTCTGTAACCAACGAGACGATATCTAAATTCCTCCCACAGACCTATATTCCCATTAAAGTTATGTATAAATTGTACCAACAATGTCATATACGAAGAGTACAAAAATGTAGTAGAATATTATATCTACTCTGAATTGGAGTTATATTTAGAACCACCTTTACAAGTATTATTATATTACACTGTTGAGTGATAGCGTTTGTTATATTAAACGCGCACATAAGTACGTACTCTGAGAGCATCTCAGGCGTAACTTTTGACAATATATCTTAACATTATCCTGTCCTACTAAAATGGATTAGGCAGAAGTGATCCACATAAACATTTTACTTACAACTACACAGCTCGTAGGTATCAGTCCCCTGCTGGACATAGGCCTCTTCTTATACGCATCAATTATTTTGTGCGGTCATTAGTCGCCACGCTGGGCAAGCGAGTTGGCGATCGCAGTAGCAGATAGTTGCTATAACACAGTAGGATGCTGCTGCTGCCCATCCTCAAGATTTTTCCTTTGTCGCTAACAGCGTTCTGAATGCACAGAGTTTTTCAATGAATAAATCTATCAACTCTATTTTAAATCTATGACTCAAAATATTACAATGATTTTGAAATCTTCAAACTCGCGCAGCAAAAATCTCACCATATCTTCGCGGTAATCGGCTATCTCGCTCGCACATTGAAGTTGATTGAAGGAATTCGCCTCATTTGAATTCAAAAATGGGCCCTTAGTTCAAACGGAAGTCCTTTAGAAATCTAATCCACTCGTATTCAGCAGTTGCGTTTGTAGCCACTAGACAGAATTCACTTAATAGATCTTGTCAGATTAGCTAACAAGAGAACATGTATGAATGAGCATAAATTTTCGGCAAGTCTTGTCGAGTATGTCTTGGGCGCTTTAGCAAGCTTGGTGACTTAGTGCATACAAAATTGTTTGTGTGTTAGTGAGCTAATTGTATTGTATTGTAGCAGAATATCCGTGAACCATAGACTCGCTAAGTATTTGTAAGATAGGAACTGTAAACCAGTGATAGCTTAGTGGTATGACCGTTAGACTGCCAAGTCAAAGGTTCAAAACCGTTTAGAAATTAATTGTGACTTGCTAAAACGGTTAAAAAAAACATCGTGAGGAAACCAGTAGGTACACCGAGATTTTTCAAAGGTTAGTAAACCTATGACAGAGGGCTACGATCGGTTTAAACTCTGACAACAGGTTGTTCAACAACCATACGATAAAAAAAGACATGAGAGAATGTTTTTATTTGTTATTATTATTTATTTAGTTAAAGTACAATATAACTTTTTATGAACTAAAAACAATATCCCATAAAACTGCACAAACAGTTAGTTTATGGGATTAACAAGACAATATTTACCATTGCCAGCAAAGCAAGCTTGTTAACAAGCAAATGAGCAAGCGCGACTGCTGATCACGAGCCTGAGTTCGATTCCCGGATTGAGAAAAGTGTTATTGGGTTTTTCCATTAGGAAATTCTCAGTAGCAGCACGGAGTCTGGAATTATGTTCGGTTAATGGCATAGGCTCGCCCCCTATTACATGGGACTTATAACATAGCCGGCGAAATTAATACTGCACACCCCTCTGCCTACCCCCTCTGGGGAATACAGGCGTGAGTCAATGTTATGTTACTTACCATTACTTTTTATTTGCTGCGGTAAAATCATTTTAATTAATAGCTTTTATATTTTTCAGGCGATTACTCACTGGATATTAGAGAAGTGACGTTGGATGACGATGCGTTATACCAGTGCCAAGTCAGCTCGGGACCGAAAGGTAAAAATATTATTACAATATCAACATTGATTATATGACGTAACAACTTTTTACCCGGATTAACTTTCGTGTATTCAGTGATATTATTAATAAGGAGCTCGCAAAAATTACTGACTTGGGCGGGACTTGGATCCGCGATCCTTGGCGTGCCGTGCTATCGCTTTACCAACTAAGCTACCGAGTCCTGCCCGCTTCAGTTGTAATTACGAATCTCTTTCTCAACGCCTTAAAGGCGTGTGGTGACGTCTACCGGAGTACTGCCGCACTGCCGGTCCCAAGTCCCGCCCGAGTCAGTTGTTTTTGCGAGTTTCTTATTAAATAATATAATTTAATAAGCAAAAGCATGTAAAAACATACATAAAATATTTCGTGTATTCGTAAATTCAATAGAGAATTTGTTTCTTCTCTTTTCAGCCAAATCACTAGGAAACGGTAGTAAAAATCTTAATAATAGAATTTAAATTTATTAAATTAAACTGAAAATTACATAAATATGGGCAAAATTACAAAATAAAGTTGACGGTAGATCAAAAATAATTTTAATTAACTATTCAAACACCTTAGTCTGCCTGCGACCACGAGCGCTGCAAGCACTCGAAACGTGAGGTGTGTTTGGAAAAATAAACATTTACGCGAGTTATCCGTTAAAAAGTTGTTTCATTATTTTATCACACACTTATCTTTATCCCATTTACTCTACATTGCTTCTTAATCGTCCATTTTTACTAGTGAATTCAAACAACAAAACCGACGATTATTAGCTACAATAAAAAAGTAACTATGGAACAATTTTGCACCACAAAATAGAATATACAGAGCTTATACCCGGATAGTGGGGGTTATTCCTTTGAGTCAACTGCCAGGCTTTGTACCAAGACAACGGATGGATACCGCCCCGGGGAATACTCAGATGTTAGTTCAACTAGATGAGGCACTTTATTATGGTAGTTTTTTTTTGTTTCTTGCTAATCGAAGTTGGTATAAATTGCGCCTTAATACCATTATACAGATATATATAATATGGTCAGCAACAAGGATAAAAATTATTAACAATATTATGAGAAGGAAGAAAGAAAACTAAATAATAAATAATGTCTAAATTTATTGTCCAATAGCTGGGTTTTTATACTATTATTATAGAATGGACCACCTGAGCTATTAGCAAGAATTTGGCAGACTTAACCAGGGTACAAAGTTCTTATAGAATATCGGTCTGAAAAACCGTAGGTAGGAATCCGTAATTTTATATTCAAACTGAATACAAATATATTTATTCGTCAATGTAGGTATGCATTACAATAGGTATTAATAAATTCAATCAATAAAAAAAAAATTGCAATATACCTACAGAAAAAGCTAAATTCATAATAAATACAAGAAAATCTCTAAACCTTAGTCTAAAAACGAAAACACAACATGGATAGCGGGTAATTAATTCATAAATTCCAAGATTTTTTAACATTTAGGTACATATTTTAGGAAACTGTGGCTTTGTTGAATATTTATTTCACGATAACAAAACACTTCCTACAAATATTCTAACAGCGTGGGTGTTTATTATATCAAATATTCAGAATACACAAGTTTTGATGAAAACAGTTTTGCTCAAAAGGTAAACTTTATATTATAGCAATTTAAATTACGCCTGTATTTACCGAATGAAGGAAAGAGTTTAATAACCGAAATTATTTCCCTAAAGAATTGAACGTGGTGCCCAACTTACAAAAGTTGTGTTACGACTCTAACAATCCAACACTAGTGATGTTAAATACGACTAACCACAAACTATTTTAAATTTTCAAATATAGACAATTATTTTTTTCAAATTGCGCTATTTTTAGTTTTTTCTAATGAAGATACCGATGAAAAATGTTAGTTTTAGAATAGATTTAAAGTAAATTCTGTATTTAAAACGTAAATTTTAAATAACAATAACATTATATATATTTTATGTATGTTTTTTAAATGTTTATGAACATGTTTTGTTTATTAAATGAAATGATTTAATAAGAAACGCGCAAAAACAAGAACTCGAAGCGGGCAGGTCTCGGTAGCTTAATTGGTAAAGCGAAGGCACGGTACACCACGGATCGCGGATCGCGGGTTTAAATCCGCCGTTGTTTTTGCAAGTTTCTTAGTAAATCATTTCATTTACATTTTATATATTCACGATTCCTCCTCCTCTTTTAGTCGATAGCTTAATGCTGAGCGTCGTGATGCTCCCGGGCCTTCTCGCGACAGAGCATTTTCCACCTGACACAGTCTTGAGCGTGGTAAAGCGCCTCTGCGATATTTGTGTCCAGTTGATTTGACCTAGGTCGGACCATCTTATTATATTCGCGATTAATAAGTTTTTAATCATTTTTCAATGTCAATGCGATAGGGTTTTCTTTACATACTATTTAATAAACACTGCAACAAGTATGAAATTGCCGTTTGATAAAATCTAGAACCAAAATGGCGCATCCATTTTCCTCACATCTTCGTCTCCATAAATGGCAATTCTCTTTATTTAGCTGGATGCCATATTGGGTGAGATGAGCGCGGTTGATTGAGGAATGCCAGCGTGTGTTTATAAACGGATAGTATATACACGAGTTATGTTAGAGAGTTGAGTTAATTGGTTGAATAGGGTTGCGTTATTGGTATGCGGCGGATATGTTGGTATGGTTTTTTACATGTTAAAGTAACACTGTCTTAGAGTCATCATCTGCCTAGCCTTTTCCCAACTATGTTGGGGTCGGCTTCCAGTCTTACCAGATGCAGCTGAATACCAGTGTTTTACATGGAGCGACTGCCATCAGACCTCCACAACCCAGATACTGGGTTACACCCGTTGGTAAGACTGGTTGTCAGACTGGGGCTTCTGACTACCCGCAACGACTGTCAAAGATCTACAATTGACAGCCGGGGCCAACAGCTTAACGTGCTATCCGAGGCACGGAGAGTGATAATTAATTTATAAAACGCACATACTAGAACTTACGAAAAGTCAGAGGTGCGCGTCTTGGGTTCGAACCTGAGACCACTGACTTGCCAGTCAACGGTCACCACCACTAGGCTATCACGACTCTATCTTAGACTGATTTAACACTGTCTTAGAGTATATAAGAAAATGTAAAGCAACCCTACAGAAGTATGAACCGTGAGCACGGGTATGAACAACGCAGCCGCGACACGAGCTCTGTCCGCGGTCATACCTCGATTGACTGTGGTTCAACTAGACTCCACGAGCAAAAAAGTTACATTTTAGCTTTTTATATCATGTTAACTGCTGTGTTAAATTTAGAAAACATAATTTAAAAATGATATTTTAACATTTCGATGGTGACACCTGGTTACGCTCCGCCCAAAAGCAATGTTGTTGACGTTATCGCTCCATATTTTCTTATATGTATACCTACTTTAAGGTACAAATTATCTCATTCCACAGTACAAGTGACGTCATCACATGTATTTAGATTATAATATCTTTTTCTTAAAAAAAATAATCAATAAAAAATAAATATTATATTTTAAATCAGTATAAGAAACTAAGATTTTTTTTTAAATGCGATGTGCGTTGTAATCTGCGCGACTATGCTGATTGATCATTCGCAGCTGCCGCGCTCGCGATATAATATGCTAAAAAAAAACTAATTTAAATCAATGCAAATAAAACGACACTACACAAGTTCCAATCATGGTGTTGCCAGCACAAAAAAGTACGTAACACGATCGGTGTGTTTAAAATTTCACATGATAATGTTGCAGTACTTTAGACCTCCCATCGTGTAGCCTCTTGTCCATTTATAGAACTAATTTTATGTATGTAAGCAGTGACTTAAGATAAACTTTTAAAAAAATCTTCTTTTTTTTTTGTATGAATAGCCTGGTGTTAAAGTTTAAACCGTCCGTAGGCCTCTGACATGGCTTTACACAGCATTGAAAATCTCTCAGGTATGCTGGTGCTGGTTTCATCAAGATGTTTTCTTTCGCCGTTTTAGCAAGCGATAATTAATATCTATAACGCACGTGAATTCAAAAAGTCAGAGTGCTATGAGTCCCATGTAATAGGGGGCGAGCCTGTTACCATTTACTCTGAGCTGCTACTGAGAATTTCCTAATGGAAAAATCCAATAACACTGCCCGACCCGGGCATCGAACCCAGGACCTCGTGCTCAGCAGTAGCGCTTGCTACCACTAAACTAACAAGGCTGTCAGGCAGGCAGTATTTTGATTATAATTATTTTATTATGTTGGTATTAAATGAAAATCGACGTTTCTTGAAACTCACACTTGACTTGTTTAATTAATTTAAATAATTGAAAATGAGCAGTGTTGATAACAAAGTGATATCAACTAGCAAACTTATCTAAATAACTTTTAAATTACGAATCATCTCAAATAATATTTCAAAAAGAAAAATGAGCTGTCTGACCCTTAATTTAAAGTTTTATTTTCAACGAAATTAGGTACACTTCTATTAGGTTTTATATTCTTTAAGTGTTTCAATAAGTAAGTTGACACTTTTCAAGTTTATTCATTTTGACGTCTAGCTTTTTAAAAAAAGTGTGAAAATGAATATTTCTAAGTATTCTTTAAAGGGCACGTCTCGTAGAGTTATGGAAAACGGTGTCTGTTTTATAGGGTTCCGGAGCCAAATGGCAAAAACGAAACCCTTATAGTTTCAGCATATACAATTATACATACATCTATCCATCTGTGTCTGAGTCATTTGACACGCAGGTTATAAATGCAAGAAACCTGAAATTAAACTTGAACATTTATTTTTATTAATAGCTACCTATACTAATTTTTTATAACGCCAACAAAGTTATGGAATAAAATTAATTCTTACAATAACTTATAATAATAATTATTTATAGTGCAGTGATGCCTAGTGGTATAATTTTATTATTGACTGGCCAGTCAAAGGTCTCAGGTTCGAACTCAAGTACCTTTATTATTATGATTTATTTTTATTTCTTTTGTATTTGTATGAGTGTCAACCCTGGCTTCTCTCACTCTTAATTAGGGGCCGGTAACTAAAACAAGCGTCTGTCATAGATGATTTAGAAAAATATCTTTAAAAAAAATATTAGGTATTATTTTTTAAATTGTATTATTTTCTTTATAAAATAGTACCACGTACTTCGGAGAGATTAATACCTCGTGCGCAATTTTTAATTATGATAGTTTATAGATTTAGTTTTGATGACAAAACCGTTTTACGTAAAAAAAAATACTTATATTCTTTTGATCATAATAGGTACAACATAATTTATATAGGTTATAATAGGTAATGTCGTGGTGGCGCATTGGTTACGGACCCGCTTTTCAAGCGCGTGGGTGTGGGTTCGAACCTGGCATGTACCAATGTGACTTTTTCAATGTCATATGTACTTTCTTAGTTTATCTAAGATACCACTGACTAACGGTGAAGGAAAACATCGTAAAGAAACCTGGACTTGAATAGTCTGAAATCGCCAACCCGCAGTGTGCTAGCGTGGTGATTAATGTTCAATCCTTCTCTGTATAAGAAGAGGCCTTTGCCCTATATTGGGACAGTTACAGGCTGATTTATTTATTTATTTAATAGGTACAACTGATACGTCAAATTAAAAATACAACGATCCATTCCATGACCAAAATAGCTGACGTAAGCAGTCGGGAAAATGCTTGTCAAAGTTTAAACTAGGCCGTATAAAATAGGATATCTGCGCATGTCAACTAGAATCTAAATGGTAACATACGTGAAGCGAAAACTGTGAATCCCTTTTCAAGAATATTGCGCGCACGGAGAAGTGTGAAACTTGGTATAGTAAAAGTTTATATGGAGAAAAAGTGCAGAATGCTGAAATTTCTTTAAAAAAATACTCACGCAGTTTCGCACCCGTGGTTCTAATTGAAGGCGCGTCTTCTCGCTAATCTGCTATCTCGCTCGCAATTGTTTGTTTTCCAAAAAATATATTAGGCAAATTATTAGCAAAACTATATTTTCTCACAGTTTACAGTAACAGTTACCCTAAATTAAGTAGTTAGACTAACATTTTAGGTTTTGAAGAAAACTGCTTGAATCAAAAAAAGATAGTACCTATCAACAAATGAATCAGGTTAGAATTAAAACAAAATATGATCAACCTTATTTTTATCAGCAACAAAGTTTATTTTACTCCTAAACAAATTTTTCCATATTTACCTAAACACAACCCTAAAAGATTACAAACTCATTTTGAGTTCCCATTCGGAACTCCCCATTCTATTAGTCATGGGGCAAAGAAACCATAAAAAATCTCATGCAATATTGCTATGAAATCGTACAACTGTTGCCGAAATGACATGACAGAGTAAGGGGAGGTTTAGGGTGGTGGGGGTAAAGTATGGGGCAATCACGGTGTCCCATGGCTCGAACACCGTCTCGGTTTGTTCGTTATCATTTTGAATTATTCAGAAGACATAGAAGAAGTACCCTTGAGGATGAAATGTAGCTAGATGAGCCAGAATTAATTAATATCGTAAATTATATACCTACGTGAATCATTCAGCCGTAGTCTTTGAGTCGTAAAAGTCTAGTGGTATGACCGTTGTCTGGCAAGTCAGAGGTCTCAGGTTCGAACCCAAGGCGCACCTCTGACTTTTTGTAAGTTATCGGTGCCTCGGAAATATATTAACTTATTTAAAAGATGTTGCATTCACTTATTTATTTATTTATTAACGATTAACAAAGAATACACTACATATTCGTCTTAAAAAATAGCAATTACAAAAATAGTCCCTGTGTTCCTTCAATTATAGAAGACCACAGCATGCACTATAATAATAAAAATGAAATCAAACAGATAACCAACCTAGATCTAGCCTATCACAGTTTTGGATTGAAAAATTATAGTAACTTAAAATATATATTTTTTTATAGACTCACGCCTGTATTCAGAGGCAGAGGTAGGCAGAGGTGTATGCAGTACACCCATTTCGCCGGCTATGTTATAAGTCCCATGTAATAGGGGGCGAGCCTATTGCTATTAATCGAGCACAATTCCAGACTCCGTGCTGCTACTGAGAATTTCCTAATAGAAAAACCGAATAACATTTTGCCTGACCCGGGGATCGAACCCAGGACCTCGTGCTCAGCAGTCGCGGTTGCTACCACTAGACCAATTTAACTTTAAATAATGTAAAACAATAAAAAATATTTAACAGGGTTTATTTTAATGACGCTGTCTGTACAAAACAATGTTTTTTTTTTATCCTAGCCTCATCCATTTCCCCAAAGATCTTTGTATGAAAGACCACGTTCTCTCCCAGCGGATGTTTTTCACCTTACTTTTGCAAATTGTCCAGATAAGAAGTCGGTTCGTGTCTCAAACTTTATTATAAACTTTAATCTCAACTGGTGTCTCAATTCTAACGTTAAATTATTAAATGCTGAATCAATTTTTGTCTTTCAACTTTGTCTTGACAATTGGAGTTGAAGTTCTAGCTGATAAGAGTGTTTAGGGAATTGTTTCCTATGCTTCTTACTGAAAATTGTGAGAAAGAATCGATCTCAACGGAGATATTATAGTGCACAAGTGTTTGCGCAAACATTATGTGCATTCTCTATTCCCTTGCTCTTAAAGTCCGATGGGACGGCAATCCGATAAGACCGGAGAGAGATCAGGCGCAGAACCAATACCTTTACTTGCATTCCGAGGCACGGAGCAAGTGATTATTAATTTATAATACGCAAATAACCTCTGACTTGCCAGTCAATGGTCATACCACTGGGCTATTACGACACAGAACATGACTCGATAGATGAAGTCGATAGATCCAAAGAACTAAATAAAAATGATCTGTCTACTAAAAAAAGAGACCGGTATTCAGTTGTGGACTGCTTTGTATTTGTATAACCATTAAAAAAACTTTATCACAGGTTAAAATATGCTTACCACACGCTGCGACACTATATAAATAGTACAAAACCCCGCCTATTCAGTCTACGCAATTCAAATGACGTTTTATATAAACAAGCAAAGGTACATTACAATTTCAGATCTTGTTAAAACTCCACACATAACATACGAATCTACAATGAAACTAAAACAACGCACAAACCTACTTTGACCACATGAAACAATTTATTCAAGCCTCGCAAAAACCATAGCAGCGTACAAAACAGCAGGACAATACCACAGCACAGTAACTTCAGTGGTACAAGTTAATTGTGTCCAACTAGACGTTCGTCAAACATGGACCGGCAAAGAAAAAGCCACTTTTGCACGGTCAAAGGCAAACACACCCGCAAATTGTTCAACCGCAACGGCTTTGTTCGAGGTTAGAATGTGGAATAAGTTGGAAGATGAAGAGGATTTGAATAATTTATTAATATGTAGCTTAAATATTACTAAGGGTAGTTCTTCCTGTGTTTCTAGTCTTTTCGCTAGCATTAGGATTTTATTATTTTTTAAAGCATAAGAAAAAGGCATATTTATCAGTACCTAACAGTTTAGCTTTTCTTATGCATTGTGGGTGGCCCTTGATAATAACCACCAAACTTTAAAAAACGTTATTGAGCTTTTAAATTACTCTTGACATCTTAAAAGGCTTTACAGCATTCGTAATCGTCGGATAAGACATAAAATACGGGAGTACTTTTCCTTAAAACTCGTGAAGATTTAAGACATCATTGTAGTAGAAGAACTGTTCCTTTCTAAACATTTAATTTTCGAAACTAAAGTAGTTTTTACAAGCTTTTTTTTTAACTTGCAATCATGTATGTATGTTATGTTCGGAGCAAATATTTCAAGCTAAATTAGAACCACTTTGTCTTATTCTATGGAGTTGAATTTGTACATCTTGATTCATTTCCGATGTCAATGCATTTTTATGGTAAGCATGACCTGAATCGTCATCCAGGATTAGCTCTAGACAAAGGATGTCTTCAACGGTCAACAGCTCAGGCACATTATGTGTTTAGTTTTGATATTCCAATATAAAAACTTGTTTAAAAACGCTGTTTATATAAAATCTTATTATATTATCTACCATTAATATTTTGCTAACAGTCATTGAATTTACTTCACTAACCTAACATTAACAAAGATTAAAATTATATTTTAAAAACGCTATCAGTTTATTACTTAACCCGGGTCTCATCAGTGCCGAATTTAAACAGGCGTCGGTGAGTTAAACGTTGTAAGTTGGACAATTTTGTAGCACTGACACAACTATTGTGTTTTCCTAGCCCTTTTGCTAAAAAGGTACCTTCTATTTTGCAGTGAATTTTGCTAAATGATTTAAAACAACAAGTTTTCAGACATCCGGATTTCATATTTTAGTTGAGTATTTACTTAATGAGTTGAATAACTTTCTAATTGAATTGTATAATTATTTGGTTTGTAAATATTTTAGTGGTTCTATAATTTGTAGTTCGTTCCTCTTGTTCAACTTCATTGACTTAAAGATAGTGTCGCTAAGCCAATTTGTTGTTGATTTTTTTTCTACATCTCACTTTATTTTTTGTTCAAATTTATTTGTTTATGTGGTCGCCTACCCTGGTTCTTTACTTGAGGTCAGCGCAAAATGTATTCTTCCATTTTTCTCCATCAGCCGTCATCTTAGTCATCACTCCTTTTTCATTCGTATCATCCCTCAAACAATCCATCTTTTCTTTAATCTCCCTCTCTTCCTCCATCCATGAAGAATAACTAATTGAAAACGACACTATCCCTGACTATTCGAAATCCATGTTTCTGTCAATAATTTCAAATATAAATAAATATTATTGATGAAAAACACTCTCGGCTCAAGACGACATTCACATACAGAAGTATTTTCATGACCACGGTCAATGTAACTTGACTGAGACTTCGAGGTTACTTTAATAATGATTATTTTGAATTATTTGTGATTCGAACATTATTATTTAAAACAAGATTCCAACATTAAAAACAACATTAAAAAAAAACTTTTATATTATTGATAACTAGAGTTGTACAAAATATAATTTACTAGTATTTATAAAATTTATGTATTCCAGCTGCCACATTGCTTTTATGAAATCAAAAACAACGAGGATATAAATAATACATTCTTTTAAAACATTTCAATAGGCTCCAATTAAGTTAATTATTTTTCGGTTCAAAGTAATTTGTGCTTTTATCATCAATGTATTTATTACAAATTGTTTAAAAGCTCTCCCTGACCAATTGCCAATATCAATAATAACTTGATGACTTATTAATTCAATTAAATAATTTAATCAGTTTAATAGTTTTCGATTACCAGGCAAAGGTCTTCTCTCACAAGTCTAGGGTAGTAAAAATTGTTGTTACTCCACCACGCTACCACGCTAACTCAGTGCAAGGACTAGAAATGCACTAAAAATGACGCATTCCACAAATCTCTGGGTGGAATTTTACTTGCGCATTTACCGTAGCCATTCCTTGGTAGCCTAATGGAATGACCATTGAATTAGATAAATCAAAGGTTATTCGTTTGAATCCAAGGCACTTCCTACTATCTCAAATCATTTGCATATTATTCATGAAATAGCTTGTACATCCATGAAAAACTTTAAGTTTCGTGCAAACACAAATAACTAATCTACATAATAGACAACACATAATATTAAACAGCCAAAACGGCTAAAACCAACATATTTTTCGACCAAAGTATTCCAAAACTCCTGAACTGGGAAGTATTCGAAAAGTTTAACATTTCAAACGTTAAAAGCATAAACCTCAAATGCAGAACTATTGGGATAAATCAAAACACACACATTCGTATAAAACGTTAACTGTATCCATAATTTGAAGTTTTCTGCTGGTATATTTGGGAAGTTTGGGCATCGCAGAACGTAGAACTTTACTCATAGACATTATTAAACGTTAACAAGCATAACATCACGCCTCTATTTTCTCGACAGGCAGAGGTTTAAGTTATCAGTTCCATATTACAGGAGGAGTTCCACTTTTTTATGCATCCCTGTGTCGTATCGGGAAAAAGACTTTATAGTTTGTCATTATCCTCCTCGCCTTATTATTCCCAAACTTTGTTGAGGTCGGCTTCTAATTTAACCAGATGCAGCTGAATATCAGTTTTCTCCGGAGCGACTGCTTATCAGACCTTTGCAACCCAAAGGGATACGATATTCTAAAGTTGGATAAGTCGCAAGATTTTATGATGGTACTGACTCTCTTTAACGACTGTCAAAGATCTTCATGATAGCCAGAGCCAACGGCTTAACGTGCTTCAATTTTTTTTCAATTCAATCAATTTTGCTTTTCAATTCGGACTGTCAGTTTGTTAATCACGCGTTAATATCTTGGATAGGGATGAAATTTGATACACAGGCCATGACTTGTATTAAAGCAATCTTAAACCTCCATATAGGTTAAGGCCGTGGGCAAATGCTAGTTAACAAAGCACAACCTATGCTACATTAGCATTTGTTTTATTTGAGCTTAATTATTATGCGGCAAAGTTTATAGAGCCAAGGGACTCTGACATAATGTGTTACGGAATATTTTAAGTGCCTTAGTGTATGGTGCCGCTAATTGTCTTTTTATTGATTAAAGGGATTGGTTGGAAGTTATTTTTAATACTAGTATTTTGGAAACCTAGGAAGAACAGGAGATTGTGATTAGCCACCTCAGTCTGCGGAGAGTAACACTAGTATCTTGGATAGTAAAAGTATTTTGGTTTAATGAAATAAATGTGAAAATGTTCATTACTCAATCACGCCTAGACCGTTGATCGAATTTGGATGAAATTTTTGGGTTCAAACATTGAATTATTTTTTACCTTTACGTGGGTGAAACTGCAGGCAAAAGCTAGTAGTATCATTAGTTCCGGTCTACCAAATTCTTACCGTAAACTGAAGTTTAAGGTTTGGGGATTCAGCCTTAGGCTTTAGCACTTAAAGTTAGATTAGCTTAGGGTTTGATTGTTGTATGTATTTCATACAAATAAGGGGCGTAGCAGTTCTGTTCGTTTAAGAGTTAAAGATCTCTTAAACTTAGCTTCAAGTAGGACAATAATTAAACTAATTTGCGTCGAAGATGCAGTCTTTATTTATTCAAATTATATATATTATAGTATATTTTTGTCTCTTTCTTTCTACATGTATGACCAAAATATACGTTAATAATTTTCACATACTTCCTCGTATGTCTCTTAATTATTTTGTCAGGCGCGTGTATATGACTTACAACTATGGAGGAGAGAAAAACGCCGTCATTGTATAGTTATTTTTCTATATTGTCATCAGGTGAACCAGCAATTCGGTCCAGATCTGCCCGTCTTCTCGTCCTGGTTCCTCCTGAACCTCCAAAAATACTGAAGGGTCCAGTTGTTCAGGCTGTCGAAGATAGAGAAGTGAATTTGGAGTGCATATCTGTCGGAGGAAAACCTGCAGCTGAGGTAAGAAATGGTAGTCTAATAGCTTATGATCTAGTTTTATCTAGCTTTCTCTTACATTTTATTAATTTCATAACAGGCATACCTAAATTCCAGATTTTTGACCCAAATATTGAAAAAATAATCTTTTTTGGCATCTAAAATAACGTCAATGACGTTTATGGTACTAACTCCTTTAGGATAAAATAATAGCTTAAGAACAGGAATCTTCTTCTTATCGTGTGGTTGATTAACAACCTGGTGTCAGTGTTTAAACCGCCCGTAGGCCTCTGACATGGCTTTACACACCATTGAAAAATCTGTCAGGTGTGCTGGTTTCATCACGATGTTTTCCTTCACCGTTTTAGCAACTGATAATTAATTTATTAGAACAGGAATAATAATGTTTTACTTTTTTTAGATAACTTGGGTTGACAACGATGGCGGGGTGCTGACACATGGAGTCAACTATACTGTGGTTCCAATGGCTGATGGTCGCAGATTTACTGCCAAGTAAGGATTACTTTTATTTGTTTGTTTTATTGCACAAATGGTTTGTCTTTCCTACCATTTGTCTAGTATTGGTTCAAAAATGTCGGCAGAATTTCTATTTAACGGTTACGACAATACAAAACTTTACAAATCAGTTATTAATGTTGTTGGCTTAAATATCTAAAAGATTTTGAAGAAGTGTTATGCACATTGTTGAAATGACTTCTATAAAGAGCAAAATCGTATTCCCCTTATAGTTGATGAGTAACCTAGTGTCAAAGTTAAAGTCAGTTAGTCGTCCGTAGGCCTCTAACAGATGTACTGTTTCTTGTACTGTTACTTCTGTACTGTTACTTTTACGCATAATATGATTTTGAAGAATCTGTGATTTCGAAGAAGTACATTACCAATCTTCCTAGTTTCTTATTCAAATTTATTACAGGTCTGTACTCCGGCTTCGACCAAGACGTCATCATCATAACCAAACACTCACATGCCAAGCACAAAATACTGCAGATCGAGCTTACAGGGCTGTTACTATAAAACTTCAGGTAAGTTTTTAATTAATAAACCCATTTCTACTTTCTTCATGATATACAGTCGGCAAAGGAGTTAGGTTGGCAGGGACGGTCATTTTTCAAGAAGTTATTAATATAGTTTCATTTCTTTTATTTTATGTAAAGGTATAACTGAAACCTATACAAAACTAAACAATTTTACACAACCACATGCAAATTTCTATAAATAACTTCATCCCAAACTAGTGGCCCTGCCAACCTAACTCCTTTGCCGACTGTACGTTTTCAGCAGTTACCTATGTTATTGAAAAGTTTTATATCTCAAATAGATTAGTGACTTCATATACTATGTATGTATGTATACCTCATGTAGTTGAATCACATTATTAAGGTATCGATCAAAACAGTGTTTATTTAAATTTCAAAGTTTTAGTTGCTTGTTTTTCTATAAAAGCCATTTGCTACGCCTATCCTCGGAACCAGAAATGTGCATAATTTCCGTAAAAGCATTGTTTCTGCATGTCAAACATATTTTTAGTTGTGAGTTTATAGGAATTCCAACATAGGGCTACAATTTTATAAAAAGACTCTTTCCATGTAAAAGCTTAAATAAGCAAGTTTTATATTAAAATCTAGTCCGCGCTCTGCGATATGAAAAGGATAAAATAAAAATATATTCTTCATAAGCAGGTCCCATATACTCTGTTCAATTTTCTAGCAGTGAACTAGATTCTAAGGTTTTCTCGACTAAATAATGTATGGAAGGCACGTTGAGAATATTAGCTGGATGTCAGCACGTATGGGTTAGTATATCTGTAACTTATGCTCGATTTCAACAAATGGAATAATCAAAAGATTTTTCAAAATGTTTCCGTTGAGAATGGAATGTTTGAAAAAATCTCGTGGAAAATCGTTCTTTGTCTGTAATTGCACTTTTATCTTCTTCGATTATTGTTTTACTAACCCCATTGAATATAATCGTTTAAATAGTTATACTATATTATTTTTTTATTAGTATATCAATGAAAAAATTTTGATTAAAAAAATTGATTATATGGGAACTGTTCCCCAAGCTGGGCAAAGGTTTCAT
Source organism: Protodeltote pygarga (assembly GCA_936450705.2). Lineage (NCBI taxonomy): Eukaryota > Metazoa > Arthropoda > Insecta > Lepidoptera > Noctuidae > Protodeltote > Protodeltote pygarga. The sequence goes on from OW388274.2 coordinate 4,116,560, forward strand.
CTCACATACTCGTAATATTATTATTGTGGTGAGAAATGAGGGAAGCTGACCCAGCGCAAGTAAGTACCCGCCGAGTTTAAGGCTATTTGTTGTACCTATACCGAACTTGGCTTAAACTTGGCTCTACATTAGGAAAGACCGGGAATGAATAAAATTCGCGGATGGGTGCCGCGAATTTAAGCGTTGCTCGATGCTGCTGACTACTAAGTATGACATATTATGTACTTCTAAGGGCTTAACTACTGCAAGGACGCTGGCGACACGTTAGAAGTCATTTTCTTTTGTGTCTCGTTTCACGGTGTTTGAAGGTTTAAAATTATAAAAAAAGGAGATTCTCAACTTATCCATAAATAATTTGATTGATACCAAAATTCCTATTTTCAAATAATTCTAAGAGACCTTTCGTGATGTCTGTATGAAAGTTTAATGAGAGTGAATGTTTAATTTTTGGAGCACGTTCTAAATTTAGAATAATAAAATTATTATGAATCGAAAATAAGAAGCTAGAAAATTGTATCAAAGATCAATATTTCAATTACAAAATATTCTTGAAGATTTGAATTTAAACGTCGAAATCTGCCTATCCTACAAATAAAGAGCTTGAAGATATAACTTTCCCTAAATCCGCATAACTAATAAAACAAACATTTGCTTCCGTTTCCTGATAAATTATTCTTTTACCTCCAACAGCTTGTTCCGAACCCACTTAGGCTTGATTTACGACCAACCAATTTAGCAGCTCATTTATTATCACGACACCTAAATGTTTCAGATGTACTAGAATGTATTAAATACATTTAATTCTTTGAGAACTACAAAGATCATGAAAAAAAAACATTCACACTTTAAATATAACTTTCTTAGTTCCTAAGTTAGTTTGGAATATTGTGTTGGTGCTTAGTAAATCATCAATATATACGAAATGCATAAGAATCTGCCAGAAAGCTACGCTAATATCATGTTGATATAGAAGTTGGTTGTACTGGAATAAATAATTGCAACTTTATTACTAAACCACAATCAATTAATACATTTGAAAAACAGTTAGTACTAACCTAATAGACATAATTTACAACCACATTACCAACTGGAGTTTATGCTAATGACCACTTTATACCCATAACTGAACGTTTCAGCTTCCACAAAAATGAGATAATTTGATACGACGATTAAACCCACATTTTGTTTAAGACTTTATGGTTTAACTTCCCTTGGGCTCCTATCTTGTTCGTATAATTTTGTATTAAAATGTATGTAGAAGGAAAAAGGGGCACGTTTGTTCCCATCTTTTTGCGTCGTACGTTGCGCCTCCGAAATGTTTCCGGAATTACCATAAGATAATAAATTGGTTAAAGAAATTCTTGATGTTTCAGAATTTTTTCCTTTGCTTATGTTTGGGCCCCATTTTAAATTTGATTGAAGAGTTTTGTAATTTTTTTTTTATTTCTTAATGTCTTTCTACTTTGCTGAATATTATAATTTTAGTAATATTTTTCTAAAAATAAGAGCATCATTTTGAATTAAATCAAATTATTTCTTAGGTATGAAAAAAATCGTTTCGAGTTTCAATGAGAATATTTTATGCGAACACATTTTTTTACAAAGTTACCTAAATTACTTTCAAACAGTCTAAAATAAATATTTTATTATCTCCAAAATATATTTCATTTTATAGATAAGCGTAAGCGTAACCACTAATCAAACTTCAATTTAATCCATGTTTAGAAGAAAAATGTCTATACAAACAAGTAAAACAAACCTTAATTTGAGTTTGTACACACATAAATTACTTCTTAAGCCAAGCTTCCAATAAACGGATATAAAGAAAGGAGAAACGAAATAAGGAAACAGACAGTTGGTAAAAAAAAATCCGTGCCGCAATTTTTGTACATCCCCTTTTAGAAAATTCGCCGATTCGGCTTACCGACATGACCAGTTTTATTTGGCCCATCGAAGCTGTCTTATTCGTTGATGTTGTGTTAAGTGGGGTAGATCTGATATTTTTGGACTTGGTTTTATACTGGAAAAGTGAAAATAAGGAGGGCTGTGTAAGGCTCTAATTTCGTGACGACGCGCTGTTACAGTGTCAGCAGATCTTGTATATCATGAGCCGAATGATTTTTTCTTAGCGGTTTTCCAGTCGTCTTGCCAGGTTTTAATGGGACAAATCCTTTGAATTTGTTACCGCTGTTTAGAAAGACTAATATTTTGGTAGAATTTTCTTCTTTTTTGTATTTTATGAGTGGATTATTTGAGTAATTTAGAGCTATTTTATTATATTACCTACTCCTTGATAATTATTTATAATTCGGCCAACTTTTTTGAAAGTATTTATCTGAAAATGATATTGTTTCCGTTCAATTATTTGTGTTCAACAAAACAACCTCATTTGAAAATATAATTATTCTATATCATTATTGTGGTTTGAAACGTCAAAACAGAATAGTGCTTTACTAATAAAATTGCAATTGCAAAGTCATAAAACAACAATGTTATGATTTTTTAAATAATGTTTTCGAAAAAATAATGAAACATGAAATTCTCTATACATTTCAGCCGACAATGGCGAGGGTCTTTCGTACGTTTATTGTCACTTCAAAATGGCTTTGTTAGTTTAATTCCCTGCAACGTAAGGCTTCGTCTAGACTTACAGGTTCATTGGTTACAAAATAAAGTGTGAGTTAAAGAGGATTAAGGGTATCTTTATGATTATACTCTACTGTTAGGGATACAATGGCAAATAAATAACATGGCTTTTGCTAGTACATTTTCACTTTTTTATTGGATTTTATAGGTAGTATTGGTAGTAGAGCCATGTACAGTTGGAATAGGTATACATAACTATAAAATCAGTGAAGTGATATAGATTTGAAGATTGTATCACATAATACATATATCATTGATTGTATTATAAATATTGTATTTAAAAAGACTCAAGAGACAAGACCAAGTGCATTTTTTTCCTTTTTCATGTATTTTTGCAGCCAATACACTCGACCGTCGTACAGAATATCAGCGTAAAATAAAGTACTCATACTGTTGCGTTTTGTACGGTCCGTCAAGAGGACCAAAGGCCCAATCCCTCCCCTGCCATATTCTCCTTCCTTAATCTTCCTTACTCTTTCTTAATCTTCCTTCCCTTTTCTTAAATTCATACAGGGTTGGCAACGCACAACTGATACACCTGATGTTGCAAGCATCAGATAGGTTATGGTAACCAATCACCAAAACCAAAATTGCGTTGATTGTCATGATGACTGAATTAAGTTGTTTTGACGCGGTCAATCCGTGGATAGGCGAATATGTATGGCTTTTCATTCCGAGCGTCTTCATGCTTTGAATGGCACATTAAGCAGTGGACCCCAGCTACTACTTAAAGTGGTAGTTTTTACGAGTTAGAGATCTTATGGGCGGTTTATATTTCAACAGCGTAGCGCATTGCCACAAACCTACCTTCACCAATATGTACTAAGTCACCGTGGTGCAGTATGAGGTGTACGATCTAATCTTTTTCACCTTGGTTTTTTAAGGAAGGCCTATGTTAAACATGGGGACAGTCTAAGCTGCGTTTCATTTGTTTTTATTTAATGGATTTTAATTCAAATTAACGTCCACTGTCTTTCAAGCGACAGACGTTAAGTATTTCCTGGATGGTTTTAATTGTTTAAAAGCTATTAATAGGGTAATTTCCCAATTGTTTCCTTATTGTTCTACGTTTTCATTTCTAATGGTATTTCAGTTTAATATTTTTTGCTTAAGTAAGTATTTTGTTTCTCCATAATATTCATTTTGGAAACAATTTTCTAAAACTGTTATTACGCATTAACGCAAAGTTTAAAGTATAATTTATTTATTTTTCTTCTCAACCTTTACTGCTATCATAAATATTTTAAATACTTATGTGAAATTAAAATATATCTGTAATGGCACCGACAATACAGGAGAAGTTCCTAGTGTAGGACTACATACTACTTTAAAAAAAAAATGCGATAAATAATTATAATAATATATCCAATCAATAATATATTTCGATGGTTCACAGTAGCCTTGAACAGAATGGTATGGAAATCATGGAGACTTTTGACAAGCAGTGAGATGATACAAGCTAAGCTAGTAGTATTATAAAATTAAAAATATGTCTTAATTCTAAAAAAAATAGGATTTTTAGCACGTTTTTCATAACGATTGAAACTCCGATATTTCTGCAGTGCATTTCTGTTATAAGTGCTATGATCAATGAAATTATCTTTTTAATAGACACTAAGGTTAATGTTATAGTTATATAAGTTTAAAAACTTATGTACTTAAATACACATTTCACATAATTACTTTTCATATACCAAAATAAACATAATATAAACATTACTAAGGTTACCAATATCGTTAGTTTGAACACATTTACAAAACAAACAGCATATAGGTATTCGCATGGATCATTTACAAACAATTATTGTTTTGTTTATACAAACAACTCCAGAACATCATGTTGAAACTAGATTTGATTCACAATACTAATTATAATAATTGTATTATTAAAGGCTTCATTTGATTAGTTTTGATTTATACAAACCATCAGTGTATGTAATTATTATCTCTGTATTGAGATATGGCGCTATATTCTGGGGATATTCAACACAAACAGAAATACCTACTATTCAGATGTCTGAAGCGATGTTGTCAGAGCAATATTATACAATTAAAACCAACAATCAAAGTAAACAAATAATATATAGGTATATTTTTCAATACCTCTGACAAGCTGGATTGATAAAATAATTTAATTTATAATCACCATCATCATCATTTCAGCCATAAGACGTCCACTGCTGAACATAGGCCTTCCCCAATGACTTCTAGATAATTTATAATAAATAAATATATAATTATAAATTCATCACGTTCTTTCAAGTCATTTGGTAGTATATTATACAACTTTGCTTCTTCAAATATAATCTTACCTCCATATCTACTACTCATATCCTCTAAATCTATAAGCTCAATAAGCTATTATAACCTGCACTTACTTTACTACTACTTTACTTTTTAATACGGGTCTCAAAGACTTAACCTTAATAGCTTCTACTATCTTAACTACTATTTCAATAACTCTATTCCACTTCAAATTAGAGCCATCTTTTCAATTTAGTTCCATGCCTCTTCAAATTATATGGCGTCGACCATATCTGTTTGGCATGGTTCCAATACTATGCGCCTTTAAAATGCCTCGTAATACCCAGTCTTAAACAATCAGCTGTAAAATATTAGTGAGGTTAGCCTTTGAGGGTAGTTTAAAGCGTTTTGTGTGTGTTGTGGTAAGAGAAAATATGGTTTTTTAAAAAAAAACGTAGGTAGCTAACGTTCAAGAATATTCTCTTGCATCATGCAAAACACCAAGACCGGAACAAATATCTGTGGATCACACAAAATATTTGTTTTATGTTCAAAAATTATCTATACAACGTATAAAAAAAACAGTGTTGGATCCTTTAGGAGGTCAATCTACTCATGAAACTAAACAACTTATAGAACATCAGTTTTGCGAAATTTAAAAAAAAAAAATTGTTCTTCATACAAAGAGCGTCAGCTGATCGGCAAGTTTGTATGAGAAGTGAATATTTTTTTCGTGTATTATGCAAACTGATGTTCTACAAGTTGTTCAATTTCATGAGCAGATTGACCTTCTAAAGGTTCCACACTATTTTTGTTACACGTTGTATAGTTAGTATTAGATTAAGTAGTATTAGCTTTAGGTTTTGGCACTTTTAGCAACTTTTGTTGCTTTAGACGACAGTCATGCAACTTTAAACTACTTCGTCAACCCCTAAATCGCTATTATAGAACTGAAAGTCACTACATAAGCTGCCATTACAGCTCGTGTGTTAGTTGCGTATTTATTTAACAAAAGAAATAATGCAGAAATAGCTAGCCTATTGAGAGTAATGAGTAATTCGATTTTATCCTAACTTACTACTAGATTAAACTTTTTTCCATTTAGTCTTATTAATTTTGATTACAGATTTACTGCTGTAGCTTAGTTATACACATATTTATTTACATTTCTTATAGATTCCCTGCATATTGCGTCTAAAATAAAAATAAAATTTACAACTTTTGGATGTAAATACATGGCGAACATGAGATCAATTACTTTACAAGAGTAAATTCAATCGGCTCTGATGCACTTACAACAGATACCTCGTACATTACGTTGAGACTGCTCATTCCAACAAAGGAACACGAAGATAAGAACAATCGGCTGCAAAAGATTAGTGACAACAGCTTACCCTCGGCGAAATAGAGAGAAACCATTGATCATAGAAATAAAGTGGAGGCGGAAGAAAGATACGATATACAAATCTCTAATTATGTACAGAATATAGATAGATAAGATATACTTAATTGCCCACCAAAGCAACAACAGAGAGTATTACAATTTAGTTAACAATGTACAATTGAGGCGAGATTTTATTCACAATACTACTGGTCTTACGTTAATAGCAATTTCTTCCGGACAACCACAATATAGAGAGATATTAAAATGATTGCAAACAAAATAATTCTAAGTATATTTCGCGCATTACTTACATTAAAATTAATTTATGAAATGAAAATCAAAAATACAAAATTGCGTTTATTAGCTAACGCATAATTATTTAAAGTCTTAATTAGTATTCAATGTTTAATGACATTAATTAATATTTTCAAAATTTGTAGTATTTCCAGATGTTTTTTGACACTTAAATCCCATTAATTTAAACTAAATCAATGAGTGTCTTTTATGTTTATTGAATAACATTAAATTTCTTTTTTGTCTCACAAGCTTTACTGATAAAATCTTCGATACTATAAGTTTCCTATTGCTCAGGTATATTAAACATACTAATAGCAATTAGTTACATATACTTCATTCTGAAATTTATGGTCATGCCTCCTCCTTTATTTATTATCAATCTGTGAGCAAAACCTGCAATAGATGCAGCTATCGAAGTTTCTCCAACCAGACGCTTCACTTCGTTTTATTTTTCTTACTCCTTTCTTCCGTCGTATGTTTAGCTACCTCCAACAACTGAAGGAAAAACATTCCTTGATTCGGACACTATAAGGAATGGTTGATATTACATTTATTTTTAAAACAGTCTTTTTAAAGTTCCAAGTGAAAAATTGTTGGGTGTTTTCAGGTCAAGTCGATCCGTAATGGCTGGGTTCCAGCCGTATTGTTTCGGTCTTGGGGATTGACGATGTTTTCTGCGACATTTTTCCCATTTTCTGCTTGGGTTTTTACAATTTTTTGTTGTTTTTAGTTCAGATGATGTAAAACTCTGTCTTTGTAGTCTGTACGCTTTTTAATGAGCGAAGTTTATGTACAGATTTTGAAAGGACTAAATATAATATTGAAAAATATCACAGTACATTTTTTGCGATGAAAATAACTTTTTAACATTTTTATTTTTTAACCTTTCAAGCAAGTTATATACCTTGTCAACGTTTTAAGTGCCTTGCTACTTTTATTATTTATTCTGTACTAGTATTTGCTTTTATTTAAAAGCCTCTCCAATAACATTACTAAAATATTTTTGGCACAATATAATTTTAACAGTTTAAAATTTATTATTTTTGTTCTAGGTACAATACGCGCCAAAAGTTCGGATGTTCGTAAAGTCGGAAGTTTTGAAAGGAACTATACAAGAAGGAGACACCGTTGTTATCGGTATGTTTTTTTTTAAATGCATGTATTATGCCATTAATCTTTTAAGCTCACGAGTAGAAGACAAACATTATCGTGCCCCACACGCAACCATTTATCTGTTTAAATAAAGACGTGGCATGTCGGGCACGACAAAGACTGGCGCTCAATATGTTAATAGTACCTATATTATTAATAGTAGTAAAGAACTAGTTAAACTTATAATAGGGTTACAATAATAATTTTAACTGGTTGCACTTATCGTGCTTGTCCTTACCTTAACTATCCAATTAATTTATCAAAGTTCAATTTAAAAATGGCGTCCCCCAAGGACCAATTATTGGGCCTTTTGTGTACGCTATTATTAACGGTAATAGATTTGTGTCATGAATAGCAAATTACTTAATTGATAGATTGTTCTTTGTTAGATAAATTTATAGAACGAATTTTCGTGTTCTAATTTAAATGAAAATGCCTAAATTTCTCGGAGTTTTTTTTTCTAATAATTCATTTCAATTTTATTTAATGAAATATGGATGGCAGGCCTAGAATTTTATATATTGTTTAAATTGTTTTATTCCCAGGTTGTCAAGCAAGTGCAAACCCTAATAATTTGACCTACAAATGGTATGTAAACAATGACCACATACCAGGTGACATCAGCAATGAATTAGTAAGTATGATAATTATGACATAATAGGTACATTGTGTGGTTTCCGGCCTAATAGAACCACCCCTATTCGTCCCGCGGGTGTCGTAAGAAGCGACAAAGAGAAAGATCCATAGGATGGGCAGCAGCATCCTTCTGTGTAAAAGCAATCATCTGCAAATGCGATCGCCAACCCGCTTGCCCAGTGTGGCGATACCTCCAATGAGCGCACATTAGTGGCGTGCATCGGGAGAGCCCTATGTTCAGCTGTGGACAGGCTACAGGCTAATGATGGTGGAACAAATATAGAGTAAATATCTGTCGATAGATTAAATATTCCAGTCTAATTTGATCTCTTAAGGACCAGAGTACCTACTCTACATTAATACTCATAAAACTAGGATTAAACTAAGTTTTAATATTAGTTGAGAATTAGATTAGCTTGAAGTTCGAAAGATGTTCTGGATAGTGTTTTAAGCCATGTCAGAGGCTTAATTAGAGTTAGGATTAATTTGTTTTTACATGAAATTAATTAATACGAATCTTGCAAAAACAACTGAGTCGGGCTCCGACTCTTAGACCTTACCTACTAAATTCTTATAATTTTCATTTAATAAGCATAACATATATATTCTCCTTCTTATCGTGTGTTTGATGAACAACCTGGTGTCAGAGTTTAAACCGCCCGTAGGCCTCTGACATGGATTTACACACCATTGAAAAATCTCTCAGGTGTGTTGGTTTCATCACGATGTTTTCCTTCACCGTTTTAACAATTGATAATTAATTTATAATACGCACAAAACTTACGAAAAGTCAGAGCGCGCCTTGGGATCGAACTCGAGACCTCTGACTTGTCAGTCAACGGTCATACCACTGCTATCAGTGCTTGTGCACATATAAAAAATTAGCTTAAAAAACTTACCTTAACATTCTCTTCAAACAAATATTCAGAAAAAATAGAAACGATAACTTTCTTCTGCGCGATGTTGAATGTATACTCGTATTCCTAGCATTCCGTTAATAATCAGGAGTTTAATGTTTCAAGAATTGTATCTAGGTCACCTCTATAGTTAAAAGTAGGTCAATCTTTTTCTTCGAAGACCTATCATTCAAGGATTCTCGGCAATCATTTGTCTATTATCGATTTCAACGGCATTTTAAAGTTAAATGGTGGTTGTTACATTTATGTAACGCTGGTAGCTTTAGTTAGATTACTATTGTATGATTTATAATGTAAAAGAGTACCTATGTATGTAGGGGTTGACACTGAAAATCAGCGCTGTGTTGTGGCTTCGCCCTTTAGGACAGCAATTATGCCGAGTGGTATGCGCAAAAAGTGTTTATGATTTTCCAACTATAAGCCGACAAGATAATGACGTGTTTGGCAATTAAATTTATCTGGCACTTCTGGAACTTCTGGAACTTCTTATGCTTGGTACTTCTGGGACTCCTGGAACTTCTACTTGGAACTGCTGGCTTACTTCATCTCACTCTGTAAATGCTTTGTTTAGAGGAACACTGAACTGTATAAAAGAATCACCACTTTTTACAGAGACGGTATAAGAACTCGTTAAGTTTTAGTCTCTCTCTTACAAAGTAAACTCAATATAATAATGTATTTACACAAAATATAAATTTTATCCTGGGTGCGGGCAAAAGCTAGTAATGTATAAAATAGAAAATGGAAACTTTTAAGATTTAATCTTTTTAAATCATAAGTAAAAAAAAATCAAACGAACGATTACGCAAAAACTGCAAAACATTCACTATGAATTAATTATATTTGCGTTTGCCTTAATTATGAAACGTGAACCTTCAGAAAGACATGGTAAATAAAGAGTAACATATTTCATTTTCGGGCCCCCATTAAAAATCTAAAACGAAATTACGACCTTGTCTTAAATCGTCTCAAGTGTCGCGTCCTCCATTAATACCGTACACTATATTAAATTTTACCAGCCCTATTTGCATGTCTCCTGTGGAAAGCGTACACAGAAAATATAAGAGAGAATTTTCAAATTCCTTCTTGGCACACCATATACCTGCAATATGCATTTTACATAAGATGTTTCGTTAGTATTCAAAATGTTTTGGCTTATTAAATGTTTCGTTATGTGTTCAAGTGTTATTAAGAAATGTTAGTGCACTTGTTAGTTCTCAAATGTTTAATGTTGTATGGTAATCGTTTCGTCTTCTTTAAGTCTTACAAGGAGTCTTGTTTTAACGAGTATGCTAGATATTTTCTTTACATGCACTTTTCTGTGCGCTTGTTAGTGTAATTTTGAGCACTAGTTACAAGGAAACGAGGAAAGTTTCTTGTTCTAGAGATAACTGTGTTATGGAATTTCCCTTTTTGGTAATTTTTAGGGTTCCGTACCTCAAAAGGTAAAAACGGAACCTTATAGGATCACTTTGTTGTCCGTCTGTCTGTCTGTCTGTCTGTCTGTCTGTCTGTCAAGACCTTTTTTCTCAGGAACGCGTGGAGGTATCAAGCTGAAATTCATATCAAATACTCAAGTCTATGGTCTCTTGGAGCTGTGAAAAAATCAAACTTCTAAGTCAACGCGATCAAAAGATACTCCCGTTTATGCCGCAAATTTTCGACACTCGCAAGGGAATCAAAACCTACAGGGTACTTCCCGTGAACTCAGAATCTTGAAATTTGGTACGAAGCAACGTCTTATAACACAGATAAAGGAAAAATTGCGAAAAGCATAAATTTTTAGTTACATCATATAATAAAAATATTTTTAATAATTTTAAACTTATTACCCCTTTACTCATGAACGCGTAGTGGTATTATATTGAAATTCTTAACAAATACTCAAGTCTATAATATCTTTAAGCTGTAACAAAATCAAACTTCTACGTCAACGCAATCAAAAGATACAGCAATTAAAGCCGCATATTTTGAAACTCGCAACTACTCGCAAGGGAATCAAAACCTAAAGGATACTTCCAGACGACCTGGAATCTTGAAATTTGGCATGAAGCAACGTTATAAAGTACACATATAGGAAAAATTCCGAAAATCTTAAATTTTTAGTTACATCACATAGTATATTAACTTTTACTTATATACCTACAGGTTTGTACGGAACCCTCGGTGCGCGAGTCTGACTCGCACTTGGCCGGTTTTTTTATAATAATCAAAATGAATTTTTTGTAAGAAGTTATAAAAGATAATATTCTTTAAAATTACGCTCACAATAAAGCTAGGATAAATTTGAAAAAATGAATGTTTTAAACAAAGAATAATCATTTTTATTTTAGCAAAAAATATCGAATATACTGACCCAAAATAGCACTGATAGCCTAGTAGTATGACCGTCGACTGTTGTCAGTAGATGGTCATTGATTAGATTAATTATCAGTTGTTAAAACTGTGAGGGAAAAAAATCGTTATGAAACCAGCACACCGGAGAGATTTTTCAATTGTGTGTTTAGCCATATCAGAGGCCGCAGGCGGTTTAAACTCTGACACCAGGTTGTTCATCAACCACACGATAAGAAGAAGACTAACCTAAAAGTACTAATTACACCAATAATAATTTCAAACATTTAACCCTAAAACAAACAAAGAAACGTTTTGAATCCTCATTTAATTTAATTTTACCCCCATTTTAATCGAACTTTTTTTACAGATATTATCAAACATATCCAGAAGATTCAACGAAGCTACGGTCAAGTGCGAGGTTCACAATCCAGTGGGTAAAAGTGCTGACACCAAAACCTTGGAAGTAGCGTGTAAGTGCTGACTAAGAATTTTAATGCGTTGGAACTTAGGGTGCGATTCAAAATGGGGGTTAAATAGATGAGCTGTAGTTTGATTTGTGTGAATATTTAGGTAGTAAAAAGAATTATATGTTTGGGTCACAAATCTGCTGCTGAGTACTGAAATGTGGTTTCTAGATCAGTCAAAATGATAATCGGTTTCGTTATCTTGAAATTCTCACTTGGAATGATATTGGGCGATATTCGGGACTATGTTCTATATATCGAGACTAGGTATGTCGACGCTGGAAAGGCTAATGTATTAACAGCCAATTTTGTCGGATATGAGTTTAATATACTATCAGTTCAGCAGTTTGGTCGCCGTCATCGAAATCGATGAGGAGGACTATATATATTATCACTACATAGTATAAAACAAAGTCGCTTCCCGCGTCTGTCTGTCCCTATGTATGCTTAGATCTTTAAAACTATGCAACGGATTTTGATGCGGTTTTTTTTAATAGATAGAGTGATTCAAGAGGAAGGTTTATATATGTATAATACATGCATATTATCGTAACCGTGCGAAGCCGGGGCGGGTCGCTAGTATATAATATACATCAATAGAATTGCCTGATTTTTCTCTTTTGAATGGTCTAAGTAACAATTGAATCTGAGCGCTTTCATGGTCGTTAATACACCGGTGACATTTTCGTATATTTTTTTGTATTAAATCCATTTAATTTTTGATAATTTTTTCGGCCCTAAACTTATCAGGCATTATAGTCCAAATAGCGTTTTATAAATTGAAACTAATTAGAGGAGATTTTCTCCCAGCAATGCGATGATTCAGTTATAATAAAGTTAGCGCCAATCTTTATGAACTTAATATTTTGACAACACATAGGTACCCATATGAGTCCTTTCCACGGCAAATATATTGTTAAAAATAATTTTCATCAGGTTGGTCGATAGAAACTAATGAAATGGTGGACTGTTTTCATAGATTACACTGTGTGGACACAACCAATAAAATAAAACAGGTCGGAATTAGTTAGCTGGCAATTTTGCGCCACATCTGGGTAAAGCTAACGATATCGGCTCGTTCAGGAATATACCGCACCAAATTTTGTATTTTTGCCTATTTACAGCATTTGAAGCTGTTATTGGACGCTAGTTTTAGCTTACATACAGTCAGCAACATAAGTAGGTTAGCATTTCGAAAATTTGAAGGTATTATTAATCATAGAACACAATTATTTTCTTTAATGATCAGAACGCTTTTATTATAAAATAGGCTATATTCTGTCCTAATTTGATGTATATAAATAATTATTGACATGTTTTCTTAATAAAACTTTCCTGAATCTTTTTAAAATAACATCTACTTACATTACACCTTGGTGTTAATATCTTTTAAAGATAAAGGATTTATTATAATTATCATTAGTTATAATTACTTAGTATTTGACGATGTCACATGGTCATTAGGAACATAGCATATTTGAAAGATGTTTTTGATACCTAATGTAAAGCCATACTCGTATATATGTCAGATACCTAGAGAAGTTAAAATATAAATAAATATAATTTATACATCATCATCCATAGTTAAGTCTTCTACATCATCATCCATAGTTCAGATAGCAAATGGCAAATTTAATAATCATCCATAATATTTTGTATCTGGCCGCTGCTATACCCCTTCTATATGATTGTAGAAATATTTTTGTACCCTCGTCCTAACAATTTTCTGTCCAACATCATTCGTTGCGTGTCTAACGGCTGTTAAACCTATTCCTCAAGATATTTCGAGCGTCATCGTTCTGTTTATATTGGGGAACTTTTTGGCTAACAGGATTCACTGTAAATGCTTAGGGTCCTTGAATGTTGGATCATTACAAATAGTCACGAGCTTGGTAGCTTAGTATGAGAACCAGTGTAAAAGTCGGTATGCTAGGTAGGACTACCGGTACGCGGTAGGAACAATTCTTACTTCCCTCGGCCACAGAAAAAGGTAGGTTTAGGTGAAACATCATATATAATACTAGCTGTTCCCCGCAACTTTGTCCGCGTTAAATTTTCCCGTAAACACACGTTTATAAAGCAGCCAGATTGCCTGTTTTTTTTTCTTACTTGAATCACAGATATTGTTATTTTTTACCGAAAACTGAACTTTTTTCAGAATAAAAAATAACCTATAGCACTCAGGTATAAAGTAGCTTCCTATTGGTGAAAGAAATTTTAGGATCGGATCGGTAGTTCCAGAGATTATCCCTAACGTACATACATACAAACTTTACCTCTTTATAATATTAGTATAGATGTAGATAAAGTTCAAAAAACAATTCGCTCGAAATAATAATGGTAAATGTCAGTGGCGGAGGCTCCATACACTTGTGCACTAAAATATCTTCTGCGATGTTGGCTAATCTCCGTTGAGATCGACTCCGTTGGCCGCTGTGACCGAAATTTGTATAATAAACGGTTTTACTTAGCTTGACCTGTTTATTATTTGGTTCAAATTTAGTAAACGATATTTCACCCCCTTTTTGTTGACAGATTGATCTGGTATTTGGTACACAGCTTTAGTTTTGATGACAAAACCGTTTTACGTAAAAAAAAATTTATACCTAGGTACTATTTTTCTATAAACTGAACCTATAAGTCAGAGAATTCCGCCATATGTTTAAATAAATTTGCTAGTGACTTTACAAGTAGAATAGATTGTACAATAGGATTTGTTCAGCTTAATTACAAATCTATACAGAAAAAAAACCTAAAATCTATGTCAGATTTGATAAAAAAAAAATAAAACCAATAGTTACATTAAAAAGGAAAGCTTTGTTTATCTTTTCCTTTCATCTCTCGACGGGATGGCGGATGACAATGAAATTGGCATACAGGAAGCTGCCGAAAAGCCTGGCTATCTTATTTCTTCGAGTATACCTTTGGGATATCGAGTGAAATATCATTTCTCTTTGTTACCTCATCACGTATTAGCAGTTCAATTGTTTTTCTCTAAACTGAAGTGAGGATGTATTATTTTTTTGCGTGGGTAGAATTTTTAGAGGCATAGATTTTGATTTTATTACGGTTGGGTTTCGGAAACCTTTTGAAAATGTAATACAAATAAATATGGTTAACTAGCTTTCGCGTGCGGCTTCACCCGTGTAGTGTGTTGATAAATGGTTATTAAACGGTTTTACTTAGCTTGACCTGTTTATTATTTGGTTCAAATTTAATAATTGAAATTTTACCCCCTTCCTATTGATAGATTGATCTGATATTTAGTACACAGCTTTAGTTTTGATGACAAAACCGTTTTACGTAAAAAAAATGTTACTTATGTTATTATTAAACGGTTTTACTCCTAGCTGTTTGTTATTTGGTTCAAATTTAGTAATTGAAATTTAACCCCCTTCCTGTTGACAGATCGATCTGATATTTGGTACATACCTTTAGTCCTAATGACAAAACAGTTTTACGTAAAAAAAAATTACTTATCTGTAATTTGAAAAAACAAATGATACTGATGGGATTCGAACCCACGATCTTCGGCGTACCGTGCCGACGCTTTAACCGCTGAGTCACCGTATCCCATCAGAATCAGTCGAAATTTCAAATCTCTTTATACGCCTAGGGCGTGTGGTAATATCTATCGGAATACATTACGTATCCGACTCAGTGTTCCAAACTTTGCAGTTTTAGAAGGCACCGATGCGATATTACCAATTTTCTTAATATTTTATGTGAAATTTTTACATGTTTTAGCACATGTTAGCTTAATTAGCTGTAATTTGAAAAAACAAATGATACTGATGGGATTCGAACCCACGATCTTCGGCGTACCGTGCCGACGCTTTAACCGCTGAGTCACCGTATCCCATCAGAATCAGTCGAAATTTCAAATCTCTTTATACGCCTAGGGCGTGTGGTAATATCTATCGGAATACATTACGTATCCGACTCAGTGTTCCAAACTTTGCAGTTTTAGAAGGCACCGATGCGATATTACCAATTTTCTTAATATTTTATGTGAAATTTTTACATGTTTTAGCACATGTTAGCTTAATTAGCTGTAATTTGAAAAAACAAATGATACTGATGGGATTCGAACCCACGATCTTCGGCGTACCGTGCCGACGCTTTAACCGCTGAGTCACCGTATCCCATCAGAATCAGTCGAAATTTCAAATCTCTTTATACGCCTAGGGCGTGTGGTAATATCTATCGGAATACATTACGTATCCGACTCAGTGTTCCAAACTTTGCAGTTTTAGAAGGCACCGATGCGATATTACCAATTTTCTTAATATTTTATGTGAAATTTTTACATGTTTTAGCACATGTTAGCTTAATTAGCTGTAATTTGAAAAAACAAATGATACTGATGGGATTCGAACCCACGATCTTCGGCGTACCGTGCCGACGCTTTAACCGCTGAGTCACCGTATCCCATCAGAATCAGTCGAAATTTCAAATCTCTTTATACGCCTAGGGCGTGTGGTAATATCTATCGGAATACATTACGTATCCGACTCAGTGTTCCAAACTTTGCAGTTTTAGAAGGCACCGATGCGATATTACCAATTTTCTTAATATTTTATGTGAAATTTTTACATGTTTTAGCACATGTTAGTAGTTTAGTAATGTATTCCGATAGATATTACCACACGCCCTAGGCGTATAAAGAGATTTGAAATTTCGACTGATTCTGATGGGATACGGTGACTCAGCGGTTAAAGCGTCGGCACGGTACGCCGAAGATCGTGGGTTCGAATCCCATCAGTATCATTTGTTTTTTCAAATTACAGCTAATTAAGCTAACATGTGCTAAAACATGTAAAAATTTCACATAAAATATTAAGAAAATTGGTAATATCGCATCGGTGCCTTCTAAAACTGCAAAGTTTGGAACACTGAGTCGGATACGTAATGTATTCCGATAGATATTACTACACGCCCTAGGCGTATAAAGAGATTTGAAATTTCGACTGATTCTGATGGGATACGGTGACTCAGCGGTTAAAGCGTCGGCACGGTACGCCGAAGATCGTGGGTTCGAATCCCATCAGTATCATTTGTTTTTTCAAATTACAGCTAATTAAGCTAACATGTGCTAAAACATGTAAAAATTTCACATAAAATATTAAGAAAATTGGTAATATCGCATCGGTGCCTTCTAAAACTGCAAAGTTTGGAACACTGAGTCGGATACGTAATGTATTCCGATAGATATTACCACACGCCCTAGGCGTATAAAGAGATTTGAAATTTCGACTGATTCTGATGGGATACGGTGACTCAGCGGTTAAAGCGTCGGCACGGTACGCCGAAGATCGTGGGTTCGAATCCCATCAGTATCATTTGTTTTTTCAAATTACAGCTAATTAAGCTAACATGTGCTAAAACATGTAAAAATTTCACATAAAATATTAAGAAAATTGGTAATATCGCATCGGTGCCTTCTAAAACTGCAAAGTTTGGAACACTGAGTCGGATACGTAATGTATTCCGATAGATATTACCACACGCCCTAGGCGTATAAAGAGATTTGAAATTTCGACTGATTCTGATGGGATACGGTGACTCAGCGGTTAAAGCGTCGGCACGGTACGCCGAAGATCGTGGGTTCGAATCCCATCAGTATCATTTGTTTTTTCAAATTACAGCTAATTAAGCTAACATGTGCTAAAACATGTAAAAATTTCACATAAAATAAAATTACTTATATTATGATGTATTACTATAGTAAGCTTTATTACTTACTTGATATTCAGTATACTTGATATTAGTAGATAGGAATTGTACCCGGTTAATGGCAATAAGCTCGCCCCCTATTATATGGGACTTATAACATAGCCGGCAAAACGTGGGTGTACTGCACATCTCTGTCTACCCTCTCTGGAGATACAGACGTGAGTCGTGAGTCTATGTTATGTTATGAATATTTGTTTCGGTTTAACGATTTCACTTTATACCTCCCCAAATCAATTTCAGGTTTGATTACATTTGCCTTCGACAATTTGTCTCAAAACAAAGTTTTTGATACAAATTAATATTTAATACTATTTCAACAAATAATTCTAAATACGTCACCATCAGAGTGATTAATAACCGAGCCGTCGAAAAGCAATTTAGAACAGTATTCAAATTATTCAAACCAAATGAAATCCATTAACTAATAAAATCTAGAACAAAGCTGAAAAACCACAATGATTCGTCAATTGAAAGTAGGCCGTTGTAACAATTGTTCAAGCTTGTAGGGTTCTTAATGATACACAATGCAGAATTAGGCAGTTTCCACACGACTCCCGCTCACCGCTGCGGTGGGCGGAGGTGGCGAATTACGCCGTGAGGAGAGGTGGTGACCGCTCTTCTCCGCGAGGATGGGTTTAGATCAGTCTTGAATTCCGATCATAAACATTGAAAAAATAGTGGCTAAAACGGTAGCAGTTTAGTTAGGTTTTTATGTAGAAAAACACACTAATACGGCATAGAAAGATAATTTAAATAAAATATATTGGGTTCATCCCTAGCAGAACTCTGAATGACAGACAGACATACATTTTATTCTATAAAAAATTGCCGCGCTGTTGCTAAGCGGTGTTCCACGTGGAGCGGCGAAGACGTCTCAAGGCCACCGCTACAGCGGGCCCGTACGGTCGGGCGAAATTCGTGTCAACGTTACATACAAGCCAATGCGATTTAAGATCTGGAAAATACAAAGATAAATTGCATGTTAAATTTAAATATTTCAATCTCCGAAATAAAACTTTTTGACATCGAAATTCATTTTCAAAAAAGTGCAAGATTCCCTGATCTGAAAGTAATCCGCGCTGTAATGCGGTTACCGCATCGGTACACGGCGTCGTGTGATAACCGCCTTAAACTCATTTATTCACAATTAAAATGATTTCGGGCAATTATAGACGGAGAACGAAGTCCTTTAGTACTCTACTCTAATTGGTGTATTATTTCATAATTTCAGGTACAGTCAACCGCACATCAGTGGTAACAATTTGACATTGACAGCACCCTTATTACGTAGCAGTAAAGGCTATTTTTGTAGTTCAGTGTCGCTACTGTCATGCGGTTGACTGTACAATGTGGACGTATTGTTCGATTAAACTAGTTAGTTATATTTTAATCGTAGTAACTAAGAATGATTTTAAATTGTACATTGTTCAATATTGCTTGAAAGTTAGTAGTCAGTTGAAATTTAGATATAACTTTGTGGTTTAAAAGCAAATGAACGTAGCTCTGTAACTAAACATTAAAGCTATATTTAAGTTTCAGTTAAATAAATTTTAGTTTAATTTATTTCATAACTTAGGGTTAGTTTATGGGGGCCTGCTCTACATGTAAAGTGATGATTGTTTTTTTTAGTACCTAAATATTTACAAGATTAAAAAAACAGGGATACAATATTAAAAAATAATAAGATAATTAATGAAAAGAAATAAGAAAATTTAATGTTATCATTTTTCAATAAAATGCTCAAAAGCTGTAATAACATCCAAATTATTGCTGTTTAGCAATAATTAAATAAAATTAATAAATACAAACAATAAAACGATAATTTAATGAAACATTTGTTTAAATGTTTCATTTAACCTGTTCATGACCAAGTGTTCTTTCTACACACTTAGAATATTATGTTCAAGACATTTTTATTTTCTTCACTCATGGGCAGAGGCCAGAGGCTAATAAAGTTTTAATATTTCATGCGCTGCATTGCAGTGTTATAACTACAAGCTGTTTCCCCTGACTCCGTCCGCGTAAAATTTGTATTACCGATACCTCGAAATTGAAATATGTGATTTTATGTAACTTTCTATGACAATGTTTGTTACTCTTTCACGCAAAAACTACTGAACGGATTTTAATGAAACTTTACAGTAATGTAGCTTATACTTCAGAGTAACACAACGGCTTAAATTTATGAATATACCACGCGGGCGAAGCCGCAAGCGGAAGTTAGTTATAAATAAAATGTTGGTCTGTTTATCTCTTGACCCACTGGGCGTTTTTTGAGACAATTTTCTAAGTATGTAGCTACTTAGTAAAATGACAATTTTTTGTAGAAAGAAAAATCCATTTACAGTACACACAATACAGGTTTTGAACCTGCGACTATTTGGTTTAATAACCAGCCACTCTTGGGCGGGGAAAATGTTGTTGGCGTATTCTATTAGAAAATTCTCAGTAGCAGCACGGAGTTTAGAATTGTGTTCAGTTAATGGCAACAGGCTCGCCTTTTATAAGATACATGGAATTTATAACATAGCCGGCGAAACGTGTGTGTACTGCATACACCTCTGCCTATCCCCTCTGCGGAATACAGGCGTGAGTATAGGTTATATTTGGTATCACCATAAAAAGGTTTTTGAAGGTTTAAAAATAACCCCACGTGTGAATAAAAACGAAATTCTAGTAAGCCAAAAAAATAAACGTTAAAGCAATTACTTAAAATGTTACCAACACTAAAAATATGATGAATACCCATTAACATCCAAATTTTATTAAGAAAATCGAGTAAAACACAACCTGTTTATTTTTACCCCTGGTAACATTTAATTAGTTGCCAGGTATATTATTTTATAATAAAGAGGGTATTTATTTTGCAACTGAAGCTCTGAAAATGTTTCCGACGCCAACGGGTTTCCTTTCTGATGCTTTTCAACGAAAATAGAATTTTTAATAATACAGGTGTTTGAAAAGGTGACTTTAATGATATTATTATTATATATTTGGGTGTTTTTTCTATAATAGGGTGTTTATTTTATCAAAATATACAATGTGTAACGTCGAGAGTCAGTTGACTATGAAACTTTAAGATATTTGAAAACTGATAATCAGCTGCATCTGATTAGATTATAAGCCGACCCCTACAAAATAGGGAATAATAAAGCTAGGAGGATGATAAACAACCTTATTAAAGATATAATGTCAGCCTGTATACTATAAATCATCATCTGCCTAGCCTTTTCCCAACTATGTTGGGGTCGGCTTCCAGTCTTACCGAATGCAGCTGAATACCAGTATTTTACATGGAGCGACTGCGTATCAGACTTCCACAACCAAGATACTGGGTTACACGATACCCCTTGGTAAGACTGGTTGTCAGACTTTCAGGCTCTGACTACCCGTAACGACTGTCAAAGATCTACAATTGACAGCCGGGGCCAACAGCTTAACGTGCTATCCGAGGCACCGAGAGTGATAATTAATTTATAAAACGCACATACCTTACGAAAAGTCAGAGGTGCGCGCCTTGGGTTCGAACCTGAGATCTTTGACTTGGCAGTGCAACTGTCACACCACTAGGCTATCACTGCACAATATAAATATTTGTGATTAATAAGAATCTTTATTCTAGATGGACCGTCGATCAAAGTTAAACCTCAAAACGTGGAAGGAGAAACAGGTTCGATGGCTACTCTGTCCTGTATCGTCGAAGGCCATCCACCACCAAAGATACAATGGTTAAGATACGAGAAAGAAAGGCTGATTGTAAGTATAAGTATGGATTGCCATGGCCCTCTAAGGATCTACAGAACCTAAATCAAGACTTAAGATTACTTGATTCTAGTTTTTGTTGAAACCAGTCTCAAGTAACGCTTGAATTTTGAGTTAGGTTCTGTAATACAACCCTAAGACTATCTCTTTTAGTTTGCTTTCAACAAAACAACACCTACTTATTTGAAATAATTCATCTCAATTACTTTTATTAAAGATTCCCAGTACATTAATATATTCAGATAAATTCACGGATAAATTCATAAAATAGGCAAAAGAAACAAAATTTTATGTATTCTCGAGTCACAATCAGAATTGAACTATATACAAGTTACATAAGGTTACTTTTCACTATCCATCAGTTCTGCTTTCATTGAATACGTATAAATATTTGACTTTCATCCAACAGAGAGTCGGCAAATCACCGAACCTGACCATAACGGTAACACCTCATTCAGCTGGACAGTATTGGTGCAAAGCAAGCTCTGAAAATCGAATGGACGTGCAAGCTCCGGCCATGGTTTACATCAAAGGTAAATAATCTTAATTAATACACCTTATTAAATATTATATAACTAGCTGATACCCGCGGCTTTGCCTGCGTAGATGTTGCGACCAAAAGTAATCATGAAATTTTGATCCCATTCCCGCAACCTGGCATATTTTTTTCTGACATCTCCAATAAATATCATTATATTTTAGCCAATTTATACAAAAATTTGACAAATTGTACAATAAAACCTTTCTCAAGAACCATTCTTACCATTAGTGAAAACAAAACCAAAATCGGTGCAGTAGTTTTTGAGTTTATCGCAAACAGACAGACACGGTAGAGGACTTTGTTTTATAATATGTAGTGATTAATGATAACTTTCCTCTTTCTATCGAAAAGGTTCTTTGAAAAGAAGCTGATGTTAATAATTATATAACTGAAGCCACAAAGATAAATTTTATTTACTTTAAGCAGTGATAGCCTAGTGGTATGACCGTTAGACTGCCTAGTCAAAGGTCGTAGGTTCAAAACCCGAGCACCTCTGACTTTTCGAATTTATCTGCGTATTAGAAACTAATTATGACTTGCTGAAATGGTGAAGAAAAACATCGTGAGGAAATCAGCACACCCGAGAAATTTTTCAACGCTATGTACAGCCATATCAGAGGCCTACGAATGGTTTAAACTCTGACGCCAGGTTATTCATCAACCATATGATAAAGAAAGTAAGATCTCATGAATTTCACCTAGTTTCCGCTCCAAAAACTATCCAAATGCAAAACTTTAGGAATATACAAAGGCCTTAGGGTATGAGATCAAAAACTTCTAACCCGACTTATATGAACTGTGCAAGTGCTGTGAGTTGGGTAGGTCATTTCAAATTAAACATCTTAGAAACTAGCCTACTTGGATGTTTGTAACTTTGCGGCTCCAAGTTTGTACTTAATCAGTTGTGACTGTGAGGTATGTTTTGCATAATCTGCTTATTCATTTCATCAGCCTTTTTGACAACTAATTTTTTTTTCATTCATTCAATTAAATGACATATAAAATACATTTTTAAATATGTATAAACAAATAAAAATATAGTAGCCCACCGGTATCGGGAACAGGGTCAAAGCTACCGGTGGTCAGGGCTCCAGAGAAAGGAACCTCCTGACTCTACGAGCCGTGCCTAGGAGTACCGCCTTCTGTATCAAGCCCTTGATCCAGCAATCTAACGAGATCCTCTTAAGGTGTTGATCGAGGCTCTTAGATATTAATCCATGGACTGAAACGACTATCGGCACAATGACAGCTGAGTCCACATCCCACATGTCGATAACCTCGCGGGCCAAGTCTAGATATTTTATCTATTTATCTTTCTCGGCCTTTATGAGGTTCTCGTAATGCGGGATGGTGACATCGACAATCATTGCGTGGCGCTTCGCTCGATCTATCACCACTATATCAGGCTTACATTTTTAGCAGGATTTTAGATTATAACTGCTGTGTTAAAATTTGCAAAAAGAACTAGAAAACATAATAAAAAAATGTTATTTTAACATTTCAATGGTGAGACCTGCTCACGTTCCGCACAAGGCAATGTTGTTGACGTTATCACTCTATATTTTTCTTAAATACTCTAAGGCCACTTTTAAATAGTTGACTTAATGCCTTCATAGAAATACCCAAGCTTTCAATAGAAGTTATTAGTTCCAGTTTGGACTTGCTAAACTTTGTAAGTGGAGCGCTTATGTAAGGCTTGTGCATATATATTAGGGGTAGGTGCAGAAACTGCTGAATGTTATGAAGTTTTCGAGAGCCCATAGACTACAGTTACTTACTTATTTAACTAATTGACACTTGTAACTAGAAGCTGGTTAGCAGATCTACTGAGTTTAGTGATAACTAAGTAAACTAGTTTTTGCGTCGTGGTGGTTTGTAGGTTATGAACCCACTTACTAGTTCAATTGAATTAAATAACTAGCGAAACGAAGGGTTTAAATACCTCTTCGTAAAGCAGAAGAAATAAAGATTCGCAAGAGTCTTCTTTCTTTCTTTATCGTATGGTTGATGAACAACCTAGTGTCAGAGTTTAAATCACCCATAAGCTTCTGACAAGCCTTTACATACCGTCGAAAAATCTTGAAGGTGTGCTGGTTTCCTCACAATGTTTTCCTTCAAGGTTTTAGCAAGTGATAATTATTAATTAAACGGTTTTATTTAACTTGACCTGTTTATTATTTGGTTCAAATTTAATAATTCTGTTCTTTTGACAGATTGATCTGATATTTGGTACATAGCTTAAGTTTTGATGACAAAAATTTTTTTACATAAAAAAAATACTTATATTATTTCTAATCTGCAAATGAATCCGAAAAGTCAGCGATGCTGCTGCGTGCCTGGGTGTGAACCTACGACCTTTGACTTGGCAGTCCAACAATCATACACTAGGCTATAAGTGAATAAATATAAAGACGTAATGTTTTATGAAAGTACTCTTGGGTCTCGATCAATAATTCGAGGAGGTTTTTACCCGACTGCCAAAGAAGGGTTATTTAATGCTGTTGTTTTATAGGATCACCGAAGATAATGTCAAATTCAACACAATATGGCGTCGAAGGGGACAGTGTGAGAATTGAATGTGTTTCATTCTCAGTGCCAAAGCCAGATTATATCGTATGGACTTTTGGAGGAAGCGAGATCAATTCCTTTCATAATCAAGTAAGCTATTTATTATGAATCTGAGATGGTTAAATGTAGAAAAGAATTTCGAAATTACAGAACAACTGGGACCTTTACTAGTGGAGTCGCGAGTTTAAATCCCGTTTGAACATTTTCTTTTTACAAAATTTCGAACTTTTATATTTATGCATACAATATGCATAAATACTTAATAAAAAAATGTATGTACTTTGTATGAAATCGATGTCAAAATTCGCCATTAGAACCGTGACGTCATTTGTTAGCAGTGCCGTCTCTGTGGAGTAAAAAAAGCTCAAATTCTTGTTACTTAGTTTATTTTTTCAATTATTTTTTTATTTGTATGATTTCAAAAAAAAACTACATCTTTAGGTATTGTTGCCTGAATTTAAGTGTTTTTGATGTGTTGATCGTAAAAAAGGCTATTAATATGACCCTTAACTGCATTCCCAGCACCAAAGAACTATTAAGTATAGGTGTATAAAATTAAGAATAATCATGAATTGCCTGCTACAAATAAACTCAATGTTTTACTTAAAATCTAGCAAGAAACAGACAATTCTATCATTCTAAAAGTTACCCAAGATTTCCCAATTGCAAGACAAGAAAAAACAAAAAATAAACACAAGAGTCTAGATAAAACAATTCCTTTGTTTTACGACTCTAATGTATTCAGTAAACAAAAATTTATAAAATCTGTTTTACTTACAGAAGAATATGTTTCCGCTCTTATCTTCGAAACTTTAAAAACTTCTAGTTTGCAGTTTTCCTGTCTTTGGCACAGTTTTTATCGCTACATTGAAAGTGTACTTACAGGAATATGCATTTTTGGAAGAAACTCTTGCAGATCGGATGACCAAATCTACTTTGATAATTCGAAGAAGTGAATCAAAACATTTTGGATACTATAACTGTACTGTTGTTAATCTCTATGGCATCGATAGTATTGAAATTAACTTGATCCCTGCAAGTAAGTCTTGATCTTAATCCAAAGCTTCCAAAACTCTTGAATCATGAACTCGATCCCAATCCTGATCCCTAATTTTGCTATCTAAAAAATTCTTTATCAGCCAGGAGACTGCACGCATGCGCCGCGCTAGTTGGAAATCGCCGCAGTACTAACAACTTTACAATTAGTTTGTTCATAAATTTAAGATTGGGTGGGGTTCATGATTCTAGAGTGATCTCCATGTTATTATTTAATTTAAACTCCAATAATTCTGACCCAATAAAAGGCAAAATAATAATACACACTAAATTAAAATACACTGACATCTTATTAACTTACTTACATATATTTGGCATCATTATTGCATTTACCACTATAATTGAATTAGCCAATTTTTTTTCTCCTACAATTTCCTCATTCATTTTCAAGATTCTAACATTAATTTTTTTTTCAGAAACTTACCCAATAGTCTTCCTAATAGCTGGAAGCTCATCAGTAGTGATATTATTGCTGATTATAATGTTGATGGTCATGCTTTGTCATAAGAAGACAAAGAAAACAGATGTGAAGAAACCAGATTTGACTGACCTGGGCAAAACTTGTATGGATCAGTTCAAGGATTGTGACAGAAGTTCTAATATTAGTGACCTGAAGTTAGAACTTAGGCAGGTTGAAGGTAGCTGTGATATGGTAAGTACTGGGACTTGTAAAATAAATGAATAAATTAGCCTGTAACTGTCCCTATGTAGGGCAAAGGCCTCTTCTCATACGGAGAAGGATTGAGCATTAACCACCGCGCTAGCTCACTGCGTGTTGGCAATTTCAGACTATTAAGTCCAGGTTTCCTTACGATGTTTTTCCTTCACCGTTAGTCAGTGGTGTCTTAGAATAACTAAGAAAGTAAATATGACAATGAAAAAGTTACATTGGTACATGCCATTGTATCTGGGACTTGTATCCTAGCTTATTTCTGAATGATGGATGTGCATTGCTGAATATTCATAAGTGGGTAAGCTGAAAGGGATATCGTAAATTGGGGTGAAGGAAAACATCGTGAGGAAACTAGCACACCTGAGAGATTTTTTAACGGTGTGTATAGCCGAATTAGAGGCATACAGGCGGTTTTAACTCTAACACCAGGTTGTTCATCAACCATATGATAAAGAAAGATGTAAAGTAGGACATCTTAAGCTAGATTTGCCATAAACCATATGAAAATAGATTATTTGGATTGTTATTCTTATTATAAGGTATTTCAACTACCTACATAAACAAATATTCAGGCGACCAAGACTATATCTCAATTTTATGATTGGACCTGTGCAGATATATCTAAATTGATGCCAGGGCCCAGGTTCTACTTACCTTTTAGAAAATAGCAGTAAAATTTGTATTATTGACCAACAGGACAATTCCAACGCTGGCTCCGAAACGGATCTCCATCCAACTCTTCAGTTGACATCAAACCTTGGTCTTCCCCTTGCTGGCCCTGTACCTCTCCCAGATTCAGGGTACGATAATGAACTAATGAAGCAGTACCAAAGATACAGTGGGGACTTCAACCAGCCAATCAAAAACTTGAATTTTAAGGTACGTTGCATATTATTATTCTTCTTCTTCTTAACGCGTCGATGACAATCTAAATTGTGTCAGCCCTGAACTGGGCTACTAGATTGGCACCTTCAGTAGCGTCCATTATTATTATTGTGTTAGCTTAGCTTTAGATTTTTCGAAGTCTTGTTTGTGTGACCGATTTTTTTTTTTTTTTTAATATATGATGATGTTGCAGGGACTAGCTAGTATCATAAATACAAAAATGTTTTTGTTAGTTGACCTTCTTTGCAGCAGCAACGGAGCAACATTTCGACGTATTTTTAAACGGTTTTATTTAGCCTGACCTTTTATTTTTATTATTTGGTTCAAATTTAGTAATCGATATTTCACTCCCTTCCTGTTGACAGATTGATCTGATATTTGGTACATAGCTTTAGTTTTGATGACAAAACCGTAAAAAAAAATATATTCCGTAGAGATAGTATTATGGATCGGAGAGTAACATTACCTATTTTTTATTCCGAAAAAATTAACCACTGGAGAGAAGTCGCGAGACAAAGCTAGTAATAAATAAAACAAGGAGATTTATTTTAAGACTGAAATGAGCAGCAATGTGTGGAATGAGAAATTAAATATTAAGGCTTGCTCCGTTGGTATTTCGTGAAAATAACGCTATTTTTGTTGGTTTTCATTTTAAATTAAGTAGATACATTTAATACACGTGTACTTAATGTTTTTATCCTGAGAATCTAAATCTAAAATAAAGACGCGAGCCGTTCCACTTCATAACGTTTAAAAATTATTAGAGTAGCGACACAATCTGGACGCGTTGAATCACCTGTAGCATTTAAAGGGATGCAGCAAATTCGAATTCAAAGTGTTAATTGTATTCCACAATGTGATTCTTAGCCTAACTTAAACTATGAGACCATCAATAAAAAAAAATATTGAAGGATAAATATACCTGTATTAATAAAAAAATAGTACCATTTTATACCAAAACATTGTCAATTTGTTACAGATTGTATGTTATATCGTACAACGTAACACACTGTGTAACAAATTTTCATAGTCTGGATGTCTTATGCGTGCACACTGTGCATATCACACGCCATGCCACAAGTATAACAAATCGCGGGCATTCCATGACATTTTGTCGGTTTTTCGGACGAACACAAAAGGCTTCTTAGTGAATTCGGGAGGATCGTAGTATAGTTGTTAGTACGCGCGGTTCGATGCGTCTACACATGCAGCAAACAAGCAATGAAAGGCAAAATTATAAGTTTCATGTACCTTACATTTGTACGCTAGTCTCGAGAGTCGTGATAGCTTATGACTATGAGAGTGAGAAAATAGAGAGTGCACCCATGTTTGCGCACACACTTGTGCATTATAAATCCTGCGTAGTTGGCTAATCTCCGTTGAGATTGTCCGCTGTGATCGAAATTCGGTCAGGAGAACTTTACGCTAGTCTTGTACCAGTCTGTACGCGGCTATCCTAAGTAGCTAGCGAGCCAAAAACTCAGGTCACGAATTGATGGTTTCAGCAGTTCCCTTCCACCACACCCCACGCGCTCGCCCACATATTATGCTTCTAATATTTGCCTGCATTGGGTATATTTTACCTTTACTTTCTTGAATAGATTGCCATCATTTATATGGTTTTGCTCTGTGCTCAACATGACCTCAATAAACCAGTAACTATTCCACTACATGGTATAGGCCTCTTCTCATTCAGAGAAGAATCTAGCATGAAACCACGCTAGCTTACTGCGTGTTAGTGATTTCAGACTATTAAGTCCATGTGCTCGCGATATTTTCCTTCACCAACTTCAACCAGAAATGATTCAGAACAGATACCGTTAGATTAGATTAGATTAGAGATTAGATACCGTTTTTCCACAATATTATTAACAAGAATATCTCGAATTACAGTAACATAATTCTAGTTTGTGAATTCAAAAGCGAACAAACAAGAGCTCTTGGAAATTCATTCGCATCCTACTTTCGCAAGTAAATCCATATAAAATATTTCTTGGGAAGATATAATTTAATACGTGGGTAGAATTCTTGTTATCAAAGCATAACAATGGTGAGTTATATTAAAATTGCAAACATTATATTAAACAAGTGCCATTTGAAACTTTTGAAGAAGACGATCTCAGTTTTCATTTGTTTATGTTATCATGCATTCTCTGAAGGACTAGCTAAGACATAATTTTAGACACGAAGTTAATATGTAACGGATTTAGATTTTGTATTCAAAAACAAGCCTAAACTTTTTTTTTATAGACTTACGCCTGTATTCCCCAGAGGGGGTAGGCAGAGGTGTGCAGTACACCCACGTTTCGCCGGCTATGTTATAAGTCCCATGTAATAGGGGGCGAGCCTATTGCCACTGACTGGGCACAATTCCAGACTCCGTGCTGCTACTGAGAATTTCCTAATGGAAAAACCCAATAACACTTTGCCTGACCCGGGGATCGAACCCAGGACTTCGTGCTCAGCAGGCGCGCTTGCTACCACTAGACCAACGAGGCAGTCAAAACTTTTTTTATAGGTATAAAGTACCTAAAACGTGATGGTAAATGGTTACTGTAACCTATGGACGTTGCAACAATCATGTGCATAAACATGTTAAAAAACATAAGTACATAAAATATCTCTATAGTTAAAAGTTGTAAAAGTAGGTAAATAGGTGGGTATTACAATTGGATACGGTAATTTGGTAAATACAACTCACACTAAAGTGTTACACGACAAAATTTAAAATCACTCATTCTTCACAGTCTTACTCAGCACATTATTCCTATTAAATTAGTAATATTATAATCTATCCTTTAATCAGCACCACGGCCAGAGCAACGGCTACGTTCCGTACGTGGACTACTCCCGGGACTACGCCCCTCCAGCACCCTCGGATTCCCTCAGCGGCTCTCTATCTAGAAGCACTGATGGCTCTGCCTACCCGAGTCACTGCGGATCCCTACATCGACAGCAGAGCTGCGGAAGATTAGGAGGAGTTGTAGGACCTGATGGTAAGTTTTTGTCTTTTTTGTTGTCTTTTTTCTCTCTCAGCGCTGTTGCTGCAGTGTTTTGTTAAGAAGCGGACTGTTTATTATTATTTTATTATTATTATGAGCCAAACATTTCCCACTGCAGGACAAAGGCCTCCCTTCCCTCCTTCCACTCCTCTCTGTTCAAAGCTTTAGTAGGCCAATCCTCCAAATGAGTGTCCAGCTCATCCCGCCATCTCTTTCTGGGCCTGCCACGCTGCCGTTTTCCGCCCTCTGGGATCCACTGAGTGGTGATTTTTGCACATAGCTCTTCTGGCATGCGGCATGCCGGACGAAGCGAGCGGACGGTTGTAACTTGGAAATAAAGAGTGCATGCACCTGTGTACACACACTTGTTCACTATAATATCTCCTACACTCCTTGGTTAGTTGTTGATGAAATTTCTACTATCGTAATGCCTTTTTCTGTTCGTGACGACCACGTACCGAAAGACGAAGCATTGGTAGGCCTCCCACCAGGTGGACCGATGACATCATTAGAGTCGCGGGTAACCGGAGGATGCAAGCGGCGAGTTGCCGTTCATTGTGGCGTTCAATGGGGAGGCCTTTGTTCAACAGTGGACGTCTTCTGGCTGATGATGATGATGATGATGTGCTGTCTTTTTATTATTGTGGGGGAAATCTTCGAAATCTACTTCGTCAGCTTTCAAGCAAGAGACCGGGAAGTGTAGGATTCTTATCTTAGTTAAACGACCGTGGTCATCAGCATAATATCAGAAGGTGTCGGATCAAATCTTCATGAGTCATTTGCACGTTTTTTTTTAATCTATACATATAATAAAATCGTAACGAAGTAAAAACTGTACATTGAAAATTTTTGGAAAAAAGTAAATGCTACGTGTTCGGGGAACGATACTGAAGCCGAATATGAAGAAAAAAAAAACTTTGTCTGTCTGTTTGTATGTAAAGGGTTGGCGCGAAAACTACTGGGCAGATTTAGTTGAAATTCGGCAAATATACTTTTTAAATTCTTGGTCAACTTATAGGGTATAAATTATCACGTTTATAATTATGGGGGATGAGCAGTATTGTAGTAAGCAGCGTATTTCTAGAATTTGCTGCGGAATTGTGGTTGTTGTTGAGAAAAATGTTATTAAATTGCAATTTACAAAATATTATCACGCTATATCCACAAGGAGCTAAACATTACATAACATAACATAATAATATCTTTTAGGAACGATTATTTTGACTACATGTCAACAGACTTCATAGCCTTCCGGTTGGGCGTACGCCTAGGAAGTGTAAGGCTTTGGGTTCGATCCTTAGTTCCGCAAACTTTTTATGGATTCTTTAGTATTTTTTTTTGTCATTAAAATTATGTATTTTTGTGGTTTTTCATTCATAATGACTTTTATTACTTACCGGCTGAAACCCGAAGGAAACAAGCTTTTTAATATTTTTTCAACTTATAAAAAACGTTACCACTTTAATTTGAAACATTTATAATTATATTATTTAAAACATAGTAGTGTTCTAGATGGCGTTATAGTCAATTTAGATCAGCAGAATTCTTTTTTAAATATTTCAATTTGAAACCTGAAGGAAACAACGCGCATCGTGTGGAATTATACTTTTTAAAATTTCAGCTTATAAAAAATACCGCTTTAATTTGAAGCATTAAAATTATTATTATTTAAAACATAATGTTTCCTTTTTCTTAACTAGATGGCGTTAGGAGTCGATTTACAGGAAAAATATTTATAACCACTGGCATCCTTGCAGTGATCAGGAGGCAGGGCAAAATTACAATTGTAGTAGCGTCTTCGGGGATTACTGCCACGTTGTTTTCTGGTGACAAAACAGCGCATACCATGTTTAGGATTCCCATCAATTTACAGAGCAACGAAACACCTGATTGTGATGTGTCACGGAATAGTGACAAAGCAGGCACTTGCTCAAGAATTGTTCTTTGATCGTATGATGGGATGAATGTAGGTATAATGGCAAACAGAAAGCAGTTGATGCGGTACACAGAACTCTACAAGACATCCGTAGGAACCAACACATAATGGGTGGTGTCACAGTTATGTTCAGCGGCAATTTCCGCTGAACGCTGCCTGTGGTGATGCGAAGAACTGGGGCTGATGAGGTGAATGGTTCGTTGAAACGATTATTTTTATGATTCTGTATTCACAAGTTGAGCTTGACAATAATTATGGGTGGCTGAGTAGGAATCCACATGCTCAAGAATTTTCCAACTCAAAACGCCCAAATATAATGAAGCTGCAGCAATCAACGAATGCATTCTTTTATAAATGAAAGGGAATGAAGTGTTTTACACATTTATAAACACTGTTGTCAATCAAGATGACGCCACTTATTATCCTGTAAAATTTCTCAATTCCCTCACTGCAAGTGGACTTCCGATGGACGTCATCAAGTTGAAGGTCGGTGTCCCGATTATGCTTCTTCGGAACTTAACGCCTTCGAAATTGTGTAAAGGGACCCGGCTTAATGTAATTTATCTGCAGAGAAACATCATCAAGGCGCAAATTCTAACGGGTTTCGGTACTGGCGTGACAGTATTGTTTATACCACGTACCACTAATTCTCCACAATTATCCCTTTCAATTTAAGCGAGTGTAGTTTCCTGTGGGCGTTTGTTTCGCCACGATAATCAATAAGTCGCAGAGGTAGACACTGAAGTCTGCGGGTGTCGATCTCAGGACCAGCTTCTCCTCACATAGACAACTGTATGTCGCTTGCTCTCGGGTCACCAGTCCTGACTCTCTGTAGGCATTTTAGCTACCGAGAGCAAAACTACAAACAAAATAGTTGGTATGTTTTTCTAAATATCCTGGTTCGGGTTTGAAATTAATGCGAAACTTTTGTGCTTTTACATAGGTTTTTCGCTTTATTTGGTCAGACATTATGCAATAAAATATGCGAAGCGCACTCTTAACTTTTGCCCTATAAATTAGTTAGACTTAAATGTAAAACTAATCTTTGTTGGAATAATTGCTCTCAAATGTGCATAACGATATATTTAAAAAAATACCTCATAATATTACAAGTTTACTATGGTACACAGCTAGATAAAATATATAGAACTTTCCTACATTTTTGTTATGACAAAAATGTAGGAAAGTTCTATATATCTAGCTGACAGAGAATACATAATGTAAGTAAATTCTTAAATGAAAGCTAAATAATGAAAGGAAAAATTAATATATTTGATTAATTGTAATTATAGGGAATTACGAGTTAATGTTACGAGTTAACCTAACCTAACCTAACGGCAATATATAATGTTTTCAATAATAAATATTTTGGATAATTTAAATGTTTATGCACATGTTTTGCTTATTAAATGAAAATAATTAATAAGAAACTCGCAAAAACAACTGACTTGGGCGGGACTTGAACTGTCATATCATGTCATTACTTATCTGCACTAATAAAAGTTTGTGAAGATGTTTGTTACCTAACCACTTTTGATTTGAATAAAACTCGGTAAACATAAAAACCATATATCCTGGATTAACAAAAAATATAAATTTTATCCTGGTTCGACATCCACGCAGGCGAAGCTGCGGGCAAAAGCTAGTACAATATAACATTAAACGGCATTCATATGTGAGAATATTCCTCAAATTTTTTCAAAAGAGTTTTTATAAAAAAATAGCTTAGATAAATAATGACGTTATTTAATTATCATAACATTAAAATTAATGGGGTAAAGAAAACAATAATGAGATTCATATTTGTATTGACATGAGTGACGTCATCAACGTCAATCTACTTACCTAAACATTTGATAATTGTACAAACTTACGTAAAATAAACAAATTAAAAAGAAAATGGCAATATTTTTTTTACGTAGTGACTTTGAAAAAAATCATTTACCTGAAAACGTAATTAGTCTTAATTGTCTTAAAGTAAATCAGTTACTACCCGTATAAAGAATGAAATTGAAAATGACGTCTCCTCGTCATAATAACCTTAAGGTGCGAGAAGGAACAAGATACATCAAAGACATAGTGTGCGAGCGAGAACCAAATAGTTCTGGGACCATTTTCAATCCACATGTGTACACTCGTGGACAAAGCCGGTGCACCACTCATAAGGTTAGAATCGCTTGCACTCAGCGTCCGAACGTAGCGCTAGCCCCGCCTCTACGCACGTAGCATCGTTCAAAGCATTTTGATCGCAAAGTGGTGCACCGTTCATGTCCGCGATAGTACATTGTATTTTGTAGCCTTCAACTCATGCATGCCACATAATCTAACGTTGTATTATAATTTAAATATTTAGATGTTATTGGTAACATTTACAAGATAACATTTTATGACTGTCATGACTCCAGACATCTCGTAGACTATGTACAGTTTAAAATATTTTACGATTCAAAGATCCTCACGTCGAACAACTTTCATGAATGCGTTTAAGTTTTCTATAAATATAGCAATAAAACTTTTGAGTACTGGAAAAAGTAGTTCTTTGTGTGTAGTCTCCCAATTATCATTAATATATTTGCTAACTTCTTTAGCTGGAAATTTAAAATTATTTCAAATTAGTTCTACCTTAATAAGAAATTTGAAAAACAACTGATACGGATGGGATTCGAACCCACGATCTTCGGCGTACCGTGCCGACGCTCTAACCGCTGAGCCACCGTATCCCATCAGAATCAGTCAAAATTTCAAATCTCTTTATACGCAGTGGTTAGAGCGTTTGCACGGTACACCGAAGATCGTGGGTTCAAATCCCATCCGTATCAGTTGTTTTTTCAAATTTCTTATTAAATATTTATATTTAATAAGCTAATATGTGCTAAAACATGTAAAAATTTCACAAAAAGTAGTTCTACCTTTTGCTTTTTTATCTATACAGTGCCATGTTTAATGAGGTGAATAGATTAATAAAGATAAAATCTTTATATTGATAAAACCATTAAGTACTCACATTTTTCTTCATCGCCATCAACAAGATTCTTGTAATCAAACTTCACATGTCCTTTAGCATCCCCATCAAAATCATAACTGGTTATACTAAGGTGTTCAGTCGTATTCAGGTAATTAGCATTAAACATTAAAATATAGTCATCTGAAAGAATAAAATAAAAGTAGTTTTAAATGTACTATCGTGGACAGAACCGGTGTACCACTCTTAAGGTTAGAATCGCTTGCACCCGGTGTACGAACGTAGCGCTAGCACCGCCCCTACGCACGTAGCATCGTTCAAAGCATTTAGATCGCAAAGTGGTGCACCGTTCTTGCCCGCGATAGTACAAGTATTACTAATCACACAAAAACTCGTTAATTATATCTATTAAACTTTACGGAATTTGTATAATTATTTACAATCAGATGACCAAGTATATAAGTACAAGTCATGAGCAAAAATATGTATCCATTTCGTAGAGCACAAGTGATTATCTTCTAAACTACAAGTTTAATTTATTGAAAAATATAAAATCCGTATATTGGTAAATATCTAGTGACCCAATATTTTTGCAGTTTAAATACGTATCTCTTTTAAAATTGGCTGTTGAAAAACTCTACATGTTCACGTATTTTTGCTCGTTATTGTACACACGTTACGGAATACTTACGCAAAGTAACAGTAGCTTCGCCCTTTCCATCAACGTCGAAAGAAGCCAACTTCCCTTTCATTTCATAATCAGCATGTACAACCATTAAAGGACATTTAAGATGGTATACGAAAGTCAAGGCATTTCCATTAATTCTACAAAAAAGGATAAATATTTAACATAGAAGCTTCATTGGGTCGTGATAACTTAGTGGTATGATTGTTGGTTCGCAAGTCAGAGGTCTCAGGTTCGAACCCATGGTGCAAACCTCTGGATTTTCGTAATCACTTGCTCTGTGCCTCATAAAGCACGTAAATCGTTGGTCCTGCGCCTCATCTCTCTCTCTTGAATGAATGAATGAATATGAATGAATGAAATGAAAAAATCAAATTTATTTGAGACAGCACATGAAAACACAAACAAACAATAATAAAACAAACAAACAAAATAAGAGAAAGAAAAATAAAAATAAAAACATGAAATAAACGAAAATAAATCATGAGGTTTGTGTCCCACCGTTGCACCAAATAGGTCTCCAGATCAGCTTAATGTCAAGTACTGGAAGGTACATGACGCTGATTTTCATCTGGAGCCTAGGTTTCACGGATGTCAAGCAGCCAATCGTCTTTCCGTGTTAAAAACTAAGTATAATTAACAGAAATAAATTAATAATGTTTTATTGTGAAATTAAAAGACAAATAAATAAATAGGAATATATTAGGATATTGTGTGATTAAATAAATAAATAAAAACTCTTCTCATCGTTCGTGTCGGATTGCCGTCCTATCGGACTATGCGAGTGAGGCAATCGGAGTGCACCTGTGTTTACGCATACATATATGCAATAATATAATATATTTTGCGTAGTTGGCTAATCTCCGTTGACATTGGCCGCTGTGACCGGTCGCTGTGAGCGATTAGAATCGGTCTGGACAATATGGGTTAGATGCCATATTTAGCCAGAGTGATAAGTCCCATGTAAAACAGATTGTATCGCTCCAGCTGCAAACTGACGGGACTGGAATATTATTTGCTTTTATCCCTAAAAATAAGTCTATTAGCACCAAAGTTGCAAACCAGCTTTTAAATAAATTTTTTTTAAGTATTCTAAGAGATAGAACTGTGATAGATATTTTGATATTTCAGCTTAAATTTGGTCTGTTTGTTTCTATCCATTCTCAGGAATAAAAGAATTTTGAAAGTTAAATAAAATCTTCAAAATTGATGGTACTTACTGCAGTTTTATCACATCACATTTCTTTATTCCTGAAAGAGTAGCATTTTTTAACTCGTAATTGATTCCCACAGGTAGGTTGCCTTTTATTAGGGCTTTGAATAATGGGTCTGACGAAGGCACCTTTCCATCGATCCCATTAACAAATATATGGTGAGTTTGGTCTGCTCCTTCAGTTAGGCAGACTTCATCGCTTAAGTCACAACGTTTGCCTGCAAATAAAATATATAGAGGATAATAATGTAGCAAATATCTCTAGGCTGGTCTAAAGTCTCAGGTTTGTATCTTGCCCAAACGCTAAGTATTGCCATCCAGCGAGGCAACGCAGCCAGAATTTTGAGAACGTTTCCTACAGGTAGCGGTCTTATTCTAAAGATTAAGTTTATCTTTTTAATTAGTTTATATTATATAGATAGTTTATTTCTAGGTGTATATATAGTTAGTTTTTATTATTGTGTTCGAACTTAACCCTTATTAATTAACTTTATTAAAGTATATTTATTTAATTTAGTAATTAATAAAAATCTCAAACTCTCTAGGCTAAATTATTGTTAAAAGACAGAGAAGCGTATGGAAATATCAATACAAACAATAAACAAACTAAAATATAGTATAATTATATAGAGTGATGTTATGAAAAAAAAACTGTTGTGTGCGAATAAAACACACATATTTATCACGCAATAAAATAGAAATAATTTATTCAAAAACCAATTTAGACTAATTAAAACTATCTTAGATATATACCTACAAACTTATAACCAAAACTTACAATCTAAAACTTTAAAAATAAATAAATATATAAAACTCTTAATCTAAAAGACCGCTACCAGTAGGTAACGTTCCCAAAATGCTGGCTGCATTGCCTCGCTGAATAAAATAACATCCAAAAAAATAAGTTTTAAAATAAAGAATTAATTTAAAAAATGTAGTCCCTGTTTCGTATTATATCTCTATTGTGTTAATGTTGACACTATGATAAAAAAATATCTAAGTACAAGCGACAAATTTCAATAGCGTTATATTGTCAGCGTGGTGGAGTATGATTTCATTTGTCTCACCTGAATTTTGGCTGAATAAATGATGAATAAAATAAATATAACTAAATATTTAATAAGAAACTTGAAAAACAACTGACACGGATGTGATTCGAATCCACCATCTTCGGCGTACCGTACTCAGCGGTTAGAGCGTCGGCACGGTACGCCGAAGATCGTGGGTATTTATTTAATTAGTTAACTTGTAATTTTTTTTTTATGTGAAATTTTTACATGTTTTAGTACATGTTAGCTTATTAAATATAAATATTTATTAATTTCTTATTAAATATTTATATTTAATAAGAAATTTAAAAAAACAACTGATACGGATGGGATTCAAACCTACGATCTTCGGCGTACCGTGCCGACGACGCTCTAACCGCTGAGCCACCGTATCCCATCAGAATCAGTCGAAATTTCAAATCTCTTTATACGCCTAGGGCAGTGTGTTTGTTCAAATTAAATATTTATATTTAACTTGTAAAAATTTCACAAAGAATACAATAAATAGAATAAAATTAACAAAAGTCTATTAAATAACTTACATTGAATTAGATTAATCAAAAGTAAACTTAGAATAAAACACCACACTTGAATCATTTTGAAATAAGGAAAGCGAATTAACGTAACACATTTTAATTACGTGAATTTATACTATTGTATGACGTCATATGATATCAAATATGGTGATTAAGTAGATTATCTTGAAGACCTTGTAAAGAAAAATTTACATAAATACAAACCACTAGCTAATAGCCTATTGGTATGACCGTTGGACTGCCTAGTCAAAGGTCTCAGGTTCAGGAACCCGAGGCCCGTAATCTCTGACTTTTCGTAAGTTACATGCGTATTATAAACTAATTATCACCTGCTCCATGCCTCGGAAAGCCGTTGGCCCCGGTTGTCATGAAGATCTTTGACAGTCGATATAGGGAGTCAGTACCCTCATAAAATCCTAATAACTGATCTAACCTTAGAATATCGTATCCGATTATATTATCCGGGTCGCGGGAGTCAAATAGGCAGACAAACAATTTTCTTTCAAGCTCTCTGTCACTAGTGCCACTTAAAACTTCCTTTAGGCCGCGTTTCCACTGACGCGGAGCTGGGCGGAGAGGAGCTTAGCGGTGCACAAATTGACTTTTTTTATATACCTACTAATTTTTCACTTTACCCCTTTTTTTATTTTTTTATTTTATAGCTGAATAATAATAGCTAGAAATATAATAGCTAAATCAACAAGAATTACCTAGTTAGTACGTTTATAAAATTTTATTAAATTGATTAGATAAGTAAATATTATTAAAAATTATAATGTGTAAATTCTTTACACTAACTTTAATACAATGATTAAGATAAGGTTTTTACCTATTCAGAAATTAATGTTTCATTGTTTATCTTATATTTTTTATCTCTTTTGAATAATTTTTAAATTAAATTTACACATTTTTTATTCAATCTTATTGGTTCCATACCTCAAATAGAAAAAAAACGGAAACCTTATATATGATCACTTTGTTGTCCGTCTGCCTGTCAAGAGACTTTATCTCAGGAACGCGTAGAGTCTAAATCTCAAAAAACTTTTTTTTTTTATTTATTCACATAGGAAAACCAACAGCTACAAAAATTACAATAGGACAACAAAAGAATAAGCATTCATAGGGTGCTTTCCGTTGACCGAGAACTATAAAATTTGACAAGTATTATCCTTACGTTACAAATACTGGGAAAAGTTTGAAAACTATAGATTGAAATTGAATCATAAAAAACATAGTCTTTATACGGAACCCTCAGAGTTCGACTTTCACTTGTCCGGTTTTATTACCAACAAATTATAATAACGAATATACAAAACGGAATAATATACCTACAAATAAAAATATGTAAATACAAAACACATAAGTACTTAAATAAAGCAGTGGTCCATTCAGTGGTCGAAATTCCACCGTATTTTTTTATATTTACAAATTTTAGTTTTCTGCACTTTTTCTCCATATAAACTTTTACTATTTCGGATCTATTTGATTCAAAATAGTCATTATTGAACTAACCTCGACGTTTCGGTCAAGTTGCATTGACCGTGGTCACGAGAAGACTGCTGTATGCGGGTGTCATCGTCTTGAGCTGCGGGTGGTTTTCTCAACTACCCGCGTTTGATTTTGTGAAACGTAACTGTCCCAATCACGACACACAATGCTAACAGTTTCTTTAGACTCACAGGAAGAAAAATTTCGACCCGAACACCTACTAATAACTGGATTCCATGCTGGAGACAACCTGTATCCATCTTCCCGATAAAAATTTCATATTTCTTAATCGAAACGTCGAGGTTAGTTCAATAATGACTATTTTGAATTATCTGTGCGCGAATAGACCCGAAATAATATTTAAAACTTTTACTATGCCAAGTTTCACTCCTCCGTGCGCGCCATATTCTCTGAAAGGGATTCATAGTTTTCGCTTTACATATTAATATAATATAATATTATTCTATTTTAACTATCTTAGATATTCTCATTGTGTTGCAATTTGATGTAGAATTTAATGCATTGCCTTATTAATTGACAGAATGGTGTATTTAGGTAATATTTCGTAAAAGAAAATAATAAATTAATTACACATTTTAATAACAACAATTTTTAATAGTATTTTGTTTTATCTTAGGTGTACCATGAAATAAAAATCGTTTCTTATAATTATTTAATCAAATTTTCTTATTAAATAATTATATTTAATAAGCTATCATGTGCTATAACATGTAAAAAATTCACAAAAATATTAAGAAAATTGGTGATATCGCATCGGTGTCTACTAAAACTGCAAAGTTTAGAGCACTGGGTCGGGATACGTAATGTATTTCGATAGATGTCGCCACACGCCTTAGGCGTGTAAAAGAGATTTGAAATTTCGATTGATGCCGATGGGATACGGTGGCTCAGCGGTTAGAGCGTCGACACGGTATGTCGAAGATCGTGGGTTCGTATCCCATCCGTATCAATTGTTTTTTCAAATTTTCTTATTAAATAATTATATTTAATAAGCTATCATGTGCTATAACATGTAAAAAAAAATCACAAAAATCGTTTCTTATTTGGACTCATTTTGACTCCACAGTCAAAACGAGTCCAAATAACATGTGAATGTGTAAGATGTGATGAAGAAGTTATTTGGACTTTGGACTCATTTTGACTCTGGAGTCAAAATGAGTCCAAATACCTTTAAGGCGTTAAGAAAGAGATTCGTTATTTCGTCATAACGTCAATTGTTTTTGCGAGTTTCTTATTAAATAATATCATTTATCATCATTTCTGTCCCCGTCTTATTCTGGTTCCATTTTTGAACATCTGTTTTTCATCTTTTTTCATTGACCTTGTTTAGTTTTAACTTTCTTAACATTCAAAGTTGTTCACGAGGAATGACTTTCATATATGTGTTTAAATTTTCCATATATACCGCCATCGCACTTTTTAATGGTGGCGTACGTAGCGCTTCATCCACAGTATGCCAATTGTCATTCATAAATTTGTTAGCTGCTTTAGCTGAAAACAAAAGAAAAACTTTTAAATGAAATTATTTAATAAGAAATTCGCAAAAACAACTGACTCGGGCGGGACTTGAACCCGCGATCCCTGGCCGTGCCATCGCTTTACCAATTAAGCTACCGAGTCCCGCCCGCTTCAGTCGAAATTACGAATCTCTTTTGCCTTAAAGACGTGTGTAGTTATCTACCGGAGTACTGCCGCACTGCCGGCCGGTCCCATGTTCTAAACTTTGCAGTTTAGAAAACATAGAGACGTGGTCACCAATTTTTAAATATATTTTATGTATGTTTTAACATGTTTATGCACATGATTTTGCTTATTAAAGTTCAAGTCCGGCCCGGGTCAGTTGTTTTTGCGAATTTCTTATTAAATAATATCATTTAATAAGCAAATCATGTAAAAAATACATAAAATATAGACCTCATCTTTGTGCCTTCAAGATTACGATATTACTTATAGACTTAAATAAAAATATTTGTCAGTAACATATCAGTAAGAGTGAGATATTATTATAAATAATACTTACATTTTTCTTCATTGCCATCAAATAAGTTCTTAAAATCAAATGTCACACGACCTTTAGCATTGGCATCAATTTCATCACTGATTAAACTAATGTGTTTAGTTGAATTCTGGTAACTTCCAGATAGTATAATGACATACTCCTCTGAAAACAGTATTTTAATAGTAATTTCATTATATAACTATGAGAAAAAAACTTAGTAGATGTCTTTTCTATGCTATGTAATGTACTTTTTATCACTACATGGCATTCGAGTAATTTAAATGAATATATGCGAAATTCATTACAATGATTCTTACTGCCAATAATACTTCTTTCTTACTACAAATAATAATTTAAATTACAACTACAAGTACTTAGGTACAATATTCATAGCCAAACCCACTTTCAAACTCAAAGCTATAGTCGATGTCGATTTATTAGTAAAACAGTTGTCAAGAATATATAAAATAATTGGTGCTCCGTGCCGAAAGAACTTTAAGCCGTTGGCCCCGGCTGTTATGAAGATCTTTGACAGTGGATATAGGAAATTTGTACCCAAATAAAATCCTAACAACTGATGTAACTTACAAATATCCCCTTTCGGTTGCGGGGGTCAGATAGGTAATTAGGTAGTCGCCCCGTAGAAAACTGATATTCAGCTGCAGTTGTTTAGATTAGAAGCAGACCCCAACAAAGTTTGGAAATAAGAAAGCTAGGAGGATGGACTTACCCGACTTTGTACATTTATGATGATAATATTCTCCTGACCGAATTTCGGTCACAGCGGCCAATCTCAACGGAGACTAGCCAATTACACAGGAGATATTATAGAGCACAAGTGTGTGCGCAAACACAGGTGCACTCTCTATTCCTTCACTCTCATTGACCGATGGGACGGCCTTCCGACACGATCGGAGAGAGATCAGGCGCAGGGCCAACAGCTTTACGTGCTTTTCGAGGCACGGAGTAAGTGATAATTAATTTATAAAACGCACATATCTTACAAAAAGTCAGAGGTGCGCGCCTTGAGTTCAAACCCAAGACCACTGACTTGCCAGTCAACGGTCACCACCACTAGGCTATCACGACTCAATGATTTATGATGAACACCAAGTGTAAATGGTCATCTTACTTACCCAAAAGAACAGTGGCTTTGCCCTTTCCATCAATGTCAAAAAAAGCCAATTTCCCTTTCATTTCGTAATCAGCATGTACAATCATTAAAGGACATTTCAGATGGTACTCGAAGAACAAATCTTTTACTTCAATTCTACAAAAAAGAGAAACATTCTTATCATACATGCCACGTTTAGCAAAAATCCCATGTTCATTAAATACTTTTGAATAAGCAAAACATAATTATGCATAAATAAATATCGTTTCTATGCCTTCTAAGCTGAAAAGTTTAGAACGTGGGATCGGCAGGGCGTAAAGTACTCCGGTAGATGTCACCACACGCCTATATGGCGTTAAGAAAGAAAGGCCTTGTCCGCTTTTAGTATGGACGTTGGTTTTTTATTCTGAGAAAATTCTAACCAGCATGAAACTGATGACTGATGCCGAAAACCACAAAAATATGTAACCGCCGAAAAAAAAATGTTATACCCCTCCATTTATTTAATATTTAGAAGGGCTTGTTCGTAGTTTCTCCAGAAATGTATAATAAATAGAAAGTGATTTTCTCAAAATTGGAGGAATATAAAATTAAATATTTTATGTCAAAATACTAGTTTTAAGAGCCTCTATCCAAATATATTTAACACAGTCATACTGGTTAGAATTTTGGTCGAATAAAAAACCAGTTCAGGACAACTCTTTTGTTATTTTAGCTAAAGCGGGTAGGACTCGGTAGCTTAGTTGGTAAAGCGATGGCACCGGCACGCCATAGATCAATCAAATATTTTCATTTAATACTGGGATTCTCCTATCTTTTGACAACACTAGTGGTGATTGTAGTGTAATTACAGGACCTTAGGAGCTTCTGCACTAGTTAGATCCTAATTAGATCCTCGCACAGGATAATAAAATGTATTATATTAAATTATTATAGTGTTATGTGAGGTAACGTTTGAGAGATGTTAACTGCTTGACAGTCTGGGCTAGCGCGATGCGACGCGGCGAGAAAAAGCACTGCAGCATTACACTGACATCTATATTTTTTTTACATTGAGTTACTCTTAATTTATTTTAATGTCCACTTATTAGGTTACGTAAACGAAAATTTTCAGATTTATAATTAAAAAGTACCTAAGTGAATTGAATTAATTTTTTTTTTATAAAAGAATAAAACCGGCTTTATATTCGTTGATTTATTGGACACTGGAACACATTTGAAA
Organism: Protodeltote pygarga; assembly: GCA_936450705.2. Taxonomy (NCBI): domain Eukaryota; kingdom Metazoa; phylum Arthropoda; class Insecta; order Lepidoptera; family Noctuidae; genus Protodeltote; species Protodeltote pygarga. Next base: position 4,161,085 of record OW388274.2, read on the forward strand.
TTAATATTTTATTGTAAAAAATCATTTCGATTTATTTAAAATCAAGTCTTTAAATTTTACTTACTTCAGTTTTTCCACATTACAATTTTTTACTCCTGAAAGAGAGAAATTCTTTAACTTGTAATTGATTGTAGGAAGGTTGCCTTCAATGAGATCCCTTAATATTGGATCTGAAGGAGGGACTATTCCATCGACCCCATTTACAAATATGTGGTGAGTTCGGTTCGCTCTTTCAGTTAAACAGCTTTCATCGCTCAAGTCACAATGCTTGCCTGCAAATTAAAATTGTAAATTCATGATTTATTTGGCCTTTGCCCTGCAGTGGGACGATACAAGCTAAAATAATAATAATCTCGTTAAATGGCTGGATAAAGGGCTTGATGAAGAAGGTGGTACTCCTGGACACGGCTCGCATAGTCAGGAGGTTCCTTTCTCTGAAGCCCTGACCACCGGTAGCTTGGTACTTATTATATTTTTAAATTGTTATGTTTTTTTTTTAATTTTGTTCATATGTATTTAAAAATATAACTTGTATGTACAAAGATGAATAAATGGAATAATAATTAAACATGTAAAAGAAAAAATATCGTAATTAAAACAAAAATTACTTACACTGAATTGAATTAATCAATAGTAAACTAATAATAAAATAACAAATCTGAATCATTTTGAAACAAGATAAATGGTTACTCTGAATGTGAAAACACAAAAATCTCTTAAGCCAAATGTATTACGAATTTCGTTCCGTCGTGGGTAATAATGAAATCGACTTTGTATGTTATTGTATCCCGAATTTATACTAGTACATGACGTCATCTAAGATAATTAATACTAAGTTTATCTAAATGATCTATTCACTAGTAAAAAATCTTTACAAAAAATTAATTCGACTACAAAACACGAAAAGCCTGGAAAAAATTCGCAAACGTTTGTTTTTGTATCGGTACGAAGCAGAATGGGTTCCAGCTTCCAATTTACAGGGCGTTACAGGACGATTGACATTCCTGTAAACCACGTAAAGAGTATCATGTTCTTTACCCATATTAATCAAATCGTACAAATACTTTAGCCACAGGAAATTATTTTTCGTTTTCGTATTTTTTAACATGATGTCGATCTGAGTTCATAATATTAACGTAAACATTGTAAAGTCAAAAAACTGCAATTGCGTGTGCATCTGGATTGAGGGCCCATTTTTTAAATCTTTGCCAAACGAAATAAGACTTATAGGGCAAGCACTTAGAAATAAGTAAAACTTAGGGCAAGGGGCCACGAATTTCTAAAACGCGAATTAAAACTATTATGACTAAATAGCTTGGGCCCTCAGTCCAGACGCTTGCATAAAGTGGCATATGTTAAATCTCAGAAAGTACTATCTCTGGGTTCATATTTTTTATTTAAGAATCTACTTAGGAATATGTAACATATTTTCAGAAATTTCTAGATCTGTAGAATATGACATTACAGATTTATGGCGGTTTGCCTTGGGCCCTCAGTTCAAATATGTTTGAACTGAGAAATCTGCAAAACATGAATTTATCTGAAGAAATACATAAATACGACTTTAATATATGTTACTTGGATGCCTCTGTGAATTTCTTATAAAGAAATAATGACACAAAAGTTCTTTGTTAAAAAGTAAATACAAGTTGAATATTCCTAAAACGTCTGAACTGAGGGCCCAAAACTTTTGCCTATATTGACTAAGCTTAACCTCATAGACTAACGCAAATTGGTATAAGTTTTCTAACAAATTACTATCTAAAAGGTTACGTATCGTCCGTTCTTCTAAATGCCATACTTTAAAAGAAACTTTCATTTTTACATTTTCTGTATGTAATAATTATGTAGGGTGACTATAATTTTCGTCATAAGTAAGTACTGTGGGAAGCCTATACGACCTTCATGAAGAGCTACGAACCTGCTTGCGCTAAGACATAGTGCGATGAGCAGCTCCATTTCTTCTTTTTTATTCAAGTGGCGGACGTCATCTTTTTTAAATCAAAAATGTGTGTTCTGTTGTTAAATTTAAATAATTTAAATAATAATTTTACTGTATTACATGTATATTGTATATAACTATTTTATAGTACTAGCGGCCCGTCGCGACTTTGTACGCCTGATTATACTACTTCTACACCTACTCTACCCCTACCCTATTCTACCCTACACTACCTCTACCCTACTATAACGCTACCCTACCCTACTCTACCCCTACCCTACTCTACCCCTACCCTACCCTACTCTACCCCTACCCTACCTTACCCTACTCTACCCCTACCCTACCCTTCTCTACCCCTACCCTACCCTACTCTACCCCTACCCTACCCTACCCCTTTTTCTCACCTTTTTAATCTTCCCTGGACCTCTACAAATAATTCAAGATCAAAATTTGCCATATCAGTCCAGCCGTTCTCGAGTTTTAGCGAGACTAAAAACAGCATTTTTATATAATATAGATATAATATGTAGATATGTACTATCGTGGACAAAGCTGGTGCACCACTCTTAAGGTTAGCATCGCTTGCACCCGACGACCGAGCTAGCTATTTAGCGCTAGCCGGACGAAGCATCGTTCAAAGCATTTTGATCGCAAAGTGGTGCACCGTTCGTTTCCGCGATAGTACCTACTGCCTTATTGCAATGATGAATAATTTTATCATGGTCACCCTACATAATTATTACATATAGAAAATGTAAAAATGAAATTTTCTTTTAAAGTATGGCATTTAGAAGAACGGACGGTACGTAACCTTTTAGATAGTAATTTGTTAGAAAACTTATACCAATTTGCGTTAGTCTATGAGGTTAAGCTTAGTCAATATAGGCAAAAGTTTTGGGCCCTCAGTTCAGACGTTTTAGGAATATTCAACTTGTATTTACTTTTTAACAAAGAACTTTTGTGTCATTATTTCTTTATAAGAAATTCACAGAGGCATCCAAGTAACATATATTAAAGTCGTATTTATGTATTTCTTCAGATAAATTCATGTTTTGCAGATTTCTCAGTTCAAACATATTTGAACTGAGGGCCCAAGGCAAACCGCCATAAATCTGTAATGTCATATTCTACAGATCTAGAAATTTCTGAAAATATGTTACATATTCCTAAGTAGATTCTTAAATAAAAAATATGAACCCAGAGATAGTACTTTCTGAGATTTAACATATGCCACTTTATGCAAGCGTCTGGACTGAGGGCCCAAGCTATTTAGTCATAATAGTTTTAATTTGCGTTTTAGAAATTCGTGGCCCCTTGCCCTAAGTTTTACTTATTACTAAGTGCTTGCCCTATAAGTCTTATTTCGTTTGGCAAAGATTTAAAAAATGGGCCCTCAATCCAGATGCACACGCAATTGTGCTGCTTGAAAGACAGAAAGGTGTTATTTGATTCCACTCTGACGCGCCCTAAGCGTGTTTTATGCAGTTGATTCTGCTTTTAATTTAATGTCGCGCATTCAGAAACACATTGTATATAATATAAATATATACAATGTGTTACACATTGTATATAATATAAATATATACAATGTGTTATATATAATATATTATATAAATATATATAATATAAATATATACAATGTGTTACACATTGTATATAATATAAATATATACAATGTGTTTCTGGATGTGGTTCTGGTCTCTGCTGGATTCGGAAACAGTTAGGATGCCAACAACAACGACCAAAATCAAATCAGTTGAAATTTCAAATCTCTTTCTACGCCTATGGCGTGTGGTAACAACAACCGACAAACAACAAACATCCGTATTAGTTGTTTTTTCAAATGTTGTTATTAAATAAGCCTTAGGTATTTTTTGTGAATTTTTTACATGTTATAGCACATGATAGCTTATTAAATATAATTATTTAATATATAATAATATATAATTGTTTTTTCAAATTTTCTTATTAAATAATTATAAGCCTTAGGTATTTTAATTTTAGGAATTTTGGGCATTGACATTGTAGCTATTTATATTTTAGTTTTCAGTTGCAGGTAGGTTATCTGTTTGAAAACAGATAAGAACTGATTTTATTAATTTTATTGGAGAGTGATAAATAATTAATAAAATTAATTATATTAATTAATTATCACTCTCCGTGCCTCGGATAGCACGTTAAGCTGTTGGCCCCGGCTGTCAATTGTAGATCTTTGCCGTTACGGGTAGTCAGAAGCCCGAAAGTCTGACAACCAGTCTTACCATGGAGTATCGTGTAACCCAGTATGTGGCTTGTGGAGGTCTGATAGGCAGTCGCTCCATGTAAAACACTGGTATTCAGCTGCATCCGGTAAGACTGGAAGCCGACCCCAACATAGTTGGGAAAAGGCTAGGCAGATGATCTGTTTGAAAAATCTGGAGGAATCCTGTTTTTCTATGATTTATAGTGTTAATATATAAGTATAATAATTTTAAGTTTTTACGTCTTGTGTAATGCATAATATTAATTTTTAGTTATAAATAAAACTTCCTTATACAACATTAGTACCTATTTTCTAAACGCACAGTAGTGCAATGGGCAGGTTATCATAAAATAACCGCGTGATTGCAAGACATTTTTTATTTACACATAGCGCTTAGAGCAATATATTAATAGGGATATATTAATATATATATATTAATAAGGAGTTTAATTAATAAGGTGTAATAATAATCACCCCTTTGAAATTCAGTTCCTAATTAAGATACTAAATTTTTAAATAATATTTTACTACCGTAGCTTAAAAAATAGAAAATGTTATTTATATACCTAATAATAATAATAAAGGAAAAGATTGAATGACAAATCAGCAAAACTTCTAAGCCACATTTGATGGTCTCAGTACAATAAAAAATAGTTGGCATGTACCTTTAATGACTTGTACGAATATTAAGAAATAATTATAGTAATTATAGTTTTAAGTGCGTTCGTCTCGTACCTGAAAAAACTTATAAATACAGTCAGATATTTTGCTTGATGTATCTGCTATATTTTTTATTTGTTCTCACTTATTTCTAATAATTTCATAAAAAATATCATAATTAATAGTTTTATAGAAAGTAAGTAATCCAAAAAATCCAAATAAGCATCAAATTGACAGCGTTACAGCTTTCAAAAATTTTTTAGCCTTACAAGTTGTAGAACTTGCCCCAAGTTTTTAACATTTATGTTTTCGGTGGGAACATTGAATTTTTTGTTTTAAGAAAATTACAATTACATATAAATTACATGTAGAAGTTAGTAGTATTATAATATTATTATTTTTTAAAGTAAGGGAATACCTAGATAAAACTACCAACTTAAGGATTTTTATCTAGGTATTCGGTAGCAAGAAAACAACAGCGATTGCTTCACTGACAAATTGAAGAAATACATACCTATCAAAATCAAAACATTTTTATTAGGCACATATGAATAGTCATAATTCTAATATTGTTTATTGTAAGCGTGACTCTAGTTGCCAGTTCCAAGGGCAGCCTACCCTTCATGGAGAAGAATCTGGCAAGAAACTCCATGGTTGCTTAATTATGGCTTACAATATTTTAGGTTACATTGTTCTGAGGTCAAATGTGAGAACAATGTCAGACGACTAAACATAACTTATACTTTTGATAAAATTACCATAACAGCAATGAGCTGACCAGTCTCAACAGACGGCACCGTTGACGGGTATGACGCATACATCAGACAACGCCCAACTTAACCGATATTGTAGGGAATCAAACGACCCGACACACAACGCCACCGCTATCGGAACGTTTTCGTGAGCATGACATACCCAAGCTGCACAGGAATCATCACCTCAATTATAACTAAGTTGGAAGAATTACATGGTACTCACATAATTATAAACATATTATATTATTATAGTAATCAATACAAATTCATTTTTAAATCCTTATTCATCATTTAAGTTCATTATTATTTGATTTTACCACTTCTCTTCCTATGAGTACCTACTTAAAATCTTTTGTCATTGAGCCTCTTAAATATATTTTTTTCTATTATACTTTATGTCTTTTTCATATTTTTTATACTTACATAATTAAAATTGATTACCATAGATTAATAAATGTCTCATTGTTGACGATTTGCGTCAACAATGAGACATTTATTATGTTTTAATTGCTATGACGCAGAAAAATAAGATTTTTTTTTCTCAGTGATACCGATGTCAAGTCCCGGAGTCATTCTAACCGGAGAAGATGTACGATATGCTGCTACATACGGCAATCCTTATTTGAGAGGCAGTGCTCCTGTGGGTAAGGCTAGATTTTTCTTAAATTCAGTCTTTATATTTTAGGACAGTGTAAAAGCTAAAATATCTTGACTAAATATCCTAATACAAAACTTTGCTCTATCAAAACCATAGTACAATTAGAAACTTTTATGTTAGGTTAATCCTAATCGCAATTATTGTCCACAGCTTACATGCCACAGATGAATACCAATCCAGTAGGTAAACCAGCACCACCTCCGTACTACTCAGTTAGAAATGCAAATCATTCTTTACCAGGTATTATTACAATTTTACTTTGATCCTTTTAGGATTTTTCAAAAATTTTACTATTGTTTGTATATACTTTATAATATTTTCCTATTCCTCGTTTATGTCATGGTGGTACATTGGTTACGGGCCCGCTTTGGCATGTACCAATGTGACTTTATCAATTTCATAATTATTTACTTTCTTAGTTAATTTAAGACACCATTGACTAACAGTGAAGGAAATATCGTAAAGAAACCTGGACTTAATAGGCTTGCCAATCCGCAGTGACCTAGCGTGGTGATTAATGCTCGATCCTTCTTTGTACAGGAAGAGGCCTTTGCCCTGTAGTGGGATAATTACAGGCTTGTTTAATATTATTATTATTCCTTGTTTGTATGTACCATAAAATTTTTTGCTGCTCTATTTTAAACATGTTTAATAAACTAAAAAATTCAATTCGAAAATGTTCTTCACCATCAGTGCCATCAATAACATCACCGTCATCATCATCATCTTCGAGGCCTGTAACCAGTCCAATGGCATCATCATCGTCAACCTATAGTGGTGCACAGCCTCAAGTAAGTTGTCATTAAATTACTGACTTCTTCGTTGAACTAGCTTTGGCTAACTAAACTTGGTTTGATTTATAAGTCAAGCATTTTAGCTTAACACTGTGATTTATGTGGAAAATGTCAAAGCAGGAGTTTTGTTTCTGATAATGACGCATAAAGATTTAATGCATTTATTAGTTTGACTTAGATATTTTATTTGACATGATGCAATGATGATTTTTCTTTTATTTTATTTTTTAGTTTCACTTAATAACTTATTAAAATCTAAAGTTGTTTTTAATACATGATTAAATCCGTTGTTAGCATTTGGGTCTTCAATTTTAGTTTTGTCTACTCAGGTGCCTAAATCGTCTTCTCAATCATCAGGAGCTTTGTATATACTTCCACCGTCCAGTCAAGGAAACTTGCAGTCCAATCAAATTACAACCAAAGGTTTGTAAAATTTCCCTTACTCTGTAAATGAAAGACTAGTACGGACAATCCTTATTTATTTAATCTATTTCTAATTTCACTTACACTCTACAGTTTTACTTAACTTCATCTCGCTTGCACATTTCTGTCACACACCATTCACTTATTCTTACATTATTTAACTATTTTCTATCTCTTTCAAGCATTACTAGTGTTCCATAACTTACAATTCTTTGCATTGAAATAATTTTATCATGACCGAGCCAGATTTAACTTACTAATCATTGTCCTTTGTCTTTGCATGTAGTCCCTCAGACCTAACAGATAAATTAAGGGTTAATGATCAATAGTACCTGTTACTAAGTGGCATCTCTTCTCGTTGCATTTTGTCTGTTTCTTTATTATTACGGTTTATTTATTTATTTATTAAAGATCTTCAACAAAGAATACACTATACATTCGTCTTAAAAAAGTAACAATTACAAAAAAGTCCCTGTGTTCCTTCAATTCTAGAAGACCACAGCATGCACTATAATAATAAAATTGAAATTAACAAACTATAGTAACTTAAAATTATGTTGATTAACAAGCTAGTATCCGAATTTACGGAAACAGTTTTGTTGTTTTTTAAAGTGTTTTTCTTTGCCATTTCAAAAAATTGATCATTTCTAATACCTATCTACGCAAACAATTTACTTAAGTCTTTGTTGCTTATCTTGGTTTCGTGCGATTTATGTGTTAACCTTTTTTTATTTTGAACTATTTTAATTTTTTTTTTAATGTAATATTATGTTTATTTATTTATTTCATTAATACGGCTATCATGGTATTAAATATAACAACAATAACAATGCAAAGAATGTTGGCTTCCGTTTTCAATAGTTGGCCATTCAGTTTTTCTCGACGTGTTTGTTAACTTAAATTAAAAACTTCGCAGATAAAATTTAATATATTTACGATTGCTGATGAATTTTATTAATATCGCCATCAATTACAGGTAATGGCACCCAGCTGACAGCAGGGACGCACGTTTAATTATATTGAAGTGTAGTTAGGTAAAATACATGAAATGTTTAAAAAATATTATTATCTGTTTAAAAAATACGTAAGCTTATTGAAGAAGATTCTATTAGTGTCGAGGACATTATTAAAATTGTCTGTACTGTACCGAATTTGACTAAAGTAAAAGAATGCATGTTATTATTTTATTTCATTATACTTATATATAAACATCATATAAATTGTACTTTCTGCTTAGGGTACGGCGTTTTTAAAAACGATTTAAAAAATCTGTACTTTTTTTTTTTATAAAAAATATATTTTATCGCGGTTCAAGAAATGTTTACTTACAACGTTTTTAATGGAAAAAATACTAAGGAAAAAAGGAAATACCAAAGTAAATAATCCAGATACTACTAATATACTTTCTGTTAAAAAATATCAGAAAATATAAAAAATCCAATGAAAGTTCTTAAGCTCGTCTTCTGCTTTATCGTATGGTTGATGAACAACCTTCTTCACGATGTTTTCCTTCACTTCACCATTTGAGCAACTGATAATTCATTTCTAATGAACTCATCAATCCGAAAAGTGAGAGGTACGTGCCTGGGCTTCGAACTTACGACCTTTGACTTGGAAGTCCAACGGTCATACCACTAGGCTATCACTGCTTCAAGCTAGTAGTTATTAAAGAGAAAACTCTTACTTTAGTTAACGTTGGTTCAAAAAAATAATAAAAAAAGATTTAATGAAAAAGATGTTTCTTAGTATACTTCCCATGGCTTTAATTACGTCAAAAAACTGACAAACGAGCCTAAAATCAAAAAGCTTTAAGTGTTTATGTCAAAGAAAATACTAAGTTTAAGTTTTTTTAAGTTAATGTTAAGTTGTATTTTCAACTTAGTTTTAAGTTAGCTGTCCTGTTTATATTATAAAAGATTTTAATGTAGATTAATATGTGTTCTAATAAAGTTGAGAACTTTAATTGAAAATAAATAGTACACTCATTTTAGTACATTTTAACTTTAGAATATCATCAATTAAGACGTCAATTTTAATTTTAATAATGTTTCAACCTCGAATGATCGATTTTAATGGTTTAATTATAAGAGACTAGGAATATATAAAAATTGCTGTGTATTTCTAAACAATTTTGTTTAATTAGGAATCTAGTTTATGTAAATAACTTCAGACATAGCTTCTGACTGAGACTGAACATTAATTTTAGATTAGTATTTGTGTTAGCATCTACTGTAAATAATAATTGTCATTATCTCTTGAAAAGCCTCATTGTATTTTATTACATTTTCATCTTTTTTTAAATCCTTTTTAGTGATTATTTTTCTCAATAGAATAACATTAGTCACTGTATTTTCGTGCATATTTTTACTCAAAATAATTGTAATATAATTTGTATCAAGACTTTTATTCATTAAAAGTCTAACTATGTAGTCCAAAGGTTTTAGAATAGTTTAATTGACTGATTTTTTTTTATTTCGAAGCGCAAAACTACAGGTCTACAAACAAGGTTTTAAATAGGATCCTCGCTTGACTTTGACATGTGTTGTGTTTTGCGCTAATTGTGTTTAATTAAGACTATGTACTGCTAAGTTACATTTATTTTGAAGTCGGTTACGCCATGAGAAACAAGATTAAAATAAAACCTTTATTGAATAATAAATGTGTGTTTTAATTAAATATTTTGTACCCTTTCTGCCTAAAAACTATATAACCAACTATACAAAATGCAACCTTTTCGATTGTTATCTACTTATGTCAGTATTATAATCAATAAATATTCCAAACGTAAAGTTTATTTTTTATGTTAAACAAAAGCTGTTCTGACATTTAAGTCAATGGCGGTGATTCTCTTGTATATCCCGCTAAACTAATTTTAGTCTATCTATATCTCTTTCTAATAAACACCATCGAAAAAGGAAAGCAAATAATTAGAGCTGTCAAATTAGTCTACGTCCTTGCAATTGACGTGAAATTAGACGAGACCTCTATGACATGCCGACTAAATTCTCGTTGATATCACGCAAATGGACTAGTTTTACAGCTCTAAAAATCTTTTATCCTTTTTTAATGATCTCTGTTAGAACGAGAGATGGCGAGTCTAAATTAGTTTAGAGCGCGTGCAAGAGAATTAGCACCAATATCTATGGCTTAAATGTCAAATTAATTTTCAAATGAATAGAAATGGTAGACTTTATCATCAACCCCGAACAATATTCAACGATAACTACTCTTAAAACTTCCTTATCTTAGGTGAGTATTATGGGGTCTATGGCGGTTTGAAGCATGGTCACAGTAAAGGTAAAATATGATCAGACATAAATCAAAATACATTCATAAAATTAACTTAATTTATTAACATTTTTCCCTAAGTTTTACAGGACTGTTATTTTTGTGGATTACGTACATAATTTATATTATATTGATTATATTATATAAACCTCATTTACAACAACGGTGTATTTACGTATTGTATTCCCCGGCAATAATTAAATCATCAAAATTTTATTTAATTGTCATTATTATATTTTAATATTCTATACAACAGCTAAGTATGACATAAAAAGCCTTTTGTTACCGAAGGCCAGGTCTTTCTTAAGATAAATATTAATATTCAAGTAGGAAACAATTTTGTATCTAATATTAGACTTCAATAAGCAAGATCGCAAGTACGCAGATCTATTAATATTAGTGAAAGACAGAGTCAACCATACATTTGAAGCTACTTCTTAGCTACTTCTAAGCTAACGAGAGAGTATTATGAAAGGACAGTGGTCAACTTATTCTTGAAAGACCTACAGTAGTTGATAAAAGAAGTTCAGTTAAAAGTATTTTTAGATCAATGGCAAAGAATGATGGCTAGCTTCCATTAAAGACGGCAGGGGCCTCTTATAGATAGATATAGGCACTTCTTAAAGGCTATTCTTAGTTGTTACAGGGTTATTTCCTCTCAGATTTGTTTGGTTCATAGATCTTCCAGAGAAAAAACTTTCATAAAAGTGTTTAGATTATCCATATACGGCACCATAAAACCTTTGATTGCTGGTAAGCGAAGCTGTTTGTCAATGCTCCTCCAGTGATCTTCCATGTACTTATTGATTGCGGCAGCTGAAAATTTAATTATTTCTGTATTAGTTTCATGTTAAAAATAGATAGTGTATATTTATAAAACTTGGTTAGGATTAGTTGCAATAACATCACGATAAGAAAAACTTGCTCGCACAAAAATTATATTTAGATTGTCGTCACTATCATTTCAGCTTTTACCAACTAAAAACAGGGCAAAATTTAAATTAATAAAAACCTATTGTGAATTTTTTCTTTTGTCTGTAACAGTAACAAAAGTTTTTCACAAAAATACAAATTTGATGCAGATTTTCCAAAATACTTGTTTCGCCTTAAATTTGTATTTACTAAAGCGAATAAAAAACGATAAATTTGAAGACCACGGGGCTTGTTCTTGGACCTTGAATCTTGAACCCAATCCCAAATTTTCTACCAAAAAGATTTATATGCGAAATTTGTAATTTTTTTAATCTTTTTTGAGTTCGTATATAAATTGGGTTCGAGATTGGGTTTGTTATTCAATAGTATTCTTCTCTGACTTGCCTTTTAAAAATTTAATTCGTGTTTTAGTTTGAGTTGCCGATTTTTCCATTTGAGTTTGTAATAGAGAACACAATTAGGTACCTATATACAATATACTTACTTTTTTCTTTATCGCCATTAAACAGATTTGAAAATTCGAACTTGACGTGGCCTCTAGCATCCATATCAACGTCAAAACTGGTGACGCGAAGGTGGTGTTTATTATTTTCAGTGATGTATTTTTCATATTTACCCGTAAACATTATTACATAGTCCTCTGAAATATATAATTTTTTATTACATTCTTGTAAGGGTCTGATGTGAAATACATCCATATTTGATATATAATTTATAATTATGATGAATAAAGGGGATAGAGAGGATTTGGTTTTCACATCGAGTGCAAGTACAAAAGTGTGATTTGAAACACTTGTAATTAACAAAAACACTATAAATTACAAAATAATAATAGTTTGAACATTATATACTTCGATAGAAACTGCAGTTTACCTCATAAAGTGACTAGCTAGACACATTCAATATAGATTTTATTGTTCTTTATTTTTATATATTGTAATTGTAATATACACATGTCGGACATAAGGTCCGAATTTAAGTTAAAACATCTTGACAGACACATCTCTTAATTTCTCTAAACTGGAAATTTAATCCAGTGTCAAGACACTCATGTTACTAGAAACATCTAGGAGAAGGTTGCCCCGCATAAAATACATTTTTTGTATTACCTCTCTTATTTTGAACGTTATTGGCAGTCTAAGACCCTGTTTCTCTGCTTACTGGTAAAGTAACATTAGTAATCTCATAGATATATTTATTTAAATTTAAACCTAGTTAATACCTAACCGTAGATTGTAAAACAAGGCTGACCTGTAATTATTTTATTGGAATTTACACCACGAGATACTTACCCATAGTAACTGTGGCTTCACCTTTCCCTTCCAGATCCATAGAACCGACTTTCCCTTGCATTTCATAGTAAGAATGTCCCAGTAGAAGAGGACACTCAATGTGATATTCGAAATTCAATTCCTTGTCAACAACTCTACAACAAAAAAGTTATAAAATTTATCATAAATGAAACTTTTGATTTGGAATTTTAAGAATTGCCAAAGAGCAGTGGAGTGCAGCATAGAAGATTATAAACTGATAGATCGTGTTAGAAACACTACTCCATCCATGATTCAAGTAGCAGACGATGCAGTACTAACAGCCAGGGAAAAGTGGAAAAGAGCTTGGACAGAATGGCCAAGATTATTTCTCGCAGGACGCCTGAGGGAGGACATCGCCGTCAAGGATCACCGCGGCGAAGCTGGTGTAATGGTCTAGACCTGTTTGCGGGATGGACCCTAACTTGGACAATATTTAGGGATGGCGGGGACCTATGAGCGAGCGAACAGATTCCGCCACCCCTTGGTGGTTTTTTTTCTCCAAACAATTCAGAAATAGGAGCCCTGCGAAGCGGGGCTATACGGTTTTATCTATTGCGTATCTATTGCTACAAATACACTACTCTGAACTAAAGAATTTGGTAATTTGACCAATTAGGAGGAAGTAACCATCTTAGATATTGTTATCTTAAGCGTCTGTACTATTTTAATTCTATTAAAACACTATTAATTATTGTCTTAATTACTATATCTAACTCTCATTTATGATTATCACAAATGATGGTCATTTATGATCATTAATTCTTCCCCTCCCTTGGTCACTAAACTAAACGTGTCTACTCAAAACCTTATTTCTATATTCAAGGGAATATCAGAAATTTAATATTTTGTCTGTCATACCTCCTGTTATCATTGATATAAAAAAACGATAGGAACTGTGATTTTTTACATGATAAAAGCACATGTTAGCTTAATAAATATTATGGCGTTTTGTATTAATTATTTAATACAAAACGCCAAACACACGTCCTAAGCGTTGAAAGAGATTTGAAATTTCGACTGATGCTGGTAAGATACAGTGGCTTAGCGGTCAGCGTCGACAAGGTACATCGAAGTTCGTGGGTTTGAATCCCATCCGTGTTAGTTGGTTTTTTTAAAATTTTCTTATTAAATGATAGGGACAGAAGTTTTGGCCATAGTTTAATAGAAGACAAATTACTTCTTTCTTTCGCCTGCCCTGTTCCTATATTACTTGGGGTCGGCGCAAAATGTCTTTTTCTTCCATTCCTCTCTATCAGCCGTCATCTGAGCATTTATTCCTTTTTCATTCATATCAGTGCTTACACTTCCGTCCATCTTTTATTTGGTCTCCCTCTCCCCTTGCATCCATCAACACTTATATTCATCACCTTTTTAGACACATGCGTTTCATCCCTCCTCAAATTACCACGAGCTTTAAATAGAAAAAGGGAACTTACTTTACTTTTATCACGTAACAGTTTTTCATTCCAGTTAAAGTACCATTGATTATCTTGTAGCTAATTGTTGGCAGTTTTGCTTCGATCAAGTCCACATGTAACGGGTCTGAAGATGGCACTTTGCCCTCGATACCATTTACAATAGCATGGTATGAGTCGTTCCCACGTTTGGTCAAACAAGCTTCGTCGGTCAGGTCACAAAAATTACCTGCAATTTAATTGAATTTATAAATCGTTAAATTCACACCTTTAAAAACTCACTTCACAATTACGCCAATGACAGGTTTGACAATCGGAACGAAAAAATAGATGACAGAAATACAAGGAGGATAATTTTTTATTTATTTATTTATAGACTCACGCCTGTATTCCCCAGAGGGGGTAGGCAGAGGTGTGTAGTACACCCACGTTTCGCCGGCTGTGTAATAAGTCCCATGTAATAGGGGGCGAGCCTATTGCTATTAACCGGGTACAATTCCAGACTCCGTGCTGCTACTGAGAATTTCCTAATGGAAAAACCCAATAACACTTTGCCCGACCCGGGGATCGAACCCAGGACCTCGTGCTCAGCAGTCGCGCTTGCTACCACAGATAAATACAAATACCAAAAATAAAATTTAGGTAAACAAAAAAGTTTTTTAAAATCTTTATTTCGATGTTTTAATCTATATTGGGACTTTTTCAATTTTGACGACATCGCCCCGTAATAAAAAAAACAAATGTTAAATTTATTATTGCTCAGCCGGGCAATGGCTTTCCTTTCTTCTGCCTATACCCGATCTATAGCAATAGATATAATTTTGGGTTGTAAAACAAAATTTTACCAAAAAAAAGTTAATACCAACATCAAATTGTATTGTGTTAAAAAAAATACCCATATAGTATTATTAATAATTTGATAATTACTAGTAATATTAATATAAAATAAAAATATAAAAAATATTATATTGATAATCTGGTTACTACAATTGTCTTCACCTAGCAATAGCAATAGCATCTATGTTCCGACACTTAATGGGAGCCTGTACATTCGTTTCTCGCGATAACTATTTTTCAATTTACCCACAACCGAATTGTGAGTGATTTGAGGAATAGTTTATTAGGATACATAATGTTTTATTGTTAATTTAATTGTTATCTAAAATTGTGCACGTATTGAATACTAACAATAATAGTGATTGTAATGTAGTAGTGATACCATTGTGTGTGTACCGTTCCTGTGCTCGTTTACAGTAGTGTTTCTCATAGGTAAGTGAATTGTATTCTGTTATGAGAAATAAATGTCTTAAACCATAAATTTTGGATAGAATTTAATAATGATTACACCAAAGACATGTCGTGGTGGCGCATTGGTTACGGACCCGCTTTGCAAGCGCGTGGTTTGAAACCTGGCATATTCCAATGAGACACCAATGTGCCGCTATGACGCCAGATCATAATGTTACAAAAAATAATAAAATAACGCTCGGACCATGGGGTCCGAGTGCGCGTGCCCTTTTCCGGGATATCGCAAAGCGCCTTGTCGACGCTTCACGTGACCAGAGGGCTGGCTTATTCTTTGGTCAAAGAATAAGTATTGCCATTCAACGTGGCAATGCTGTCAGTCTTCTGGGCACTTTGCCAGATGACAGTGATGCGGAGTACTTTGACGCATAATATTTAGGTACTTTTTTTTTCTATTCATCATCTGCCTAGCCCTTTCCCAACTATGTTGGGGTCGGCTTCCAGTCTTACCGGATGCAGCTGAATACAAGTGTTTTACATGGAGCGACTGTCTATCAGACCTCCACAACCTAGATACTGGGTTACACGATACCCCTTGGTAAGACTGGTTGTCAGACTTTCGGGCTTCTGACTACCCGTAACGACTGTCAAAGAACTACAATTGACAGCCGGGGCCAACAGCTTAACGTGCTATCCGAGGCACGGAGAGTGATAATTAATTTATAAAACGCACATAACTTACGAAAAGTCAGAGGTGCGCGCGCGCCTTGGGTTCGAACCCGAGACCTCTGACTTGCCAGTCAACGGTCACCACCACTAGGCTATCACGACTCCCTAGGTACATTTTTTTTTTTTATTATTTTATATTTTTATTTTTGTTTTTTATAGGCAAATGTAAATAGTAGTTATATTTAGTTTGTAAATACTTGAAATATATTAGATATAGTAGCTTATACAGTCAGTAAAGTTCTTATTTGTGTATTAAAAATAATATATTTAAAAAATTAAACTTACATTGAACTGAGTAAACCAAAAACACAGAGACAACGAAACACCACACCTGAATCATTTTGAAATGAGTAAAACAAATTGAGGCCGTACGTTTTGTGTCTTGAATTTATATCGCGTCAAGTACGATCATTATCTAGAAGCTAAGTATCTTGTTGATAAAAATTAACATAAATTAATAACTCTCACGTTTAATTGTGGAAACGTGCTGTTGGATCATATTTACCTGTGATATTTTGTTGTTTTTCGTTATTTATTTATATAAAAAAAAATATTTAGATTTAATCTTTATAGTTTTATTTAATAGGATGTTAGGTTATTTACAAAAAATATAATACAATCAAAACCTACTTATTATTTACACTAAACCTAATAAATAATCTTAAAAAATAATTAAAGGAGACGTGCCCAGGGGGCTGGCATCATGGCATGCTATTAAAATTTCGTTAATGAATACCTAGGTAATTAGTTAAAAATTTACAAAAAAGAAACGTTTATTATGGACTTATAGGTCTTTTTAGAAAACATTGTTAGGAGGAGACAAAATTTTTTTTTTTACATTTCTAAATTAATTCATTTTGATGTTTTTTTTTTTCATAAAATCATCGTTTTTCTATGAATTATGCACACAGTTATAAAAGGTTATGAATATTAAACTGCGTGACTAACGGCCGAATTTACAGATTTATGCAATATGTCTTAATGACCTAAATTAATAAAATATCTCCTCCTTAAATCGAGCTCCTTAGTTATAAGATATAATAATAAAGTTTGACATTATTCTTAAATTAATCATAACAATGAAAATAGACTATTTAAAAGGGCTAATAAAATATTATATTCTCCTGACCGAATTTCAGTCACAGCGGCCAATTTCAACGGAGACTAGCTAATTACGCAGGAGATATTATAGTGCACAAGTGTTTGCGCAAATACAGGTGCACTCTCTATTCCCTCACTCTCATAGTCCGATGGGACGGCCTTCCGACACGATCGGAGAGAGATCAGGCGCAGGGCCAACAGCTTTACGTGATGTCCGAGGCACGGAGTAAGTGATAATTAATTTATAAAACGCACATAACTTACGAAAAGTCAGAGGTGCGCGCCTTGGGTTCGAACCCGCGACCACTTACTTGCCAGTCAACGGTCACCACCACTAGGCTATCACGACTCATAAAATATTAGTCAACGATAAGAAACCCAAGGCAAGTCCAACTAGTCCAATATAATAGTTATTTTTGCGTTAATATTAATGTTCTTTTGTTTTCCATTAAAACAGAATTATATTTAAATTTAGAATTTTTTATTTAGTTTTAAACCTTGATTTTTCTCAGGCATTGAGTTTTTTATACATTTTTTTTTGTACATTATTCAAATTCTTAGGATCCGTCAATGATCTCACGCTTGGCGAAACTACCTGCAATCTATAACAATGAGATAGTTAAACATTGTTTTAATTGCTATGACGCAGATTTATTATTATTTTTTTCCATCTCAGTGTTGTCGATGTCAAACATTGGAATAGTTTTAATTGAAGAAGACGTAAGACATGCTACTTACGGTAATCTGTATTGACAGGCAGTGCACATATGGTTAAAGCAGGCTTTTCTAAATTTAAAATGTTTTTTTCTTTTTATTTTATTGACAGCCAGTGATGTGCACTGCCTGTCAATAAAAAACGGATGTAACGGACGTAGGATTGGTTATAGCTACCTTTTTTTATTCTTAAATGTTTTTTTTTTTGTAAAATATCTTCTAAACCATAAACAACAAGACCATTCATTCTTAAACGTAAAAGTGGTTTGGTGTAAACTATTTTCTACCACAATGACTCATTAAAATGCTGTTTTATTATGATCAAAGTAAACTTTCGATGTACAAACATATCTGCTTTGTGTATTTAAAAAATATATAAAAAAAAACATCTAATGAAAGCTGGTAGTAATTAAAGAGAATACTCTTTTACTTTGCTGAACGTTGGTGCAAAAAATAATAAAAAAAAAGTTTAATGAAAAAGATGTCACTTAGTATACATCTCACGGCTTTAATTACGTCAGAACTTTGACAAACGAGCCTAAAATTAAAAAGCTTTAAGTTTTTACGTCGAAGAAAATACTAAGTTTTAAGTTAGCTTCGGGTGTGGTACCTATATTATATTTTTAGTCATACTTTTTAACTTAGTAAATTAGTTATCATGTTTTATAAAGTACATTTTATAAGAAAAATGAGACATGTTTTGAAATAATAGAAGTAACAATTTTTTTAAAAATAAAGCTGTGTACTATCAGATCAATCTGTCAACAAGAAGGGGGTGAAGTATCGATTAGTAAAGAACCAAAGAATAAACAGGTCAAGCTAAATAAAACCGTTTAAAAATAGACAATATTTTTTAATTATTGATTTTAAAATAGCTTTTTCGCATGGCTTCACTCACATTAATTTAGAATTCAAATTTCAATTATGATTCGAAAGACACGTGGCGCCATCTTGTATCACAAGAACGTTATTGTTGTTGTCCTCGGGAACAGTGTTATAAATAAAACAACATTTTATGAACTACTCATCTGCCTAGCCTTTTCCCAACTATGTTGGGGTCGGCTTCTAGTCTTACCGGATGCAGCTGAATACCAGTATTTTACATGGAGCGACTGCCTATCAGACCTCCACAACCCAGATACTGGGTTACACGATACCCCTTGGTAAGACTGGTTATCAGACTTTCGGCTTCTGAGTACCCGTAACGACTGTCAAAGATCTACAATTGACAGCCGGGGCCAACAGCTTAACGTGCTATCCGAGGCACGGAGAGTGATAATTAATTTATAAAATGCACATAACTTACGAAAAGTCAGAGCTGCGCGCCTTGGGTTCGAACCCGAACATTTTATGAACTACTATCCTACTTTATTATACTTCAACACAAAAATTGCCTACAAACAAAGCACGTTCTTTAAAAAACTTTTTATACCTGATAAAATGTTATCAAAGACAATCTCAAGTCTATGGCACGCCCTTATCTGTAAAAGGAACATCTGAAAGTGGGAAACAATGGCCGCCGAGATGACTTCGAATGCCACTTGTGCACTTTCTTGCTCAAAGTGCTCTTTTGCCTTTTGTGTGATGAATAAGTATGATATGACAATGTTGAGTACAAAATTGGGTCGAATGTAGGCTAAACCTGGACGTTTTTGGAAAAAAAATAAGACTATAAAAAAAGTTTTTAATGGAAAAATTGATGGAAGGACTGTGAAAAAGAAATGGAATTTTAACCCCACTTTGAAGACGCTCTGGTTGGCATTATGCTATTCGTAGGAACTAAATTCTGTGTCGTGGTATCACAAAATGCCATTAAAACATTATTTTTAGAAAAACTGTAAACCACCGATATTACTGGTTACATACAAGTGGAGCCCAGCTCGTATCTTACCCCTTTTTCAACTTCCTCTCATTCTTTTCAGGCATTACATGGCCGTAAGGGTGAATTTCATAAATTAAGTTAATACTTAATTAATGTAACTTGTCGTTAATATACCAAGATTTTCAGAATTTTTTAATTGTTGTTTTATCTATAAGTTACCGTGATAGTATTTAGTATTTTATAATATTTAACCTGAATTTAATAGATTTTCTGTCTTATTTACGCAGTGATACGAATGTGATCCTTAACGTTTTGGTAAATTTTTGTGAAATTCACCCCTAACATGACTAAAAATCAGTATAAATATGACTCAGTAGAATTAGTTTATTTATTTATTGCAATAAACATGTAAATAACCGTGAATCAATCCGAACACACCATAAAAACCTAACAAGGTTTGAAGTTCATGTGTTATTCCTCTATATAAAATACAAAAATCATTGTTCTCTTTATCATTTTACACAAATACATAACAATCGGGTATCACAAGCAAAAATAATTATAAGGTAGGTACTCGTAGTTATAAAAGGTTGCTTCTTTTGTCAATCGTTACGTATTACAAATTAGGTAAAAAGTAAATTCAGGTTCAACAAAAAACATTTATAAACCGTATAGCAAAATATACTTCTACCAAATATCAAATAAATAAATATCTATTTTCAAATATCTGTCAAACCTACCTACGTTAAACAAATAAAAGATTTATTAATCATGAAAATAATTATTAACAGAAAACATTTATATTTCCTACCAAAAGAATAAGTGACCCAGTTTATACAGGATGAAAACATACGAGGGCTTCTAAAACAATCTAAACAATGTTTACGTTCAATCTAGACCCTGCTTCAGGCAATAGTTATGAAAACAGGATTATCGTATATCCTACCTTTGTTTGGCTGTCCTATTTCCAGCTAGTTTTCTGTGGAAAATGTTTAGGTAAGTACTGTCTGGGTTGTGGCTATTTTGGAAGATATTATCTGTATTTATTTATAACATTCCCTTTTTGTTTTTTGTACGTTTTTTTGGTTCCAGGAACCCTTAGTTTCGTCATCTCCGTATGTCCATTACAGCCATCTTACTTACAGATTACGAATGGTACTAAAACGAAAAATTTGGGCTTGAATATGCATATATTCTGTGTCGGCTGTTATGACAGCCTAGTGATATGACCATCGACTGACAAGTCAGAGGTCTTGAGTTCGATCCCAAGGCACGCACCTCTGACTTTTCGTGTTACATGCATATTATAAATTAATTACCACATACTCCGAGCTTCGGAAAGCACGTAAAGCCCTTGCCACGTTGGCCCTAAGCTTGATCTCTCTCCGGTCGTATCGGATTGCCGTCCCATCGGACTATAAGAGCGAGGGAATAGAGAGTGCATCTATGATTGCGCAAACTCTTGTTCACTGTTATATTATTATCACGACTCAAATTTTTTGCCTGCCTCGTTGGTCTAGTGGTAGCAAGCGCGAATGCTGAGCACGAGGTCCTGGGTTCGATATTGTTTTACTGTAATTATTTTTAATTTAATTTTCTGTGATAGATGTTAATTAGGCTTGAATAAAATATACGTTATTATTTATTTATTTATACCAACCCGGTTGTTGGTCTAGTGGTAGCCAGTGCGACTGTTAAGCACGAGGTTTTGGGTTCGATCCCCGGGTCGCGGGCAAAGTGTTATTGTATTTTCCATTAGGAAATTTTCAGTAGTAGCACGGAGTCTGGAATTGTGCCCGGTTAATGGCAATAGGCTCGCCCCCTATTACATGGGACTTATAACATAGCCGGCGAAACGTGGGTGTACTGCACACCTCTGCCTACCCCCCCTCTGGGGAATACAGGCGTGAGTCTATAAAAAGAAAATATACATAAACTGTTGATAATAATAAATGTAACATACTCATTTTTATGTTATTCCCAGAACAGAAAATCACAAACTAGCACAATTCAGAAGCACATCAAAAGTTTACACTTGGTTTACAATACAATGGTGGCCGTAATTCTACCTCAACATTGTTACTTTGCATCATTATAACGAAACTACAGAAGTTCCACAGTAAAGAAATATTATTAAAAAACAAAAAACCCGACTGCTAACAAAAAGATAGAAACAAGTTAGTTATAGATAGATCATACTTTACACAGTGTTCACAAACGCAGTCGCAGGCAACCTTTAGGTAATACTCTTCCGTGTTTAGAGAGAGAGAGAGTGAATAGTTAATGCCTCAGACTATTAATAGTATAAACATTCCGATTGATGTTACCACACGTCCTAGGCGTAGAAAGAGATTTGAAATTTCGACTGATGCTGTTGTGTTATGGTAGCTTAGCGGTCAGAGCGTCGACACGGTACGTTAAATATCGTGGGTTCAATCCCATCCGTATTAGTTGTTTTTACAAATTTTCTTATTAAAAATTAAAAAATAAACAGCTATATTTCTAATCATTGGATATAAAACTGTTGTTTTCCCTCACCGTTTTAGCAACTTTACTGATAAATAATTTATAATACGCACATCATTTACGAAAAGTCAGAAGTGCGCGCTTTGGGATCGAAATCGAGACCACTGACTTGTCAGTCGACGGTCATATCACAAGGCTAACAGTGCTATAATTAATTAATTTAACTTTCAGTGTCTCTCATATTTTTTTACTCATTTAACCTACTGTCATTTCTTATCAGTGTCATCACCTACGAATGCATCTTTTTACAACATATAATACCGAGAATATGTTGCGTTCAGCTTTCATATAATTGTGCGATCACGTTGCTAATACTAGAATATTTTGTCGTTCGTGATAATCTAGTCGTATGACAGTTGACTGACAAGTCAGAGGTCTCAGATTCGTACCCAAGGCGTACCTCTGACTTTTCGTAAGAATTCTTAATGGAAAAACCCAATAAAACTTTGTCTCACTTGGGGGATCGAACCTAAAACCTCGTGCTTAACTGTCGTGCTGGCTACCACTAGACCAACAACCGAGTTTGTATAAATCAATAAATAATCACCACTTATTATAAAACAAAGTCGCTTCCCGCGTCTGTCTGTCCCTATGTATGCTATCCTATGCAACGGATTTTGATGTGTTTTTTTTAATAGATAGAGTGATTCAAGAGGAAGGTTTATAATTATGTATAATACATGCATATTAGCGTAACCGTGCAAACCCGGGGCGGGCCGCTAGTAACGTATATTTTATTCGAGTCTAATTAACGACCATCACTGAATATTAATTACAACAGAAAATGAAAATTAAAATAATTACAGCCAAACAAAACCAACTAAAACATAGATTTAGGTTATGAAATTCCTGTTCCGAATGTTGGCAACACTATCAAACGGAAACGGATGCTAACAACACAATTCCGAATACGGAAATGCTGTGTTTGCTACCACTTCCTGTCATTCGGATATGCTTTGTAGTAGCTGTGTTGTACGCAAAAAATATTTGAATATTTGATTTATGGGTCTTTTAATATTTATAGCTTAAGAGTTGAGGTTGTATGGAAAATATATAGTATTTTTTATGTAGGTATTTGTACCTACATTGTTCAGTAAAAATATTGGAATAGGTTCTTGTTAATATTTTATGTTATAATATACAGGGTTATTTGTAAAACACCAGCATCCTTAAAAGGGGTCATTAAACTCATTATTATGAACAACTTTTACTATGGGACCATACATTTATGTTCACACGACTCAACAAAACGTATGGAACAGCTGATCTTTTTACTCACACACACACTGAATCCGAAAAACAGGTGGCGCAGGATGGTGGCGAAGTGCGTTGCAAGCAATGTTGCGGGCAACTTTGCCGGCAGCACGAGATCCACAACATCTCCACATGTGCCTTTTGCAGTTAGTTATTGCCGATAAAAGACGTCGAACAACTGTGCCCGCACGTAAGCCGCACGGTTGCTGCTGGGTAGCCCGTACGGGTGCAACCTGCTACCCCGCCGCTAGCATGACTTATTTTAACGAAGTTGCTGGTCCGCCGTGGCTGACAACCTCGGTGCGTGCGGTGTTTACCAGAATAAGTTCTGGTATGTAATTCTATTATAGAACTTTGATAGGCTCAGGTTCAGTTCATTCTTCAAGATTCTTCTTGGTTTCTACTTGGGCATTGAAAATCAGCTTTAACAAAAAAAAATCTTGGATATTATTTTCTTGTCCTATAAAAATATTTTTAAATAGTTACACAAAATCCAGCCTTCACTTTTCATTTTAAAAAACTTCCTTTAACCACCCTTCATTTAAAAAAAAAACAATAACATCGTTTACTCAGCTGAAATCACAATTAAAAGCAATGAAAAAATAGTCCACAAGACACCCTATCAAGTACTCAAACACAAATGCAAGAACGTTTACCAGAAACTAATCAACTTTTCCAAACGAAATTCAATTGAAAATAGTCTTTACGCCTTAAACATACGACTCTTTAATGAAACATTCGACCCATTTCTTACCAAATGCCGTAGTGCAGTATAGTTAGTTCAGTTTTTTAATTAAACATTGTCTCTTCGCAATCAAGATGGTTGGTATATCAAATAGAAGGACTAGGAGCAGTAGTGATTAGGTCGTAGTGTGAGCGGAAATAATTAAAATGAATGAAGTTCGTAACCTAAAAAACATCAGGGTTTATAAAAAGAAAATTGTAATGTGTAAATTGGTTTTGGCATCTGGCAATTCTCAATCGCAAGGTTTGGTATTGAACTCCCACACAGGTTAAATAGAATTACCTCGAATGATCCAATTTTAGGTACTACCTACACAGAACGCTCTACTGATAAACATACAGTCATAGGTTAAGATAGTATTATATATTATATAACCGACAAAAAAAGAAGGTTCTCAATTCTATACGTATTTTTTAAGCTATTGCATAGATTTTATCGCGGGCTTTTGAGCGCGGTGACCGAATCAAGAAATTCCGTAACGAAAATAAAAACGTTACACTCTTTATTGCAGAATAATCTAGTCAAAAAAACAAAACATTTAGAAATATAAACATTTCAATTTTGATCTAATTACCTATTTGCTTAGATTTTTCAAGACGTGACTTTGTGTATAAAGTTTTTATTATAGACTACATAAATAAACAATAAATAAATAATTACAATTGCATAAGTTGATAAAATGCTATGCAATAGCTTTACCGCGGCAAACCCCGAGTGCCGCACGTTTTTTTTTTATAAATAGGGCTGTCGCACCACGTAAATTTCACTGCCGCAGTTCTGTAAGTTGCATTCATCTCGCTCTACTCTAAGACCTGTTCTTCACAGCAGTCCATTGTCACCGGCACAATAGTCTGATTAATACCAAACAGGCGAGATTGGCTCTGTAGAATGTCTCTGTTTACACCAATGATGGTTTTGGTGATTTACGTGTGTACCCGCCTAAAATATTAGAGCTTTTGTCTTACATATCTTGAGGGAAATGTCTTTGTGCATAAGGATTGCGTAATATTGAGTGTGTTTAGCGGTACGCACTGTGGTTCAGCGCGTTCGGAATTATAAAACAAAGTTGTTATTTGAACACTTATAACTCGAGAACGGCTAGACTGATTTTGTTGGATTTGTCTTCGCCTAGAATAGCAGAATAAAAAATAATAATTTAATTTCTAGGTTACGGTAGGGTAGGATAGGGGTAAAGTTATAGAGTAGCGTTGGGTAAGGGTAGAGTAGGGTAGAGTAGAATCGGGTAGAGTTAGAGTAGAATTGGGTAGAGTAAGGTAGAGTAGAATCGGGTAGGGCAATAGCCGTAGAGGTAGGATAATCACGCGTACGAAGTTGCGTTTTAAATCATCAGAGCGTGTAATGTAAATGGTTTAGCGGTTAGTAGCTAAAACCGCCCGGCAATTAACCGTAGTGTGTTCTTACACTTAGATCTCATGTTTTAAGAAGATTCTGAGAATGAAAGGGTGACATACACTCGTACAATATTTTATAAGATTAACTTAGATTTGAATTAAGATGGTTAGATAAGTCACGTGATTGAATTAAATATGAGGGGAGAGATGAATAATGAAAGACTTACGAACGAACAGAAGTAAAGCTTCGATACAACTCAAATAAACGAAAAGAACTCCAAAAAAATCATCATCATCATCAGCCTGTATTATTCCACAGCTGAACACAGGCCTCTCCTAATACACGCCACTATTGTACACTCATTGAAGGTATTTGCCCATAATCGCCATGGCAAGCGGGCTGGCGATTTAAGTAGCAGATGATTACTGTTACACAGTAAGATGCTGCTGCCTATCCACCGGATCTTTCTCTTTGTCGCTTCTTACGACACCCGCGCGACGAGTAGGGGTGGTTCTATTCTTAGGTTGAAAACCACAAGGCACAAAAGAAATAAAGAGTCTAAAAAAGTATATTATAGCGTATAACTAGCAAAGATAAATAACTAACGCCCTAGTGACTACTAGTAACAAAATTAGTGGAAGTAAGTATAATAAAATTGAATGACAAAAGTTTTCTACGGAGCGACTGCCTATCTGACCCCCGTAACTCAAAGGGATACGATATTCTAAGGTTAGATCAGTTGTCAGGATTTTATGAGGATACTGCCTCCCTATATCGACTGTCAAAGATCTTCATGACAACCGGGGCCAACGGCTTAACGTGCTTTCGGAGGCGCGGAGCAGGTGATAATTTATTTACAAACATACAAATTTATTTACAACTTACGAAAAGTCAGAGGTGCGCGCCTTGGGTTCGAATCTGAGACCTTTGACTTGGCAGTCGAACGGTCATGATATTATCATTATAATTAACAAAACCTAAACAGTATTTTTACTTAAATTAGAAGCTCAGGTGCGGCTGCACATCCTGTAGTATCTACTCACTCAAGTAGGTCGCTGTTTACAGCAAAATGCCACCATTCGATAAAATGGTCGCACATTTCACGATGTGCACGACACATCGATAAACAGTATTGTATGACTTTTCCAGGCCGCGTTGAGACTCTGTGCCAAATTCGTTGAAATTGGTTCAATGGTTGAGGCGTCAATATAAAACTAACAGTAACATGTCGATATTGGTTTAAGACGTAGTACTTTCGGTTTTTAACCGACTTCAAAAAAGGAGAAGGTTCTGAATTCGATGTGTATATTATATTCTTTTAGTATACTCTCCGATTGGTTTCATATAAATATTGTCGTGATCTTGTGATGAATTTCAGAGATAAAGGACTAACTAATTTGTTTCTATGTATTGATCTTCGTACGGTTGATGAACAACCTGGTGTCAGAGTTTAAACCACCCGAGTCCTCTGACACGGCTTTACACACCCTTGAAAAATCTCTCAGGTGTGCCGGTTTCCTCACGATATTTTCCTTAACCTGAGAGATTTTTCAAAGGTGTGTAAAGCCATATCAGAGGTCTACGAGCGGTTTAAACTCTGACACCTGGTTGTTCATCAACCATACGATAAAAAAAATATTGTAGTCATATAATAATATGTAGACTTATCACTCGAAGCACAGGTGTATGTATATACCTACGATCAGAATACAGACAGACAGACAGTATTCTACACATTGCCGTTAATCGTGCATTCCTCTCACAACCTTGCAAGGTATCATACCTTTCTAATACGAATAAAAACAGCTTAAAACACCCTGAACAATGATTAAATCATAATTTCCGATTACGTATAGGAAGTGAATACCATTGTTAGCGGAATAACTCCGTTATAGGCTATACGAATGGCTACGGTGCAACTTTGGTTGTCTGACAAACGTTTTTGATCTCAACAGGTTTGTAAATAAAGTCTTGTTTAATTTGACCTTTTTAACCTGTGACGTAATAAGATGGGTGTTATAAGTCTGACGTGTCGGTATATCCGTGAGACTGTATGACTGTGGCATCGTAGCTCCCAACATAATGAACTGATTTTGATTTTGATCGAGTGTTTATAGGTTTACAAAACTAGGATTTTTGTGTCAAGGGTTTTAAATTTTTAAATCTATAGTTATTATTAAAAGCTTTTATTTAAACCTTCAAATACAGAGAAATGAGACTCAAAAGGAAATCAAGTTTAAGTAAACTTGCAAGGTTTTTGGTAAAAATATGATTTACTAGATAGATACGAAAATGTCGTCGTAAGTTGACGTTGACTCTTCTATACTAATATTATAAAGAGGTAAAGTTTGTATGTATGTGATAATGTATGTATGTTAGGGGTAATCTCTGGAACTACCGATCCGATCCCAAAAATTCTTTCACCAATAGGAAGCTACTTTATTCCTTAGTGCTATAGGCTATTTTTTATTCTAAAAAAAAAAGTTTAGTTTTCAGTAAAAAATAACAATATCTGTGATTCAAGTAAGAAAAAAAAAACAGGCAATCTGGCTGCTTTATAAACGTGATTACGGGAAAATTTAATTTAACGCGGACAAAGTCGTGGGGAACAGCTAGTAATCAATAAGTAAACAGGATAGGTTAATTAACATTGTATGGTAAAGACTTAATGTGGGAAACCATTAAATATAATTACAATGCTGTAATACAATCGGTAACATATTATTATATTTTATGAAGTGTTTATTTATTCAGGAATTAATAATACATTTAAAAATAAAATTAAAACTACATTAAAATATTTACAAATTAAGTCTACTTACTATAAATACACTAAACCTAATAAATACTAAAAGAAAAAAAAGAAAAAAATAATTAAGAATTATATACAAAAATCACGCAAAGATTATTATAGAGATTTATTTTATGTATGTTTTTTACATGTTTATGCAAATGTTTCAGGTCTCATATGTGTCAGTTGTTTTTACGAGGTTCTTATTAAATAATATGGTAACATAATTACATGTAAGTATCGCCGGTGGTTTTCTAAATCATCATCTGCCTAGCCTTTTCCCAACTGTGTTGGGGTCGGTTTCCAGTCTTACCGGATGCAGCTGAATACCAGTGTTTTACATGGAGCGACTGCCTATCAGACCTCCACAACCCAGTTACTGGGTTACACGATACCCCTTGGTAAGACTGGTTGTCAGACTGTCGGGCTTCTGACTACCCGTAACGACTGTCAGAGATCTACAATAGACAGCCGGGGCCAACAGCTTAACGTGCTATCCGAGACACGGAGAGTGATAATTAATTTATAAAACGCACATAACTTACGAAAAGTCAGAGGTGCGCGCCTTGGGTTCGAACCCAAGACCACTGACTTGCCAGTCAACGGTCACCACCACTAGGCTATCACGACTGTTTTTTTAAATAACGGTGATTTTCTAAATAAATAAAAGAAAAAAATAAAATAAAATTGTAAATCTTTGACAGAACATCGCACATACAAGTCGTATGTCCATTAACTTAACCAATCTACGGAACAAGAAGTTAGGAACAATGTGTATAGCTACTAATCCTGTTTTTATTCTAACTGTATTAGAACGTGGGAAAGTTATCTAGCTTACGCGTGGTCACAAAAACATCCAATACCTAGCTTCCATTGTGGGGCGAAACAATCGATAATTGAATTAGTTAATTGAGTTTTGGATTGAAAGGTGTAATGAACAGAGGTATTAGTCCATAAGAGGATTGAGTAGAAGATGGAGCCCATAAGAAGGACGCATGGAGCGTGCTAATAGTACAATTTGGCAAAAAAAGTCTGCAAAAATTGAGGACCCTTATATAACGCACTTTACATACCTACTACAACTCAAAACTACAAGTTATTTGGTACTATACGAACTCATTATGGGCTAAGGACTTACATGAAAAAATAATTTTTGACATAAATTCCGTAAAAATATTACTTTCAGGAACTGCCAAAACCATTGACGCTAATAATTAGTCTCTAGATCTTATTAAAAAAAAGGTAATAACACTGAAACTTAAAATAAAACTATCATGCATGTTAAGCATAAAGTTGGAAATTGATATTTGTGATGTGTCATGTCTGATATATTGCTTAGGTACTGATGTAAATGGAATATTGTGTATTTGTGTTTAGCAGCTAATTTTATCTACAACATGATTATTGCAGTTTCTTGTGTCAAATTCGGTGTTACTCAACTAATTTCGAATTTATCAAAACCTTCTTGGGAGACGCGACGCGACGGTTGAATGAGGCTAAACAACACGTGAGCCACTTTTAAAAATGGAATACATTTTAGCTCAAAAATATTCGGGGCAACCCCGAAATCGAAATTTTCATACATTACAAAACATAATTTCGTCTGTTAAAGTTTTTATACAAAACTTATATCAAAATTTTATAACAAAAACACGTTTTCTATTAACAAAATACCCTGCCTTTTAGCTCAAAATCATGACAAGCACTATACAAACGTGACCAGTAACTAAATAATATGTACTACTTAATAGGAAAATAATATTAAAATACCTAAAAAGGAACTTCATCATCATCATCATTTCAGCCATAAGAAGTCCACTGCTGAACATAAGCCTCCCCCAATGACTTCCAGATCGGCCGGTTGGAAGCAACCTGCATCCAGCGGCTTCCTGCGACCTTTATTAGGTCGTCTGTCCACCTTGTGGCTCTTGTCGGTACGTGGCCTTCATTCCAGAAACTTTTTGCCCCATCGGCCGTCAGTTCTGCACGCTATTTGCCCCGCCCACTGCCACTTCAGCTTGCTAATCCGTTGGACTATGTCAGCGACTTTAATTCGTTTGCGGATCTTCTCATTTCTGATTCGATCTCGCAAAGAAATACCGAGCATAGCCTTTTCTATAGCGCGCAAAAAGGAACTTATAACTACGTAATTACATAAGGCAATCTAGTTTATATAACCTGGGGTCTGGAACGACCTAAATATACGAACTAAGATAATTTAATTTAAAAAGGACTCGCGACCAGTGGCCGCTATCTGAGGGTTAAGTTGTGAAAGTGTGTGAAGGTAAATTAGGTTACGTGTTTGTTACGAAAATAGGCTTTGGGAATGTTTTTAATGTCCTAATTAAAAATAATATCGTATATGATATATCACTCTATACAGGGTTATTTGTAAAGTACTAGCATCCTTTAAAGGGGTCATTAAACTCATAATTGTGAACAACTTTTACTATGGGATCAACCCTGAAATCGCAAAAAAAATAGCTGTTCCATACATTTTGTTGAGTTATGTGAACATAATTTAAGGATGCTGATATTTTACAAATAACCCTGTATATATATCACTCAGAGTGAGGTCCTCAACGCCGCCGCGTATACATACACCCCCTCTTGAAAATGGACTCCGTTAGAGTTCGAAACTAGTCGGGCATTCCCCGAAATCAATACGTGAGTAAAGCCGTATCAATTTACCATATATACCTAAGTATAACTCACGAAAGTTATTATTCTAAAATAGTGTCGTCTTAATCGAGTTTTGGTCACAATGCTAAACAATATTAACGGAGGTTAGTCAACTGGAGAAATTATTAAACTGCACAATATAGACCAACAAGCATACTGTTTATGGACCATTCACATAAAGATATAGGTAGGAACTTAGGGGTTGCAAAATTATTGTGATGCCATTGTGCCCCAAGTATAAATTTATAATTTTGAATGCTAAGTTTCATTCTCCTTCGTGCGCGCAATATTCTTAAAAAGGGATCCACAGTTTTTGCTTCACGTATTAATTTAATAATTATTAAATATCTAATCGATTAAACTCTGCATAGCTTCTAAGAATTTTCTCAAAGACCTTAACTAAATATTTTCCTAGAAAGGCTTTTTAAAAACATAAGATTTACAAAAGCTAACGAGCGATGACAACAATCGATTATTCTAAAACATTAAACAAAGTCTAACTTCATCTCAAACAGTAATAAAAGCCATCCAGTAGCGAGTCAAATAGACTCCATTAATCGATTTTAAATCGATATAAACTAAACTTAAATCGTAAATTAAGGTACTGCACAATCGTAAATTCAATCGTAAAAACAAATCGAATCGGGATTTGATGTTCCTAAACTGTGATTGGTGGAATTTGTAAAGGTACCTACGTATTTTGAAAATTCAAAATTTAAACGTAAATGGAATGTAACCTTTGTTTCGCAGTTTGAATTTAATGCGGTTAATTTGGCGTAACCGTTAATTTTCGGCCAGTACGTGAATTATATGGTAAAATAAATACCTATTAGGCTTTGACAATAAATAGTAATTATTATAATTTGTGTTAATGGTTTTATTTTATTAAATGAGTACAATAGATAAAACGGCCAAGCGTTAAGTACTTTCAACTTCAAAGAGAAGTCATGTTTTAAATATTATTTCGGGTCTATTCGTGCACAGATAACCGAACGACCGAATCGAAACGTCGAGGGTAGTTCAATAATGATTATTTTGAATTATCTGTGCGCGAAAACACCCGAAATAATATTTAAAACAAGATTTAAAGGGAAGTGCCCAAAACAAGTACTGAACACATTAAGTATTTATGCTACAGAAGAAAAAAGCGAAAACAATATTTTTCAAGTCGACAATTCTTTTAATTTTACCAAGGCCCAAAAGTTTTGCTCATAAAGCTTTCAGAGCATTTGATTAAGCTTCTCAGAGGGTTGGATAAACATAAAATGAGAAAAGTTTTGTAAACAAGTACAAATTACTTTAGCGGTGGACATTGAGAGAAACAAGGGCAACATTCAAGTTTTAATTGACGCTTTTGAAATTTCATTTCGGTGTCATGGAGTATTTCTTCAATTCTCCTTACTATCCGGTGTATTGTCTCCTTGATTTGCACTCAAAGTGTTTAATATCTTTGTAAGTAAAGTTAAAAGAAGGAAAGTTAAGGATTGAACAAAATACCTTCTACAATTTTAGAAGAAAAGTTGGGCTTCACTACCCAGAGACAGAGGGAAATTATGTGAAGTTAGCACTGAAAATTAATTATTCCCGAGGGTTTTCTTCCACAAAATCGCGTTTCATTGTGATCTGTAGTAACTACAGAACAAATAGCATTAAAAATCCCGGCAATTGACTTTAAATCCCGATAATGTCAGTGAGTTCGAAATACCTGTGAATCCTGGGCTCCCGACAGCTTGAAATTGCAACGGAGGTACAGCTGTAGACCTACAGTCAATACCAACGACATTGATTACAGCGTTCACACTGCGACGAGACGAGTTTATGTAAGATGGACGACGCGACGATAAAACGAATTATTTATTTATATTGGAAACTGAGAACTTAGTTCTTTACTTTACCTTATATTCTCGATTTACCATGAATATCTTCTCACAATATCAATATAGCACTGATAGCCTAGTGGTATGACCGTCGACTGACAAGTCAGAGGTCTCGAGTTCTATCCCAAGGCGCGCACCTCTGCCTTTTCGTAAGTTATGTGCGTATTATAAATTAATTATCAGTTGCTAAAACGGTGACGGAAAACATCGTGATGAAACCAGCACACCTGAGAGATTTTTCAATGGTGTCTAAAGCCATGTCAGAGGCCTACGGGCAGTTTAAACTCTGACACCAGGTTGTTCATTAACCATACGATAAGAAGAAGAATCTTCTCACAGAATCTCGTTGTAAACTAACCGTATTCGTACTGTATTTTGTATTGTTTTTCGTACGATCAGTAAAGTGAACCGGAAGCCCAATCCGCTGGCAACCTTGATCACTTACCATCAGACTACCCACCTGTTCTCTTACCCAATTTTTTTCATAAAAACACCTACGTCTTTATAGAACACAATACAGTGCTGCTTCATTGCCAGGAAAATGGATAGAGAGAGATTATTCTTTAGAGCTTACACATAATACAAATCTTTATTAGCTTTGAACGTCCTGGAGCAGGCGAAGAGGTGTGCTAGAAGATTTTGGGAGTTCTAGTATTTTTGAGCTACCCTCAATAGTTTAGTTTTGTTTCAATTGTTGAGTTGTGTTTCAGGGAGGAACGTTTGGAATATGACTCTCATGAGAGACACACATGGTGCCTTTTCGAGTCCAGTGCTGTAAAAAGCACCAAATGTTTCTAAATTCCCATCCGAAACCGGTTGAGACTTGTGTTTCTGAGATCAACAAATCAGATGGTAAAACGCTCATGGCATGTTTCACCAACTTTTGATAAATTTCGATTATTATACTTAGCACAAATAAAAAAAAATACCATTTTAATTTCAAATTATAACTTACCGCATAACACCGTCCCTTATTCAAACAACCATGGAGCCGCTCCAACAAAAATTAATTGTATTTAAGCAAATGCAAATATTAGTGGCGGAAACGCATTATTCGCTTCGCCAAGCGATCGACCATAAATTAATTTTATATTGTTATTTCCTCTGTTTTACTTGAGCCTATTGCTGTTGCTTTTAACTAGTGATAGGTAAGTAACTAAGTACAGTGAGCTCCTTGATGGTGATTATTATTATCAATATCAAGGTAAAGGTAGACGTAATAATAATAATGTCTTCCTGACCAAACTTTGGCTACAGCGATCAATCTCAATGGAGCCATTTGGAATCATTCGATAATTATAATTCCCAGGGGTATTTGCGCTTTAAAGACTTTATAAAAAAAGTGCAATCATTTTTTTTAAGAACCTTATGCTGTAGTTAAATAAATAATTAAAATCTATCGTCATTGGTTACTGAAAAATTAGGTGTAAGAGTTTAAACCGCCTAGCCTCGTAGACCCCTGACATGGCTTTACACACCATTGAAAATGTCTCAGGGGCTTAGCCAAGTTGACTATCTACAATCGCTAACGAATAGAAAACGAAAGAAATATATAGGTTTAGATTCTATTCGTTTGTTTTGACCACGTGACATATCGATAAAAGTAATGTCATCCTATACATTTCTTTCGTTTTCTATAGCGTTAGCGATTGTAGATAGTCAACTTGGCTAACCCCCCAGGTGTGCTAGTTTCCTTACAATGTTTTTTTTCGCCGTTTTAGCCTTGATAATTAATTTCTAATACGCCCATGAATTCGAGTCAGATGTACGTTCTTAGGTTTAAATAAAAACAATTGTCAATTATTATTATTAATAATTCCTAATTTAATTAACACGTTACAACCAAAAAGTATAAATGTCAAACATAACACATTCAAAATTGGAATCGTACCAAAAGAATTACACCCAAAGCGACCTTACAGAAAAAAAAAACAGAATTAAAAAGGTCCTCTTTAGACACCGGCCTTTACGCGAGGTGGTTCAATTAAGACCTGCTAAACGTGCAAAAATAACTGAACTTTTCAAATATGATCCGTGGAAATACCTTGAAGGTTATTATGCTTGGACGTGGGGTATCCCAGTTTTATCTGACGACCATTTTGTCCCACCTGATCGTAAAAAATAATTGAATGGCCCCGGAAACGGTCCGTAATACCCGTTTTCTTCTATGAAGGTTATAGTTAGGTCTAGAGATTGGGTCCACTGTTTCAATTAGATTTGCTGCTATCTGATTCATTTTTGAGATAAGATGATGCTTGGTTTGCATAGATATGGTGTTTTTGCAAGAGGGTGTCTAATGGGGCGGAGCAGGTAATATTTTTTTTCAGCAATGGTAGTAGAGTGCTCCAGTGTAATGTTTTTGTTTTGCTCGTGCAACAATTAAGTACTACGTAAACATTATGGCCAGGACGCGCATCTTGGGACAAGTTAAATATTTTTTTATAGGGACCCATATTCACCAGAGGGGTGTATGCAGAGGTTTGCAGTAAACCATTGTTTCGCAGGCTATGTTATAAGTCCCATGTAATAGGGGGCGAGCCTATTGCCATTAACCGGGCATAATTCCAGACTCCGCGCTGCTACTGAGAATTTCCTAAAGGAAAAACCCAATAACACTTTGCCCGACCCGCGGATCGAACCCAATATTTATCCCATATGGGAATCGAACCCACGACACCAAGCGCAGAGGCCGTATCCCTTAGCACTACGCCAAACGTGACGTCAAATCGTGAAGACGTGAAATCGAAATCAAATTAAATAAAAACATTAATCAAAGATTCTGCTCACTTACAAGGAGTAAAACCGCCTATCCCGTGTCCTAATTTCACGACAAAAATGTGTCAACCAAACAAGACAAGAGTCCGGTCCACGTTTGGCCATAATTTGCCATTAAAACTGCCTAATTGAGGGGAATGTCGGATGAAGGAAATTTGGCGGAGTGACTTTCCTTGTAGCTGGGGTAATTGTGACCTGACGATACTTATTGCGTGTTTTGCGCCTACTATATTATTTGGGTGTGGGGTAAGATTAAAGATTTTTACTTCAAGTATCTATAAAATTTTTGTGGAAAGAAAATTTCGAATTCTAACGGGATTTGAACCTACGATCTACTAGTTTAAGCTCCTTTGCCAATTGAACTATTAACTAATATTTCGTAATGATATTCGTGCTGTTAATTGTTAATTGTACTAAACAACAGTGACTACATGGCTACACATCAAGTTATCCAAAACCACTATAAACTGACCTCGCATTGTATAGGCTCTTCGTAGAACTAGATGCCAGCTTATACTGGAAATTTATAGCTTGAAGTGTAGCCGTATGTACCTTGTACTATGTCTTTTGCAGTAAAATACTCTAAAGTTATAAATACAAATAACAATATTCTGGATTCTGAAGGACTGTCTCGTTGGTCTAGTAGCAGCAAGCGCAGCTACTGAACACGAGATCCTTATCGATCCCCGGGTCGGACATAGTGTTATCGGGTTTTCTCTGAAATTCTCAGTAGCAGCATGGAGTCTGGAATTGTGCCCGGTTAATGACAATAGGCTCGCGTCCAGGGGAATTATAATATAGCCGACGAAACGTGGATGTACTGCATACACCTCTGCCTACCTCCTTGGAGAATACAGGCGTAAGTGTATGCTCGCGTCCTATAACATGGGAATTATAATATAGCCGACCAAACGTGGGTGTACTGCATACACCTCTGCCTACCGTCCTGAGGAATACAGGCGTTATGTTTATGTTATAACAATACTCAAGGAGAGCTGACCCTGCCTGAAGCGGGACATGGCTTAGGCTTATAATGATAACAATATTCAACGTCGTTTTCGTATATTTTTGAAAAAAACCGCTTTTTTCTCCAATTTACACCAACCCCGTTCATATAATATCAGGCCTGTAAGTTCGTCTTTAAACACCGCCTGAACTTTGAGACTTAGCGATAAAAACTTAATTCAGCTGTTATTATTAACTTACCAACTTGTAGAATTTCTAGCTTTCCTCTTTTGACGTTCTTACAAATCTGAATCATGCTTCGGGAGTACCTACTTCAGTTTTTTTTTTACTTTTGGTCGCTTCATTTTGCTTTTTTATCATTTCCATTTTAAGATTTCATTTGGATGGTTTGATATCATTTCCATTTGAAGGACTTGCTAAGTTGTGAAACGGATGGTTTGATTGCATGTGCTGGGTGAATGACAAGCACTGTTGAATATAGGGTAGGCCTATCTAATTCCTAATTCTAATCCAAAGAGCGTGTTGGGGTGAACCAGGAACCTGGATGCCAGGACATCACCATTCTCGTATCCGTTATTTTGTACGCTCATTAGAAGGTGTTAGCCCTTAATTGCCATGCTAGACAAGCTGGTTGGTGATCGCAGTAACAGATGGTTGCTACACAGTCGCTTTTGTCGCTTCTTACGACACCCGCGGGATGAGTAGGGGTGGTTCTATTCTTAGGCCGGAAACCATACGGCATCTACATTAACATATTTAAAATTTATATACCAATCATAACATACAATATTTAGAAAATAGCTAGTAGACAGAAAACCGTTAAAAAACCTTTTTTTCAAACTCATCGAAAAGGGACACACGGGCCAAATACAGAGTGAATACTAATATCTATTTAAATATTAATAACCAAGCCGTGCTCAAAAGACTCACGCTAACATACCCTAAAGACTGAGTCTGACTAAGAATTACCTAAGTTTAAAAAAAAAAGATGACAAAGTCCCTTAATCCAATTTACTGGGACCCTATCCAAAGTATTACATCAAAAAGGTCTTGAAATTCAACAAACGAAGTTTTGCTTTTAAGAAAAAAATGTTAGATGGTAACAGGCCGGGCGGGGCTTGATTAAGTGCCTTGAGGACACTTTGGGAAAGGTGAAAATCGCGTGATCACAGCATTCAATTCATTAACTTTACGTAGTATAGCCAAGTATATGGATCGACTCGAACAGGCTAATATTATTTGAGGGACGGAGCTGTGCAGCTTCACAGCCACTCTCACGTCGACCTAAAATATCTATTGTGATTAGCTCACATTATAGTATCTCTCTTAAACCTATCTCTACTATATAACGCAAAATGTTGCTGGCCGAGAAAGCATTGACGTCCTCCAGGTCCAGTACTTGTATAGTTTTCTCGATCGGGCTAAACTTATCATTATCTAACAGAATATCGACGTGACGCGTTCGGTCAGAGAAGAGAACCGGAGGTCCCCCTTCCATAACTCCCCCCTTCCCTGATCTCTCCTACCTTCCATAATCCCCCTTCCCTGATCTCTTCTACCTTCCATAATTCAGCATAGTGTCCTTTGAAAACTCCGCTTCTTCTTACAATGTTAGACGTTGTCTAGATCGTGGTCTGTAAATTCGAGGATATCGTGTCCGCAACAATCAGCCGAAGCAGTCATATTTGTCCGCCGGACAAAAATGTCCACAATCTGCTTAGCACTTCAGCGCAGCATCTTACACGCACGAAGAATGGTGGCTACACTGGCCTATTATACCGATAGGTTTGCATACAGACGCTTATAAGAAAAATACTTTGATTCCCACATTAACATTGAACAACTTTTGATTTATGACCACTAGAAAAAGCAGCAGCATCAATAAAACGAAATAAATATTTAATAACACATAATTTATTAATACACCAACATTTTAATATGATATTCATTGCGAAAATCCATTAAATGTTCCCAAAGAGCCCACACCAATTAGGTACCCCGAGGATTCAGAATTCAATACATTTTATCTCTCTGCACAGATAAGGCAATTATCATACCTATTTATAATACCCGCCTTTAAAAAGGTTGGGAATGTTGCCATGAAACGTTTTTAAATGATTTTTTAATAATGATGATTCATTCTTTGAGTGTCTTCGTGTTTTGGATGGTTTAGCTGCGTATTTTGAAACTACTCGAGCTTCGCGATAGCGTGTTGCGGTAGGGTTGAGATCCGGAAACCCAGCTGTAATTACACGTACAAAATAAGGCGAGATTCAGAGCTTTTTTTTGTCCAAATTAGATCTATAATGTCTTGTAATACGGTTCAAGTATGAGGACGTTTCATTAAATGGTAAAACCAGTTGTAGTAGGTACAATTTTGTTTTATAGTTTTATTGTCAGTTCATTATAGTTAAAGTTTTATTGCATTTACCTGGTTAATCTGCATATAAGCGTTGAACTCGAGTAGGGTTTCAGAACGTGTATATTAAAAAAGTTAACATAAACACATTCTCAATTTAGACGTAGAATGAAACGTAGAGTTTCTGGAGTTCGCAATTTTGTCATTTTATACCCTTCATGAAATCACTCTACGCGAAACCGCTTTGAGCTCAAATTAGGATTGATAACACGCGTTTTAGCTGTTGTTTCTGGTTTAAGTCCGACATAAGGCAATAGAAGTCGGAAATAAGAAGCTCTCTTTTGCGTCATAGCCTCCAGAGCTAACTATTTCATTTACTGTGTTAGAATAACGTCAAGGCTTCAGATGAGGTTTCAGTTCTTCCTAACAAGCCGTGGACAGTTGTCTATTAGCCAAGTCTATTGTTAATTAGGCGACTAATCAATTTGAACTGTGAATATTTACCTGCAAACCTGCCTGAATCAATACACATGAGTCATCCTTGATTCGTTGTAATAATATCCTCCTGACTAAATTTTGCTCACAGCGACTAATTTTAACGTAGATGGCTACTACGCAGGAGATATTATAGTGCACAAGTGTTTGCGCAAAAACAGGTACACTCCTCTATTCCCTCACGCACATAATCCGAAGGGACGACAATCCGACACAATTGGAAAGAGATATCGTTGGAGTAACGACTTTATGTGCTTTCCGAGGCACGTGACGGAGCTAATGGTAAATAATTAATAATATGCATAAAACTTACGAGAGGTGCGCCTGTTATGTTCCACTTGAAGGCAAAAGCATCCCTTCTTTTTTTAATTTTTTTCCTAATTCTTGTCAATATCATTCGACCCGCCATCATCTCTTAGGTACTGGGCCTACCGCGTCGTCGGTTTCTGCTGTCGGTGCTGCTACAGAGGCCATCTTACAAGCAGCAAATGTGGCCATTTCCATTTTAACTCGACAGTTGTCTAAAGAGGTGAGAGTCTTGATAGCCTAGTGGTGGTGACCGTTGACTGGCAAGTCAGTGGTCTCGGGTTCAAACCCAAGGCACCTCTGACTTTTCGTAAGTTATGTGCGTTTTATAAATTAATGATCACTCTCCGTGTCTCGGATAGCACGTTAAGCTGTTGGCACCGGCTGTTAATTGTAGATCTTTGACAGTCGTTACGGGTAGTCAGAAGCCCGAAAGTCTGACAACCAGTCTTACCAAGGGGTATCGTGTAACCCAGTATCTGGGTTGTGGAGGTCTGATAGGCAGTCGCTCCATGTAAAACACTGGTATTCAGCTGCATCGGTAAGTCTGGAAGCCGACCCCAACATAGTTGGGAAAAGGCTAGGCAGATGAGTTGTCTAAAGAGGTTCCCATGCATTTTATATAACCATTTTTTTTATTTAGGAATTCTACCGTATGCCTACAATGTACATCACAATGCGATCTGACAGAATAATGATTATGCTCATTAATATTTATCATTATTGCATAATTCATGCCATTCCTGTGAATTTACGAGATAGCATTTATTGACCAAATACTGTTCTTTGATGTAAAATACGATTTGTAATATAATGGCCCTTCTTCATTATTTCATAATTAATTGCCCCGAACGTATAGGCAGAGGCATTTTCTAGCATATATTTATTCAGTGTTTTAATATGTTGTGCTATTTTAGGATAATTATTAGAAAACTTGTAATTATGTTTACAATAATACTGTAATAATAATCAATCAACCAATTAATCAATTCGTGCCCGTGGCGTTTTTTACTCGACTGTCAAGGAAGGGTGATGTTTTTGGACGCTTTGTTTCGCATCAATGTCTAGACAAAATTTCCAGAAAACTGTCAGCATCTGGGTCACTTGTAGCAAGTCTGTGATTATCATGATCACGAATTTGAATGTTATTACCCAGAAAATAAAGTTCATACTCGCTATCAATGAAAAGCCTCTGCAACCACGTTGTGAAAATTCCAAAAATTTCGCTTCAAATAAACGCGCCCTAAGGATAATTGTAGCTACGGTTTTTTTTTAATAAAACGATATTGTATTATTAAAAATATAATTTTCATTTCTAAATCAAACTCCACAGATAATCGCTGATCAGTTTTATCCTACCCCATCTAAGGAAGCAATTTTTCAATTGACAAAAGACGAAAAACACTCAATTTATCGTTTTACTCCCAATTTACATAATCTTACCTTAAACTTGGGGAGGGGGAGGGTAAATTGATAAATTCCCCTCTTTAATAAGACGAAAAATTGTTTGTCGATTGGCACCCCCTTTCGGGGTCCCTTATTGAAATATGGGATCGCAAAGCATTGTTGAAATTTCAAAAGATTCAAAGTACCTATAGACTTTTTCCTTTTTTTTGTAATTCTTTTCTTTTGAGTTCAAGTGGGCATTGAGAAAGGTTGATTTATTTTGTTTGAAATTAGATATTAGATTTGGGATTCGTGTGTTTTTGTTCGTTTCCTAAATCCAATAAATTGGCTGGGGAGGGGTCTATTTGATGTCATTGACCTAGTACCTACTTGTATAGAGATTTCAGTTTTGTCGTAAAATATAACGACTGTATATTAAATGAAAAGGTATGGGTGTTGGTTTAGTCGTGATAGCCTAGTGGTGGTGACCGTTGACTGGCAAGTCATAGGTCTCGGGTTCAAACCCAAGGCGCGCACCTCTGACTTTTCGTAAGTTATGTGCGTTTTATAAATTAATTATCACCTACTCCGTGCCTCGGAAACCACGTAAAGCTGTTGGCCCTGCGCCTGATCTCTCTCCGATCGTGTCGGAAGGCCGTCCCATCGGACTATGAAAGTGAGGGAAATAAGGGAATAGAGAGTGCACCTGTGTTTGCGCACACACTTGTGCACTATAATATCTCCTGCGTAATTGGCTAGTCTCCGTTGAGATTGGCCGCGCACTGTGACCGAAACTCGGTCAGGAGAATATTATGGGTGTTGGTTTATATTGTCACCTTTAAAGCGACCTTTAACTGACGTCAGTGCGCATAATTAAAAAGCTTCCATCCTTTTCGTGACACGACCTTTCGTAAGCGCATCGTTTATCGTAGCAAAAGGTCATAATACAAAGGGGTAAAGGCTTAGGACTACATCTCAATTAGACTAGATATAAGGGGGCTTAGCCAAGTTGACTATCTCCAATCGCTGACGCTATAGAAAACGAAAGAAATGTATAGGATGACATTACCTTTATCGTTATGTCACGTGACATATCGATCGAAGGTAATGTCATCCTATACATTTCTTTCGTTTTCTATTCGTTAGCGATTGTAGATAGTCAACTTGGCTAACCCCCTATTTTTTAAAAAAACTAAAACTCGACTACCTAAAATCTAAAAACAAGCTTCTTAGATTTTAAATAAAATTCTGTAGTTGGAGGCCACCAAGGTATGACTAGTTCACTTTACGACTAAATCCCTATATGTCTAGATCGCCATAAGGCCAGATAGCGTTAAGACTTAATATTGATAAGACGTACAATAGCTTACAATGGTATACTTCAATGTAACTTAGTTTATCCTCACACTTTAGCGTAGGTACGTCGTGGAATATCAGTCTACTTACCTACAATGGAGTTCCCAAACCTTTAAGAATAAATTAAAACAATTGCCATCTTTAAATCCAAATATCTCAGAAACGTGAGACTTAAGCACATCGTAATATTGCAATCATTTTGTTTGTTTGTAAGTTCTCTATCCATATATAGTATGTTAACTAACAGTGGGTGTTCCTGCTAATCCGTGATATTATAGCTTCCGTATGTGCCGAAAAATTTTATTTAATCAAAATCCGCAATTGATAGCTCACGGGATCAAAAGCCTGAAATCCTCGCGGACAGAGTCGCGGACGAAAGAATATTTACATAATTCAATGTTCTTTCCCCTAGAAGTTCTTTAACACACGGAAGAAAATTATTTATTTCCTTAAAAGTTATTTTTAACCTCTACAAGTGTTAGGCTTCCAAAAGAAAAAGTAAACAAATTTCAAGCGAGCACAATTTTTATTAAAACGTGAAACCTTATGGTCTCTACACACTGAGGTCACCGGCCACGGTGGTATATCCCAGTGGGTTAGGCCACGCAGAGGCTCTTATTTTAACCTATCATGTTGGTGGTTTGCACCTGCGTAGGCTACCGTGGGCTTCCATGTTCACTCCGTTGCCCAATGGATTTCATTGGTAACTAGCTTTTGTCCACAACTTCATCCTTGTAGTCTCCTGCACTGTAAGCTAATTTCAAAAGTAAGATTAGATTCATTAACAATCTGGCTTGACTACAGCTGTTATAGTCTTAAAATACTTGCACCAAATCATTGTGCAATGAGGAAGTTGAGATTTATCTTTGACACGTCAAGTGTCAAAGATTAATCATTTTAAAATAATTCTATTCAGTGTGTGGATTTAGTATTTTTTATAAAATATTTAGCAGTAAGGGTAGCTACACACATAGTCGATTCGGCACACTCGGTTCGGTATTTTCGAAGAAGTTCCGATGACATTTTTTCTAAAATACCGAACCGGATGTGCCAAATCGATTATGTGTATAACTACCCTAATAAATCTGATCTTCGATGGAATAGTCGTTAGTTCACTAATTATCGCTTCTTTCAGAAAGCAAGGTGGTCTTGAAGACCCAGTCATCACAGTACACTCTACTGTCAAACGACCTCAAAAAATTCCTGTCATAAAAGAAATAATCCCAACATGATAATCCAAAAAAAAAATCAAGTCATTATAAGGATAAGTTCATGCTTCCAAGGGATTCTTCATGCACTTCCCCTATCTGTAGTACCCTTAGCATCAAGTAGCTACCCATTGTTCTATGGCATAATAGGAGGCCATTTTGTGTTGCCCATAATGTCGGCAGTTTTTGCAACGTAATACTGTTTTTATGGGGTAGTTCCTCCATA
The DNA here is from genome assembly GCA_936450705.2 of Protodeltote pygarga. Classification (NCBI taxonomy): domain Eukaryota; kingdom Metazoa; phylum Arthropoda; class Insecta; order Lepidoptera; family Noctuidae; genus Protodeltote; species Protodeltote pygarga. Next base: position 4,205,424 of record OW388274.2, read on the forward strand.
TTTCCCATATTAGCGTTATGCTCATGAATGATGTATATTTTTATAGTGGTGTTCTGATTTTATGTCGTAGAGAAGTGGGCTTTTTCGTGTTAAATATATTATGTTGTATGCTTGTAGGTTTTTGGGTAGAACTAAAAATTTTATGGATAATGTGTAATATTAGTAGTCATCATTCTTCCAGCTGGCTAAGCTATGTTGGGGTCGGCTTCTAATATAACCAGATGCAGCTGAATATCAGTCTTCTATGGAGCGACTACCTATCTGACCACCGCAACATAAAGGGATACGATATTCTAAAGTAAGATCAGTTTTCAAGATTTTATGAAAATACTGACTCCCTATATCGACTACCAAAAATCTTTATGACAGCCGGGGCTTAACGTGTGGTCTGAGGCACGGAGCAGGTGAAAATTAATTTATTATATAACGCACATAATTTCTAAAACGTCAAAGGTGCTCCTTAGGTTCGAACCTGATTCCTCTGAGTTATCACTCAGCACTATCAAATATATAGCCTTTCACTGCTTACGACTTTTAGGAAGTTGGTTAATAAAAGTTTATTAGTAAAATCAGGGACTATGAATACTAAGTTAAAGGTGCTTTCACACAATCTGGCTCGGAAAGCATCAGCCGGCACTCTTTTTTCACAGTCTGGCCCTGCGAGCATGACAGAGCATGCAAACGGAGCCATTCGGCTGCGCGAGCGTGGAATTGTACGTCATCAGAGGCATGTGATTGGCTCTTTATTATTTCACACTAAGCGCGTTAGATTTGCTCTCAAGCATTCTCAATGATAAAAGAAGTGACATGCAAAAATAAACCTTATTACAATGACTCAAAACTCTTATTCAACAGTGATAAAAAATATGCTCTTCTTTCCGAGCCGGTCTGTGTGAAATCTAAGAATTTATTTTAAAATATTTCTTATCTGAAAACTACTCGTCAAATATAAAAATAACAAAAATATAAAAACCATTGCCTGTGAACTTTCCAACTAAAAGTGTCGAACCTAATTCGCGACAACTACCCAACATCATAAAATCTACCTCAAAATTACGTCTAGACACTTTTTACGTGACTATCACCACATTTTACGAACACAATCAACTTTACTTCAGTATTTCACGTATCGCTTCCGTGTAGCTCCAGTTCACTGTGATTTATAACTGTGACGTTGTCACGGGGAACTGTTATTTTGTCACTGCGACGTCCGTGTTGCTTTTTGTGCAGCTCGATTTTTCCAGAGATTATTTCTGGACTTTTTTTTGCTGCAAAAGCCGCATGAATAAATAAAGAGTAATGTGAGTGAAAATCACCGCTTTCATTATGGTATGTTACTTATTTGGCAGATCCGGAAATATCTATAGCTGATTGTATTGAATGGCGACTTACGAGTAAGAAATTGTAGTAGAATTCCATTGTTATTATCGCTGTATACGTTTTTTTTTGTAAAAAAAAATAAACGGAACGAATAACGGAGTCATTTAAAAGAAAAAAAGAAATAAAATACAACAATATCATTATACGTAAATCCGTTTTTCCGAAACATTATCTTAACTGACTCAATCGAACATAATTAAAATCCGTTCCATAATATAAAAAATCTTTATTACTTACGAAATCTACGATCCACCCGGATCTATACCAATTCCGGCTCCGACATTCCGGATCTAAATTTCGCCTTCACTCCTTTATGGTAGCATAATTGTATTACACCATCGCTTAAATTGTTATTGGAGAGAAGTAATGTGGAGTCGATTTTTATGAACCCATAAAAATGCTACTCAGCAATATTATGTTACATCAGAACCCCGAAGTTTGGCAAGGTTTTTGAAACTCATTTTACGTTTTGCTATGTCATGTAACTGTGGATAAGGATTTTGTTTCCGAGAACACTCCAAATCAGAGATAGGGCCTCTCTTCACAATTAACTGGTAAGTTCCTTTTACCTTACCTAACAGAAAATTTCTGTACCTACTAGATAGAGCCTATCCAGAGCCTGTGCAACTGAGGCATAATCTAACAACCATAAATGATTTACCATGAGAGACTTTTAGTAACGGCCGCCCTTTTAGAAATGCTAGAACTGTCATCGCTGCAAAATGGTGCTGCAAAGAAGCTAGTGGTATGACCGTAGGAGTGTGAAGTCATAAGTCACAGCTGTGAACACAAAACAAGACGACAAAATGATGTTCGGGATGGACGTAGTCAATAAGTCTGCTTCAGTTGACGTCTAATTAGGGTGCTTGTAATCGATTTTGGCTTACTTTTCCTCGCTCCCCGACTTGGTTGTGAATTGTAGTGGCCTATAGAGAAAGCACACGCAATTGCGTACCCAAATAGGCCGATGCAAACACAATATAGAAGAGTGGGGGATCATAGATCTGTCCCTGACCCAATATGAAGGCGGTGCTCCAGATCAGACTATGTCGTATCTGCTGGAGTGTCCCAAGTGTCCAAACACCTGCACTCTTCACAACTCGATTAACGCTACTGCACAATTAATTTAGAATAGCTTTATGTATCATTGGAACGAAAATAAGAAGAATACTTGAAAAAAGAATCCAGGTCTTCATCGGTAGCAGCCGCGTTTGTGACTAATAGATAGGGTCGTAATCAAATAGTACAAATTCAAAATTCCGTTATGTTCGAGGAAGCAAAGGAAACTTCAATACTGCTTCAGATTTTGCAAAGAAACAGAATTCTTTGAAACTCTTTGGTTGATTTTATTTTTCTTTTATTTTACCGTTAAATTTGAAACGAAACCCGAGTATTCATCACGTTGATATTCTTTGAAAGGCTAGATAAAGGTCTTATTTGTCAGTGAGTAATTTATGCTTCCAACTGAGATTGTGAACGACAGTTTCGTAAAAGAAAATATTGTGAAAAATCGAATTTCAGAAATACGTAACAACTGAATCTTAAGCAGTAAAATCCTAGTGGTTCCATTTGACTGCCAAGTTGAAGGTCGTAGGATCAAAACCAAGGTCACATCTGACTTTTCGTAAGTTACGTGCGTATTATAAATTAATTATCACCTGCTCCGTGCCTCGGAAAACACGTTAAGCCGTTGGCCCCGGTTGTCATCTTCTTCTTCTTATCGTATGGTTGATGAACAACCTGGTGTCAGAGTTTAAACCACTTGCAAAAACGGTGTGGGAAAATATCGTAAGTTTACCAACACACCTGAGAGATTTTCCCACGGATTTTTTTATGTAAAGCCATGACAGAGGCCTACGGGAGCGGCGCGGCGGCGGTTTAAACTCTTACGCTAGGTTGGTTACGTGTTGACGATTTTAGACTATTAAGTCCAGGTTTCCTTACGATGTTTTCCTTCACCGTTAGTCAATGGTGTCTTAGATTAACTAAAAAAGTACATACGACATAAAAAATCACATTAGTATATGCCAGGTTCGAACCCACACCCACGCGCTTGCAAAGCGGGTCCGTAATCAATGCGCCACCACGATTCCAATCTTGCTAATATTATTTTCATATTATTATTTCATGAGGAAAACCTTGAATCATAATATGGCTATAATATACCCGGTCTTATGGTGCTATCTACCTCATTATGCCATGAACGATACGTCTCACAATCTGACAGTTGCTTGGTATGTGATTTATAGTTATTTAATAATATTTTCCCCTTAGAAGTACGTTTTTGTAACTGTGTAAGGGAAACTTAATATTAATATAAATATAAGGTCTTTGCTGATTACTATGTTAACGTAATGTATTTCTTTACCAATATTGCGAGTTGTAATCTATTTGTCGGAGAAATCGTTAATAATAGCTAGTAAATTAAGTTGTTTAAATTTACCTTTCCATTAAATTCGGCGATTAATTACATCTTAATTATTTGTTAGAAAGGTGAATATTCAAATGTGAACCGTAACAAATCCACAAACCTGTAACTTACCACTGCATCGCGAAAGGCGTCTTCTTATATAGAGAAAGATTGAGCATTAATCACCACGCTAGCTTGCTGCGTGTTGGCGATTTCAGATTATTAAGTTTCCTTACGATGTTTTCTTTCGCCGTTTGTTAGTGGTATCTTATATTAAAAAAGGTACAAATTGACATTGAAAAGTCTGTCAAAATGCAAGGTTCGAACCCCCACCACGTGTCTACAAAGCGGATCCATAACCAATGCCCACGACACATTATTTATTTATTTATTTATTTATACTTCATGTACAAAGCAGGTACATAAGGCGGACTTAATGCCATTATAAAAAAAATACAAATATATTTCGAGTTAGCAAAGACCTTATAAACTGTTAATAATATTCGTCCGCTTTATGTCTGCGGAACGTGGATTTATGAATTGTGTCACACTGAAAATGAGTTGTTATTTAATAATATCTGTTTTGTGATTTTATTTATTTGTATCAACTACGAATCTGGGACCATTTTTTTTTCTAGATATCAGTTATAAACTTATGTTATTGCCTAGCAACGAAACTTTATACGGCATTGGTGCTGATTTTCTTAATCATCAACGTAAACTATAGCTATATCTTTCTAATAAATAGCTCCAAAAAAGGACAGCAAATTGAATTATTAAATTAGAGCTGTCAAATCAGTCTAAAATTAGACTAGACCTCTAAGACAGGCTTACTAAATTCTCGTTGATATCACGCAAATGAAATGCAAACTATTTTGACAGTTCTAAAAATCTTCTATCCTTTTCTAATGATCTTTGTTAGAAAGAGAGATGGCGAATTTAAATTAGTTTAGACCAGGGGTTCCCAACCTTTTCTTGACCAGGGACCACTTTTCTGTTATTCTTGTCAGCAGGGACCTCTGTGAAGGGATAATTGCCTTCTCACTCACTGCACGGCGACCGCTAAGCCGTTACCGCCCGCCAAATTTAAAATCACTAGCGGACCATATTTTAGCTTCTGGGGACCACTGGTGGTCCACGGACCACTGGTTGGGAACCCCTGGTTTAGACCGTGTGCAATAGAATTATTGTTGTTGTTTTTACGCGCTACGCAGCGCATCGTAGCAACACTCGTAGCACTTGCGTACGTAGCGACGTAGACCATGTCTACGATGTTGGAGACACGAGCTGTATTCATAGTTATTATATTGATATAGCAAGAGTTAAGAGTCGTGATAACCTAGTTCTTCTTCTTCTTATCGTATGGTTGATGAACAACCTGGTGTCAGAGTTTAAACCGCCCGTAGGCCCCTGGCCTACTATATATACTATAACCTAGTTGTGGTGACCGTTGACTGGCAAGTCAGAGGTCTCGGGTTCGAACCCAAGGCGCGCCTTTTCGTAAGTTATGTGCGTTTTATAAATTAATTATCACTCTCCGTGCCTTGGATAGCACGTTAAGCTGTTGGCCCCGGCTGTCAATTGTAAATCTTTGACAATCGTTATTGGTAGTCAGAAGCCCGAAAGTCTGACAACCAGTCTTACCAAGGGGTATCGTGTAACCCAGTATCTGGGTTGTGGAGGTCTGATAGGCAGTCGCTCCATGTAAAACATGGTATTTAGCTGCATCCGGTAAGACTGGAAGCCGACCCCAACATAGTTGGAAAAAGGCTAGGCAGATGATGATATTTATATAGTAAGAATTTGGTGACAGAGTGACAACTGATTTCCAAAACTATTTAGGCTTCAATTAGGTCACTTTGGCGCATGAATATTACAGTACTGACCAGTATATTTGTTATTTTAGACTGGTGAACTCAAATTTAGTCCATAGTACTATTTTAGACTAGATGGGTTCGAGGTCACACGTGTGCCTTTAATACCAGAGGTCGCCAATTGTTCGAAATTCAATTGTATTTACTTTTGTAACACTAAAGCTGGTCAGAAAAGAAAATGATACCAAACTGTTTTGTTTGCCGAAAATAGTCGGGTATTTCCCTAAATCAATACGTGAGTAAAGCCGAAATATATTATTATACATATTATCATATTAAACTTTTTATAAAGCAAATTTACATGAGAAGCGAATACTAAATTTCCAAATATTTGTATAAAAAATTTTTATTACGAGCAGAATTTGAACCTACGACCGCCTTTCGATATTCTGACAACTGAACTATCCGTTATTCTGCCTGTTATCGAAATTCTCTTTAGCTAAGCGACTGGTAGCTTTAAGCACTACATCGCAAATTCAAACCCTACCTAAATCGATTTTGTCTTCTTAAAAAAAAAACTTACTTTAATATTCACAAAACCCTAAAACGTACCAAAGTAAAAAAACGGTCCCTTTTGACGAAAGTAAGAAACATAAATGAGTGATAAAGCATCGTTCTTAGTTCTTCAACATCCATTATGCGAGTTAACCCTGCCGACGAGAGACATCTGTCCTTGGACATGCGCTACCCCTTGAGTGGCGTAGGGTTAAGTTCGCGTCACGGGAATCGTTACGCTTCCTTTTTTGAACTTCTTTTATTTTGTTCGGCTTTTTTTTTAAGAATTTTAATGAGCTTGGTAATTTAAGATTGGGTTATTTTTTTTTTATGTACAGTCTACAAAGGAGTTGGGTTGGTAGGGGTGCCAGTTATAGGGCGCAATATAATTTTATTTTACACCGTGTGGTTTTTAGTCTGTGCGAGTTGGAGTCAGCCCTTGGTGATGGCCACTCATGAAGAGTTTTCCACACGCAAAAAAAAAGTAAAGAATGAAGCTAGTACATTTAACTCGGCCTTTGTCGGGCGCGCATCTAGATGTCTCAGTCACTCTGTTTGTTTGTTTTGTATAATAAAGTGTTTTTTTATTTTCTTTTTTTGTTGTTGTGTATAATTATGTGTTTTTTATTTTTTTTTTGTTTTTTGTGGTTTTTGTGTCGTTTAATAAAAGTATTTCTATTCTATTCTATTCTAACGTATAGCACACTCTCCGATCTATCTAACTACAAAAATCCGTCGATCCGTTGCTCATTTGCTGCATGAAAGAAGGACAAACCAACAAATATACTTTCGTATTTATATAATAGTAAGTATAATGGCGACCCTGTTGCCATATAACGGGCACATTTGCCGATACGATTGGTGTAGTGGTTAAGCGATTTGCCTTCTACGCTTGGTGTTGTGCATAGAAACACCAAAGGTGAAGCAAGGTGCCAGGTCAGTGTTAAAACCACCCGTAAGCCTCTGGATTGAACAATGTTGAAGAGTCTCTCAGGTGTGCTGGTTTGTTCATGATGTTTTCGTTCACCGTTTTAGTAGGTGATAATTAAATTCTGCAAATTTCTGATAACGCAATGTGAAGACATGATATTGTGAAAATTTAATGTATATTTAAGTTAAGTTAAATGCTAAATAGTATCATCTGCCTAGCCTTTTCGGTCGGCTTCCAGTCTTACCGGATGCAGCTGAATACCATTGTTTTACATGGAGCGACTGCCTATCAGACCTCCACAACCCAGATACTGGGTTACACAAAGTTACTTACCCCTTGGTAAGACTGGTAATCAGACTTTCGGGCTTCTGGCTACCCGAAAATTCCTATTAAATTTAATGAATTTAGGCAGTGAAAATATTTTTTAAATCACAGTAATACTTATATTGTCTCTCTCCACTTACAAATGTACCACACACAAGCGAAAGGCGGAAGATTTTTCGATCATCTTTTATGTATTCGAGCTAAACGCCATCTGTTACTAAGGCTAACTGCACACGATACAGAATGCTTGCCACGTGAGAATGTTCTTAACAGCCGTTCAGCTCATTCGTGTGTAGAGAGACTTATTTCAAAATCGTTGAGAGTAAATTGCTCTATCTATAGTATGGATGCAGTGTAGCTTTGGTTAGTATTGGATGGATGACCGCAGAAGTGGAAAGAATTTTATTTTAGACCACAATGCAACGATATAGAAAAATACCAAGCCATATACATATATAAAATATATAATAACGTAAATATATAATGTATATATATATATGTTTTATATATATATATATATATATAAAATACCAAGCTATATAGAAAGAAAGTGAATTTAACAAAAAATGTGAGAGTGAATGAAAGTGATGCGAACAATAAAGTTTAGAATTTTTACAGAAAGTTGATTTTAAGCAGGATTTGAATCTAAGATTTGCGGCTTCGGAACCACTCACAACCGCTTCTTGCAAGGAAAAGCCTCTTCACCGACCGAGCATTAATCACCACGCTAGCTCACTGCGGGTTGGCGATTTTAGACTATTAAATCCAGGTTTATAAGCATTTTGTAATGTGTGTATGTTTGTATGTCCGGGTTAAAGAAAGTACCTACCTATAACAGAAAAAGTCACATTGGTACATGCCAGGTTCGAACCCCAATAAATAATAACCAATACGCCACTACAACATTTTTAGCAAACGTACTCAATATGTCCTGATATTCAAACAAGTAATAAACAAGAGTAAGCGTCGTAGTTTATATCCGCAGTTAATCTTGAGTTCAAGTCGACAGGAACTAAAGTTAGGCGAGCGGATATTACCAACATTCTTAGGATGAAAACATTTTATATCCCGTACTGTATAGCTTTGATTTTAGATGTAAAAAAATAATGTTGCTAGCTTTTCATTTGTCAATTGTCATGTTTTTGGTAACGTTGGCTAACCTGCAAGCCTCACGCAGGGTTGCCGCAAGGAAAAAGATAAAAAAAGAGATAAAAATTGGTACATTGCGCCAGTGGTGCCCCCAACATTTTTTTTTTGTTTTTTTTTTCAGTTTGTTTTTTATTATTATTTATTATTCTTGGTTGTGTATGTATTAGCTGTTATGTGTGTACCTCTGCCCAGGGGGAATAAATCTTTTTCTTTCTCTCTTTTAATATTCCCAAAAACATGCAAAAAAATGGGATCATGTTAGAGGTAGGTAAACTGTATTGAATTGTGAGTCGTGGTAGCCTAGTGGTGATGACCGTTGACTGGCAAGTCACAGGTCACAATTCGGAAAGCGCGTAAAGCCGTTGGCCACTGCGCCTGATCTCTTTCTGGTCGTGATACCTCCTCCTTTGTCGTCCTTTAATAAGTAAATGTCTTTAGAAAGACTAAGAAATTATTGATTGGTGTTTCAAAAAATATCTAAGAAAAAAGTCGCGAGTGTTAGATTATTCAAATCGCACATTGGTATATTTGTGTCATATTGAGAGACAATAATTAAAATAATTTTGTTAACAATTTTCATTTATAAAATGTTCAAATTCAAAATAATTTATTTGTTAAACATAGGTAAATAACTTAAACACAACAACAACAACTTAAACATAACATAGGTAAATAGTAACAAACTTAATCAAATTTATAGAATACTAGCTGCCCCGCGCGACTTCGTACGCGTGATTAATCCTACTTCAAGGCCTATTCTACCCCTACCCTACTCTACCCACTACCCTATTCTACCCCTAACCTACTCTACCCCTACCCTACTCTACCCCTACCCTACTCTACCCCTACCCTACTCTACCCCTACCCTACTCTACCCCTAACCTACTCTACCCCTACCCTACTTTACCCACTACCCTATCCCTAACCTACCCCTACCCTACCCTACACTACCCCTACCCTACCCTACACTACCCCTACCCTACCCTACACTACCCCTACCCTACCCTACACTACCCCTACCCTACCCTACCCCTACCCCTACCCTACCCTACTCTACCCCTACCCTACTATACCGCTACCCTACCCTACTCTACCCCTTTTTCCCACCTATAAACCTTCCCTGGATCTCCACAAATAATTCAAGACCAAAATCAGCCAAATCGGTCAAGCCGTTTTCATGCTATGTCGTGACAACGGAAAACGGGTTTCATTTTTATATATATAGATAAGTATCACTTACCATTATTATTTAATAGTTGCTTAATCTCCCATTATTTGACGTAATATTTTCAATGTCAAACTATGTTTAAAAAAAAATTAAAATATTCAAAACCATTTGATTAATGTCTAGGTTTGCACTCTGCAAGCTTTACATCGAAAAGTCCTTGACAAAAGATAGACGGGGGTCGGATTTGTCAGCTCTTTGGATTGATCGTTGCGGTTGACAAATCTAAAGAAGATAGGGTTTACTTATTCGTGAATTTCGAAAGGATATTTTTACCGATTTCAGAAGTTTAATGTCTGAAAAGAAATATATGGGTTAACTAGCTTCCGCCCGCGGCTTCGCCCGCATGATATGTTGATAAATTGTAGCCTATGTGTTATTCTGATGTATAAGCTATATTGTGGTGAAGTTTCATTCAAATCCATTCAGTAGTTTTTACGTGAAAGAGTAACAAACATCCATACATCCATACATCCATACTTACAAACTTTCGCCTTTATAATAGTAGTAGGATTGATTTGTAAACCTTCTAGAAATACCACTAGGCTATCACTACACTAAGTTTGTATAGGCAGTCGCTCCATTGAAAAAGTATAGTATCATCATCTGCCATCTGCCTAGCCTTTTCCCAACTATGTTGGGGTCGGCTTCCAGTCTTACCGGATGCAGTTGAATACCAGTGTTTTACATGGAGCGACTGCCTAAGTGCCTATCAGACCTCCACAACCCAGATACTGGGTTACATGGTACCCCTTGATAAGACTGGTTATCAGACTTTCGGGCTTACTACCCGTAACGATTGTCAAAGATCTACAATTGACAGCCAACAGCTTAATGTGCTATCCGAGGCACGGAGAGTGATAATTAATTTATAAAACGCACATAACTTATGAAAAGTCAGAGGTGCGCGCGCGCCTTGGGTTTGAACCCGAGACCTCTGACTTGCCAGTCAACGGTCACCACTACTAGGCTATCACGACTCTTCTATCTTCTATCTGAAAAAGTATAGTATAAAAATTCAATTTTAGATCCAATACAATGCACGTTAAAGAAAAAATTCCATTGGCTAATATTTACTTACTTGTAACAACACGAAATAACCGAACTCCTTATCAAATTAAACTAAACGAACGTAAACATAGACAAATTGAAATCCCATTCAAAATACGACAATATTACATCCAGAAACCGTTCCATTCACAGAGTAAATCGAATTTTAATTGATGTCAACAGACAAAAACACGAGCAATTCCCTAAAATCACTGATTTCAAACACAGTAAAACGTTTACGCCTCATTGCCCGGTGATCCGACTCGAGATTCCGTGGAAAAAAATAATTGAATACCTCCTTTTAAACTTTTTATCGTCATATCTTTGAAAAATTGCACGTATTTTATCATTGGGAGCATAATGAATTGAAAGGGGAAGTTCTTAGAGGTTTTTACCCTTAAGTTGATGGATGGTATGTCACGTTGATTAAACGTTCTTCAGAAATAGCCTAGGTGAATGAATAAAATTAAGGTGAAACTGTTGACCTAGATAAATTCTAATGTAAGGCAAAGACCTACATCGATAACTATGCAAATTGGAAAATTTTAATTATTCTTTGGGTGCTAAAATAAAAATTGCCGTCAGTTTTGCTTATTTATGTTCTATATCTTTAGAATATAATGCTTTTCCATTTTTTTAACGTAAAACATACTTTTTGATTCAAAATTGCACTTGTTCGTTAAAATGTTTAATTAAAAACAAATTAACAAAAATGTAAGTAAGAAAATCAGCCAATTCTGATCCTTTGCTTATGAATTATTGTATTCCACAACGCTGACCCAGAGTTAATTGACACATATCTTTATTTTTTTTGGACTGTCACAAAAAACATTGTTATTTTTTTCCACGGATCCACCAATTTATCCCACTGTCCACAATCAATAACCAAGTGGATCAATCCGTATAAATTTTATCCAATCTGTTACCGTTTATCCTTAAGACGTTGTTTCACTGAATCACTTTCAATCTCTTCGTAGATAATTAGAAGACTGCGTAAATCAATCCGACGGAGTGGCTGGATCACTTTGGACATACTGTCCCTCAGAATATGGAACTAAGAACTGAAAAGCCTTGCAGCTTTTTGCAGAAGGCCTTTTGAGAATATATACTGCCTCGTGTTCTGGAAATTTCCACACAAATTTTAACAGTTTTTTGTTATGACGAAATTCTTTGAAACTCTAGGCTCTTAAAAATGTAGCTATAACCATCTGACCTCTATGAATATAATATTTTGAAGTTTGTCTTTGTTATATTTTAAAGTTGTTTGGTATGTTTAGTCCAAGGTTCACTCAGATATTGATATTCTTCGTTGGTGGTGAATTGAACAATGTGATACCTAAAATAATACGAAAGAACGTTACGTCAAGCGAGAGACGACTGTAGGTACTTACTGTCCAGTGTGCTTACTAAAAAAAAAAAACTAGAAACCGACGGGCGTCAACCATTATACCACGGGTCCCATGAGTTTGCCTAAAAGCCGCAACACCTCAATGAGGCAACGAACAGGACTATCGAGGTGGTCACATATTTGGGCCTACAGGCAGGCACTGGACGGGGCTGCGAAGTGTGCTAGCAGTACCCGGCCCCGTCCAAAACAGTGCGAGGAACACGCAGGAGGAGACGTTTTTAGTGGTTGCGAGCCTCACAAAACCGTACGTTCTCGGACTACGGTATGCGGTTAGAACATTTTTTACTCCCCCAGACAAAAAAAGAATTGAATTGGGTCTCGACTCGAAAAGAAGCTTATTGATATGCAAACGTTTTCAATTCATATAATACACGCCTCTACAGAAGCTCAACAATCTATTCTACCGTGTGTCACATTACATAACTGCATTCAAATTCAACGCTACCCAACCAACCAAACTGTTGGTCAAAGCTCTTACCCGTGTGTATATTTCCAAGTTCATTAAGTTTGATATAGAAAGGATTGCCTATTCATTAATTATAAGGGCTCTACAGTATTTATCTACTATAGTCTGTTAGGAGAATGTTGTAAACTTTTGGCAATACCACATGACACGTATTATTTCTGAATCGAAGCGATTATTTTTAAGATTTTATTACTTAACTAAGTTAGGAAATTAATACATAATATTATAATATAAATAACATAACGTAAATAATAAAATATTAAATAACGTTGAAAAATTGGTCTGAAATCGCCAACACGCTGTGAACTAGTGTGGTATTAATACTCGATCCCACCAGTTGATACGCGGTATTGTTATCTAGGTTGAAGAACTGCTGCCTTGAAAGAACAAAAGTTGGAAGGTCTTCCGAATCTGTCTTCCAGATTGGCGACGAATCGCTCGTTTTATCCGGTGGGGTGTCCATCGCTGAAACCTCCTACCAGAAGCAGTTTGGGCGTTAATCACTGCTAGTTTGTGATCTTTGTTCGATAGGCGCGCGTTAGTACTATTTTTTAGTATTTTTATTTCACATGCCCTGGTCCCATGTTACCTGGGGTCGGAGCTAAAGGTCTTCTTCTTCCATTCCACTCTATTAGCTGTTATCTCAGCATTTTTGCTAGCCCTTTTGCAGTCCTAACACACTTCCTCCGTCTTTTCTTTGGTCTCCCTTTCAAGAGAAAGGGATAAATATGAGTGTTGATGGATGGAAAGGTCCATTCATCAACACTTATATTTATCGCCCTTTTAGACACATACGTTCCATCCCTTCCTTTTTTTCAGCATCAAATAATGGAAAACTTTTTTCCACTTCTATTTTCTACAGCTTGCCAATACTCCATTGACAGACTTTGAAGTCATTTATTATAGAATTTTCACTTATTATTTGATTGTTTGTTGTTGTTGAAAGGAGTAGATTATTTTCTTTGAAGTTTGAGGTACTGAAAATTTCCACGGTAATTTCATTAAAGGTATTATTGATATCCGACGCCACGCCGTTTGTTAATTAATTGTTTTAAGCCTGTCATGTTTCTGTTCAAAATTTATGTTGCTTCGTATTAGAAAAGGTTGTAATAATGTCCTTTTAACCGAATTTCGGTCACAGCGGTCAATCTTGACGGAGATTAGCCAACTAAGCTGAAGATATTATAGTGAACAAACCTGTGCTCAAACAGAGGTGCATTCTCTATTTCCTCACTCTCAGTCGGTGTCAAGTCCGATGGGACGGCAATCCGATACGGCCGGAGAGTGATCAGGCGCAAGCTAAAAGCTTTAAGCGCTTTCCAAGACACGGAACATTTATAATACGCACATAACTCACGAAAAGCTTTGCGCTTTGGTTTCGAACTTTCGCTCTGGCTTTCCAGTCAACGGTCATACACATATATATACATATTATATTCTTGATTAAGATGGTGTGTAAAACCATGTCAGCCAAATCTGCTGGCTGTTTAACGAAACACTAGCTTGTTAATTATACGACAAAAAGAAGCTGATAATCTTTCGACAAGACTGGAAAAAAACCCCATGCCCGACAGGGTCCACGATGATCTCATAGTTGTAAGTTACCACCTAAGACAATATACAGCGTGTAACAGAAGTCCGAAATAATACATTAAGGGCGTATAAGGTACCCTATAAACAATCTTTGAGAATAGGTTTTGGAACCGAACCCCTAACAATTTTTGAGTAAACCACGGTCAAAGATTTTACCAAAATCTTTTAAATACAGGCCTAGACATCAGCTGAAAGGTGAATCAACACGAATCCGGTTATTTACCTTCAATAAATTCTTTAAGTAAGCACTAGGCACGCGTAGGTTAATGAAATCTGTCAATATTAAAGAAAATTAAATCAAAAGAATTATTTTGTATGAAAAAAAAATGGCTTCTTTGTACTCCATATTTTCACAGGTGATTCTCTACATGATATACATACATGCCCTTAAGTATTATTTCGGACTTCTGTTACACGCTGTATACAGGGTTATTTGTAAACACCAGCATCCTTGAAAGGGGTCAATATACTCATCATTATGAATAACTTCTGCTATGTGACCAACCCTGAAATCGCAAAAAAAAATTAGCTGTCAGCTATCAACATTTTGTTGAGTCATGTGAACATACGTAAATGTATGGAACAGCTGATTTTTTTTGATGATTGCTGATTGATCCCATAGTAAAAGTTGTTCATAATGATGAGTATATTGACCCCTTTTAAGGATGCTGGTGTTTTACAAATAACCCTGTATAGTGTGGAATGCAATAAATATTTGAATTTAAATTTAAATCCCATCGCTTGTATTCAGCAGTCACGCTTATAACAACTAAGCGAATGAAACCTTAAAACTTTAAGATTAATAAGTAACATACAGTGTCACAACATTGGCGCCATCTAGCGGTAACAATGAAAGTCTCGCCACACAAAGAATGGATTATACATGTTACGCTTTCACATACCGGCTCTAAATTTTACTTAGCCTCATTTAATGGGTGAAGAACGGATTTAGTGTTGCTAGAAGAGGCCTGGAATAGAGGTAAAGGTATCATCGTCATCAGCCGGAAGGCCATAACGCACAATGCCACAACGACTTGTGATGACTTAATGAAAAGACTTGAGATGATCGAATGACTTAGCTACTCTACTTAGGCTTTACCTAGTACGTTTCGGGTTCAAACTCCGCTCGTAATCGATTTTTTTTACAAATTTCGAACTTTAGCATTCGAATAGTATTTTTTTTAAATATTTATTTATAAAACCAGGAATTCCCAAACTCTCGCGACTCAAACTCATGATTAAATAGAATAAAACGGGTAGGTATTAATCACGGGTAGGCATAAACTCAGTCGCTCCATGTAAAACACTGGTATTCAGCTGCATCCGGTAAGACTGGAAGCTGCCCCCAACATAGTTGGGAAAATACTAGGCAGATGATGATGATAAAACCAGGAAGTCAGAGGTGCCTTGGGAATGAACTCGAGACCTCTAACTTGTCACTCGACGGTCATACCACTAGACTATCAGTGCTCATTGATATTGCGTTAGATTAGCGACGGTGATCTCGCAGTACTTCAGTCGCCCTGTGACCACGGCTGATTCAACTCAGCCAAAACGCTGGAAAAGTATAATTTACAAGATAATGACGCGATTTATACCCGTTTTATTGTAATTTAATCAAGGAATTTCCAGTTAACTTTTACCTCTATGTAACGTTTGATAAGGTTAACATGTCAGCTGTTTCACGTTACGTAAAACTTTCCTTTCTGAAAACATACCTAAGGCAAAGGCTTACTATAAAGTACTATAAACAATAAAACATTGCCTGTGTGTTTTAGGCAATTATTGTAAAAACCTTTCTAGTAATATTATGCCTACAAAAGAGGTGTGTAGGGTTTTCGTTTTGCATTTAAAACAATTACTTTTCTATAAGTTTCATGTGAAATCGAAGTTGTATATATAAAGTGTATAAATTTCATGTTTCATTTGAGTTTTTGTGTGTTTGTCTGTGGTATCGAAGTTCCTAAACGAACAGACCGATTTTGATTAAGTTTTTTTTTATTTGAAAGGCGACTTGATTGATTTCATTTTCATGGTTTTTGTTTTATTGTGTTTATGAGGAGGAGGAGCCATCCCGTAGGAGAATAAATATTAAAAACGATGGAATTATTCCCTTAGGGTAGTGTGGGGTAGGAGTAAAGTAGGGGTAGACTAGGGTAGAGCAGGGGTAGAGTACGATAGTGTAGGGTAGAGTTAAGTAGAATAAGCGTAGAGGTAGAATAATCACGCGTAAAAAGTCACGCAACTAGTTTATATAAATTTCCATTGATTGTTGAAAACTATAACTTATGTACCTAGTTGGTTAATTTTATCAACAAGTAAAATTGTTGTCAATTGCCTAAAAATTAAGGTTGCTTTTTAAACAACGCTAACACCACATGAAAAGAAAAAGTTGTTTTTGTCTAAAAACTTTTCATTGAATTGCTACGAACAATATTAATTTAACTCGGTTTGTTCAAATGTATTGTTGTATTGTGAGGACCAATTGTTTACCTTCATTGTATGCCTTTATGATTTCATGTTTGTTCCTCAATAAAAGGCTTTTTAACATAATGTGAAGGAAAAATACAATAAACAATCGCAGGGGAAAACACGTGCTTCTTTTTTGTAGATAAGTAAGGAAGGGTCTTTGCTCACTGTGACAAACAATTTTATAAAAATAAGCCGGTAAGTAAGGATAAGTCAATAAAACTGTTATTAATCATGCAAATTATCAATCAATCAAAGTTAGCAATCAATATCATCAATCATGTAAATTATCAATCAATCAAAGTTATCAATCAACATCATCAATCATGAAAATTTTATCCAAATTTAAAAACACGTTGGTATCTATACGTCAAGCGAAAAGTGTGGATCCTTTTTAAAGAATATTGCGAGCACGGAGGGCTGAAACAATGCTATAAGAATCAAGCCGTTTTTCCATTGCTACGTGGAAGTATAAATCAACAAAACATTTATCAATCATGTAAATTATCAATCAATCAAAGTTATCAATCAGTATCATCAATCATAAAAATTTGCGCACGTAGGTATGTGCACGTGAAGCGAAAACTTTAGATCTCTTTTTAAGAATATTGTGAAACAATAAAGTGATAAGTGTGTGAAAGTGATAGTGACAAATAATAAAGTGTGAAACTTGGCATAGTAAAAGTTTATATGGAGAAGGAGTGCAAAAAGTTAAAAAAAATACGGTCGAATTTCGACCACTGAGTGGAACACTAGTTAACAGAACAACATTTTAAAAATATAGTACCTACCTACAAAAGAGCCCAATTCCCGAATCACTTGTAATAAAACTCTAGGAGGCGATAAAGACGAGAATCGTTTGCGCTCGAATCTAATCGTCTCATCAAATAGAACTGCGTGGCTGATTTCGACCTCATGCGAAATAACACTTTATGGCGCATAAGCTTGTCCATTACTACATTTTATAGGGTTATGCACCGCGTGGAGTATAATGCAAATTAATGCCCCGTGTGAGACTTCCAGTGGAGTAGGGTTGACAACGACATAAAAGTTAATGAAGCTGTGATGTTTAAAATAATGGATACGGAAAAAAGTTGCATACTTTGTCCGCAAGGCAAAATGTGAAATATTTGAATCATGACTCTAATTTTATTAACTTGAAACAGGAAAAAAAATCTAAAAAATCTAAAAAGTATAAAATTAATTAATTCTACTTACATACTCGTAAACAAACTTATTTCATACTTAAATATAAAGTAATATAAACAATAACATAAATTATTAAATTCTACATAGTTGTAATACGTTACAACCATTAACTGATCGGTTGGAAACTATAGGAGAACATTTGTCCATCTGACCGGATTTAGGTCAAAAGATTAGCCAACTATGCAGGAGATATTATAGTGCATATTAAGTGTCTGCGTAAACACAGAAAGATTCTCTATTCGAAATTGGATCGGATGGCAATTTCCAATGAATTTGAAAATTGTCTAAAATTTACATGATTTCTAGCAGATTCATGTGAACGACGCGAGTTATGACCACACAGTTTACAAGTCTTCTTCTTCTTATCGTATGGTTGATGAACAACCTGGTGTCAGAGTTTAAGCCACCCGTAGGCCTCTGACATGGCTTTACACACCATTGAAAGATCTCTCAAGTGCTGGTTTCATCACGATGTTTTCCCTCACTGTTTTAGCAACTGATAATTAATTAATTACGCATTTATAATGAATAATGAATTTTAAGAGATACATAATAATAATAATAATAAACCCCCTCTGGGACACGCGTCATCTCTCCATGAGATTGACGTAAAACCGGAGGGTAAATTAGATAAGCTTTCTTCTTCATTATTCTTCTGACATAAATAAAAATGGTGTCATAGGGTGTATAATAGAAAGCGCACAAAACGCAGGGCAGCTTGTGGCGGGCTGATTGTGAGTGGCGACACTGCGTTCCCGAATGCTCCAGAGAGTCGGTCAGGGCCTCGTCTCCAGTTTGCCCTCATTGGGTAGCTGGAGTGGAACCCCAAGAGCGCCCGCAGGACTCTCAGCCTTGTCTTGCCTTCATTGGCCGGGCAGGGAGGGGCCGCAAGAGCTATATGCTCGGGGGTGGAAGTGTAATGCAAGTAATGGCGTAATAACGGGGAAACCCACTCCGGGTCTATGACCCGCGATGGTGAAACCGGGGCCGCTCCTCTCGACACCCCTAGCCGCTCACACCAATGTTGCTCCCTTGTTGCCTGTTATCAAGGCGGCTTTTTGGGGGGCCCATTTAGTGAGTTGGCGAGTCACCACCTGCCAGTTAGTTTCAATTTTAGTGTTGAAAGGCAGGTGCCGTTTTCTTCCGGCTATAATAGAGGTTAACCGATCCACGTAACACCCATCTCCATAGACCAGTAGTTTTTACCATATTTTTCTGCAATAGTCCTGCATTTGCCGGGGACAATCCAGGACTTCATTCCTATAGTGCAGCCGTGGGGAGTTTCCGGCAAGTGCCCCATCCCATTTTAGATTAAAGTTCTCAAAGGGGCCTCTGCGTGTTGGACCTGTGTCCCCAGGCAAGCCCTTCAAAGGACCGGGTCTCTTTCTTTTGAAAGAGTGCCCGTGAATTTAAAGAGATACAAATAATAATAATAATGAATGGATGTTTTGCTAATCATCAATCAAACTTTCAGTTCGATATTAGATCTTTTTATAAAATTCTAATTTGATTAAAAGACTTTTCAACTTTTCACCTGAAATAAAAAAGCATAGTTATGCTTCGAATACTATCGATACTTTTTAATTAATTTAAGTATATTTTATTATATTAAAACATCTACATAGTTGTAATACATTACAATCATTAACTGATCAGCTGGGAACTATAGGAGAACATTTGTCCACCTGACATAGTTTTGGTCAAAGCGGCACATCTCCGATCGGAGACGAGATCGGAAGAGAAGAATTTTAAAACAATCGAAGTAATGGTTTTACGTGGTTGGAATATGGTTAACTAATGGTTTTAATTTATTACCTATCAAATCACTGAGACCACTGAACCATTCATCATAGAACCACAGGGCCACGAGAACCTCAACTCAAAGTGATACAACAATCTCTTTCATGAAGGCATTGTCTCTTTTTACCGACTGTCATGACATCTTTTATCAACCATGACGAAAAAAATATAATATAAAAATTATGCCCAAAGATAAAACCTGTTACACACAACCCTATC
The DNA here is from genome assembly GCA_936450705.2 of Protodeltote pygarga. NCBI lineage: Eukaryota > Metazoa > Arthropoda > Insecta > Lepidoptera > Noctuidae > Protodeltote > Protodeltote pygarga. Next base: position 4,225,426 of record OW388274.2, read on the forward strand.
TCGGCTAGTATCGAGCGAATGTAAGCTCTAAGGACTGCCGTGTATTACTACCCTTATACGGAATCCAATTTAGGCTAGACTGTGTATGAACTAAAACAACTTTTTAACTCGTTAAGGACTTGAGAGGGACGAGTCAGCTGTTGCATACAGAAATACAAAAAGAGGCATGGAAACGTATGGCCAATTATTATTTTTACTGATACAAAATATCATAACTAAAGGCCGGCGAAGACTTTGCCTGGCCTTTACAAATGAAAAACCAAAAATGGAATGAGTTAAGAATGGCTGAACTGATTTAGCTATTTAAAAAAATAGAATAAAATATAATAGAATAGAACATACCTTATTGCACATCAAAAAAATTTCAAAGATACATAAATAATATGATCGAAAATGTACAATTGGCGGTCTTATCACTAAAAGCAATTTCTTCCAGACAACCAATGAATGAATGAAGATATCAGATGCTGATAACATAATACAACAGGCAGTATAATATAGGCAAAATAATGTTTGTAATAGAAAAATTGTTAAAAAATTGATAAAAATTCGGAAAAACCGAAACTGCATTTTCTTTTTTGTATGACATTATCATATCATATCATCATCAGCCTGTATTAGTCCACTGCTGAACATAGGCCTCTCCTAATGCGCTCCACTTTTGTACTCTCATTGAAGGTATTTGCCTATTTAATAATCGATAGGTACGCGGGTAGGTGATCGCAGTAGCAGATGATTACTGTTACACAGAAGGATACTGCTGTCGATCCTCCGGATCTTTCCCTTTGCCGTTTCTTACGACACCCGTAGGACGAGTACAGCTTGGCAAAAAAGAGTCTGAGGCGGTGACAGCTGGAACTAAAAATAAAAATCGTAAAAACTAAGTTTGTGAGTACTAAAATAACATAAAAATGATTCATTTGATTATAATTAATGACAAAAAAACTCGTCATAGAAATATGTAAGCACTAAATAACTTGTAATTTTGAATTGTAGTGTGAAAAGTGCGCCAGCGGCGCCCCCAATTTTTCCAGACTCTTTTTTGCCAAGTTGTAGGAGTAGTTCTTAAGCCGGAAACTACAGCACGTGTTTTAGTTAGAATTGTAAAAAAAAATACCTAAAAACCTTTTACTTGAAAACTCTTTTATTATATTCACATAAACAAAAGCTTCACGATCTTATTTTACCATCGAATAGGCACTGAATACAGGCATTATCTGGTCTATCACACAATACGAACAATGCACATTGTGGAGCCTTCGATACTAGGTATTGTACTCTCAACAATAAGGTTGTACACTGAAAATATTCCAAACAAGAGACATGGGGAAACTTTGTACGTTTTACTGGCAATTTTTCCTGTGTGAAGTTCCTTTATTAGAATTATTGTTACAGGAATATAGAGTTTTCTATTTTATTGTCGCTTTATTAATAATAATATTCTCCTGGCCGAATTTCGGTCACAGCGGCCAATCTCAACGGAGACTAGCCAATTACGCAGGAGATATTATAGTGCACAAGTGTGTGCGCAAACACAGGTGCACTCTCTATTCCCTTACTCTCATAGTCCGATGGGACGGCCTTCCGATACGACCGGAGAGAGATCAAGCGCAGGGCCAACAGCTTTACGTGCTTTCCGAGGCACGGAGTAAGTGATAATTAATTTATAAAACGCACATAACTTACGAAAAGTCAGAGGTGTGCGCCTTGGGTTCGAACCCGAGACCACTGACTTGCCAGTCAATGGTCACCACCACTAGGCTATCACGACTCATATTGTCGCTGTACTTAGGACTAAGTACATTGTTTCGTAATAAAAAATACTCTATGTTATAATTCGGTATATAAAATAATTATCACCTGCTCCGTGTCTAGGAAAGCACGGCCCTGGCTTGACAGTATATAAAGGGAGTCAGTACCTTCATAAAATCCTTAACCGCCCGATTTTCCGTCCTCGCCGACGAGGCCCGTCGCGAAGACCCAGTAATTGTCCTCCCCGACCCTTGCTTATGCCAGCCCGGGCTGAGCCTGTAGCCATAAACATGTCCCTAAATAATCAAAATCAGATCCAGCTAGTCCCTAGCATGTCCCCAAGCAACGCCCTAAGCCGAGGCCCGAGTCCCATTAGGGGGCGCCCTTAGCTGCAGTTGCTTTAGGTTTAGTTTAATTGCTTAGCTGGAGGCCTTTAGGTCTCGCTAGAAGTCCGGTTAATCAGTCTGAGCTCCCTAGAGCTATAACTGAGAGAGACCACGTAGAAAAAAAAAAAAAAAAAAAAAAAAAAATTCATAAAATCCTGACAACAGACTGATTTAACTTAAGAATATCACATCCTTTCAGATTTTGGAGATCAGAAGTAATCGCGCCGTAGAAATTGATATTCAGCTGCATCTGGTTAGATTAGAAGCTGAACCCAACAAACTTTCGAAACTAGTAGCTAATTTCAGCATGACCGAAATATTTCTTTTTAATTCATTAAACGCCATGGGGGACACATGGTGTCCGACAAACAATAGAATTTGCATTGTGTCTGCAGTCTGGCAGTCAAAGCGATAAAAAACTGGCATTAAATAAAAAATCATTAAAAGCTAAAAATTTTACAACATGTTTCGATTAAGCTAAAATTTGCTGAAACTTTGTAATGTTGTTCTCCTTCAAAGGGTTTAGTTCGATTTCTCATAATTCATTTATTGATTTTATATCTTCAATCAACTTCAATGTGCGAGTGAGATAGCAGATTACCGCAAAGAGGCGTCTTCAGATATTAATTATACTTCTGCCTATCCTTTCGCAAAAATAAAGGCGTAATATTCTGTTATTAAGCTTAATTATCCAATTAACATAGATTTAACAGATAACGCTATTGTTTTGACTTTTCTCAAAATTTAATTAAAGATAGATAATTTAACATATTTTGTTATAATTAGAACGTCTTGTTTCTGTTCTATGTGAAATAATTACATAAGTTGATGCGATAGACTTTTTCTCCATACAATATTGTTATTTATTTTAAAAGAGGCTATAATGTTTTTTTTAAATTATTGCAATGGCCAATTTCTCAATAGATATTAGCTATCTACATAAGACATTATAGTGCACAAGTGTGTACACAAGCACAGGTGCACTCTTAATTTACAAATGACTTTTACTTTCTATCATGATTGTATGCATTTAAAAAATGACGATTTGCTAAATAGACGTTCTGCTATATAGACCATCTGATAGTTGGACGTTTTGACATTCTGCTAATTAGACTTATTACTCATTAGACGTTTCGCGATGTTTGACATTTTGCTACTTAGACTTTTTGATCAGGAGCGTATATTTCCTTGCTTTCATAATCCGATGGAACGGCAAATGCACAAGTGCGCAAACACATGTGCACTTTGTATTCCTCTCATAATCCTATTGGACGGCAATCTGACACAACTAGAGAGAGATCAGGCGCAGGTCTAAAGCACACGTGTTCTCTGAAGTACCTAAAAAGCTAATGTTATTTAATTTAAGAACTTACGAAGAAGTCAAAGGTGCGTGTTTTGAGTTTAAACCTGAGATCTGAAACTTGCCAGTCATAGACAATACCGATCGACTAGTTCCTTAACACAAAATCAGAAGCAAATGACAAGTACTTACTCATCTTTTTCTCGAATGGTTGAAGTACAACTTAGCGTCAGAGTATTAACCCCCCGTAGACTTCTAACTTGATTTAACACACCGTAAAAATATGAAAAGTAAAAACCTTAGTACTGTTTTATGCTTTACCATTTCTGCTTCGATTATTCGAAGTACGTCACTAGAGAATTTACGTGACTTTTGTCGGAAACCGCCAACTATTCGACTATTCAGCAACAATATCCCAAACATTCTGCACACCTAAAATTTTGTTGCATTTTTGTTGTCCCCTTTTGCATCTAAAAATGTTGGTGAATAGCCTGGGACGTGACATTGTAGTTTTGTTAAATTATAAATAGTGGGTATACCAATGTGGCTTTTTTAATGTCATACATACTTTCTTAGTTAAGACTCCATTGACTAACGGTGAAGGAAAAATATCATGGACAAACTTGTATTTAATAGCCGTGAGCTAGCTTGATGATAAATGCTGTTTCTTCTTCTCGTGTCACTGACTCATACTTATATTTTTTTGGACCAGTAACTTGCAACCTCGACGGCCGTTTCCGTTGCCTCATTCAAGTCTTGTTGGTTGCACGTAGTTGGACAGGATGGGCAAGAAAGTAGGTGCGCCATATTCTGAATAGGAGCTCCGCAGTCACATGGCACCTGAGTTGCGTGGATACCCCATTTTAATAATTTGCTGTTGCATTGACCAACGTTCGTCCGGAGACGGTTGAGAAAATGAAATGCTGCTAATAATGGTGGTTTATTTAATTTTTTTATATGAATACTTAAATTAAAAAATATACCTCCCTGTTTTTTCATTTATGATAGATTTTTACGCGTAGTGGAAACACAAGAAGTAGTTCACAAAACCTGCAGTAGGGGCAACTGCAGGCTTTATCAACTGCTTCTTCCTCTTTGTAATCTATATTTTCTTTTTACAAAATTAATACTTCAAAATATTTTTATTCATATAGACTAGGTCTGAGCACTTATAGATAGCTATAATCATAATATTTATTAAAAGAGTGACTCTAGTTTCTAGTTCCAAGGGTAGCCTACCCTTCATGAACAATAATCTACCAAGAAAATCCATTTGACTTTATTTTTAACGTCACACTAATCTTATAAAACTCGTGTGTATATGAACGCTAAGGTTTAAACCAGTTATAATTCTACCCAGCGCTTCTGCACGGTTAATATCTGTAGTGGTAAAGGTAAATTTAGTTTCCCCTATGGTGCTGTTAACCCAAAATGTCTGCCCAATTCAGTAGTCTAAGTTGTACAGGTGCAATTTGGTCTAAAACTCTGTCGCATATTGTTACGCTAAATAATTGTAACAGTTTCAAAAACGTACTACGTTACTCCTATATATCTTGTAGTGCAGTGATACAGGGACGACAGGCAAGTTTTTGTAAGATATCTGCGTATTATTTAAGAAAAAAAAAGTGAAACCGACTATAGAGGTTTTACTGCCAAAATCGAACGTCGTTGTTTCAGATCTATACTTAATAATGAAAACCATTACATTACCACCAAATTACTACTGTTTAATTGTATTTCACTTCGATTTAAATTTAAAAATAAATCAATTAAAAGGTGCCAAAAAAAATGAACAAACATGCGATCCGTCAATCGAAACTTCTTCAGATACTAAAAACCTAGAAACAGCACAAAAAACGTCCGTTTTCAAGTCGGTGCCAAGCTAAGATTCAAGATTAAACCACCTCATCCTAGGCATTAATATCTGTAGATACGTAGCAGTTCAAAATGTATGTTACTAGTTTTAATTGTAGAAGCTAGATGTAGTTGACATTTTTCATCGAGACTAGAAAGAGAAAGAAGAGACGAGAAGAAATGCCAAAACATACTCTTTTTTTATCTTTGGTATACATCTTTCTTCCGGAGTCGTGATAGCCTAGTGGTGGTGACCGCTGACTGTCAAGTCAGAGGTGCGCACCTCTGACTTTTCGTAACTTATGTGCGTTTTATAAATTAATTATCACTCTCCGTGCCTCGGATAGTACGTTAAGCTGTTGGCCCCGGCTGTCAATTGTAGATCTTTGACAGTCGTTACGGGTAGTCAGAAGCCCGAAAGTCTGACAATCAGTCTTACCAAGGGGTATCGTGTAACCCAGTATCTGGGTTGTGGAGGACTGACAGGCAGTCGCTCCATGTAAAACACTGGTATTCAGCTGCATCCGGTAAGACTGGAAGCCGACCCCAACATAGGTGGGAATAGGCTAGGCAGATGATGACATCTTTCTTCCTATTTACAACTTTCTGTGTTCACAACTAAAACTCCGCTCACTAAAAACCGACTAACATAAAAATAATCCTCATAAAAACATGTTCAGTTTCAGTATGCTTGCAAAACCCACCTCAAAATTGCACACTGAAAATAATTATACAGAAAACTGTTCGACCTACATTCGTATTGGTACTGTAATTCGCGTCAGCTAAATCTGAATGTATTTTTTGCTGACACATCCAAACGCTCGCTTGTATGAAATAACGATTTGGAGGTGAATCAGTTTTATTGTTTTTGCTGTGGAATCATTTTGTTTTTTATTAGATTGCTGTTTCTCTGGTTGGCAGTGTTATCGATCGATATTAGGAGCAGTGACAGCCTAGTGGTATAAGGCTATCATAATCTGATATAAGGCTTGGTGATGGGGTACTCATAAAAAGTTATCCACATGACAAAAAAAAACCCGCCCAAATTATTATAACTTATTAAATTTTATTACATAAATTCTTGCCGAATAGCAGTATCACCAGGGTGGTTTTAGTGAGGTAAGAATCCCACACTACCCTGTCTTTTCCCCGGAGGCAGGGTGCCTTTTGAAGGTTTCCCCCCGAAAAAAAAAAGGTATTCTATTATTTATAGTCTGCGAGTAAAATTGCTGTGACAGACAGAAAGACATGACAAAACTGTAAGGGTTCCTGATTTAAATATAGAACCCTAAAAAGACCCAACATATCAGAAATCTAACCACCAAAATATTTAATGAAATAATTTTTAATGACTTACTCGGGTGGGACCTGAACCTGCGACCCCTGGCGTGCCGTGCTTCGCTTTACCAACTATAATTTACTTGAAATTACGAATCTCTTAACGCCTTAAATACGTGTAGTGACGTCTACCTGAGTACTTACGCACTGCCAGCGTAGAAACGATATCACCAAGTTTTTTATATATTTATTGCGAGTTTCTAAGTAAACATAATTTTATTTAATCAGCAAAACATGTGCGTAAACATTATAAAAAACATACATAAAATACATCAAAATATTTGTCTACTGGCGCCACAGTTCCTCAGATATATGAGAACTCGTGCGTTTTAGCACAAAAAAATTCAACGAACATCAATATTAGCTAGAAAGCGAACTTGACACCGTAATCTAAATACCATTTGCGATAATGCAAAAACGATAAAGATAGCTCACATAAGGTATGGGGAATCATTATTCATTGGGCCAAGATAATCTTTGACTGGATAGGATAGAAAAATAGTGATATTAGCTTAGATACCGGATTATTAGATAACGGATTAGAGCTTGTATACCGGAACTTTTTTCTCGGATTATTAGATAACGGATTAGGGCTTGTATACCGGAACTTTTTTCTCAGCAATCCAAGATGTAACAATTAGTGTTTAAGTGTTCTTAATTGTAATGCATGCGTTAAGTCTACTCTTGTGTACATATGTGTAAATTCAAGGCTTAATTTGTATTTAATGGTTTTAGCTATTAGAAAAAACTATAAGCTGTTTTTTTTCCAAAGAGAAATAAATAAATAAATATTTTTGTATTTAAAATTTACTCATCTGCCTAGCCTTTTCCCAACTATGTTGGAGTCAGCTTCCAGTCTTATCGGATGCAGCTGAATACCAGTGTTTTACGTGGAGCGACTGCCTATCAGACCTCCACAACCCAGATACTAGGTTTTACACGATACGATAAGACTGGTTGTCAGACTTTCGGGCTTCTGACTACCCGTAACGACTGTCAAAGATCTACAATTGACAGCTGGGGCCAACAACATTCTCCTAAAAATGATGTTGTCTTTTCTAGTTATTCTAAATCAAAGATTCCGCTACGTAACAGAACTGTTACCTACTACATAGACTCGTATAGTAATGAATTGATTCAGATGATCAGAATCTGCTTGATATTATGTTTGCTTGAGAATATTTCTTCACTACACAATTAAAATTAAATTCCCCTGCCGCATTTTTGTGTCGTCTTTTTTGTCTGTCTTTATAGGCTTATCTCAGAAAGAACTGTAGGGATTTTAATACAGTTTTTACTAATAAATTCTGATATACTGATTTGTTGGAAAGTTTGTTTGTATAATTTATAAATCACCATCATCATCATCATCAGCCGGAAGATGTCCACTGTTAAACAAAGGCCAAAAACACCATAGGCCACAGAAAAAAATAGGCAAATAAGATTTATAAATATTTTGTGAGTATTGGCTGAAAAAAGCCTTTTGAGAGCTGCCAGAGCTTTTGAGAGCCGAGTCATGAATTAATATCTTGCAAGATACACAATATAATAATATCAATGACACGATTAGTGTAGCGGCTAGGTTATTCGCTTTTTGCGCTTTGTGTCGCGGGTTTGATTCTCGCACGGGACAAAAATTATATGAGCAACAGATATTTTGTTTTGGTTGGAATATTTTATTTTCTATCTATCGAGTGCAAGTAAGTTATAGTGGCAATTGAATTCTATAAGCCGCTGTGCTTCAGTACTCCTAGACTCTCTACAGGAAGATAGTTAAGTAGCTCAACTTTGAAGGATGGCTCTGTTCTGATCCTGTACTTAAGTTGGCTTTATTCAAGTTGAAAATTAACTTACTCATACATTTGAGCAAGTAACGATATTGTTTTTGTACTGAAGGTGAGTTTAACTTAAATACCTATATATAAAAATCTACTCTAAAAATTAGCGAAAAATATTGTAGAAGACACCGTACTTTTGAAAATAAATTTTATTTAAGAAAAACATTATTAAGAGCTTTTAAACTGTTCTTTAGCAAAAAAAGAATGAATAAATATACATACATACAAGATACGCGCAAAAAACCTAACTCTTCCTGGCAGTCGGGTAAAAAGTATATAAATATTATGTAAGTAATTATGGAAATCTCAGAAATAGATGGCTTTGGATGACGTGTTAATTCACTTCAAGAACTAAAACAATTATAGAACAATTGGTCAAAATACTAGCTTCATTATCTCTAGCTTCGTTATTTGAAAATTTATAGACTGATGAGTTTAAAAAACTAAATAATAAATAAATCAGCCTGTAACTGCCCCACTGCAGGGCAAAGGCCTCTTATCATCATCAACCTGTATTATCCACTGCTAAACAAAGACCTCTCTCAATGCGCGCCACTTTTGTGCGCTTATTGGAGGCATTTGCCCATAATCGCCACGCTGGGTAAGCTGGTTTGCGATCACAGTAGAAGATCATGATTGCTGTTACACAGAAAGATGCTGCTGCCCAACCTCTTATCATACAGAGAAGGAAAGAATAAACAACCAATCAGACCAACGACTCTTAAAAAGATAGCTCAATAAATTAACATACACGCACTCAAATGAATACAAAATCAAACTGCTAACTACACAACTTTATACATTCATAAACTCCACGCGACTCGGAAACAAACATCCAAATAATCGAGAAGTGGAATCGATTAGAACAATCGTTGTCTCAGCGAATCGGTGTAACCGTGTTATTTACGACTGGCAGCCGCGCGCTTCGCTCTATAATTCAGCACGACTATATTCGATTATCGAGAGATATGTTTCGAATAGTTTTGAATCGATTTATTTGCATAATGACGCGACATTTGTTTAATGCATTTGTAGAAAGAGGAAAGGGAGGCTTTTGCCCTGAAGTGGAACAATATAGGCTAAAATAAAGTAAAAGAACAAGTAATTATGCTTGCAAATTTTGTATCGATTGTAATTATAAATTATGCAATTTTTTAGCAACATTGACATATTCAAAATTCTTTTTTTCTGGCCTATTAGACCCTAAACAAGTCAAGTCCGTTTGAGGGTTAATAAAAAATATATTTTATTCGTACATTTAGCTACGAGATACCGTGCCTATTGCCACGCCACATTGTAAGGGTTAATTCAATAAAAGTATACTCACTAAAATAATTGAAATAGTTACTCGGCCTTGATTAGAAGCAGGTCGTTTTCCTTCTTATTATATAGCTTCTAGCAAGTAAGCATACCACTAACATACCAATATACCACATATCTCCCCTCCTGGCTGCTGTGGATCAAAGGTGCACCCAAGAGCTGGTCGAGGTGTCAGCGCCAGAAATCACTACAAATTCAGGTTTATTACTACAAAATAAAAAGAAATGCAACCTAGTAGTTTCTTAATAAATACCTGACAAAGCAGAATATTCCGCCAACGCTTACAGCGACAAAACGACGCGCAAATCGAATGCAAATTGCATTGCAATTCGACAAATATGTCATCTGTGTGAATCGATATCGAATAATGCACAAACATGCACCTTTGTTTCATTATTGATTTAAGTGTAGTAGAATTGTCTTTCTATGCATTGTAAGGAAACCAGCATATCTGCCGTACATAATATAATAATTATATCCGCCTGATAGAATTTCCGTCACAGCGGTCTCAACGAAGATTAGCCAACTAAACAGGATATATTATAGTGCACAAGTGTGTGCGCAAACACAGGTGCACTCTCTATTTCCTCACTCTCATAGTCCGATGAGACGGCAATCCGACACGACCGGAGAGAGAATAGACGCAGGGCCAACGGCTTTACGTGCTTTTCGAGGCAGGGAGTAAGAGATAATTAAATTTATAAAACGCATATATAACTTGAAAAAGTCAGAGGTGTGCCGTGGGTACGAGCCCAAGATCACTGACTTGCCAATCAACGGTCACCACCACTAGGCTATCACGACTCATACACGACCATACATAAATTATAACCATATACCAAATCAGGGTCAAATAGCTATTGCCTGCAGAGTACCGATTAATGGATTCTTGCCAAAGTCATATTCATAGAAGTTAAGCAATTAGGCTGATTTATTACCAGCATGTAATATCAAACACTTGGGGGTACCATTATAACTTTTTTTAAATATCCACACTTGAACGTTGAGCGTCCTAGAGGGGATATTGTGAGAACGTAGATAGGGATAGGATGAAGTGATGTTGAATTAAGTTTATTTGGCTATTAATAATTTTCGGTTTGACTACATTTAAAAAAAAATGAAAATAAAACTATATCTGTAACACTGCAAGGCAAAGGCTTCTTCTCATTTAAAGAAGGATTGAACATTAATCACAATGCTAGGTCATTGCGTGTTGGCGATTTCAGACTATTAAGTCCAGGTTTCCTTACGATGTTTCCTTCACTGTTAGTCAGTGGTAACTGATTAACTAAGAAGAGTACAAACATTAAAAAAGTCACATCGGTACATGCCAGGTTTAAACCCACACCCACGTACTTGCAAAGCGAGGTAACCAATCGCCACCATGACCTCGTCTAACGGTATGATGGCGTACCTACCTATAAAAAACAATTAAATCTTTAAAACAATGATAGATGCTATAGGAATAATAATATGATACTGTATTATTAAAAGGTTTTACTTAGCTTGACCTATTTATTATTTGGTTCAAATTTAGTAATCGATATTTCACCCCCTTCGTGTTGACAGATTGGTCTGATATTTGGTACACAGCTTTAGTTTTGATGACAAAACCGTTTTACGTAAAAAAAAAAATTTACCTATATTATACATGTATCTTATTTTCGTATACATAAGCTTCTCTCCACACGGAACTATGGTTAAACCTTTAAGATCGAGGGTATCATATTTTACCCGTTTTCTTATACGAAGCTAATGAAAGCGTTTGCAGTTCGTGGTGATTTTTCATCGTCCACGTCAATAGATACTCTTGGGCTGCCTGTGACACCGTAGCGAGCAATTTATTTTAATTGCTTTAGCTGGAGGCCTTTTAGGTTGCGCTAGAAGTCCAGTTAATCAGTCTGAGCTCCTAATAGCTATAACTAAGGAAGACTTCGTAGAAAAAAAAACAATTAAATTGATTAATATAAAATATTAATAAAATAGCACTGATAGCCTAGTGGTATGACCGTCGACTGACAAGTCAGAGGCCTCGAGTTCGATCCCAAAGCTCTGACTTTTTGTAAGTTACATGCGTATTACAAATTAATTATCAGTTGCTAAAACTGTGAGGGAAAACATCGTGATGAAACCAGAACACCTGAGAGATTTTTCAATGGTATGTAAAGCCATGTCAGAGGCCTACGACTGGTTTAAACTCTGACACCAGGTGGTTCCTCAGCCATACAATAAGATGATTAATATAAATAAATTAATGTGACTTCGAGCATCTACGCTACAAGAACTGTTTGAAGAAGATTTACACAAAATTAATCGTCTTCTCCGCAGTATTTCCGCGCTGCCTGTTGCATCGTTTCAAGCAAGAATTTAAAGATTGGTAAACTTTTAAAGAATGGGACTCGTTTGCTGACATTTTAAAAATGTTTGGCGAGCGGGTTAGATTTTAAAATGATTTGTTGTTCAGGGGTATTATTAATGTTTTTTAATAAGATCATGTTACGACCATGTAATGCAGTAGAAAAATTTGAGGAATTTGATTAGTGTGGGTAGCGATACGATAGCTCAGTAAAGTTTATAAGAGCATTGCTACGATACACAGCGAGGTACAGCTCGTATTCTATCTCACTATATATCTTTATTTGATAGGTGTGCAAAGTGATACGATAGCTCATTGATTAGAGCGTTGCCACGATACAGCAAACACGGTACTGCTTGTATTCTATCTCACATCTATCTTTGCCTATTTAATAATATCCTTAAGTATTAAGTTCAATTATAATAGTTATAACATACTCGTACAAGTGGCAAACACAAATGTTTCTATTTAGTTGAAGCAACCAACAATAATCATTATTAGAACCTTAAAAATTATTTATTTAATTTGTAGCATATATTTTTGTTCTTTTCTACTAAAGTGAATCAATAATGTGAAACCATGTATAATTGTATATTAACTAGTTTAACGCAATTTTTCTATAGGTATCAAAATTATCAACAATTAAACGATAAAAAGAAAGTAAATAGTGAAACCCAAATCAAAATGCTTTAAGACACTCTACGGTGTGAGTGAAGGATATATTTGTTACCTTAATATCTGAAACGTTTTACTCGAGTCATCACTTATAATGATGATATAAATGACGTAAAAAGTGCTTCGGGAAAGTGTAATATTTGAATCATGAGATTGATGTGCAAGCCAGATAAAAGCTATATTTAAAATCAGGTCAGGAGAGAAATGGCCGGAGAAAATCACCATTGAGAGATGCTTTACCGATGTTTTTAGCCAAGTAAAAAGCATACAAGGATTACTTATAGACTACAATAGAACTATACTTAACGTTTCACTTTACGCCTAAGTACAATTTTTTTGTGATCGGGAAAAGTAAAAAAAAATCCCACCGTATACTGTAGTCCGAGGACTACAAATACCAATACAATCAAAAATAAATAAATAAATAAATCAGCCTGTAACTGTCCCAATATAGGGCAAAAGCCTCTTCTCATACAGAGAAGGATTGAGCATTAATCACCACGCTAGCTCACTGCGGGTTGGCGATTTCAGACTATTAAAGTCCAGGTTTCCTTACGATGTTTTCCTTCACCGTTAGTCAGTGGTGTCTTAGATAAACTAAGAAAGTACTGTATATGACATTGAAAAAGTCACATTGGTACATGCCAGGTTAGAACCCACACCCACGCGCTTGCAAAGCGGGTTCGTAACCAATGCGCCACCACGACAATCTAAAACATTTTTTTTTTTAAAACATTTTTTTTTTATAAATTATAATTTATCTTTTTCTTTCAGGTGATTCCAGTTGTATTTACTTCACAGGATAAGGCAAATGTCTTCGGTTCCCTCTCAGGTAAGTTTATGCGTTTATTTATTTAAATTTTTTTTATTTTTTTTTTATTTTTTTATAGACTCACGCCTGTATTCCCCAGAGGGGGTAGGCAGAGGTGTGTAGTACACACCCACGTTTCGCCGGCTATGTAATAAGTCCCATGTAATAGGGGGCGAGCCTATTGCCATTAACCGGGCACAATTCCAGACTCCGTGCTGCTACTGAGAATTTCCTAATGGAAAAACCCAATAACACTTTGCCCGACCCGGGGATCGAACCCAGGACCTCGTGCTCAGCAGTCGCGCTTGCTACCACTAGACCAACGAGGCAGTCATTTAAATAATTTTACTTTATCCTTCCCAGGTTTTGATACTGCGTTATAAGGTAAGTACATCACATTTTTATTCTTTACTTTTGTTTTTTAAAACTTTGACAAGTGTATTACGCGTGTAAAAGTTGTAAATATTTATAAAAACTTCCTTTCTGTTTAGTTTTTAATGCTTAATGTCTCGTTCCTAATTCCTCGCACTGTATCGGACAAGGCCGGGTACTGCTAGTGCGCTTCGCAGCCCCGTCCAGTGCCTGCCGGTATGCCCGGTCAACTTTAGGCTTACCTACGTGATATAAGCATTGTTTATCAAGTAAGTTAGGTTCAAAGATTGAACTTTTGACTCTGATTGAAGGCACATCTGACCTTTCGTAAGCGCGACTATTTGCAATAGAGTACGTAAAACCTTGGTCGTTTTCGATCGTGCAGTATCATCCCTGCCACGGACGGAGTTGAAAGATTTGGGGGAGACCTTTGTCCAGCAGTGGGACAATATAGGTTAAAAAAAAGTATCGTCCTATCGGACTACAAAAGTGAGTAAGAAAGAAAAAAAGAAAGTGTTTATTCAGATATGATGTTCTGTTCTTGTTTTGCCTTAATGACTACTATTGGCCTTACTTAACCTGAGATAAAAAAGGTTTTCGCCTGACAGTAAATAAAGTTTTTATCAATTTCGTAGGTACATAAATTGAAAACCTTGCTACATCATATTACTTGAAAAAGTGTTAATACCCTGTGTGTAACAGCCCTGTAGGGTGCTACTCACAGAGATGAGGTTATGCCCGAATCGCATTTACTAAAAACACACTGCCTCGTTGGTCTAGTGGTAGCAAGTGCAGAGCACGAGGTCCTGGGTTCGATCCCCGGGTCGGGCAAATGTGTTATTGGGTTTTTCCATTAGGAAATTCTCAGTAGCAGCACGGAGTCTGGAATTGTGCCCGGTTAATGGCAATAGGCTCGCCCCCTATTACATGGGACTTATAAAATAGCCGGCGAAACGTGGGTGTACTGCACACCTCTGCCTACCTCCTCTGGGGAATACAGGCGTGAGTCTATAAAAAAAAAACACACGGTGTTCCTTTACTGACCTCTAGTCGGTACAGTAATACAGCTATACTGCCCCTGGGTTTTCAGAGGTAAAAATCATTTTACAAATTACTTTTGTTTGTAATAAATAATACGTCTGACATCTGAGTATATAATGTACTTACTCAGTTAAAATTTAAGCGGACCACTAGAGAGTACACACTTAATCATCTCAGTGTTAGTAGGACATTGATCTAAGAATGTTTAGATTTATTGTTGATTTGAGATAGAATTATTATCTATGTTAGACAATTAATAGCTTTTACTAAATTATAGTTATTTAGTTTTGAGTATGATATTAGTTCACTTGCATATCACGTCATTCTCATGAACGTAACTCATCATCCTTATCCTCCTAGCCTCGAATTTTGTTGGGGTCGGCTTCTTATCTAACTAGATGCAGCTGAATATCAGTTTTCTACGGAGCGACTGCCTTTCTTACTCCCGCAATCCAAAAGGGAAGCGGTCTTTTAGATTAAGTTTTTCTCTTTTTATTTTACTTTTAGTTTTAGCGTTAGTTTTAGTGTTAGTTTTTAGTTTTAGTTTTAGTTTTAATTGTATTTTATTAATTTTAATGTTTATATCTAAATAAAAATCATAAAGGGATACCTACAATATTTTAAGTTAAATCAGTTGTCATGATTTTATGAGGGTACTCGACTATTTCGATTGACTGTGAAAGAGGGACTTATAAACGTAAATGTCGCCATCATAATTATATCCCGGTATTTTTTTTTAACAAATTTAACGTTATTCAGTCAGATCTACTGATACTGCTGTACTGTTTGGTCATAGGCTGGGTTAAACCCTCCCCCCATGATTACCATACCTATCTGTCTAAAGCTATAGTACACCATCGTTTCTTTTATCTAATTCATCACGCTATTTTCTACGTAGTCGACCCCGACCACGTCTCAGGGCTCCACTTGGTGGTGACTCCGGCCCACAACTCATCAGGCATAATAAGACGTGGCCAGCACAATCCCATTTTAATTTCCCAGAAGCAGCTTGAGATGATGATCGCTGCTAGATTCTGACTCTTGTTATGTCATCATTGATACGCAGAGAGAAAAGTTTGTGCTGTTTTTTCCCGTCACACCATTCTTAAAGTTGCCACAAATTTAATAAAATTGCCACATTTCTGAAAGGCTCTAGTGCTTATCTTGGAGTTAAACTTAGACTCCAGACTTGGCGATCACCACTCTTAATCATCTCTGCCAAGAACAGCTAATTAAGCCAATAGCCTAATTCACACCAAATCTCTCACTACACAAGCCAATATAAATAACTTAGCAATTCGTAGCTCAATGTTCTCGACGTTTGACAAACGACCTTTAGAAATGGGATAAGGACAGCGAGTGACCTTTGCGCCCGAGGGACTCTAGTCCGAGTCTAGCAATAAAATATTCAGTACAAATTGTATCGTACGAATACTTGCTTCTGACATACAATACCACTTAATATGAAATTACGACTGTATTGGAAAATTTAATATTTTGTAAGTAATAGAATAAATTGCATGCGATGAATTTTGTATAGGAGGTGAATGATATTAAGTTTTTTTAAACTGGCTCATATAGTTCGGCAAAAAAGAGTCTGCAAAAATTGAGGGCGCCACTAGCACACTACACATACTACAACTCAAAATTAAAAGTTATTTGGTGCATAAATATTTCTTTAACGAATGTTTTGTCATCAACTCACTTTTAAGTTTTTATAGTACTCACAAACTTAGCTTATAATATTTTTATTTTTAGTTCCAGCTGTCACCGTCTCTTTTTTGCCAAGCGGTACAAAAAAATAATAGTGATAACCTAGTGGTATGACCGTTGACAATACCACTAAGATTCATCGAATTAATAACTTCCTTCTTTTTGGAAGTCGAATAAAAATGATGAGATAGTAAAAATCTTTCAATTCCTAGATTTTTTTAAAGTTTTTGTTTGCTAACTCATCAAGAGTTGAGAGTCGTGATAGCCTAGTGGTGTTGACCGTTGACTGACAAGTCAGAGGTCTCGGGTTCGCGCACCTCTAACTTTTCGTAAGTTATGTGCGTTTTATAAATTATTTATCACTCTCCGTGCCTCGGATAGCACGTCAAACAGTTGGCCCCGGCTGTTAATTGTAGATCTTTGACAATCGTTACGGGTAGTCAGAAGACCGAAAGTCTGACAACCAGTTTTACCAAAGGGTATCGTGTAACCCAGTATCTGGGTTGTGGAGGTCTGATAGGCAGTCGCTCCATGTAAAACACTGGTATTCAGCTGCATCCGGTAAGACTGGAAGCCGACCCCAACATAGTTGGGAAAAGGCTAGGCTAACTCAGCAAAAAAATATGGTGAATGGATGTACCTCTTACAAGTATTTCGTATTGCTTTCCAGTAGGACTTTGTAGTTCCGAATTGAATCCATTAATTATTTACTTATTACTAAGTAGCACTTACCAAGTGCCAATAAGTACAGTTAAAGTCACAGTTTAATATTGCAATAGTTCAAATGTAACAGGTGCAGTTTACCGCCATTTTGAGCTTGAAATAAACAGACTATGTTATTGCATTGGAAGCCGATTTGAGAGTCAATTAACAGCAGAGTATGCATGTTGCTGCCAATTCAATTAATCGGACAGCTAAATGAAAGGCTAGTTTTATTAGTCGCCTTAAATATGAATGGATGAAACATGATGTTTACACATTTGATTAAAAACTTTTCTATTAATTTTTCGGCTTACTTTTTTTATAAACTACTAGCTGTTCCCCGCGACTTTGTCCGCTTTAAATTAGATTGTCCCATAAACACATGTTGATAAAGCAGCCAGATTGCCTGTTTTTTTTCTGACTTGAATCACAGATATTGTTGTTATTTTTTACTGAAAACTTTTTTTTTTATCTATCATATATCATCATCGCTGCTTTTTTTTGAAACTTTAGCAAATTAAATGAGCTTTTTTAAATATTTAATTATTTTTTAAGGAAAGTCTTGTATGATTTAAAACGTTGGCATTTTTTTGGTTGGCAAATTATTGTACTATATCGCTGATTCAACAAATTGACTGCCACATGCAAAGTTTGAGTAGGCGAGCAATGTAAAACTAGAGTGCTTTTAGTCAATAGAAGTTCATTACTCTTTCCCCCTTGGGTTTAGACCTCTTTGCATAATGCAATGAGATTTATTCCCACTCGCTTTCTATCAAAATTATTATACAATGTGTCTATAACATAATGATTTATAAGATAACTATAATAGAAGGTATTATTATTATTAGGTAATACTATAAGAAATTATGAAATTGTAATTATACTGGATATGATTTTTAAATGCGTAACACTCCAATTATAATTATTTTCTTCCTACGAAAATTGTTAATCGCGGTCTTACAACAAAATAAATGATTTTATTTGTTTTACTTTTCGTTGCATGCTGCGATACACGCAGTTTTTCATTTCATTTTAAAATATTTTTTGATGAGTTAACATAGTACAAACAAACACATTAGTGATTGTTAGAGTTTAAGCCACTCTTATATAGCTTTACAACACTTTTGACTATTAAGTAAGTGATAATTATTTTCTAATAATATGTACAAATATTAATAAACTAAATATTAACATTTACAATTATACAAAAGTCACGCGAAGTTAAAATATAGTTATATTTAGTTAATTAATATTTGTACATATAATTGTATCAATATGTAAATAAATTAACAT
Organism: Protodeltote pygarga; assembly: GCA_936450705.2. Taxonomy (NCBI): domain Eukaryota; kingdom Metazoa; phylum Arthropoda; class Insecta; order Lepidoptera; family Noctuidae; genus Protodeltote; species Protodeltote pygarga. The sequence goes on from OW388274.2 coordinate 4,244,177, forward strand.
TTATTAGTTAAAACTTCTATTTCTAATAAATAAATGATTTCGAAAGTCAAGAGAGTGAGTTCGAACCTACGAACATTGATCTGCCAGTTCAACGATTATAGCACTGCAGTCTCTACTATCCTCTCCTATATATAACAATAGGGTTGTCAAAGACTAAGTTTCATCCGATTAAAATATAGAGAGGCCCTCACGTCCTTTAATCTCCATAATTGCGTCACGTACTGGTATAAATTTTACCTACGTGCTATGTTTGCTCAAATAAATAATAATAAATAACTAGATAATACGTTTTGGCGAATTGTCGATGTATTCTATTAAATATCAAATAAAAGTATTATTTTATTTTTGTGTTTTATTTTTTATGTTAATTCTTATGAGAAAATAAAGTTCTTAAACCATAAACCACATTAATTTGGTGACTGCATTTAAGTCTAAATAATTATTGTAAAATAAAAATTAAAACAAAAACATTTTTTTCTTCTTATCGTATGGTTGATGAACAACCTGGTGTCAGAGTTTAAACGGCCCGTAAGCTCTGACATGGCTTTAAACACCGTTGAAAAATCTTTTAGGTGTGCTGGTTTCTTCACGATGTTTTCTTTCACAGGTTTTAGCAAGAAATAATTAATTTCTAATACTAGTTTCACCACCAGTCACCATCAACCTAAAAAGCCATTAATAAAAAACGCAGAATAGAATTACCGGGAAAAATCGACTGTCGATAACAAATCCGCTGTCCGTTCGATAGGACAGCAAAATCCCGTGTAAAAAATAAGCAAGTCAAATCGCAGTATCGGTATATTATCGTGGAATCCTAAATCCAGCCAATAAAATTAGTCCGTTCTTCTGTTCAGATAGTGTTGTGGAAGTGTCGATAAAATTTATATTTAATATATTTATTATTTATTTTATATTTATTTAATTACTAGCTTGTGCAATTCTAGTAGGTAATAGATTGTTTTTTTCTGGAGTAATTATGTAGTTCATAAATTATCTTGATGAACAAAAATAAAATGTCAGATCAATCCGTTGCTCCGTTGCTACGTGAAAGAAGGACCAATAAACGAACACACTTTCGTATTTTTAGAATAAAAGGATTTTGAATTTTTTGGGTAGTTTGCCTCATATTGCGAGTGCTATGAAAGCTATAATTTCGGAAATAGGCTGATACAACTGAAGAAATAAGAAAATAATATTTTTCTTTTTAACTTTGATTGTTTACTAAGCAATTTAATTATTTGATTGAGTTGGCGATGTACAACGATGCATTTTCAAGTCACACACCATAATAAACGATAACTACTCGTTAATTTGTTTGTAGATTATAACTTTATAATGATAATTGTTATTATAATTGGTCCGATATTTCCTAAATAAATAAAGACAAAAAAAATTGATAAGCTTTATGAGGGGTCAAGTTATGCTCATAAATATTAAGTCAAAACTATAAAATATTCTCACTGAATGACTCATCACACAATCTCTGAAACTTAAACTTCTTACCTTAAAAAATTGGCATGAATGCTTCTTTATGTACGAACAAAATAAACGATTAGATAATATTTTTTTTTAATTAGCACAATGTTTTAGAAAAATAAATATATAAAATCGCGGATTTAATTTATATAAAATCCTTATGTCAAATCGAGCTCAAATACGTAAAAAAAACTCGATATCGATATTTTAACAACTACGACCCATCCCTATTCTTTATCGAGGCGCAGCCAATCGGCGCAATGTCCCCGTGACGTATTACACTACATTCTTCTAGCTCAAGACCCCTGATACCTATTTATTTTGGACACCCAAATCCAACTGGCTTTTATGCCCTATACGATTATTCTAATTTCAAATGGATGCATATCTGGGGGTTTTTTCTTAAAAGGAATGGTTGGTGATTTCTTTTAGATAGTATATCTTGAAATTTTGGGAGTGATAAGACGTGTAGTTAATTTATCAATTGTATTTTTTTTATTTATTATTATTTCTATTTTATTTGAGAGATTACGGTAAATGCAACTTAACCGAAACGTCGATGTTAGTTTAATAATAATTATTTGGATTAAATGTGCGCGGATGAATCGAATCCGAAAATGAACACAATAATATTTAAATTTAAAAACAGTTTGTTTATTTTTTTTTATTTCTATTATAAGAAACAGAAGTGGAAACAGAAAAATAAATTAACAATACTAACGAAAGTGGAGGTGAGTGCATTTGGTTTAAACCTGGCACCTCGGGTTTGCCAGTCAACTGTAGTCATTCCTTTAGGCTATCACTGAGCTAGCTGGTGTCAGAGTTTAAACCGGCTTAGGCCCCTGACATGGCTTTACACACCGTTGAAAAATGTCTTAGGTATGGTGTCAAAAAAACTGATTTCCTCACGATATTTTCCTTCACCGTTTTAGCTAGAGATAATTAGTTTCTAATACGCACGTAAATCCGAAAAGACAGTGCGTGCCTGGGTTTTGAACCTACGACCTTTGACTTGGCAGTCCAAAGGTCTACTACGCTGTCACTGCTTTGTGTTTCTGTATTAAATTCAACTATTATATTGTACCAAAAATTAAATTTTACGTAGAGACGCGCTCCAAGGGTTCATAAGGTATTTGAACAACTCTGGGATGCGCCTTAGGGACCATAAAAAACCACAAGTACTAGGCAAGGGAACTGAAGAGGTCAGGCGAGGGGTCAGGGGAGGGACGAGTGAATATTTCACATCCTCCTAACATCAGAGAAAATTTATAGTAAAAGAAAATGTTTTACTTTTAATATGTTATAAGGGCCAACGGAAATATTGCGGTTATTACGCTCTCGAAAGGTTTTTGATGAAGAAAAATTTGGACGAAAACTTAATGCTAACTTAAAGACATTGTGAAATTGGGTTAAGTAGTTTAAAATAATTACGGCTTTCTTTCCTATTGTTAGTTTAATTCCATAGGAGGTATGTGGTCACATGGTTTAAATAGAGCTCAATAGCTATTCAGATTGATAAATCTCTTTCTCATTGATTAAACCATAACTTATTCAGGATCACGATCAGATCACCCCTCATTCTCTTTCCTTTTAAACACAAAAAAGGTTTATGATCCACTGTTTTTAACCTACTTCAAAAAGAAGGAGTTTTAAACACATAATAGGTATTACCTCTGCAGTATTTGTGTAGATGAAGAAATTAGTTTGAAACCCAGGGACGCATCTTTGACTTTTTTAGATTTATGTGCGTAAAAATAATTTTCACTTGCTAAAACGGCGAACGAAAATTACTATGCTAGGAAACCAACACTCCTGAGAGATTTTTCAACGGTGTGTAAAGCCATACCAGAGGCGTACGGGCGGTTTGAACTCTGACATCAGGTTGTTCATCTACCATATGATAAAGAAAGAAGAACTTTTCAGTTCAACTGTCTAGTTTAATCGTAAGGTGTGAAGTAAATTCCGAGACCTGTACAATCAAATTGACAACAATTTCACTGAACAGTCAAAACTGTACGTGTGTAGCCCGCTTTAGAAAAAGATAACCCAAAAACACTACTTTAAATCCTAAAAATCTGTTACAAATCTACAATATTCTACAGGTATTAATGGGTATCCATTGAGCTAACACTCCAGCTCCACCATTAAGGCCTTCAGCCAAATCTCATAGATCTGCAAATATCCAGTAGTGGCTGGTCACCGATTGATGGCACTCAGCAGTCACCGAACATTTTCGTAGGAAATATTGAGGCCATTTATTAGAGGAATGGTCCAAGTTAAAAGCGTTTTGCAGAAGTAATACTGCATGCCTCATATACATATGCTATGTACTCACTAGAATTTTCTTTTACATCGAAGGTGATAATTTTTCACTTAAACCGGAGCAAATATCCGTTGAACACAAAATAAAATTGTCTCAAAAGGGAATAGAACTAGCAAAACCAAGCACAGAAGAAATTTCTCATAGTGCATTAAAATTTTTAATTTACAATGGCCTATGTTAAAGCTATTGAAAATTAGACATTATATCCTTAACAACCCTCCGCAGATATGCAAAGGGTTTGGCGGATTCGGCGATTCAGCAAGGCAATGTGGATGGCCTAGGGCGACGGTAGAGGACAACAGAAACCGTCGGTCAGACACATCATCTGACTCTATCTCCGGTCGTAGCGGTTCTCCGTTCCACTGGACACAGATAGGGAAAGACGAGTGTGTGCATCTGCGTTTGCGCAAACGTTTATGCACCTTAATATCTCCTGCGCACCTGACAGCTTCCGAATTTTGGACTTCGATTACGAAAAGTCCTGCGGCGATGGGATGAAATAGAGAGGTCTGGTGTGATGCTCACCAGACTTTGTCTGATTCCTGCACGTAGGCGGCCCTGGGGGTGTGGTAGAAACACCGTGGTCGCTTTTGCACTGCATTGGGGTGACAGTGTAAATTCGGCAGCACCCGGGGTGGCAAAGCAGCCCTATTTAGGGAGGCACTGCTTTCCCCGCTCAGCCGGGGACGGGGCTAGAAAAGGTGCCCTAAAGAAAGGCTCACCCTACACCATCAGGACGGTAGTAACCACGGCTGCCTCCGCATCCTTTAACACGTGGTCGACGTCACTATAAAAAAGATTGTACGATACCTAAAATGACCTTTGGCGCGTGGAATGTGCGAACACTTCTTGATCGCGATGGTAATGCCTGCCCGGAAAGGAAAACTGCTATTGTTGCCCGGGAACTTCGTCGCTATAATATAGATGTAGCTGCCCTCAGCGAAACACATCTTGCCGACGAAGGGGAATTGGTGGAATACGGTGGTGGATACACTTTCTATTGGAAAGGTACTGCCTCAACTGAACCTAGAAGGTCAGGTGTGGGATTCGCGGTCAAAAATAGTATCTCAAGGCGTATGGCAGAGTACCCCATTCACATTTCCGATCGCCTAACTACGTTACGCCTACACCTTGATAATGATAACTTTTTAAATGTCCTAAGTGTTTACGCACCTACACTAGACAAGTCCGACGATATCAAGGACAAATTTTACGAGGAGATTTCACGTTGTCTCGAAAGCGTTCGTCCCAATGAACAGGTTTTAGTACTGGGGGATTTTAATGCCAGAGTTAGGCGTGACTATGAAGCCTGGCCCAGGGTCCTCGGCAGACATGGCATTGGCAATATGAATAGCAACGGACAGCTGTTGCTCAGTCTTTGTGCACAATTCAACCTTGCAGTTACAAATACCATGTTTAGGCTTGCCGCGAAGCACAAAACCACGTGGATGCATCCGAGATCCAAACACTGGCACCTCATTGACTACGCAATTGTCAGACAGCGTGACGTATCCCAGGTACAAGTCACCCGCGTTATGCGTGGCGCAAACTGCTGGACTGACCACCGCCTAGTAATCATCAAATTAAAACTCCGCCTTCGCTCGCCTCGAAGATCTCAAAATAAAAAGCCTACGTGCTTAAACGTGGACAGGCTGAAAAGTCTCGAGGTGAGGGAGAAATACATTGAGACCCTTGCCAGGTCGCAACAGACGGGAGAGATGGGTGAAATCGATGATGCATGGCGGGAATTTACTTCTCATCTTCTAGATTCCGCTACATCTACTTTAGGGCTAAAAGTCCGTAAAAACGAAGACTGGTTTGATGAGAATGACTCAATCTTGTCAGCAGCTATCGGAAAACACCGAGAACTCTTGCGTCGTTGCAGACAGCGAGATGGTACAGACGCGGAGGTTAGAGCAAGCGGTCAGGATCTGCGCAGACTGTGCCGGGATACAAAAGACAAGTGGTGGTCGGAGAAAGCCCGTCAAATGCAGTGGCTCTCAGATACCAATCAGCTCGGGTAGTTCTATTGTGAGATCCGAAAACTAATCGGCCCTACTTACCATGCTAAGGTTCCGCTTAAATCTGTGGACGGTGAGCGCCTCCTGACAAGCAAGGAGGACGTGTTGAGTAGATGGGCTGAGCATTTCAATCACCTATTAAATGTAGACCATGCTGTGGATTTACAATACATCGGATCTATATCTGAGCTCCCGATCGATCATGAGCTGGATAAACCACTGACGTTGGGTGAGGTTGTAACGGCCATCAAGCAACAACAGAACAATCGAGCGGTTGGCAGTGATTTTATTCCAGGCGAGCTACTTAAATATGGCGGCGAGGAATTGCACGCTCTTGTGTGGAGGCTTTTTGTTCGTATGTGGGACGAAGAACAAGTGCCAGCTGAGTTTAAAGTGTCCCGTATCAGCGCTTTATATAAGAATAAGGGTGATCGTTCCAATTGCAATTCCTACAGAGGTATCTCGCTTCTATCTGCCCCTGGAAAAGTCTTTGCCCGCGTAATCCTTAACCGCCTAAAGCCTCTGTCCGAGAGGATTCTTCCGGAAACCCAGTTTGGCTTCCGGCCTGACCGAGGCACTTGTGAAGCTATATTTTCGATACGTCAACTTCAGGAAAAGAGTCGAGAACAAGGTCGACATTTATACATGTGCTTCGTTGACCTTGAGAAGGCGTTTGACAGCGTGCCTCGAGAAGCTCTGTGGATGGTATTGGAGAAACTGGGATGTACGGCAAAATTTGTTAGGCTTGTGAGACTTCTGCATGATGATATGAGGTGTTGTGTTGCAGTCGACAGCGAGCAGTCAAGCATCTTTCCCGTCACCTGTGGGGTGAAGCAAGGGTGTGTCCTTGCACCAACACTATTTGCATTGTACTTCTCTGTCGTAGTCCGCGAAGTAACACAAGCAGTCCCTGAAGGAGTTCGAATTCGTTTTCGGACAGATGGCGAGTTATTTAATTTGGGCAGACTCCGGGCCCGAACCAAAGTGTCGTACGTTTTAGTTACGGAAATCATGTATGCGGATGATTTGTGTTTCGTAACAGATTCCCCAGACAGCCTGCAGCAGCTCATGTCCGTTTTCACCGAGTCTTGTCAAAAGTTTGGCTTGAAGATCAATGCTAAGAAGACGGAAGTGGTGTCTTTAGACGTTCTTGGCCACGAACACATTGTAATTAAAGTCGGTGAGGATCTCTTGAAGCAGGTTGACAAGTTTCGATATCTGGGGAGCACTATTACATCTAAGTGTGATCTCGATGCGGAGATCAATAGCAGGATCAGCGCCGCTGCCTCAGCATTTGGTAAGCTGAATTTCAAGGTCTTTTGCTCCCACGATCTGCAGCTAAGAACTAAGATCTCCGTATACATGGCAATAGTCCTGCCCAACCTTCTATACTCCGCTGAGACGTGGTGCTTGTATCGTCATCATATTCACGCACTCGACCGATTCCATCTTAAGTGCTTGCGCAAGATTTTGAACATACGATGGTCAGATCATGTGCGGAATACTGAAGTGCTGCGACGAGCCAATGTGAGTGGCATCGAGGCATATGTTATGCGGCGACAACTTCGGTGGTGCGGTCATGTGTCACGAATGGCGGAGGAGCGAGTGGCAAAGCGCATCTTCTTTTCAGAACTCCAGTACGGTAAGCGAAAACGTGGTGGCCAGTATCTGAGGTATAAAGATGTTCTGAAAAGACATTTAAAAAGATGCAACATTAAACCTTCGCAGTGGGAGGAGTTGGCAGGTCGGCGGTCAGAGTAGCGAAAACTTGTTCACAATAGTGTGAACGAGTTTGAAATGGCGCGAAAGGCCGATCTTGATCGGAAAAGGGACGAACTTAAGTCCCGCCCACCTGCAGCCATCCCTTACAATTATACAAACGGTGTGCTAACGTGCGCTCAATGCGGGCGTACGTTTACAGCTAAAATAGGCTTTGCGAGCCATTGGAGAGCACACTTACGAGCTATACCATCTAGCTCCTCCATTTAAAACAAGTCCCTGAAAGCTGTCGCTGTAGCCGAATACGGCTGTGAGGCTATATATATATATATATATATCCTTAAAGTCCACTTGCGTAAAGCTGGCAAAAAAAAAACTTACTCAATTTAATTTTGGCAGGAAGTTTTATCATTTTTTAATTATTATTAATTATTTTATTAATGTCAGAATTTCTACCAACCGTAGCCCTCTAACATGGTTTTACATAATACAATATATCGAGAAGCTTATTTCAGTTATGTGTATTGGGTTTTCATGACATTCCCTATCACTATTTCACGCATTATAATTATTTTTAACCCCCGGAGAAAACGGGGGTTATAAATTTAACGGGCGTATTTGTATGTCTGTGCATCAGTAAGCCTGTTAAAACTGTTTATTACTGGTTTAAACTCTGACATTAGGGTTTTCAACTACCATACGATAAAGAAGAAGTATAACTGTGTTATCATAGCTCCCAGATGATGGTTATTAAAAAATCGCTATCGCTTCATCTTATCCCTTAAAAATCAGAAAAAAGTCTCCACGAAAGGGTTGAGTAATCCACGGCGTGTGTGTTTTATTTGATCGCATGTCACACAGCTTATGGCTTATGTTTTACAAATATCGCCGTTAGCAACTGAGGGTTACTTCTATGTAATAGATGTGGATCTATACGTCAGGGTTTGAGGGTTGAAAAATTGAGTGTAGGAGGTAATTTTCCGTTGTTAGGATTCCGTACCCAAAAGGTAAAAACGGGACCCTATTATTAAGACTCTGCTGTCCGTCCGTCTGTCCGTCTGTCACCAGGCTGTATCTCATGAACCGTGATAGATATACAGTTGAAATTTTCACAGATGATGGTATTTCTGTTGCCGCTATAACAACAAATACTAAAAATATACTAAAATAAATATTTCACACAATATCTCCCTTAAACAAACAATTTTCTTATGTTTAATAATAATTTTATTTAATTTAATATTTTTTCTTTAATAAGAAAAATGTTACTTACAAAAAAAAAATTAAGATTACGAAAAACAGATTTTACAAATTACTTATTCGCTACTCTTTTGAATCGCGGGTTCCAATCTCGGTTGTAATCGATTTTTTCTTTTTATTTTTTCCGGCGTTTGGCACCTCGCCAGATACCAAGTTCTACGCCTAATAATAATCTAATATCGATACCTAACATTCCTATAAAGTTTCACTCACTCATTTTAATTTAACCCTATACAATATCCAATCGTTAATAGACCATTACAATATTCTATACTACAAATTATCCTAGCATATTTCACTCTGTTAAAAGCAATGAACTAGTAATCCACTCAATATTAATTGTACCCACAAATTTTGTGCAAGGTCTGAACTTGACTGACCAAAATTGCTAAGGTCCAGACGGTGTAAGATTTATGACCAATAAGATGGGTGTCTGGATTACACTTAGACTTAAGTTAGACTTAAGTAAGAGGCAATAAAAGTAATTGCTTAACTAGTAATAAGCCTGGTGTATATTTCTTCGGATTTTCACATTTGGATTTTGTACAAGAAAGACTATTGAATACAATTGCAACTGAAAAGATTTAAAACAATATTTAAGTTAGTTATAATTATTTAATAAGAAAATTTAAAAAAGCAACTGATACGGATGGGATTAGGGGCAGTTGTTTTTTCAAATATTCTTATTAAATAATTATATTTAATAAGCTATTATGTGCAACATGTAAAAAAATTCACAAAAAAATATATTTAAGTTAGTTATAAGTTAACAGGGTTGCAAATTTCTATTGTAGCTTATAATTATGTTATTTTAGTATTACTTAATCTCCTTTTTTAGGTTTCCGTACTCCAAGGGCAAAGTGGGACCCTATTACGCTTAGCAATAGAGTCCCGTTTTCTATGCATCTCTCTCTCTCGCATCTCCGTTGTCCGTCCGCCTGTTCGTCTGTCACCAGGCTGATGAACCATGATAGCTAGACAGTTGTAAGTGCTTATCTAAAAAAAAAAAGAATAATCTTAGGTCACTTAAAATTGATTTTCCATAACGCTAATACCTACTCGTTAGAATTACTTCGCATCGAATGACAATATTTTTTTTTCAATTCTACCATTCTACGCAACAAATCAACCCTTAGTTTAAAAGTAAAGGAGTTTATCAAGTTGTTTCTAAGTATCATAACTGGGATAAAACAAAGGAGTACGAATCACTGCTGTAGGAATGAAGGGTTGGTCTAATTGGTCACGCGTTACCTCTCGTTGTAAGAGGAGGGTTAGATTTTATACGTGGTTAGTGGTATGCTTGTAATGTATTGGTATATTTTTCAATTTATTTTTACAAGTTTTTGTTTAACTTGCAATGTATCAATGTATGTATGAATATAATTATTAAGTTCGGATCAAATCTAGCAACTGAATTTTAAAACAAACTTAAAATTTTCATACACGTTCAGTTTGAATGACTATACACTAAAATGATGTAAATAATAATATATATTATTATTAAAAATAACAACTGATACGGATGGGATTCGAACCTACGGTCTTCAACGTACCATGTCGACGCTCTGACCGCTAAGCCACCGCCCACCGCATCCCACCAGCCTATACCGAATCAGTTATAATTTCAAAACCTCTTTCTATGCCTATGGCGTGTGGTAATATCTATTGAAACACATTACGTATCCGACTCAGTGTTCCAAACTTTGCAGTTTAAGTTTTGCAGTATTTTTATTCAAATTTTCTGATTAAATAATTATATCTGCCAAGAAACTTCATAGATCAAGTAACCTGCATGATCTTTGACCCCTCTTACAAAACAACATTCAAGCATACATCTTTGTGTTCTTATAAACTTAATATTCATTGCAAGTTCTGTTCAATATCATCCCACATGTCTGAAGTAGGAGTCAATAGAAAGTCAACCAAAGTCACGTCTTGATTTGTCATGGGGGTCTAAAGAGTCCTCTACTGCTACTCATAGCCCCAATAATTTGAAGGATTTGGTGGAAGGTTTATTTATTTATTTATTTATTTGGGACAATAAACAGTTACATGCTAAGGATTATACAAAAAAAGTAGCTAAACTAGATTAACAAACATGTAACCCACACCATTATCCACAGGTTATCAAAAGAATTCAAAGAAAAACGAATGAACAATATAAAGGTTAAATGGAAAATAATAAGAATAAAAAAAAGATTAAACAAATGCGCTACTGTCAGTTAACAATTTTATGGCACTGCGTTTAAATTGATTGATGTTTAAGGAAAATATATCTAGGCTTATAAAATGCTTGTTGAATGTCTCGACAAGATGACGAAGGGGTGCCCGTATCCCGGCATTACTTCTGCACGTGTCTGTGTGAAAAAGCCGAGGTACGCGCACTCCCCGCCGCACAACAGTTCTGGGCACTATGTAACACAGCTTATTTGTTAACTGAGTACAGTCAAATCTGTTATTACATATGCCGTGTAACATTAAAGCCTCCAACAACAGTCGCCGAGACTCCAAACTCAGAACTCTATACCGCTTCAGTAATTGCTCATAAGGGACTTTGGATTGATGGCATTTATAATTCATCGAGCGAAGAAACTTTTTCTGTACCATTTCGAGTCTAGATTTGTACTTGTCGTAGAATGGGTTCCAGATCGGAATTGCATACTCTAACTGGGAGCGTATCAAAGTTTTATATAGCAATAGAAAGGTAGAGGGCCGCACAAAGTCACGAGAAGATCTCATAACGAAACCAAACATCTGAAAGGTTTTATTAACTACATTATCTACATGTAAATCAAGATGTAAACAGGAATCCAAGGTTACCCCCAAATCACGAACTGAGTTCACCTTGTTTAACTTAGTATTATTTATTGAGTAAACAAAGTTAATTTTTTTCCTTTTCTTTGTAAATGAGATGGTGTGACATTTAGGAAGACTAAGAAAGAGTTTATTGTTAATACAATACGTATGGAGTCTATTTAGATCATCTTGAAGGCGTAAACAATCATCTAAATTTGTACAGGAAGTGTACATTTTGATATCATCTGCATACATTAAAAATTGTGAATTAGTAAAACATTGGTTTATATCATTAATAAATATTATAAAAAGAAGGGGTCCTAATATAGATCCTTGGGGAACACCAGATTCAACAACTATAGAGTCAGATTCATACCCATTCACAACAACCTTTTGAGTCCTATTGAAAATATAAGAAACAAACCAACGAAGTAAGTTGCCACGTATTCCATTAAAGGCAATTTTCTCCATAAGTATAGTGTGATCCACCTTATCGAAGGCCTTCTGAAAATCAGTGTACACGGCATCTACCTGGACCCGTTGTTCCATACGTTCAAAAAGATAGTTCGTAAATACCATAAGGTTTGTAGTAGTAGAGCGACGTTTGACAAAACCATGTTGTTCAGGTATTATGAGCCCGCGAATTTGAGGATATAATGCACCGTGCACAAGACTCTCAAAAACCTTCGATAACGTGGAAAGGATAGAGATGGGTCGATAATTTTCTACATTGCTCTTATCCCCACTTTTGTAAACAGGAGTAATAAATGCCTGTTTCCAGATATTCGGAAAAGTTCCCTCAAGTAGACACTTATTGAAAATTATATGTAACGCCGTACTTATGGTGTCACTTGTTTTTATAAATAGTAGAGGGGGTAAACCGTCTGGCCCAGCTCCCTTCGAGTGATCCAATGATGAAAGCGCTTTGGATATAGCCGTTTTAGATAAATAAATATCAGATATGCAACTTGAGTTATCAGCATAATTATTACCAGGCTGCCATTCATTAGGGTTAAAAGTTGACGACTCATAAACAGAACGAAAGAATGATGAGAACAAGTTACATATATCTGGGGCATTATCGCAAGTGATATTTTTAAAATACATATTAGCGGGAAGGTTCCCTTTATTTTTTTTTGCCGCAACATAGGTCCAGAAGTGTTTAATATTTTTAGGTATACTATCCTCGACCGAGTTTATGTAATTCCGATAACATGCAGTGGACTCACGATGGAACAAGTTGCGGTTACTGGAAAACTTAAAATAATCATAGTGATTGCTATATTTTTTCCAACGAATCCACGCTCTTTCTTTTGTTTTAAAAACTCTTATAAGTGAGGGGGAAAACCAAACAGGAAAGTTAGAATTTTTAGGACGAGTTAAAGGTACATGCGATCTAATTATACTATATAATATTTCATAAAATATGTGCACGGCCTGTTCCGAAGACAAATGAGAGAGTTCCTTTCCCCAATCAATTCCAGCTAGCTCATCATTTATGTTGTCATAATTCGCTTTATAAAAATTGTGTCTAATAACTGAACGATATTTCAAAGGAGTGAACTGCATGTCCAAACTGGTTAATATGGAATACGGGGGATGATGACAGACAGGATTAAGGAGAGTATTACAATACACTGTCTGACAGTCTATATTAGAAATGAATAGGTCTAAGATTCGACCAAGTTGATTTTTTAGAGTATTAAATTGCAAACCATTAATTACACTTATAAAATTTAATAAAATTCGATCAGTTAGGTTAGAGGCTTTTCCAGTAACATGGTTACCCTGGACCGACCAGTCAATATCAGGGCGATTAAAATCTCCTACGACGAAAAAGGTGTCACATGAGGGGTCATTAGCGAAGCCTTGTAACAAGTTTAGGTAATGTGTATATATTTCTTCGCGTGTACCCGGTGGTATATATACAGCACTAATGATATGATGTGTACTATGTTGAGATGGCACTTGGACCACAACTTGTTCGATTTCACTTTGAAGAAGTTGTGATACGATTTTAGTAGGTCTTAGCTCTCGAAGCACAGCAACCAAGACACCACCACCCTCAGATTTTTTGGTAGCCAGACGATCACGATCGCATCTAAAGACTATGTAGCGGTCGTCAATAAATTCATTGTCTTGGATACTAGGAATAAGCCAAGTTTCCGTTAATATAATAACATCATAAGAACATGACATTATATTCATGTAGAGTGTATGTAACTTTGTACGAATCCCTCCACAATTCTGATAATAAATCATAATATTATTAGCAGCCATCGGTTAGTACACAACAACAAATAAGTCTAGCATAAGATTTAGCGGTAAACGATATTAAAATAATAGCTCTGAGTTCGAAGTACATGGCAATAAAATTACAGCTCACATAATTCTCTGGGTACACTCTCCCCATTAAACATACAAACCTTAGTTCTATAGCAAAATTATGTAATATTCTTAACGAGATTCTGTGACACGACATAATGTACAGAAAATTATTAGGCAAGTGCTTAATATACAGTGTAGTTGAACGCAAACGCACTTTAACAGAAAAAGATAAACATAACATGATGATTAGGCACAAAGGAACATGTAATCCTGCACTCGAAACAAACAAAACTGTAACTAAATATACAGATAAATAGGACAACAATATAAGTATACAAAATACATTAATATATTTATCCATATTACAATGTCTTTTCAGTGGCAACTTTCTGATTAGCAGCCAATTTTTTGAGGTCTTCTTCGGAACGTATCGCAACTGCTGAAATCCCCTCTCTCTCACGCACAAGTACTGTGGCGTTCCTGACCCAAACATACTTAAATCCAGACTTGCTGGCAATACTTCTGGTCTCACGAAATAAAGTCTTATTTTTTAGGGTTAAATGTTCGTTCAAGTAAATTGGCACCGGAGCGCCTGAAATTCCTAGTTGGTCCGACTTGAGACTCTTTGTATTCCGGTAGGCGCCTAGTAAGTTGTCACGAGTAATACGAGAATTAAATTTTACAATTATATTTTTGGGCTTATTATTGTTCTGCTGTGCATGAGGAACCCTGTGAATTGATACAATGTCGCTAACAGGTACTGGCATATTGATAGCATTACCTATGGACTCCATTATGGTAAGCAGATTCTCGGTGCGTTTTTCAGGCAAGTTACAAATTTCTATATTACATTGGCGCGCCTGCTGCTCCATTGAGTCAATTTTAGCCTCCAGAGTAGCAACTGTCTTGTCATAACAGCCACTAGCCATACTATTTAAACGTTTGGCGTGCTCACCGTGCCCTTTTTCTAAAACATCTAAGCGGTTTCTAATGTCATCAAAACTAGCGCTGAAGAATTGAATTGCTTTTTCTATCTCTTGGTTCGATTTTTGGATAGCGCTGTTCTGGCGTTTTAATTCAGAGACCTCTGACATCAACTTATTAAGAGTGGTATCCTGATCGGCCTTCCAAGACAGCAACATGGTTTTTAATTCTTCAAACCTATCCTGCTCAAAGCTATCATCTCCACGAAGTCGCTTATGACTCGGCCTAGTTGTAACGTTAACGGATTCCAAGACGCCACGTTCCATCCCAGCTACAGGAGAAAGATTCGGCTCAAAAGTATAAGCGAAGCGATGTCATATAGCAAGTCCTAGATACTAAGGTTGAGTTGACGCCATTTTGCAAGTGCACAACTGTCAAACTTCATCTGCAAGAGAGAGGGGAAAAATCGAAGTTAGTCGAAGCTCGCGCTAAGTAATGTTTGTTTATCGCGACCAATACCTGTTGAATGAATTACATTTAAGACATTTTTTAACTAACGCATCTCATACATGGTGTCGCTTTAAAGACCTGTCAAATTTTAAGAGTTAATTAGTTATGGGCGTATTATAATTTAATTTTTAACTTACTCCGTGCATTGGACAGCACATAAAGCCGCTGGCCCTGCGCCTGATCTCTCTCCGGTCGTGTCGAATTGCCGTCCAATCGCATCATGACAGAAAGCGAATAGAGAGTGCTCCTGTGTTTGCGGGCACACTTGTGCACTATAATATCTCTTGCGCACTTGGCTGCGCAGTTGGCCCCTGTGATAGAAATTCAGTCAGAAAGATATTATTATCTTCATTGTGAGAACGAGATAGGCGTCTTAAACCGCTCTAGTTTATAAGTTACGCCACACACATCAAAGATCGCTGTTTCGTCGGGGTCTCCGTTTGCGACGCTAGCAGGCTTTAACACTGATTAGTAAGCCACCACGGATTCCCTACAATCCCCTTTTATATGTTTTCTATAGGAAAATTTTGATTGGTTCCTATCTGAAGTTTATTGTAAGGTTTTATTTTTATTTGGAAAGTTGGTGATGTTTTTCTTTGAATTATAGTAGCTCGGATTTCAGATCAGACTTATAGAATACACACACGAAACTTAAAAAGATTGATAAATAATCTTAGCGAACGTATAAATATATTTTTTAATCATTCGATGATGTTGCCTGATTAATCCAAATAACAGTCAGTTATAATCCAAATCGTCTTTTACTTGACACATCCCAATCGAAATCTCAATACATACCCTGCCAGGATTCGAACCTGATATCTTCTGATCCGCAGTCAGATGCGTTATCCGTTGCGCAATCAGATGTTAATCTAGCTATTGTAAGTGATGGTATCAGGAAAGCGATATTTAAGTCTATTAAACAGTAAGTGACATTTATGTGTTAATAATAGTATAGACAATTTAGTATCCTCAACAGAAATTACTTAATTTCTTAATCCAAGTCCAAATTCAATTCAATTCCAGCCAAAATTTAGTCGCCCTTCCAAAGTTGCGCACCTAAAAATATTTAGTACCTTCCAAACTTTACCCTTAACTTCAGACTTCAGGAGGGTTATAACAAAAGGTTTAAACTATTAACCTTGCTAACTGGGCTGCGTATGTACTTGTACGAAGTAAATCTTACACGGAACAAGTCTGAAGAAAGTTGCTTTATACAAACTGGGAACAGCGGTATTAAATTTCAATCACAACACAATATGGTGACCTAGTTCTGGTTCCGACTTTATCCTTGAAGCTGGCAGTAGATGTGCGATTAGTCGTGACATCTGTGTAAATTAGTGAAGTTTAACTAACGTATGTACGTTATTGTCGTTGCGGACCCGCTTTCTAAGGATTTGGGTTCGAACCTGGCATGTACCAATGTGACTTTTTCTATGTTCTACACAGCGTGTATCAGTCCACTGCTGGACATACGCCTATTCTCATACTCATCACTTATTTTGTGCGCTCATTAGATGGTGTTTGCCCTTAATCGCCACGCAGGACAAGCGGGTTGACGATCGCAGTAGCAGATGGTTGCTATTAAACAGTAGGATGCTGCTGCCCATCCTCCAGATTTTTCCCTTAGTCGCTTCTTACGACACCCACGGGATGAATAGAGGTGGTTCTATTCTTAGGCCGGAAACCACCATTGGAAGTTCGTAACACTAATAATATAAGGTGTAATTGAATTAATTAAATACCTGAATAGACTTGAACTTATCACTATAGACAAATTTTATTATGGGATCAACCTTGATGGAAAGTCGTAGTCAGTCTCCCCGTGAACATGAGCAGTGTAACCTGATCGAAACGTTTGGAAAATAAAATAATAAGGTCTTCATCTGCCTAGCTTTTTCCCAACTATGTTGGGGTCGGCTTCCAGTCTTACCCGATGGCAGCTAAATACCAGTGTTTTACATGGAGCGACTGCCTATCAGACCTCCACAACCCAAATACTGGGTTACACGATACCCCTTGGTAAGACTGATTGTCAGACTTTCGGGCTTCTGACTACCCGTTACAACTGTCAAAGATCTACAATTGACAGCCGGGGCCAACAGCTTAACGTGTTATCCGAGGCACAGAGAGTGATAATTCATTTATAATACTTACCTAACTTACGAAAAGTCAGAGGTGCGCGCCTTGGGGTTCGAACCCGAGACCTCTGACTTGCCAGTCAAACGGTCATACCGTTAGGTTATCACGACTTTTTTAAATTTTTTTACCAGTTTTAATAATCATGAGACGCGAAAGTTTAAAAGTAAATTAAACTAATTTCAATAAAATTAATCTATTAATCAACTCAGTCTACTGGACGTAGGTCTTCTTCTTATCGTTTCGATAGCAAACAATTTAATTTTGACGTAGGTTCCTCTTAGTTTCTCAAGTTCTTCATCTTTCAGATATCAGTTTCACTTAGCTGATCTCTATTCGCTTGCTGTTTAGCTATCTCTGCTCTCTAGCTCTGCTCCAATGAGCATCGGTCCTACTAATGTCAATAATAGAGCACAACACCGTAGTGCAATTAAAATAAAAAGTCGATGCACTATTTTCGTCGCTCTGTGAATAGCCAGCTCCAGCTTCCCATTCTGTTCACTAGAATAGGTAATAAACTTCGATATTAGTTTTAGAGTGGCGCTCAAAAGTGTCAAGTTAGTTGGTACATGTTATTGTGGGCCTGACAGTGAACGGCGGGACTGACTTGTCAGCTGCTAATGGAACTAATAAGCCGATTTAGGTAGGGCTTGTTTTATTTTCGTGACCAATTTTAATATTGCAAAGTTTTTACTATTTTAGTGAGCTAGTGTAGTGACTAATGCTCGATCCTTCTTTGTATGCCTTGGTCCTGCTGTGGGATAGTTATTGGCTGGTTTATTATTTAACATAACATAGTAATAGTAGGTAGAGTAGGCAGACGTGTATAGGTACAATACACCCACGTTTCGCCGGCTATACTGTAAGTCCCATGTAATATGGGATGAGCCTATTGCCATGCACAATTTCAGACTCCTTGCTGCTACTGAGAATTTCTTAATGGAAAAACCCAATAACACTTTGCTCGAGCCAGTGATCGAATCCAGAACCTGGTGCTAAGCAGTCGCGCTTGCTACCAATTGACCAACGATGCAGTCAACGATGTTTATTATTAATTTATAATTATTGAATATTTTTATATTTGGGAACTTCTGATAGTGCTTCTCCATTACCGCACTCTTCACGGTTCTGCGTTAGACAGAAGGGTTCTCCTACATTGAAAATTCCTCTTAATTTGTGGCTGTTCCTAAGCCAGGACTTGGTTTTATTTCCAACGCGCCTTTTCCTTTCAATTTTGACCATGATGATATTTCGTGAAAATGTAAAAATTAAATCTCTAAATAATTTTTAACCCAAGAAAAAATTGTCTTTCTATGCATAATATATCGAGAACTAACCCCCAATTAGTATAATCACTCTCACCCTAAATATTTAGGGCTGTACAAAATAATGGACTGGCCCCAATAATTTGTATCGGTATTTAATACCCCTTGAGCGTATCACAATACAAATTATTAACCACAATACCCTCATAAAACCCTTTGGCTGTTAATTGGGATTGGTTGGAAAATTGTTTATGATTTAAGAAACCCGGTGGGATGAACTTGGTTCGACAGTGAAGATGATTTTTCTTATATAAATATTTAATTAGAAATTTGAAAAAACAACTGATACGGATGGGATTCGAACCCACGATCTTCGGCGTTCCGTGCCGACGCTCTAACCGCTGAGCCACCGTATCCCATCAGAATCAGTCGAAATTTCAAATCTCTTTATACGCCTAGGGCGTATCCGTATCAGTTGTTTTTTCAAATTTTTTGTTAAATATTTATATTTAATAAGCTAACATGTGCTAAAACATGTAAAAATTTCACAAAAATATGATTTTTCTTCTTAATCGTATGATTGATGAACTACCACCAGAGTTTAAACCACCAGTCGGCCTCTGATATGACTATTTATTAATACTTATTAATACACTTATTAATACACACCGTTGAATAATCTCTCAACTAAGAAAGGAAACTAGCTTCCTCATAATGTTTTCCTTCACCGCTTTAGCGAGTGATAATTAATTTCTAAAACGCACAATAAGTTCATATTCAATGTCAATCCTTCAATCCTTTCATCAAACATTTCAATTTAATGGCAAAAAAATTAGTCAGAGAAACCACAGAGAAATAACTTGTAATTTTAGTTGTAGTATGTGAAGTGCGCTAGTGGCGCCCTCAATTTTTACAGACTCTTTTTTGCTTACCTGGGAATCTATTCCAAACCTCACTACGATCATTTTAT
This sequence comes from Protodeltote pygarga, assembly GCA_936450705.2. Lineage (NCBI taxonomy): Eukaryota > Metazoa > Arthropoda > Insecta > Lepidoptera > Noctuidae > Protodeltote > Protodeltote pygarga. The sequence goes on from OW388274.2 coordinate 4,263,908, forward strand.
TGGTAGAGGGTACATAAAATCACTTCTAGCAACACGCACTAGGATAGGGCTCCTCTCTTTCGGTGTTCCTCTTACTTCGATCAGTAAATAAAAACTTTTTCGAATACAGTGGGATAGTATAGACCTGTCTAGGTGCGGTGAGGCTTCAGGTTTTCATGTAAATATTCCAGTATAGTGTTTATGTAAGTTACGAGAGTTTGTATGGCGTATACTTTCGGGCCTGCTTCAAAGATATTCACGATATCTAAGTCATATCAATGTCACAGAATACATACAAAATTAGAAGGCGCAATCACAGTCATGCATAATTAATTAATATTGTAGACACAATTACAGTCATGTTATCCACTGATTTGTACCTTGACTGGATAGGACTGGTTCTTGGCATATTTTTTTTTTATGAGCCAGAGCAATTTGTAATTTGGTGGTGAATAAGGATTATGATATAAACTTTGACAGTTTTAAATAGAGGCTTTTTATTTTTAACCAACTTTAAAAAAAGAGAAGGTATGTTTTTTATATTAATTTATCAATAACATACAAACAGAATGAAATAGATAAAATTATTTAAATACAATGTAAGCCGAAAAATCAAATTTCACTGTTTGAGAACAATTTTTTTGATAAGGATTGTGTTTCTTTGTTTTTTATATAGTTCATAGGTCGGAGAGTTACATACTTTTATCTCACGAAAATTCGAACCGCGAAAAGACTAATTATGCAAATGCGGCTTCTGCTTTTCTCTGTATTCTAAGATCTATATGTGAGTAGTGTGCATAAAGATAGAACGTGCCTCGATAACTAATGCCTCAGTACTGCGGCTGAGGTGTGTTTTAATCAAAGAAATATATTTAAATTTCTGTGAGCTTTATTTGTTTCTATAGTTGAGAAATATTGCAGTGTTTATTACGTTTACCAATTGCTTTTGATATGGAGATGAAGATTAGTGATTAGTGAGTGCGAACCCCACATAACCGTACGTCACGGTTATGTGGGGTTCGCACTCACTAATCTTCCCTCTGCATGTTCCTCACACTCTATCGGACGGGGTCGGGTACTACTCGCGCGCCTCGAAGACCAGGGGCCCGATTCACGTAACGACAAAACGTCTTAATAGAGTGGCAGTGTAATGACAATGGCATTATTTTACGTCTTATGGTATTCCGCAAGTACTTTTTAAGGCCTAGTGACTTATATAGAACAATGGCAATAGCATGGTGTGAGAATGGACACTTTTGGTAAAATAGCGGAATTACCCCCCTGTTCAGGGCCCACTCAAATCAATCTCTCGAGGGGGCGATGTCCTGGCATAGTAAGTAATAAACAACAGCATTTGGAGCACGAATAGAGTAATAAAATTAAAACCGATCATACGAGTTTTAAACCACTATCAGGCGAAATATATACTCGTCCTATTCCTTCTCCCCATATTATAAACAAGTACCTAAGAATAAGATGGACGTAGACTACTGCGACCGTGAGATGAACCGTCAAACGCCGTTGACAGTCGAGAGACTTGACGGTCAGCCGAAACCCACCACTGTTTAGACGTAAATCGGTGATGGTTTTTGACCTTTGCCCCATCATACAGTAAAGCAATGGCATGGCACACCAGGAATCGCGGGTTCAAGTCCCGCCCGAGTCAGTTGTTTTTGCGAGTTTCTTATTAAACAATATTATTATCAAGTCTTAAATTATTTCGTGAAACTTTCCAGACTGCCTTGGGCAAAACATCTTTAACGAAACACAACACTATTATTTTAATAAAATACTAATACCAAACAAATATTTTTTTTGCGGCGCCATTTTTCGACATTACAGATAAAAAATATGGCTGATAAAAAAAATATTATTTTCATTTTTATAAACCGCCCGGAGGCGATATTTTAACTAAATTAATTTTTCAGACATAGTTTAGATGTAAAAGATGTTTGATATTAACTTTTTTATGGTGACATCGCCAATTTGAGGTTGTAAAGGTAATTAGATGGTTAACTTAAGTTATTATGTCATGAGGTTGAAAAGAATCTTTTTACCCGACTACAAAAAAAAGGAGGGTTATGATTTTAGCAGTCTATGTATGTATGTATGTATGTATGTTTGTATGTATGTAAGTTTGTTCATCTGTTCCCTCGTAGCTCCTAAACTATTTGTTGTAATTCAATAAATAAGGTGTCTATCGATGCGTCTTAATGGTCTGCGGGTTATAGGATATATGAAATTTCGTAAAATCAAATAAGGTGGATTTTAAAAATAAATTAGTCAGCTCGAAAAAAATAAAGTTAAGGTAAATTTATCGTGTTTGATATCAAATGGAAGGTCTTGATGAGCACATTCAGAATATGTATACATTATCTATATATTCTGGACCACTTCTTAGAATATCAGGCTTCTAACTACCCGTTACGACTATCATAAATATATGTGATTATAACACTGCATACAATGTGAAAACGTTATAACAATAAATATTTACTAATTAAATTAAAGTTTCTACACATCACTGCCTATTAAATTATGATTATATTTTAAAATAATGTTAATAAAATTGAGATTTCTTTTTCGTAACTAGATGGCGTTGGTTTGCGGTTTTGTGGAAGTAAGTAACATAGAGTTAAAAATACCTCCTCAAAAATCCCGGAATCGTAAACATAACAATTAAATCCCGGGATTTTATTAATATGGACTGGATTTTGACCTATAGTTTTTATTAGAATTAATTTTGTATGTAAAATAAAACTCATTAATTTAACAGTTTTAGTACCGAACTACTTAAGTATTACATTATCTGTTACCGATGTCTAAAAACATAATAAAGACTTTTTATTATAATAATTTAGTTCATATGTATTTAAAACGTTAAATTAATATTTTGGAGAATTTATTACATGTTTTAACACATGTTTGCTTATTAAATATAATAAATTATTTAATAAGAAATTTGAAAAACAACTGATACGGAAGGGATTCGAACCCACGATCTCCGACGTACCGTGCCGACGCTCTAACCGTTGAGCCACCGTATCCCATCAAAATCAGTCGAAATTTCAAATCTCTTTCTACGCCTAGGGCGTGTGGTAATATCTATCGGTGCCTTCTAAAAACTGCAAAGTTTAGAACACTGAGTCGGATAATTAATGTATTCCGTTCGATATTACCACACGCCTAAGGCGTAGTAAGAGATTTGAAATTTCGACTGATTCTGATGGGATACGGTAGCTTAGCGGTTAGAGCGTCGGCACGGTACACCGGAGATCGTGGATTCGAATCCCATCCGTATCAGTTGTTTTTTCAAATTTCTTATTAAATAATTATACGTAAAATTAATTTCTTATTTCCCGGGAATTAATTGTAATGTTTATGATTTCGGGATTTTAGAGCAGGTATTATCAACTCCATGTTACTTACTTCCTCGAACTTTAGGTAAATGTACTCTATCTATGATGATATCCCACAAAAAAGGTTTCATGTGTACTTATACAGCTTGGCAAAAAAGAGTCTGAGGCGGTGACAGCTGGAACTAAAAATAAAAATCTTAAATAACTACGTTTGTGAGTACTAAAATAACATAAAAATGATTCATTTGATTATAATTAATGACAAAAAACTCGTCATAGAAATATGTAAGCACTTAATAACTTGTAATTTGAATTGTAGTGTGAAAAGTGCGACAGCGGCGCCCCCAATTTTTCCAGACTCTTTTTTGCCAAGCTGTACTTCTTACTACTTTTCATGTATACTTCTAAGAAATATATGAGGCCATGTTTTAATAGATCGAAGTCGCGGACGACACCTTTGAAATAAATTTAATTTAAAAAATACATGACATTGACTAAAGGTTTGAACCGAAGTTGACAGTTAAAGAAATCTACCTATTTAAGAACTACCACATTCTAAAAAATTGTGATTAAAATGAATTTTATTGATTTCTTTACCACTAAAAATCATTGAAAAAAAATATAGTATAAAAACTAAAACCCGACTACTTAAAATCTAAAAACAAGCTTCTTAGATTTGAAATAAAATTCTGTAGTCGGAGGCCTTAATGTATTATAGGTAAATAGGTACTAGATAATCTTCCAAGGGTAAATACTTTGTAATTTGGTGGCCTCCGACTACAGAATTTTATTTAAAATCTAAGAAGCTTGTTTTTAGATTTTAAGTAGTCGGGTTTTAGTTTTTATACTATATTTTTTTTTTTTTTTTAAGAAAAAAATTGAAGTCTTGTAAAGCATAAGTTTTATATTATTAAAATTAATTTATAACATTAAAATCTTCTAGCTGACTTGATTCCACTATTAATATAAAAAAAGGCTTGATATAATTAACCACAAATTTGATGGTAAGCGATGTTGTGGTCTGCGATGGATTATCTGCCTTTATAGCAGATAGGACAAAATTTCGGGTTTGAAGAAATTTTACAGTAGTGTTGCTACATAATTATAAATTTTTGACATTGAAAAAGTAAATGATTCTTTTGACTTTACCCGAAAAGCCTTGCTTAGCCTACCTGAATCGTTGGTCCAGCAATTGCAAGCAATGGACAACCGTGGATGTAGTTATCAGATTTTTAAATACAAAAGGAAATCAGTTGTTTTTCTATGCCCACGCGAAAGTCAAAGGTTTGAACCAATTTCAAAAAAGGAGGTTATCAATTCCACTGTATTTTTTTTATTATCTTGCACTGTTTGTAGTTTCAAATAGATTTTTGTAAATGTTCAAAACAAATTATTATTACCCTACGTCACAGACCATAACCAATTTCCACAAATAACAAACAGAATGTAACATTTAAATATTTTAATTTCTACCGTCAAATCAACGCAAAATCCACACATAATTACATTTTAATTACTAATACGTTTAGTGAATGCAAATCACGTAACGAACTCGAATAATCACGTTAGAGTATGACGCAAGTAAGAAACGTCGAGATTGAAACAAAATATTACTCCTAAATTTTTAGGCCAATGCTCCCAAACATGTGTCAAGATAGAAGAGCGATGTAAAATGTAATCCTTGTACCTTCTATTTAAAAAAAACATATCCAGAAAACACTCACTTCGGTTGTCATTGGATATTGGAGTTTTATCGATACATTTGGGTAGAATTATGTTCCACTGAACTGTGGTCTAGACTTAATAAAAAAGGGAAGATATTGCCTATTAGGAACATAGGGCAGTAATAAAGATTCGCAATGTTGAAGTCGCAGTCAGACCATAGTGATTAGATAAACGAATTTTTCTTAATGCTCTTTTGAGTTACGTCATACTTATTCTGTAGTCTAGACTTCATAATATAAGATTATAATGGGAATATTACATTTTCTAATTAAGCAAGTTGTGAAAATTTCTACATATAAAGACACAGGTGTGAACCTGTTTTCAAGAGAGGTAGGCAGAAGGGTAAAGTACATCTACATTTCGTCAGATATTATTATGATATATTTAATTTGCAATATTGCTTTTTTAAAGCGAGTCGAATACTTTTAACCAAACATAATTGAAACAAAACTCCTTGCTGCTTCTGAAAAACTTTTGGAAAAACCAAAAAATCCTAGACGAATCCGAGCGCTAAGCAATCCGCTTGCAACCGCAAGACCAATAATATTATGGCAGTCAAAAAATATTATGGCTACATTATTCAATTGCTTCTTACTAGCATTATACTGTAACTCGATTGATTATATCGATAAACTACCAAACATTAACGATTTGTGTTATCTGAATTAGTGTTTTACGAATCATTTATATTAATTGATGCTACATTGAAACTTAACTTAATTGAAATTGTATTAGCACTGATAGTCTAGTGGTATGACCCCACATGTGTCCCTTCAAAGTTAGAGCTGAGATGACTGGCAAGTTAGTGGTCTCGGGTTCGAGCCCAAGGCGGGCACCTCTGACTTTTCGTAAGTTATGAGCGTTTTATAAATTAATTATCACTCTCCGTGCCTCGGATAGCGCGTTAAGCTGTTGGCCCCGGCTGTCAATTATAGATCTTTGACAGTCGTTACGGGTAGTCAGAAACTCGAAAGTCTGACAATTAGTCTTACCAAGGGGTATCGTGAAACCCAGTATCTGGGTTGTGGAGGTCTGAAGAGCAGTCGCTCCATGTAAAACACTGGTATTCAGCTGCTTTCGGTAAGACTGGAAGCCGACTTCAACATAGTTGGGAAAAAAGGCTAGGCAGATGATGAGTCTAATGGTATGACCGTCGACTGATAAGTCAGAGGTAGCGTGAAATTTTCACGAAAGTTTACTAAACATTTGAGGATCTCATTCGTATCACCGTAATTAAGACAGGAAGCCTATTTATCACAGCAACTTATAGATAAGATAACAGTATTCATAAGTTTTGGCCTTCCTGGTATGTTAACAATTACACAGTTACACTAATAAAGTGTTAAGAAATTGTTGGCTATCTAGGAAGAAAAAGAGCCTTTCAATAAAATACACCAAAGACTTGATCCGAAGAAGTTGAAATATAAGTTGAATTGTCTTTTTGAAGAAAACATAAACACGAACTTAATTTTAAAATTAAATAATATTCCCTAGAGGAACAAGGCAGAGGTATATGCAGTACACCCACGTGTGTGGCGGCTATGTCATAAGTCCCATGTAATAGGCGAGCCTATTACTATTAACCGAGCACAATTCCAGACTCAGAATGCGAATTTATTAATGGAAAAACCCAATAACACTTTTTCCGATAGGGAGATCGAATCCATCGATGACCTTCGATCGATGACCCAGCTGAATACCAGTTTTTCAACGGAGCGACTGGGATATTATATGTATTATAATTATTATAGCAGGGATGACGCGGAAAAAAACTAGTTCTACTAAAGCAAAAATACTAAATGGATTTTGATGAAACTTCACAGTTTTATTGTTTTTATAGACTCACGCCTGTATTCCCCAGAGGGGGTAGACAGAGATGTGCAGTACACACACGTTTCGCCGGCTATGTCATAAGTCCCATGTAATAGGCGAGCCTATTACTATTAACCGAGCACAATTCTAAACTTCGTGCTGCTACTGAGAATTTCCTAATAGAAAAACCCAATAATACTTCCCGACAGGGAAATCTCGAACCCATCGATGACTTTGTGCTAAACTCGCGCTTGCTAAACGAGGCAGTTTAATTTAAAGATTAAGTTAACATTTTAATTTAAAGTTAACATGAAAATTATTTAGGTAAAATCATTAATTACTACGGACGAGCTTAGTTTGTTCGATGTAATATGGAATGATGTAATAGGGAAATGTCTTTCATCTCTTACTATACGAGATGATTATAACATTTAACGATTTATGAGTTACTAAGTACTTGATACCCAATTATTTTGAACTGAGTCTCAAAAGGTTCGATTTCATGATTGGATTAAGGAATTAGATTACGATTAAAAGTTTTTAACTGGCATCCCACTGTAGCCTTGCCCGAGTAGTATGTTGATAGTATATATAATTTTGTTATTCTAATGTATAAACAATAAAAGTGTGAAGTTTAATCAAAATCCGTTTAGTAGTTTTTGCTTGAAAGAGTAAATAACATCCATTAAATTATTGTAGGACTATTTTTTTTTCCGCGTCATCCCTGCTATAATATAATATATATAATTATATATCTCAGTCGCTCTGTAGAAAAACTGGTATTCAGCTGCATCTGGTTTGATAGAAGCCGACCCCGACAAAGTTTGAGAATAATAACGCTAGGAGAATGTTGATCCCTGCTATAGATTGAATCATTCCGAGATAAAAAGTCAATGTTAACATTGCCATCCAGCTTCGCAATGCTGCCAGCCAGGGTTTGTACCCAGAAGGCTAGCAGCATTGCAGCATTCCAGCAGACGACAGTGATGGGGAGGAATACTTTGACACATCGTGACTTTTGTATATGATATAATTTTTCTATAAAGTTTAGAACCTAAGTAAGATTAGAATATAAATAATTATACTGATATATTAATTAGCTTTAGTAAAAGTAGGTAATTAATTTGTACATAATAAGTTTGAATACAACAAAATTGATGTACAAATTATCCCCATCTAAAATTGTAAGCGCCACTATAACTGCAATATACTTTCCTAATGCAAATGACGCTAGGAAAGGGGGAGGAAGGAAGAACTCCAGAGGAATGCGGAGTGGAAGGGAGTTACAGGAAGTTGTCGCTTCCCCCACTTCCTGTTGCAAGCTTTGCATCATGTGGGAAATGGTTTTTCCGTTAGTTTTTATTGGATGCTGTGATTTGCCGAGATAAAGGACGTGTTCTTGGTAAAATTAGTTATTTTGGTTGACAGTTGATATTTGTTTGACATGAATATCGTGATATAGGAAAAATATGGCATGGTAAGAAGAGGAATATTAGTGTTAATAACATCGTAGATGATTATAGGGCACTTATTATTTTCGTAATTGTAAGATTTAAGAATTAAATTGTGTTAAAAGATCCTTTTTTGTCATTCTAAGCTTTGGTTTTTTCATTATTGTACTAGAATTAGGTACATCAAACCCAAAGAAATGGCAAGATATCATGACTGATGATGATGATGACTCAACTGACGATGATGATGTTCTCCCAGACGTATAAGTCGACTGCGATACCCTGTTAGATATAAGACGAACTATATAAGCAGCTAACAGGAATACTATAATGGTAATAAAAATGGTTTTGTCAAGAGCGATACAATAAATTTATACAAAAAACGAAGAGAGTATGGAACTTAACTTACAAATGTCAGAAAAGTGTGTACCTTGGGTTTAAACTTCTGACCACTGACTTGCCAATTCATAACACTAGGCTGTCACTAAATTAACAGAATAATATCACTCTAAACCCGCGCCAATGAATCTGAATCTAGTCCACATAAATCTCGAATTACCCACCATTACGCCCAAACAACATTCCTACAATGGTACCTACATTATTGGCGCACAGCAACAGGATATAGGTATAAAACCATTTGTAAGCCAACTAAATATCTACTGAACAATTTTAGGCCCACAAATTAGTGGTACTACTCGCGCTGCGAAGGCTTAAGTGGGCTTACAGTTCAAATTTATTGATAAAAGGCTTTGCACGGTTGAAATGTGGAAATCTATAGCGATACAATTATTCAGTTGTTGGTTTCGGATTTTAACTCCGTGTACTAGGTTTAAAATTCAATCTATACTTATAAAACAGTACCGTGACTGACTGACTGACAGACAACGCACAGCCTAAACCGGTGGACCTAGAGACTTGAAAGTTTGAGACAATATTCTTTAAGTACCCTAGGGGTGCACTAAGGAAGGATTTTTGGAAATTCTACCCCTAAGTGGGTAAAAAAGGGGATGAGAGTTTGTATGAAAGTCCGTCGTTTTTAAAGTTATATGTACGAAACTTGGTATTCAGCTTTTCGGTTGTTAGATGAAAGACGAGCATAGTTTATTTTTTTTAAATCTACCATTGAGTGGATAAAAAACGGGGTTAAAGTTTGTATGGAAAATTCGTTATTTTTAAAGTTACAGGTATAAAAATAAGTATTAAGCTTATGCGCTAAAAATAAAAATGACGTGTATCAAAAATTTTGGATTTTTTTCCCCCTAAAGAGATATAAAAGGGGACTAAAGTTTGTAGTTATGAAAATCCGTCATTTAACTTGATAATTAGATTTTCGGTTAAAAAATAAGACGTGTTTCAGCTAGGGTGCTAGCTTAGGGTGGGAATAGAGGGGTAGGATAGGGGTAGGGTAGAGTAGGGTAGAAGTAGAGTAGGGTAGAGGTAGAGTAGGGTAGGGTAGGGGTAGCGTAGAGTAGGGTAGGGATAGAGTAGGGGTTGGGTAGGGTAGGGTAGAGAAGGGTAGGGTAGGGTAAAGTAGCGTAGGGTAGTGTAGGGTAGAAAAACGTAGAGGTAGAATAATCACGCGTACAAAGTCGCGCGGGGCATCTAGTATATCATAAAATAAACATACCACAAAATCAGATACCATTCTTCTTCTTAGCGTGTTAATGACATTAATTTAAATTGTGTCAGCTACGAGATTGGCGCCTTCAGTAGCGTCCATCAGTTCCTGTAATGAACAAACGACAGGGCATGCAGGGCACGATATTAAGTGCCCCATCGTTTGTGGGACAGCACCATATTTACACTCCAGGGTAGATTCATCTATAAATGAAATGCAAGAAGTCATAAAAGTTAAATTAACAAAAGTATTTCAAAGACATCATTTTGCAAATATCGTTTCACAGATAGTAATTTCATATTGTAGCATTTTTTTGATAGCATTTTGCATAAGGCATTCCTCTCATAGTATTTCCCAAATAACTACTTCAAACTTTTTAACAAATTTTTATTAACTCGTTCACATAACTGTTTGTTCTCGTTCGATACATCGTTCTAAATGTATAAGTCTAATTTCATGTATGCTAACAATGAGCCCTAACAATGTACCCCAAACATCATTCAATTTGCCAACCTTCTTTTAGAATTGATTTTTAACTAGAAACTAGAGAGACTAGAAACTTTCAACATAGCTCAGGGACGAGCTGTCGCTTTCTTTTTTCTTAGAAAAATTATGTCATAAGAAGCAAAGGGATTCTTGGGAAGGGACCTTTGTTCTAAATTTAGATTTCAATAAACAGCTACGCGTAGACCCCTTGAACTAGATGACAATAAAATTATTAACTTCGCCTTCTTGTCTGACTATCAGTCTGTCTGTCTTTATTGTCTGACGTTTGGCACATAATTGTCCGTTTATGTCAGTTATAACGTCAGATTAAAAAAAAGCTTAACCATTGGTGTTTTGATGTCAGCTTAGTTTTTTGTTGAAAAGTTTTTATTTGAACAAATAGTTTGCAGGCTAACAATAAATTTAATTGGCCTAAATACACCTACATTTAGTTAGCGAGAGAGCCAAAAAATGTTTTCGTTTAAAAGTCTGGTTTGGAATAATTGGACTAAATGTTTGTGTGTGTTGAATTGAATGACTGATATTGCACTTGTTTCGAATCCAGCAAACATTATCGAATTTAAATTTATATCTAGTATGTAAGGAGTTAATGTTTTGTTAAAAAAGAGGAGTGTTTTCCTATAAAAATGGACCGATTTTGATTTAGTTCCTTTTTATTTAGAAGGTGACTTGATCGAGTGTTCTTAGCTAAAACAAGTAAGGTAAACATTCAAATCTAGAAATTAATACGAGATGTTCGTTTAGGAGTCGGTGCCAAGTCAAGTGATTTCATTAAGTCATCCTAAAGTAAGCCTTAACATTAGTTATGCCACCGACTCCAAAACAAATGTTTTCGTATTATTTCTAGCATTTTAGTGTTACTTATTCTAGGGATAGATGGAAAAAAGTAAACCAAATTATTATAGGTAAAAACTTGTCACCTTGACCTTGATGTAAACCTGTCTTCAGCCCGTGGACGACTTCAAGTCCAAAAAAATATTCCAGTTAACAGTCTTCAACAAGCGTATCGTCCACTGAGCGTAACACTTTCTTTTCTTTCTTCTAAAAAATACTTCTAGCACTATCTATGTACTTAAATTTGTTAACTGTAGGTTAAAACTTATTAATTATAGGTAAAAATTTATTACCTATAGATAGCAATCGTAATTACTCAGTCGTTAGTAATCATTAATTAACATAAATGAAAGTGCTTACGCTAGAGATAGATTTGCACGAACACTTTCACAATGTCCGCTCTATAAAGAAATCTAAAACTCTTTGCTAAAAGACGAGGTAATTTTTCCAAAACACATAACATCATTTCACAACCCTGTTCCTCATAATAACAGATATTATTAACACGTTTCTCATTTACATAATTATTAAAAGTACACAAGCTACCTATGTTTTCAGTTACAGGTGTTTTCAGAAAGAGTTGTTGGTTTGATGCTGACAACACTTGATAAGGGTAAGGGTACTCAATCCTGTTTATTTATATTTATACTCAGTATGGAGGATGTAAGGAATATGATATTATTGTGAGGGAGTAAGGAGGTTTGATGTTGTTGTAATTAATGGTGTGTCGTACTTGCTCTTGGAAGGTAAGCAGATGTGTTTTATATTTATAGTATACAGGGTTATTTGTAAAACACCGACAACCTGAAAAGGGGTCATGAAACTTATCATTGCGAACAACTTTTACTATGAGAGCAACCCTGAAATCGCAAAAAAAATCAGCTGTCCCATACATTTTGTTGAGTTATGTGAACATAAATGTATGGAAGAGTCGTGATAGCCTAGTGGTGGTGACCGTTGACTGGCAAGAAAGAGGTCTCGGGTTCGAACCCAAGGCGCGCACCTCTGACTTTTCGTAAGTTATGTGCATTTTATAAATTAATTATCACTCTCCGTGCCTCGGATAGCACGTTAAGCTGTTGGCCCCGGATGTCAATTGTAGATCTTTGACAGTCGTTACGGGTAGTCAGAAGCCCGAAATCTGACAACCAGTCTTACCAAGGGGTATCGTGTAACCCAGTATCGGGGTTGTGGAGGTCTGATAGGCAGTCGCTCCATGTAAAACACTGGTATTCAGCTGCATCCGGTAAGACTGGAAGCTGACCCCAACATAGTTGGGAAAAGGCTAGGCAGATGAAATGTATGGAAGAGCTGTTTTTTTTGCGATTTCAGGGTTGGTCCCATAGCAGAGGCTTACAGGCGGTTTAAGCTCTAGCACCAGATTGTTCATGACCCATACGATAAGAAGAAGAAGGTACATCGTACCTTCTTATACTCGGAGAATGACTATTTTGAATTATCTGTACGCGAATAGACCCGAAATAATATTTAAAACATATTATTTACATGTCAAAATATGCTGGTCCCAAAAGAGATAAAGCCCCATCTAAGAAAAATGAGTTTCTGAAAGTTTTTATTTTTACTTTATCGTAAAAACAGCAATAAACACTAGCTTCAAACTTGGAGTGTTAATAGAGTAAACTCCAAAGTAAAACAACAAATAATAAAAACTGGCCAAGTGTATTCGGGGTAGGACCCAAAAAATGGTCCAAGTATTAGTTATCCAAAAGTATGTTAAGCCAAACTTTTCTTTCTCGTAAAAACACGCCGAAAATCCGAAGAATACCTCGTAGAAAACAAATAAAGATTCTTCAAACATGCTTAACCCTTTAAAAAGGATTAATTTCGGGGCGGTAACGCACCCAATTTCCTTTCTGTCATGGCTGCTTCATTAAGTGAATTATTTATTATACTTGCAGGTAATAGAGACCCGTACTGTTTACGGGTTAAGTATTTCAGGGACTTTTATTTTGTTGAAAAGGTTATACGTAGTTGGAAAGGGTTATGCTATTTACGTGTATTGGCTGACAAATTATGATATTTTTTGTATTAAATCTTTGCGTTACAATCAATATATTATTGTTTTCTTTTATTTATTTAATTTGTGTAAAGAGCTCTAAGAACGCGTCCTAGGTTAGATGCCCAAGGCAGCTTAAGCACAGAGATCGTTAACTGACAATTCAGAAGAAGGCTCAGGTTCAAATCGAGGCTCTACCCTCTGCTCATAAGTTTTGTGCAAATTATAAACTACCTGCTCTATGCTACGGATATCAGGTAAAGCCATCGGTTCTGCGTCACCTCTCTCCCAGTCAGATTAGATAGTTGTGCAATTGGAGTTGTGTCTAGTTGAAGGAATGAAGAGTACATCTGCATTTCCACACACACTTATAGCACCAGTTTGGACTACCAAAGAAAAAAAAAGTGGTAAGATTTGGGGAAGACCTTTGCCCAGCAGTGGGTCAATATAGGTTCAAAAAAATATTCACACCGTATCCGTTGCGATTGGCCGCTATGACTGAAATTCGGTCAAGAGCACATAATTTTATTAAATTTTTCTTCTTTTTCCATGCCTGGAATATCATCTATCCTTTAGAAAATATCACCCATTTTAAGGCACAAGCAAAGCAATTCAGCTTTGGTTTACATTCGAAACGCAATAATCCTTGCAAAGACCACCTGGTATTAACAACTGAAAAACTAACGCGATCAGAACCGAAGTGGAACGAAGTAGAATCAGTTGCGATATCCAAACGAGTCGCATACACTCTAATTTGCCAATCGAGGGAAAAATTCACGTGGTTTTTTCATGTTAGAGAGAACCATTACACTAAAAATCTCGCTGAAGCAAGTAAAAGTCACTTGGCGGCGAGACACTACACAACTCAATGGAAAAGTGTTTTTTTTTTAATGCAGCAATGTTTGACAGCAAAGACACCAACTTTGAATTTGTATAAAAGAATTGATATCTATACTTTTATTGTTTACTTAATTTATCCATTCGTAATTATATTGAAAACAAGCTTGACAATATCTGACAATCACGATTTTTCAGTACGGCCATTTTAAATATTTTCTTACATCATTAAGTTAATAATGAATTGATGACCATACTTAATAGGTACTCAATGATTAATTGAGTTCCCTGTCGTACGTAATTAAGAATTTAATAGCTATGTACAAAAGTTGGGTTTCAGATAATTATAATTGATCATACCTATGGACACGGACAGTATGGAACAGGAACAGAAAACCAAACTACGTTGTTGTTTTAAACGATTGTTTAAAAGTTTAAGCATCTAACTAAATATAAGTAGTTAAACAAGTAGTTGTTTACAGGAAATGGGTTTGTTTTTTGTTTAGAAGTCTTTTTGTGTTCTTATTGGCAATTTTTTATGTTTTTAAAAAGCACTAAATACAATTAATCGTTTATTGAATAGTGAATAATGTTTTTTTTAAATATCGTGCTAAAAATGCGCCATTATACTAAATTTATGTTATTCAATTTACGTATACTTTGTTGTGCAGATAATAAACCAAAGTACAGTAGTTGAGTCGAATAACAAACAAACATTACTATATAACATGTGCCCGATTGGCACCTTTTTGATATTTGTCTATGTTTTTTTATATTTAATTTTTTATTGTCTATTGTAGATATGTTTTTTGTTTTATCTGTTTGACGGGAATAAAAAGATGAAACACTAAAAAACCAAGATTTTATTTTATAATAATATCTTAAAATATACCCGTTCGTTAATAAGATTAATATAGTAATGTTTGTTTGTTATTCGACTCAACTACTGTAATTTAAAAACTAAATAGCTCCTTGCTAATGATTTAACTATTGCGAACTTAACTATAAAAATATTTATTAAAACGATAAAATTGCATAGCATTGTTGTCACTCCATCACATCCTACCAAGAATGACAGAATTTACATAATTCCACATTAACACAAAATACATCATCATCATTTTCCCAAAATTTGATGCCTCCACGGAAATTAAAGCCGTTAAACGTTAGACATCGTATTTCGCTTCTACGTTGCGCATAACACCATCCTATACGTGCTTGAAATACTTACGGAGTCAGTAGAGCGATTCCGCTTTAACTTTTGACTCTACCTGTCGAATCGCAATGAAGCCTAATATCTACTTTCCAGTTGGATCAGCCTTACAGTTTCAAATATGGCTGTAATACGGTACGGTTTTTATTGAGATCCGTCTGAAGAGTTTTCGGGCCACTTATAATTTTTTAGCTCAAACGGGTTGGTTGAGTGTGTGTGATGGAAATTTAAGTGGTTTAGGAAATATGAAGGTTAATGGAAAATAATTTTAAATGTTATTATTAATAATTATTTTTATATACCTAGGTACATGTCATGCTACGGCCACGTAATGCCGAGCGAAGCTTGGTATTATTGCATTATGGTGTCTTCACAACTAAAATATTGTAACGCTGAGTTCAGTATTTTAAAAAAACCGGAATAAATGTTTTTTTTGTATGGAAACCTACCTCGAGAATCACTCTATCTATTAAGGAAAACAAGTCAGTGGTCTCGAATTCGATCCCAAGGCACGCACCTCTGACGTTTCGTAAGTTATGTGCGTATTAAAAATTAATTATCAGTTGCTAAAACTGTGAGGGAAAACGTCGTGATGAAACCAGCACACCTGAGAGATTTTTCAACGGTATGTAAAGCCATGTCAGAGGCCTATGGGTGGTTTAAACTCTGACACCAGGTTGTTGATCAACCATACGATAAGAAGGAGGGAAAGCTACATGAAAATTGGTGCAGAAGTTTTTGAATTCATCGCGAACAGACGCGAACTTTGTTTTATAATATGTAGCGAGAAAAATAAAACAGCATTCTCTACCATAGCAGTATTTTCATATAGGTAACTTTTCGTAAGTTATGTGCGTTTTATAAATTAATTATCACTCTCCGTGCCTCGGATAGCACGTTAAGCTGTTGGCCCCGGCTGTCAATTGTAGATCTTTGACAGTCGTTACGGGTAGTCAGAAGCCCGAAAGTCTGACAACCAGTCTTACCAAGGGGTATCGTGTAACCCAGTATGTGGGTTGTGGAGGTCTGATAGGCAGTCGCTCCATGTAAAACACTGGTATTCAGCTGCATCCGGTAAGACTGGAAGCCGACCCCAACATAGTTGGGAAAAGGCTAGGCAGATGATGTAAGAGGATCATACTACTTTAAATGTTGAATATTCAAGGTTGCATAACAATAGTAATGAAAATTTATCGTTCGGATAAGACGAAGCGCTCTTGAATATTAAGGTACGTTAGAGATTGTAGATAAATGAAGTATAAGTCTTATTGTATGGTAGATAGAGTCGATAATGGTCGTTGGAGTCTTAAAACTAAATAAGTAATCATCTGCCTAGCCTTTTCCCAACTATGTTGGGGTCGGCTTCCAGTCTTACCGGATGCAGCTGAATACCAGTATTTTACATGGAGCGACTGCCTATCAGACCTCCACAACCCAGACACTGGGTTACACGATACCCCTTGGTAAGACTGGTTGTCAGACTTTCGGGCTTCTGACTACCCGTAACGACTGTCAAAGATCTACAATTGACAGCCGGGGCCAACAGCTTAACGTGCTATCCGAGGCACGGAGAGTGATAATTATTATTTTTTTTTTTTTAATAAATATATATATAAATAAATACGTAAATAGCAATAAAAAGAAGTTCATTAAAAAAATATTTAACCATAGTGGATCAGGTTTGAACCCAAGATGCGCACTTCGCACTTTTCGTAAGCTATGTGCTTGTGCATATTATAAAAAATATAGTATAAAAACTAAAACCCGACTACTTAAAATCTAAAAACAAGCTTCTTAGATTTGAAATAAAATTCTGTAGTCGGAGGCCACCAAATTACAAAGTATTTACCCTTGGAAGATTATCTAGTACCTATTTACCTATAATACATTAAGGCCTCCGACTACAGAATTTTATTTCAAATCTAAGAAGCTTGTTTTTAGATTTTAAGTAGTCGGGTTTTAGTTTTTATACTATATTTTTTTTCAATGATTTTTAGTGGTAAAGAAACCAATAAAATTCATTTTAATCACAATTTTTTAGAATGTGGTAGTTCTTAAATAGGTAGATTTCTTTAACTGTCAACTTCGGTTCAAACCTTTAGTCAATGTCATGTATTTTTTAAATTAAATTTATTTCAAAGGTGTCGTCCGCGACTTCGAGCTATTAAAACATAGCCTCATATATTTCTTAGAAGTATACATGAAAAGTAGTAAGAAGTACAGCTTGGCAAAAAAGAGTCTGGAAAAATTGGGGGCGCCGCTGTCGCACTTTTCACACTACAATTCAAATTACAAGTTATTAAGTGCTTACATATTTCTATGACGAGTTTTTTGTCATTAATTATAATCAAATGAATCATTTTTATGTTATTTTAGTACTCACAAACGTAGTTATTTAAGATTTTTATTTTTAGTTCCAGCTGTCACCGCCTCAGACTCTTTTTTGCCAAGCTGTATAAGTACACATGAAACCTTTTTTGTGGGATATCATCATAGATAGAGTACATTTACCTAAAGTTCGAGGAAGTAAGTAACATGGAGTTGATAATACCTGCTCTAAAATCCCGAAATCATAAACATTACAATTAATTCCCGGGAAATTAGAAATTAATTTTACGTATAATTATTTACAATGTTTTATTTATATTAACAATGTCGTGGTGGCGCATTGGTTACGGACCCGCTTTGCAAGCGCGTGGGTGTGGGTTCGAACCTGGCATGTACCAATGTGACTTTTTCAATGTCATATGTACTTTCTTAGTTAATCTAAGACACCACTGACTTACGGTGAAGGAAAACATCTGCATCGTAAGGAAACCTGAACTTTAATAGTCTGAAATCGCCAACCCGCAGTGAGCTAGCGTGGTGATTAATGCTCAATCCTTCTCTGTATGAGAAGAGGCCTTTGCCCTATATTGGGATAGTTACAGGCTGATTTATTTATTATTTATTTATAATTATTTAATAAGAAATTTGAAAAAACAACTGATACGGATGGGATTCGAATCCACGATCTCCGGTGTACCGTGCCGACGCTCTAACCGCTAAGCTACCGTATCCCATCAGAATCAGTCGAAATTTCAAATCTCTTTCTACGCCTTAGGCGTGTGGTAATATCGAACGGAATACATTAATTATCCGACTCAGTGTTCTAAACTTTGCAGTTTTTAGAAGGCACCGATAGATATTACCACACGCCCTAGGCGTAGAAAGAGATTTGAAATTTCGACTGATTTTGATGGGATACGGTGGCTCAGCGGTTAGAGCGTCGGCACGGTACGTCGGAGATCGTGGGTTCGAATCCCTTCCGTATCAGTTGTTTTTCAAATTTCTTATTAAATAATTTATTATATTTAATAAGCAAACATGTGTTAAAACATGTAATAAATTCTCCAAAATATTAATTTAAGGTCATAGGTACTATGCAAGGGTTTTTTATAATATACTTAATAAATAACAATAAACTAAATAATAATATAACTTATATTTACATTTACAATTAAAGATTTATACAAAAGTTACGCGAAGGCGTCAAAGAATTCCTCCCCATCACCGCCGTCTGCAGGCAACGTGCCCAGAAGGCTGGCAGCATTGCCACGCTGGATGGCAATGCTGATTCTTTGCGCAAAGAAATAACCAGCCTTCTGATCACGTGTGCTGTCGACTAGTCTCCGAGCAATTTCTTTGTACAGGAGACGCGCACTTGGACCCCATGACCCTAGGGTTTCAACCCCAAACGGCTCAAAGATATAGCAACCAATAATGTTGCTATATTAAATTACTATACTAAATTATTATAATAAAAAGTCTTTATTATGTTTTTAGACATCGGTAACAGATAATGTAATACTTAAGTAGTTCGGTACTAAACTGTTAAATTAATGAGTTTTATTTTACATACAAAATTAATTCTAATAAAAACTATAGGTCAAAATCCAGTCCATATTAATAAAATCCCAAGATTTAATTGTTATGTTTACGATTCCGGGATTTTTGAGGAGGTATTTTTAACTCTATGTTACTTACTTCCACAAAACCGCAAACCAACGCCATCTAGTTACGAAAAAGAAATCTCAATTTAATTAACATTATTTTAAAATATAATCATAATTTAATAGGCAGTGATGTGTAGAAACTTTAATTTAATTAGTAAATATTTATTGTTATCACGTTTTCACATTGTATGCAGTGTTATAATCACATATATTTATGATAGTCGTAACGGGTAGTTAGAAGCCTGATATTCTAAGAAGTGGTCCAGAATATATAGATAATATATACATTAGTATTACTGCCCAGGGGGCTTAGCCAAGTTGACTATCTACAATCGCTAACGCTATAGAATACTAAAGAAATGTATAGGATGACATTACCTTTATGTTATGTCACGTGACATATCGATCGAAGGTAATGTCATCCTATACATTTCTTTAGTTTTCTATTAGTTAGCGATTGTAGATATTCAACTTGGCTAACCTCCCAGAGGTTCGTGGAGGATCACCGTGTGGTTTTTAGTCCGTGCGAGTCGAACATAACCCCATCACCAGTCCTTGGAGGTACTTATAAAGAGTTTTCTACGCGACTAAAAAAAAGGTTTTATTCAGTAACAAGCCAAAAGAAACAAGGCCGGTATCACATCATAAAACAAAAGCTTGCCATAAAAAAAATGTTCATTACTTTTTTATTATCAACATAGAAGCTTCACTTGCATAATAGGATTTAATAGAGAAAATGTAATACAAAACCCTATTGTGTTTTGACCTTAGGAGTTAATTATCCTCCGAGCTTCGCCTTAAACTGTGTCTTTGAGATGCTTTGTGAGAGAAAACACTTGAATACTAAGAAAATATAGTAAAGCTAAGATAGGATAATCCGGAAGGTATTGCCATTAAAGATAAAATGTTTTAATTATTTCTGCAATAAAAATAAATTCTACTAAAATTATTAATGTAAAAGTTTTTTAAGGATGCTTTAACAGGGCGTGAAAAAGCTTTTCTCAAGACTGTCAAGGTGAGGGCCATCATGCCACATTGCTATGCTGGCTGCTGGGATGATGGCTTTCCATCAGGCAGCATGGAGTCAATTTGTACGGTTGGAATAAAAAAAAGGATGAATGGATGTTAGGTACTCTTTCACGCAAAACCTACTAAAAATGTAGCTTATATATCAGAATAACACGAAGGCTATAATTTATTAACATACCACGCGGAAGAAGCCGCGGGTGGAATTTTAGTAGGACTAACGTCCTACTAAAATTATAAAAGTTAAAGTAAGGATAGATGGATTATTGTTAATCTTTCACGCAAAAACTGCTGAACGGATTTTGATGAAACTTTACAGTAATATAGCTAATACATCAAAATAACGTATAAGTTACTATTTATCACGCTGTGGGTGGAAGCTAGTAAAAAATAAGTAAGAATAGGTAGTAGGTAGTTACCTAATAATAGAGAAGAAACCGATACAGAGAGGTTTCATTATATTTTAAGGGTCAAGATATTTATTTTCTTATGAAGCATAAAAAGAAAAGAAATAAAAAAATAGCTACTACTATTTAAGGCGCCTCTTCACGCTAATCTGCTATCCCGCTCGCACTTTGAAGTTGATTGAAGATATAAAATCAATGAATATAGGTATGAAAAATAGAAATAAACCAATTGAATAAGAACAACATTACAAAGTTTCTATTTTCAAATGCAAAAATAGCTTTAAATGAGGTTTTATTTTATTTTTATTTTAAATCATGTTTTGATCAAGCTGAAATTATGCTGAAACTTTTTAATGTTTTTCTAATTCAATTGGTTTAGTTCAATTTTTCATAACTACATTAATTGATTTTATATAAGACATATTAAGACATTTATTTGCCAAGAATATGGTACAAAAGTTGTTACAAAATATTTAAATCCACACATTCGCCTTTAAAAGGCATGCAAATATTGTACTAGGTACAATAAATAAAATAATATAAACTATAATATGTAATAACCAATCTTATTATGTAGGATTAATTTTTTTAACTAAGTATTTATTCTAATAAGTAGTGCTTATAATTATAAAATATATGTAACTTTTATTTTAATAAATAACACCAAAAATTTTACATAACTTTTACAACTTAAAAATTCCTTAATTGTGTAAAAACTCTTTGTAAGAAGCTAAGAACTCTTCAATGTGAGAGCAAGAAAGCAGATTAGCGAGTGTCTGCGCCTTAAGTATTGAATGCTGAGCTTTAAATTTGCAAAAGGAAGTTTGTGACAAGCAATTTAAATAATTATAAGCAAAAACTATTCACAAAATCATTTTTATTTTTAATCTTTTAAGTTTTATTTCTCGAAACAGCAAATTTGCATGACAAAATCACTAAAGATGCAAAAATTTATGAATAAAAAATAAAATGCATTGGAGAACAGTCTGAATAAGCACTGAATTTACCGTACAGACTCACGTCAACTGCTGACGTCAAACGTCAGTGCCCAGTGACGTGTAACGTCCACCGTGGGTGGCCTGTGTCCAAGCGTTGCTGTGTTAGTAGGTACAGTCAGCGCCGTAAGTGATTTGAATCAATGTTAGGTAATAATTTGCAGTTTAACCTGTGGCTAACTTTTTCCTTTCATAATCAGATTTATTTGCAGAGAAAACATGGTATATAAAACGTTGCAAAGTTGAAAATCTTCATACATATTTTCGCTAAATATGTCATAGCATGAAAAATTTTTAGTTATTATTAAATTCAGACAAAGGTTTCATTTTTTTTTAAATGTGATGAATCTGTCCGCTTGATTGTTACGGCATTTTTTCTTAAAACCAGCTTTAGATATCAAGTTGAAATAACTTACTAGGTTATTTACCTGTATCGTGATATTCATACCTACATACCTATTTACAGAAATAAGTAGGTATTTTATAAATTTAAGTTTAGCCTTTGCTTATACCTAAAAAAAATCTTCCAAAATAACCAACTACGCAAAACAGACTAACGAGAAATTAAAATCGAAGGATTTGTGAAACTTTGTCAGTTAAAAACTTTTGTTCTTGGCCGTACAACCACACCTGTCAAAGCAAAAGAAGAAAAAATATTGTATGCTCTTGTATGCTATTGAAAATTTTAGGCTCCCTTTTGAAATAACGTGTTCAGTCTTCATATTCAGTGGGTAGGTATTTTTTTTTTGTGAATAATATCGTTAGTTAGGTACACAACACCCTCCCTTATTACCATACCAACCACTAGATCAATGCACCGGTTACTAGAAAAATTGTGTTAAAAATTTTCTATTGTGTAAAAATCTCGACTTAGTCGTCTGAACAATACGGCGCGAGACAAAAGCGATGGAGTGCCAGCAGAGAGCCCTTACATCTCAGTCACTTTTCATCATATTGTGGTCCCCTGTAAGAAACTCCTCATAGGCGTAATCGAGGTACAGGGAATTTTATGCTACATTTTTTTCAAAGAAAATTTACTTAAATGAGAGATTTTTGTAGGCGTTACATATTGTTTTCTTTCTCAATAATATTACTGACGTCAGACATCATTAGACTACTCAATCTCTTCTCTAGTCATGTCTTGTATTGTTTAAAAATACTTAATTCAAGTCGTTGGCCATTTTGAACTAAGAAGATTTTTATGTAGGTAATATTATTGTCTCAAACTTTCGCGAATGTTATTTCACACCGATATACTGTGAGAGGATGGTAAATACTATTTCAGTCTAACCGACCCATTCCAATATAGGTCTGACACCTATAAAAGATTTATTTCATTTATTTATTTTCAATACATATAAATTACATTTTTATATATATAAAAAAATAAAAATATACATTTAAAAATATAAAATATAATAACCCACCGGTATCGGGAACAGGGTCCAAGCTACCGGTGGTCAGGGCTCCAGAGAAAGGAACCTCCTGACAATGCGAGCCGTGTCCAAGAGTACCGCCCTCTGCACCAAGCCCTTTATCCAGCCATCTAACGAGAGCCTCTTAAGGTGTTGATCGAGGCTCTTGGGTATTAAACCATGGACTGAAACGACTATCGGCACAATGACAGCTGAGTCCACATCCCACATGTCGACAACCTCGCGGGTGAAATCTAGATATTTTATTTGTTTAAAAGATTTATTATTATTATTTTTAACCATTATTGTCCCACTGCAGGGCAAAGGGCCTTACTCTCCTTCCATTCCTCCCGGTTCTGCGCTTTCTGCAGTTAATCCTCCCAATAAGCATCTAGCTCGTCCCGCCATCTCCTTCTGGGCCTGCTGTGACGTCATCTAACGTTGTGTAGGTTCCACTCGATAGAGAGTTTTTCCCACAGCTCGGCCGACATGCGACAGATGTGATCAGCCCAGTTCCACTTCAAGCTTGCGGCTTTTTGACCAACGTCAGCGATTTGAGTTTTGGAGCGCAGTGTACAGTTTCTTATAAGTATATGGTCTGATAACCTAACACCTAGTATACTGTGCTCTTACAAAAGATACAATAAATTATTGTTTAAATATAAATTCCGTGCTCAGATGAAAAACAACAAATTATTGGACAATGCTTAGCCAACCAGAACGGATTAAGCGAAAATAATTACTACAATAACGGCAACTGACGGGAAAGCAATCAATGGATACGAAATTACAAGTCTTAATTTAATACATTTTAAATTAAGCTTTAAAAATAAAAGAATAAGATTTATACTTGTGATTCACGTGACGTGAGGTCGAAAAAAAATTATTTAAAAATAATATTTGCTTTCTTTATATTATGGGTGAAAGTATTGTAGGTATTTAGTGTAGGGTCGAAGATTAAAACCTCTTTCGAGACAAATATTTGTGTGGTTCACATATATTTAAAACTCTCTACATGTTACAAATATTATTTTTTATGGTCCACAGATATTTAAGACGCCTCATGGTATAAACATTTTTGACATCTTCAGATTTTTTTTCAGGTCTAGGTGTCTGTGTAGCATGAAGGTATTATAATTGCACCAACGATAAGAAGAGTATGAGATACGTAAGTTAGAGATGGAAACATATAGTTTTAGCCGAAACTCGTGCGGATTGGCTTCTGTATAGCTATAGTGTCTAGTGTAAGAGACTTTATCAAAATTTAAATGCAAAAGTCTCTGCTTAACCTCTACAGCGTGATGTTATGGTATACTACGCTACATTTGAATGAACACGAGTCATCTCGTGAATGAACAAAGTTGATGCGTAATTACAAAGCTAGAGAACGGGTGAAGTACTGTACAGCTGCGCGACACTGACACATGGGCTGGAAAACGAAGGTAATGGAGTCGCTATCATCATCTGCCTAGCCTTTTCCCAACTATGTTGGGGTCGGCTTCCAGTCTTACCGGATGCAGCTGAATACCAGTGTTTTACATGGGGCGCCTGCCTATCGGACCTCCACAACCCAAATACTGGGTTACACGATACCCCTTGGTAAGACTGGTTGTCAGACTTTCGGGCTTCTGACTACCCGCAATGAATGTCAAAGATCTACAATTGACCATTAGGCTATCACGAAAGTTGCTCGTATTAAGTTTTTTAAAGTAGCTTCACGCTAAGATTTTTGCTTTTATCGTAGGTACTTGTACTATCGTGGACACGAACGGTGCACCACTTTGCAATCAAAATGCTTTGAACGATGCTACGTTAGGGGCGGGGTTAGCGCTACATTCGCTAATTAGTTCTAACCTGCACCCTTCGTAACTTAATGATGTATCACGTCACTCCTTTTGTGAATTTTACGGATAAACTATTTGGCAGGACTAGAGAGCGTTTCTATTTTTTGAGTGCAAGCAAAAATGAACTTAGTGCTGGTCAGGCGGGAGTGATCGCAATAGTAGATAC
This sequence comes from Protodeltote pygarga, assembly GCA_936450705.2. Classification (NCBI taxonomy): domain Eukaryota; kingdom Metazoa; phylum Arthropoda; class Insecta; order Lepidoptera; family Noctuidae; genus Protodeltote; species Protodeltote pygarga. Next base: position 4,289,111 of record OW388274.2, read on the forward strand.
ATTAAAAGAATACTTACATTAAGTAATAGATTTTGAGGATAGAATCAGTAATTTATTTATTTATTTAATCACATAGGAAAACCAATAGCTACAAAAATTACAATAGGACAACAAGAATAAGCATCGGTAAGCCAATTACAGGTTTTCACGAGTAGTAGCGGAAAATATTTTAGAAACTAAATGAACACTCAATAGCAAACTAATACAAGTGTAAAATAATTATCAGAATATTTCAATAAGAAAGACTACTTGTACTACTTGAATACAACACGCTTTCCAAGTAAGAATAAAATGACAACCTCAACTCCACTGCATTCTCTGTCCTCAAAAACATTAACATTCACCAAATCCTAGTTCACGTCGCCTATTGCAATCGTTTGCATATGTTTAGTTAATTGTTACTCTACAAACCTCACGTTGACTTGTCTGTTAATAGGGTTTGCCTTTACGTGGTTAGAGTAGAGTAGGTTAGAGTTGCCAAATCCGTTTACTTTGTGTAAAAAATTATGACTGCTTGTCTTATTGGCATAGTGGCTAAATGTCTTCTTGGTTGGTAAGATTTTTAAGATTAGCGCATTCAAACCTTCAAACTTTTCAGCTTCGATAATAGCCATTTGATTCACGCAGGATACATGCACAATGATGATGAGCTGAATCATATATTAATATAGACCAAATTTGTTAGCACGTATATAGCACGTAGAGAATTTTTTAATTTTTTTTTATCTTTTTAGAATATAAGATGTCGTTAATACTATATTATAACTATGTACTATTTTTTTTTAACTAAGTCTTTGATTACAAAGTTAAAAGTTTAATATTCTTTCTAGGCCTTTAATGGCCATGTGTTCAAATGTCTCTGATAGCAATAATAGATATTACCACACGCCCTAGGCATATAAAGAGATTTGAAATTTCGACTGATTCTGATGGGATACGGTGGCTCAGCGGTTAGAGCGTCGGCACGGTACGCCGAAGATCGTGGGTTCGAATCCCATCTGTATCAGTTGTTTTTTCAAATTTTTTAATTATTAAATATTTATATTTAATAAGCTAACATGTGCTAAAACATGTAAAACGTTTCACAAAAAATATTAGGAATAACAAGATTTTGTTTTAGGATATTTTACACCACAACCTACACAACAACTTTAAATACGAAGTGCAAGAAAATCAGTCTCTATAAGTCCAAAAACATATAAATAAAAAAAAAGTATCATTAGAATATTTTCTCCAAAAAATTTTTCTCCAAAAGTTACTCGCATAAACCCCGTGTCAGAAACATCAAAGGTTTTTTGTTTGTACATCAGGCTACACAAGTTAGGCCCCCTTTGTTTAAATTGGGGTGCGCTCGGGTGGCTACAATCTGTTGATTGTGTGATACTCTTCCCAGAAATGTTGTGAGAATATAATGGCAAATTTTAAATGTAGAAATTTTTTACATCATGTTAGCTTATTCATTATATAAATTCTTATTAAATAACTAGCTTTCCGGCGCGACTTCGTACGCGTGATTATCCTACTTCAATGCCTACTCTACCCCAACCTTCTCTACCCCAACCTACTCTAAAGAAGCCCGAAATCTGACAACCAGTCTTACCAAGGGGTATCGTGTAACCCAGTACCTGGGTTGTGGAGGTCTGATAGGCAGTCGCTCCATGTAAAACACTGGTATTCAGCTGCATCCGGTAAGACTGGAAGCCGACCCCAACATAGTTGGGAAAAGGCTAGGCAGATGATGACTTATATTTAAAATTTAATTATGATTCAAAAGACACGTGGCGCCATCTACTAACGTTATTGTTGTAATTCTCGAGAACAGTACTTTTTTTGCAGCTGTGTTACAATTATCTTACAAGACAGGATGAATTGTAACACAGCTGCAATCTTCATAAACACATAAAATGAAGGTGTTTGGACTCATAAAGCAATTTTTCACCTCAACAAAACAGTTCATAAAGCGATGATGCTACAAAAAGTAAAAGATTACATAAAAACTTTAAAACTCTTGATACACCTTTATTCTTTGTTTAAAAAGTAAAGTCGTTATGGCATTAAATTTTTTTAACTAGGTGTGTTTATTATGACAAATGTTTCAGTTTAAATGCTGCAGTTTTAACAGCGTTTGTATTTTTAAAGGTTAATTTCTTTTTTGTTTTTCCTTATACGAAGAATGGTACGGGAAATATCTCAGTACAAAGATTTTTATGAACTTAAAGATGTTGCTCGCAAATTTTCTTATGCTGTGTATCCATATAAGTATTTATACGATTGTTTAAAAGATTTCGTGTTGAATGAAGTGAAAAATCGGTTTATCCGTTTGGGAGCTACGATGCCACAGATACCCACGTTAAATTTATAATAACACCTCTTTTTATCTCCGGAGGTTCAAAATAAGGACTGTCAAAGATCTTTATGACAGCCGGGGCCAACAACTTAACGTACTTTCCGAGGTACGGAGCAGGTGATAATTAGTTTATAATACGCTCATAACTTACGAAAAGTCAGAGGTGCGTGCCTTGGGTTCAAACCTCTAGCTTGCCAGTCAAATGGTCATACCATTAGGCTTTCACACTTAAAATATGACCTTAAAATTCTAATCAGCATAACTCCAAAACAAATACCTCTAAAAAAACTAGGTAAGTGAAAATGGGCCACATTGTCACCAACGTGGCTATAATTAAAACGGTTGTATAATAAGATTCGGTGATATCAAGCTGAAAGTAGGCGAAGCGGGAACTTAATGCGTCTCCATTCATCGCTAACCTCTATCTGGATAACTGGCAATTTGAAATTTAAATCGGTCGTTCAGTTAAGCTGTTAGACAGAAAAGACAGAAGTCTAACTGCTCGGCCTCAATTTCGGAGCGACGAGAGGCGCGGCGAGCGAAAGAATAAATGTATATAGAAATGTATTGGGCACGCCACAAGTCGTTAGCGGCAGCAGCGAGCGGTTTTCATAGAGAAAAGTTCTTTAACCGCACCACGCAAAGTCGTGGCCGAGCGGTGCCGCTCAAACTGAACGAAAGTTCGTTTTTCCCCATATATTTAAAATTTCCCACATTTTCAGGGAAAGGAACCCGAGCCTCGATTTACGTTCAGTTAGGGAAGTCCGCGTGAGCAACGAACGGTACGTGACGCGATATATATGCACTGAATGTCCTGCATGATATCCAATGTTTGCTCACGCAAAGCGGCGATTAAGCTGCTGAATTGACCATTTCGAAGCCCGTGGATGAACCATTAGGTCTCCGTTAGCAGTCATGTCAGGTAATTAAAACCAAGATTTTCCAATATTGTAAATTTGCTTTAAATATTGTATATCTTGAAAGTTTGCTAAGATATTTGAATATTTGTAATTCAATTACGCCTAAATGTCTAAACGAATTTGGATGAAATTTAGCTCTAAAACTGCTATGAATTAAAATATAAGATAAGTACTTTTTGTCCTAGACATGACCTCCACGTGGGCAAGGTTTGTTTAATTCTTGGATGAATTTAAAAAAAATACCTAACCTTGTATACATATAAAAATCAACTTAACTGGATTATCAAAAGGATTTACATAAAATCTATTGTAAGCCACAATTTCGTCGCAAAATATTTCAAAATCCATTTCGCAAATTCCACAAAATAAACTTCTGGAATTCCTGCCGGTTGCGGTTAAATCGCCGACCGAAATCGTTCGCAATGATTTCAAGGGAAAAATATCTTATCGTTGCATTTTCAACTTTAATGTCACCCAATATGGTACGAATTGGAACTTTTGCGATACTATTGTGGAGTGTATGACAGATGATTCTACACTGGTAGGCCGTTCGGTATCAATGTAGATTTCTGTCATTGTTTTATCACTGTTGGACCTTTTCAGGCGTTGTGGTGATTTACAAAGGGAATAATAAATTATGGCTACTGTTTCATTTCAATATGGGAGGAACAGATTGTAATCTGTTGAATTAGGGTCTTTAGAACCAAGTGTACCAAGGGTTGTAGGGACAAAACAACCCTACAACCTCTTAAAGCTTGCTTAAATTGTAATGGAAATCATCCTGCTTGAGAAGTGTTTCCAATGTCATCAATTCAGTACGTAGCAGTAGCGGAGATTAAACAAAAACTAAAGGAAATGTAAAGGAATTGGCTCTTGAATAGGCTCTCTTAAATCGATGATTGATGATGATTTTGATTAAGTTAAAAAAAAAAACCTTTTTCTACTACATTCAAGTTGATTTCTAAATCTAACAGATGTGAGCTCCCATATTCTTTTTCGGTTAATATCTAGTAGGTACTACTACAGTCGTTGTGATTTTTGTGTCCTTTTTTCTTGCTATATTTGGGTTCGTTTCTAATTTGGCCAGATGTGACCGCATTTTTTTATTAAAGAGAGTAAATGAGACGCCAAAAATACTGTTGCTTTGCGGTATAATATTATTTCTTTATCTATCTTTTTAACGTAACTTTTTTTATGATATGTACCTATGTGCTTATAATAAATAAACATAATGTTTTCCATAAACCCACCTGATGGGCCTATTGTGGAGCACACGGCACACCTATATATCCATACCTTTTAAGCAGGATAAGAGAAGTTGGTCAATAACGACCAGATCAGTACCATAATACTTAACACTATGAGTTGTACTTTGTTTTTATTTGTGAGGATCTATAATTGGTTTTGTGTAACTTATTTCTTTTACTTAAGCTTTATGTTATATGCTGTTGATCTTCCAAAGATAAATAAATAAATAAATAATTACGTTTTACCGAACATCATACGGCAATACGGCAAAGTTGCCTAGCAAGGATACCTTAAGGAGCAACTACGGCTGAAAACAAAAACTCTACTAGGCAATAAGTACTGTTTAGTTATTTCCCGTGACTGTGACGACATCAATAATAATAATCCATTAGCACGCTATGTTCAAATTCCTTTGCATAAACTAGCACGCACTAATTAGTGTGCGTGTAAGTAGTGTAAAGGAGTATGAACACAGCGTGCTAATGGATCTATCTGACTGTGCTTATTTTTCTATTCTAAAGTTAAATGTTAAAATTATATCTTTACTATCACTGGTGCTAATTCTCTTGCACACGCTCTAAACTAATTAGACTCGCTATCTCTTGTTCTAACAGAGATCATTAGAAAAGGATAGAAGATTTTTAGAGCTGTCAAACTAGTCCATTTGCGTGATATCAACGAGAATTTAGTCGGCATGGTAAAGAGGTCTCGTCTAATTTCACGTAAATTGCAATGACGTAGACTAATTTGACAGCTCTAATTGGGATTTCTAATTAGGATTGTATTATCAAAATAAAAACGCGAGTTACATCCGTTAAAAAGTTGTTTCATTAAGCTCTAATTATTTGCTGTCCTTTTCGATGGTGTTTATTAGAAAGAGATATAGATAGACTAAAATTAGTTTAGCGGTATATACAAGAGAATCAGCACCAATGTCTTTTGTTAATTTTATTTGCCTCTAAATATTAATTCAAATTGAGTAGCAAATTACTAAATATTATTGGAAGTAAGACCTAATAGCTTAAACAATAACAATTCACACAATACAACCTTCCAATTCTCATCCAGTATTTCATTTTCAAATCATCATGGACGCTGCTCCTTCCTTGATCCCTTAAACAATTAAATTTAACTGTTTTAACAATAACAGTTGGTATAATTTTAGGGTGAAATGGGGTAATAACTAAAGACACATATTTTGGTATCCGTGACCCAACTGTCTTATATTATCATAGAAATTATAGGGTTATTTGAGCGCTTATTGAAAAGAGATAACTAAAGGTTAAATAGGTATAAAACTGTAAAAAAAACATATTTATTGTGAACATCTTCTTTTCCTTATCGTATGGTTGACGAACAACCTGGTGTCAGAGTTTAAACCACCCGTAGGCCTCTGACATGGCTTTTTACACCAATGAAAAATCTTTCAGGTGTGCTGGTTTCATCACGATGTTTTCCCTCACCGTTTCAGCTAGTGATAATTAGTTTCTAATATGCACATAAATCTGGAAGTCATTGGGGGAGGTCTATGTTCAGCAGTGGACGTCTTATGGCTAAAATGATGATGATGATGATGACGCACATAAATCTGAAAAGTCAGAGGTTTCGACCTTTGATTTGGCAGTCCAACGGTCATACTACTAGGCTATCGCTGCTTCTTCAACGGTCTTTTTTTGTGGCCGGGGGGAAAAAAAAATACCTTCCGCATACCGCACGTCCGTCCGTAATTACCCTACCAGCAACAACAGTACCGAAAAAAAGATGAAATAATGAAAGAATAAAGCAAACAGTCCTCAAGGCCTCTGCCATTTCTCGACACATTTTCCTACTTTCGTTTTTGCTTTATAATAAATGCCTAGTATTCGCTCAAGTAGTGTGCGCTCGGCGTTCTTAAATCATTCAGAGTGAAATATGTACAAGTTAAGTGGATTAATACACTTGTACTATATCCTCGCTAATTGTTTTACTGTAATTATTATTTCAAGCTTGTAAGTTATGAGGTCTTATGTAAGCGTAAGTGTACGCTGACATAAATTATTGCAATGAAAGTAGTTTCATTAGTACCTATCCTACCAATAGGTGAAGTATTTAAAGTCGTGATAGCCTAGTGGTGGTGACCGTTGACTAGCAAGTCAGAGGACTCGGGTTCGAACGCAAGGCGCGCACCTATGACTTATCGTAAGTTATAACATGTGCGTTTTATAAATTAATTATCACAAGCCTATGACTTATCGTAAGTTATGTGCGTTTTATATATTAATTATCAGTCAGAAGCCTGAAAATCTGACAACCAGTCTTGCCAAGAGGTATCGTGTAACCCAGTATCTGGGTTGTGGAAGTTTGATAGGCAGTCGCTCCATGTAAAACACTGGTATTCAGCTGCATCCGATAAGACTGGAAGCCGACCCCAACATAGTTGGGAAAAAGCTAGGCAGATGAGGTAAAGTATTTAATGGAGGACTGGACAAGCTGGTCTACATGACCAATAACTACCAGAAATATTCATATTCATTTATTGCATACCTAAAGCCAGTTTACATGACTGAAATTAATAATATGATCAAGTCCAATCGTGAGCAATCAAAGTTAATGGGAAACATGTCAATTCAATAAACTAAAATTCATATAAATATTTTTTAATTTATAATTACAAATCATTAATTTCATAGAATGATTTTGACGAATTCCTGGATACAGTGGTCCTCTCAACTGTCTGTCATTATATAGGTATTTTAACATACCGTTTATGTCGTGATAGCCTAGTGGTGTTGACCGTTGACTGGTAAGTCAGAGGTCTCAGGTTCGAACAAAAGGCGCGCACCTCTGACTTTTCGTAAGTTATGTGCATTTTATAAATTAATTATCACTTACTCTGTGCCTCGGAAAGCACGTAAAGCCGTTGGCCCTGCGCCTAATCTCTCTCCGGTCGTGTCGGGTTGCCGTCCCATCGGACTATGAGAGTGAGGGAATAGAGAGTGCACCTGTGTTTGCGCAAGCATTTGTGCACTATAATATCTTCCGCGTCAATGGCTAATCTCCATTGAGATTGGCCGCTGTGACCGAAATTCGGTCAAGAGGACATTATTTTAACATACTTGGGCGACTCATTTCTCTAAGATTCTATACATATAAAAGTAAGACTGCACCATGAATCCAAAAGCCTAAAGCCATGAAAGTATCAAAGCTTTCCAATCCTAATATATTCCATGAATGAAAAATTGTAACATTAAGATTTGAAAGACTCCCCCGTTTTTGTGCAAAATCGATTAATTTTTATGCTTTTGTTTCTAGAGTCCATAACAGGGTATTAATGTCGGGTTTTTGAATAAGAAAGCCTTCGTTTTGAATGGTTATGAAAGAAAGTGCGCTGTTGAATTTTATTCGTTGAAACGGAAGAGAATTTGGGCTGTTTGGCTAATAAGCTGTCAAAATATAGTGTCAGTAAGAGGTTGTTTTTTTCGGTTGGATTTTTTTAAGGTTTTCAAAGGAGATGATGCGGAAAAGTGTCTTTCAAGACGTTTGAGTGAATAATTATTGTTTTTTATCATGTTGGTGGAAGATTTTTTAAATTTGAGGTGTGGTTCAAGAATTTTAGAAAAGAAAATTATTATTAATGGTGATACCTACTATTGAAGAGGCAAATAAACTTGTGGTATAACTCGTTATTTTACCAATTCTGCTTATGGGCATTCTCTTTTAATAGATTAATATTTTTTTGTGAATTTTTTACATGTTATAAAAGCTCTAATACGCCCCAGCACCTGTAGCATGGCCGAAAACATTTTATCCACGGGGAGAGGATAAAATACTATACCCTTCTGTCAATTTTCTCCACCCTCCGAGCATGGCGACATGGCTGGATAAACTAGTCATAACATGCTATAGGCGGTGGGTGAGTATCCACGTCTAATGTCAAAAAGTGATATATTTCTCTTTCCCCCTGTTGCCGTACTTTGGCAGGTGGATAAAATAATTTAATCCCTTGTCAGTGAAAATAACCGGTGGACAAAAGTTTTATCCCCAGCCCATGCTAGGGGTGCAGGCGTAGAAAGAGATGAAATTGAAATTTCGACTGATTTTGATGGTATACGGTGGCTCAGCGGTTAGAGCGTCGGCACAGTACGCCATTATTATTTATGATTTTTCCTATCTATCTTAGGATTAAACTCTTCGCACAGCAGTGATACAAAACGAGCAGATTAATATGACGATATTCAATTAGTAACAATATAACTTCGTCGAAATTGGAATCGAGCTAAACTAATATCTTAAATAACACATATAATATTACACAGCCTTCACGAAATAACACTAATATTATTGTATTAATACAGATTTCTATTAAATTACTGAAGATTTACTAAGCGTCGGTCCGACTACTAGCGATATGACCTAAGACCTACTCGGGACACAAATTTTTAAAAGAAAGAAAGAAAAATTGATTTGCCACATATTACGTATTCAACCAAGAAACAAAAGACAAAACCAAGAAAAAAAAAGAAATATCAAAATTTATAATAATTATAAAAGTACAGAAAAAACAAAAAAATAAATAATAATAATATTTTATTTTAAATAAAATATATATAAAATTGGGGGCGCCACTGGCGCAATTGTACCATACATCCCTGCCTGAGGCTTGCATGTTAGACAATGTTTCAAAAAAAAACATGACAATTATTGTCAAGTTGACAACATGTCAAACGATACAACAACAAAAAAATTAATAACATCAATAAAAATATCTTAAACAAACAAACACTGTCCCATCTGCCCAAAAGTGAATAGGATGCCGCATAGCTATGTGCTGGGTGACTTACCACTGCAGCGCTGTATTTCATCGACACCCTAAACTCCCGATGCAAAAAGAGATATTATGTTATAAGTTTGACTTGTCTTAAATTTTTATTTATTTAATGTAAGGTGACAACCTTTTTTTTTGTCGGGAGGAAAACTGTTTATGAGTACCCCGTCACTAAGGGCTGGTGATGGGGTTATGTCCGACTTGCACGGACTAAAAACCACACGGTGTTCCTCCACGAACTTCTGGGCGGAAATACGGCTTTTACTTGCGCATTCACCGTACCCCCGCCAGATTAAAGGATACCAGCTTTATAGTACAGACGCCAGCTAATCAAGTTACTACAATCTGTCAAATTTCTTTAATAGATTTTCAACTTTCTCGCTAAAGCATTAGGTTCAAAGTTGATTGGGAAAATTTGACAGTTTCGGGTAGCTTGATGAGCTGGCGTCTGTACAACACAAATAGTTTTACCTCTCTTGGCGTATTTGTACAAACATTGCCGTTATTGAACCAATGCTACGAGTATATCACGAATATCATCAACGAATGTGAGTCATGATAGCCTAGTGGTGGTGACCATTGACTGGCAAGTCAGTGGTCTCGGGTTCGAACCCAAGGCGCACACCTCTGACTTTTCGTAAGTTATGTGCGTTTTATAAACTAATTATCACTTTTTCCGTGCCTCGGAAAGCACGTAAAGCTGTTAGCCCTGCGCCTGATCTCTCTCCGATCGTGTCGGAAGGCCGTCCCATCTGACTATGAGAGTGAGGGAATAGAGAGTGCACCTGTGTTTGCGCACACACTTGTGCTCTATAATATCTCCTGCGTAAATGGCTAGTCTCCGTTGAGATTGGCCGCTGTGACCGAAATTCGGTCAGGAGATTATTATTATTATTATCATCATTGTGAAAAGGTTTTTTTTGCATTGACTTATTATTGCAAACTACAAATACACATAATTGTAGTGCCAGCATTAAAGATTATATACAAAACCATTTCATCTCTAACAATCTAATATTCAAGAATGTTACAAATTTCGCTCCAAAGAGATCCAAAGTGGTATTAGTTGATACAGTTTACAAAGCGCTTTCAGTTCCTGGTGTTACCAAGCTACTTTATATTATGGCAAAGTTGCCAAGTTATTAAATACTAGTTAACTCACAATGACATGAAGTTAATGGTTTAATGTGATTTTGTTGAAAATAGGTTGGCAAAGTACGTAATGGATGGGGTATGGGGCAAGCATTATTAAGTTTAAGTTTTTGAAAAGCGAATTTTGTCGTTTATTGTTTAGTGCTGCCTCGTTGGTCTTGTGGTAGCAAGCGCGAATGATGATCACGAGGTCTTGGGTTCGATCCCCGGGTTGGACAAAGTGTTATTGGGTTTTTCCATTAGAAAATTTTCAGAAGCAGCACGGAGTCAGGAATTGTGCCTGGTTAATGGTAATAGGCTCGCTGCTTATTACATGGGACTTATAACATAGCCGACAAAACATTGGTGTACAGCATTAATCCATCTCTGCCTACCCCTTCTAGGGAATACAGGCGTGAGTCTATGTTATGTTTGTTTAGTGGCGTTAAAAACGCGGTGATTGTCACAATCACTAAGGTTATGCGGCGGATGACAAAGAGAGTGCTAAAAAGAGTCACTATTATTTACTTTGAATTATGAGCGCAAATAATCCCGAAATAATATCTGATTAATAATATTAGGTAGGTATTAAAAGACAGTAAAATACTATTCGCTTATCGCTCAAAATGGAACAAAGTCTCGAAGAGTCCCAAAATCATCTGGAACCGCATCGCTATTTGTCATGCAACATCTGGCAAAAACCAGTTCGCACCGGTTCGGAGCGGTTACGAGAGGTGTTATACGGCAAAATGGCGGATATTTCTCCGGTTCAAACTAGTAAGAGCCAGTTTGGAAGCTTGGCCGTTTGTTTTTATTGGTCTGTAAGCACTTGTAAGTGATTTTTGATGGGTGGGCATGAAGACGTGGGAATTTAGGTAACGATAGATTTTTTCTGGGGATTGATTAGGGTTTTATATGTTACGAGTACGTAACATTTACGGTACTGTACCTGCTTAGGGTAGGCAGAATAAAATGTGGAAAAATAGAGATACAATGAGAGTGAGAGATGAGACTTTGAGATAAGTAAACATAACATAATATAGGTAGGTACGTATATTTTTTCCAAAAACTGAAAAAAGAGTATTTTATAAACATTTCAGTAGTAATCTCACAACTAACATTTTTTTCTTTATAATGGTTAAGTAAACGTTTCTAAAACGTAAATATAAAGGTTTTTAAACGGTAATTTGGAGCATTTACATGGCAATATTATCGTTTAATAGTCATAGTAGAGGTGTCTTCAACCACGCGACTGAAACATCGTAAGATAAACATCTAAATAATGTCATAGTAAGCTTAATGTCGCTTTAAAACTGTTATAGAACATGAAGTCGTATATAAGACTGGAATTATACAATGCTTTTGCTTGTTGGGCTATCTTTAAAGACAGTAGAGTTGTACCTAATTCAGTATTAATGAGTTACCAGATAAGAATATATCCAGATGAATTAGGAACCTCCTCTTTTTAAAGTCAGTTAAAAATTATGAAATATGTGGTCATGGTGGCAATATGCATCACGTGCAAGGTTCTCTGTTCAATATACATTTGTGTTTATGAAAACGAGATGTGTGTGTGATCTCAATGAAAAGGGAAAATTCATGGAAATGTCAACATAATTTAGGACGGAACCCACCTTGCCAACCCTCTCGCTGTCAACTACAAGGACCCGACTTGCTGGGCTCAAAGAAAACTTTATACCGAGAAGTCATAACGGTTTTGACAGTGGTAATGATAACCTTTTTAAGGAAAGTACCATGGTCAAAAATTACCACTATTGATAAACACGATGTTTAAGTTGTTAAGTTAGATTTGGAATGTTATACGTACTATCGTAGACAAATCTGGTGCACCACTCTTAAGGTTAGAATCGCTTGCACCCGGTCCGAACGTAGCGCTAACCCCGCCTCTACGCACGTAGCATCGTTCAAAGCATTTTGATGGCAAAGTGGTGCACCGTTCGTGTCCGCGATAGTACCTATACCATATACACACTATACATGAACACTATACAAACTATACAAACATTTAAAATGCCATCGCACTAGACATGAAAATATTTTAGATTTTTTGGTTGGTTTATGGTTTTTTTTTGCAAAAAAAACATACAATCGAATTGAGAACCTCCTTCTTTTTTGAAGTCGGCTAATAAATAATTTGCGATTCAAGTTACAATGTGATACTCTGATAATCATTTTGTGACATCTTAAGAATATAGTTATCGCATTAATTAAAGCGTTAATACGACGCAGTTGGACTAGAATCAATTAGAGTACTTAGGTGTTAAAGATAGTAATCTTCTTCTTATCGTGTGGTTGATGAACAACCTGGTGTCAGAGTTTAAACCGCCCGTAGGCCTCTGACATGGCTTTACACACCATCGAAAAATCTCTCAGGTGTGCTGGTTTCATCACGATGTTTTCCTTCGCCGTTTAAGCAACTGATAATTAATTTATAATACGCACATAACTTACGAAAAGTCAGAGGTGCGCGCCTTGGGATCGAACTCGAGACCTCTGACTTGTCAGTCGACGGTCATACCACTAGGCTATCAGTGCTCAAGATAGTAATAAGAAATTTATATTGCTGATTATACGTAAAGCATTATTTCTAAGAAATGTTGAACTTCTATTTCTATGTAAACAATTATTTTCGTCTATAACTTTCAATGTAAATCCTTTTATAGATTTATCGTCTGATATAAAATTTTAGAGAAAATCATTCTCGAAATTCTTTGGCAGATTCCCTCACCTGATATTTCCTCACGCCTCTATTAAACTCTTTCAGATAGGACGGCAACCCGACATGACCTGAAAAGACCAGACACAGGACCGACGGCTGTAGATAGGTGCCCTCCGAGGTAAGCACACAGATGATAATTTATTTTTACCCGACTACAAAAAAGGAGGGTTATGATTTTAGCAGTCTATGTATGTATGTATGTAAGTTTGTTCATCTGTTCCCTCGTAGCTCCTAAACTATTTATTGTAATTCAAAAAATAAGGTGTCTATCAATGCGTCTAAATGATCCGCGGGTTATAGGATATGTGAATGAATTTGGTTACCTCCGACAACAGAATTTTATTTAAAATCTGAGAAGCTTATTTTTAGATTTTAAGTAGTCGGATTTTAGTTTTTAAACTATATTTTTATAATACGCACATTATTAATTTACAGAAAATTAGCGGTTCGTGTCTTGGGTTCGAAACTTAAACCTCTGACTAGATAGTCAATGGTCATATTATTAGACTTTTACAGCAATAGTCGAAATGTTGAATTCGTGTTTCATAATTCTGGCAACTGGATTTAGGTACCTTACAAAATCGTATTCTTTTGGGTTGATGAAATCAGATAAATCAGAGCTGTATGGGGCTAGATTACAGTCTACTCATTTAAAAAAAAATAATTAAAAAACAAAAAACCCGACTGCTAACTAAAAAGATAGAAACAAGTTGGTTATAGATAGATCCTAGTTTACACAGTGTTTACAAACGCAGTCGGAGGCATCAACTATTCACTCTCTCTCTCTAAACACAGATGACTCCGACTGCGTTTGTGAACATATACAGCTTGTTAAGAAAACCCTGTCCGACCCGAAAGGGGCACATAGGTACTTCAATAATATAACCAAATATGAATAAACAATTTACATTATTGATAAGGATAACGTTGTAATATTTTTTTTAAATGTGTGATTTTTACACAAATTAACTTAAAATTTGGTAAAATTCCAAAAACTGACAACACTATATGACTTCGCTACGCTACCCGAAAACTGACGAGTGCGCCGACCGTCGCCCGCCTGTGTTGTCATGTAAGTTTCCTCATTTTTTAATTTTTTAATCATTTTTATTCGGGGAATTTTTTTTACTTATTATGTGAAAAAAAATATACAAATAGAATCACATCCTGATACCTACTAATACCTTCACGGATCGAACAGGGTTTTCTTAACATATTGTATACTGTGTATTGTGAATATACATACAAGATACGCGCGAAAAACATAACCCTTCCTGACAGTCGGGTAAAAACTACCACCAATAATGTTGAAGGATAATATATTTTATTGGTAGAATTACTGTAGAAATATATCTTCTCACACATCAACCTTTTGTCAGCCTCATCAAACAAGTCTATATCATGCTAACCTAATTTGATAAATATAATATTGATAAATAAAATACCTACCAACCCACAAGTTATCTAACAGATACCTATCTCGTTAAATGTAACATTGAGCTCAATGTTAGCCAATATTTTAGGTAAATCTTTTATTATTCTGGAGACTGATTTGTATTTTGAATAATTAAAATTCATTTATTCATCCCAACATTCAATACGATGCTTTTATGATTATGAATTATTCTTTTGACGCAAATGGTGTGTCTTTAATGTTTATGGGAGTAACTAAATCGTGAATACATAATCATTTGTATAAAGTACTAGCTGCCCCGCGCGACTTCGTACGCGTGATTATTCTACTTCAACGCCTATTCTACCCTACCCTACTCTACCCCTACCTTACTCTACCCCTACCCTACCCTTTGCTACCTCTACAAATCAAAAACCATGAAAATCGGTCCAGCCGTTCTTTAAAAAAAAAGTATTCTATGTCCTTCTCCTGGTTTTAAGCTACCTCCTCACTAATTTTCAGCTAAATCAGTTCAGTCGTTCTTCAGTTATAAATAGTGTAACTTACAGGATTTTCGACTTTCTTATAAATATAGATTTATGCAGTCTATTGCCAACATAAAAGTTCGAATAGTAATCGCTCGAAAACCCGTACTTCCGCTTAGAGATTCGTGGTGTCACCGTGCTGTTCCAGCTATCTAGTACGTGCGAGTCGCCCACATAACCCCTTCACCTGCCCTTGGTGATGGGGTACCAATAAAGGGTTTTCCACATGATAAAAAAGGGTTAGCAATAATATTCCCGTTTGCGCTCTTTGAAACCGGATTCCTAAGAACCAACCTACATGAAATGAGTTAAAGAAATATAAAATGAAAGTCGTAGGCGTTGGTAGCACTTTTAAAAGGTTATGAAGATATTAATGCTAGAACTTTCCCGTTTATACTTGGTACTACCGACGCAGTTTTAACTTTTAAAGAACCAACCCACGTCAAATTTCTTCTAACGTGACCTAAAAGTAATAACTGTCTTTATTATTATCCATATTGTATTAAATCAAAATTTAATGCAGTTTGTTGATAAGAGCATTACTTATTTGAGAACGGCTTGACCGATTTGGCAAATTTCTTTTTTAAAATTTATCCCACTTAATTCATTAAACGCCATGACGGACACATGGTGTCCGACAAACAATAGAATTTGCATTGTGTCTGCTGTCTGGCAGTCAAAGTGTTGAAATAGTCCAAATAAGGTAACAGAGACTTAAAAAAAGGAAATATCGCTCGCTTTATTTAAGAGTTCTGAAAGTTTTTTTTTAATTTTTCCAACAATTTTTTGGTGGTTATAGGAGAAAGAAAAATTGGAAAAGTTTCCCGAAAAATTGAAAAGACTACAAAAATTTCCCCATTAATGGGACCCCCAAAGGGAATCTCTTTCATGTTTATCTTTATTTTATTTCTGTTATTAGTTATTACAGCGGTGACAGTAGTTCATACTCTGTGAAAATTTCAAGTATCTACTTTCATTGGTTCAAAAGATACAGTAGGACAGACGGACGGACAGCGGACACCCTTTGGGTACGAAACCCTTGAAAGAGGAGGTTAATTCGATGCGCCCATGTCTTTTTTTTGGCAAAAATCATACCAGAAACCTTACTCCTTATCCAAAATGCCTTCATTCTCAACTCCAATTTTCGCAAAAGAAAAACTCAAGCAGAAAATTGCTGAATAAATATCCAGTTTATTTATCCGTTCATTCGTTTCTGAGATACGTATGCAAAACATCAAAACATTCGCTCATACAAGGGACCTTCAAATCGTTCGTTCAGAAACATACAAATATGCCCCTTTTATTGTATTAGCACAGATTTGTGTTTGTGTGTGGCCATAAAATGAGCGATTTGAGTTACCTCACGAGAGGTTTTGCATTTAAGTTTAATCTTTTACTTTTTTTTTTTGGACTTGTATGATAATATTTGATTGTACTGCTAGGTACTACTACTGCTAGTCCTTATTGTCTCATTCCTGAGCAAAGGCCTTCTTCCATTTTCTCCAATCTTCACGATTTTGCGTATTGTTTTGCTAATCTTTAAGGAAGTCATCCATCCACTTCGTCCCAACATCTCTTTTGAGTTTTTTTTTATTTGCTTGTACTGCCTTGAGCAGTGACAACCTAGTGGTATGAACTTTGACTGGTTAGTTAGAGGTCTCAGGTTTGAAGCGCACCTATGATTTTAGAAAGTTAAGCGTATTATAAATTAATTATCACCTGCTTCATGCCTCGAAAAGCAAATCGTTGGCAATAGGGAGTCAGTAACCTCATAAAATCCTAACAACGGACCTAACTTAAGAATATCATATCCCTTTGGGTTGTGGGGGTCAGATAGGCAGTCGCTCTGTAGAAAACTGGTTTTAGATTAGAATATTCGACCTCAACCAAGTTTGGGAATAATAAAGCTAGGAGGTTGATGATTGCTTATACCCACTAACTTAAAATAAATAACAAATAGTATTGGTCGATTTTGCGTATTATTTTTCAAAAATTTTCTACATCCGCTGTTTCCATGGCCCCAAAGTTAGTCATAATAAAACAAATAGTCACGTACTCGGGAAGGGATCACGGAGGCGACAGACACAGTAATGACGCACAACTCCAAATGTCGTTACGTGTATTACCATGTTTTATTATGCAAGTTATACTTCAGTAATACAGAATTGAGGCTAATGCTTTTAAAGATTTAATGCTGGAAATTGAGATTCCTCAAGATGATAATCGATTACCAAGAGAGAATTATCAATGAGATTTGTGCCGTGTGGTTTTTGGCCTAAGAATAGAACTAACCCTAATCGTCCCGTGGGTGTCGTAAGCAGTGACAAAGGGAAAGATCCGGAGGATGGGCAGCAGCATCCTTCTGCGTAACAGTAATCAACTGCTACTGCGATCGCCAACCCGGTTGCCCAGCGTGGCGATTATGGGCAAATAACACGTGCTTTTCGACGCCTTGGGTTTGAACCCGAGACCTCAGACTTGCCAGTCAACGGTCACCACCACTAGGCTACCACGACTACAATAATAAATCAATGACAACTTTATGCAATCGCACACAAAACTTAATTAACCAAGTACAAAAAAAGGAAATGGTGCGACTACACATTCATACATCAAATTCAACTGTATTCCATTTCGAAGTAAGGAAAGGTATGATTTACATGAAAATTACGCACCTGACGAACAAAACGTCACGCGCAGGTAGATAGTGATGTCAAGAATTAAATGTTGTAATCCCAAAAAACCGGGATTCATCGGGATTTTGGGAAAGTTCTGAACTGTTTTGCTGTGCCCGACAGGGTCCACGATGATCTCATAGTTTATGTTACCATCTAAGAATCATATTGTGGAATGCAATAAAGATTTTGAATTTGAATTTGAATTATGAATCTTAGGTCTAACTAAGTAACTAAAGTAACTAGTAAGCCATGCAACTGTGAAATTTAAGGCTGATATGACGCAGACGTCTTGCGGTTTCAATTCGGCGGGTGCCGAAAACACCGCCCGAGGAAAGTCATTCGATATTTAATAAATTGTCCTTTCTTTCAAATAAATTTAGTTAAAAATTTAAATGGAACGACAAGACGTCCGCATCACATCAGCTGCAGATGCAGATATAATGTGGTTTCCGCCTTAAATACTTAGTTAAGTTTCTTTTGCGGTAGCAAAAAATATTATTCGTTTTTACAGATTTTCCAATAAAACGAGCATGTTTTTTTGGCTGTCTGCTTTCAATTTTCCGTAGAAATATAATGTATGTGCCTAATCTTATAAGTGTACTCTGATAATGAAGCTGACAAGTCAAATTAGTTTACAGTAATTATTATTATTTATTTTCTACTTTTCAAACCACCACAAACATAAAACCTCATTAACTGACCCCATACTACATTTTTTTCAAATTATGCAAAAAAATCCCGGCATTTTCATTCCCCGTCCGCACAACACTATCCGCGCCGAAATACACGGATCGAGTCTGTCGCAAAGCAGAGACCGTTAAATTAACCCTTTAACGCTCGCGTCAGAATGACCCCTGGAGCAGGGCTGGCGATATCGAAAATGACGATCGGTAATGACTTTAGGGTTTCAATGTAATTAAAAGGGTTGGTGGTTATTTTTCTGTGGCGAAATATTACATTGGAATAAAATAGATTTAAAGGTTTTTTTTTAGTCACGGCTTAAATTTAAAAATATGAATAAACTTAAGTAAATATTTAAAAAGTTCGTAATAATTATAAGTTTGTTTTATTATTACACGTTAATGACTTTAGGGTTTCAATGTAATTAAAAGGGTTGGTGGTTATTTTTCTGTGGCGAAATATTACATTGGAATAAAATAGATTTAAAGGTTATTTTTTTGTCACGGCTTAAATTTAAAAATATGAATAAACATTTTAAAAAGTTCGTAATAATTATAAGTTTGTTTTACTATTACACACTAAAAAGGTAAAGGTAAATCCCAAAGTAGACTTTGTTAGTGTTTAGTGTTTTGTCAACGTTCAGTTTTCGAGCCTTGCACTCTTTCATTATTCTCAGTTTCTTTAATTATTCCGTATTATAAACTTCATTTTAACCCTCCACATAATTATTAACTTTAACCTAATATAACCTGGCCAGCGCGGTTTGACTAAACACACAACTACAGCGGGTCAATACGACCCGCCAACCCTGCACGGCAATTACAGCAGCCACGATGTGCGCTCTAATAAATACGTGAATTCAGCGCACAAAAGGACTTGCGCGTGTACAATTAATTTTTGTATTTATTTAATTTGAATTTGACTTCCTACATTATACATTAGTTAAGTATAACAAGCTTGAGTCGTGATACTTTATAGCCTAGTGGTATGACCATTGAGGCAAGTCAAAGGTCATAAGTCCGAAACCCCAGGCACGTAACCTCTAGTTTTTCAAATTTATGTGCGTATTTGAAACTAAATCATCACCCTCATCATCATCATCATTTCAGCCATAAGACGTCCACTGACACAAGACGTCAGTCCATGTCAGATGTCGATGAGAAACTAATTATCACAAGCTAAAATGGTGAGGAAAAACATCGTGATGAAACCAGTACACCTGTGAGATTTTTCAACGGTATGTAAAGCCATGTCAGAGGCCTACAGGCAGTTTAAACTCTGACACCAGGTAGTCCACGATAAAGAAAGAAAGATTGTTATTGTTAATCTGCCTAACTCCTTATTTTTTTTTAAATAACAGGTAGATAAGTACCTATACAAAGATCTACCCACAAATTCACATAGGCACAAACACGGAAACAATAAACAAAGGAAAAAAGTCACAATTGTTATCAACAATACTGAGAGACTGTCACTGCGCATGCGTTGACATCTGCTGACTTCCTCGAACAAATTGCTTCCTTGTATCTACCAAGTTATCTGGGATAGTAGCAATAAATTAGCAGTATGACCGATGGACTGTCAAGTTAACAATCGAGGTACACAGGTTCAAATACAAGGCATGCTCTACTGATTTTGTTATAAACAAGGAACTTTACCCCATTTGTGTTAGAATGAAGACCGCGTTTAGGCAAACGTTCATCCTAGATGATTTTTTATTCTATGTGGTACCTCTCAGTTATACTTAGGTCTAGGGAGCTCAGACTGATTATCCGGACTTCTAACGAAACCTAAAGGCTTCCAGCTAAAGCAATTAAACTAAACTTAAAGTATCAGCAGCCGCCTAATGGGACTCGAGCCTCGGCTTAGGGCGTTGCTTGGGGACGTGCTAGGGACTAGCTGGATCAGCAACAGCAGCTAAGAACGCCCCCTAATGGGACTCGGGCCTCGGCTTAGGGCGTTGCTTGGGGACATGCTAGGGTCTAGCTGAATCTGATTTTGATTATTTACGGACATGTTGATGGTAACAGGTTTAGCCTGGACTGGCATAAGCGAGGGTCGGGAAGGACACCCTAGATTATCTCTGGCGTAGTCTCTTATAGAAAAAGGAGAGAGTAGGAGTCGTGACGTATCAGGAAGTCAAAAAACAAGCGGAGGATAGAGACACAGTATAATAAATATAGAGTACGGGATCTACGTACAAACACTCGAAAATACGTCGTTGAACACTGCAATGATACTACGAGCACCGCGACGTTCGCTTAAGAGTCTCGTCGTCGTGTTTGTGTGTAGGTATGTGTGTAGGTAAACGTAGTTTCCGAACTGCACAGGAAAAGCCAAAGTATCTCTATTCCTAGCTCTATCCTGGCTCTATTCCTAGATTAGATTTCAATATAGGTACCTATATTGAAATCTAATCTAGGAATAGAGCCTGAGACCACGTAGTCAGCAGCCGGGCTTACCTATAGGTACCTACCTATAGGTATAACACTAAACCAAGGATATAGGTAGAATGACTCAATATTTGTTGTAATTACCTACTTTTGTAGTCAAAACATCATTATCTTGGATCGTTTTAACAAAATGGAGCCATCCAAACAAAAATCTTCATAATCCATCTTTAGTCACGAAAAATGGCGGGGTTTTCAATATCAATTAGTTAGATAGATAACAGTGTTAGCGGACCCATAAAAATCATGCCATGACGTGTCACCGGCCAGCTTTATCACGTTTGCGAACAAAACTAATTATTTCGCGATCCATTGAAAAGCTAAAACGCCTGCTGTAAAAGCAATAGCAACAAAACGCAGCGGTGTGAAACGCTGTGACAAAAAAAACTAAGATATTTCAAAAGGAATGTCAACACAATAGGCTTTGGGAACGCGATGCGGTCACGCGAAGCTAAATTTTAAAGCAATATCACCCTTATACTATTAAAAATAAAGACCAGATTCCTTTAAATTTAAATGCGACAAAAGTCGTTTTTGATGTGCCTTAGTATCTAAACAATGACATCCGACTGTAATATTGACAAATTACAATGAATTCAGTGCACGAATGAAAATGCTAATAATTAACATTGATTTTTTCCGTGTGATAGTTCATATTTTACATAAGTAGGTACTTATAGTTTGAATATTGTAGTGAAAAATGTCCTTCTGACCGGATTTCGATCACAGCGGCAAACTCTACGGAGATTCGCCATCAGCACAGAAGATGTTATAGTGTACCTACTCTCTATTGCCTCTCTCTCTGAGATCAGATGCAAACCAGTGACTTGACCTGCTTTCCTAGGCATGGAGCAAGTGATAATTAATTTATAATAAGCATATTTTGACATAAGACAGCTTTGAAATCAAGGGTTTTGAAAAATCTCTCAGGTGTGCTACGCACATAACTTTTGAAAAGTCAGACGTGCGCGCCTTCGGATCGAACTCGAGACCTCTGTTGTCAGTCGATGGTCAAACCACTGGCTATCAATGCTCTTAAGATAGATAGATATAAACAAAAAAGTATACAAGCATAGATATAGATAGATTGATAGAGATAGATAGATAGAGGTAGATAGACAGATAGAGATATATAGATAGACAGATAGATATGAAACAAACAAATTATCCAATACGGAACTCAAAGCACACATTCAATAAGTAAACTCAGGTACACTAAAAGAAGTTTGTGTTTCTATAAAATTGGAATTCTACGTAGAAACTGGTTCGGTTTGAAAGCTAACAAGAAAATCGTGTGTCTTGAATTATAAGCGTATATATTTATGTGCCTGCATGTAAATCTTGAGAGACTTGTTGCCGGTAAAAAGGAATATGTTTTGATGAAAATAGGTACATACGACTGTGGTACTATCTCGTAGTATCTTAATACTGGAATCTATGCGCTTTTCACCCAGCTTTGGGCATTATTTGAATTACATAATATATTTGAATGTCTTATTGGACTAGTGGTGGCAAAGTGTTAATGGCAATAGGCAATAATATCAGTCACAAAAATACTTTTAAATATATTTTTTTTTTTTACAAAAGTGCTCGCTCTCCATCAATTTACCTTTCCAATAAGAAAAAAAACTACATTATAATCTGTTCATTTATTTAGGACCTACAATCCGATGCCACAGACACATTTATAACAAGTATCTACCTGTTTGTTTTTGTCAAAAGTAAAAATTAATAAAAAAAATAGTAAAGTTGGTAAAATTCGTCGCCAAAAAGTAAATACAATTTAATAGTGGAGAATTATTTTTTGTTAATTATACGACCGACTCACATTAGGTCCAATACGCCTCAATAACAAAAGGTTTTATAACCACCAATTGAAAGAACAAACGATATTTACAACTCTATCTGAATGGAATAAAGATGTTATTAGACTTTGCGTAGTTAGGAGCAGTTTTGCGCTAGGGGATAAAAAGGTCCACGTTCTCAAAGGCGTCTTGACATTTTAATATGCAAATGTCTCTTTTGTAGTGACACTTCTGACGCACCATGAAGTTCGCGTGTCTCCTGGCTTCGTTAGAACAGGCTTTAACCTTTTCTAGTTGATACACTTAAATGTTTTATGAAAATTAGAAAATACAATACTGTAGTATTTTCTGGTTTCAAAAGGGTTGAGGGCTGGTAACTAAAATATAGTGTGTTGATTTACGAAAAGCGTTCCCGTTTATCATACACTTATACATACACAGAAAAAAAAGTTTTTATTCAAAATAATAATAATAATAACCTAAAAAACACTCTATACCTATACATGCAACGTAAAAAACACTGTATACCTATACATGCGCACTGGTTTTTAAATGTGAAAGGATGGCTAATAATTATGCAAATTGTGTTTTTTCCACATGTGAAGGCAAGGGGGTTCCATATATGGACAGTTTCTTTTATAATTTTTTATGATAAATAAGTCTCTCCCAATGCACGCCACTATTGTGCGCTCATTGGAGATTCTGACCATAATCTTCACGCTGAGCTAGCGGGTTGGCGATTGCAGTAGCAGATGATTGCTGTTACACAGAAGAATGCTGCTACCCATCCTCCAGATCTTTCGTTTCTTACGCGCCCGCGGGACGAGTAGGAATGGTTCTATTCTTAGTCCGGAAGTTACACGGCATATTACGTACCTACGTAAGTATTACTAAAAGTTACTAACAAAAGTCACACAAGGAATAATTATCAACATTATCCGGAACTGCTACTTGACTAATTTTAGTTGAAGATCGTCCATTACTTACAATGTAACAATTAACAATGTTACGTGAATGGAGTAAATATTTTAATTGAATTTATTACTTCGTTAAAATTCCCTTTAATTAAAATAATAAATATGAATAAATTGTTGCGGAGAACAGTGACAAAATCATGGTGACAGAAAAAAAACCGTATGCCAAGTAAGTAGTGCTTAGTACAAGGCTTCCCAAACTTTTTATTTTTATCGAATTTATTTTTTTCTAGTTTAAACGTCATTATTAATCTTCGATACATGATGAGGGGTGTTATAAGTCGACTACGAGCAGGATCCAAATCCGCGACTATGGTCAAAACCATCCACCCCACTTTCAGAGACAATTTTATTAATTTAACCAACTTGTGACTTAACCTGTACATGGGTATACAAAAGCCATCCTTATCATACCCTTTGCGTCTCTAAAGCATAACTACACCTGTCTGTGTCACGTTGCATAATATTATTTATCGGTTTTATTAACCGATACTCACTCGCATAAACTCGGAACTGCACACAAAAAACTTTATTTTAAAGCAACGTTGTTAGTAAAATATTAAAACCGGTAGTAAAAACCGGTGCTCTATAAATTTTTATTATATTTTTATCTAAAGCTTTGGATAACGCATTTTTATGTACCAACTAGCGTTTTTCCGTGACTTTGTCCCTGTGGATTTTGGATTATTCCATATTAAATGGCACGCTAGGCAAGCGGGTTGGTGGGTTAACAGAAGGATGCTGCCTGTCTTCCTGATCTTTGTCTGTAAGGGTAGTTCTATTCTTAGGCAGGAAACCACCGAGCACCTTTAGCTCATCGTAGGCATACAGTGCATCCCAACTTGACATACTTATTAATAGCGTAATTAACAAGGCCTATAGTTTGTTCATAATTCTAAATTAGAAAATTTGCTCAATTTGAAGTAAATTGGGTACCGAAAACAAAAATAAAATATAACAATAACATTTTATTAATTAAAATTATTCAATATTAATAAGTTTTTTTTTAATTGTGTGACCCGTACCGTACAGGGTACCGTATTGATATCATTAATATGGTACTTACCCTTCCGGATCAGACAGGGTTTTTTTTTACATATTGTACCGTATACACGGCTACTCATCAAGCAATACATTTCCAGTATAGGCTGACATCTTGCAGTACGAAGAGCCTATACAATGCTAGGTCAGTTCATACTGGTTTTGTAAAGCTTGACGTGAAGCAAAGTGTATGTAGGTTACGTGGTTGATGTCGGTTATATTTTTTTTTATTAAAAAGTTCTTTTTGTACCTAATGAAGACATAGAACAATAAAAAGTAAAATTACATTTTTATATTTATAGACATTGGCGCTTCGAATAAAAACCGGTATTAAATGAAATCTCTAGCTTTATTATAAAGTAGTAACCGTTTAGATGTCTATGTAGCAATGAATTAATTATAATTTAAATGCAAATTGTGTTGATTTTTTATGGTAATGCGTTTAATACAGATTATGAAATGTTTTACTGATGGCGATTGGATTAGAATTAGGTTAACTTTATCTATTGTCACTATGAGTTTCGTTAAACTTATTTTAAAGCATGTCTTATGGCACGGCGATTTATTGGTCTAGCCAATTTATATTTCTCGCATTTTGTGACTTAGCTAATAAAAACATACAAATCAAATAAAAGTAGATTACACGATACTACAAAGTTAATAGTAAATTAATTACACATAAAAAAAAATACGGTCATAAAAAAAGTACTTTAATACGAGAAGGATCGAAATTTATATGCTTAAACTCAAACTAAAGGTTTTTTTTGTGATTTTTTTTACATGTGCATTTTTACATGCACATGATAGCTTATTAAATATAATTATTTAATAAGAAAATTTGAAAAAACAACTGATACGGCGTCGAAGATCGTGGGTTCGAATCCCATCCGTATCAGTTGTTTTTTCAAATATTCTGTTTTTTCAAATTTTCTTATTAAATAATTATATCAAACTAAAGGAATAAATCATACAATTTTTTCAAAGAATCGTTACGAAGTTGCGGATCGTACAACACTATGAATTTTTAATTTTAAGTATTGATCGATCTTTGTTTGCCTTTCACCCTACGTAAAGCTAAGAATGATCCCTAGTCTAAGCGCTCCCATCACAATTTTACCTCATAATCGATTACCTCATTAAAATGCACCACATAATCTCGCCTTAAAATTCCAACATAATATTAAGCGGCAAATTAGACAAACGAAACTCCAGCTTAAAGGGGGGAAAGGGGGAATAAATTAGAAAACTTGCTAAGACGAGCAAACATCAAAAAGTTCAAAAGTTCAACGTATTACTTTTGTTTGTAAGTGTTGAGCTGTTACTTGGACCAGGAGGAAGGGTTAAAACGTATCTGCAGCGTATATATATCTGGTATATAATATATTACCTGATTTTTACATTTAATTAATAGGTTTTAGTTTATAGATTTGTATATATAAATAATTTTAATTTTAGATAATAATTGATATTTAATATTGTAATGTATTAATGAAATAAAGTACATATTAATTGGCTGGGCAAAAGCTGCCACAATATGGGTGCCTGAGGACGGGCGGAGACGCCGAGGCCGGCCTAGAAAGAGGTGGCGGGATGATTTAGACGCTTATCGCGAGGACTGGTTCGAGGTGGCCCAGGAAAAAGTACTTGAAAGGATATGGGGGAGGTCTTTGCTCAGCAGTGGGACACAGTAGGCTAAGAAAAAAAAATGAGAATGACTTCATACATGCCAGTTTCGATGGCAACGTATTTTTTTAATAAGCATGATCTAAATCGACATCCAGGATTAAATATTTATTTATGTATTCGTATGAAAACCAACCGCTACATGTAATATACCTACATCTTTTAGTAATAGAATATAAACAGTAAGCTAATTATAGGTCTTCACTAATAGAAAATTGTTTAGTTAAGAATGGTGTGCGACAAATTACCAACACTACAGAGTTATAGAAAATCAAGATAAAAGCTAAACTATATAAAAATATAAAGATATTATAATTATAAACACAAATTAATAATAATTATTAGCTCCAGGTAAAGGAATTCTTGATTTTTTTTTAGTTTCTATATTTTTATACAAAAGTGTGTATAAAAGCGTTATTTTTTTGGTAATTAGGCATTTTCTACCAGTCAACTTTAAGGTGATTTAGAGATAACAATATGGTTAAACTTGCAATGTTATACTATAACAACTGCAGGTAAGAAAATCCTACACGTGTTTTGTACAAAGTTTCCATCCCAAAATCACGGAACTCCTAAACAGGGGTCGAGTTCGTGGCAATAATTTTTCATCGTTAGTAATTACGCACTCTTGCTACCGCGTCACGGATATTAAGGTTAAGGTTTATTGTCAAGTAATGTGTTCACTATTAGAAGCTCTAAATATGTTAGTCTATTACAGATTAAAATATTTCGATTAAATATCTATCTAGATTATTTATCCATCTAGATTATCTATCTATCGACTGACAAGTCAGAGGTCTCGAATTCGATCCCAAGGCGCGGGCCTCTGACTTTTCGTAAGTTATGAGCGTATTATAAATTAATTATCAGTTGCTAAAACGGTGAGGGAAAATATCATGATCAAACCAGCATACCTGAGAGATTTTTCTATGGTGTGTAAAGCCATGTCAGAGGCCTACGGGTGGTTTAAACTCTGAAACCAGGTTGTTCTTCAACCATACGATAAGAAGAAGATCTATCTAGATTATGTATCAATCTAGTTCTCTATTTATCTTTAAAATATGATCTATCAAACTAGCTTGTATCTGTATTTTGATTAAAATCTATAATTTTGGGTAATTTACAAGCTTTTATTTAACTTGCAATATATGTTAATGTAACTATTTTTGTTCGGGTGAAATCTTGCAAACTGAATTAGAACCACTTCTTATCTTACGGAGTTAATTTTTTCCATTTTAGTTCAGTTTCCTGAGCAATGTTTTTTTATGGTAGACATACTAGGCATGACCGAAATTGACATCTAAGATTAGCAGCAGATAAAGGAACTCTTCAACGGTCAACAACACAGATACAATTTTTTGCATACCTACGTTTAGTTTTGATATTCTAATGCAAAAACTTATTTATATTATGTCCGGGGCAAATGGGTTTACAAATAGCTTAGTAGCAGAGCGACTGGGGAAAATCAATTTTGTCTTTCTACAAAAATTTATAACTTATGATAAATTATATAATAAGTACTTATGTACTAGCTTATTGAAATATTTCTTTGTTAGACCTAACAAGAGCCTTATTAGGATTACAATAACATTACAAATATCTAACCTTGCTATTGTTTTGTTAGTCCATATCAAATCTATAACGTTTGACACACACTGACGACTTTTACCATTTTAAACGATTTTTTTTCTGTTGGATATTATATTTTAGTATTTTATCTAAACTTTTTCTTATTTATGGTTGTATGCTAAGGATAAGTAGGTTTTATGTTTTATAAGTTGTATGTTTAATGTAGTTTTATGTACTTACGTTTTATATTTACTTATAATAAACCAGCCTGTAACTGTCCTACTGTAGGACTAGGCCTCTTCTCATACAGAGAAGGATCGTGCATTAGGTAATCACCACGTTAGATCACTGCGTGTTGGCGATTTCAGACTATTAAGTCCAGGTTCCCTCAACATGTTTTCCTTCACCGTTAGTCAGTGGTGTCTTAGATTAACTAAGGAAGTACATAATTTATGACATTGAAAAAGTCACATTGATACATGCCAGGTTCAAACCCACACCAAACACGTGTTTTTATTACACTTGTGCACTATACTATATCCTGGGTAGTTGGCAAATCTCCGTTGAAATTGGCCGCTGTGACCGAAATTCGGTCAGGAAAACATTACGATGCAAAGTCGATAACTATACCTAGAGTTTAAATTATTATAGGATTCGGAAATATTATTTATTTATTTTATTTATTTATAGACTCACGCCTGTATTCCCCAGAGGGGGTAGGCAGAGGTGTGTAGTACACCCACGTTTCGCCGGCTATGTAAATATGCTATTCGGAAATATGGGTAAAATAAAAATCACACGGATGAAGTCGCTAAGAACAGCCAGTATTGGTTTCATTATTGTTAAACTACATATGTTTAGAACAGAACCCAATTTGCCCTTGTTCCCGATCCCAAAAGTCGCCCGTCTGACCTAGCACTTACAATCACTTTCTGTTTTCAATTGGTTCCCAGACAATAAATATTAGTCAATACTTTTAGGGTCCCATACTATATTAGGAATACAAGTGGGTGGTCATTAGAATCACTAAAATTGAAATAGCATTAATCTGAGTCACACTTTCGGTATTGTTTTGTATATTTCTTCTTTTTACTAACGCTTTATGACCATCACATAGAGTTCAAATTGCTCTAAATCTTTTAGGTGTGATAATTGATTGTACATTATTCTGTAGGATGGTTATTGATTGTAGTTATTTGTTTTGAGCTTAGAAAAGTTCATTACGGTTGCATCATAGTTTAATTCTTTTATTATTGCTTTAGCAGAGTTTAAAGCTCTAAAGGCCTTTGATATGGCTTTACATATTATGATGCAAAGTCAATAATAATACCGTATTCCTTCCCTCCATACTTCGATTTATCGGAGTTGTCTGCAGTCTTAGATTAAATCTGCTTTAAACTAAACTAATTAACTTATAATATTACATATTATATACTATATATTTAACTTAACTTATAATTAATTCTAAAGAAATTTAACTCATCCACTTAATGTTTACTCTCCACTAACCCACTCAAGATTTACTAAATTCGGTAGTAACGCAAGTATACCTAAAAGATTAAGATGACTTAATCCCTCTCAGTAGGACTGTAACTAGCCTAGTGGTAAGACTGTTGACTGATAAGTCAGAGGTCTCAGGTTGCAACTCAAGGCGCGCACTTGGCCCTGCGCCTGATCCCTCCCATTCGGTCTATGAGAGTG
The DNA here is from genome assembly GCA_936450705.2 of Protodeltote pygarga. Lineage (NCBI taxonomy): Eukaryota > Metazoa > Arthropoda > Insecta > Lepidoptera > Noctuidae > Protodeltote > Protodeltote pygarga. The sequence continues at coordinate 4,318,821 of OW388274.2, forward strand.
AGAGAACAGAGGGTGCATCCGTGTTTACGTACACTCTTGTGCACTAATTATCTCCTGCGTAGTTGGCTTATCTCTGTTGAGATTGGCTGTTGTGACGGAAATTCAATCGGAAGGACATTATTATAAATATTAGTTTACAAATATTTTTTTGATTAGTTTTTAAACTGTTGGCAATACGAGTATATATTATAAGCTTTAATTAAACCTCTTTATGTTAGGCTTCCACAAAAAGTAAGATCTTATTAATTTTTGTGACAGTTTTACGTAATCAAAGCTAAGACAATAGCTCCTTGTATTGCCATATTAGGGTTTATAATGCTTTTAAACGCATTCAATATTTCAAATTTGGAAACAGAGTTTCTTGCGCAAACGCCGACTAGTGTGGCGCCGCGCCGATGGCAATGTCGTCGGTAAGAATAACGTTGGATTAGTATGGATTTATCAAAATATATCTAAAAGTTTTGATGATTAAAAAAGCTTGACGTATTTGCCTAAAAACGCTGATATTTGTGCAGTGGCTGAACTTTATACATTTTTTTATAGTTAAAAAAGTCGCAAAAACTATTTTAGTCTTACTACCTATTTATTTATTTATTTATTTATTTAATACTTCTATACAGCAGGTGTATAAGGCGGACTTAATGCCAAAGGCATTCTCTACCAGTCAACCTTTGGGTGATGCAGAGATAATTAAGTAGTAGATGCACTAAAAAAATATGTTATGTTACTATTTATGTTAGTTTAAAGATTAAATTATATCATATCATATATATCATATCATTGAGCCTAGACATCAAAGTATTCCTCCACAACACAGTTATCTACAGGTTGAGTTCGCAGGTCCCTGGCAATATTGCCAATAAAAAACAGACAAATTAAATCAAATTTTAAAAAAAGAATAGCCTTATCCACATTAACCTGACTATAACAAACAAATAGTAAACAGACAGAGCCTTGCGCATTTTGCGTAGGAGTACTTATCGGGGTCGACGCGTAGATCTTACAACTACTTACGTAACTGACATACAAAACAGCTAAACAGTAGGAATGTTGAATAATTTCTATCACTTTCTGTGAACTATAAATTAATTAAGTAGGTACTACTTATACAGTAAGTAAGCAGTAAGCAAGGCCTCCATTCAAATTGAGAGAGTTTATAATGCCTCACATTGCTTAGCGCAGTGATGACAGTTGGTGTAAAATTAGACTTATTTTAGTTAAAGGTACCAAAAACGTAAAAAAAATCGTTAGATCACCAACAGCTAGATGAGTCAACTGCAGTGACAATCACGGGAAAGTCCGGAAGATGGAGATCTAAGATCTGAGCAGACTAGATAAAATAGAAGCAGTGCAGTGCAAGCTTAGGCCGCGTTTCCACTGACGCGGAGCTGGGCGGAGAGGAGCTTAGCGGTGCACAAATTGACCAATGCCTATGCTTGAAATCTCCGCTCCGCTTCAACGGAAACAGTACGAGCGGGGTGGAGCAGAGCTGAGCGGATATTCATACATCGAGGCGGTGCAGTGCGGAGGACAGCGAGCATTGGGGTGCAGAGCGGAGGACAGCGGGGCGGTACGGAGCGGGGCGGTGCGTGACTCGCGTGCAGTGTGTCAGTTGTCTTCTTCCAAAAGTATGCTCCTCTCCGCCCAGCTCCTCTCCTCTCCGCCCAGCTCCGCTCCTCTCCGCCCAGCTCCGCTTCAGTGGAAACACTGACCACTTTTCACCGCTCTTCTCCGCTCCTCTCCGCCCAGCTCCGCGTCAGTGGAAACGCGGCCTTATAAAAGCTGATGATGATATTAGTTTACCATCCTGGCCAAACATTTAAAATGCTAAGCCGAAAAGAACCGGTTATTTCTAGCTTTCAAATGTTTTTGTTCTAAAATTAGGATGCAAAACAAACCGTTTTTTATGATTTTATGATGACAGAAAGCTTCTCTCTCTCTACGGTCCATTTACTCGTCATCGTGTCTCAAGTATTTAGTACTATTTTAACAGTTTTTAACTATGTATGATGAATAAAATAAATACGTATTGATTTGATTACCTTTTTCTTCGATGAAAGCAGTATTTTATGTTACGAAAATCCAACATAATCCATGTAGTTCTAACAATTTTTGGTAGTTGTTTTTACCCTAATTTTGAAATACTTCTAATTAGGATTAAGTTTTAAGTATATTGTGGCGCCTTTGTATCTAGATAAACATCACAAACTGCTAAATCATGTTTCCTACTCTGTCTTGCAGTTGATGTTTGACAGTTGCGCGGGACATTGAAAGGGATACTGTTAAACCTAAACATGTGCTAATTAACATCTATTTATTCGTCTTAGTCTTAAAAGTCGTGATAGCCTAGTGGTGACCGTTGACTGGCAAGTTAGTGGACTTTTCGTAAAATATGTGCGTTTTATCAATTAATTATCACTTACTCCGTGCCTCGGAAAGCACGTAAAGCCGTTGGCCCTGCGCATGATCTCTCTCCGGTCGTGTCGATTTTCGTCCCCATCAGACTAAGCGAGTAAGGGAGTAGAGAGTGCACCTGTGTTTGCGCACACACTTATGCACTATTACATTTCCTGCGTAGTTGACTAAACTTCGTTGAGATTGGCCGCTGTGACCGAAATTCGGCCAGGAAGATATTATTATTCGTCTTAGTACGCAATAACGCAATAAGTTTAGTGAGTGAGTGACTTTGAATATGTTTTTGTTCAAAATAACACACCTCGCACCTCCCTTTCAATTTCCTTTATCATACTCATCAATAACAATCTGAACTTTATCGGTAATGACGTAACAATTTATCTTACTTCCCAATAATAATCGGTGTCTTACATTAATTACGGCGAAATTTCTTACCCGAGAAGTATTTTATCATTTAACCTTTCTCGAATTGGACAAAAAGTTCCGCTTGGAGTTTTCTTATCGATTCCAGTCACAGTCTAATACAGAGTTGTACAAAGACATTGTTCCACTGGATGTTGTTAGAAACCTACGTTTAATTTTACTTTGAGTTTTTTTATACTAATATTATAAAGAGGTAAAGTTTGTATATATGTCGGGGGTAACTTCCGGAACTATTGATCCAAGCGGGCAGGACCCGGTAGCTTAGTTGGTAAAACGATGGCACGGCAAGCCTGGAATTTAGTAATAGCAAATTTAGTAATCGATATTTCACCCCCTTTCTGTTGACAGATTGATCTGAAATTTGGTGCACAGCTTTAGTTTTGATGACAAAACCGTTTTACGTAAAAATTAGGTACTTATATTATTTTTACTTCTAAAATTCGGCAACTTGCACCCTGGATCTCCCGCGTAGTGGAGGGTAAACCACTTACAATAGCAGTCCCAAGGAGGGTTGGCTCAGGCAGGCGGTCGGGGTCGGCTTTAAAACATTATGCTAAATCAATTTCTGTAGTAGGTACCTACAGCTTGGCAAAAAAGAGTCTGGAAAAATTGGGGGCGCCGCTGGCGCACTTTTCACACTACAAATTCATAATTACAAGTTATTTAGTGCTTACATGTTTCTATGAAGAGTTTTGTGTCGTTAATTATAATCAAATGAATCATTTTTATGATAATTTAATACTGACAAACTAAGTGTTTAAGGTTTTTATTTTTAGTTCCAGCTGTCACCGCCTCAGACTCATTTTTGCCAAGCTGTACCTACCTATGTCATGAGCGAAATTATTTTTACATCCAAATAACTTATCTAGAAATCCAACATCAACGTCACCGAATCTGCCAAACCTTCGAACTTGGAACTTTTCTACAAAACTCCTATTAATTATATCGAGTAATGAGCGGGCTCCAACTCGCTACGTGACTTCGGCCAATGGGTCTCTTTTCAAGTCCTGGTAACTCCGTGAACCATGTACCATTCATTCAGTGGCTCAACTTCTAGGAAATGGGTTGAACTGGTTAAAGGCTGAGTTAATGCAAAGTTTAGTTGTCGTGTTTATTTAAAGTTTAAACTTGACTATTGAATTCGTAGAAAGTTTGCGTAGTGTTAAGTACCTAGTTGGATTTACGCATCGATTACACGTATCCTCACCTATATCTTTTATCGTATGGTTGATGAACAACCTGATGTCAGAGTTTAAACTCTCCCGTAAACCTCTGACATGGCTTTACACACCGTTGAAAATTTTTCAGGTGTACTGGTTCACGATGTTTCCTTACCGTTTTAGCAACTACGCAATAATTCATTTATAATACGAACATAACTTACGAAAAGTCAGAGGTCGTCTTGGGATCGTACTTAAAACTTCACTTGTCAGTCGACGATCATACCACTAGGCTATCAATGATATTTTTATGTGATCCAGAAATACTTGGCTTAACTATTGAAATATAACTACTAACTATATTTGCCCATAGAAGATTATTTTAAGAATTTTATTAAAAAAATTAGATTTAGTAAATGAAATATATTTAAAAATTACTTTTTTAAATATATTTTATGTATGTTTTTAACATGTTAATGCACATGATTTGCTTATTAAATGTCAGTCATTTAATGAGTTACTTGTTTTTGCGAATTTCTTATTAAATAATTTCATTTTACTTTTTTTTTTAAGTTTATGGCTTTCCTCCAGGCTGGTGGATACCACTGGTGACCGGAGGGCTGGCAGTTACCTCGGTCAACGCCTCAGTTTGGCTATTCAACGTGGTAACGCTGCTAGCATCCTCGGCACGATTTCCCCGGGCAGCAACTTTCAGTTTTTTTTTTATCATTCTTTTATTTTTAAGTTATTTAGGTTTTTCGTTTTATCTTTAGTTAAGTTTATATATCTTTAATTAAGTCACCACAGACTTATTTACCACAAAGTACCACTAGGTTATCATTGCACTTAGCACTGTATACTCACTATAAGCCACAAACAATTAACAATGAATTCTCAATGCAATCATCCATGTAATATCATACTTCAGTGTACTAGGCAAACAGAAAAATACAAGAAATTACAAAACCAGTACACATAGGATTCCATCGACATTTTTAATTTAACTTTCTGTTCGCCAGAAGGCAGAACTGCAACACATAAAGAATTGTAAGCCAACAAGGAATTGAATTCTTGTATCTTTGTGTAGAATTTTTCATATCGATAGAAGATTTTAATATTACTACGGCATTTTGGCGGAACATTTTTGGTGCATCCCGCTAAAATGCGATAGGTTTTGCAAATGTTGTGAGATGAATGTGCATATAAATCAATTCTTGTGATATTATACACTATGTTCCGCCCGCGGCTTCGTGTGGTATGTTAATAAATTGTAACCTATGTGTTATTCTGAAGTATAAACTACTAGCTGTTCCCCGCGACTTTGTCCGCGTTAAATTAATTTTCCCGTAAACACACGTTGATAAGCAGCCAGATTGCCTGTTATTTTTTGACTTGAATCACAGATATTGTTATTTTTTACTGAAAACTCTACTTTTTCAAAACAAAAAATTGCCTATAGCACTCAGGGATAAAGTAGCTTCCTATTGGTGAAAGAATTTTTAGGATCGGATCGGTAGTTCCTGAAATTACCCCTGACATACATACATACAAACTTTACCTCTTTATAATATTAGTATAGATATTACTGTAAAGTTTCATCAAAATCCGTTTTGTTATTTTTTTTATATCCTCACAGATTTTCGCATATATAATATTATTTTGTAGGATTTTAATAAACACTCTGATTGTCAATTACTACACAGGTCACAATTTTAGATTGCGTGTTCTAAAGATACGAAAATCAAAAAACAAAAATTTACCTTGCCTAGGACACAAACCCAGAATCAAACGTACAACAGTACCACTACACTACCAAGATAGGTAAAAAGTAATTACGTAATAACATGGGCATAAAAAAACTTTTACACAAAAAAAATTGTTTTCTACAAAAATATTTCCATTCTCTTTTCTGTGCTAATCATGCTTATTCTACATTTAACTGCTTTTTGTTAACAATAAACATAACAAGATGTCTTACAATGGCCACTTAACATTAACTATTAAGAAAGTAGCTACATGCTATTACAGCGCGTTTAAAAAAAAGCTCAGAATACAATAAAAAACCAGAAGCACATTCTGTTAATATATTCAGATCAGATCGAACGAATTTGAAAACGAATTTGGGAAAAGGGCAGGGAGATGATGATTCAAATAAACAGTGATAATGGTATGAATGAATGGATGATTTTCCTTTATTAATTAGAGACAACACATGACAACACAAACAAAACAAATAATAAAACAAACAAATAAAATAAGAGACAAAACAAAGAAACAAATAAAAGAAAATAACAATTAAAAAAATTCAATTAATGAGGTTTGTGTCCCACGGCTTCATCAAATAGGTCTCCAGATCAGTTTTATGTCAAGTACTGACTGACTGTTGGACTACCAAGGCAAAGATCGTAAATTCGAAACCCAGGCACGCACCTCTGACTTTTCGAATCGGAACTGAACCAACATGCAAAAATTCCATAGGATAAGAGGAAGTGGATATAATTTAGTTTGAAATATTTGACCCGAACATACATACATATGATACATACATTGCAAGTTAAATAAAAGCTTGTAAAATGCCGTTAGGCTTACTAACAAACGAAACGGGATTAGAATGTTTTCCGATAATGTTTTTCGATAAATTGTATGCGTTTTCTTTTGTTTTGTTATGTTCTGTATTCTGAGTAAAATGATACAAATCAGAGATAATTCTGTGAACGCGTTCAGTCTTTCTTTCATTGTTTCTAATCTATAGGCACTTATAATAAAAATGCGAAAGTGTGTAAACTACATTTTGTAAGTAATATTCAATGGATGGACAGGATGGACAGCATCCTTCTGTGTAACAGCAATCATCTGCTACTGCGTTTGCAAAGGGTAGAGTAGGGGTCGGGTAGGATAGTTAAGGAAAGGGTAGGGTAGAATAGACGTAGAGGTAGGATAATCACGCATACTAAAGCGCGCCTAGTATCTAGTACGTAGATTATGAATTTTACATAATTATTTCCATTGAACGGGATCGATACAATCATAATAAAACCCATAAATATTACCAAGAACAATGCAAGGTCAACAAGAAGTAGATCATAATGTGTATTCCGTTCAAACTGTTATTGTGTTGTGTCAATAACATGCAAAAGGTAATAATGGTGAGCTTTGGGGGGAGAAGGTAAAATTAAGATATAAATATTTAATAAAAAAATGGAAAAAACAACTGATACGGATGGGATTCGAAGCCACGATCTCCGGCATACCGTGTCGACACGGTATGCCGGAGATCGTGGTTGGGTAGCGCCATCTACCAAGTCCAGTTGTAAATATAAACCATCCAGGAATCCACTTGACATACAAGAAATTCATCAAAATCGACCCAGCTGGTTTGAAGTGATGCGTGGAAAAACTTATTTATTATATTTATAAAGGTAAGCTTTTTTTAAAATATTTTTTGTAAATAGAGGGAGAGGCCTTTGCCCAGCAGTGGGATGATATGGGCTGACAGTAACAGTAACAGTAAGATATTATTTTTACTTAATTTATAGTGTCAATAATCAAGTCAACAATGCCGTATCAAAATTTAGTACATTCGTGTAAGCACAGTTTAAAAAACCTTGTAGAAGCTTCTATGCTCTGCTTGTTTTCGTGGGAGTAACGAAAAGTGTACAGGTCACATAAATGGCATTATACCTACACTACATGTGCTTAGGGCTGGCACGAAATAATTTAAAAAATTCTAATATTTTTTTTTTAGAGTTTGCTTCGTATATTCTATGCTTTTTAAAAAAATCTCTAAAAGTATTGTTTATTCAAAAGTGAATATCAAAACGATTTTTAATACTTATGTTTAGATTGGCTTTCAAGTATGTTAGTAAAAAATAACAAGCCTTGTGCAAAATGATATCAAAGAAAATTTTAAAAATCAACCCTCACATTTACTGCCACACTATAGGCAGTAAATATTATTAAAATGAGTTGCTATTAGACTTTCTAGGCATCTTTTTCTAATCGTATGGTTGATTGGTGTCAGAGTTTAAACTGCCAGTAGGCCTCTGATATTTCAGTTGATCAGTATTATTATAGTAACGAATCTAATAATAATCATCGTTTCTAATCAAGCTAAGCTTCTGATATTTATATTGCATTTCTGTCCAATTGAACATTATGCAAGTCAGCTGTAAAAGAATAGCTTATAGGTAATACTCATAAACAAATCACTTTTCATTTTTAACTGTTTAAAATCGATCAAATTTTTTCTAACGTGGCAACCCTGAAGTTAATACAGTTAGCGACACGGAATGCATCGCGTGCGCGCTTCACGTTAGTCGCAACGGTGTAATTGAGGACGCCTCTGTTATCATTTAGGACTTTTCAAAACTATATAGCGATTACTTAACATGCAATCTGGTAGCGACAGAGTTAATTGCTACCTCACTTTAGTCTTAAAGGTATTTTAAATATCCGTTGGATTGGAGTGGATACTATTCGATTTATTCCACATTCGACTCACGAAGTTTCGTATTGAAGAAAAATTCCTTGTTCGTCCCACATTTTATTCCTGTTTTGTCTCGAAAAATATTTAAAGCATTAAATAATTATTAAATTCCTGTATTAACGATTTATTCCACATTTGACACAAAGTTTCGTCTTGAATAGAAATTCCTTGTTCGTTCCACATTTTATTCCTGTTTTGGATAAGCTGCTGTCCGAGTTTAAACTGCCCGTAGGCCTCCAACATGACTTTACACACCATTGACAAATCTCTTAGATGTGCTGATTTCCTCACGATATTCTCCTTCATTGTTTTAGCAAGTGCTTAATTATTTTAAACCTTATGAATTCGAAAAGTCAGAGGTGCGTGCCTGGGGAGTCCCTTTGTGAAACCCTGTTAGACTCAGTCCGAGGAGATACAGTCTCCTAAAGGGGTCTTCCCTGAGCCTCGCTAAACAGGGCACCAAGTGACCACTGTGCCACCATCGCTTCAAGAGTCACTCAGTAGTATGTAATCGCCATGTCTCTAAATTTATCTGTGGTCATAATAAATCGCTTGATGCTGTGTGACGCTAATGGGTAGTTTTAATGACGTGTTATCAATCCATTAGGTGCATATAAAATTGAATTAATTGTAGAACTACGGATGCTAATTTGAGATAGCTATGTGAATATGTCGCTGCTTTTTATGTTAATAGGGAACTGAACTCCATATACCAGAGATATGGCAGGCGTAGTAGCTACGGTTAACGGATTTTTTTTCGATTAAATCCTCTGTGTCGTATAATAGTTATGATATTTGTAGAATAGTTGATCTAATGGTTATGTAACTTATTGACAGTTTCTGTAGAGTAGGTATTCTCACGATTATATTCATCTGGCTTCTTTCTTCTTTATCGTATAATTGAACCTGGTGTAAACCGCCCGAGGCCTGTAACATGGCTTTATACACTGTTGAAAAATATATTCATCAGGCTGAATTTCTTTTACTGCTGCGAACTTGATAGAAATTAGCCAGGCGTTGTTATTATATTGCAGAAGTGTATGCGCCAATACAAGAGCACTCTCAAGTCCTTCACTTCATAGTCCAATAGGTAGGAAACTGGTCACAACGCACCAGAGATCAGGTACCTATATGAACGATAGCTTTACGTGTTTTAAGGCATGACGCTGTTGATCATTCATTTTAAATACGCACATAACTTACAAAAAGTCAGCAGTTCGTGTTTAGAGTACGAACTTGGAACCTCTGACTTGTCTATATTCATAATATTATAATGAAGAAACATTACAATGAAGAGAGACCTTCTGACATCGCTTTACACTCAGTAGAAAACAACTCTCAGATATGCAGCAACTAAGAACAACAATTATATTGAAATCCATCAAATCTAAACACTGGCTGGGAGTAGTAGAGATGAAAGTAATTTTAACACTATTGTAATTATTACAAATGGTGAAAGTATTCACATGCCCCTGTTATTATTTTGAATACTTGGATTTTTTTATAAAAAATATGGACCTAATGTTTGTGAAGTAAACAAAAGCAAAGCTTTTAATATGGCAAGCGATTTTTCGATAAAAATCTTTGGTGTAGACGAAGAAATATTGTACCACACTTTTTGTTAAATTAATTTGAAAATATTAATTAATGAAGGTCGAGAAATAAGACACAATTGGACATCTATTGTTATGTGACGTGTCCAAAAGAGAGTTTCCATAATAGATTTCTAAAATGTATGTCTGTATGTTTTTTTAATAGCTATGGGCGATTTATAAATATTATACAGTACATTTAGATTAAAGCTGCTGCCGTCTCCTTTAAAATCGTATTTGGATTTCTAAGACTGATAGCAAATATTCAGAATTACAGTATAATAGCTACAACAAAATAAATTTTACTGATACCGATCTAACTACCTATAAACTTGTTTATCTTAAAATCATCTCATTAAATCAAACTTTGAACTAATTAAACTTGTAAATTATGATTTTACAAATAAGCTTTTCATCAATCTATCATAAGAAAATCATAACACCACAGCTCAGCTCTAAGCTGAATACAGCTTCAAAAAATTACAAAAAGTAGCTTCCACTATCACCAAACCTTAGTAGCCCCAAGCTAAGCACGTGTTTGTTTAATACGACCATAACTCAATCCACATGTATTACGTCACAACAGGTTGATTAAAATAACATTATTATCTAATATATTGAAACTCTTCCGCCTGGTCATGAGTTGCCATGGCTGACCTGGAAGTCTTTAAATAGACTCCGGACCCAGGTTGGTCGAAGCAAAGAAAACCTGCTCAGGTGGAGGTTTATTGATGACTCTGCCATGGAGTGTAAATGTGGTGCTGTCCCACAAACGATGGGGCACTTAATATCTTGCCCTGCATGCCCTGTCGTTTGTTCTTTACAGGAACTGATGGACGCTACTGGAGGCGCCAATCTCGTAGCCCAGTTCTGGGCTGACACAATTTAGATTGCCATCGACACGATAAGAAGAAGATCTAATATATTGTTGGATTAGTATTTTATTACAAGACTATCAATGTAATATAATACATATATTTGATAACAAGACCAAGAAAGATAAAAAAGCACGTTAAGCCATTGGCTCCGTCTGTCATGAAGATCTTTATCAGTTATTAAAACGAGTCCCTCATAAAATCCTGATAACTAAATCTTACTTTAGAATATCGTATCCCTTTAGATTGCAAAGGTCAGATAGGTAGTCGCTCCATAGAAAGATTAGATTCAGTTAGATTAGAAGCCGACACCATCAAAGTTTAGGAATAATAAGGCTAGGGGAATGAGGATGATGATGACCAAGAAAATACGTGAAGTAATTTTGCAAGATTAAGTTATACCTGTAGTACGGAATGAAGTCTAATTCAGATCGCGTTTCGAAACCAAAAGATCTGACTGATGCCTGTGGTCTATGATCAAACATTATTGTGTTTAATTCTATTTAAATATATCAATCAACTCTGTATTATAATACTCGTAGTATAAAATGTAAGGCCGTTTGCCAGAGAATTTCAAAGCTTCCTTACTGATCCTAATCATTTAAACTGACCACGCTTAAAATTATGTTAGTATTTGTTTCTCAACTTTAACATAGGCAAAATCATCTTAATCAATGCCATAATTCTAATCTTTATCATAACTTCCTAATTAATAATATAAATGCGAAAGTAAATTTGTTTGTTTGTTACCTTTTCACGCCTAAACCACTGAAAAAAGATACTGTTTCCGAGGAAAACAACAGTAACATTCTTATGATAATAGATGGCGCCACGTGTCTTTTGGAATCATGATTGAAATTTTAATTTAACGCAAGCGAAACCACGGGCAAAAGATAGTAACACATAAATTGTAATTGACGTCAACTCTGCCTTTGATAGTCCACAGCTGCACAAAAGCCTGTCCCAAGTTGCGCAGTACGGGAAAAGTGTTAATTTCTATTTTGTAAAAGCTAAATTGACATGGTGTCGTGTCGGCAGCCGTTATGTTACAATTATACGTATGATAATGTGTTTGTCGTGACTCGTGACAGAAGCAATTGTAAAAACATTGAACTTGAAGAAATGTGTGTGTCGATTAGTTTATTTAGCCTCGATGTTGTTTCTTTAATAGTTACGCGGTTATGTAACGGAGTGAAGACACGATTGGTACAATAGCTTCTTTCTTTTTCCTATGGTAAATGAATAACCTAGTGTCAGAGTTTAAATCGCCCGTAGGTCTCTGACATGGCTTTACACACCGTTGAAAATCTCTCAGGTGTGCTGGTTTACTCACAATGTTTTCCTTTGCCGTTTCAGCAAGTGATAAAACAGCAAGCATTTTGGTAACGTTGCTTACAGGTAGCGGTATTTTAAATTAATTTATCTTTTTAATTAGTTTATTCATATAATATAGATATGTAGTTTCTTTTGAAGTCGGTTTAATTTTTTTATTAAAATTTTTTTTCATTGTTAATGAATTTCTAGAACGCTCATGAATCCGAGAGTTAGAGGTGCATGCCTGGATTTCGAAGCTGCAACCTTTGACCTGGCAGTCCAACGGTCATACCTCCAGACTATAACTGCTTTGTATTTTTTTTAAAACAATATAAATAAAATACTAAACCTTTTCACTGTTTTATAGAATAAAACAAATGATACAGTTAAATATTTCCGTAATATACGGATCGTGAGTAAAACCTATAAACTGGCAGTCCAAAACTGAAACTAGAAAGTTGAAGTTAACACTGAATCGTTGGTTCACTAACTATAGTGGCTGACTGTTACACCGTTGCGTAACAATTATTACGACATAAAAAAATTGTACCCTCATCTGCCTAGCCTTTTCCCAACTATGTTAGGATCGGCTTCCAGTCTTACCGGATGCAGCTGAATACCAGTGTTTTACATGGAGCGACTGCCAATCAGACCTCCACAACCCAGACACTGGGTTATACGATACCCCTTGGTAAGACTGGTTGTCAGACTTTCGGGCTTCTGACTACTCGTAAAGACTGTCAAAGATCTACAATTGACAGCCGGGGCCAACAGCTTAACGTGCTATCCGAGGCACGGAGAGTGATAATTAATTTATAAAACGCACATAACTTACGAAAATTCAGAGGTGCGCGCCTTGGGTTCGAACCCGAGACCTCTGACTTGCCAGTCAACGGTCACCACCACTAGGCTATCACGACTAATAAAATTTTGTACCCTAAACAAAGCATATCTCAATTCACTGGAGGCTTAAGGATAAAGGACTCTTGCAAGTCTCATCATGTAAAGCTTCCGCTTCTGGGTCTGTCCCAACGTCATCTAACGTTGTGTGGGCTCCACTCGGTAGTGAGTTTTAATTAATTTATATAAAAACTAGCGACCCGCCCCGGCTTCAAACGGATGCAATATACATAATATAAACCTTGCTCTTCAATCAATCTTTCTCAATCTTTTAAAAAAAACCGCATCAAAATCCGTTGCGTAGTTTTAAAGATTTAAGCATACATAGGGATATAGGGACACGGAAAGCGACTTTGTTTTATACTATGTAGTGATACTGATAATACTCAACATATTTGCCGGTTTTGCTTCTTACAGTACGGTGTAACACACAAAAACTGATAGCATAACTGACAAAAGTTTAAACACCACGATGAAGACTTTATTTACACCGCTCGCGGCGATATGGAGGTAGTTCTACCAAATTACCTCGTAAACAACACTGTATTTAATTAGTTCCGCTAGTTTATTGTTAGGATTAACGTACTAGATTTATAATAATGAAGATTCAGCTTAATTTTCTAAGGAAAGACTATGGGAAATTACTTAGATCAAGAACATAGCTTTTTTGAGTGCGTTACATGACTTGGAAAAGTGTCACAACGAATAACACGTCCCCGTAAGTTTACTACTACGAAACATTTAACAACGAATGCACGCCACCACGAAAAACGTAACGCCGTAGCCATGCGATCTCGAATAACCAAATCTCGTAATTCACCAATTCGAATCACTTAACAACGAATGCACGCTTTGACGAAAAACTTGTCGCCGAAGCCACGCGACCACGTTGAACCAAACCTCTAACGAAATAAATAAATTTGAGGCATTTTTTACTCCCCCCGGCCACAAAAAAACGGGGATTCGTATAATTTGTTTTTTATATAAATAAATTCATTCATCGGCATCGTTTGAAAAAGCACAAATATGCAAGACCATCTAAAAATGTGGTTAAATCCATTGTTTCTTTTTTTCAAAATGTTTCTTAATTTTCACCCGACTACAAAAAAAGGAGGGTAATGATTTTAGCAGTCTATGTATGTAAGTTTGTTCATCTGTTCCCTCGTAGTTCCTAAACTATTTATTGTAATTCAAAAAATAAGGTGTCTATCGATGCGTTTTAATGGTCCGTGGGTTTATAGGATATATGAAATCTCGTAAAATCAAATATGGCGAATTTTAAAAATAAATTGGTCAGCTCGAAAAAAATAAAGTTAAGGTAAATTTATCGTTTTATATATCAAATTGAAGGTCTTGATGAGCACATTCAGAATATATAATTATATTATCTACATATTCTGGACCACTTCTTAGAATATCAGGCATCTAACTATCCGTTACGACTATCATTACATACACACACTACATTACATACACATACAGACTACAGAATTTTATTTCTAATCTAAGAAGCTTGTTTTTAGATTTTAAGTAGTCGGATTTTAGTTTTTAAAAACTATATTTTTTTCTTCCCTATTATTCTTTTTCTTTGCTCTTTCTGTTTCTTGAGACTGTAAATTTAATTTTTCTACCATAAATTCTGTATGTTTTTGTTCTTTGGTAAATTCTTCAAATTAAATTTTTGGTCGTAATAATTACGCCTCTTAAAAAAAATTGCTCTGGCCGCTGTTAATTGATGGATTAAATAATAATTTATTGATTTACTACCTGCCCCGCGCGACTTCGTACGCGTGATTATTCTACTTCAAGGCCTATTCTACCCCTACCCTACTCTACCCACTACCCTATTCTACCCCTAACCTACTCTACCCCTACCCTACTTTACCCACTACCCTATCCCTAACCTACCCTAATCGACCCCTACCCTACCCTACACTACCCCTACCCTACCCTACACTACCCTACCCTACCCAACCCCTACCCTACCCTATCCTACCCCTACCCTACCCTACACTACCCCTACCCTACCCTACCCCTACCCTACCCTATCCTACCCCTACCCTACCCTATCCTACCCCTACCCTACCCTACTCTACCCCTACCTTACTCTACCCCTTTTTCTCACCTTTAAACCTTCCCTGGATCTCCACAAATAATTCAAGACCAAAATCACCCAAATCGGTCAAGCCGTTTTCATGCTATGTCGTGACAACGGAAAACGGGTTTCATTTTTATATATAGACGATTTTATTATATGTATAAATTTCGTTAGAGGTTTGGTTCAACGTGGTCGCGTGGCTTCGGCAACAAGTTTTTCGTCAAAGCGTGCATTCGTTGTTAAGTGATTCGAATTGGTGAATTACGAGATTTGGTTATTCGAGATCGCATGGCTACGGCGTTACGTTTTTCGTGGTGGCGTGCATTCGTTGTTAAATGTTTCGTAGTATTAAACTTACGGGGACGTGTTATTCGTTGTGACACTTTTCCAAGTCATGTAACGCACTCAGCTTTTTTGTAGTTACTTGGCCTAGTGGTAGCAAGCGTGACTGCTGAGCACGAGATCTTGGGTTCGATCCCCGGTTCGGGCAAAGTGTAATTGAGATTTTCCAATAGAAAATTCTCAGTAGCCGTACTCTGGCCGGGCTCGCCCCCTATAACATGGGACTTTTAACAGCCGGCGTAACGTGGGTTTACTGCATACACCTACCTCTGCCTACTCACTCTGGGGAATACAGGCGTGAGTCTATGTCTATAAAAGATAATGGGAAATTACTTAAAAACTTAGGTTATTTTGTAGTTGTTCCTTGTCCAAATATAATAGTCAAAATCAACGGTTAAGTATATCACTAGGCTCTCACTGCTTTATATCTTAAAAATCTGTATTTACTTGTTCGCTTAAATTATTTATTTAATTAAATTAATTTCCAATAATGTTAGAATATAGTCAAAAACTAATTCGAAAACCGTCTTGGGATTCAAACTTGACTCCTCTGACTTTCTAGTCAGAGGTTAGATCACTTTTCTTAACAATATACCACGCAAACGCACCACGGAACCGTCTGCATCGGATTATTTATTATAACAACATAATTACCGTTTAAAACAAATAGCTTAAAAATATATATGTGTATTGTATAGAGATGAGGAAGGGAACTGTTTTATTAATCGCTTGCTACCGGTGGGCGTGTCAATCAATAAGTCAGATGAGGCCACTGATATCGGTATATTAATCATTTTGTTGAGAAATATTGTACAAGCTCTCGGACTTGACCCAGGTTAGGAAAAGTTGTGTTTTCTTATTGATATTCTATTCTCTTACTAGCTTATTTACTAGCTTAGCTAAATTTCCCAAACAGATGAACCGATATGGATTTATTTAAAAATTTGAAAGTTGACTTGATCGAGAGTGTTTTTAGTTTTAAAAAATGTTTTATTTTTTTGTAATCTAAGGGGGTTTTGGTACCACTGCCTCATTCAACAACCAGTGATATGTTATTTATTATTCAGAATGTTTTATAATGAAATAGCTTTTAAAACGGATAGCTCACGTATAATGCAAGTTCATAGTACGGGCTTAAATTACAAAAATAAAGTTGTCGGTAGGTAGATTTATTTATTTATACTTCGTAAGTAACAAGGCGGACTTAATGCAGTAAATCAAAATATTTAAAAAGTCTGCAGATATATTTAAAAAAAAAAAACTATATTATTTCACAAGACTTATCCATTCTAAAAGTCCTATCAATTATTGTCAGTATTTGTAAAACCTCAGTCTTTAATTAGGCCACAAATACAAAAAGTCCAACTGTGTAAAATTGTGCATTATTTTCTTTAATTAAGTTTTTTTTACGTATAACGGTTTTGTCATCAAAACTAAAGCTGTGTACTAAATATCAGATCAATCGGTCAACAGGAAGGGGGTGAAATATCGATTACTAAATTTGAACCAAATAATAAACAGGTCAAGCCAAGTAAAACCGTTTAAAAAAACTATCGACTACTTGCTCTCTCGCCAACACTTCATTAAGGTGTGGCATCTATCATGGACACTCTGGTGACTAATAGCCCCATCGTGACGAAGCGATACCATCTGTGTTTGTACAACATTTATCAGAACTATGTATCTTTAGAACTTTATGTTGCTAAGAAATAGGTTTACGTGTTGTTACTGTTAGTACTTGTGTGTGACTTTCCGGGCTCAAAATAATATTGATAATTATACATATTATTTTATTTATTTATATTGTAGGTACACGTCATGATAGCCTAGTGGAGTCGTGATAGCCTAGTGGGAGTCGTGACAGCTTAGTGGAGTCGTGATAGCCTAGCGGTGGTGATGCACCTCTGACTTTTCGTAAGTAAAGTGCGTTTTATAAATTAATTATCACTCTTCGTGCCTCGGATAGCACGTTAAGCTGTTGGCCCCGGCTGTCAATTGTAGATCTTTGACAATCGTTACGGGTAGTTAGAAGAAGCCCGAAAGTCTGACAAACAGTCTTACCAAGGGGTATCGTGTAACCCAGTATCTGGGTTGTGGAGGTCTGACAGGCAGTCGCTCCATGTAAAACACTGGTATTCAGCTGCATCCGGTAAGACTGGAAGCCGACCCCAACATAGTTGGGAAAAGGCTAGGCAGATTATGATGTAGGTACACACGGTTTCACATTAACCTTTACAAAACCAGTATGAACTGACCTCGCATTGTAGGTATTATATGCTTTTCGTACAACAAGTTTCAGCTTATACAATATTAAAGACAAACTTTTTACAATATTTCAAAATTAAAAATATTTTTCTTCATGTAGACCATTTCAGGCACTTTATTAATTACACTTATGATGCAACCTTTGAATGCGGACCCCTAAAAAGTCAAGAGCAGAGTCAAAAAGTCGTAGTATCAAAGTTTGGAGTGTCGTATATCCCACGGTGACCGCAAATGAGGGTATGACAGAAAATAAAAATAATTTGTCAAACTAGTCCGACGAGTTGGCTACCCGGCCGCGGTTTACGTGGAGTTGCGAAGAAAGTGTGTGAGCACAGTTGAAGGAATAAACATACTAGATGAAAAAAAAAAAACAATAGAATTAAAAACCTATTTTCCGTTTCTTCCTTTTCGAAGTCGCTTAAAGTAAAAAAAAAAATTTTTTTTATTTTTAGTATTTGTGACTGTGATTAGTTACATCATATCGCAAAATATACGCGAACAACATTATTTAACATTGATTTAATATAAAAATTACATTGAAATTTACCAAGTGTCTCAAAACCGCACTGGCATTATGCGTTCGCTGCGCTAGGGTCATTGCAAATAAAAGCTAATATTTTTATGATATAACTATCCCCATTCTCAAGAACTAGAGTCAGTAGATTTATAATCTTATTTATATTTATGCAAAAGTTAAAAATTTCTTTAATTAGCCAGCAAACAATGCACAAAATTTATTATATTGGTTTTGTAATTCAAGAATAATCCCCAGAGCTTAAAATTACACACATACTTTTATATTATCTATACGTTTAATAGACTAGCGCTTTGCTTACGATTTTGTCCGCGTGGATTTTTTATCCCAAAAACCTTTCCATATGCACCTCTAGGGTACTTTTTTTTTAGTTTTTTTTTTTTAATTTTCAAGTTCTATGTAGGACCAATAGTTTAGCCTATACGTTGTCTCAGTCAGTCCCGATACTGTTTTATAAGTAGATACCGCCTCCAAATCTTACTGCCTTTACGTAAGTAGATGGTATCTCGACTCTCAGTCCGTTAACGCGTATTAGACACTTGATCGATCTAGTGTGGCGCCCGAAACGGCTTACATGTCGATCACTACACTTGTACGCGATTAAGGGGAAGTGCTTCGAAGATTTTGCTAATTTTTTTTTCATTTATTTAGTGACTCAAGTAAGATTTGATCAGCCAGAAAACATTTGATATTATTTTATTATGTCTGCAGACGATAGACCAAATTAATATTTTAGTTCTTATTTCTGTTTTGCATTATATTATACAAAAAATTGAAGAAGTAAATGAAATAATTCTTTTTTTATTTTTCATAGAGCACATAGGTATTTAGATGCATCTGGTAAGGTAGAAGAGAACCCAACAAAGTTTGAGAATAATAAGGAATGGAGGATGTTAGAGCACATATATAATTAAAGTAGAAAAAATTACCAAAACAGAAGAGAAGAGAAAAAACAAAACCCTCTTTTATTCTGGTAACCTTACCAACTATTAAATAATAAAAAAAATTGCTAAAATACTTAAAAGATTAGCACAGGGCACAGGCACAGGGAGTTTAAAAATAATAGGACAATAAGATAATAGGTAGAAACGAAACGTTCGGTGTGTGTTTTCTTTTGCGTGGGAATTTTGCAATGTCTAAACCTAATTATGGATGGCTTAAGGCTAAAGGGCTACTGAGCATTCCCTAGAACTGAAAAGGTTCCGAATTCGTAAAATTCTATACGGACATAATTTGATGGCCAATATTATATTATTGTTATAACTTTATTGCTCTAAGACAGTGTTTCCGAAATATTGGTAATCTCTTAACTAAAATATTAAATCCTTAAAAAACAATAATGCAATAACAATTGCCCGTTCCTGTAATAAGGGGTATGCAAATTTGAGCTCTTTCTTCAAGTGGTACGTAGAAAATTCTAATTGGGAACCACTGCTCTAAGACATAATTATTATTATTTTATTTAATCAGCAATTTCCGTAAAAGTATTACAGAAATTGCATACATTGCATTGATCTCGTAGTTTAAAAATTATCACACTATTAACAAAAGTATACCCCAATATCTCTAACTATATCATTCTGGATTAATTTTGTGTTTAAATCTTTGTGTTTGAATAATTTGTGTGTGTTTTTTGTTTATTAGTCACTTCCCCTTAACACAGAATTCGAGAAAATTGTCATTTAATCCGGTCAAAAGAGCATAAAGGAGAAACAATTTAAGTGTAGATTGAAATCATCGATAAGTGTTCAGTTCTGACATAATTCTTGCTTAGTGACCCGATATGTTACAGTATGTACTATAAATTGCAGTCAGTATAACTTTACGTCTCTAAAATAAGGCTTTCTTGAGTGGGACACAAATAAACCTGAATTACTTCTATTTTGTAATTCTGTAATTTGGTATGGTGGGCTGTTTTCAAGGCAGGTCTACGTAGTAAAGCCACTCCAGCTCCTCGAGAAGTGCAAACAGCTTTTTACTGTTGCCAGCCACCTCACGGAGATTACCTGGGTTTCTGAAGAACCCTGTTTGTGGCGACCTCTAGGCAGTGACCTAGTAGACCAGACCTCTTAGTAGCACTTGCGATGCCGTCTCATGCTCCTTTATGCATGATCTGCACAGAGGGCTGTTTGTAACTCCTATGACAAAGAGATGTTGAAATATATTTTTAGGTGTGTTGGTTTCGGTACCATGGTTTCTTTTACTGTTTTAAGAAATTCATAATTTCATAGAGTCAGTTAGCTTTCATGGATTCGAACCTGTTAAGCCTTTGACTTGGCAATCAAACGTTCATACCACTAGGCCATCACTGCCGTACTAACTAAATTTTAGCCTAACTGAACTATCTTAATTGAAATCATTGTTCTTATACAATAAAATTATTCTAAGATAACACGGAATGGAGACACGATTTATTTTTTATGTAAATAAAACTAATCAGCCTTAATGGCGGTCGTAAAATTAAATAAAATGCAAAATAAGTTCGTAAGTAAGTACTTTAGCGTAAAACATTAAACGAAAATAAGAAAGGTTTTAGGAAAAATGTACGTTAAATATTGTAAACAAAAAGATCTTTAACTAACTAATAATTTAACTGTAAAATCTTTTTTGTCTCGTAGGAAAACCCTTATTTCTACTTTCAATCCTCAGAATAATAAGATAGGTAATTATTCACTAAATTAAAGAAAAAGTAAAGATACTAAACGATAAACAAAAAGTTGTAAAAGAAAATTACAATAATAATTATCTAATATCCTATTATTAATAATTTTTTGTCAGTAAATATTGCAAAACTTTTGTTAGTAAATATTGTAAAACTTTTATTAATAAATATTGCAAAACTTTTGTTAATAAATATTGTAAAACTTTTGTTACTAAATATTGTAAAACTTTATTAGTAAATATTGTAAAACTAACTTCTTAATCTTCCTGACATTAAATATAATTATAAAGAGTTATTTTCTTATTTTACAAGAGCAAAATATAGTAACAAATACAAATTCAAAACAAAAATCTCAGTTTTTATTCAAAAGGAACCCGGAGCTAAAATAATTGTATACACAATACATGAATAATGTTTGTATGTCACAAAGGTAAGGATCGATAAACATCTGACAAAGGAGATAAACACAGCTTAGTTCAGATCATCTTTGGTACATGAAAATAAAATACAAAGTAAATACAGGCAAAAGGCAGTGTTTGTGAAACGTCTCTTTTATGTTTGAATAAAATCTTTATTTATGTAAATACATTGACTATGTTTATTTAAACAGACATGTTATTTTTATGCATCTTCTTTTAAGCAACAATGCGCTTTAACTGATGGGAAATAGTCACCATTGCCTAGTAGTACTTTGTAGTAGTGATAGCCTAGTGGTATGACCGTAGACTGACAAGTCAGAGGTGTCGAGTTCGATCCCAAGGCGCGCACTTTCGACTTTTCTTAAGTCATGTGCATTTTATAAATTAATTATCAATCTCAGTGCCTCGGATAGCACGTTAAGCTGTTGGCCTCAGCTGTCAATTGTAGATCTTTGACAGTCGTCACGGGTAGTCAGTCAACGGTCACCACCACTAGGCTATCACGACTCCTACACACTTATATGGTAAATTGAAAACTGGAACAGAACCTATATTCAATTATATATCAGGTAAGTTAAGGATTACACTGTAAAACAGTTTATAAGTCTCATTAACACCGTCTACAATCACATCGTCGCGTCGTTTGCAAATTTGCACAGTTTAATAAAACTATTAATTGGAAATTTTGACTAGATTCTTATCCTTATATCCAGAAAATATTTTAGTCTATTAGTAAATACAATAAAGGGCTATTTGTAATTACAAAATGTTTTCCTATTTTTACTAATATGTGTGTTTGTCCGGGTGGAATCTTGCAAGCTGATTTAGAACCATCCTCTTACTCTGATGCGTTGAATTTCTGCATGTTAATACAATTTCAATGACTCTGCATTTGTATGGTAGGCCTGACTTGAATCGACACCCAGGATTAGCTTCTGATAAAGGAACTCTTCAGCGGTCAACATCACAGATACAAATTTTAGCATATACATTTAGTTTTGATTTTTCAATATAAAAGCATTTATAAAATCTAAACATTTAATCATTATTTTATTTTTAAGTTATTTAGTTTTTTTGTTTTACTTTCCATGATTAAATATTTTTAGTATATTATTAAAAAAAAAAAAAAAAGCTTGGGTAAAAAAATTGTTTTTATAAAAACTGATGCGTATTATAAATTAATTATCACCTGCTCTTTGCGTTAGACAGCATGTAAATCTATCATTATAATACCTTATCCCTCTTAGGTCATCTCGGATAGCCATTCTATCGAATTATGAGAGTTAAGGAATAGAGATTGCATCTGCAGTATTAGCGAACACACTTGTGCACTATTATTTATCGCCTACGTAGTTGGCTAATCTCCCCTGTCCCGACTACAGATACAATAAAAATACAACAACACATACAATAAAAAGAGCTACAGCGTGAATTATATGTGATTCACGAGACAGGGAATTGGTTGAGATTAGTTGCTGTGACCGAAATTCAGTCAGGAAGACATTATATCGAGGACGTACAATTAATATTGAATCAAAACCTTTTCAAATTTTATCGAGCAGCTACCCAGTGACTGACCTACTCCACAACTTATCCCAAGCCTTCTGGGAAAACCGTTATATTTCCAATGAACCCTAACAGCAAACTCCAAAAACTTATTTTACACTCATAAAATATACACGGAGTTACGATGAACATAACATAACATAACATAACAACAAAACATGATGACTCTTATTCCCCAAAGAGTAAGGCGGTAAGGCCAGAGGTGTTTACAAACCCACCCACATTTCACAAGTAAAATTCTATGTGCCACGTGTAATGTATGTTTTGTACTAATTTGACGGGTCTAAAAATCTTCTATCCTTTTTTTTCGTTTAAAGTAAGGCTGAGACAGCTGCAATTTAATGTTGGAAACCCTTAAATTGTTTTTACTTTATTTCCCTTAATATTTTTTAGTTAATCATAGATAGCAACACTGCCCATTTGTGAATCCTATCCTAAATACTATACTATACTATATTATATACTGTACTATACTATATACTATACTGTACTATATTATACTAGAGGTACTATCCTATCCTAATAACTAATATTATAAATGCGAGGGTGTGTTGTCGTATGTTAGTTTATCCTTCTTTTTCACAGCAACGGAGCAACGGATCGATGTGATTTCTTGCATAGAAATTGTCTATAGACCGGAAAATGACGAATGGTATTTTTTATCCCCAAAAAATTACTTAGAACCATGATAGCGAAGGAAGACGTATAAGAATAAAACTTACACGAAGCACATCTCATGTAGGTATACTTACTATGCTGTGTTTTCGTCACGTCTTTTTACTCCTTGAACCGACCACCAAACCTAATTTTCGTCACGTTTACTCCTTAAACCGACCACCAAACCTACAACACAGTCTACCCTTGAATAGTTTAAGCTAATACTATACAGGTCCTTATCTAAATATCCATACTCAAAACCACGGGACCAACAAAGCATTTATTCACGCATAAAATATACACGAAGTTTCGGAGAACAATAATTAATATACTTAGCGATTTGGAAACATGCCGCCGGCTATGTTATTAATTACAGTCTAACATACAAATCGTTAGGTTACGTGTCTGCCAGAAATAGATGAGCCTTAATTCCTAAAACACTGTTTAAGTTTACAATATATTGTTATTTTAATAAAAAAAAATGATTTGATATTTTGGCGCGCGCTGGATTGTTCCGGTTTTTAAAAATACGTAACTTTATGAGTTGTTTAATTGTCATTGACAGAAGCATTTGAGCTTGGGTGAGACATATCTGACAAACACAGTGTTCGTCGTTCGTTAGTCGAATTTAGGGTGATGCAGAGATAACATAGTAGATGTACTGAAATATTATTGAGATGATTTAACATTTAATAAAAACTACACAAATATCTTCTACATAAACAAACACAAATATAAAATAATTAAAAGTTCGTTTGTCAAATGCTGCTCACGTTCTTTGATCTTGAACGAGTATCTACGGGTGGTCATCCTGATTTCGAGGGGGAGTGCATTCTACAAAAGAATGGATTTAAAAAAAAGAGCGAAGAAAGTTAGAACAGTTTCATCTATAACAAGCCTAGACCTTGTACAGGGAAAACATCGTGAAGATACCAGCACACCTGAGAGATTTTTCATTGGCGATTTAAACTCTGACACAAGGTTGTTCATCAACTAAAGGATGGAGAAATAAAAGACCCAAGCACTTGGCAAATTAGACACTAGGGAAATTGACATCAGTCTACCAGCAGCCGCTAGCATTACAACAGTTTTAAGACCGAATTCACTGAAAAAACTTGGCTCAGCCGAGGCAAGATCAACCGAGGCAATACAAACTACGTCCACTCATAGCGTTAGTTGGTAAAAGTTAGCAATTTTACGAATTAGTCCTTTTACAAACTAGTCCTTTCACGAATGAGTCCTTTTACGAATTAGGCATTTTACTATTTGGTCCTTTTGAGAATTAGCCATTTTGCGAATGAGTCCATTTGCGAATTAATCCATTTGCGAATTGGCCATTTTGCGACTCAGGCGCCATTTAACGAATTAGACATTATCCGACTATACGCACAATCTAAACCGAATGAACTTTGGCTTGTGAGGTTGTCTCGCAAGCTATGATCAGTCGGTTTGGATGCGGCAATTACAATAAATTAGTCACTTTTACATTCAAAGCGTTTAAACTATCACTTACACCAACATTATTGGGTATTACCAAGAGGTTAGGTTTAAGCTAATGATAAATTCTGTTCACACACCGTCGTAACGAATTGAGGCTGTGGATTTATTACTGAAGAAATAGCGTTGCTTACGACTTTCTCATACTCGTTTGATAAATATTTCAGAACAGAATAAAACTTTTTTTGACCTGAATTCCATTTATTGATCTTTTTAACGGTGTTATTTAGCTTGACCTGTTTATTATTTGGTTCAAATTTAGTAATCGATATTTCACCCCCTTCCTGTTGGCAGATTGATCTGATATTTGGTACACAGCTTTAGTTTTGATGACAAAACCGTTTTACGTAAAAAAAAATTTTACTTATATTATTTCTATGGTTTATAGAGAACCTAGTATCAGAATTTTAATTACCCGCAAGCCTCGGATTCACTATTAAAAACCTCTTTCAAATGTGTTGGCTTCATAATGTTGTCCTTTATCGTTAAGGAAGTAAAAGTTAATTTCAATAGGCACATAATTTCTATAAGTTTGCATTGTTTCATACTTAGAGTTCAAACCTGTGACCTTTGGCTTGGCATACACTAGGCTATCACTGCTTATAGCGATATCTGATACCAAGTGGGACTATGGCGACCTATAAATTTAAGCTTGTATTAAGGCAAGGGACGTAATGATAAGATGATTGTCATGCGTCGCCAACTCGTGACATAGACACAATGATTTTTATGTTTCACTTTGTCAACGCCATCGGATTTGAATCACGAAATCAATGCGTCCGCGGCCTAATCCGCTGACATGCCATTCCCGCTTAAGCTTATGAACAAACCCTAACCCAAAGTGATCACTTACGGAACACTTAAAATATATATTAACGCTAATGCTCAGTTTAAGTGGAGCAAGTTAATTGTACAACATCAGTTAAGTATGCATACTGTACAATCAACAGCACGTTAAAGATAATAGTTTCATTCGAAAATAGTTCCTATTGCTAAGCGTTAAGGTTTATGGTAGTTAAACAATGATTTGCTGATAACCGTACGACCAAAGTTGTTCTCACGAGTCATATTCTTAGGAGTGTTAAATGTAGATTAATTACTAAAGTAATTATTTTAATATTTATCTATTAATGCACACAAAAAAGCATTAGCGACCAATGTTGCCAGAGAATTTAAATACTCTTACTTTTTTCAATTGTTTAGGGAAATAATAATCACTTGTTGTGACCAAAAAATTATGTACTAATAAAGTGGCAAAATTATTATTGGTATGTTACTTACGGCGTGTAACGAACGAGAAATAAGGCGCTGGAAATGGTTAAACCACAGTTTATTTTAAAGATATTCTTAATCAAACACATACAAAGGTGAACCCATATGAACTCCTAGTTTTTCACCGTTGTCGTTGCTTTTTGAATTTAGAATACAAAATAGAAATCCAAAAAGGTGAAGTTCAAATGGAGTTTGTAACATATATCTCGGCGTTTTGCACAACGATCGGTTTGGAATTTTTATTGGCTTATCCATTAAAATAGTTTAAGGTTGTTAACCTTAACTGATACTGATAGGTCTCCCACTTTCTTTTTCGTATGGTTAATGAACAACCTAGTGTCAAAGTTTAAACCACCCGCAGAACTCGGACATGGCTTTACACACCGTTGAAAAATCTCTTAGGTGTGCTGGTTTCCTCGCGATGTTTTCCTTCACCGTTTTAGCTAGTGATAATTAATTTCTAAAACGCACATGAATTCGAAAAGTCAGTGGTACGTGCTTGGGTTTCGAACTACATTATTTTTAACCGACTCAAAAAAAGGAAGTTATCAATTCGATAGTACTTTTTTTCAAATGGTGTTACTCGATATCTTCAAATCTAGCCAACCGATTTTATTATTTCTTTTTTTGTTTCAATGAGTATGACTGCTAATTGGTCCTATTATTTTTTACTTTTTAGTACTTACACGATTTTTTGAAGTCGGTTTTATTTTTTAGCAAATTTTTTTTTGTCTTAGTAGTTCAACTGTCATACTACTAGGCTATTTCTGCTTACTATTACTACTAACAATGAAGCAACAATCCTTCAAATTAACATGTTCAAGACGTTAAGTTCAGTGTTCAAAGTTCTTACAAACAAGACAAAAGTGTCATTTAGTTACCCAAAGAATATTATACTTGACAAATTTATATCTGCTCGAAAACAATTTCAGAAACTTAGAAGAAAGCATTTTCAGCGCGGACGAAGACAGAACTGAAACTACCTGAAACACGATTACAAAATTAATTAAATTAATTCGTGAAACAGATGAAGTTTCAGCTGGAAATGGATAGAAGTGGAACATAGTTGAAATATGACGGGGGATCTCCGAATTCAACAGGTTTTGTGAGTTTTGGGGATTCCTACTACTATTATAAAGGCGAAAGTTTGTAAGTATGGATGTATGGATGTTTGTTACTCTTTCACGTAAAAACTACTGAATGGATTTGAATGAAACTTCACCACAATATAGCTTATACATCAGAATAACACATAGGCTACAATTTTTGGACGAACCTGAAGTCCACGCGAACGAAGTCGCGGGCAAAAGCTAGTGAAGAAATATTATTATGACTGTGTTGATGGCATTATAGGTAAGATGACTAGGTACTGTTTAAAATTAATATTTTTTTTTTATTTATTTAACAATAGCAATCGACAATCGTAAATCTCGTAGCCCAGTTCTGGGCTGACGCAATTTAGATTGCCATCGACACGCTAAGAAGAAGATCGTAAATGATACGTATTAACAATTCAATGTCTTTAGGACGATTTTGATAAAATGCTCATTACTGAGATGAAATCAAATGTTTGCTTGATTAGTATATGGATTTAATGCAGAATGGTGTTAAACAAGAGTAGGCACATCGCTTTTTTGTTATGGTAATCTATTTATTAAAATTAATCCATTTATTTATGGTAATATCATTATCAAAACACCACAAATATCAAAGTGTGAAACCAAATAATGTTATTATTTTTTACGAGTATTTTAATGAAACCACCTTTTAACGGATTTCTGTCACGTAAAAATATTTATTTACTTTAGTTTTATTTAACTTGCAATACTATGTACGGAGTTGAATTTTTTCATATTGATTCAGTTCTGATGACATTTTGATGGCAAGACTTCCAAGATTAGCTCCAGATAAAGGAACTCTTCAACAGTCAACAGCACATACACAAATTTTTGCATATAATATTATGTACATTTACTTTTGATATTCCAATGTAAAGCTTGATTAAAAACATTGTTTTTGCAGAAGTTTTTTATTTATTTATCAAATGTCAAGCCTTAGCAAAACTTACATTGAAAAACATTCTTAAAATCCAATTCGAAAACGAACCGAGAGTTTGCCATTTGCGAAAATGTAAAAAAATAGGCCTCCTAAAAACCTATAAACACTAAAGTAACCTCAAAAACCTTTCACCAAAAGAGGTTCCAATCTTCTAACAAAGCGCCAAAAAACCGAACAACGAAAAAACATGCCTACCCTCATATTGCATAAGGCAGAAAAAACTGAAAAAAAACTTGCGAAATAAGAAAATATCATTGTTATTCAAGTTCACACAGGGCTCTCTGCCTCCCCCAGAAGCCGCGCCTACGTGGTGCGAATACTAAATAATAATTATTTACTTGCTTCAGAGGTAACCTTCAAGTACGGCCGCCATGTTTTATGAAGGACTCGAGACAAAAAATGAAGGTGTATTTTCACTTTTGGCGCAGTAAATGTTGACTACGATGATGATTTCGGTTTCCATTCTCCTTGTTTGTAAGGAATGTCAACTTAAGATAAGTAATTAGGTTTTTAAGCAAAAATTGAGATGGACTTTCCATGAACAAGCTATTTTCATCAATTGAAAAAAAAATTCAAGCATTTGGCGCTGTCATCATGATTGCAAACATTTGAAGCAGCGGTTGAAGCAGTCCATAGATGGAGATGAGTAGTCACATTTAATTTCGAGAGTGTCCGTGCTTTAGAAGGTCCTAAGACCATTCAGCAATCTTCTGGTGATGAGGGTGTATATTTCAGTGGTAATGTTTAGAAATGAGAATGAATAAGTCATCATCTTCCTGCCCTTTTCTCAATTTATTTGGAGTCGGCGTAGTATGTCCTCTTTCTCCACACATCACCCGCCATCTCAGTAGTCACTTCCTTTCTTGCCATATCATCCTTCACACAATCCATCCATCTCTTCCTAGGTCTGCCTCTTTTACTTTCTTCTTTTTCTTTTTCTTTGGACTCTTTTTCTTTTTGAAAAAAAATTGGTCTGCCTCTTTTTTTGTATTTATCTACATCCAATCTTAATACTATTCGCACAACATTAAGTATAAATCCAAATAATGTATTATTTACAACCCTATTGCTATTTGTTATTATCAATGAAGAAGCAGGATCAGTCAAAATCAGGACTGTTCCGTCAAAACACAGCAGCAATCACCCCCCACAAGGTAGGGGGATGAATGTGTTCCCGTACACGTATTTGGAATGTTACTTAGTTTCTTTTTTTTGTGGAAAAGATTTCAGAGGGCTGTTTATTGACCTCCTCCGAGATCACAGGCGACTCCATTATCTGTATAATTTTATTGAAGCGCTTTCAATACTGAGTTTTAGGTTGTATATTTCCGTGTGAAAAGGGTGTGGGAAAATAAATGCTT
This sequence comes from Protodeltote pygarga, assembly GCA_936450705.2. Classification (NCBI taxonomy): domain Eukaryota; kingdom Metazoa; phylum Arthropoda; class Insecta; order Lepidoptera; family Noctuidae; genus Protodeltote; species Protodeltote pygarga. The sequence goes on from OW388274.2 coordinate 4,348,718, forward strand.
TGAATTTAATAGTCTGATGCGGTCTTGGTAAAGTGAACCTTATAATATATGTATTAAGATACTAACCTTAATGAATTATTGTCTTCCTAATCGAATTTCGAATACATCGGCCAATTTCAGGAGATAATCATGGTGCCCAAGTCTGTAAACAAACATGGCTGTATTTAATTTTCTTTCTTTCTCATAGTTCGAATTTGTGAGGAGGTTCCGGTCTCTGGACCCCTAACTACCGGTAGCTTGGACCCTATTCCCAATGCCAGTTGGCTCCTACTTTTTATATTATATATTTAAACGATTTGACTTAGCTTGACCTGTTTATTATTTGGTTCAAATTTAGTAATCGATATTTCACCCCCTTCTTGTTGACAGATTGATCTGATATTTGGTACACAGCTTTAGTTTTGATGACAAAACCGTTTTACGAAAAAAAAAATTACTTATATTATTAAAATATTATGTTTAAGTATTTAAAAATATAATTTTTTTAAGAATGTAAACGAGTTAATGAGATAATAATAATAAAAAAACAAAACCAACACAACAATCCGTCAAGCTTTTTAATCCCAGCATAACTCGCACTCCAGCACAGACGTCATAATTTTCAATATACCCCTCCAAATAAAGAAATAAAACCTGTTTTATTTAAATGATCTTTGTCTGGCGCGTCAGGGCGTGTCATTTATTTCTGACAACCTAAGATTACCTACGAAGTGAGTTTTATGTGCTCGGCTTGGTAAAATATGTTGTGTTTCTTTTAAAATATTTTGTAGATATAACTTTCGTCTGGTCATGTGGAGTAAAAAAGGAACATTATTTTTTCAACTGGCTACAAGTTTAGTAGAAAGCTAGATGACGTAAAAAAGTCTATTAAATTCACAAACATCATAAACAATTTCTATGCTAACTATGAATTTATTTATGCGACGCATGAAACATCAATTTTTCTTTGCTAAGAAGACTTGATTAAATCAATCATGTAATCATCAATCAAGGAAAGCATCAATCAAGGAAAATCATGTAGTGCGAAGAGTATTAGAATTGGATGTGGATGGATACAAGAAAAGAGGCAGACCTAGGAAGAGATGGATGGATTGTGTGAAGGGTGATATGGCGAGAAAGGAAGTAACTACTGAGATGACGGGTGATAGAGATGTATGGAAAAATAGGACATAATGCGCCGACCCCAAATAAATTGGGAAAAGGGCAGGGTGATGATGAAAACTTGATTAAATCAATATGACCTTAAAAAAAACCAAATCAAAAGCTGTTCATACGTCTGGAAACTACGATGCCAAAGACCAATACCTTTTTTTTTGTCGTGTGGAAAACGCTTTAAGAGTGCCCGATCACTAAAGGCTGCATAGATACTTAAGTTTTCGTCTGAGTTAAGGTACATTAACAATTGCATAGATAGTTTATAGACCAACCTATTGGAATTGGGGATTCATAAATATGATCGTAGCTGTATCTATATACATATATAAAAATGAAACCCGTTTTCCATTGTCACGACATAGCATGAAAACGGCTTGACCGATTTGGCTGATTTTGGTCTTGAATTATTTGTGGAGATCCAGGGAAGGTTTAAAGGTAAGAAAAAGGGATAGAGTAGGGTATGGTAGGGGTAGAGTAGGGTAGAGTAGCGGTATAGTAGGGTAGGGTAGCGGTATAGTAGGGTAGGGGTAGTGTAGGGTAGGGTAGGGTAGGGTAGGTGTAGTGTAGGGTAGGGTAGGGGTAGTGTAGGATAGGGGTAGTGTAGGGTAGGGTAGGGGTAGTGTAGGGTAGGTTAGGGGTAGGGTAGTGGGTAAAGTAGGGTAGGGGTAGAGTAGGTTAGGGGTAGAGTAGGGTAGGGGTAGAGTAAGTTAGGGGTAGAATAGGGTAGTGGGTAGAGTAGGGTAGTGTGTAGAGTAGGGTAGGGTTAGAATAGGCCTTGAAGTAGGATAATCACGCGTACGAAGTCGCGCGGGGCAGCTAGTATTTTATAAATAACATTGAACGCAGCGCACTTTCGCACTACAATGCACCTTACATAACCTTTTGAAGACAGGCGTGGCGAGGTCTTATAATATCAACGGCTTGATTCTACGAAACATAGTTTTAAACGGGTCATTCAAAGGTATTGCTAGTGATTGGCTAGCCCTTCACTGATTGCTGTACTGCAAATTTTTATTTATTGGCGTCGAATTGTTGATCTAAATATCATTATTTCATAGCTTCTTAATCGACTTTAAAAAAGAAGAGGTTCTCAATTCGATTGTATTTTTTTTTTATATTTGTTACCTCAAAACTCGATCATTTATGAACCGATTTGGATTATTTTTTTAACGGTATGTAAAGCCATAAGGGCGGTTTAAACTCTGACACTAGGTTGTTCATCAACCATACGATAAGAATTAAGTTCTGGAACAAACTTATCTTAATTATGCAGTATTGTCTTTTGTTAGTTACGCGGTATTGCAATGTCAGTGACAAAATAATATATTTTTTAATACGCACATAATTTAGAATAATATAAGTAAATTTTTTTTTGCGGAAAACGGTTTTGTCATCAAAATTAAAGCTGTGTACCAAATATCGGATCAATCAGTCAACAGGAAAGGGGTGAAATTACGATTACTAAATTTGAACCAAATAATAAACAGTTTAAGCTACCTAAAACCGTTTAAATAATATTAGTATTTTTTTTTACATTAAACGGTTTTGTCATCAGAACTAAAGTTGTGTACCAAATATCGGATCAATCTGTCAACAGGAAGGGGGTGAAATATCGATTACTAAATTTGAACCAAATAATAAACAGGGCAAGATAAATAAAACTGTTTAATAAAAATCAGTTGTCTGATTTGACAGTCAAACGGTCATTCCACTAGGCTATCGCTGCTCCTAATACAATCCATCCATCTATTATTTAGTAAATCACACAAAAGATGTATGAAACTTGATTGTATGAGTATGAAACTCATCCAATACATAAATCATACAGTGTGTAGTGTTTGGGCGGCGCTCGCTGATTGCTGGCTACTATAGCCGGGTTTGGTCTGCCTTCCGTTTCCAAATGGGCTAAGATAGGATGGAAAGGGTATTTTTTATAAAACAAAATATTATTTAGTTAATGTTGAAATCGTCGATGTGGTTTGGGAAAGTGAAGCATTTTTTTTATAAGATTTCTAAATCAAACCTGAAATTATTGTTCGTTAGGGTTTCGCAAAAAAACTATAAACCCAAACAGTTTCGTCATGTCCATCTGTCACAGCTATTTCATGAATAAAGAAAATATTTGACTGACGCGTGGCCAGTAGCAAGCGCGACTGATGAGCACGAGAACCTGGGTTCGAAACCCGGGTCGGACAAAGTGTTATTAGGTATTTCTAGTAGGAAATCCTCAGTAGTAGCCCGGAAGCTGAAATTGTGCCCGAGTAATGGCAATAGGACCACCCCCTATTACATGGGACTTATAACATAGCCGGAAAAACGTGGGTGTACTGCATACACCTCTGCCTACCCTCTCTTACATCTAAAAAATGTGCAACAAAAATTTGTCCGATGTTATTCGAAGTCTGCGAGTCAAAAAATCTCAATAGCAGTTTAGTTGTTTTAATTTTTAATATGAAAAAAAAACATGTACTAACACGTCACTAATCGTTAAGTACTAGTGGTGGTCACAAAAAAAAATTAAAAAAAACTTTTATTAGTGCAACTAACACCCACTCCACACTAACCCAACCCTAACCACAGGGTACTTGTGTCAGGTACAAGTAAAAAATAAAAAAAACTGGCGGCACAAATGAAAGGCCAAGATCGGGTTTGCGTCGTATTATGTTCATTAGTTGTTACCTAACCTTGACTTTTACCGTATCAATTTCTAGTAGAGATTGTAGTAAAGTTTATTTTTTAACTTTTTATCTTTAACTGAAGTTAATTTGGGTTAAACTGTAGTATACATTTGAATGTTTTGAGGTTATGCTCGAAGCAGTGATGGTATGACCGTTGGACTGCTAAGTCAAAGCTCGTAGGTTCAAAACCCAGGCTCACACCTCTGGTAATAATAAATCAGCGTGTAACTGTCCCAATGTAGGGCAAAGGCCTCTTCTCATACATATACATAGAGAAATGCCTTGGGTTCGAACCCGAGACCTCTGACTTGCCAGTCAACGGTCACCACCACTAGGCTATCACGACTCACCTGTTACTATCTAATAATGGAAACTAAAAGTTCTAAATCAGTCAGCTTATTTCAATAGTGTTGAACTTTTAACAACTGAACTCTAAAATAAATTAATTATGCGCAAGCGTAATCAATTAATAAGATTATCGTCACTTATTAACGATTAGAAAACCAGTATCGGTATTTTTGAGCACTATTTAAAGCTTTATAAGATTAGATTATGGCAATTGGAGCGTAAGAACTAAGGACACAGAATAAATTAATTGCTACAGAAGGCTAAGTCCGCACAACGCACCAAAAACCATATGAATAAAAGCAGGATAGATCCTTAAGATAAGATATAATTAATTAGACATAAATAATTAGATAAGATAATAATTAAGATAATCCTGTGATCCAGACAAACTATGTATATAGTTTTGTTGGACATTTTATTAGATTAGAAAACTATTATTAAACGATTATTAAATTAAAAAAAAATAATTAATGTATCCGTCTCCTTATTTCGGAGATAAAAAATGACAGAGATGTAGACAATATATTTAACGACAACTGCTGTAATTTAATCCTGTACCTACTTACCCACACAGCCTATATCAGTCCTGCTGGATATAGGCCTCGTCTCATACGCATTACTTATTTTGTGCGCTCATTAGAAGGTGTTTGCCGTTAATCGCCAGGTGGCGATCGCAGTAGTTGGTTGCTATTACAAAGTAGGATGCCGCTGGCCATCCTCTAGATTTTTTCCTTTTAAGCTTCTTACGACACCCGCGGGATAAGTCGGTGGTTGTATTCTTAGGCCCGAAACCATACAACACAATTTAATTCTGTGCAATGGGTAAATTTAAACCACTTTTGCATAATACAAATAAGATTACGATTAGACTTGTAGTTCTAGAGTCAGCCCCCAGATACTTTCTTTAATTATTTTTTCTTGATGATGAGTAAAAACATAAATGAAAGGGCTACTTTAAACTCTAACACTAGTACCCATGCTTAATCATAATTATTATGATTAAATTATAATATTGTCTTTGTCATTTGTAAGTTAATAAATAGAGATGGCGATAGACTTAAGTGACGTTTATGGTAATTAACTTCGGTCAAGAAGAAGCATGTGCAACTTCTGCAATTTAATTATTCTGTGGCATCAAAAGGTAATAACAAAATATTCCATATGCGGCCTTGTTACCAATCTCAGCGGCATTACTTAGATGGTGACCTGAATCCGTCAGAAAATTACTAAATTAGGAACATAGCAACTAAGTGGGTAATTATTGAAGTTCATAATGACACTGTTTAGCGGTGATAGCCTAGTGATATGACCGTTGGACTGCCAACTCAAAGTCTCAAGTTCGAACTAGCACGTTAAGCCGTTGGTCCCGGTTGTCACGCCGGGAGACACGACTCAATGGTGCTGATTCTCTTGTATGTACTAGACATGACATGTCTTGTACAAGACACGTATCGTCGTGTCGTGTCTGACACGTACGTTATCTCGATACAGACATTTGTGACACATGTGTTCTCACACGTGTGAAAGGGGCTTTATGAGAGGTCACCGACCTAACCTTGATTTGTAATAAATAATTTATATTTTAGTACATTTTCCGAACACACAGCAAACGGTTTAATTAGTAATTATAAATTAATTAGCACCAATTATTAATAAATTTAGTTACACGAAACACTTAAAAATTTAAGTCAATGATATTTTATAAGCATCCTTATGGTTAGGGGACTATTTATTAATTACTGGTTAAGAAAAGAGAATTTATTATTTATTTAATAAATATAGCCGACACGAATTTGTGCGCTGTTTTATTTTTATTGTGAGACAATATATTCAGACACGTCAGACAGTAATATAAATACATATCTGTCAATTATAATTCAATTTAAAGTGACAAATTAAAAAAAATATTGTCGCATCTGGTAATCAAACCTGTAATCCGCGCAGAATTTGCTTATCCACTGAGCCACACGTGTCGTCAATACGTAACTCCTTCAATTAATAGTTATAAAAATAAAAACATACAATTATTTCATTAAAATTACCAAGGCCAGATCATGAAAACCTAATTTCAAGAAACTTGAAGTAAAACCTCACGAAGTCCAATTTAAGTTTTCTTTTAGGCCCTCAAATTTCAGGCTTTTGGGCCAGGGAGGCATTCTCGAGGAAAGTTGGGTAAAGTGGTGCAAAACTTTATCCGGGTGCAATTTCGAGAATTATTTCTTTTAAGATTTTTGACAATTTTTCGCATGTTTATAGCACATGTTAGCTTATTAAATATAATTATTTAATAAGAAATTTAAAACAACTGATACGGATGGAATTCGAACCCACGATCTTCGGCGTACCGTGCCGACTGCGACGCTCGAACCGCTAAGTCACCATATCCCATCAGAATGACGCCCTAAGCGTAGAAAGAGATTTGAAATTTCGACTGATTCTGATGGAATACGGCGACTCAGCGGTTAGTGCTTCGGCACGGTACGCCGAAGATTGTTGGTTCGAATCCCATCCGTATCAGTTGTTTTTCAAAGCTTCACAGCTCTAAAAATCTTCTATCCTTTTCTAATGATCTCAGTTAGAAAGAGAGATAGTGAGTCTAAAGCGTAGTTTAGAGCGTGTACAAGAGAATTGGCACCAATGTCTATTACCTTAAGAACAAAGCTAAGGTAATGATGGGGCTAGTTGAAATCTTGCAGAAAAATTCAGCATAAAAAAGTACACCGACAATTTCCCATTCAAGTACCTGCCGTCTTCACAAAAGAATATGAAATATTTTTCTAAGTAACACATCACAGGTAATATATAACAGCCAGTTCATTCCACACACGAGTCGTGATTTACAATTACAAGTTTGTTCGTCTGCAATTTCGTTTATGTAATAAACTGATAAAATATCTTAGGTTTTTATCAAGGACGTGGTCTATCTATGTTGTTTATTATTTTAAATGATTACTTACAAATATTATTTATTTCAGTAAAAGCATTTTTACAATCCGTCATTTATAATAGAAATAATATATAAAAAAATATTTATCGCAATAATCTGGAGAAATTGAATAGCTCGGTAAAGCCATTTTTTTTTTATTTGCTACGCGTGTTCTATAAATTTATCTACTTAACTTCATCAAAGCAGAACAGCAATAACACGTTACAATTCCCAGCCCTATCTACAACTGCAGTCCATACTCCATATTAGTACGACAAATAAAAAATACGCGTGTTTATTAGTTTGTCCTTCTTTCATGTAGCAACGGAGAAACAAGATCATCATTGGATCAACAGATTTTGCTTAGAGATAATATAAAAAGCTATTCCATATATTTTTTTGAGTTATGTGAACATCATTGTGTGGAACAGCTGATTTTTGTTTGCGATTTTAGGGTTGGTCCCGTAGTAAAAGTTGTTCATAATGATGAGTATAATGACCCCTTTTCAGGTTGCTGGTGTTTTACCAATAACCCTGCATTATAATTTATTACTATATAAAATTTTAATAATATTATAATTATAATGTTACTATTCGTTATAGGCTGCAAGATCGAATGGCTCCTGGAAAAAGACTGTGCTAGCATAATTTAGGCTGTACAAATGAACTTTATTTTCCAAGTTTGCACCCATTTTTGCCTTACCAAATGGGTGCCTGCTTTAAAAAGACGTTGATCCTCTAACATCACCGGAATATACTAATGGCGTTTACACTGGCTGGTTATTTGAAAAGTTTTTCAAAAAAGGAATTTGTGTTTTTTTAAATGTTCCACCCGCCAAGTTAAAATGCCGTGACGGTTGTCTAAAGAAATAAGTTTTTCGTTGTGAAAAAGATGTAAATGGCCTAAGGCGAGAAGTAATAAATAATTTAGTCTGCCGGACTGTAGGTTGTTTATTTTTTCTGTTGATCTAGATCTTTTAGCGTAGTTATAAAAATAAGTAGGTATAGGGAGTTCGTGTAGAACTACCTCGATGGTTAAATAGTCATGTTACTGCTAACCACGAGTTTTAATTCAATCTGGCAGAAGTGATTTTTGAGTCGTGATAGCCTAGTGGTATGACCATCGACTAGCAAGTCTGAGGTCTCAGGCTTGAACCCAGAGCACCTCTGACTTTTTGTAAGTTATGTAGTACCTACGTATCATAAATTAATTATCACTTACTCCGTGTCCGAGCCTCGGAAAGCACGTAAAGCCGTTGTTCCTGCGCCTGATCTCTCTCCAGTCGCGTCGAATTACTGTCCCATCAGATTATGAGAGTGAATCACTAATAGCCTAGTGGTATGACCGTCGACTGACAAGTAAGAGGTCTCGAGTTCGATCCCAAGGCACGCACGTCTGACTTTTTGTAAAGTATGTGCGTATTATAAATTAATTATCAGTTGCTAAAACGGTGAGGGATAGTGATAAAACCAGCACACCTGAGGGACTTTTCAATGGTGTGTAAAGCCATGTCAGAGGCCCTCGGGCGGTTTAAAGTCTGTGACCAGGTTATTTATCAATCATACTATAAGAAGAAGAATTGAGAGTAAGGGAATAGAGAGTGCACTTCTGTTTGCGCAGACACTTCTGCACTATAACATCTCTTACTTAGAAGACTAGTCTCCGTCGAGAATGGCAGCTGTGACCGAAATTCGGTCAAGAGGACATTAGAAGTGATTATAAACATGAATGGCGAAATTTTAAGTAAAGGTAATTTGACAACTTTGGTTCTGATTTCCGTGTAATTGTCGAGTCACCAATTACATGCTTGAGAATTAAGTCATTAAAATTAGATTTAGTTTTAAAATTGCCTTTCACTGTTACGCGGTGGGATTAATTAACGTTGCTTCATTTACTAGGAAATTTGTTTCAGACATTTACTGTAACAGTTACCATTTAGCGCTAAAAATGATTTTTAACAATCGTATAAGTGTAGTATCACTACATAGTATAAGACAAAGTCGCTTCCCGCGTCTGTCTGTCCCTATGTATGCTTAGATCTTTAAAACTACGCAACGGATTTTGATGTGGTTTTTTTAATAGATAGAGTGATTCAAGAGGAAGGTTTATATGTATAATACATGCATATGAGCGTAACCGTGTGAAGCCGGGGCGGGTCGCTAGTAGTCTAATATGAGAGTCGTTGACTGGTAAAGCAAATTAGTAGTTTAGGTTCAAACCAATATTTGTTGCCGAGGGGAGTAAAAATTGTTCTTATCGTTTACCGTACATCCGAGGCCGTGCGGTTATGTGGGGCTTGCATCTACTAAAAACATCTCCCCCTTGCGTGTTTCTCGCACTGTATCGGACGGGGCCGGGTACTGTTAGCGCACTTTGCAGCCCCGTCCATTGCCTGTAAAAATTAGTCCACTCAAATTTAGGTTCAAACCCATTGCAGGCACTTTTTGTAGGTTAGGTAGATATTATGAATGAATTATAACTTATTTATGTAACGTATGTATACAGCCGAATAAAGAACCTCCTCCTTTTTGAAGTCGGTTAAAAAATACTTTCGCGTTGCATAATTATTAAAACACGTTCGATCATTAGTTCAATCGGTCATAGGTATTACTAGGTTATCATCTACTGATTTATCATTTACAAAATTTTCACAATTACAAAGCGTTTGAAAAGAAAAAAAATATTGGAGCTTAAAAATAATAATAATAAGACAACGTATCACTAGCACTACCAGTCATTAAAAATGCATATTGTAATATATTTGTTTCTTACAAAAACATTGCAAGAATAATTCTAGTTTAATGACAGTGTCATGCATTATACATGTATAAGAGTATACGCAGATAATACACTACTTTTTAAATGAAAAAGCCGAGCAAACTAAGCTGGCGACACACGAAGATAAGGTTCCCAATCAATCCTTCAAAAGTAAAAAAAGTAATCGTAATAATCCAAACATTTATATGGAGATCATACGTTGTACTATCTACAACTTATGTTTATTAAACTTTGTATAGTCTATACAAAGTTTATTTTAGATACTCGAAATAACTTATTTTTAGGAAAAGTTTTTTACATTAAATATTGATACGGCTTTACTCACGTATTTGAAATAAATGTATTGTCTGTCTCTTCACAAGGAAGATTTTTTTTTTATAATGACACATAGCTTAGCAGAAAAACAACTGAGGGCAGCAGTCTTCTGTTACCTTATAAATTGTTTATGTTTTTTTGATTTCGGGGAAATCAATACGACTAGTTTCGAACTCGAACGGAACAAGAGCGCTACACCCACTCTTGAAAATGGACTCCGTTTGAGTTCGAAACTAGTCGGGCATTTCCCGAAGTCAATATGTGAGTAAAGCCGTATGAATATTTAATAATATTAGTATGACTCACGATAGTTATTATTAATATTATATTATTATATTATTAAATATAAATATTATAATAAGAGATTGCTTTTAGAGGTCGAGAAGAAAGAAAAAAATATTATAACTACCTGTACCAACAAATCCGATATAGAGTCTATAGAGCCTATAGAGTATGTAGCTGTAAAAAGGTAAATTATATAAGTTACTTTGTTTTAAAAAAACCGTGAGCTAAAGTCATTTTACTTAGCGGTATAAAACTGACAGCTATAGCTTAACCTCTTCCAATCTACAAGGTGGCCTGTGCCCTGCAGTAGAATAATAAGCTAATATTATGTTTCCTCTACCATTGAATTAAATAGAAAAAAGTACGCATCCGTCAGAGCCACTGGTATTATGGAGTTATTTGTATTAATTAGTCCGTATCTAATTGCTTTGATAGACGCTTTGGATACAATTGGAGTAATGGTTATGTTTGATCATGTGGGCATTACAATGTGTGAGGTCCTGTCAATTTTATATTGTATATTATTATTATATTATAGACTTTTATTTGTGTTTTTTACTTTTAAAATTAATAAATAAAATTAGTTTAGACTATTAAAGTATAGGTTTATAAAGTCTCGAAATTTTTTGGCTAAAACTAATCTAAATGCGAAAAGTTCGGTTTATGTCACCTTATCTAGAAAAAAAAATAAAGAAATGATAGCTTAGTGTTCAAATTCAAGAAACGCACTAGATACTTATTTTCCAAAATGTGCGTATTAGAAATTAATCATTTGCAAAAATGGCAAAAGACCTTGCTAGAAAACAAGATTTTTGCAACAGTGTATCAGAGGTATCAACTCTGGCACTAGATAGTTTATTAACCACACACTAAATAAAAAAGAGGAAATTTATTGTACTGCCAAGCCACCTAGAATTACTCAAAGAAACATTTGCAAATTTAAAAAAAAAGTTTGTAAGAATATAGTTACTTACCTATTTGCTTTAACTGGTGAATGAAATTTCGTGAGGAAACCGGAACACCCACAACTTGACTAAGTTCTCCTATACAATTACAATTAGAAGAAGGCCAACCAGAATGTCCATAAATTAAATCAGTATAAAAAAATGAATTGACATTACTTTGACAGTTAATTTGATCGTGTGTAGCCAGCTTTGACGATCGCCATTTCAATTTAAAATGACTGCGAATACAAACAGTTTTTATTTTGTGATGCGTATGAGCCTTAAATTATAAATGATTTTCATGGTGATCTGACAATTTAAAAGTCGATCTTGGGAATATCTATTTCGCTCGTACATTGAAGATATTAAAATTAGTGAATATAGTTATGTAAAATCGCAAAAGACAAACAAGTTAAGGAGATTAACATTACACAAAGTGTTTGCAACAATTTTAGTTTTCATACAAATAAATTGCACAAAACAAAAAAATATTTAAAGCATTTATGTATGTAAACTTGTTCTGATCTAAATAGAACTAAATTTTCAAAAATCTACTTATTTTATGTTATTGCTAAGAACATAATAATTTACAAAAAATATGGGCACACCTTTTCTATTAAAGGGCTAAGATTTGCTAAATCATACTGATACTGACATTAATTGCTTGGACTACCAACCACTTAAATTCTGAGTTTCTGACACAAGGACCAATCAAACGATAATAATCACTTAGCTTGGCCAAAGCAATTAGCATACATCAAAAAGCATAACCAATATAATTATATGCAAATCAACGCAACACGAAAAGATTCATTATTTCAATAAAAACCAGTCCGCATACAACAATTAATTGTTATTAATAATAAATAATATCGGATTGGCTGCAACTGTACGCTGCAAAAAAAGTATAAACAATACACTTATCTGCAATCTATAATTATTAAATCACAGGTACTTGGAGACTTTTTCATACACTGCAACTTTTTGTCGCGATGCAGTGGCGATACAGTCGCTTCCATCGTAGTTTTGGTAACCAGAGGCACCAACCGGTAATTTTTTTTGCTGGTTTAATGGATTGTTGCCCTTCTTTTGTTTTGCGAAACTCAAAAAAGCCTTGCTATTTAGAGGCAATCAGTTGGCTTGATTATTTCGGTTCGGTTTGATAGCAATAATCGCCTTCTAGTGTCAACATTTTGAAAAATCCGTAGATCTCTAACTTGGCTTTGTATTCCATAAAAACATATATGCATATTGTTTTTCCTAATATTTCCTTTAACCATTTGAGTATGTGGCAATTTTTTTGTGATTTTCGAAGGCATGTCTTAAATTTTTACCGAGTTAAACAACTTTTACGGTATCAACTTTAAATCACAAGGCCAACATTATTTCCACATAGTCTCTTTAACCACCGTTTGAAATGCGACATTTTTGGTGCGCGGACTACAGTTCTATACGTATAAGTTCAATGATAAAAACCTATTAACATTTTATACGCCACACAACATCGCAACAAAAAGTCGTTATGTGTGAACAACAAAATAATAAAACAGTAGTCGGAACAACTGACAGAATATGATTAATTTTGCAATGGTGTTTCGATGAAGGCTTTCAATTATTTTCTTGTGACATGAAAGAACTGATTTATTATTTGTTGAGAATAGGAGACACTACCTTGAAGTGTGTGGTTTAATAATATTTTATTACGCTTTTAGTTTTGAACGGTAAGGCAGGGGAGGTGTCAAATTGTTAATGTAATTTACGGCACTAATTCGTAATCAACAACAAACGTAATTCTTTAAATGAATCTTGAGAATTCTTTAGAAGTGAAATCCTGGACTTCATAATGAGGGCAAATATGTAAGAAATATGAGTAAAATTATAATAATATAGTCTCAAACATTCGCGAACACTCAACATAATGAAACAACTTTTCAACGGATACAATTCGCGTTTTTATTATGATAATACAATTCTGACGTTTCGAGTGCTTTGCAGCACTCGTCTGCCTGCCTGCTAGTCTGCCGGCGACCACGAGTACTGCAAATCACTCAAAACGTCAGGATTGTATTATCAAAATAAAAACGCGAATTATATCCGTTGAAAAGTTGTTTCATTAAAATTATAATTTCACTCAAGTACAATCAGCAACGTAAATACCTACGTATAATCATTTTGTTCTTTTTTATCAATTTGTTGATTAATTTATCATCCACCCTTTTAAAAATAAGTTGCAATTATTTGCTTGGTGTCCTTTAATAAATCAAAATATTTTGTAACACAAAAAAAAATAAACTCTAGTTTTCTTTCATAAAACACTTGAAAGTTTTTATTATCTTAACCTTAAACGCAGTGTATTATGTACTTATGCAAAAATAAATCATTGATAGAGTTTTATAGAAAAAGTAAAGCAAAAAGCATAATTTAATTGTATAATTGCATATTTCCCACAGAGAATATTATAATTGCAACAATTTATAAAACAAAAAGTAATAAAATTGGGCCGCCTTTTTTTGCAAAACTGATCCGCTGGAAACAATTCAATAATTTATTGATATTGTCTCTCTCTCTCTTTCACATTATTTAATATCTACATTTTTCGTTTCCACAAAAAAAAAACATTACCTGACTTATGATATAACTAAAAACACGCCATATTTCCAAGGTCTTATGGTTGATATTTGATTGAAAAGATTGCACATTTTTTTATATCGGCTATTATTTTTTATAGTTTTTGTCGGCTTGTTAATCAACTTCTTTTTTCGTGATCGTCAAATCAGTCTCATTAAAGACTAGATTAATGAATTAAATAGTCTATTGTTATAAGAAATTCTATAAGTTTTGCTTCCGACACCTTTTGTGTTAAATACTTTATGGTAGAAACGTAATGGTAGCTTTTTTGTTATTAAATATTATTGATTGCTTTCTCTTGAATTGATATGGTCGGTAAAGTTCTAAATAGTAGCTGAAAGAGATATATTACATCGCTCGGAGTTGTACATGATATCTATTGTTATTATAGGTTAGTTATTGACCTTTTCTGAATACGTTTTAATGGCTTGAACTGTACTGTATAATATTTTGTACCTGTGAATTTTGTGTAGGAAATTCATTTTTCAATTATTTCATTAAGTTTGGCATTTTAATAAAAAATACTGGCGAAAATACGCTTTGTTCTGTTCCGATCAAAAAGTTTATTTCGAAAAAATGTTTGGGTTGTTGTGCTCACACGAATAAGAATAACGTTCAGACCAATGACATCGCTCCCAATAAATGATTTAGGCGAGCGAGCGTTCGCCGAGTTGAACCGATCATCACCGAACGAATTTGAACAACACGAACAACACTGATCGGAACATACCTAGTGGAATCGCAGCTTCAGGACCAGATCAACAGATTCTTATCCTTAGCTACATATCTACATTATTATTATAAAACATTGATTAATAATGACAGTTGTGTCTTATATAATTACATATTAAGATCGCCATGTTTAATATATCGTATTTTTTTAGTTAAGCAATGTTGTAAATATTGCAAATAAAAATTAAGTTTCTTCATAGCGAATCGAACTTTCGCCGCTCGCAAAAAAATTAATACATTATTTGATTACGACCATATCGACGTTGTTAGGTCACAAATAATAATTTTCATACGATCAAAATATTATAGCTGGCCCACTTTTTAAATGATTTTGCCAAAAGCGCCAATCACAAGTAATCACAACGTCTCAAGTTCCTAATTGCCAAAGCTAAATAAATAAACCAATTTAGATTGTTCCACTGCCGGACATAGACCAGGCGTTTTTGAACATCATTATTTTGTATAAAGCCTTGTTTTGGTTACGCGTAGCATATTCTCGAACATGGCTCGCGCGGCATCCGCGCTCAATGGGAATCGGGTTGTTATTAACCGTACTTCTAGCGAGACCTAAAGGCCTCCAGCTAAAGCATGGCATCGGGTTGCCGCGCGAACCAATTTAAATATTGCCACGCTCGATCATGCTACGGGGCGAACTACTATCTCAGTTTTAAGGGACGCGGTAAAGGGGTTGTAGTAACGCACGCACGCATTTGAGAATGTTGTGATATGAATTTGGCTCGCGCGGCAAAGTAACATCTCCCATGGATAATGAAAAGTGCCATCGTCTTATTCAATTGTATGGCGCCAAAGATTTGCTGCGGATGTACTGTCTCACGTATACTGCATTCTATTCAGATACAGATGTTTTTTCTACCTACGCACCTTTCATTTGGATTTGTTGTGAATAATGCGATGCATTATAAATATCACAATAAAAGAGACAGCAGTTGGTGTACGTGAAATGTCCATGGCTGATTTGCTAGAACTGAGTTGAAGTGGATTATAACCGCGCGCAGCAACTGAGCAAGCAAAAGTTCGTGCCTAAAATGGCTGGCTCGGCAAATAACAGTTTTGCCACGCACGAACTTAGTAGGTACGCGTAATCAATACAATCCTAGAAAATCGTGAAAGCGTCAACGAATTTCTAGTTTTCCCGCTTTTCAAAATCATATTGATCGATGATTTATAGGTACATATAACGAGTAATACCTACATACCACTCTAATTATTATAATTTGTGCCGATAGAAAGTGTAAAAAGTCATATTATGAGTTATATTAGAAATACTTGGAAACTAGAATAGCAGTAATCATACTATTAGAATTTGTATTAGAAATTGTTTATTTTAACTATTAATACCTAAGCATGGTCTCCATGAATAGAAATATTTGAGTTTAGTTTTGTATGAAATTTTACCATCAGTGAAATTAAAAAATTGCCTCCCAGGTCAAGAAATCACGCTCAACCACGGTAACAGTACGGACCCAGGGGCGCCATCTAGTTTTGCCGCTCCGGGCCCCTTACTAAAACTAAGGTTTAGTCCACCACTTCTCACAACCACGGGTCTATTGTAACTAACTTCAAATAAAATGTCACGATTTCGTTGTATACAACCATACCCGCCCTAAATGACGAGTTAGATGATGTTAAAGAAATTTAATTGATATTGTAATGATCTTTATTGTTACGATATAAGGTACAATGATTAATGGTAGACCATTTTTAGAACAGGTAGGTAATCGTTTTAAATAATGTCAGTTGAAGAATGCTAGAGTGCACTGGTAATGTTTTTAACCGACTTCAAAAAAGGAGGAGGTTCTCAATTCGACTGTATGTTTTTTTTGTATGTTTGTTACGCGATTACTCCTTCAATTGTGGGCCGATTTTCAAAATTCTTTTTGTAATCGAAAGGATATACTCAAGAACTTGACTTGGAACCAACTCCAAAACGTTTTAAGTTATTTCAAGCTTTTTAGTTCGTTTGAAGTCGGTTTTATTTTTTATATTAAAAAAAAATTACTATCACAATTAGTTAGTCAATTTAGTGCGATGGCAAAGTTTTAGTAAAGTTAGACATTTTTGTAAAAAATAGAAAATCGTTCACAAAAAAAAACTCTACGAGAAGCATCTATTTTATTTTACATCACAACATTGAAAACATATTAGGTATTTTAGTATTTTTTTTACGTTAGCTTGTTTTGTACAATTATTCAATAAGAATACTTTAAAAAACAACTGATACTGATGGAATTCGAACCCACAGTCCTCTAAGTTATTTAGTACCTATTTATTTATTTCGTTAGCACAGCGCAATACCTAGGTGAAATTTTAATTTTTTTATAAAAAAAAAGTTTACCCATTATAATAATTAATGGATATCGTTTTAAATTTCTGAAATAGTCTGCCAATAAAGCTTAAAATATAAATGGAAAATATACCAGTCTTTTTTGTTTTACACCAATAAAATTCATTGGAGCTAACTACGCTTTACATTGGGTTTAAGGGGATTTATTTAGCTTTGTGACGTGTTGCAGTAATACCGAAATTCATGGATAGCGATTACCTACTAAAAATGCGATATTTTTCAATGCATTTTTTTTCATCGATGATATGATTACTCATTGGTGAGCTCCGAATCGTGATAGCCGCCTCTGACTTTTCATAAGTTATGAGCGTATTATAAATTAATTATCACTTATTATTAAGTTATTGTACTTTACACTCATTTTACACTTATTTTTACCCGACTACAAAAAAGGAGGGTTATGATTATTTAGTTTTTTTATTATAGAGAACGCGTTGCACAAGGAATGGCTGTTGCCGAGAGAGAGAGCACGAGTATATGACAGAGATACAATTAGTATTTTAATAGATATTACACATCAAGTCAAACAAAACACTCAATCTTGAATCGAAATCGATAACTACATTCATATGGCCAGCTATGGCCATAGCTTATGTACATAGGAAATTGCATCCATTGAAGGCGTAGAGCGGTCCAAGATTCAAAGGATATTACATTACCTTTAGACAGGATTAGGTAATGTACAGGTATTGCTTGTAGGTACTTACGATCTATGGTTGGTTTAGTAAGGGAACTTAATGCGTCTATAGCGTTAAATTGCTATCTCGCTCGCACTTTGACGATATAAAATTACTGAATTTAGAAAAATCGAAACAAACCAAGATATTATGAAAAAAATGTCGTAGTTGTGGGTTCGAACCTGGTATGTAGTCTGAAATCGCCAATACGCAATCATCACGCTGGTGATTAATGCTCGATTCTTCTCTGTATGAAAAGAAGCCTTTGCCCTACAGTAGGCCAGCGTTAGGTTGATTTATATTATTTATACTTCATCTTGGTACTCGTAAGTAAGGCGATCTTGATCGTTTAATGTCTGAACAAAGAAGTTAAGAAGTCAAACAAAGAACAAAGTGTCAAATAAAAGTAAATATTTTTTTACATAATTAACGGTTTTGTCATCAAAACTAAAGCTGTGTACCAAATATCAGACCAATCTGTCAACAGGAAGGGGGTGAAATATCGATTACTAAATTTGAACCAAATAATTAACAGGTCAACGTTTAATAAACAAATGAACGTTGAATAAACAAATGATAGTTAGAAAAAAATTACAAGATGTTTTCAATTATCTATTTAAAATCGTACTGGTGTACCTACATGGTGATACTCAAAATTATAAACACGACATTATTCCTTGCCCTAAGTAGTACGACGGAGTTTATTTTCCGTACTTGTACTAGGACTGGTAGTACTACAGACAAACAAAATATTCCTATCGAAAAGCTTCGCGAAGCAATAAAAAGTTATCTGTGACGTCACAAATTTATTTTTACACACAAACTAAAATGTACAATTTATATACCTGCTAGTACCAGGGACACATAAGTCTTGAAGTCAAAGCACAAACCAAGAAAATCAATGTCAAACAAGCCCGTAATAGGGTGACAATGCAAGGACGGTCACGCTACAGGAAGGGAATAATTTACTAAATTACCAGCCGACCGCAACCTGAGCTGGACAACTCGAATTGAGGGTGACCAACTCATCCACA
This sequence comes from Protodeltote pygarga, assembly GCA_936450705.2. Taxonomy (NCBI): domain Eukaryota; kingdom Metazoa; phylum Arthropoda; class Insecta; order Lepidoptera; family Noctuidae; genus Protodeltote; species Protodeltote pygarga. The sequence goes on from OW388274.2 coordinate 4,367,584, forward strand.
ACGAAATTACTAAAGGCTACTGATATCTTAAGAGCTGTCTCAGATTTAGTGTAGTGTAGTGTTACAACGTGTACTTACTTTATAGAGGTACACTTAGTTTTGCAATAAACGAAATAAAAAAGAAAAGAAAAATATGATTGATTAATGGACCGATTTGGGTATTTACTTTATTTGTTAGTTTCATGTACACTATAATGAATTCTACGAATTACTGAATTTATTTATCGAAAATAACTTAAAATACAAATAAACTGCTTATCAGACCTCCACAACCCAGATACTGGGTTACACGATACCATAGGTAAGACTGGTTGTCAGATTTCGGGCTTCTGACTACTGTAACGACTGTCAAAGATCTACAATTGACAGCCGGGGCCAACAGCTTAACGTGCTATCAGAGGCACGGAGAGTGATAATTAATTTATCATATCATATTAATTTAACATATCATCAGACCCTATTATAGCACTTTTATTATTATCGTATGGCTTTTCCTGTTTGAGTGTATTATAGCACTGATAGCAGTGGTACTCGTATAACCGTCGACTGACAAGTCAGAAGTCAAGCAAAGCAACCTCTGACTTTTCGTAAGATATGTGCGTTATGTGAGTATTATAAATAAATTATTATCAGTTGCTAAAACGGCGAGGTCATCGCAATGAAACCAGCACACCTGAGAGATTTTTCAGTAGTTTGTAAAGCCATATCAGAGGCCTACGGGCGTTTTGAACTCTGACTCTGATGAGGTTGTTCATCAACCATACGATTAGAAGAAGCTCAGACCTTATCGACCTATTTTTGGGGTGAAGCCTCCTTCTTCTCTCTTGTTCCAATCCTCTGTGGACTACGTAGATCTCATCTAGGCGTTTTCTCTGATAGTTACAATGTGGTTCACCCATCTGGCTGATGGTCTGCCAACGGATCATTTAGCTCCTCTTGGTGTACACTCGGTTAAAATTTTAGTTTACCTGCCATCGTTACGCCGAGCAAGCGTCTTGCACCAATGGCTTGTATCCGCGAGTCATCATGTAGGGTCCAGTTGAAAACCAGCGCCAGGTTCCTGTCTGGCATACGCTATACTGGATGCACCATGGCATTCCTTTTTGGCACAACCGTGAGACAGTCTGCATAGCATTCTGTTTTTTTTGTATTTAACTTTAAATTTAATGTCACTATAATGTATTTGACTGGACGGAAAAGATGACAAACGAAAACGTATTAGAAAAGGTACAAGAGAAGAGAACACTGATATCTTGTATAGAAAAAACAGAGAGGAAAGATGGTAGGCCACCTTATACGCCACGACGCATTCATAAATAACATTATAGAAGGAAAAGTCAATGGAAAGAGAGGAAGAGGTAGACCAAGACAAAGTTATGTAGCGCAGATCAAAGAGAAAGTAAAGGTCGAGACGTATAAGGAGGTCAAGGTATTGGCTCATGATAGGGAGAGCTGGAAGAAGCTGCATCGACAAGAGTATATTGTAGTATTTAGTTATGTTGTGTTGTGTTATCCGTGGTGCCTCTCATTGGCTTGAATAAATTATTTCTTTCTTTCTTTCTTAATCTCACAAAAACATATGATCTTGTTCCGACATAAATAACTTTAGAGCATTGAGCAACATGTTGCATGTTAATTGCCTAGTGACTACTTCTGGCTTTAGGCTACTTGATACCTAGATTAAAATAAAGCAATCCCAAGCCTAAGTGAAAAGATCAAAAGTTCAAATAAATGTAAGACTGTTAGGTCATCGCTATTTACAATAATCTCAACTCCTTTACTTGGCTTTTACTGCAGCGTGGGCCTATAAAATATGGTACTGACCTATTAGAATGTGAAACACGGAATAAGTTCAAATGGAGAGATTTGATATTGACTGAAATTGTTTTAAATGATAGTATGTGAGGTATTTCCATACACTACAAATTATGTCCGACTTTTTAAAAAACCGTTATATTGATAGCATATTTTTATTATACCCGAGAGTCAAAATTTACTATTATTTTTATTTATCACTAGCTTTTGCCCGCAGCTTCGCCCGCGTGGATGTTGAACCAGGATAAAATTTATATTTTTTGTTAATCCAGGAAATATGGTTTTTATGTTTACCGAGTTCTATTGAAATCAAAAGTGTTTAGGTAACAAACATCTTCACAAACTTTTATTAGTGCAGATTAGTAATGTTATGATATGACAGTTCAAGTCCGCCCAAGTCAGTTGTTTTTGCGAGTTTCTTATTAAGCAAAACATGTGCATAAACATTTAAATTATCCAAAATATTTATTATTGAAAACATTATATATTGCCATTAAACATTATCCAGGACGATGCAATGGATAGAGCGAAGGGGAAGCGAAAAACCCGAAAAGCAGACCCCACTATCATGTGGGAATAATTATTGCACAGGAGAGAATGAGAGATTTTTTTAAATATACCTATTGTATTGTATATGTTTTGCACATTTGAGAGCAATTATTCCAACAAAGATTAGATTTATATTTAAGTCTTACTAATGTATAGGGCAAAAGAAAAAGTTATAAGTGCGCTTCGCATATTTTATTGCATAATTTCTGACCTAATAAAGCGAAAAACCTATGTAAAAGAACAAAAGTTTCGTATCAATATCAAATCCGAACCAGGATATTTAGAAAAACATACAAATTACTTTGTTTGTAGTTTTGCTCTCGGGAGCTAAAATGTACAGAGAGTCAGGACTGGCGACCCGAGAGCAAACGACATACAGTCTATGTGAGGAGAAGCTGGTCCTGAGATCGACACTCGCAGACTTCTCATGGCGAAACAAACGCCCACAGGAAACTACACTCGCTTAAATTGAAAGGGATAAATGTGGAGAATTAGTGGTACATGGTGTAAACACTGTCTCGCCAATACCGAAACCCGTTAGAATTTGCGCCTTGATGATTTGCAGATAATTTACATTAAGCCATCAGGCCATCATTTTCTGGGTCCCTTTACACAATTTCAAAGGTGTTAAGTTCCGAAGAAGCATAATCGGGACACCGACCTTCAACTTAATGACGTCCGTCGGAAGTCCACTTGCAGTGAGGGAATTCAGGAATTTTACAGAATAATGAGTGGCGTCATCTTGATTGATAACAGTGTTTATAAATGTGTAAAACACTTCATTCCCTTTCATTTATAAAAGAATGCATTCGTTGATTGCTGCAGCTTGATTATTTTTGGGCGTTTTGAGTTGGAAAATTCTTGAGCATGTGGATTCCTACTCAGCCGCCCATAATTATTGTCAAGCTCAACTTATGAATACAGGATCATAAAAATAATCGTTTCAAAGAACCATTCACCTCATCAGCCCCAGTTCCTCGCGTCACCACAGGCAGCGTTCAGTGGAAATTGCCGCTGAACATAACTGTGACACCACCCATTATGTGTTGGTTCCTACGGATGTCTTTTAGAGTTCTGTGTACCGCATCAACTGCTTTTCTGTTTGCCATTATACATTCATCCCATCATACGATCAAAGAACAATTCTTAAGCAAATGCCTGCCTTGTCACTATTTCGTGACACATCACAAACAGGTGTTTCGTTGCTCTGTAAATTGATGGGAATCCTAAACATGGTGTGCGCTGTTTTGTCACCAGAAAACAACGTGGCAGTAATCGCCGAAGACGCTACTGCAATTGTAATTTTGCCCTGCCTCCCTGCAAGGATGCCAGTCGTTATAAATATTTTTCCTGTCCCATCAGGAGTATCCAAGAAAATTATTTTTCCTCAGATTTAAATCGACTCCTAACGCCATCTAGTTAAGAAAAAGGAAACATTATGTTTTAAATAATAATAATTTTAATGCTTCAAATTAAAGCGGATTTTTTTTATAAGCTGAAATTTTTAAAAGTATAATCCCACACGATGCGCGTTGCTTCCTTCGGGTTTCAAATTGAAATATTAAAAAAAGAATTCCGCTGATCTAAATAGACTCTAACGCCATCTAGAACACTATGTTTTAAATAATATAAATTTTATAAATGTTTCAAATTAAAGTGGTGACGTTTTTTACATACATACATAGACTCACGCCTGTTTCCCAGAGGGGTAGGCAGAGACAACGGATTTCCACTTGCTACGATCCTTGCATACCTCGTTGCATATACGTTTTTTATAAGTTGAAAAATTATTAAAAAGCATGTTTCCTTCGGGTTTGAGCCGGTAAGTAATAAAAGTCATTAAGAATGAAATACCACAAAAATACATATTAATTTCAATGACAAAAAAAAATACAAAATAATCCACAAAAAGTTTGCGGAACTGGGGATCGAACCCAAAGCCTTACACTTCCAAGGCGTTCGCTCGACCGGAAGGCTATGAAGTCTGTTGACATGTAGACAAAATAATCGTTCCTAAAAGATATTAATATGTTTTGTTATGTAATGTTTAGCTCCTTGTGGATATAGCGTGATAATATTTTGTAAATTGAAATTTAATAATATTTTTCCCAACAACAACAACAATTCTGCAGCAAATTCTAGAAATACGCTGCTTACTACTATACTGCTCATCCCCCATAATTATAAACGTGATAATTTATACCCTATAAGTTGACTAAGAATTTAAAAAGTATATTTGCCGAATTTCAACTAAATCTGTCCAGTAGTTTTCGCGCCAATCAATTACATACATACTTCGTTACGATTTTATTATATGTATAGATCATACTTTTTTGTAACATTACACTAACAAACATACAAAATGTTTGTTGATATGTTGGTGTGTATTTCTTTCACGCAACGGCGTCATTTTTTCTATAAAGACAGTTTATAGACCAAAAGCCGCCGGAAAAATTTGAACCAAAAGCCGCGGAAATAAGCTCATAGTAAACTATTACTAAATGCCGTGGCCGTGTAGTTTCCGACCTAAGAATAAAACCACCCCTACTCATCCCGCGGGTGTCGTAAGAAGTGACTAAGAGAAAGATCCAGAGGATAGGCAGCAGCATCCTTCTGTGTAAGCAACCATCTGCTACAGCGATCTCGGGCGAGGCGAGAGGCCTATGTTCAGCAGTGGATTAATACAGGCTGATGATGATGATGATGAATGAATCTATTACTCCATTACATACTCCTCTTTGGTTTTCACTATCGTAAAAGGAATTATTTCGTGATATTTTATGTCTCACGCACTGTTGCAACACTTGGGCCGTCCTGCTTGTTACATCGTTAAGGAATCTAAACTAGAAACGGCTAGATGCACTTATGACGTCATACTGCTATTGCTAAACGACTGAGGTGATACTTATTTTTATGTTGTGTTACTTGTGCGATATGTTGAAGTTAGTTTATAGAATCATTTTGGTCACTTTATGGAACTGTTACCACAACGAAGGGAAGTAACAGTGCCTACACTGCGACCAAAATTGTTGTATGGGTTGTCACATTTTTTGGAAACAGGAATACTGTGTCACTTTAACACCCACAAACTATCCCTTTTCTCTATTCGTTACCACGTCAAAAAAAATCACTAAAATTTTTATATCACTTTTCTTTATAAAGAATGTAAATAATTTATTATCATAAAATAGTTTTAAATTAATAAGTAAGTAATATGATCTAAAAAAAAAACAATGATTTTGACAGTAACATTCAATATTCTTAATATTTATACTTCAAAATATATTCATCAATAATTATATTGGGAGATTAGATAATATATTAATAACCAAATGTAGATACTACTAGTACATCTGATGCATATTGACGATTAGCCACTCATTATAATTGAGTTTAGTGTTGTGACTAATCTATCGATATTATCGATAATCTCTGATACAGTCTAATAGACATAATCGCGATGGATAGGTAAGTTAATTTTGATTAAACCATTAATTAACTGTGGAATTAACATTTGCTAATTTACTGTTAATTGTGATTCAAAGGAGTAACGCGTGGGTAGAAAGGTTAGCAGATTTTGTAAACTGTATTTTCTTACGATGTTTTCCTTCGAAGCTTATACAAGAAATAATTAATTTCTATTACACGCATAAATATGGAAAGACAAAGGTACGCCTTAGGGTTTTAATCTCATAAGTTCATGACCTTTATTAATCAGTTAAAAGATTCAAAGGGAATTTTTTTCACCAACTTAATCTTACTCTGTCTCTTTTATAATTAACTATATTATATAAAATTCTTATTTATTTTCTTTATCTCACTTACGAACAGTAAATTGGGCATTATTTACTTACTTAGAAAAGCGATCAAGAGGTCAATAAACTACTGCACAAATTCGTATTAAACACAAGTAATTATAAATAATAAACCTGTAATAATAGTTGTATGAAAAGATAAATAAATAAATTGATTAAAAATATTTATTTTGTTTAAAAATATCGATAATAACAACAACCATCGCTAAACCACAAGTGTGGCGCTTACATTACATTTGTACCTAGGAATGTCGATACTCCTTCCGTCTCGATACATACAACCGGTAGCAACTCTATCGGTTCAGTCTATCGAATAATACATTTCTCGCTCGCATTTTTGTGGTCAACTTTACGATTTATCTGCCTATATTTTGATAGAGAAATTATTTTAATACTGTTTTAACATGGAGTTTGATATTGATATTATTGAATTCATTTAATAAGTTTCGATAATAATTTTCGATGGGTTTTTTTGATTGTTCGAATTTTGCAGTTTGTGTGTAAAGTTTTGTAGTGTAAAAGTATTTCGTTTTTTAAAAGTAATCAATCAAATATTGGTCCAGCAGAGCGTTCGAATATTCTGAAGACGGTGACAATTATTACAATTATTTTAAGGGTAACAATTAAGTTTACAATTTATTATTTTTGGTAGAATGTCTTCTTAATTATACAGATACTGTTTGAGAGAAGCCTGCGCTTCGGCAGACGGATTCTGTCCTATATCGGTCATCCTAAATGAGACAGGGATGAAGGCTTTACGTGCTTTCCGAGGCATGGAACAAGTAATAGATCAATTTATAATACGCAGATGAGTTTAAAAAGTCAAAGATACGTGCTTGGGTTTCAAAACCTACCACTTTTGACTTGTCAGTCAATGGTAATACCTCTCTTGTGCCACACAAGAGCATTAAATTACGCGAAACTTCTGAGAATTTCAAAGAAACTAAACAAATACCTTCACATCCTGGCAAAGAAATTGAAACAATACGCGACAGTGTCGTCTACCAATTACAGTGATTGCCCCGTAGGTAACCCAAGACCAATTGTCTTAAATTCCATCTAATGAACCTATTTATTCAGTAAACGGTGCGTGTGTGGTACACACAGCTGAAAAGGATGGGTAGTATCCTTTCAGTAACATTTTGGACATAGTTAACAATCTCAACTTGATCATCAAAAAAAAAAAATAATAATATTTTTATTTATGTAGGTAGACCATTAGGCTTTACTTTACTTATGAATTATTATAATATATAATAATTCTAATATAGTTTGTTGTTAAAGTAACTCTAGTTGCCTATGATCCAGCCGTTAAAAAGATTATTCGGAACAAACAGAACGAAAGACAGTACAGTATAGATATAAATTTTTGTAGAAATAAAAATATATTACGTGAACGCGCGATCTACTGGATAAAGCCCCCGTCACTCTGCCAGTAAGCTATTCGTAACCTTGCCTAAGATATTTCAATTTTACTTATTTGTACTTACAGATAGATTTTTTTTTGTGGGCGGGGGGGGGGAGTAAAAATTATTTCCGCATACCGCACTTCCGAGGACGTATAGGTACCTAGATAGAAGAAAACAGTACCTCAAACCTTTCTAATATGTATGTACCAAAGTTTGTTCATTTATTAATTTTTTATAGTAGTAGCCCAGAATTTGAAATTATGACTAGCAATAATACGTAGGTACTGGCTTCCCATAATACGGGTATATCTAACGTAACAGACCGCCCAAATGTGGGTGTTTGACACCTCTGTTTAAGATAAATTATTAAGTTATATCTTTGCAAAAAAAACCTTCAAAGCTTTCCATATTTTTTTACCGTACGTCACCCAATTGTGACTTGCCAGTGAAAATCACAGTAATTGACGTTCAGGTTTATTTTCATTTCGACACTCATTCTTAAAGGCTTGCCTGCAGCCTCTTTTGGGTATTTCCTTGGGAAAAATTCACGACACTCTTGATTGGGATGAAAAACTGAAGTTTGATGTGAAAGGTTTGTACTTACTGTATTTTAAGTTGATTTTGTACTGCATCATGTTATAAAGTCAAATGTTTAAACTGTTTATGGAGTCTGAATCAATCTAAGGTACAACGAAACTCCTAGGAGACTACTACTAATAGACTAGGAGCCAACTCCAGGAAATATTATAGTGCAGCTAGTGTCTTTTTATGCGTAACTAGCTGCCCCGCGCGACTTCGTACGCGTGATTATCCTACGTCAAGGCCTATTCTACCCCTACCCTACTCTACCCCTACCCTACACTACCCCTACCCTGCCCTACCCTACACTACCCCTACCCTACTATACCGCTACCCTACTTTACCCACTACCCCTAACCTACCCTACAATACCTCTACCCTACCCTACACTACCCCTATCCTACACTACCCCTACCCTACACTACCCCTACCCTGCCCTACCCTACACTACCCCTACCCTACTATACCGCTACCCTACCCTACTCTACCCTACCCTACTCTACCCCTTTTTCTCACCTTTAAACCTTCCCTGGATCTCCACAAATAATTCAAGACCAAAATCAGCCAAATCGGTCTAGCCGTTTTCATGCTATGTCGTGACAACGGAAAACGGGTTTCATTTTTATATATATAGATTAAGCTATTGTAGTTCTGCGCTAAGATTCTAAGGTTTCTTTCTTTCGGTGATCTACAGATATTTGTTCTGAGCTGTGCGCTTATTATTTATTTAGTTTTTTTAGGTTTATTCACTAAATATATGTCTGAAATTTATAATTATATCTGTAAATATAAGTAGCATTAGATAGCAAGTCAAAGGTCTCGGAAACATACCCAAGGTATCTGTCTTTTCGTATGGTAAGTACAAATCAAAAATGAATTATCATTTGCTCTATGATAAATCGGAAAGCACGTAAAGCCGTCCTTCGTCTGATCTCTCTCCAGCCGAATTGAATTGCCGTCCCATCGTTCTATGAGTGTGAGGATATAGAGAGTGCATCTGTGTTTGCACTATAATTATCTATGATTATCTTCTGTAGTGGTCGTTATGATCTAAATTCGGTCAAAGGACATTGTAAGTTTGAATCGTACCATCAATATACGAGAAAATACTAGTCCTATAAAAACAAATATAAACTTTATCGGTTCATATTTATTTATCCGAATTTTTATGCATAGTTTTACCCTCTGGCTGAATGCAATAAAATCTAAACTGGGACAGAGATCTAATTTCCAATCCAAAACTATGTTAGCAAAAACTGCATTTTCACGTATCAAGTATAAAAATATTATTTTGTGAGTCGTGATAGCCTAATAATATATGACTGTTTGATTGGCAAGTCAGAGGCCTCGGGTTCGAACCCAAGGCGCGCACCTCTGACTTTTCGTAAGTTATGTGCGATTTATAAATTAATTATCACTCTCCGTGCCTTGGATAGCACGTTAAGCTGTTGGCCCCGGCTGTCAAATGTAGATCTTTGACAACTGACTACCTGTAAAGGTAGTCAGAAGCCCGAAAGTCTGACAACCAGTCTTACCAAGGGGTATCGTGTATCCCATTATCTGGGTTGTGGAGTCTGATAGGCAGTCGCTCCATGTCAAACACTGGTATTCAGCTGCATCCAGCAAGACTGGAAGCCAACCCCAACATAGTTGGGAAAATGGTCAATCTAGTCGCACAATTCACAGAGATTTGAGGGTTAAAATATTTTCGAATTATATTTCTTAAAGAAATTTCCTCCAGGCTGGTGGACACTACTGCATGGTGATCAGAAAGCTGGCAGTTATCTCGGTGACCGCAGTTTCCAGCCTAAGAATAGAATCACTCCTACTCGTTCCACGGGTTTTAGTAAGAAGCGACTAAGGGAAAGATCTGGAGGATGGGCAGCAGCATATTTCTGTGTAACAGCAATCATCTGCTACTGCAATGGCCAACCAACTTGCCCAGCCTGGTGATTATGGGTAAATACCTCCAATGAGCGCACAAAAGTAGAGCGCATTGGGAGAGACTTATGTTCAGCAGTGGACTAATACAGACTGATGATGATGAAAATATAGTCCCGATATACTATAGCTATGAAAAGAAGACGGTGATGCGCAAAAATAAATACCTCGAATGTTTACACATTCACAACCTGACCGCATCGAGCGCTGCTTAACCTTAGTAATCATGACATTCACGGCGGTACCGCAGCACCACGTGCGCCTCTATTTAAACACGAATCTTATGATAATAAACGCCGCTACATTACAAAATTTCCTATCTTCCTCAAAAGCGATCTTATACCAAAATTCCGACGAAATATTTCGGAAACCATTTTGCATTCCAACACTACGCTACCGGCACTCTAAAACTCAACATATTATTATTAATTTTGAAACACCATACCCTCGTACCATCAGCAATTATTAATAATAAGAGTCTTATCTAAGTGTCGGTATGTAGAGTGCTTGTTTTATTATTTCCGTTCGCTCTACACCGGATGACCTAGCGTTATAATATTTAGGGGCCCGTGAGAGTTTGGTATTTAAAGAAAAAAAAAACATTTTTTTTAAATTACCAAAAATAGTTAAGTAATTATGGTTCTTAAAGACTTAAAGGGGCATCTGGTCGAAGCAACTTGGTATCAAAGTGCTGATATACTTCCATATAGATTGCCTGGAAGGCTACCATCCAACGCGCCTATTCATGTACCATTTTACAACGTTGCCCATTGACTGGTAGTGGTATATAAAAAATGATAAAATTTTCTTAAATTTTATTATTATAACGGTAGATACCAGAATTAAAATATAATTCAAATAATATTATTACTACTGTCTCAGCATCTTACAACAGTTTTGGTTTTTATAAAAACAATAGGCAATATAATTGATTCCATTTTTAAATTTTAGTGACGGGGAATGACATGTTTTGTATGCCCAATATTTTTAAATAATGATCCAAGAATTTATTTTTACTATAAACACTCAGTTGCCTGAAAGGGTTACTATAATAACAAAAACGATTATCAAAATAAAGATAATAATTATTGTTATTACGGATATGAAGCGAGCTCTTAAGTTTTTTTCTTGTTGTAAAATAATAAAACCTACCTTCTGGGTAGACACGGTTGAAAGAAAATTTTGAGCACACGATCGGGATAACGAAGGACTCGGTTAGCAGAGGGATATTGTATCAATTCGGGTCGTAGTGGATTTTATCTTTCTACAAGAAATTGTAACCACATTACAATCAAGTGCACTGCTGGATATTCTACACAGAATTGCAAAATGGTTGTGCATCTCAGCAACAACAAATTGTAACAACTAACTACAACTACAACTTTTAAAAAATTGTTATAATTATAATATATGTACGGAACCTTACACAATCGCTCCGTTCACGCCTCGTAATGGACGTATAAATATCGATTTATTTCATTCTGTTGGTTTATTTTTATGCATTTATTAATCTAATTAACCGTACTACATAATATATAAATTGTAGACTATGAGGTCGTAACTTAATAACATGAAAGATTTTTAGCTATTTATTAAAAACCACTGAGCCACCAACCACTGAACTGATTAAAAACAACCAATGAGCACAATAAAGGTTACTCTGTTTTTCTAGAAATGTCTCAGTAACTTAATAAACCAAATTAATCATTTTTAAATTTGAAAAAAAAAATCGTACGCAAGAGTTTTTGAGAAGGGACCTGTATTTTGCGACTCTGACTTATTTATTTTTTCCCGTTTTCTAATCCAGAAATTAAAAGCTATTTGTTGACTAGGGATAGTTTGACTTTGTATCGGATTAAGATTTTTTTGTCAGGCCAAAAATGTGCAACTTATAAATTTTACTTACAAACGTAAGGATGGAAAAATGTGCAACTTATAAATTTTACTTACAAACGTGCAGATGGTAAGTATAATTAAGAAATGGCCTTATATATCATAAACTATCCGTCAAATAAATACATGCAGACCGGTTTTGTCTCTCGTGCTAACTTACATTAGAGTTGATAAATAAATTATTTAAGTATAATAAATTGTCTTCGAAGTGTTCTTATTAGTTTTTGTATCGACATAATGATTTATAATACTGAGTTTAAGTTTTAAAATCAAATAGAACAGAATATCATTCATGTTTAAAATTTTGAGTTGAATTATTTTTACTTTATAGTTCGCTTGCGTATTTTTGCATAGCTTTTATCGCGGGCTTTGAGCGCGGCGTCCGAATTAAGAAATTCCAAAAAAAACCTAACACCCTTTAATGCAGAATAATGTAATTGTTGTTCTGATTTTATGTTGACACAATTAAAAAACAAAACATTTCGAAATATAAACATTCGAATTTCGAAAACTAATTATTTGCTTAGATTTTCAAGACGTGATTTTGTATTAAGTTTTTTAGTTATTGACTGTATAAATAAAAAATAAATAATAGAATTGTATAAGTTGATAAAAAATGCTATGCAATAGCTTTACCGTGGCAGTCACCGAGTGCCACACTTCTTTTTTCTTTTTTTGCAAACAATCATATGTAGCCAACCAATTGAATACAAAATAAAAACCTAAATATCATCTGTCAACGCATCCATAATCCGCCATTTTATGAATTCACCTCGTGCACAAAATGGCCGCCTGTATTAGTGCGAGTATCGCTCCCCTTAATGTCTACAATAAATGTCAAATTGCAATCGTTATTTGTAAAAATTATGGTGTACATTTGTCCTAGTACGTGTTTGGAACATTAATTAGGGGTTTCGGGTAGTCCGATTTATTTTTTTTCTTTCCTGTTCCTGGTGCAGCGTAATTACTATGGCTTATAAAGAATTGTGGCTTAATTTGTACGTTGCACTGTAAAGTTCCGTGTTTTTGGTGTTATGAAAATGTGGGTTTTTAAAACTATTTCGTTGGTGGTCATATTATGGCAGAGTAATTTAGTTGGATGTGTTTTTGGCTTTTTATAGGTACATTTTATATTTTGCGTTACACACAACACAATATTTAGTACAGCACGTACCAAATTTACCAATAGAATACAATATATTATATTGAGAAATTTATTTCTTTACATCTAGTTTTACTTCGCGGCAAAGACATACATTAATATATTACGCATTTACGTCTCATTTAAGGCGCTTATCTCGCAAAACTGATATCTCGCTCGCACTAAATACTAACACCTATTCCCACATAAACAAACAACTCAGAAATGCAATAAAAATGTATTTCCAGAACGGAAACCAAACCAGCCGCACTAGAGAGAACTGAAACAACTTCTATTCACTCTATTTACTCACTCTCATAGTCCAATGGGACGGCAATCCGATACAAACCGGAGAGAGATCAGGCGTAGTACAAACGGCTTTCCTGCTCTCCAAGGCATGGACAAAGTTATAATTAATTTATAATACGGACATAACACATCTTTGACTTGCCATTCAACGGTCATACCACTAGGCAATCACTACACTACATCTCAAAATAACTAAAGACTAAGATCTATATAACTAATAAACAAACTCGCTAAATAAAATCGTTCTGCAATACTAGCTTCAAAATCCTTTCTAAGTGAAGGGCTAAATTCTTAAAGGCCTTGCCTACTTTACCTGGTCGGGTTTGGCACGTCTGCTTTGACATTGCGAATACGTTGCTAAACCAACCTGTTTACACTGTGGGACAGAATTATTGACCATAAGTTTTGTATTTTATTTCGAGTAAATAAAATTCAAATCAGGAGGTCCATCTAAAATAACCAATTTATTTGAAAACATGATTGGCGTAGTGGTTAGGCAATTCGCGTTTTGCGCTTCAGGACAAATATTTGTGGCTATACAAGTATTGTGGATATAGGTATAAATTGTTATGACGTCACTGATCACGATACAGAAAGAAACTAGTCAGGGGCTTTTTAAAAAGCGCTACAGGTTGATAAAATTGTTGTGCCAAAAGTTGATTGAAGAAGCCAAAAGAACTTCTATCTTGTTTGAATAAATTCAATTCAAGTGGTTCAAAATAACTTTCAAATAAAATCTATTAAGCGTCATTTTTGATAGAACACTACAATAATGGACCATACCGTCCATCACGACTACAACAAAGTCAAACACTTGCCTTTTTAATACAAAGTAGCGTATGCGCTTCATTTTTCAAAGATTGATCTGCGCAGATTCTAAACAATTAATTTGCAAATATGCCGTAACAATAACTGCATGTAACACTTAAGTGTAAGTCAGTGGGATAGTTCTATGGCCGTGAGAGTGAGTACACAATGACAGTTGCAAAGAGGCCGGCTTATATCTTCACGCTCCCATTAAGATTACGATGTGAGCAGAATTCCTAGCGGTATAACACAGTTATTATCAGTCGTTTTGAGTTGTGAATCTTGGAGTACATTTCAATGAAATGATGAAAATTTGACTTTAAAAAGTTCGAAATTTTTGATAACTGGTACCGATCAAAGTGAAATTTCTCCAAAAGTTCTTCATTAGACAGTTTATTGCGATTTTTCATTACTTAATTCAAATCAGTAATTTTGTATCGTTAATGAGCAAGCGAGGTAGGTAGGTAGGGGTTTAGAGTGACAGGCGCCTTAACCGGAAGGTTGCTGGTTTAAATCCTGCTAGTAATCGATTTATTTCTCTTATTTTATATATAAAATATTAAATTTTATTAGTAAAACTTTAGCCTCAATAAAATATTCAAAATATATTCATAGAAAATACTGTAAGCTTTATTCTGTCCTACACTGTACAACACTGAACCGCAGATACTATCGGTGACGGCAAGCACCAAGATACACTGTAGGACATTCAAACAGATTCCAGTCTGGCGATAAAATATAAATCGTAGCTCACCTCACACAGATGTCCTCATTTGTAGCGCCACGCCTAGGTCTACTATAAAACTAGAATTCAGCAGCTAGTTTATTCAAATAAAATACTTGAAGCGAAAACTGTCGATCATTTTTTAAAGTATATTGTGCGCACGGAGCAGTGAGAAACTTGGCATAGTAAAAGTTTATAAGGTGAAGAAATACAGAAAGCTAAAGTTTACTTAAAAAAAAATTGGAAAAAAAAATAAATTGTGAATTTTTTACATGTAAGTGATAGCTTATTAAATATAATTATTTAATAAGAAAATTTCGATCGTGGGTTCGAGTCCCATCCGTATCAGGTGTTTTTTAAAATTTTCTTATTAAATAATTATATTTATAAAAAAAAATAAAAAACGGTCGAATTTCGACCACTGACTGGACGACTAGTTAAATAAATAAAATATTACTTGAATTAATTTCTCATCGATTATGGCTGGCTTGTAGTGGAGAATTACGCTGAGTTTTCATTGTACGGGTCTGCGGTCTCCACAGGCAGCTGCCATTTTAGTTTGACATTAGAAGTAAAAGTGTTAATCACTCTCCATGCCTCAGATAGCACATTAAGCTGTTGGCCCCGGCTGTCAAATGTAGATCTTTGACAGTCGTTACGGGTAGTCAGAAGCCCGAAAGTCTGACAACCAGTCTCACCAAGGGGTATCGTGTAACCCAGTATCTGGGTTGTGGAGGTCTGATAGGCAGTCGCTCCATGTAAAACACTGGTATTCAGCTGCATCCGGTAAGACTGGAAGCCGACCCCAACATAGTTGGGAAAAGGCTAGGCAGATGATGATGATGATGATTAGAAGTAAAAGTGTATTGTAAAGATAGCGCCGGCCGCGGAAGACGTGACTGCCATCAGCAGCGGTGGTAATATTGTGGTATGACCATTGGATTCCTAAGGCAAAGGTCGTGGGTTCGATTCTAGGTACCGAGCCTACATATACAACGTGTATTTATATTACACCTTGTATACGTTAATACGTTTTAAAAATGTTATAAATAATCTTAGTCGGATACCTTCTTAACCGACAGTACTTAAATACCTACTCCCTTCAAAATGTCATTTAATTATGTTTTATCCATAAAAGCTTGCTATGAAGGAAATGGTTTGGACCTAAATCATTCAAAATCTATTTAAAGAAACTAGCTTCCTATACAATTATACTAAATCAAATGTACCCACGTATGACATTTGACCTTTAAAAGTCACATTACTATCAGAATTAAATTTGATTTAGGGGCTGTTTTACGGATACGGCTGTTCTAAGGATAGGCATTAACTACTAGGTAAATTGAAAATGAGAACAAAATATATAGTACTAGCTTCCCGCCCCGGCTTCGCACGGGTGCAATATACATATAAACCTTCCTCTTTAATCACTCTTTCTTTTAAAAAAAATCCGCATCAAAATCCGTTGCCTAGTTTTAAAGATTAAAGCATACATAGGGATATAGAGACAGAGAAAGCGACTTTGTTTTATAGGTATACTACTAGCTTCCCGCCCCGGCTTCGCACGGGTGCAATATACCTACATATAAACCTTCCTCTTGAATCACTCTATCTATTTAAAAAAACCGCATCAAAATCCGTTGCGTAGTTTTAAAGATTTAAGCATACATAGGGACAGACAGAGAAAGCGACTTTGTTTTATATACTACATAGCGACCCGCCCCGGCTTTGCACGAGTGCAATATACATATAAACCTTCCTTAAGAATCACTCTATCTATTTAAAAAAACCGCATCAAAATCCGTTGCGTAGTTTTAAAAATCTAAGCATACATAGAGACAGACAGACGGCGGATAGCGACTTTATACTATGTAGTGATATAGTGATTATTATCGATATTTCACTCCCTTCCTGTTGACAGATTGATCTGATATTTGGTACATATCTTTATTTCTGATGTCAGAACAGTTTTATGTAAAAAAAAAATATTTTTAAACGGTTTTATTATGATACCTACATCATAATCAGACCTAAATACAAACACATTCCTAAGAATTAGTTCTAAGTAAAGTATTTGTAAGTAAATCACAGTATTATGGTATTATGTTCACAATAGCATAACGGTGCGCAACGTGGGTGTTTAATTCTTTACTTGTTTGACTCTTATGACGATTAAATAAAGTCCAATTTGCAATGATTCGAACCCGTTCGTAAAATGTGAGAAATACTTCTCACAGATAATAGCATGCAAACTGTATGAGCAATTGTAAGATAAATAGCATCACGCCGTGTTTTCCTGATGAGTGCAGAAGAGGTCATAGCTGCCAATCTCAATGGAGACTAACCAACTATGCAGGAGATGTTTTTGAACACAAATATCTGAGTTTGCGCACACAGTTTGTTAGATGAGCTGTTGGTCCCGGCTGTCAATTGTAAATCTTTGACAGTCGTTACGGGTAGTCAGAAGCCCGAAAGTCTGACAACCAGTCTTACCAAGGGCTATCGTGTAGTGCAGTATCTGGATTGTGGAGGTCTGATAGACAGTCGCTCTATGTAAAACACTGGTATTCAGCTGCATCCGGTAAGATTGGAAGCCGACCCCAACATAGTTAGGAAAAGGCTGAGCAGATGAACTTCAGTCTTAGCAATGCTACAAATATTAAGATGGAAAAACCCAATAACATTTATCGCCGGTATCGAACCCGGAACTTCATGCCTGTTGCCACTACCACACCAAAGAAGCAGGCAAAGACGTTTAAACCAGTCATTTTTCGCGGCAACATCCAATCAAGCAATGCGTCATAAATAACAATTTAATTATCACGCAAGAAAGTATCAGAAGAGTACCGAAAACCATTACAAAAAAAACGGACAAGTGCGAGTCGCATTAGTGTAACAAGGGTTCCTTACCACCAGACCACCAGACAATGGCGAGAACCTGACTCAACTTGGCTGGTTTTTTATTATTTTGTTGTTTTACTTTAGAGTTTGTGATAGCTGTACAAGCTTCAAGCTTGAAGTGATCGAATCACTAAGATAGAAATTTGTACCTTTGAATTACCGTCTTTACGATATAGCAAAAACTAAAAAAAAATAATTTTTCTTGTATGCCCCTCCCCCCCCCCACCAAACAAAAAAAAACATGTTTCTAAAAAACCACAAAACAATTTTTTACAAATTTTATGTAAGTAAAAATTTTTACATTTTTTAGCACATGTTAGCTTATTAAATTATTAAATATTTACAATTTTTATTTTTTTATTATTTATTACCTATAATATTTACCGTTATAACAGTCATAGGTATTCTGTAAAAAAATCAACCGGCTAGTATTACATTTAGTGTTACCAGATCCGTTTTCCAAATACTTATCGGGACTTAAAGAAAAAAAAAAGCGGAACAGGGGAAAAAAATAGGCAAACAGGACACATTGGCTACAATAATTTTATTTAAAGACACAAACTTTATTGAGATCAAGTTCACTATCACTAGGTACTTTTAAGTAGAATCCCACAAAGCCAAATAAGCGCCTTATATAGAAAAGCGGGACTTTAAACGCCACTTTTCCTGAGATAGCTAATAAGCATGACATCCCGCCAAAAGTAAAATATCTGGCAACACAGCCAATAAAGCCCTATAAAAATGAGAAAGGGTCCCATCGTCACCATTTTAGCTGGAGATCTTTTAGGTCTCGCTAGAAGCACAGAAGTCCGGTTAATCAGTTTGAGCTCCTTAGAACTTTAACTTCAATATCGTCACCCTTAAAGTAAGGAACCCTAAAAATCACACAATGCATTCTTCAACAAAATAAAATATGAAATCAATCGACAAATCGCAAAAACTGACATCATGCCGTGACCAAAACGTACGGTATATTTATATCTTAACAAAAACTTGAATTCAATACAAGTCATACCACATACGCGGGGGAAAGAGATAGATGTATAATTATAGCAAGAGTAAAAGGGAAGAAAGAAGTCGCGTGGCTTAAACAGGATAGCTACATAGTTCTATTAGTTTTTATGGGTACTAGTGTTGTGCACATTTGATGAATAACAATTAAAGTACTGCAAGAGGTACCTTCACGGTTATTTTAGATTATGGAGTATGTAGAGTCTAAGCTATTCAACCGGTTTAAGTCAGGCTTTGCAATATTTTTCCTCCGAATCGAACCTTGTACTTCTTCAGGTACAGGTTGATGAACAACCTGGTGTTAGAGTTAAAACCGCCCGTAGACCACTGACATGGCTTTACACACCATTGAAAAATCTCTCAGGTGTGCTGGTTTTATCACGATGTTTTCCCTCACCGCTTAAGCAACTGATACACAATTAATTTAAATTATAAGCAGATAACTTACGAAAAGTTAAAAGTGCGTGCCTTGAGATTGAACTCGAGACCTCTGACTTGTCAGTCGATGGTCATACAACTTGGCTATCAGTACTACTTTGTACTTGTACTTTCTTAGTTAATCTAAGACACCACTGACTAACGGTGAAGGAAAACATCGTAAGGATACCTGGACTTATTAGTCTGAAATTGGCAATACGCAGTGAGCTAGCGTGGTGATTAATGCTCGATCCTTTTCTGTACGAGATGAAGCCTTTGCCCTGCAATGGGACAGCAAGCTGGTTTATTTATTTATTACTTATTCTATTTTTTAATATTATTATTAAAATAATATGAAAATCGACGTCTTGTGGCTGAAATGATGGTGATGATTATTATTATAAATCCAAGACACAGATTTTTTTTACATAATTATATTATTATGAATCTCAGACAGAATTTTGCCGATCTAAATGACAACGAAAATAAAACAAAACAATGCAAGGAAACAGATAATGTTTTTCTTTTTTGTCGAAATACATAAATCTTGAACATACTCGTACTGTCAGTTTTTCCCCATCTGATCTCAAGGAAAACGATTTGGTTGACCTTAATTTCATTTTCCACACTTTTCCTTTAATTTTCGATTTTTGAAATAAAATGGTTCACTTTGTTCTTATTTTTTTCATCGTGTGATTGTTTGTTGTGACCTCCTATAGGCCTTCAATATGGCTTTAATATCGTTAGAAAATTAGGTATGCTGGTTTTCTCGAGATGTTTTCCTTCCTAATGCAAGTGTTAAATAATTTACTAGTTAGATTTGAACTAGAGGTTTACTGAACAACATTCAAATAATAACATGCTGTACGTTTTCCAACAGACTTTAGCATTATAACGGTATTATAACAGAAAAAAAAAACAAAAATTTAAATTGAGAATTGCATACATACTAAAATGTCACAACTGATTCAAATTAAAATTTTTGTATTGCAAATTCATAAACGTTGATCTTCATTTTTTCTTTTGTTTAAAATAAACTTTATGACAATTCCCTAAAATGTGGGATCGACTTTTAAACTCACTGGCAAACACTGTCTAACCTCTTTGAAAAAAAAAAGCATAAACAATCGCTCAATATACTAAAACTCAAAATAAAAAAGTATTAGAAGTAAAAAAAATACAAAATAAAAAATGTAAACTAAAAAAAAACTAAAATAAACATAGTCCAGTTTCTGAAAGTGGAAACTTGTTCGCGAAACGTATCGTAGCAATAATGGTTTCAGTACACAAGCCGATTGAATTGAAAATATTGTGTCTGACCAACTGTTTCTATATTTTATTCAGCGCCCGCATCCAACTCTACTAGAATACCAAGTCGTTCGCAGCAAAAAAAAAAACAAAAACAACAAAAAAGAAAAAACACTCCCGACTAACATCTGCATTTTTTTGTTCAAAGAAATTTATAAGTCATCTAGTTGTTCATACTTAACTTTTCATTTCCACACGGAATAGCATAGAAAAATAAACTTCATAGATCCTCAAAGAAAAATTGGCAGTAAGATAAAATTACTGAACTGAATTACTTTATGCTGTGGTCAGTGTAAAGGAAAAATTTCTTATTCGGAACGCGCACGTTGATAGTACGGTGGCTCTACCTCGTTTTTGAGGCTCTGCAGTGATGGGGAAAAGAGTCGGGTTTATACGCCAACGCTTCGTTAGAAAGAGACAGGTGTATTATTGCACCGGTAGTGAGGAGTGAAAGAGATCAATAATGAGACGCACGAGGAGTTGAAAAGGGATTTCAGATTAAGGTCGTTGTCGAGTCAAAGAGCATGTTAGTGGGAAAATTTGTAGATTGGAATAGTTATGTACAAATTGGGTACTGACGAGTAAGACTCAGTGAGGCAACCAAAAATTTTGTTCAAGAACTAGCTGTGCAGTTAATATTTTTGATAATATTATTTATGTATATTGCGGTATATCTATGATCATTGAAGTATTGATTCCTAAGATTTAATAGGAATTTGGACAGTAGAGTTGAGTAGTAGAGACATTATAACTATTTTATTTTTCGTAACAAAAAAAAATCATTAGTTGCTTTTTGTTACTTCTCGGCATTATTATTAAAACACTTAATGTCACCCTGTCTGCTAACTCACTGTGTTTATTGTTTGATAAAGTGTAAAAAACATATTTTTTTCTTTCGAATACATACAGACAGATTAGGTACCTAATTTTAGCGTCAACTCTTGAAATACAAAAGACAAGACACTCTTGTTAACACTACTAGGATTACTCTATAGCTACGTGCCATGAGCTCACGAGCTTTCACGTGGCGTAGGCACTATACGTGAACGTTTTACGTCAATAACCTACTCTTTGGTGCTCAGCCTGGCCGGGCGAGCGCAGCTTTACATACACCCTCAGTCACTAGCTGAACTTCGAAAGTGTCAGTGCGTCTGTTCGCTTCACCACGCGTCATTACGCGGCATTTTGAAAAACGAACATTTTCAAATAAATATTCCGTAAAATAATTCTTAAAACAATTCAGTGTTTTCTGTGTGTGCCAGTGTTAAAAAACAATTGGATTTTTTTTTATCTGTGGACGATTTTTTGTTGAATTTTCAGTGTTGTGCCATTTTCTGTTGTCGGATTTTTAATGTGAAAGATTACAGGATTAAGTAATGGACGTTTTGTTTCGTGATTACGAAGCCGAAGGTTAGTGTTATTATATTTGGTAAAATAGTGTTATTTTTCGCGCGAATCTTGCGTGTTTTATGTAAAGCTGACTGGTTTATTTTTGTTATGAATAACGTGTTGATTATGCAGTGTTTTTGGTCATTATAGATGAAAAATACCGGCAATTTTAAGAAGGGTTTTTATTAGAATACAGAGTGTTGTCGCTATAGCTGAAAAGCGTATTCTTATAAAATAAATGGTTCCTTTTAGTGCTACAATATCGGAGGAAAGCTTTATAGCGGTGCTAAAAATAGTAATACATTTATAAAATTATTTCACTATCCTTTCTTATTACTATGTAGTAACAGGGATATTTTTTTTAGCGACCTAAATATTAAATAAATAAAAGAGACTGAATCTGATATAATAGTGTTAATAGTTAATAATAAACGTAATTAACCGATTTTGAAAATTAAAGATACTTCTACAGAGCCTATAACAAAACATTATTCAAATTGATCACCAATTTTGACATTAAGAAGCAAGTTACACACAAAAAAATGCTTTTTGAAAATCTACGTCACATTTTTAGCCTATCGCCGTTTCTTTTCGGCTTTCTTGAATAATCAAAATTGTAAAACACAACAAGCTTTTGTTATTTATTAAGCATAAAATAATTAGTACGAAAACTCATTATTAAGACTATTAAAATAGGGAGGTTGTATCAAAATATTGTTTGCATAATAAAATTATATTTTGTATTCATAATCATTTGAGAGTGTTAGTGTTTTTAATGTAATATTGTGGTTGTTAATACAACAAATAAGTGTTATTAGTGTTGTAAATAAGTGTCACTTTGTGTAACTAGGTTTTATAGCCTTATAAAAATTAAAATTTCATTTCGTCCCGAGTTTTTCTGCGAGTTGTTGTTTATTTATAATATTTTCGTACACTTATTATATTCCTTTATTTGAGGTATTTTTAGAGGTAATAAGGGTAAAATTCTAATGGAATTCTTAAGCTAACCAGACTTTTATTTTTATTGAAATACAAATTAAAAACATTATGTAAAGTTTGAGTAACAGTTATTTTATTTGCTAGTTTGTAAAGTTTTTTTTAAGATTGAGTAAATTATTTAAGCGTACCTACCTACCTACTTACTTATAGGTTTAAGATTGGCAATTGTTTCTTAGTAAATATACCTACATTTATCAGCACCAGGTTATAGGTATCAGAGGCATACTTTTGATATTCTTACTAATAACTAGTAGACAAATATTTTTATTTTTTTATAAAAATATTAGTTTTCAGCACCTACTACTATGCCAAGATTCACACTCCGTGCGCGCAATATTCTTAAAAAGGGATCCACAGTTTTCGCTTCACGTATTTAAACGGTTTTATTTAACTTGCCCTGTTTATTATTTGGTTCAAATTTAGTAATCGATTTTTCACCCCCTTCCTGTTAACAGATTGATCTGATATTTGGTACACAGCTTTAGTTCTGATGATAAAACCGTTTTGTGTAAAAATAATAATAATAGTATGTATGTAATAGTATTTATATAGATAATAGTAATCTTTATTGAAAACCATTAGTTGAACTAATGCATCGAAGCTTTACCTTCCAAACCAGGTTAATCCTGTACAGGCAGAAATTGAATCTAGAAACTAAAGGTAGCCCGGTAACTATGTATTGGTAGTTTGAGTCGTGATAGCCTAGTGGTGGCGACCGTTGACTGGCAAGTCAGTGGTCTCGGGTTCGAACCCAAGGAACCTCGAAACCTCTGACTCTTCGTAAGTTATGTGCGTTTTATAAATTAATTATTACTCTCCGTGCCTCGGAAAGCACGTATCGCAGCGTCGCACTAAGGGGTATTGTGACAATCTGGGCGGCCAAAAGTCAATTTTATTAACTTTAACGTGGGTAGAAAAATATAATATTCGAATGAAGTTGAATAATATGTGAACTACCTTCAATACGTCCCTAGTTCCTAGCACTATTCTAGCGCCCGTACAATCTTCCGAAACTTGAGCGTCATTTAGAGTGCACGTATCGATTATCATCTTCATTGTTTACGCGTAACTTCGATAATTTTTATTGTTTTTGTGAGTATATTGTTATAAGTTCAAGTGATGGATTATGTTGAAGCAGGTAAGTCTGTGTACTTTTCATAGGTTTTTGTTTTGATAACTATTATAGTTAATTAATTAAAGGGGTTTTAGAATAGTGCCATAAAATCAAAAATAAAATCAAAAACTTTTTAAACTCTAGTCCAAAAGTTGTATTTCCCAAAGAGTCCCGGCTTTGATTTTAGGTTTATTAGAAAGCTTAAGATCGTAGCTATCCTATAGTTAAGTTTTTTTTTGCTAGTTTTTGCTATTTTTCAAGATACTTAATCATTTTTAAAGGGTAGGTATGAAAAAGAAAACCGAGCTTAATTTTTTTATGTATGTTCTTTGCGCATGTTTTACTTATTAAATTAAATAAGAAACTCGCAAAAACAATTGACTCGAGTGGGATTCGAACCCACGACTCAGACATACCTTGCCATAGCTTTACCAAATAAGCTACCGAGGCCCACCCGCATCATTCGAAATAACGTATTTCTTTCTTAAAGTCATATAGGCATATGGCACATCTAGTTCGAGTTCTAAATATTTTCACTTAATTTTTTTTAATTTAAATATTTTTTTATTTTAGGTCCATCAAATGTCAGAGTACTGACTCGGTATCATTTGTTTTCTTTAATGCAACAACAAAACTTTAAAACGATTGGCGAAAAACTAGTTTATTTAGAAGAGTACCTTCTTCAACTTGATTTCTCTGCAGAGCAAATAAAAAAAATAAAGCAGGATTTTTCACGCTTCAAGTCCGATATGAAGCGAAGATGGACTGAATCCGACCGTAATAAAGATATATTTGTGAAAAAAAATTTAGAATGGCTAGAAGGAATTTTCTCTATTTTGCCGTAATTAACTAAAGAATTTATTTAGAATCGAATAAACTCGAAAAATAATTTTGGCCGCCCAGATTGTCAAAATACCCCTTAGTGCGTCGACGCGCTGTGATACGCTGTCACCATAGAAATTCGTTTTATGATGATGATGCCTGATAGGTATGTCGCAACTGTGTTTGCGCACACATTTGTGCATTATCTCCTTTATAGTTGGATAGCCTTCGTTCGGTAAAATATTAGTTCTCAGTAAGTAAGCATTTTCAATCGTAGACAAAGAAGTTTATTACGAATTGTCGTCATTGTATTTTGACATTTTATAATCAAGTTATGACATTCGTCTTTTTTTGTGTAGGTTGGTAACAGGTTTTATTTGCTTAAGCTACCTACTTGTAACCCTCTAGGCTGACATTGAAAATACCTACAATACAAAAAATTATTCGCGCTAGTATTTATAACATTATAATGTTACAAGCTTGTAGAATCATTAATTCGTGATATTATGATATTACTAACGCCCACATTTTTTCCTAAATCTAAACACTTTTTTATGTATGATTTTTACATGTTTAATTAATGAAAATATTTAATAAACTCGCAAAAAAAACTGACTCAGGAGGAACTTGAACCCGTGATCCCTGCCGTACCGTGCCATCGCTTTACCAACTAAACTACCGAGTCCTACCCGTTTCAGTTGAAATCAAGTACCTATCTTTTTAACACTTTATAGGCGTGTGGTGACATCTACCGGAATACTTTTCGCACTGCCGATCCCATGATTATATATTTCGAGTTTTTTTTTTTTAATTATCGTTTAGTGGACGAACAATGTGGTGTCATAGTTTAAACCACCCGTAGGCTACTGTCATGGCTTTACACACCGTTGAAAAATCTTCTCAGGTGTGTTGGTTTCCTCACGATGTTTTCTTACAACTTCTAATATGCAGATGATTCCGAAAAGTCAGAAGTGCGTACCTGGGTTTTAAACCTTACTACCTTTGACTTGGCAGTCCAAGAGTCATACCAATAGGCTATCACTACGTATTTGCTGCTAATATTTCAAGAGTTAAGTAGGTAGGTACTTACACTTTTTTCAATTTTTGCTGTCAATATTAAACACCTCTAAATAAATTAAGGTTAAAAATAGCCTACTTCCTAGAAAGAGCCAATTTAGTTCAAGTAACTACCTTTACGAACGTAACCTTAGAAATTATAGCTTTTATTTATGGGTAATAATTTATGTCTTGGTATTTTCTGATTTAAAACAATAATTTCTTTAGTATAAAAAAAGTACTAAATTATCATATAAGTAATACTAGTACTTATGTTGTCACGATCACTAAAGTTAAACAACACTTGATGCGGTCATTCCGTGGATGGGTGACCATTGGCATTTCAGTTAGAACGTTCTCGTGTTTTGGAAAGCACGTAAAATAGTGAACTCCAGTGACCACTTAAAGTGGTAGTCTTGAAGTCGCTTTGGAGGCCTTATTGAGTGGCTTGAAATCCAGTACAGACGCAGGGTATATTGGATCAGCGTGGTGGAGTATTCTGTTTCACCTCGATTTATATAAGAAGGATACCCAGCAGTGGGATAGAGTAGACTGATTTATATATTTCAAAATAATAATATATAAGATGCGCGAAAACTTTTAATTTTATTTTAAAATCAAGCTCCACAACGTCATCAGTTGTACCTTCCATTCATATCCATCTTTATTAAGGGATGTTCTCAGAAACCAGTATTCTTAAAAAAATAAAGATCGGGACACACCTGTTGGTCAATTATCGTGGTACAAAACAGGCTCCCATTTTTGTAAGATAGGTAGGTACTACGAATTCTCATTCGGTTATCGAGTTTCGCTCGATTGGTTACCATAAGGGGGAGATTTTGGTGAGCTATGTGCCTACTTAATCGCACGCGATTAGGTTGATCGTCGCTGATGGGCTGCGAAGGAAATTACTATTTGGTTATTTGTAACGAGTAAATTGTGTTTTAAAAGGCAGGCGCTTCGAGCTAATTCTTTGCCACACGCTTTTCACTAATTTAGACTCGCTATCTTTCATTTTACAGCAGATAGTTAGAAAGGGATAGAACATTTTTATACCTGTCAAGTGAATCTATTTACGTAATAACAACGAGAATTTAATTCGTCATATCATAGATCCAGTCTAATTTAACGTCAGTCAAAAACACAAAAGCATAGACTAATAATTCTAGAGCTCTAATTTGATTCTTTTACGATAGTGTCTAAAAAAAAGATAAAAGTAAAGTTTATTATGTATCTTTAACAGTTTGAATAATATTTTTTCATTAATTTTATAAGTCATTGCCGCCTATAGGAAAGTTTATGACTAGATTATTTTTACTTTAATAAATGTTCTTTCTTTCTTCTTTCTCTTCGCCGTCTGTCCCTCAGTATGCTTAGATCTTTTACTTAAACTACGCAACAAACTTTAATGCGGTTCTCAAAAAGAGTGATTCAAGAGGAAGATTTATAGATACAATTGGGCCCGGTAGGTAGCGCTGCGATTGGGTATAACTAGAACCACGGAGGTGAAGCTGCGAGGGGGTCAGCTAGTCCTAAGTAATTAATCTATCTAGACATAAAAGAAAAGCGGGTTATTTGCAACATTTATAACTCGAGACCTATTTCCATGGTTTTTGATTTGTTGGATTTGTGTCTATCTAAAATAGCAGAATATAATAAAAAATAGAATAAAGGTATGGTAGGGTAGGTGTAGAGTAAGGTAGGGGTAGTTTAATAATACGAATAAGATTTTAAATAAGGTTGGAAGTGTTTTTTTCATATATTTATTACAATTTTGACAAGAAAACCTCTGTCGGGTCAGCTAGTATTTAAATTTTTTTTTATCTTGTTAGAAAACTACAAATATCAACTAATTGGTTGATGTCATTTTTTTTAAATATTTTACGCACTTATTCCAGAATGTAAAGGATTTAATCAACGGTAAACATTATCGGCATAATTTATTTCGAAAGAAAAGTGATAACAAATCTAGTTACCTATAGTACCCCTCCGTGCCAACGTCAGTCCCTTAGCAGGTTGCTTTTAACCGATCAAGATCAGTTTTTTAAACTTTGTTTTTTTTTCGCCTATTCACGTGAGTATAAAGTTTAGTTCTTAAGACTTTTCTTAAAACAAAAGTTTATGTTTCGTGTTAGTTAATGAATAGTTTATTTCTCTGTGTTAATGCTAAACTATGAGTAACATTGCACTATGATTTTATTTTTTCTCTGTAGTAAGGCCGAATTTATGCTGGCATCACATAATAGCGTATTATTTAGAAAAAATCCTATTGATCCAATGACCAGCAATGAGTGTCGTAGTAGCCTAGCCTAAAAAATCCACAATTCACGCAGACGAAGTCACGGGCAAAGTGCTAATTTTTGTATAAAATTCCTTAACATCATTTACATCATCATCATTTATTTAAGTTATAAATTATATAAACTTAACTAAAGATAAAACGAAAAACCTAAATAACTTAAAAATAAAATAATGATTAACCTATAAATAAGAAACTGAATTTAGGTTTCTGCCCGGGGAAATCGTGCCGAGGATGCTAGCGGCGTTACCCCATTGAATAGCCAAACTGAGGCATTGACCGAGGTAACTGCCAGCCCTTATTTAAGTTAAGATCGTAACTATAATTTTGCTCTAACTATCGTTGAATTGAATTGGACATAGAGTCCTTCAAATATGAGGGAACGATTGACCAAAGTCATCTTTTAATTATTTTTTTTTTAATTTAAAAAAATAATCATAAAATAATTTAATAATTTTATCGGGTGTAAAAATGGTTGACCCCTAAAACAAATTGACACAGATCTGAACGCTACATCAAGCTGTCAGGTAACTGTCACAATTTGAAATACGGATTTCGAACGTCATTTCGAATAAGATGTCATAACCCCCTTTATTCCCTTCGAATGTCAAGGCAGTGGATTTATTTACCCGTTTTACAAGACACTATTACACCCTTTATATTTAAAGGGTCAGATGAGATTTTAAATCCTAGAAAAAAATATTCTCCTGACCGAATTTCGGTCACAGCGGCCAATCTCAGCGGAGACTAGCCAATTACGCAAGAGATATTATAGTGCACAAGTGTGTGCGCAAACACAGGTGCACTCTCTATTCCCTCACTCTCAAAGTCCGATGGGACGGCCTTCCGACACGATCGGAGAGAGATCAGGCGCAGGGCCAACAGCTTTACGTGCTTTCCGAGGCACGGAGTAAGTGATAATTAATTTATAAAACGCACATAACTTACGAAAAGTCAGAGGTGCGCGCCTTGGGTTCGAACCCGAGACCACTGACTTGCCAGTCAACGGTCACCACCACTAGGCTATCACGACTACTTAAAATTCTACTTAAAATTAAATCCTAGAAGTTATTGTCTAACCCTGTAAAGTCACTAAGTTACCTAAATCATCTTCTGTAAATGTTAGGGTTAGTAGAGATTATCATATCCCGCGGTTTCGCCCTCATAGAGGTCAAAGCACGTAGCCGATTTTTAAATTTCACCCATGACTTATTATTTTCGCATACAAAACAAGAATAATATAAATATTTTTTTTTACGTAAAATGGTTTTGTCATCAGAACTAAAGCTGTGTACCAAATATCAGATCAATCTGTCAACAGGAAGGGGGTGAAATATTGATTACTAAAGAACCAAATAATAAACAGGGCAAGCTAAATAAAACCGTTTAACAATATTTTACACACACACATGAATTTATTTAGAAGCATATACCTAGTCATGTTTTCCTCTCTTCTTCTTTATCGTATGGTTGATGAACAACCTCTTGTTAGAGTTTAAACCGCTCGTAAGCATCTGACATGGCTTTACACAGCGTTGAAAAATCTCTCAGGTTTGATGGTTTGTTGCACCGTTTCAGCAAATGATAATTAATTTCTAAAACGCCCATGGATCCGAAAACTTAAGTGAGTGCCTGGATTTTGGATTTGGACCTTTGACTTGACAGTCCAACGGTCAAACCACTAGGCTATCACTGCTTAATAATACCACAAGTAGGTATAAACATTTATTATCATTGAAATTATCAGTACCTACGTATTTATCATGATCATCATCTGCCTAGCTTTTTCCCAACTACGTTGGCGTCAGCTTCCAGTCTTACCGGATGCAGCTGAATACCAGTGTTTTACATGGAGCGACTGCCTATCAGACCTCCACAACCCACATACTGGGTTACACGATACCCCTTTGTAAGACTGGTTGTCAGACTTTCGGGCTTCTGACTACCCGTAACGACTGTCAAAGATCTACAATTGACAGCCGGGGCAACAGCTTAACGTGCTATCCGAGGCACGGAGAGTGATTATTAATTTATAAAACGCACATAACTTACGAAAAGTCAGAGGTGCGCGCCTTGGGATCTCGAGACCACTGACTTGTCAGCTAACGGTCACCACCACTAGGCTATCACGACATGCATGATAATTATCGTTGATATGTATCAAGGCACAAATCTTCTCAATATCTTCACAAATCCCATCTTACCATGCTTACTAAAGAAATACAAGTATTATAATAGGCTTCAACTTATTAAACCTTATATTAAACAACGCCTTTTATAATCTTCAATAAAAGCAGTATATTGCCATAAATCCTTTCAACAGGTAATCGAATACTGTACTAAGTAGTATTATGTTGTTTTATCATCCATTGTGTTATGTAGACCATAACAATTCACACTTATGAGGTGCACAGCCTTATCAGAAATGAGTCTTTATTATACAAGAACCTGATACCCCTTATCGGTCACGTAAAGGAATGAGCACAAATAAAATTCGTTTTTATGTCTTGAAAGGTAAAGTTCTAAATCAGTCTGAAGAGATTCAAAATTAAATTAGCAAGCGATTTAGAACTTTCCTCCTTTAAGTTTAAGTTGTAAATCAATTTGTAGAGTTTTGTCGTTGCTTGTTTCGTGAGTTCTCACAGAAAATTGATATTTTGTTTTTGCAAGCGCTTTGCCGCGGGCTTTCTGGAAATGTTATGACACTTTATTTTTGTGCTGAGGGTAGTTGAAGTAACTGAGTGGAAAAATTCAGCACTATTTTAATATTTAGACAATCATCTTAAACTAAGTAATCATTACCATAATTTTTCAAAAATACTAGTATTTGCTTCCCGGCGCGACTTCGTACGCGTGATTATCCTACTTCAACGCCTATTCTACCTTACTCTACTCTACCCCTATCCTACTCTACCCCTACTCTATTCTACCCCTACCCTACTCTATCCCTACCCTACACTACCCCTACCCTACTCTACCTTTACCCTATTCTACCCCTACCGCTTACGCTTACGCTTTTCTTACCTTTTAAACCTTCCCTGGACTTTCACACATATTTCAAAACCAAAATTATCCAAATCGGTCAAGCCGTTCTCGAGTTTTAGCAAGACTAACGAACAGCAATTCATTTTTATATGTATAGATTCGAAAGTTATTTTCGTTCTTATATAGGTCGCAGGTTGAAATCCCGCTTGTAATCGATTTTTTCTTTCTACGAAAGTTTCGAACTTTAGTCTTCATTTAGTTATGCATGAATACTTTATAAAAATGTTTGTGTATTCATGTTTGTTTGTTTATCCTTCTTTTACGCAGTAACGGAGTAGCGGATCGACGTGATTTTTTATATGGATATAGGTAGTTTATAGACCGCAAATTGACAAAAAGTACATTTTATTTAGAGAAAAACTATGACTGTGAGTGAAGTCGCAGGGAAAAGCTAGTAAATAATAAAATGTAAAAAATGGCAGCCAAAAAAAACGAGATACATGCTGTCTCAATACACGGGAAGCATGTCATTTAATTGTCATAATTGGGGAACGGATTACGATCGCTGTTAACCCTAGATTCATAAACATTCGTCTCTCAGAACGCGAGAAACCTAAAAATGATTCTAACTTTTTGAGTAAACGCGATAATAAGCTGACATCTCTAGTACCTTCCTAGGTCATACAACTGTTAGTGTCGCAAATGCAGTTTACTTGCGACGACGCATCCTTCCGCAATTACAGAGTTTTGATCGTCTGAGAAACGAATGTTTATGAATAGTGGTACGATTGACTAGTACAAAGATAGCCAATATGGTACTTTTACAGTTTGCACAATATAGCAATAATAAACTTTATATGTTATTTATATACATAATATTGTAAAATAAGAAAAAAAACAATATGCAGACCATGTTTTATAAAAGATATATCAGTAAAAATGACCGAACCGTGTTTACGTGTACGTCGCAGAATACCAACTTTGAAGCGATGCCTAAAAAGGAAAATAGAAGAAGTTTTAGATGAAATGCCTACCAATGACAAACCTGGTCTAAGTACTACCCAAAAAAATATATGTGGCTTCTGTGATTATAAAAATCATCGCATGACGAGGTTTCAATGTAAGCACTACAAAAAGTTCATGAGAATGCATCACCATGGCCTAATGTGTCTGGAATGTGCAGATTCAATATAATTTTGTTTTATTATATAATTAATCAATGATAAATTAATGGTTATAAACAGTATAATCATCGCTTTATTTCTTTCATTAACAAAATCATTAATTACCTTCACCTAAATATATTCGTCTGCGAGACGAATGTTTACGAATAGTGTTACTCCTACATATGTTTATGAATCTAGGGTTAATAATACACCATAAACCTGTGGCAGAGACCTTTCCCGAGTTATATACCTGGATGGAGAATTTTTGATTAAAAACAATACCATATGACGCCATTATTGGCCTTAAGACTAAAATGAACAAATTGGCTAGCCTGGAACTAAAGTAGTCTATATCACAAAATCAACATTTTGAGATAACAAACGAAACTAAATCAGCAATGTATTCCGATAGACATTACTACACGCCCTAAACGTAGAAAGAGATTTTGAAATTTCGACTGATGCTGGTAGGATACGGTGTCTTAGCGCTCTGAGCGTCGGTCGGTCGACACGGTAGGCCCATCCCTATTAGTTGTTTTTTTCAAATTTTCTTATTGAATAATTATATTTTTTTTTAAATGTCATAGTTCCATCTAAATAGTTGTACAGATTACAGAAAATGCTAAAAAAATGGATTTATGTGCGAAATCTCTACCACAATACAGAAAAAACAATCTTCTCTTCTATTGTAAACAGATCCACAAATATTTTTACTACGGACCTTCGTTAAAAAGCTGTTTAATTGTTCCGGTAAAAACTCAGAAACTGCTGCACAAAAAACCTTAACCGCGCCAAACCAGTCACCATCAAAGAGTTTGTCATCAAAATTAAAACTTTTTTTTTAATAAAAGGTGTGACAAAGGAAATGGTTCGTGTATTATTCTACGAGTCTGACATTCTACCCACACGAATTCTTGGAAGTCGTATTGTGGGCGATAGTGTACTACGCTTTACTGGGGAGTTAGCCAAGTTGACTGTCTACAATCGCTAACGAATAGAAAACGAAAGAAATGTATAGGATGACATTACCTTCGATCGATATGTCACATGACATAACGATAAAGGTAATGTCATCCTATACATTTCTTCCGTTTTCTATAGCGTTAGCGATTGTAGATAGTCAACTTGGCTAAGCCCCCTGGTATCAAATAAGTTGTTAACTATTTTATTATTGGAACACTTAAACACAAATTGTTACATCTTGGATTGATGAGAAAAAAGTTCAAGTATACAATCAGTTATACAAGCAGACAAAGCCATCGTGTCGTTACGTAAAATAGATCTATTTGTAGGGTTTGAAAAAACTCATTTGGCAATTTGTAAATTGCTTGGTTGCAAAACCGATCCTATCGTCAAAATGTTAACCATCATCATAAATATTGTCAAACATAAAAGCTGGCAATTCACACATTCATTCACAGTATGATTTCAACGATTTGGTATTCGTATATTACGGAACTCGAGACCGTTACACCGTGCCATGTTCTGGTCCGCCCACGAATACACCATGGCTTAGGTCAGATAGAGAGGTTGTCTTGCAAAATGAAGATTTCTTTTCGTTATATAATATTTGGGAGGTGAAATTTGGATAGTTGTTGAATTTAGTAAAAATATATACCTACCATTGACATTGAAGAGTCGTGATAGCCTAGTGTTGGTGACCGTTGACTGGCAAGTCAGAGGTCTCGGGTTCGAACCCAAGGCGCGCACTTCTGACTTTCAGCTCAATTCAGCTGCATCCGGTAAGACTGGAAGCCGACCCCAACATAGTTGGGAAAAGGCTAGGCATATGATGATATACCATTGACAATGACCGTTGACTAGCAAATCAGATGACCCAAACCACGCATCTCTGACTTTTCAGAAGTTATTTAATTATCACCTGCTTCCTCGCACGAAAGTACTTTAAGCCTTTAAGTCGATATAGGGAGTCAGTACCCTCATTAACGTGACAACCGATCTAATTTGAGACCGGCTACTGCTGCGACAGCGACTGCCTATTAGAGATGAGATAGGCAGTCGCTTCATAGAAAACTAATATTCAGCTGCATCTGGTGCATAAGAAGCTGATCCCAAAAAGTTTGGGAATAATAAAGCGTCTAGTTTGATTAGAAGTCTCCGTGCTTTGGAAGCCATGTTAAGGACCAAAAGTGGGTGGCTAAATCCTCATCGATTATCACCCATTATTACATGGTAGTTCTTAATCTTTAAGTTTAAAAGACTGTGTCAAGATTGTTTAGATTTATTAATATATCTTATTCCGGATAAGGTATAGCTAGACGTTTAAGCTGATTTATTTATTAAATTTCCGAAAATGGAGAAGATAAATCAAGTTGTATGCGTTTATTTTGCACATAGATTATATTATTTAATATCACACTCGATACTGCTTTATCTAATTGTAAGTCACATCATATTTCTCACGGACTACAAACTCAACCAGATCTAGTTACATACTAAGTTATGATTTACTCTATAAAATGATAAACCAATTAATAATTTCCTATAAAACCAGTAAGTGCACTAGTAATAATGTGGGGTAATTTTTCCTACAAAACCAGTAATATGTGGGGTAATTTTGATCGGCACCGCAGTCTAGTGATCGGAACTTTCTCGAACTAATTTGCGGTGCTTACTTGCGTGCTTTCTTAGCTCGTTATGGGATATTCATTGATACTTATTATACCATATAAGGTTTGGGAAATTAGGTGATACAACCACAAATTTTTGTTTAAATTGGTTTGGCAGTAGGCAATGTCGGTTGATTTGAACTGAGGTCATCCTCATAGCCTTATTATTTCCAAACTTTATTGGGATCGGCTTCTAATCTAACTAGATGCAGGTGAATATCAGTTTTCTATTCTTATTCTGAACGGAAAACCTTTCAATTTCACATCCTAATTGATTAATTAATCATGCATTTTTCAATTATGATGAGTAAACTTATGCAAATCGTAAAGTTCATTCCTTTGAGAACACTAAAATAAAAATGTTAATTAATCTCTTTTCTTTTCTTAACTTAATATTTTTAAAAATTGACTGCCTCATTGGTCTAGTGGTAGCAAGCACGATTGATGAGCGTGAGGTCCTGAGTTCGATCCCCTGACAAAGTGTTATTGGATTTTTTCCATTTGGTAATTCTTAGTAGCAGCACGGAGTTTGGAATTGTGCCCGTTCAATGGCAATAGGCTTGCCTCCTATGATAATGTGGGTGTACTGAATACACCTCTAATTTACCTCCTTTAGGGAGTACAGCCGTGAGTCTATTTTAATTAAAAAATTATGTACTTAATTATAATTTACTGTGACCAAATTGTCAATCAAAAGGTGAAGAACGCGCGCACCACGAGACAACACAATCACTTTTTTTTTCTTCCAAGCTATTGTCACAAAAAAGAACTTAGAACATAACAATTTTTTACCTTCTTAATTATGGTGCCGTAACACAAATGACATTCTACCGTCACAGTTTTTGTCAGTTTGTCACTCAATATTTTAAATAGCAACGGGGGTAGCAAAAAAATCTAAGTACACGTAATGGGTCCAATGGTCCATAATATAAAGGAAAATAATTACTTTTTGCACACCAAATATTTTCGGAACACAATAGGGTTTCGAACTATCTGCAAATTAATGTCGGTGTTGAATGAGAAAATTAGTTTTTTATTTACCTACAGTAAAGATAAACGATTCACGTGCAATTTTATGTGACACTTTTCTTTGTAACGACTTCTAACTGTAAGATGTGGACATGCTTTTTAGGGTTCCTTCTCAAAAAAGCGGGCCTACAGGCAGGCACTGGACGGGGCTGCGAGGCGCGGTTGCGGTACCCGGCCCCGTCCGATACAGTGCGAGGAACACGCAGGGGGGAGACGTTTTTAGTGGGTGCGAGCCCCACATAACCGTACGTTCCCAGACGTGCGGTATGCGAAAGGCAATTTTTTCTCCCCCGGCCACAAAAATACGGTTCCTTCTCAAAGGATTATTAGTAAGGTTGCCAGATCGGAATATCTAAATATCTGGACAAAGTAACAAACTGTCGGAAGAAATATTAATCCTAAAAATTAATTACCACAATGTACTTTGTATAAATCTTTACGGTGTCCACTAATTTGGATCCTCGATCCTCTCCATTTAAAAACTCGAGAAATTTGTATCAAAGTTTAATCGAATCAACAACTATTAATTTTCGGGAAGTTGTCGGGATTTTTTTTGTTGCGAGTCTGGAGATCATGTGAAATGTCGGCAGAATCCAGACGAATCCCGGCTATCTGGCAACCCTAATTATTTACCCTAGGGCTTTTGGTTCTTATTGCAAACGTGTTAAAGACAGAAGGAGATAGAAGACAGATAAAAATAAAGAAATAAGTAAAAAAAAGTTTTAATGTAAAACGGTTTTGTTATCAAAAATAAAGCAAAGACCAAATATCAGATCAATCTGTCAACAGGAAGGGGGTGAAATATCGATTACTAAGTTTGAACCAAATATGTAATAAACAGGTCAAGCTAAGTCAAACCGTCTATAAACACTAGGTAAATCAAAAGTATTCGCCACATCTACCTGTAGATGTAACAAAAAGGTTTTTATACAAAAAAAAATCACATTTATACAAAAAAAAAGTTTGGTTGTGATTGACTCATCCTCAAATTCGTATCAAATGTTTCGCCTTATATGTATATTTATTGGTCCCCCTTATGCATGAAATCACAACAAATCTTTATAGTGACATCTTGGATATCATGAATGATTCACTTAACAATTTTATTGTTGGAAAATGTTAATTTTATTGTACAGACAGATGCAAAAGTGAACTAGCTGGCAGTGAAGTCAAGATTTATTGAGTAAAATTTCACTTTGTAATTTCTTTATTTCAAATCTTTTGCCTGTCAGGCTGTCATCGAATTATTCCTTTTGTTTTTTCTTATCCTGTCTTTATGATATCAATAGTAATATTTTATTATTATCTTTACGCTTTTATTTTTAAATTATACTTTTTTAAAAAGTAGCCTTACATAAGATTTTTTTTCTATTTCGTGGTAAATACAGACAGTAGATATAATTTTATAATGCATAATGGTATGACCAGTTGACTGGCAAGTTAGAGGTCTCAAGATTGCAAGATTCAGCTGCATCCGGTTAGACTGGAAGCCGACCCCTACATCGTTGGGAAAAGGCTAGGCAGATGAAACAGCTACACCGGAAAAAATCCGTTGATCATACAAATTTTTGTTCCAATGGAAACCCAATCACCAAGCGCTAAGCGAGTCACCAAACCGCTACGCATATTCGTCACATTTAAAAATATTCTGCGTCTAAACAAAACAGATAGTGACCAAATTTAGAACTATTAAGAGATAAAATCTGACAATCCATCAATATTTTATTGAAGCAACCGTTACCTATAAAATACAATTTCCAATTTCAAAAGGTACCGATACCTTAACATTTCTTTATGATACCATTGCAGATAGTTTTAGGTAAAACTTGGACGTTTAGTGCTCGTATAAATGATTTAGAGCCAACCATTTTGGGTAGTATACAACCCATATAAAATATACATATACAAAAAATATTAAATCATTATTTACGAGGTTATTTTGCGGTCGAAAAAAGCTAGGAGAAAGCCTCCGCGTATTGTTAGGAAGCAATAAAGACGAAAACTGCGTAAAGTAACATTTTATTGGGTTTAAATTTAAAGTCGGTTTAACGGCTTTAAAAGCCGGAAACATAAGATTTGGAACATATTTTTGGTGGAATTGTTTTACTGATACGTTTTAGTAAAAAAATGAATATTGTTTACCGACTTTAAAAAGGAGGAGGATATTGAATTGACAGTTTTTTTGTTCAATTTTGAAGTGCTAGCTTACCAAGTGGTGTATGGGGTACTATTAAGAACATAATTATTATCACCAACTATAAATAACAGGCTTTTAAAATTACAGAGATATTAACGCTGGTTAAATGACAAACACTTACTTACCTACCTATATGAAATTGCTCATAAATCATCTTTATTGGTTATTAAAACTTTGAGTTTTTTAAAATTAATATAAAACTACTAGATGCAGGTATTTATTAAATTATTAAAAGTCTAACAAGTTTCATGAAAGAGTTTTAACTAAGCGATTATAAAATAAATAATTTATTGAAAAAAAAAAGAAAAAAAAAATTCAAAAACAAATCAAGTGAATGTTGATTTTAGGTAGGTATCTAAAAAATATTTTAAAAAGTCGTACAATTTAAATAACACAAAAAAAATCAATTAAAATTAAACCCAAAAGACCAAGTACCAAACATCAAACAATTTATAATCAAATTAGAAAACCGATACCTGGCTTGAGATACCTGGCAAGGCAGGGCGAGATGGCGACCACAAACAGGCTGCTACGACCGGTCACACATCCGCTCTATACACCTGTCGCGAACGGCGCCTGTACACGACACAGGTAGTCAAAAGAAGGTTGACTTCGAAAGGTTGAATAAACTGTCCATCAAAAAAGAAAAAATCGAAATTCGAATGGTTGAATAAACAGTTTGTCAAAAGAGACAAAAAAGTTGCAAATGTTTTGTTTTTTATAAAAATATCTATCGTGACTGATACTTATTATAGATAATTACATTAAATATTATTACGGCTTTACTTACGAGTTTATTTCGGGATTTCCTAGTCCCGAAACTAGTCTAGCAATCCTGAAATAAACCGAAGTAAAGTCGAAATAATATTTTTTATTTTCTTTATTTGAATTGAAAGAAGTTAAATTCATAATTTTATTATTGATGCAGCGAATAAAACACGGCAGTTTTTTAAAATTTATCAGTAATTTAATCGTAATAAAGTATATTTTTCAATGAGTTCGAGTAATCAAGCCCAGTGTCAAACAAGAATAAATCCCGCCTTTTGGTAGGAGACTTTGCCGACAAAGCCTAGCCACCAAGTGTGTCGTGTTCTAGCATGAATCTGTAAAACCTCTATCTGAATATGTCTGGCTGATACCATCAAACTTCTATCTTCTTGCTTTTAAGGCAGGTGTGCTTCATTGTAGTCTCGTAGACAACAACATCGCTTGCCACAGGTAGTTTCGTGCTCTTTAAAAGCTCGTAAAATGCTCTTAGGGCTACCACCGGGTACGGTGGCTCTAACTACCTTAATTTCAAATCTCAACAACAACAGTAATTTAAATCCACTCCTCAAAAAAAACCATAGTTTAATAGTCGCTTTTAATTTAATTATAAATATTATGTTTAATGAATAAATGAAGAATTGAATATTTTTTTGTAATGTTTGCTTGTAACTTTTAACGAGTTTTTCTAATATAAGCCTTCAAACATCGAAGAGTAGCTATCAAATAATCGAATCAGCTAAACGCCACATATTTTTTCTCACACGCGATCATTACATATTTCAATATTTTTTATACACTCGTATAGTAAAATAGAATGGTGTTATTTTGGTTCTTATAGTCGCGTTACCTAAAAAAACTGGCAGAATATAGGGTAACAAGATGATTTTATTTGTGAAAGTAAAGGAAAATTTACCTGTATTCATTATTTTGCGTATTTATTTTTTAAGCCATGCTGGTCTTACACAAATATACTACCTATATATATATGCTAGCTTTACCGAGGTAGTACCATCAGTATATTGGCGTGAAATGACAGTAATCGTACCTCTGTGTCTCGTATGGTCAGAAAAGAGAACTGAAGGTTCCAATCCCCTTCACCATAAGGCTAGCAACTCATCAGTAATGCTTTTGGTGTTGCAGGTACCTATGGGCGACAGTATTCACTTACTATTAGGTGACTCGCTGTTTGTTTACCCCTTATATTAATTACCCTCACATAAAAATATAGAAATACACATAATACAAAAAGCAGTGATAGCCTTGTGGTATGATCGTTAACTGGCGAGTCAAAGGTCTTAAGTTCGAACACAAGGCACGTACTATCGCGGACACGGCCGGTGATACACTCTTAGGCGAAAATCGCTTGGCAGCTTGCAATCTCGCTCAACACAGCGCACACGCACACACGCCTCCCGCTATCAGTGTCTCTATCACACACGCTTCCCTTCTATTAGTGTCTCTATCACACAGCCTTCTTGAAACCAGCAACACGCTACATAGGACTCTGGCATGATGATTATAAAGTTTATTATTGCTACATGAGAAATAAGGAGTGTTCGGGCCTTTTTGAATAGTGGGGTCGTTGTTATGTTAAAACTTGTATTTTGCTTATCTATCAATGTTGCTGTGAATTTGTGAAACAAGTAGTCGGTGAGCGAGTGAGAAAGTATTAGAAACCACGCGTAAACAATCAAATTTAAAATCTTTAAATCTGCTAATAGAAAATAACGTTATAGTTGTATACCTTATTTTCAGATTGTGTTTTACAGTGGTTATACAATTGAGAATGTGTTGGGTTTTTATTTTATACTTCTCTTATGAGTTAATAGCAGATAACAATTATCTTAATAATATTATATCTTATTAATATAAATATATCTTATTAATATTAACTTCAAAATTATGTTAAATAGGATCTGACTTCGATTAGGAAAACAAATTTTAATCATTGGTTTCCAAACAGCCAAAATTGCAGTTTAGGGCCACATAGTAAACTGAACCTTCTTGGAGCGATCGATGGGATAAATAAAAAAAAAAATATGTGGCACTCGGGGACTGCCGCGGTAAAGCAGCATAGCATTTTTATCAACTTATGCAATTATTAAAAAGAAATGTATAATAATTTATAATTATAATCGAAGTAAAGACTGAATTGAAAACTATCGTTTTTTTAAGCTAGCATTAAATTGCTAAAGCATAGGTAATTACTTATTTATGTTTCCTTCGGGTTTCAGCAAGTAAGTAATAAAAAAATCATTGAGAATTTACCAATGTTAGTGAATGTGATTACAAAATTACAGAATCGTGGGCAAGATGGTAGTAGTGGGTAATCTTTAGTATTTTATTCTTTTGTTAAGAAGTAATCAATTTGATTACCTCATAAATACATAATTATTTTAATTCCTTCAACTGAATGAAAAAAAAAATACAAAAAGAAATAATTTAATTGTAAACAGAACTGAGGTTCGAACTGGGATCCTATCATTTCCAAAGCGCTCGCTCAACCTCAAAGCTATGTAGTCAATTGATGTTGCAGTTAAAATAGTCGTTCCTATAAAGATTTTAATGTTTCAACATAAAATATACCTTATTTGTTAGTCAATAAGGTTTTAATTT
Source organism: Protodeltote pygarga (assembly GCA_936450705.2). NCBI lineage: Eukaryota > Metazoa > Arthropoda > Insecta > Lepidoptera > Noctuidae > Protodeltote > Protodeltote pygarga. The sequence goes on from OW388274.2 coordinate 4,409,273, forward strand.
CTTGATTCGGTCGCTGCGCTCAAAGCCCGCGGTAAAATTTATGCAATAGGTAGCTTCAAAATATTGTCTTATATTTATAGAGACAAATAATTAAAATGTTTTTAACATAATAACAACAAAGGTTCTGATCAATAATAAGTATTTCAATGAAATATAAAACAATACAAGATAGCCGACACAAAAATCAGATATTTTAGTTTATTTCATAATTATCCCATGTATTATTTGATACTTATTATAAAAAACAAAGCCCTATAATAGTATATAGGTATCACTATATTTAAAATGTAGATTGAAATTCATCTAAAAATCAAATACTACTTATCAATCAATATCGTGCTAATGTTATTAATAAATAGAAACAAAAACTAGTAGTAGTAATGAGAAAAAAATGTAGATTGCGAATCTTATTGCTCTGTGAATTGTTTGGCGTCATTCAAATTTGGTTCTTATTACTTAAAAAATCGTTCCGGAATAGATATTTGCACACAATCCATAAGTTCACATTTGGCTTATTGAAGATACGAATTATTCTTTATTAACTGGTTTTCCTAAATATTTGGCTTGCTTTGTTGTTGTCATTTAAACAATAGACCAAGCGGCGCGTCGCACACAACATCTTAAGCTATGTCTTCAGTTCCGAGAAGACGGAAGCTATCCCACGGTTACACGCTATTTAGAACTCTGTTTGCACCTATAATACGGGATTTATTTGAATTATAAATATGGAGCGGATATGCGCAAAATGTGTGAGCGCAAAAACGAGTGTTCGGGCCTTTTTCAATAGTGGGGTCGATGATATGTTAAAACTTGTATTTTGCTTATCTATCAATGTTGCTGTGAATTTGTGAAACAAGTAGTCGGTGAGCGAGTGAGAAAGTATTAGAAACCACGCGTAAACAATCAAAATTTAAAATCTTTAAATCTGCTAATAGAAAATAACGTTATAGTTGTATTACCTATACTTATTTTCAGATTGTGTTTTACAGTGGTTATACAACTGAGAATGTGTTGAGTTTTTATTTTATACTTCTCTTATGAGGTAATAGCAGATAATAATTATCACTATCGACTTCAAAGTTATGTTAATTAGGATGTGGACTTCGATTAGGAAAACCAATTTTATTCATCGGTTTCCAAACAGCCAAAGTTGCAGTTTAGGGCCACATAGTAAACTAAACCTTCTTGGAGCGATCGATGGGGTAAATAAATAAAAAAACGTGTGGGACTCGGGGACTGCATGGCATTTTTTATCAACTTATGCAATTATAAAAAAAATTGTATACCTAATAATTTATAATTATAATCGAAGTAAAGACTGAATTGAAAACTATCGTTTTTTAAAGCTAGCATTAAATTGCTAAAGCATAGGTAATTCCTCATTTATGTTTCCTTCGGGTTTCAGCAAGTAAGTAATAAAACAATAATTGAGAATTTACCGATGTTAGTGAATGTGATAGAATGATTACCTACAGAATCGTGGTCAAGATGGTAGTGGTAGGTAATCTTTAGTATTTTATTCTTTTGTTAAGAAGTAAACAATTTGATTAACACAAAAATACATAATTATTTCTGCCTCGTTGGTCTAGTGGTAGCAAGCGCGACTGCTGAGCACGAGGTCCTGGGTTCGATCCCCGGGTCGGGCAAAGTGTTATTGGGTTTTTCCATTAGGAAATTCTCAGTAGCAGCACGGAGTCTAGAATTTTGCCCGGTTAATGGCAATAGGCTCGCCTCCTATTACATGGGACTTATAACATAGCCGGCGAAACGTGGGTGTACTGCACACCTCTGCCTACCCCCTCTGGGTAATACAGGCGTGAGTCTATAATCATAGGTAATTATTTTAATTCCTTCAACTCGATGACAAAAAAAAAATACAAAAAGAAATAATTTAATTGTAAACAGAAATGAGGATCAAACTGGAAACCTAAAACTTTCATAGCGCTCGCCCAACCGCAAAGCTATGATGTCAGCTAATGTTGTAGTCAAAATAGTCGTTCCTACAAAAATTTTAATGTGTCAACATAAAATATATCTTATTTGTTAGTAATAAGGTTTTAAATAGATTATTCTGCAATAAAGGGTCTTAGGTTTTATTTTCGTTACAGAACTTCTTGATTCGGTCGCCGCGCTCAAAGCCCGCGATAAAATCTATGCAATAGGTAGCTTCAAAATATTGTCTTATATTTATAGAGACTAATAATTAAAATGTTTTTAACATAATAACAACAAAGGTTCTGATCAATAATAAGTAAGTAAGTATCAATAATATAAAACAATACAAGATAGCCGACACAATGATCGGATATTTTAGTTTCTTTCATAATTATCACATGTATTATTTGATACCTACTTATTACAAAAAACAAAGCTCTATAATTTATAGGTATCACAATATTTAAAATGTAGATTGAAATTCATCTAAAAATCAAATTCTTATCAATCAATATCGTGCTAATGTTATTAATAAACAGAAACAAAAAACTAGTAGTAGTAATGAGTGCGAATCTTATTGCTCTGTGAATTGTTTGGCGTCATTCAAATTTGGTTCTTATCACCTACTTAAAAAATCGTTTCGGAATGGATATTTGCACACAAACCATAACCATAGCGAATTATTCTTTAATAACTGGTTTTCCTAAATGTTTGGCTTGCGTTGTGTTGTCATATAAACAATAGACCAAGCAGCGGCGCGTCGCACAGACACATCTTAAGTTCCGAGAAGACGGAAGCTATCTAACGGTTACACGCTATTTTGAACTCTGTTTGCACCTCCAATACGGAATTTATTTGAATGATAAATATGGAGCGGGTATGCGCAAAGTCCTTACGAAACTAATACGATCCACCGAGTACACGCTATTTAGAACTCTATTTTTAATGAAACAAGGGTTATTATTTGAATGATAAATATGGACGTGTATGAAAGTGACTGAGTGTGCGTGCGGGAATCGTTCAAACGATTTTGTAAGCAAAGTGGTCCACCAGGTTTGTCCCTGATAGTACCTCCGACTTTTCGTAAATTAATTATCATCTGCTCCGTGCCTCGGAAAGCACGCTAAGCCGTTGGCCCCGGCTGTCATGAAGATTTTTGACAGTCGATATAGGGAGTCAGTACTCTCATAAAATCCTGACAACTGATCTAATTTTAGAATATCGGTATCACTTAAGATTGCGGGGGTCAGATAGGCAGTTCGTCCGTAGAAAACTGATATTCAGCTGCATCTGGTTGGAGTAGAAGCCGACCGACAAAGTTTAAGAATAATAAGGCTAGGAAGTTATAATGAGAACAAATATTATAGACCTTCTGAACCGTTTTTTTCTAATGGCCGGATGCTGTACGTTTATTTTGTTAGTTACATACTTGTGACGCCTCACTGCTTTGCTGCTACTGACGGAGACGCATATGATGGAGTTCATCTTAGTTTGATTAGATTACTTTGAAGTGTTCTAGTTATTTTATTAAAGTAGTTTTATGTTAATAAAACCTTAACTTTTTGTAGTTTTAACAGCTTAAAATGTGTTTGAGTTTATTTTAATAGAGCAATTATAGAAGTAAGTACCTACATATAATCTTATTTATTAAAAGTCGTTATGACGTCATGGACTCATGGTGCATGATAGTTACTACTGAAGTCTTTTTTCTTTATCGTATGGTTAATGAACAACCTGATGTCAGAGTTTAAGCCGCATGTAGTCCTTTGACATGGCTTTATACATCGTTAAAAAATCTCTCTGGTGTGCTGGTTTCCTCACGATGTTTTCCTGAATGTTTTAAGTACCTAAATGAAAATTAATTTCTAATACCCACATGAATTCTAAAAGTCAGAGGTGCGTGCCTGGGAATTGAAGCTACGACCTTTGGCTTGGCAGGCTATCACTGCTACTACTGAGGTAATAACAATAATGTCCTCCTGACCGATTTTTAGTCACTTTCATAGCCCAACGATGGGACGGCAATCCAACACCGCAGAGAGATCAGTAACGGACTGACGGCTTTACGTGTTTGGAGTACAAAGTACAAAGCTGGTGATAATATAGTGTGCACATAACTTACAAAAAGTCCGAGGTGCTTGCTTTGGGTTCAACTAGTTATATCTAACCTGTCAACTGCAACGGTCGTACCACATCGACCGTTAACTATACTATACTATACTATACTATGATAGACTAGGCTGCTACTAAAACCGTTGATGTACCTACTTAAGAACCTACCAATCGTAAATTGTACACTTAAATTTTAATATAATGTTAAAAAATCTGCAAATTAAACACACGTTTAATAGTGTTATTTTTGCATTAAAAAATGCGATGTTTTAATTTTTTTTTTATACTTAGGTACACTAATAAAATACTTATTCATGTAACAATATAAATAAATGATTGATTGGATTAGACTATTTCAATAAAACTAAACAAAAATTTAACCTTGAAAATTAGAACAAGACACATAAATAAAAACAATAAAAAATCGTCAAGTCATCCAGACTTGACTAGAGTTTCAATAACCTCCTCCGTTTTTTTTCGTCGGTTAAAAACAAGAATATCTCATAAAATACAAAGAACACCAGTAAACGTCAATATTGTTTCTTTATTTTGTCAATAAGTAAAAAATATACTCGAAGAAACTCATATTTCATATCCAAGACGCAAAATATAATATATTGCCATTTTTTAACAATAGCAAAAATAAAAATTCTCAGCGTTTGTGGCAACTCCGAAAAAAAAGTATAAAAAAAAGAAAAATACATAAAAACAAAACCAGTTGAGTCCCCGCAAGTACTTTACGCGTGGCGACATTATACTAACATAGAACGTCGTATAACACAGTTTTCCTTTCATCCAAAATTGGCACTTACTTCCAAGGAATAAAATCCAAATCGGCTTTTAGTATACAAAAGCGTTCGCGTGGCTGTCGACCGTGCATATATTTTCTAAAAGTCACAACCGCCTCAGTGCTTTCAATTGAAATAGCACTTAATTGTATTAACATAAGGTTAAATATTCGTTGAGATGTCCCATCGTAGTTTATAGCCTGCAATGTTTTGCGACGTCTCAACCCGTCATTTGCTACCAGTTTTGTTCGGAGTGCGTTAAAACTTACGACTAGGAGCTACACAGAAGTACCATAAAGCGGTCTTGGAGTTATGCGGAGGGTTAACGCATGCGCTGAAGGCATTGGATTACAAAAAACATGATGATTGCGTCTATGTAATCATTTGCTCGAAGATGGATAAATAGATGGATTGATTTATGGCCTTTGCCTTTGTAAGAAGTTAATGTTTGAACTATTTTAGCTCTTGGAGTTAATTTTTCATTAAAAGAATTGCCTATAAAAGACTTATTATATTAAACTCTAAAACAAAAAAAAAGATTTAAGTTGTACAATAAACAATACCTATATCAATAAGTTATTATCATGATTAAAAACTCAATTTATCATCTAAAAATACAACCGCGTTCAAAGAAAAAACTAAATAAATTATTCGCATAAAAAGTTTTGTTACCACAAAATATTATTTATGTAAAATATATTATTTTACCGTTAGGTACAAATAACAACCAGTTTTGGTCCTTTATCTTCAAGACAAAATTAAGATTGTGAAAAGTATCTTTGAGTGCAGTTAACATATTTTTCTGTCTTTGTGGTCTTGAGAAAGAAAGAAGAAGAATAATGCGCCTACAATGGTATTAATTCTCTTTCACTCGCTCTAAACTAATTTAGACTCGCCATCTCTCGTTCTCACAGAGATCATTAGAAAAGGATAGGCGATTTTTAGAGCTGTCAAACTAGTCCATTTGCGTGATATCAACGAGAATTTAGTCGGCATGTCATAGAGGTCTCGTCTAATTTCACGTCAATTGCAAGGACGTAGACTAATTTGACAGCCCTAATTATTTGCTGTCTTTTTACCCGACTGCCAGGAAGGGTTATGTTTTTCGCGCGTATCTTAGTATATTTATTCGATGGTGTTTATTAGAAAGAGATGTAGATAAACTAAAATTAGTTTAGCGGGATATACAAGAGAATCAGTACCATTGTTTAAATCTTCTCTCAGATATTTAAATAATAATTTATATTAGCTAAACGAAAAAAAACCTCATAATCATGGTTATTAAATCTAGGAATACTAAAGAGCTTGTTGAATATCATATTTATCTGTGATAAAAGCATTCCCTATACAACATTGCCTATGTTACGAAATATACGAGACAGGGCAAAGAAAATATTATACATTATGCTAAAGATGACATGGCTTAGAAGGAAGTGCACAGATGACAAAGACAGATAAATATTAAAAGAAAATATATAGTGACAAGTAAAATAGGTTCGGAGGAAAGGAGGATTTATTCTATACTTGACTATTAAGATAGGTACTCACAGGGACTATTGCGTGTAATGTAACAATTCTAAATTCGATATATTTCCAGTGCTTATAAGCTGACATCTTGTTGTACGAAGAGCCTATACAATACGAGGTCAGTTCATACTGGATTTATACAGGGTTATTTGTAAAACGCCAGCATCCTTAAAAGGGGTCATTAAACTCATCATTATGAACATCTTTTAATATGGGACAAACCCTGAAATCGCAAAAAAGAATCAGTTGTTCCATACATTTTATTGAGTCATGTGAACATAAATGTATGGGACAGCTGATTTTTTTTTGTAATTTTAAGGGTTGGTCCCATAGTAAAAGTTGTTCATAATGATGAGTTTAATGATCCCTTTTAAGGATGCTGGTGTTTTACAAATAACCTTGTATAGCTTGATGCGTAGCGTACTTTGACTTTGTGCTTTGACATCATATTGAATACTTATTATAGAATACTTAATATTTTTGAATACTCCGAAATGTATTTGTATTGCTTACTATGTAAGTATGTTTGTAATTATGTGAGCACCATGTAGTCCTTCCAACTTAGTTTTTATTAACGTGATGATTGCTGTACGGCTTGGGTATGTCATGCTCACAGAAATGTTCTGATAGCGGTGGCGTTGTGTGTCGGGTCGTTTGATTCCCTACAATATGGTTGAGTTAGGCGATGGCTGATGCATGCGTCATACTCGTGAACGGGTGCCGTTTGTTGGGACTGGTCAGCTCATAGCTGTTACGGTAATTTTATCAAAAGCATAAATATATTTAAGATGTACCTACTTGTGTTTAGTCGACTGACATTGTTCTTACATAAGACCTCAGAACAATGTAACCTAAAATATTGTAAGCCATTTATTTAAAAGAGCAACCATGGAGTTTCTTGCCAGGTTCTTCTCCATGAAGGGTAGGCTGCCCTAGGAACTGGCAACTAGAGTCACTCTTATAACAAACAATATTAGAATTATGACTATTCATAAGTGCCTAATGGTCTACATGAATAAAAATATTTTGATTTTGATTTTGATTTTTACTCAATTTGCTGTCAACTTTTTTAAATTAAAAAAAAAGGTTTTAAAGAGCTCCTGATTTAAATGCAGTTTAAGTGATACTTATCCAAATTGTACTACTTTCGTTATCGCTTCGTGTGTGGTCCGTACAGACAGATCAACTTTTAGATTAAGTTTGAGTTAAGAGGGCTTTTATGTCACTGTAGTTAAATTAACTAGATGGTTTAATATAGGTACTAGGTAGGTACCTACATACGTAATAATTTACAAGGTTAGAGTTTTCATTTGCTTGGAAGAGTTTATTGTTGTTTAAAATATGTGATTTAGAACGTTTCAATTATGTAAGAAGAATGATTTAAAAAATAAATGTATTTTTAATATAAATAACGAAAGTATGTTTGTTGGATTGTCCTTCTATCTCGCAACAACGAAGCAACGGACATGATTTTTTCATAAAGTCTATGAGCGAGATGTGACTTACTATGCTACTTTGTATCTCGGAAAAATTTGGAGTCTAGCACTATCTCTCTAGCTCTATCTAAGGGAGTGAAGCAGCGGGAAATAGATAGTTTTTTTCTAACTTTTCCGAAGCTGGACAACGATCTCCCCCAATTTGATTTCCCCCCCCCCTTAATTTTCTTTCCTTGCATTCCTATTAATTCTTAAAAGTAGGTATTAAAATCGTCTTGCAATGGCGTCGCGTCGGCATTGTTTTCCATCTTTAGGCAATAATAAAATATAATGATAGTAATTTTCTTGTGAAAAAGTAGGTGGTCTACTGTACGTATAATTAAAATTTGAAATCTCTCTTTTAAATTATTATATCTAATGAACTAAATATTAGCTCTTTTCAATCGGCAATTTTTAATAAAAACAGCCCCATAAAACACCCACTACGTTCCGGGTCTAGCTTCCTAGAGCTGTTATTTTAGGTTTTTTTCTAGTATAGGTAGGTATAGTGAATAACTAATCCAAGGCGGATCTGGAAACGGATCCAAAAAATGATTATAGAATTCAAATTAAACGAAACCACATTGCGTAGGAGTAAACTGCCTAAAATTTTATGTTCTACATTATAACTAAATAATATTACGTAATATATCACATATTAACACATATTTTAGTTTTTCAAAACCACTGAGACAATTATATAGGTATTATTAAACATTGAAACATCCCAGATACAATATTTTTTTAGCTAAGTAGGTACAACTCTTGATCAAGACCTTTCAAATAAAAGAACTAAATCAAAATCAGTTCATCCGTTTGGAAGCTACGACTAGACGTGTGTCTAGATATAGATACGAATATTTATCTTATAACATCCCACTTTTTTGTCAACGGTCAAAAATAGATGTCAATAAACCCTTTAATACTGTGCTAACATCATAAAATGAAGAAGTTTGTGAAATCATACTTATGAAATAATACATTTGTGAAATGTATAAAATAAATAATTGTCGTGGTGGTGAATTGGTTACGGTCCCACTTTGCAAGCACATGGGTGTGGGTTTGAACCTGGCATGGACCAATGGGAGGTTTTCAATGTACTTTCTTAGCTAATCTTATAATCTAAGACACCACTGACGGTGAAGGAAAACATTGTAAGAAAACTATGGACTGAACCTTTACGAATGCAGTTTGTCCACTAAATGTCATAAAAAATACGCACTGAATTGAAAACCGCCTCCATTTTGGATGTCGGTTAAGAAACAAAGTTGACACACCAAATCCCCTGAACTGTTATAAAAAAATGCCACTTTTATTGCTTATTGAATTTCAAAATCAACAAAAAAAGTTCGAATGTTTTTTTTATTCATCCTCTTACCCACATTTCAAAAATAAAGTCAACCGCAAAATCCAACGGCCAATCGCATCTTAGTGTTTTTTTTTTATTTCACAAACTTGAAAGTGCAGAAATCATAAATTAAACGCACGCAACACAATGGTTTACGAAACCTGTTATTGATTCGTTACCTTGTTCAAAAAAGGTGGCAAGAGTAGTTTTTGATTATTAATGGGGTTCTGTAGCATCAGTTTTTTTTTATTGTGAAAAATGCACGTGAAAGATACACGACTTTATTCCCCAGAGGGGGTAGGCAAAGGTGTGCAGTACACCCACGTTTCGCCGGCTATGTTATTATAAATCCTATGTAATAGGTGGCGACCGTATTGCCATTAACCGGGCACAATTTCAGACTCCGTGCTGCTACTAAGAATTTCCTAAAAGAAAAACCCAATATCACTTTGCCCGAACCGGGGATCGAACCTAGGACCTCGTGCTCAGCAGTCGCGCTTGCTACCACTAGACCAATGAGGCAGTCAGCAGATCTGTGGTTTACAATGGAGCATACATGCCTTTTAAGGGTAAGAACCAAATTTTTTGCTATGTCGCACAATGGAAATTACAACGGAAAGTGTTCCAAAGGAAAATATTGTGTTGCACAATGGAATTAGTAATTTTCAAGGTGAAGTGGACAAAAACTGTTTGGACAGTACCTATATTATTAAATTAATGATTCAATGGGTAGGTGCCTGTAGTAAGTGAAAATAATAATGGATGGTGAAATGTCAATGATAATTATTACTTGACTGCAATTTTTTTTTACAAAATACAAGTAAGTACCTAGTTTAGTTAAGTTACAGGGCTAACTAATTATTTTTAATAATTATACTTAGACTAAAAAGTCTATCCCTTGATTCTGCAAATTTTGACATTAAGTCTATATCGAATCTCTATGGAGACACGATATTTTGTTTTAACCTTATAAATATGGAACCCTAAAATTAAAAAGCAAAGCCGTGGCTAGCCAAACAGGTGTCAAGTGTGAATAAAATTACAAAAAAAAACAAAATGCTCATACCACGGCGATTACAACAATTTATGTTTCTTATGAAATATTTGCAGATGTTTTTTCTGCCAAAAAATTTTGATCGATTGGTTATGCAAGATGTAAGCTGTTTTTGAATTGAAACGAATGATGAATTTATTATTTAGATGTTTAGTTTAATGTAGGTATGTTTAGTTTATAAATTAATTATCACTCTCCGTGCCTCGGATAGCACGTTAAGCTGTTGGCCCCGGCTGTCAATTGTAGATCTTTGACAGTCGTTACGGGTAGTCAGAAGCCCGAAAGTCTGACAACCAGTCTTACCAAGGGGTATCGTGTAACCCAGTATCTGGGTTGTGGAGGTCTGATAGGCAGTCGTTCCATGTAAAACACTGGTATTCAGCTGCATCCGGTAAGACTGGAAGCCGACCCCAACATAGTTGGGAAAAAGGCTAGACAGATGATGTTTAGTTTAATGCAATTTTAGTCGTTAAAGAGAGAAATATACAGATTTGTACGAAGAATAAATAAATAAATACTCTAAATAAAATTCCTCAAACGGTCACCTATCTCTAACCCAGCTTAATTTTAGCAATTAGGATAAGCACCACGGTACCACAGCGCCACTTCATATGATAAAACGAAGAATTATAAATGCTAGAATACTGAACAGAATATTATTATAAAAATAGTAAAAAATAAGTTAGCATTTCGGTCAACTGGCCGTCTGGGCCGTCTACATCTGTCGGAAGAATGGAACATTTTATATGGAGAATCTGGCTCTGACCTACAAAAAGTAGGTTACGTTTTCTTATTATAAATTTAAAATGCCACGCTGTATCATATAGGTATTTTATTGTACATGTGGAAGGTATGTGGTTGTAATTTATTTTTTGTACAGACGCCAGCAGGTCAAGCTACCCGGAACTGTCAAATTTTCCCTATCAACCTTGAACATTATGCTGTAGCAGCTATAAAGTTGAAAATCTATTAAAGCAATCTGACAGATTGTAGTAGCTTGTTCATTCAGCTACGAAAGTTTGACAAACCCGTGACACGATCGATTAGCGCTGTAAACGATTTGCTTGATATACTGTTTATTTTAGGTAGGTATAGTACGCAGATAGGACATTGAAATTTAAGATAGGTCCATAAGGCCGGAAATACAGGGTGGAATTTTGTATTATCACTTGAAGATAAAGTACTCTTAATACTGTAGATAGACAATTTAAATCAAAGAAAATATTCCTTTATTTTTGAATAGAAAGAAAACTATATTCAAAGATTTTCAAAAAGTCGGTTGCCACACCCAGGAATCGGACCAACTAATATCTGTAAAATAACACCCTGTACCTACTTTTATTGCATTGATCGTTAGGATAAAATCTCTAAGAAACCTGATAAAATTAATGAAAGGAATACCATGAAATGTGGACTTATAAATTCAATGAGTCAAGTTGAAATAGATAGATATAAAAATATAATTATAGTTTTAGTGTATAATATAGTACATTTGGCCAAAAAAGTGGTGTATCACCCTAAGGTTGAATGCCGCTTACAGGTTCATAGGTTATAAAGATTAGTTTCGCTTGCATATCGATGTGACACTTCTATTGCCATCTTTTTAAATAGTTTTTATACTTTTAAATTTAGAAACATTATATTTTCTTTGTAGAAATTAATCTTATCCACTTATAATAAAGGTTAAAATGTCCTGAACTTATCAGTGACTTATGTATGACGTATGAATACTTTTCAAGGTTATGTCATTGTTTTGCATCTGTTTCAGTGATATCTTTTTAGTAGATATGAACCTTGTTGTCATTTTCGATGACTAGGATACTAAATCAAAACTGATACACCACTTTCTTGGCCGACCGTACCTACATATAAGTAGATTAAAATTCACAAAACAATACACTCAATACAATAGTTTGTATCTGTCTGATAGTCAGTCATTATACTGCTTTATAGGTGTTGATAGATATAATTATATGTATACTCTATTTTCGTCCCAGTTAGCAAGCAATTAATAAAATGTAAACATAATACTATAATGATTATAACCAACATGGTTAACAACGCAAAAAAAAAACTAATTAACGACAAGGGAAATACTCGGTTCTAAACAAATAACTACTTAAGTAAAATTACTAAAATTAACATAAATATTAGTAATTTGTTGAAAAGCTAATTTAATGATATTAGGCATTAGGGATTGGATAGTAGACAAATATGAAGTATCTTTGCTCTATGGTTCCTGGCTTACAATGAGCTGGTTCTCAAAGGTGTAGTATATTATGGATAATGGATTAGGTTTGGTCAGGATATCTGGACTTGTATTTATTTTAGTGACATCAGCGTGATTCTTATGGCGTGCTTAGCTACACTTAACGAATTAGTGTTTTGTTTGTGCATAGGTAGGCATTAGGCATGTTATGATAGGTTAACGCTTTTCAAGAGCCTTGATTAACACCTTAAGGCACAGGCCACACAAAAGAGACGTAGGACGAAGACAAGGTGCGGACGCATGTTACTCCAAACATTTCAAATCGCGGCCGCGTCCGACTCTTTAAAAATGTATGGAAAAATGCGCGTCTGCGCCTCATCCTCGTCTTACGTCTCTTCAGTGTGGCTCGCGCCTAAGACACCTGGTAGGAGGCAATAGATACACGCATTTAGTCACGAGGTTCCTTTCTCTGGAGCTCTAAACATTCAAACCTCGGCTATGATAATGCCTAGTGTAGACTATAATTTTATCACTATTTGTTCAGTTAGAAACACGCTTTCTTATAATATACATAACTCTGATTCCTAATATTAAATTAAGAAGTCAAAGGTTGTATTGCCTATAAAGCAGGCTTTTGGAACATTATAGACGCCATTTTGAACTGTTATGCCAGTAGTCATTAGTACATCGATTTAGAACTGGATTCATGTATAAATGATTGTTAATGTTCGAATTTTATGTGAAATTGAGGGAGATTAATAAATTAGTAAGAAATATATTTTTATAAGCTTTTATTTACCTTTACTTGTGTTTGAGTCAAATCTAGCAAGCCTGAACAACTTACTCGAAACTTATGACTTACCGATATGCATACAAAATCATCATCTGCTTAGCCTTTTCCCAACTATGTTGGGGTCAGCTTCCAGTCTTACCGGATGCAGCTGAATACCATGTTTTACATGGAACGACTGCCTATCAGACTTCCACAACCCAGATACTGGGTTACACGACACCCCTTGGTAAAACTGGTTGTCAGACTTTCGGACTTCTAACTTCTGAATGAACCGATCGTCTTAAAATATACGTTGTCATGTGTACAGAAACGGACTTATAGTACCTTTCAAGTACTGAAAAAAGTACTGTTTCCGAGGACACAATCAATAACATGGCGCCATGTGTCTTCAAATCATGATTTTAAATATTTTCAAATTACCGCTGGCAAAAATTAGTTTCTCATAATTCACAATATAATTATTTAATAAGAAAATTTGAAAAAACAACTGATACGGATGGGATTCGAACCGAAAGATATTAAATAATTATATTTAATAAGCTATCATGTGCTATAACATGTAAAAAATTCACAAAAATATAATTATTATTATACTATATTTAAATTCCCCTAATTATTATACAAAAATATTTTCTTCTGATTCTCCGCTCACACTCAGAGTCAGGCTAACCTTCCACCAATACGACTATTTAATTTGTTTTAGCTAACGCGATTTTAATGTGGAAACTTTTGTGGCGCCACGCATATAAATTATACAAAAACACACAAACATACAGGGTGCTTATTTGAATTTCAACCAAATTATTATATTGAGGTCGTTCGATATCTGATTTTGAAATCAGAATTGTACGATTTAGCACAAAAGATTAGGTTCTATTTTGCCTGTGTTATGGGTAAATTATTTTTAAAAGATCGAACAAAATCAAAATTAAAAATCGAACAATATTATAATAACAAAAAAAAAAGAAAAAAAAATGCCTTGAGCAGTTGAGCACTTCGCCTTAGGATATAATAATTTGTTACAAACGCCAATTCCAACATCTTATTATGCCTTTATTTGTGATAAAGAATATCTAATTTTTTTAATGGCTCATAAGAAAAATTAAAATATTAATTAATTTAATTTAATTAATCCTAGTAACTAATAAATTTTGCATAAAAAAATTGTTTTTAGACACATAAACCAAAAAACCGGTAACGGCAATCGGTAACGGTTTTTGCGTTTGATCTGTAAACTTACTGCTTTCGAAAATCTATAATATGTCGACATATTTTTGCTCATGACTGTTTAGTTAGTAATTTCAATAAAAAAATAATTATTCATATTTGATTTATAGACATACTTACTCTTTAAGTGTTAAAACAACCCGCTTACTAGTAAAACCATTGATTGATTAAGATATTTTTATTGATTTTAATTCGCAGCCTATAAAAATATGTTAATTGTCAGTCTGATATTATGAGGTAATAAAAAATCATACTGTAGGTGTGTTAAAAAAAATGTCGTGCGGTATTTATTATCTTGCCTTGTTTAATTACAACTTTATATTTAAAATTAATTGTGGTATTTTAATAAAGATGAATACATAAAAGAATTTCCTTTTGATTGTATCTTTGGTATTAATTTTAGTAATTTTGTATAAATTTTAGCGTCAAAGGTCAGTCAACTTTGATATCTTAATTTTATTGCTTAGTTAGTAATAAATTTTACATAAATTATGGAACATGATAAATTCTTTAAGAATTGCCGACTATTACCAGGTCATGGAAGTTAAACTGCTGACTCTCATAAGGACTGATCGGCCAGAATAACTAAAGAAATTTGTATTTTTGTGAAATTTTTACACGTTTTAGCACATGTTAGCTTATGAAATATAAATATTTAATAAGAAATTTGAAAAAACAACTGATACGGATGGGATTCGAACCCACGATCTTCGGCGTTCCGTGCCGACGCTCTAACCGCTGAGCCACCGTATCCCATCAGAATCAGTCGAAATTTCAAATCTCTTTATACGCCTAGGGCGTGTGGTAATATCTATCGGAATACATTACGTATCCGACTCAGCGTTCCAAACTTTGCAGTTTTAGAAGACACCGATGCGATATTACCAATTTGTCTTAATATTTAT
Source organism: Protodeltote pygarga (assembly GCA_936450705.2). Lineage (NCBI taxonomy): Eukaryota > Metazoa > Arthropoda > Insecta > Lepidoptera > Noctuidae > Protodeltote > Protodeltote pygarga. The sequence continues at coordinate 4,424,646 of OW388274.2, forward strand.
ATATATATTTTTTTTTTCAAATTTTTTATTAAATATTTATATTAAAAAAATTGTTTCTGGAAACAGACAGGTCAATGACAAAGATCAACTATTTACTACGTACAGAAGCGACACTCACCCTATCTCGCCAATGTCGTCGTCGCGTGATTGTCACGTGGTCGCCACGTGCTTACAGTAGTCCTAGCATTGGACGTTCTTTGTTCCTCTCAAGGGTAAGCTTGGTTGTTACAGTCGTACAATAAGGTAAACACACAACACGCGTACGGATAGGTCAGAGGCTCGAAGCAAAATTGCTTCAAATAGGTATGGAGTGTCGCGATTGTGTTTGATTAAATTGGGTTATTTAACTAGAGTTGCTTTAGAGGCCTATGGGCAGAAGACTTATTTAGACTCAAGAAATGTCAGATGTCAGGTGTCAAAGTGTCATTCATGTCAGAAATGAGAATGAAAGGATAATAATTGTTACTCGACACCGTACCGGAGTCAAAAAATTAATAACATAATACAGTTTCTAGAATTATTATAATTGAATGACGATTCTAAGAATAAATACCAGCCTAAAAAATCAAGCTTATGTTAGACCGGATACAGTAACGTGGTAATCAAATCTGTCTCTAAAACATTTAAACCTGTCAATTTATATAAACCAATGATTTTAATCATTAGTCTTCTTAGAAATTGACTTATTAAATGCATGCATCATTTCCTGTTTGTCACGACAAAAACCAAAATTTAATGTGAAATGTAACTGTGTTAAACCACAAAATGAGTTTACTTTGTTTTTGCTGGTTTTTTTTTCTAAGAACTGTTATTTAGTAACAGCTATTCATCCTAGGAACAATGTAATTATGTTTGTATATAATTAATATATTTTTTATTTACATAAATAAGTAAAATGCTGATAGGCATTTGATGCAAGTATGGAACATCTTTAGGGATATCTATGCCCAGTTGTGGACATCTTCCGTTTAAAATGATGGTAATAATGATAAGGCTCCGGCTGAACCGATTTGTTTAACTTTTTTTCACTCGTATATATACCGATAAAGGATTCTAAAGAAAAAAAAATTGAAACTCGGAACTCGAAATTCGGTTACTCGGAATACTGAATTCAGAAAAACTGAAATTTCACCTAAGCTCTCAGTGCTTAGCTGCCGGGGCTTATGACCTCAGATAGGCACTCAAGAATTAATTACCTAAACAGCTATGCCTATACTCATAACTTAGTCTCCATCCTGGCCATCAGAGGATATGATAATATGTTTCAATTTACGATCTATAATTAATAAGACAAGTTACAATCTTGTCTGCCGATTTAATAACAGGTTGTACGCAGAATCCAATTCGAAGGTCGATGGAATTGGCGCCGGCGAATCCGGTGGCACCAATGTTTGTGGGACACTGTTTGTGACGTATAAATATATATTTTTTAATGACTAGAATTACTATTAGATTTGAGTTCTGATGAATGACGTGATAGACCGTTTTCTCAGTTGAAATGTGCTGAAGCTTAGCTGATCTTCAAGTTTAATGACAATTGACAGACGTCTAGTGTACCTTCTGCTAAAAAATTTCCCCACTTCCTCGTCAAAGAATAATAATTATTACAACGTAAAGAAGCGACACACCTTCTCCGCCAATAAGTCATCGTCGCGGAAGCTAAACGGCCGGCTCTCGGCCAGAATAACTACAGACTTTGTCTCTGGAAACAGTCAGATCAAAGACAAAGACTATTTACTACGTAAAGAAGCGGCACTTACCCTTTCTCGCTAATATCTTGTCACGTGATTGTCACGTGGTCACCGCGCGCTAGCCGTAGGCCTAGCAGTTGCAGTATAGCGTTGTCTTTGTCCTTCTTGACTGAGTTAGCTTTGTCGTCCCAGCCGTATTATAGAGTACACACACAAAATCGTAAAGACAGACCGCCTCATCAGTGTTTTTGCAGTATTAGTAGGTCAAATATAGGTAAAAAAATCGGTTTATTTATACAAAATTTCGGGTTGGCTCATGTCGAATTTCTTTTTGTTTTCAGTTTCATCTTTGTATTATCACATAGAGTGTCAATAAATGCTTAATAAAGATTAACCGAATTCTCGCTTCATGAACCCAACTGTGGTTGAGTCCCTTAATTCGGAAAATGCAGACGAATTTCGTAATACTGAATTTCGATCCATCAGTAGCCATTTTAATTTATTTCATCACCAACTGGAACGTTGAAATGAATATTAGATTTAAAGAAATTAAATATTAAATATGATTATTTTCTTTTCCAGGTACGTACACATTAGCTGAAGCCTTAAACCCTCTGCCATATTGCCGTCATTATGTCCGTGAGGTGAAGTATGACATCAAAATTACCTATGATTAAATTTCATGCTGACAATGTCGCGGAGTAGAGCAAAAGACATATTTTGGATGCATAGCGTCATCTCTATCTCGCAACAGAAAAATGATCCATTTTTATACTTCGTAGTATTGCCTCTGAGTCTGTTGTTAATCAACTTCACCCATGTTTAGTTTGCCTTTTTTATTTAATAATATAATATTTTCCTGACCAAATTTCGGTCACAGTGGCCAATCTCAACGGAGACTAGCCAATTACGCAGGCAGGAGATATTATAGTGGACAAGTGTGTGCGCAAACACAGGAGTACTCTCTATTCCCTCACTCTCATAGTCCGATGGGACGGCCTTCCGACAAGAACGGAGAGAGATCAGGCGCAAGGCCAACAGCTTTACGTGCTTTCCGAGGCACGGAGTACTTAGGTGATAATTAATTTATAAAACGCACATAACTTACGAAAAGTCAGAGGTGCCTTGGGTTCGAACCCGAGACCTCTGACTTGTCAGTGAACGGTCACCACCACTAGGCTATCACGATTTTATTTTATTTATCTAGATATCAAAATACTTTAAATAGTAGGTACCTATATTTACTTTATTTTTCTTATGTGAAACAAAATATTTTTACAACCTGTCTATCTCAAAGGAAGAGAGTGCTAAAATCTTATTAAATAGAAACAACATCGTAAATATTTTATATTTCCTGTAAAAATACGTATAAAAATAAAATAAAAACCGGCCAGGTGTGAGTCGGACTCTCACATATGGTTTTCTACCAATCTAGAACTAGAAATTTGTTTTTTTTTATCTGTAAAATTTATTATCCTACTTATATTATAATGAATCAAAGTTTGTGGAGATGTTTGTTCATTCAATTTTGTCATCTGAATCACGCGTAAACTATTAAACTATATTCATGGTCTATCCATTTGCCAAGATTCATCCAAATCCGTTTAACACATAGGATATTTATTTTTTAACCACGCGGACCAAGCCACGCCCAAATGCTAGTGGTTTTTTTTGCATTGATTGTATACGTAACCCTAAAAAAGACGTGTCTAACTTAGACACAATTTAATGAAAGTGTTAACTAATTTTATAGCACAGTTTAACTGGTTTAATTCCCGTTTAAACCTCGTTTAATTAATGTAATTAATTGAGTAATTTTAATTGGGACTATTGGGATGGGAATTATAAGATTGGTTTTAGTTATTTTAGTGAGTATTCAAGGAAATGAGTTGATATTTAGTTAATTAAGCTCCAATATGTTGAGTAATATAATGACATAGCCCTTTTATAGCATTTCAGTGGATTTGGAATCGAATCTAAATTTGATGTTAAGATTTGGAGGCCCACGTCACCAACAGTTTAAAATAAAATAAAGTATTTTCTCGATGGAATTTCCTCTTATAGGTTCGCGACGGTCATTGTAAGAAAAACCGCACCCTCCCAAGTAAATAAAGAAGTTTTTTTAATGTAATTCAAATTAAACTAAATGTAATTAATTAAATTTAAACTAAAATCGATAAGAAAGTAGATTTTCATTTCTTCTAGTATTAGAAGAAATTTTACAAAAAAAGTCACGTGACCACTTTGTATCATAATATAGTGTCAAACTTTCGCGAACACTCAACATAATGAAACAACTTTTTAACGGATATAATTCGCGTTTTTATTTTGATAATTCAATCCTGACGTTTCGAGTACTTTGCAGCACTCGTGGTCGCAGACCTCGTAGTGGCCTGCGACCACGAGTGCTGCAAAGTAAGCTTCGCGAATTATATCCGTTAAAAAGTTGTTTCATCACTTTGTATCAATTTGATCACTTTGTATGAAGTCGATTATTTTCAATTTTCTGATTTCGACCTATGTTCCTTGGGGAGAGTTGTTCTGTTTTATAGACCTTATTAGCTTCTAAAATTTGGCAGGTCTTTAAAGCAACACGGTGTATAATATATCTATCCTGTTTCTGCATATTCCATTCGCAAAAACATTGAAAGAAAATAATCGAAAAACAAATATATCATACAAATACAAGCAATTTTAATTCTTTCGCATCATTTTTTACGCCCAAAAAACACGACACAAACTTCCAACTGTCAATTGATACGCCTGACATTTCCTGACACCGGAATTACCAACTTTATTTGCCGACCTTTAAAACAATCAACGCCTTTATTCCGCCTACATAGAGTTCACATCAGAGCAGCAGTGGGTTTGAGAATTGTATAAAAAGTTGTGCAATAATTCGAAATTGAATATTTCGCTGTCAGAAAGTTGTGGTGTTATTTTTTGATAATGGCAGGGGATAGGTATGAGCCAGTGAATTTCATTAAACCTGTCGAGTTTTAGTATGTTTAATTTAACTTTTATATACAAACTTTGTAATAATAATAAATCGACACTATACAGGGTTACATTTGCACTGATAGCCTAGTGGTATGACCGTCGACTGACAAGTCAGAGGTCTGGAGCTCGATCCCAAGGCGTGCATCTCTGAGTTTTCGTAAGTTATGTGCGTATTATGAATTCATTATCAGTTACTAAAATGGTGAGGGAAAACATCGTGATGAAACCAGCACACCTGAGAGATTTTTCAATGGTGTGTAAAGCTATGTCAGAGGTTACGGGTGGATTAAACTCTGACACTAGGTTGTTTACCAACCATACGATAAGAAGAAGAAGAAGATCTGTTTGTGTGGTAGAGTCATGCTAGTTTTAATATTGAGGCACACACAGACAGGGGTCACTAATTAATGACGCGGTCTGTAAGGGTGGCTACACACATATTTGATTCGGTATTTTAGAAGACATTTCATTGGGATTTCTTCAAAAATACCGAATCGAATGTGCCGAATCGACTATGTGTGTAAACCTTCATACAATAACATAGCATTTTCTTAATGCCGCCATGCCGTCCCCAATATTATACCTACGTTGATTTCTCCAAGTTACTTTAAGGGTTGTTTCCCCTAGTTGTTTTATTCAAAGCTCCGGCTTGTTATGAATTTTTACGTTACTAAACTTTAAAATTGAAGTTTCTTAATTTATACTTGAGAAAGAATTATGCTTTTAATTTTTTTTTAAGTTTAAAATTTTAGCAAGCTGGATAATATTGTAAATTTGTATTCACGAGAGTTAAGTTGGATTGGAGCTTTGAAAGTACTTACACCCTTATGTCTTTCACTGCTTATTCTTTTTTTTATAACTGACTAAGATTGTACTTTTTTTAAAGTTTATGGGTAGCAGTTTTACTTAATTTTTTTGTTAATTGTCAACTAAATAATGAAGTGGTTTTTATGATTTTTTATGTAAATACTTTTTTAAGACGAATATTTTCAAAAATCTTAAATACCCATACCGAAACAAATATGAATGTGAATCGCACACATATTTTTATTCTGAGCGGGAATCGAACCCTTGACACAAACGTAAACGGCGAATCACTTAGCCGTTACGCCAGTCTCGTTATCTGAAATAGGTTACGTGAGGTAATGGCCAAACCAATTATTTTTTATTATGTCAGTTTCTGTATCATACTCGTGTTTAAACCTTAAAGAATCGACCTTTGCTTGTATGTTTATAATATAAATCTAATTTCAATTTCCAACATAAATCAAATCAAACAAGAAGTGGTGAAGTAACAAATCAACATAGTTTTTAACAAAATAACTGTTAATTATTTGGTGTGTTATTATTTTAAACTTAATGACAGAATAGGGACACCGCGGTATACTTAAAATAGAAAATGTATTGACTTGTTTTAAATTTAAATAAATAAGCGGCTTAATGGATAGTGTAACCACTTTATTTACTTAAAACTTTCTACCAGTTCCGATATTTTAAACTGATTTAAATAAATTGAACTTTTTACACCAAAATATTGACACATCAGAAGAATTTAAAATTTACCGAATTTTATTTATCCGTTAAAGTTGGCTTGTAACAAAATAAAATACCCAAATATATCGTACAACACTTAATATCGTGAAGTAAAAAGTGGAAGCTAAACGCTTATGAAAATAACATGAATAAACCAAAAAGCCTCTTCTCATACAGAGAAGGATCGATAATAATCACCACGCTAGCTCACTGCGGGTTGGCGATTTCAGGAAATTATGTTCAGGTTTCCTTACAATGTTTTCCTTCACCGTTAGTCAGTGGTGTCTTAAATTGACGAAGAAAGTAGATATCTACCTATGACATTGAAAATATCACATTGGTACATGCCAGGTTCGAACCCACACCCACGTGTTTGCAAGTCGGACTTAACCTCACACGATAAAAAAAAGTACATGCGATGTCACGAGAGGATATAATTTTGACAGTAGTCGACGACAACTCTGCTGTCTTGTTACCTCTTAGGACCTAGGTAATAAGTTTGGCAATAATTTTTTTGTTTGCTTTCTCCGATCTATTATACGATCTATTATATATATATAAACTAGATGACCCGTACCCACTTCGTTGGGCACAATGTTAATAATCCTTGACTTTTTTATAGGCATTTTCAAGCTCCACATCTTTTCTCTAGAACTCAAAAATATATCTTTCATAGTTAAGGCAGCGTTCGTAAGAAACGCTTTCATTCGACCGTTTTTTCTCCGATTCACTTTGCAAAACGGACTACCACGTAAAAGCCTTTTTATTTTTCGGTTTTATATATAGCCTATGACACTCAGCAATAATGTAGCTTTCTATTGGTGAAAATTTTTTTAAAATCGGTTCAGTAGATCCCGAGATTACCCCTTACAATTTAACAAATATACAAACACACAAACTTTACTTCTTTATAATATTAGTATAGAAGTATAGATTTTCTTCAGGATGTTACTTTCTAAAAGTCACTTCTGTCTAGCAACAAATTCCGATAGAAATCACTTTATATCTCCCACAAAAAAGGCAAAAAATCAATTACCATCAAAGAGTTCAAACAAAAACTGAACGTTAACTGGTAAATGTCGGTAAATTCATTTACATACTGATTGGTACATTTCAACGTACCTGTGTACGCGCACAGTGGCGACCCCTGCTGTCAAAACATTATAACACGTCAATCGTCAAGAACTGATTGACGATTATTTTTGTTTCGAAGTTTGAAATTGATTTAAAATACTTGAGATGCATTACGATATTAGTCATGTTGATGAACTTTTGAAATGAGAACGATAAAGTTATATAAATATTGGTTGTTTTTTTTTCAAAATTGGAAGCTTGGAATTTGGTTTTTTTATTAAGTATGTAAAAGGCATTATTATGTTTGACAAATGCATGTTATAGTAAGCAGTGTTGTGGTTTACGAGGAGACTATCTTTCAAGCATTTCTTTAAATTACTTAACTCAGTGGTACAACTATTGCAGTTGCAACAATTTTTATTTTATTTTCTTTTTATTACTTTCAAAATTCAAATTCTCAAGAACTTTATTTTATGTGCAAACATTTTATTACAAACCCACTGGGCATACAATCTGATAGTGTATCAGTTTGTCCTGCTATCCTCTTTCTCACGCTTTTTAAAATACTTTATATATATACTATACAATATATGTATATGTTTTTATATATTTTCTTTAATTATAAAGCATGATGAATTAGATAAAACGAACGATCAGTGGACCACAATTGCCTTGGACAGAAAGGTATAGAAATTATGGGGGGAGGTTTTTGCCCGGCAGTGGGAGGATACAAGCAAAGAGCAAGTTTTTTAGAGTTCTTTTACATCTCCTTACCTTGGTATGACCTCTTGTTGAACACCGATAGTGTTTCCCCAAAAAAATAAGAACATCGCTGAACGAGGTAAACGTCAAATTGACTTTCTTATTTTTTTTCCGTAGAACCGGTTTTTTTTTCAACACTTCAAACGTTTACTATTTGAACAAACATTTTCATAGTGGTCGAGTGGGACTTATTGAATAAATCGATTGTTTTGTCGCACCGTGAAGTTTGGGGTTAACCTTTTTCATCGATGATCAATTGATTTTAATAAACACCGTTTTTTCGTATCCCGGTTGATTCTCTTTTTAGTTTGAGGTTTTAATTAGTCTGGGAAGTGAGTTGGGTTAATTTATTTTAATTACCTACTGCTTTGTTTGTTTTTTTTCTTCGTGGTCTTTGTCAGTCATTGCTCATAGGGTGCTCACTGATTAATGATCTTCTAGCGAGACCTAAAAGGCCTCTAGGTAAGACATTTAAACTAATCTAAAGCAAAAGCCGTACCGTGTCGTTTCCGGCTTAAGAATAAAACCACCTCTACTCGTCCCGCGGTAGTCGTAGGAAGCGACAAAGGGAAATATCCGGAGGATGGGCAGCAGCATCCTTCTGTGTAACAGCAATCATCTGCTACTGCGATTGCCAACCTTTTTGCCCATCGTGGCCACCGATACGAAAATCCTCGATTTTAGTTAACACTCTCGATTCATTACTTTAAAAAAAATACTACTTAAAAATCAAAATTAAAAATAAGATTCATCAGTTTGGAAGCTATGATGCTACAGCCACACAGATACAATTACATATAAAATCCCTCTTTTTTCGTCGGGGTTTATAAAAAAAAATGTGCAATGTAACAGAATCAGTACCTTTAACCCTCCAACAGTTCAGTGTGACAAATATTAACACATGCCTCAAAGCTTTCCTTACTTTTGTACGGGCGCAAAGATTTATTTATTTTCTCAGACGCAAAATGGCAGGACTCATTAGTGGTGCTATGTTAATTGCTGTCGTGAGTCATTGCATCTATTTGCATGTTTTTCTTCTTCTCTAAATGGTGTGGAATGGCATAGTATGACTGTTTTGGTGTCGTAGCAGTGACATTGAATTATCTTTGGATCACAAAGTCAAGCTGTTGATTCAGCTGAATGATCCCGGTCTATGGTGGATGGTATTTCCTGAATATAAGTTTGGAGCATAAAATCAATTTTTTTTAAATTATTTAATAAGAAACTCTAAAAACAACTAACACGGGCGGGACTTGAACCCGGGATCCCTGGTGTGCCGTGCCATCGCTTTACCAATTAAGCTACCGAATTTCATTTTTTTCGTCGTTTTATTCACTATGTTATTGGTTTAGCCAGGTATAGTATAAAACTCTACTAAATCCGCTGAAAATACAAAAAAAGAAAAACTGTTTAATATTTTTGCCAAGACTGCTATCTTAAAAAAGTAACGATATTATTCTCTCACAAATCAACGGATGGGCTTAAAAATATAAATATATTTTACACGCAAACTCAACCAGGCCCTCTTACAAATAAAATCCAAAACATATCTGTTAATTTTTTTTTTCTCCGACAGCCACATCGTTAAGTTACCCACTTTATGCACAGTTCACATTGAGATACCGATATCATCGGGTATTTTATTCACAGAAATATCGTCTGTATTCTTTGAATCATAAGATCTACATTCGGTTGTAAGTTTTCGACGATGGTAGTCAGTTGTTTTCGAGTCGTACGATTAAACGGATGCTCTGAACATCCGTTCTCAGAAGGCTCGAATCAAACTGTAAAAAAGGTGTTCGGACATACGGCGATGAAGATTAACGATCATGTTCGATTAAATTACTAAATCTAGTTTAATTTTTTTTATACTGATGGCAAATATACAGGCCGCCTGATGGTAAGCGGTTATCGTGAACATAATATAGATACTTGCAACACCGGGGTTTTTTTTAAAGGGAGCATAGAGTCTCCAATGATTTTACTAATAAAACAAAACGGTATTAATACTGTGGATTAAAACCGGTATTGGTATTAAAACCGGTAAACCGGATGCAAGCGCCAAGTTTCCGTTTATTCTGGCGTTAGATCTCTTCTTCTATCTGGGGGAAGCCTATGTTCAACAGTAGACGCCTTCCGGCTGTTGATGATGATGATAATTGCGATATTCCGTAAACTGGCATGACTCTACCATACAAACAGTTAACTTTGTTAACTTTGTTTGTTAAATTGAATGGTCATTTAAGTTAATTTGCGACAAATTCTATCATCGTCATCCCCTGTTGAAACTATGTAGTAATTATACTATAAAATTTAGATTTCCAAAAATTCAACCAACAAGTTCGTCCATTACTTACCTAACTTCTCAACCGTGTGTCACGCAGCATCACTTACGTTTAACCCTTCAAAAACGTTGTTATGGTAATAACATGATTGTTTTAACAATAGTTTTTATTTTTAATAGCTTGTTCTGCTCGCTCCCATATAGCTCAGAAAACAAATAATTCGGACCAAATGGTCAGAAATAATTATTTTAATGAGCCATGCTTGTTTTAGGGTTAAAAAAAATCTCGGTCATTGAAATTATCGTATGTTTGTGAATGAGTCACTGTAACCTGTTTGGTGAATGAGAGAACCAAAATTAAGTGTAATATAAAAAAAAAACATTGCAGCCAGAGTAATTTTATAAAAAGTTTTCGAAGGTTGGTTATTTATTATGAATCAATGTTAATGACTGTTGTTTTATTTTTGGTTGGAGTAGAGGATAAAAATATCGTTGTCAATTTACGAGGTTTTAAGTTGTATATAATTGATACAACTATTCAGCTGTATTAAAAATATTTTTCGAAGTATTAACTTAATAAAAAGCTTTAATACAGTTTTTTATATTAGTACTTACATTAATTATAAAATACATTTCAAAATATTTCTGTATAAAAAATAAAAATATACATTTAAAAACATAAAAGCCCACCAATATCGGGAGCAGGGTCCAAGCTGCTGGCGCCGGCGGCAGTCAGGGCTTCAGAGAAAGGGATCGCCTAAGGACTATGCACGCCGTGTTCAGGAGTACCGCTTTCCTGCATCAAACCGTTGATCTAGCTATTCAACGAGAACCTCATTAGGAAATAATATGATAGAAAATAGACGGAATTGTTCAGAAATGGAAAAGTGTGGGCTAGAAACAATAATAATAATTATTACTAACTCACATTTGACATTTTTTTTAAATTTCGTGTTAAATAATTATAACTCACATGTCATTTAGACATTTCCATGTAAAAAGTGAATCATGATCAAATGAGCAGTGAGGAATGAGTTCTCATTCTCGGAAGCTATAATTAGCAAAAATGTGTTAACTTTTTGCGTCACATGACACTTCTCTGCAAATATGCATTTTTATAACGGGACTTACAAATAACCCGCTAGTCACTGCGCAACTAAACCAAACCAAAATCAATAGTTTATAGTGCTTTCAATAGCAAAGAGAGGCTCGGCACTAATGGGCATATCTTAAAATACTGCTTAACTCTTGTAATTATGACTGTGTGTGTGTATCACAAATTTACGAGAATAAAGGGTAAAAAGGGAAATAGGACTTGCTTTAATTGTGAAACAAAATTACTAGCAATCCAATAAAAAAGGAGAATAATTTTATGAAGCATTTTTTGTAGAAACAAAATTTAAATAAAAATCGGTTGTTTTCTTTCTACAAAAATTTAAGCCTTATAATTATTTAATAAGAAAATTTGAAAAAACAGCTGATACGGATGGGATTCGAACCCACGATCTTCGACGTACCGTGTTAAATAATTATATTTAATAAGCTATTATGTGCTATAACATGTACAAAAATCACAAAAAGAAAAATTAAACCTTGTTATTAAATTCTTGACCACGAAAACGCATTGGCGGACTAAAGCACAATATGTAAACTCCATACAAAAGAAGGACTATGTGCTTATTATGTTTGAAAAAATTCTCTTCCACACTTTTTCGTTGCTGTACAAACTTAACTATATTTTTTATTCAGATATGTATCTACTCCGATAATAACAATATCATGATAAATCGAGAAATTAAAACCGGAGCAATGATCTATATGGATCACAACAACACAACATGTGATTAGCTTTTTTTTAATGATACCTTTTGTCCGACTCTTTGATGTACAGGCGGTAATGACTATTGTTAATGGGCGAAGAAAATATTTGTTCCCCTTATTGTTAGTGGGTGTAGGTTTTATAGGCGAGTATTTTAGGGTTAAGTCTGTAGATGTCTTGTACTTTTTTGAGAACTAAATTAGTTTGGGTTTTGGGTACAGATAGTAAAATTATAGAAATCATCAGTAATACATAAGGCAGGCCTACTGTTAAAAATGTAAACGTAGGTACTTGATATGACCTAAAGATTAAAGGTTTAAAAAAAATGAGCTAAAGTTGGAAGCTTTCTACAATTCTGAAGGGGATTATTGCTTTCCTCTTCCCACTAAATAGAGATAACTATGCCTATATGAAAGTACAGGTTTTTTACTTTGATTTTAGAACATTATGACGTCACCTGTTCGAAATGTGGCCTAAGAATGTTCTTGGACTTTTTTTTAAATATTAAAATTATTTTTTACATTTTTTTTTAAAGACGCTTTTTAGTCAATAGAGCTCCTTCCTAGTCTTGGCTATAAAGAGTCAATTCATTAACCTCCTTGATAGAAATAATGACTTTGTAGATTGCAACACGTAAGAGAAGTTTTTTAAAAAACAAAAATAATAAAAAATACCGTAGAAACGCTATTTTTCGCCACATTATCGTACGTTTTACACTTATTTGTTTTTTTATCCTCCTATTTTAAGAAAAACCAATAAGTTTTTAAGTTACTGTGAAAAACACACATTCAATGAACCGAGAAAACATTTTTTTATGTTTCATGTAAAAGTCAATTGTAGAAACGTTTTTGTAGTTTTAACACCAATTTAAGTATTGGTAAATGATGTCGATCCACTTTAGATAACTGATATTTGTGTAAGGAAACACAAATTAGTTACACATCGATTTTCCATGGACAATATTGACAATCCCTTTGTCCATTTTTTTCATTTCCATCAAAAAATCAGAAACGCACGTACGAAATAACTTTTGAAAAGTAACAATCGGACAGAAGTTTAATGTATTCTTTTTTCAAACAGCTCCCTAAAAAACTTGATCATGTCGAAACTTGTATCAGTACAGAGAATGCACTCCATTTCCGGACAGCCAATAGCGACTCAGCATTTAAATATAGAACATTTCTAAATTCGAAACTCAAATGACGTCCTCAGCTATCTATTTAACCGTTAAAAGATTTTCAAAAACAATCTTGTTCTATGTTCAGATTTAGGTATTCATGAATTAACTAAATGTGCCATTGAGTTGTCTGAACTCGAAATTAATTCCCAAAGCTTTCAGTGGCTTATACTATTTACAGTTACTTAATGTCATAATATATTTTACTTTTCACTTTACTTAATATCCTTTATAGTGTTAAAACCAATTTAAATTTTGAAAATGTGTTTAATGTGTTGTCTAAAGTTCAATTTGGTTGAAACTATTTTAATTGAAATTGATTTTATGTCCGTTTAAAAGTTCTGTTTTAGGAAACTTGTATTTCCTTGGGTTGATTAGATTTTTAAAAGTTTATAAAGGGATATCAATTAATTTTTGACAATGTATTACTTATTAGTAAATTAATAAAAGGTTTGTTGCATTCCGGGGCGATAGATAACAATGGATGCTCTAAATTTAATTAATTAAAACTATTTTAAAAATATAGGGAAATTTTGGACTTATCTTTATTTTTATTATATTTAATTTAAGTTTATGTTGTTATTATAATTGTATTTAAAAGCTCTTATTGTCCAGCATTTGAGAAGATGGCATTTAAACTACTCGTAATTTTATTTTCAAAAATTTAATGATTTTTATAAGTAATTATATCTATTAAGAAAGAAATACTTTTCTTTAAATCAACATTTTAATGGCTTTAGTTAAGATTTTAAATAATTAAACAATACTTATTATTTTTAAATGCCCGCCTTATATAATGAAACATTACCCTTCAGTACCAACTGTAGAAACACGTACCTATTTATATACAGCTCGTCTGCATTAACAAGCTATTTTTAGAAAAATAACAGACACAATTAATGAATAATTCCACCGGAGATCAGTGAAGGCACCCTATATGACTCAGTTCCTACTGGAATGAGCGAGACTGGGCTTACGAGGGGGTAAGTTAAAAATACCCACGATAGTTTGAAATTCAAATGTCGGGACAGTCGCGTGCCACAAGTTGAATGGTCAGACCGTGAATAACCGTCTGCAGTTGAGGGTTAAGACATGTAGTTTAAAAAATAATATTATTTTAGTGATTTAATTGTGTTGCGTTTAATGGGTAAGTGTAATTGAAAATCATTTTTATCAATTCATTTTTTTTGTGGATTTTTACATAATAAAATAATAATTCAGAGTAGATAGCTACTTTTTTTTCGAGTTAACTCGTAACTCGTAACTCGGTAACTACTTTAATTCTGCCATTAAATAATTTTCATAATGTAAATCTACAAAATATTTTTTAATTACCTGATCATCAAAAAATTCAATAAAGTATCATCATCTTATTCAATTAATAAATATACTAATTACAATTAAAAGCTTGTAAGTAACAATTTAAATATTTTCATAAATTCCAATTTTAATTCAATAGAAAATATAATTATAATATATGTTTTTATGTATATTTTTTAATTAGTTAATAAAATCCAATCGTAAATGTGCTAATTATAAATATTAAAACGAATTGCTCTACATAATTTAACTTAAAAAATGTATAATAATATAATTCAAGTAATTTCAACCCTATAACACTGACGTAGGTACGACGAACCAAAAAAAAACTTTATCTACTACTTAAAAACCTCTAAAACTTAATACGAGCCACGTGGTTTCTCGTGGGACTATTCTCAAACCAATGAAATAAATATGATAGAAATTAGTTTAAACTACTATCTACAAAATCCACTTCAATTTGCTTATCGGTAATAAATTTAAATGATCATGATAATGGTCTAAATAACCTTCTTTGGTCCAAGATAACCGTTAATTCGGTACTAATTAGGCAGCAGTATCAGAAACATTAGTTTTTATTAATAGGATAGATATCGGTTGATATAGTAGACATTGATATGCTAATGTGTTACGAGAATCGGACCTGGAATCGGATCACACCGGATTTTGTGTAATTATAACATAATAAAAAGGATTACACGAAGAAGGTTTTCGATTTGTTAAAACCGCGTTTATCGTAAAAAGTTTTTAGATAAAAAAGTTGGTATCGTAACAGAAATTTAAAAAAAATATAGAGATAATGCAGAAGCAAAATAATGCAAAGAATTTTGTATAATAACATAACATAGACTCTCGCCTGTATTTCTCAGAGGGGGTAGGCAGAGATGTATGCAGACCTACTTTACGCCGAATATTTTAAAAGTCCCATGTAATAGGGCACGAGCCTATTGCCACTAACCGGGCAAAGTACCAGACTCCGTGCTGCTACTGAGAATTTCCAAATGGAAATTTGGTGTGCCGTGCCGAAGAAAGAAGAACGAGAAAGAAAGGCGTTCGTAATTTCAACTAAAGCGGACAGGACTCGGTAGTTTAGTTGGTAAAACGATAGCAAGGCACGCCAAAGATTGCGGGTTCAAGTCCCGTCCAAATCAGTTGTTTTTGCGAGTTTCTTATTAAATAATTTCATTTAATAAGCAAATCATGTGCATAAACATTTAAAAAACGTACATAAAAAAACGTTGTCTTAAAAAAAATATTATTTTTCATAATTATACGGATGAACGCGGTTAGATACTAGTCTAATATAATAATAATGAATTACAAATTCCAGTAAACATTACAATAATGTATTCAATAATATTTTCTCACAAACTTGGCTAGTCAATCCCCAAATATCATGGGAAAACTATTCGAGTAAAATAATAAACTCACCAATACAATGAACCAACTAATTGAATTTAATAAACCAATCAGTTTTAATTATTACATCAAACATTCAATTAACATAAAAATGTGATACCGAATTAAAATTTTAACAAAACAATAATGATTTATGATTATTAATAGTACATATTTTGAGTAATAACTTATTATAAAATCCCGATCTTTCATTATTTTTATTTAAAAAAAAGATGTGGTTCCTAACGAATGGTCAGACTGCCCCTTGTATATTTCTAAGTTGCATTCATAGCTTAGTGGTATGACCACTGACTGGTAATGCCGTCATCTTAGGTTCAAATTTAAGGTGTCTTTTCGTAAGTTAGGGTATGTTATGTTACTATCATCATCTTCCTGCCCCTTTCCGAATTTATTTGGGGTCGGCGCAGTACAGTATGTCCTCTATCTTTGTTATGTTACGTATATAAATAATATTTTTAAGTGTTCGTTGCTTCAGAGACTATATAAAAAGCTGTCAGTCCTACTACTTTGATCTCTCTTCGGCCGTGGCGATTTGGTGTCCCATCGGACTATGAGAGTGAGCGAATAGAGAGTGCACATAAGTTTGCGCAAAACGTTGTGCACCGTAGTAATAGACCAATATCGCTTTTTTTTATTAGAAAACTTTTTTGATCGGAATGGTTTATAGTTATACACATCTGAGACCGAATTTACATTCCGTACTTGCTTGTTTTACAAGTTACAGAATTTAAATTGTTGTTTAAACACAAACAACAAAATAATCACACTGTTATTCATGAAATATTAGACATAATTACACACTACATGAAAATAGCCTTAGAAAATATTTTGCATCTTACACCAGTCAAGAATTATGAGTATCTTGAGAATTGGAGCAAAAATGAAATAGTTATTAGACCTCTAAAAGTATACATTACTTCAGCAATTAGGAGTAATATAGATTAGGCCTGGTATAGAATGTGGAAGCAACCTGTTTTTCTAAGTTGCAATGACAATTAGTGTGTCCTAGTTTTATTACAAAACCTGTTTTAAGTGAGAATTGCTAACACTTGCAAGTTTTGCTTCTAGACTTTGCACGCTAAGTCGTAAATTGTAGTTAAAATGTTTAAAAAAATTTCCATGAATTTTTCTTAAGGAATGCTTTGTTGGTATGTTGGTAGAAATTGACTTAAATTCTGGTCATTATTTTAAAAATTGTTTCTAAAGGTTTACTCCATTTTTACTTAACATTAAGATCTATTTACATACAGACAATGTGCGTGGCAGATATGTATTGCATCACCCCAAAATATTATTACATACCTACATTATGTTTTCTCATTTATCATCATCATATCTAGTGATCGGACGCGGCACATATCGGTACGGTAATGGTCGTCAATGTCAGCAATCGCTGTGATTGCCGACGATGACAGCCCATGCCAGCCTGTACTTAACCTTTAAACACCTAGAAATGAGACACAAGAGAAAATCAGTTGTTATGCGCCGCCAGCGTCCTTGCGATAGTTAAGCCCAAACTCTATCCCATTAACCGTGTAGTTGGAAATAAATTGACATCTGTCCTATATCGCGTCTGCCGGGTTACATGCCCGAAGTGCGATGTCTGCGAATAGAGCTTTTTTTTCCAAACACGTCTAGGTTACCTTATTATTTAATTCATCATCATCATCATCATTTAAACCGGAAGACGCCCACTGCTGGGCATAAACCTCCCCCAAAGATTTCTATACATGTCAGTTCTGCGCTGTTCTCATCGAGCGACTTCCCGCGATATTTAATTAATTATCAAATATATTCAAACTCTATGCGAAGAATATCAATTTTCTATTAGGTCATATACCGAGTCATACACCGAGTCATAGTTCTATAGAGTCAGCTATTCGACCCTCGCAACTCAAATATCTATTTAAGGATTAGTCTAGTCGTCAGGATTTTATGACGTGACATCACGGCATT
This sequence comes from Protodeltote pygarga, assembly GCA_936450705.2. NCBI lineage: Eukaryota > Metazoa > Arthropoda > Insecta > Lepidoptera > Noctuidae > Protodeltote > Protodeltote pygarga. The sequence goes on from OW388274.2 coordinate 4,442,681, forward strand.
AACAGTATTTTGTTTAAATCATGCTCTATTTGCACTTATTTTATGACAACTGGTGACAACTATAAACAGAAAACCAAACTGTAATCATAATCCTTCCTTTTTGTAGTCGGGTAAAAAGAAAGTGAAAAAGTTTTTAAGAACTGAGACGTCTATTTTTACATTGCTAACCCATACCTGATAAGCTGGAAGCGGTCTTTTAAATTAAGTTTTTCTTTTTTAATTTATTTTTAGTTTAAGTTTTTTTAATATTAATTGTGGTATATTATTAATATATAGTAGTAGACGTAGTAGTATACAAGTTTAAAGCTAGTTAGTTCAGAATATTATATAGATAGATTCTCAGATTCTTGCCTTGGGATACGATTCTCATATCACGGTGTTCCCTGCAAGAGATAGGTTTTATCGTTGCTGTTGATTTAACTACTTAATTACCTTGTCTCTACTGGTTAGTTTCTGTAAAATAATGTTGCAAATAAGCGTCCCGATCATGTTGAGGTAATAGCAATAAGATATACATATTTAAAAGAGCAACCATGGAGTTTCTTGCCACATTCTTCTCCATGAAGGGTGGGCTGCCCTTGGAACTGGCAACTAGAGTCACTCTTACAATAAACAATATTAGAATTATGACTATCCATAAGTGCCTAATGGTCTACATGATATACAAAATATTTTGATTTTGATCAGAATAGTTTAATGAAAATATTAAATTGAAAATGTCAAATTTAAAACATCGATACGAGGAAGCTATGTAATTTCCTGAAAAAAACGAAAACCTCTGAACTTGGCCTGGCATACTCCTTCCGATTACCACAATAATTTATTAGACTCCTGGAATTTCTGGAACCCATCCAATTTGTCAAGCCCTTTTCAACTCTTTTGGGGTATTTTTTTACAAGCTTTTATGTCTTTTCTTTATAAGTGATATTAATAGGGCATGGCAATCGTGAGTTTTTGTGTCATCAGAATTTCAATTTAAATGTTAGGAATGCGATATTTTTAAGGCAGCTATGAAGCAGTGATAGTATGGACGTTCGACTGCCAAGTTAAAGGTCGTAGGTTCGAAGCCCAGGCACACAACTCTGACTTTTCGGATTTATATTGTGCGAATTTGAAATTATAGTACTTGCCAAAACGGTGAAGGAAAATATCGTTAGAAAACCAGCACACCTTAGATTTTTCAAGGGCCTTTAGAGGTTTAAACTCTGACACCAGGTCGTTCATCAACCATACGAAAAAGAATCAGCTTGCACTAGCTTCTTAAAAATGTACCTCACATAACGTTGGATGATTTTAAATCGGTAGGTAATTTGTAATATTCTAAGGGAGTATGGGATTCTTTCTTAACTAAAACCACCCTGGGAATCATCAGCACATGAAGTGAGGTTTCGGGTCCTCTTAAGACATCAGCTCCGTCACCTCCCCAGTGCAAAGTCTGTTAGGCACATCTCTGGGGAGATTGGCTAATCTTAGGAGGTTCGTAAGATTAGTCATCCACCCCAGGGATAAAGAAATTTTACGTATAAATTCGTCGCCTCACACAAAAAATATTTATTCCCTTGTATCATGGAAATAATTTATTTCTCAAGACTGTTATTCTAAAGAAATAGTAAGTTATTTTCTGGGAATTGAACCTGGCAAAACTTAATGTGTAAAGCCAATCGCTTAATCACTGCATAAAGGATAAAAAAGTGATAAAAGCTGTAATAAAATTCACTATCTGGTTATAAATTCACTATAAAACTTGTAGACGATAGGATGTTACTTAAACGTGTTACTACTGTTTATGCACTTGGTACTTATTTAAATTTTATGTAGATCACACATCCTTTTCCCACTACCGACAAAGCAAAACTAAACTAACGAGCTTGTTTCAAAGTCCTTTTTTCAGCGCACAAACTTGTTAATATGCAAAGAACATTACACCTAACGGCGTAATATTAAAAAAAATAACTTAAAACACTAATTGTGCGTGTTTTACATTAAAATTACTTACTCCACGGACAATTCTCTTTATACTTTTTAAAATATTTCTCGTGCTGCAGTTGAAAACTCGAAGAAAAAATTAGTTTCAATCACGAAACTTTTGTAGGGAAAAATGAAAAAAATAAAATACTACTTAGTTTGCTAAAATGGGACCAAAGCCTAGAATTATTCTTGCTTCAGTAAAGAAACTTTGTAGGGGCTTTATATATTCTCAGTAATTTATTATTTTAAAGCCTTGTACAAACTGCGCGTCTTATTGTATTCATTAGTACAGTATAAAAAACATACAGTACGGAAATTACATACAAGCGCTCGAAAACGCCACACTCACTCAAACATGCGCAACGATGCGACGCGACGTTAATACTGCGAGTACCGCGACTTTCGCTTAGGAGTCTTTTCGTTATGCAATATTACGCATGTTTGTGTAAATTTGCTGTTTCGAGCGTTTGTACCTAGTTTCCGTACTGTAGGTTTATTGTACTGTGTCGGTAGTATGATATTCGGGCGTCGTATTTGAACTGAAAGGCGCAGTTCTTATAATACTAGCCACAGATCTTTGTGTTTGTAAAATTAGCTTAGTAGTGCAGCCACGTGAGCAAGTCAGGCTTTCAAAGATCTATCGGTAGTCCGTATTTTCATGCGCGTCAAAGTTTCCGTGTTCGCTTTATTTGGGCGGCAAAATAACTAACGCAATTCAACAATGAAAATTGAATTGTATACCGTAAATGCCGACTGGTGGATTGCTTCATCTCGCAATTCCACGGCAATCCGTGCAAGTGTTGTACTCGTATCCATCTGTACGCGTGTTCAACAACTATAGGTAGGTACTCCGTTTAAAATAAGATTATATAAATTATGGCCAAATATCGATAGTTAACCTGTTATATTTTAGTGTATTTTTTTTTTCATAAAGTGTATTAAAGTACACAACTACACAGCTTTGTATTTAATGTAAAATAATAGAGCTTTTTCAGCGCTATCATTGAAATAAAGACATCGTTATAACGTTATTTTTCTAATGTTATTTTCAACAGAATAAAGTCTACGCGTACACAGAAACGCTCAGTCCGTACAAAGCCTAAGACTTTTCTGTAGAAAATAAAGCCGTGTCAGACGGGCGGTGGGCGTTTTGCTAATGTTTACACAGTGTATAAAACGCAAGTAGATGTGCAAACATGTTAAACACTGATCAAACACAGAATTTTCGGTTCACATTTTACAGTAAACATTAAAAGCGTTATTCTGTAACAGTCAAAGAACCTTTCTGACTTCGTCCTAAGTAAACGCTTCGCATATATGATTCGCTCGACAATTTGAAATGTAATTCCTTGAGTAATGAAACAGTAATGTTACATGAGATATTATTTTGCAGGTAAATTTAATAAATGAAGTTCTATACATATGGATTATATATACAAGTATTATATATTAATGTCCTCTTGACCGAATTTCGTTCACATTGACCAATTTCAACGGAGATTAGCCAACTACGCAGGAGATATGATAGTGCACAAGTGTGTGCGCAAACACAGATGCACTCTCTATTCTCTTACTCTGATAGTCCGATAGGACGGCAATCTGATACGATCGGAGAGAGATTAGGCGCAGGACTAACAGCTTAACGTGCTATCAGAGGCACGGAGTAAGTGATAATTAATTTATGATACCTAAGAACTACCTACCTAGAATGGTCAGAGGTTCGCCTTTGGTTCAAACCTGAGATCTTTGTAATAGTCAACGGTCATACCGCTAGGCTATGGCGACCTAATAATCATAGGTAGGTAGGTACCCGTTTCTAAATTAGGAATTGAAGTCCTTAAGTTTGTGTATTATAAAAATACAACCCACTTGTATTCATTTACTTGACCGTTCTTCAGAAAAGAAATGAATAAATGAACGATGTATTGTCCATCAATGTCTTGACATTTAGTCAAAAGATTCCAATAGGTCTCTTTTGTGCTAATAATAACTTCATCATCATCATCATCATCATTTCAGCCATAAGACGTCCACTGCTGAACATAGGCCTCCCCCAATGACTTCATACTCCAAGCAATCTTGCTTTCAAGTATTCAGGTATTTTTGTCAATATTCCATCACAACCCCATTGGATTTATAGTAAGGGCCGATTTTCATCAAAGCGGAGAGGATATATTATTTCCATACACATATTTTAATAGCATAATATAAAATTTTCAATTTATAAAATTTAAATATTATAAAATTTCAAATTTTATTATTAAATAATTATATTTAATAAGCTATCATGTGCTTATAACATGTAAAAAATTCACAAAAATAGCATAATATAAAATTGTTATTTTTTTTAAATATTTATTTTCACATGATTCTTTCATACTAAAATTAATATGTTAGTGTATTTCTGTTGTTGTATATTTTTATTTATGTATAGTGATATCTTTTATTTATTAATTTTTAGTATGTTTAAACATTGTTGTATTTTGTAAATTGTACTCTAGACCTCCCATTGTACATTTTGTACATTCAGTACATTTTGTAACACTGTTATGATTTTTTTGTTGTACACTTATATTACAAATAAATATATAACTTACGTAGTAATATAAATCTAGGTGTTTTATCTGTGGCTTTTGACGCAGCCATTCCCATTTTAAGCCAGTCTGAAAACACCTCAACCGTAAATTTAATGCACTGTCAAAATTTAAGTGCCTCAAACCTGACAGGGCATTATTTCCGTAAACGTAAACTGTCACCGAAAATTTTCAACAAACGATTAATATAATTAACAACGCTTATTTTTGTTTGTTTCAGAAACGACACATCAGCGGCGGCTTCTAAGTACCAAAAACAATAAATCATACTAGTAAAAAGCATTTAAAAATAGCGCTATGGCATTCACTACAAAACTGTATTCATCAAAAATAGACCGTTTGGATAGGGGAAGCTGAAGCTTCCGGTAAAATGTGAATGTCTAAAAATAAAACCCGGATATCCTTATGTTGGCCGACGGATAATTTTATTCTGTGTAGTGCGTTTATAATGATGTTGAAAGTTAGTTTTAGATTAAGACTCACTAGTAGGGGAGTTTCACCATTGTTTCTGCTCCTACGGACCCATAATGTGTTGGTGTTAGGCCTGTGTACAGTGTTATTTGGTGTTTTTGGTGTGTGTGGTGGTTATCAGGAGCAGAAGTTCGCTATGGAGCCGCAGGACCAGGTATTTATGCTTCTTTTTTTCTTGTTTTTTTTTATTACTGCCGCACAAATTGACTCCATGCTGCCTGATGGAAAGCAGTCAGTGGAGTCCCATAGTGATGACCATCATCCCTGCAGCCAACATTGCAATGTGGCATGATGGCCCTCACCTTGACGGCCTTGAGAAAGAAAAAGAAAGCTTCTTTTCTTTTTCTTATCGTATGGTTAATAAACAACCTGGTGTCAGAGTTTTAAACCGTCCGTAGACCTCTGACATGGCTTTACACACCATTGAAAAACCTTTCAGGTGTGCTGGTTTCATCACGATGTTTTCCCTCACCGTTTTAGCAACTGATAATTCATTTATAATACGCACTTGACTTACGAAAAGTCAGAAGTGCCCGCCATGGAATCGAACTCGAGACCACTGACTTGTCAGTCGACGGTCATACCACTAGGCTATCAGTGTAACATAACTTAACATAGACTCAACACTTGTATTCCCCAGAGGAAGTAGACAGAGGTGTATGCAGTACACCCATGTTTCGTCAGCTAAGTTATTAGTCCCATGTAATAGGGAGCGAGCCTTTTGCCATTAACCGTGCCAATTCCAGACTCCGTGCTGCTACTGAGAATTTCCTAAAGGAAAACCCAATAACACTTTGCCTGACCCAGAGATCAAACCCAGGACCTCGTGCTCTGCAGTCGCGCTTGCTACTACTAGACCAATGAGGCAGTTTATGTTGTTATATTTATTTTTATGTTATTATTGTAATACAACGGAGACCTCTTTCGTAATCGTATAGTTAGTAAACTTCCTATCGCCAGAATTTAAACATGGCTTTACACATGCCATTGAAAAATCTATTCAAGCATAGTTTGCTCACGATATTTTCCTTTACAGTTTTATGCAAGTGATAATGGTTTATAAGAAACACACACGATTTCGAAAAGTTTTTGTTGTGTAGATATGAACCTGTGACTTTCGACTTGGCAGTCCAATAGACAGACTACTAAAGCTGCACTGCTTTACTGACTGTTTAGTGTTTATAATAAGTTGTGTATTCCAAAAATTCACTCAAATTAAGTTCTGTCAAATCTCCATTGTTATCAAAACATAGGTATCAGAGAGTAAAATAATCAGTCAGAGTCAATATCAAATTATATCAGAGAGAATGTCTAATTTCGCATATACGAGTAGCTTTTCAAATTGGTACACTGAACTTTTTCACAAGAATTTTGTACTAATATTTATTTATTTATTCATTTTACGTTACCAATATTTAATGTTTACCATAACTATTTTCAGAGAACTTTATCTAGTCTTATTTAGTATTTTATTTTTTTAGTATACATGTAAATATTACAAAAAAGTTCAATAATATCATACCTACAATAAAGTTTATAATACTTTATCTATGTTCATAACAAAACATAATCTTACTCATAATTTGGCTTTTTAACACTTTATATCTGCAAAAAATAGAATTCGAGTTGTAAAATGCACTCGTTAGTTAAGTCATCCGTTGAAACATACTTGATCGATATACTTTTACAATTTTCATATATACGTATTACAACCAAAACTCGACCCCCTGGATAGAATAAATAAACGCCGGTTCGGTATTAAGTTTCATAGGTTGTGTGGTCGCCATTGTCTTTACCGGGCACGATTCCAAACTCCCGGCTATTTCTGAAAACGCAATATCTGCATCTATATTCACCGTATCCACACGCAATGAAACGTTTTCCTAGAAAAGACAAAATTTTATACATCATATTTGAATAGCTGCTTAATGTATAATAATAATAAATTAGCCCGTAACTGTCCCACTGCAGGGCAAGGACCTCTTCTCATACACAGAAGGATCGAGCATTAATCACCACGCTAGCTCACTACGGGTTGGCGATTTCAGACTATTAAAGTCCAGGTTTCCTTACGATGTTTTCCTTCACTGTTAGTCAGTGGTGTCTTAGAAAAACTAAGAAAACACATATCATTGAAAAACTTAAATTGGCACATGCCAGGTTCGAACCCACACCCGCGTGCTTGCAAAGCGGGTCCGTAACCAATGCGCCACCACGACAATGTATAATCGATTAGAAAAATAATTGCTTTATTGAGTCTACAAACAGGAGAGTTAATTAATCATTTTTGCTAAAGCTCCTTTTATGTGCTGAGTTGAAGCGTCTATTTTTGGCTCCTCTTATTCTACTCTTTGGCCATACCTTTTTCTTTTTACTTATTAACGTCATTGATCGCTAATTGAGCTAATTGTATAATACTGGATGCATGTGCTTACTAATTTCTACGTCACATTTTTATTTTTGATGCAATCAAGGACCTATTCAATCTTCAATCTTTTTCTTCTTCATCAGCCATTATGTACCATTTTAGTGTAGACTTCGACCTAGTCTATACTTGTCAGTTATAAAAGAAACTAGTTCAATAAAAACTGTAACAATCACTCAACACATCTAAATACATCCGTCTAGCTACACATCCTTAGCCTCAAATACTCAATACAGGCTAATACAACTCCACCACCAGCGATGCGGATGTAGTGGAAACAGGAAATGAGACGAAAATTACCGTCGCCATTTCAAAATGGATACATGTCATTAGTAACAACTCAGAGATAGAGGAGGGAAGTGAGACACAAACGGTTGTAGCAGCCATTAATGATGAAGTAGTCAACGCAGATGATGTCTGTCAGATGAATACGAGCTTACTGATTGTTATGATTGTCACTAAAGTGTAATTATTAAACATGGGTAAAATAAGAGGAAATTGAAAAAGAGATAGGTATGAAAGGAGCGTCACCTGCGACACTCGCCATTTTGCGGCGCAAAGCATATAGACATATATACCAACACATATACCAATTGCAACGACATATAGACCAACTGAGCTATCGTGTTGCCATCCGCACCCATTTCATTTCAAGTTTCTTTCCCTGTGCTACAACTTTTCAGCTGTTAATGCACCGAAAGTGCCACGCGCTGCTAATTATTAGCAGTGATAGCCTAGTAGTATTACCATTGAACTGCCAAGTCAAAGGTCGTAGGTTCAAAACCCAGGCACCTTTGACTTTTCGAATTCATGTGCGTTTTAGAAATTATTTATCACTTGCTAAAACTGTGAAGGAAAACATCGTGAGGAAACCAGCACACCTGAGAGATTTTTCAACGGTGTGTAACTGTAAAGTCATGTCAGCGGTCTACGGGTGGTTTAAACTCTGACACCAGGTTGTTCATCAACCATACGATGAAGAGACGAATTCTTTTATTCAATTTTTCTATGGCTTATACAAAAATTGTACAAAACATTTTATTTTTAATCACGGGTAGTTTGTTTTTGGCTTCTGTTTTTAATGATTTCCTGTTTATTTCTTTTATCCTTGCCGCCTTCCTCCGTTCGATACCTTATTGAACCATTTTCCTGTGATTTCCTTTATGTATATAAACATTGTTATGTTTATTTCCCTGACTCTTTTTGAGTCGAAATTGTATCAATATGAAAAGAAAACCGCCAATATTTTACTTTTACTTAAGAAAGTCAATGCTGTATTCTACTTCAGTATTTGTAAGACATGAAGAGATCGTTGTATTTTTGATCTTTGATCCAAATTTTACAGATTTTATATCTCTCGACTTCTTAAGCATACATTCAAATCTTTCTATATTAGAATAAATATATAAGGTTACGAACCCGCTTTGCAAGCACAGGGTTGTAGGGTCAATCTAAGATGCAAAAATATCTCGGCTTAAGCATATCAAATTTACACATTTGATAAGACAAAAACAATTTAATTATACACCTACAACTATCATGAGAGCAAAAATGAATACGTATTCTAAGAAACGTAATTAGATTGTATCAAAACGAGATAAGAAACGACTAACTTAAAACTTCAATTCAACGAGAAATCTCTCGAGTCTAATCTTAAATTCGAAATTCCGAAACCAATTTATCTCAGGCAACATCACTTAGACTTAGTAATCTATTTAATTATTGCATCGTATAAAGCATTTATTAGGTTAGTTTCTAAGGGCTAAGATGAGGCTTTTAGCTTGCTGAGATTAATTTAGCCTAAAATGAATTTCAGTTTATTTCGCTAAGGATTTATGTGCCTTATCAAGTTTAGTGCCTCAGGTTAAACATTTACTCCATTCTTTACATTATTAAGGTAAACAAAAGAGTAAATATTGTTCCAAAAAGATTTAAATTAAGAATATTTTTTTATATTCTTTTGTTGTTATCTGGTTTTAGGTCAATATTAGAATTTAGCCAATCAATTTCGTCTATTGTTGTGTTTTGAACATAACCTCTTTCTAATTTGATTACAACGTTTTCTTAAATTTTCTTTTCTTTTTTATTTTCTTCTTTTGTTTTAAATACTTTCATATTTTTGGGTTCTTGTGTTATTATTACAGTTAGTGTTATGAATACTAAAAGTTTAATAGGAGCAATACTGCTTAATATTAAGGTATCAGGTTCGACTTACAAAAAGGGCAACAAAAGTGTCCTAACTGGAAATTTTCGGTAGCAACTGGGAACCAGGATCAACAGTCTCGACCCATGTTGTATGATGGGACTTATAACTTAACTGACGAAATGTATGAGTCTAACACCTATGCCTAAACCTTTACTTTACTTTACAGATTTATGTTGTATGTTTTTTTTTCTACAGACTGCAGTAGTGGGTTCCCGAGTGACGTTACCATGTCGGGTGGAGAACAAAGCCGGTCAGCTACAATGGACAAAAGACGACTTTGGTCTTGGTCTTCATCGAGAGTTAAGCGGTTATGACCGGTATAAGATGATTGGGAGTGATGAAGAAGGTAATATCATTAATTATTTTGTTTATTTTTATTACATTGGTTTTTTGGAGACTTGTAATATACACAATTGTTGTTAAATCCGTCAAATATTGAAAAATTGAGACACAATTAGTTCGTTAAACATTGAAAAATGAGACAAAAAAGAAAAGTAATTGTTATTGTAATGGGTTAAAAGATAGAATAATCATAATGTTAACTTAAAAAAATCTCGAAGTAAGCATAAAAATTGCTAGACATGTGACAATCTACAATAGGTATTATATAAAAGAATATGTAGGTATAAAGAAAAAAGTGCACTATAAAACTTGTATCACGAAATATTAGATATAATAAAAACACGAGACTATAAGGGCCTTGTAGTTCCTGTTAACTTACCTAACAGTAAATTTCATACAAATTATTCAATTTTTTGTATTTACCTAACCTAACGGAAGAAAGTCCAATTGACACAGTTTGTAATTGAAATAAATAAATAACGATTAATTATAGACCAAGTTCAATGTTCATAGAGTTAAACAAAAATAAGTTATATCAAGTCTTAGTATAGTTATAATTATCTAGTATTAGTTGTATTAATAGCACTCTGAGAGAACTTCCAATAGTGCAACGTAACGTTTCTGGTTCGAGCTAAAAAATCAAATCTAATCTACCCTACACTATCTGATCCAAGCTGTACAAAACATCCATCTAAAACTAATCCATCAATGGAGAGTGTTACAAAGATAGTGTGTTGTGAACAAAAGCCATTAACAGTACCACAAACTGCAGTACCACAACTATTTGTGCTTTCAAACAATACAAGTCGTTTACCTAGAAGCTCTTTGGGAAAAATATACGTAAACGTGAAATGAATTGAAGCATAAACGTGAAGTTAAGTATTATCAGTAGCTGCTTTGAAAAACATAGGAAAATTATTATTAAAAGTATCTAAATAAAAAAATACCATTGATGCTGGTAAATTATGGTTATAAAAGTTAAAAAAAAACAAGCTTAAAAAAGCAGTAACTACTTAGATAAAGCATTTTTTTAAACGTATATAAATATAACTTATTATTTGATAAAAAAATGCATAATAAACAACACAATACTACGCTTTTTAAAAGCAGGATAATGCAAAGAACATCTCTGCCTTTCTCTGCTTTTCTAACTCCTATATTTTGCCAGTTATACGAGACAAAAATCATTAAAAACTGTTTTACGTCCCTTCCACCACTGAAATATAAATTAGAGAACATTTCTCAAACGTTATCTCAAGCCTAAAATATTCCAACACATAAAATGACAAATAACGAGACAGAACATTAACATGTAGAGGGTCAGTTTTATGTTAATCTAAGGAACCCTAATAAGCATGAGTTATTACAGTTCCTCATAAGACATGTTTACGAAAGCAAAAAAGGTTCGCAAGAAGATAATAACGGCATTAATTACATTAAGAGCGTGAATAAAGAAGAAGATTGTGTAGGTGAAGTAGGTTTATGAAAAACAGACCACCATTTTATAAAACGTAGTGTTTAGATAGTAATTGGATTAAGCTTTAATTAAAAAATAGAAGTTAGAGCTTGCTTTTGTTGGTCCTTTAAAAAAAACTTTGACGATAATAATATAATTAGGTATGTAGATAAGAATTTAAATGATTAATTTAAACGAAAACATATTGCAACCTAAATTTAAAAAAATATATCTATATTATTCAGTGCTTTAAGGAAGAAATACCCATTAAATTTTCAATCATTTCAAATTTGATGAAGCTTGATCTATTCATAAAGCAAGATCAATAAACGGACCACATCTGCTTATTACCTAACCATCTAACAGAATAGACAGTTAACTCACGCCAAATTCACCGTCAGCATAATACCTAAGTTCTGCAAGACTAAGATTCTGAGGCAGCAAAATGGCTGAATATAAATGGCTCCTCGATTGGCTTGAAAGCTGAAGATAATTCACTAGGAATTTAACCTCACGAAATGTTTAGCTTTGAATATTGCAGATTGATTCTACTTTAGAATTTGGCTTTAGAGTTATCGAGCGCACTTAATTGAATGCTTTGTAGTCAATGAAAAATCGTATTATGAATACCTAACGATTATACGGTGACAACCTTATATCAGACTGACTTGGCTTTACACACACCATCAAGAAAATATTTCGTGTTATCAAAATGTAAATTATCAACTAACGATGTTTTCTTTAACCAAATCACCATTAAAAATAATGAGATCAAAATGCCTTAAAGGGCTTTCCATTCCAAACCCTAGGCAGCCCAAATTTGTTTTGATTAATGGTCGTAATACCTATTTCTTTGACCTCCAACTTATTTTCTAGTCTAACTATTGGGTAATTTTCTCGAATGACGTAGGCTGACAAGTTTATAGTTAGGTATATATTACTTTCTTTTAGTCCCTACTCCCAAGACAGATTCATATCATGTTTACAGAACCCAAAGCTTGTATCGTCTGACCTTTGTCATTTACTATCTTATACATGTCACAGTAATAATTCATAGTTTTTCTCAACATTATACACGACCTTGTATAGAATATAAGTAATGTCATTGTAGGTCACCTTTACATGGAACATTGTGCTAGACAAAATAAATATTTCGTCTGTTTTAGCCTCTGTAAGAAATATTAATGAAGCTAGATTAGTGTTTTAATGGCATTATGTTGTTTATAGTAAGTTCATAATCTGATTAGACAGTTGTTTTGAAGGACGTTTTATCTAATTACGAATGTTAATAAGCATCAAATTATTATGTAAAGTAGTCAATACATTTGCTTAGACATAGACGGTTTTCACACGACGCTGTTTGCCACCGCAAAGGGCGGAGGAGGCAAAGCGAATTTTGTGGCGATGTGTCGCGTAGAGAGGCAGATCTGGACAGAACCTATCCGCACAGATGAGTTTCAATCGCGGTAATAATAATGTCTGCCGCTCAACTGTGCGGTGTCCCGCGCAAAGGATCGGATGTGTCACAAACACCTCATCTATGTAAACTCAGGCGGTGCTCGTGGCACCAGTGGCATCGGGCAAATTCCATATATAAAGCAATGCATACCGCCATCTGCGGTGGTGTACGGCGTCGTGTATTAACTGCCTTATAATGTGCGTAATGAGAAATCGATGAAATCTATCATATTACATAAGTTTAATAGATTTCATACCAACACACGTGAAGCGGAAAGTCGCAAATCATATACCTATATAATAATTATTAACTATGAGAATGCAATGGTTACCTAGAGAAGTGTTTTCTAAATTGTTGTTGTTTTCACAGGAGATTATTCCTTGGACATAAGAGACGTGACTTTGGATGATGATGCAAAGTACCAGTGCCAAGTCAGCTCCGGGATCAAAGGTATGTCATTAAAATCTTTTTATATTGTATCAAATATCATTAAACGTTTCCATTGAGATGCAAGCGATGCCTTAAAAAGCCAATTTAGTTGAACAATAACGAATATGGTTATAAAAGCACTACAAAATTGCCATAATTAATTTTCCTTGAACATCGTGTCAAAAAACTCATGAACCAGTATAATGAAACATCCGCAATTATTAAAACAAGCACATACGCTACCGATATTGTAGTTACAAACAAGAAAAACCAACATAATCCCTTTAATGATGCCCAAAATAAATCGAAGTTTCCAATAATTTCCCTAATTTTGGATGAAGTTATCTCCCACGGCACGGCTATAATTTGAAATAATAAATCAATGCTCGACATACAAAATTACGATACAGTAAAGAACAAACAGACGCTTGTTAGGGCCGCATGCACAGGAAAAAATGATTTTGGGGGGGCCAAGTATTGGGCAATGGCGGATGAATTTAATAATTTTATAATTCTAGTATAATTGGAAATAGCCATGTAGTTCTAATTATTGAAAGCTGGACTATTCAATATGAGATTTAAGGTATCAATTTATAGGTTAGGGCAGGTTTAAAGATTTGTTTTGTAAGTCGTGATGGTGTATTGGTTACGGACCTGCTTTGGAAGTGTGGATGTAGGTTTGAACCTGGCATATACCGATGTGACTTTTTCAATGTCCTATGTACTTTTTAGGGTTCCGTACCTCAAAAGGTAAAAACGGAACCCTTATAGGATCACTTTGTTGTCCGTCTGTCTGTCTGTCTGTCTGTCTGTCTGTCTGTCAAGACCTTTTTTCTCAGGAACGCGTGGAGGTATCAAGCTGAAATTCATATCAAATACTCAAGTCTATGGTCTCTTGGAGCTGTGAAAAAATCAAACTTCTAAGTCAACGCGATCAAAAGATACTCCCGTTTATGCCGCAAATTTTCGACACTCGCAAGGGAATCAAAACCTACAGGGTACTTCCCGTGAACTCAGAATCTTGAAATTTGGTACGAAGCAACGTCTTATAACACAGATAAAGGAAAAATTGCGAAAAGCATAAATTTTTAGTTACATCATATAATAAAAATATTTTTAATAATTTTAAACTTATTACCCCTTTACTCATGAACGCGTAGTGGTATTATATTGAAATTCTTAACAAATACTCAAGTCTATAATATCTTTAAGCTGTAACAAAATCAAACTTCTACGTCAACGCAATCAAAAGATACAGCAATTAAAGCCGCATATTTTGAAACTCGCAACTACTCGCAAGGGAATCAAAACCTAAAGGATACTTCCAGACGACCTGGAATCTTGAAATTTGGCATGAAGCAACGTTATAAAGTACACATATAGGAAAAATTCCGAAAATCTTAAATTTTTAGTTACATCACATAGTATATTTTTTTTAATAATCATAAACTTACTAGCTGACCCAGCAAACGTTGTTCAGCGATTAAAAAAAAAAAACAGATGTTGGCCGATTCTCAGACCTACCCGATATGCACACAAAATTTCATGCAAATCGGTTCAGCCGTTTCGGAGGAGTTTGGAAACAAACACCGCAACACGAGAATTTTATATATTCGACTTGCTGACCCAGCAAACGTTGTTATGCGATTAACAAAATATGTATTGACAAGGTACCGTCAGCTTTCCACATTGTTATGTTATGGATTTCATTTAGCAATAAAAATACCATAACTTTTACTTATATACCTACAGGTTTGTACGGAACCCTCGGTGCGCGAGTCTGACTCGCACTTGGCCGGTTTTTAATTAATCTAAGACTCTTATGACTAACGGTGAAGGAAAAAATCGTGAGGAAACCTTGACCTAATAGTCTGAAATCGCGGACACGCAGTGAGCTAGCGTGGTGATTAATGCTCGATTTTTCTCTCAGTATGAGAAGAGGTCGTTGCCCTGTAGTGGGACAATTGCAGGCTGGGTTATAATTATTATTTGTCGTGATGATCTTGATCCCAGAGTTAGAATTTCATACGTTGCTTCATTTCACAATAGACATAAAAAACAACCGTCAAATGTGGATATAAAACACATTAATAATACAAGCGTGATATCAGCCAACATAAACAGTAATTTAAATGACACAGTGAACAAACATAAAGATTTCTATCCTAGAAACGAAAATTGGCTCTGTTCTAATACTCTTGAAAACCTGAAAAGCTTAAAGGAGGCAATATAAATGAAAAACAATCTTACTCTAACTGAAATAGGAAAGGCTAAGACATCAATTCTTGGAATTGTACTAGTGCTTTCCGATTGGAAGACTGCCAAAGCCGTAATCGAAAAAGAGCGCGAAAATAACTTAGTCTACAACTTGACTTAAATTGTTGTAGGTATATTATTATATAAGGCAATTTTGAATTGTAGATTTTTTAAAATACTATTGCTAAAGTTGAATTAACAAACTTCCCTTCTGGAATATTTTGTTTATTTACTAAAATCTTATAAAATATACATTAAACATACTCTTTCATAATTAAATATCAAAATTATTATTATTATAACCAACAAACTAAAATTAATTCGCGGCTTTGCATTGTAGATAAAAAAATATTATTTGCCCTTCTTTATGTCATATAACATGACAGCACTGGGTGTCAAATATAACTAACTAGCTAACTGGGTCTATAATTGAGGTAACAAGAAATATCAAATTAGGAGACTTACTTACAGATCTTTTTGAAAAAGTATTTGAACTCGAAATTGTAAGGTTTTTCATACAAATTGTCCCAAGTCCTCACATAATAATTTTCATATTTGTTCTTACAGCGACCCTTTCGTAATATTCATGTTCCAACTCAAATAATAAAATTAACAGTAAGTATATTACGTTTAATTATTACTACTGCCAAATTTCACTTAGAACTTTCGGCAAAACCCAAAAGCCAAGCAAATAAAACTATAGACAAAAGCTAGCATAATTATGTTAGAACTTTCATTGAACTTTCTACATTAAATTAATGAGCATGTGGTATATTTTTACACCGTCCAATTGTATAAATTAATGATGCCTTAATACGCTACACTGAAATAGAATGTTAGTTCTCATTGTAAATGCGGCTTGTACCATTTATTAAGAATAAAGGCGGTATTAATATAATTTGTCGTCTAATGACACCTAAATTTAACCTAAAGTTATTTTTGTCGATAAATTATCTAGCATTGGTTAGTTATAAATTTTTACCAGCATATATTTCCAGAGTAGGTAATCTGTTTGTAATCACTTTACTCACCAATATTGGTGCTTATTTTTAAACGGTTTTATTTAGCCTGACCTGTTTATTATTTGGTTCTAATTTAGTAATCGATATTTCACCCCCTTCCTCTTAACAGATTGATCTGATATTTAGCACCTATCTTTAGTCCTGATGACAAAACCTTTTTCATAAATAAAAATTTTACGTATATTATTTGACACCAAGTTCTCTAAGCTAGTCTAAAATGACACATCAATTTAGATAAGACCTGTCAAATGATGTTTCTTATTTAAACTATGGAGAGTTTAAATAAGTGATGCAGAACTCCTCCAAAGATTATTTAACAGGCGCAAAATTATTTTAGTCATTCAATATTATATAGGTATAAAGTTTTTGCTATTTTTTGTTGACATAAAATGCGTCACTCTAAAGTAGCCTTTAAACTTTTTTAGCCATACAAATCTATTATACACGTCAAACAGAATTTGAAATCATTTTAAAAAAGTGAGATATTTTTATATGCTGAAATGTAAACTTCTTCCATTAGATTTTGACATAAACATCATAAAAATGTATTCTAATGGCACTTTGACATCAAATTTAAGAGGAAAAGAAAATATGTAAGAACAATATTTTTTAGCGCAAAATATTATTTTAGTTTGCGTTTTATTTATTGGAATTCATTTTTTTACTCTTTATTTAAAAACTTGAAAGATATATAATAAGGGTGATAACACCCTTATTTAGCCCCATGTCACACCCTAGCCCAGATATTAATCTCTTCGTTTGTTCGTTGTTCCTATTCTAAGTAAAAAAAGACAAACCAACAAATCAACAAACACTTTTACGGTTATAATAATATTTAAGTTATTCTTACCATTCATCATCATCATCATTTCAACCGGAAGACACCCACTGCTTACTGAATAGGCTTTCCTCAAGGTTTTCTTTCCATATAGGTCATGCGATATTCTGTTCTCTTCATTGCTACTGTTACCCTTATTGTCACGTCTTCCGATCCAGAGTCAGTGTGGACCATTCGCTACTTGTACTGTCCAATTTGTCCCGCTATCTGCCAGCGTCTCCAGCGACGCTGATTTGCTGTATCAGGGCTCCACTTAGTGTTTAATTTGGCCCACAGCTCATCAGGCAAGTAACAGTCGTCTCCGGGCCAACTTCATTATTGACCTTCGCATAATTATTTTCTTATAATTCCACCACTAATAGTTTTCATACTCCAAATCCTAACAAGAAGAAATCTTGTGAAAAACAATATCAAAAATTTAGTAGGTACTTTCAGTATCATCAAAAATATTGAAACAGTTACGTAATAACATCGCGAATCGCTTATCCCTTGTTCCCAAGATAATTCTTTCGAGCCAAGTAACTATTGTTTTCGTACTTGAGCTTGAGCCCGCGAAATTGTGTTTGCTTTTAATAAATTGAAAATCTTGACTCGTATTTTATTCTTGCCCTGTTTTCAGGCCTTCTCTCACGATTTTTCTCCCCATTTTATATAATACCTACATTTTTAGGGGCTTGTAATCCGCGCTGATGGATTTCGAAAGTTGTTTCGTGAGAGGAAAGTCTGATTGTTATTTTCGGGCATCAATATCGGAAAACAAATACTAAATGTAGTTTTTTTCAATAATTTATTCATAATTATAATCTATAATTTATTAATAATTATACTCCGGAAAATAAGCAGCATTCTTCTGTGTAACAGCAATCATCTGTTACTGCGATTGCTAACCCACTTGCCCAGCGTGGCGATTATGGGCAAATACATCCAATGAGCGCACAATAGTGGCACGCATTGGGAGAGGCCTATGTTCAGCAGTGGACTAACAGGCTGATGACGATGACTAATAATTTCTTATATTATCGTTACAATTATTCTAATCAGTATTTTGTTCTAAAAGTATCGGGATCTTGGGTATGTTAGAAATTAATATATTAAGCACTTATTTAACATCATCATCATTACTGTTAGTTTTACTGTCAGCCCATATCATCCCACTGCTGGGCTAAGGCCTCTCGATCTGATTTCCAGGTTTTTTGATCCAGAGCCAGTGTGGACTTTGTGTGGATTTACAAAGTTAATCAACCAAAATTCAATAAACAAAACAATGTCTTAAACATTTTTAACTACTATCCCAATCAACAGTATTAAATCGATTCACCTTTTGTTCTGTATTGCTTGCATTTCAAGCGAAATCCTCTCAATATGTCCGTTTGAAGCTTTGTAACAATCTCAATAGCTGTTTGTGGATAGACAGACATTCTGTCACTTCCTGTACTATTGACGCATCGTCGCATAGCAGGCTTGCTTGTCATTCAAACTCAGACAAAGCTGATCCATCTGTGTGATACTGACTTTATTTTGAGTGGTCCAACACCAAGTGGATTAGGTTTGTAAAATGGATTGTTGCTTTATTAATGTTTGATTTGCACTACTTTTTTAAAGTGGAACGCACCTATACGTCATCAAGTGACGTTTCATTATCCGTGGTGTATTTTTCTTCGTCCCTTTTTGCTTGGTACTCTATACAAGTGTTTCGAGTTGTTTTATCTATATTCATGTTAGAATCGTTATCATTCAATATTGCAGTCAGTTTTCTTTCATTTTTAATATATTTCTATTAACTGTGAACCAACAATAAAAAATAATCTTTTTAGGGTTCCGTACCTCAAAATGAAGACCGGAATCCTCGGAAGTCTTTCAATACTTTTCTCGCAAACGCGTGGAGGTATCAAATTGAAATTAAAACCATAAACTCAGGTATACAGTCCCTTGAAGTTGTAAAAAATGAACAAATAATACAGGGAAAACTCGAAAAAATATAAAAACTAATTAAATGATATAAAATATAGTTTTTATGCGGAACCCTCGAGTCTAACTCGCACTTGTCCGGTTTTTTACGCTTCAACGACCAAATGAAATTTATTTCTGGTTGTTTTATTAACATTTTCTATTATTTAATGCAAATTTTGGTTTTGTGGTGGACCGTAATTAGTATTAAATTTATCCCGAACCCTTTTCATTCCGCCTCCATTTTTGTTTTGTAATTTTTCATAACGCCTGATTTGCATTTTTCACCGCAAAGAATCTTTATTTCTGGGCTTTGATAAAAATTTACTTTCTAAATAATATTGTTCTACCATTTTGAATAACTTTTGGACAAGCTAAGTCAACAAGCTGAATGAATTCAATATCTTCATAAAGCTTTAAAAGTAAACGAGCCTGTAACTGTCCCACTGCAGGACAAAGGCCTCTTCTCATACAGAGAAGGACTGGGCATTAATCACCACCCTAGCTCACTGCGGGTTGGCGTATCAGACTATAAATTCCAGGTTTTCTTACAATGTTTTCCTTTACCGTTAGTCAGTGGTGTCTTAGATTAACTAAGAAAGTATATTTTAATTTGAAAATGTTACATTGGTACTTGCCAGGTTCGAAGCCGCACCCACGTACTTGCTAAGCGGGTCACCACCAGATGCTCTTAAGCTTTTTAGGTCTTCGATCCGGTAAATGAAAATTAAAAATTTCCGTCTAAAAAAAAGATGTCGCTATTAATTAGTTAACATCCGTTTAGCCAAAATGATTAAATACTCAATCTTGAAGCAAAAAGTTAAATTAAATTCCTTTCTAAAGATCTCGAAATTTAAATAAGATTATTAAAACGATAAATCATTTGCTTCCATTGATCCAATTTGTTAAACATTGTGTTGTAATTTAATCAAAGGTCACATTTCGTAGCGTCTTATCATGTTCAGTTTCATTCCTACCCTTATAGTCATCTTAATTAATTTCTCTTACGCTATCTCGAGATATAAATACGAATTAATAATAAGTTATCTCAGAAATTTCAAGTGCTTCGATCCTTTTAGCCTCGAGTGGCGAGACTCTATTCAAATGCAAACGAAAAGGTCTATAATATTAATTTCCATTGCCCTTTGTGAGAAACGTAACCTTTGATAAATTTCTCTTTCCCTTTGAAATGTCTCTGTTAGTATTCTTATCTCGTCTTAGGCGGCTCTTATGGGTTATTCAGCTTTTGTCTCAAGATTTAGGTATTTCTTTAGTAATCTTATACATTCGTTATCTAAGATCTTTTGGATTTCAGATTTATTTACTGAGGTGTTTAATTAGGCTTAAGTATTGTTTGTGTGCTTCTTAAAGTGTTTAGATTTACCTAAAACTGATCCTTTAATTCATTTACAAATGTTAGAAGTATATTTGATTAAAATATTAGTCATTTGATTATCGAATTAATCTTTTTCTTATTCTTAGGTTCGATTTATAACCTAGTTTTTTAAATAGAATTATACACCGTCTAGAATATCTCTAGTGTGGACAGTTTTTTTAGAATATTATCTCTCTCTTCTTCGACTTATATCCACCTAATGCTGAGTGTAGGTCAACCTTATTCGACAAATTAATACACACATGAATTTAATAAAAAAAACAATGTGTGCCTTGAATTCTATCTGACTTCTAACATCTTAAGATCTTAAGCTTATCTTTTCAAAATTAGGCAAAATTATGTCTTTCTATTCCTATTCTCTAGAATAAAACAATCTTATATCCATTTACCCATTATTGAGCAAATGAGAAAATTAGTCTCGCTGAAAATACAGAAACATTTACAAAATAATATGCTCCAAATTCCCATTTTGCTTTAATAAGAAAGATTATGCGTTCCCCTTCTATTTACCTTTAGCTTTAATCCGCTCAGAAACTAGAATTTCAAGCGATAATCACGGAGTATCTAGAATTGTTTCGTGTTTAGCAGAAATGTTTCCCTTTCGTAGCAAATCCTGTGTCTCAATAATAAGCTCCCTGTTTAGGGAAGTTGGTTCCAGATTAAAATAAATTAAACCGTGAACATTTCTTGCAATGTTTTGTTCTGTAGCTATCTCTTAAGCCTTCAGGCGTACATTTGTTTCTGTTAGTACTGATGTTAATTACACTTTCATGTGTATAATTTTGTGGTTTCTTTTTAATGTTTTTGGAATTTTAGTTGTATTTTTTATTACTCGCTTAGCAGTAATTATCTTTTAGCGTTTTATATTTTATCCATTAGATGCTCGGTCAAGAACAATATCTTAAACAATTGTCTTAAAGGTTGTTATCTTGGCGTATACACGTAAAACCCACTAAACTAATAATAAATAACCATTACCACCTATAAATAAAAGAAGGAAAAGATAAAACAAAATACACAATACAGAAACGATACGCCATTTTCCTCCCGAGATCAGCAACGGTCCTTTGAGCCTCAAATTAATTCCAACACCACAAAACTTTGGAAAAAAGGACCACAATTTACATGGAACTAAGTACACTAACTTTGTTTTTTATCAGCAAAAGCTCACAATGGACAACAGACTTGCGGCTAAATTGTACAACTTTGCACTATTTAACTTTGCAAACTTTTGTTCAAGCTGAAGAAACTATCTCAAGGCGAGACGAGCTATTGTCTGTACACCCTGTTGTATTAAATTGCCATGTGGGCCTAAACCACGAATTCACAAACTTCTCTCTTATGTTATAGGATTTAAATTTGTTGCTGCTTATGATATCTCTCTTAAGCAGCTGCGAATTGGAATCCTTATAAGTAGTTGGCGGTTTATTAACTGTTAGGTATTTTTGATTTGTGTAATGTTTAAAATAATATTTATACACGCTACATAACTACAATAATACAATTTTGTGAAGTTGATTTTATTCACAAAAGTGTAAAAAATAAAAGATTATTTTATGAAAAATTAATATAGGTTCCCAAACTACAACTAATATAAAATTCTTAAAAAAACTGTATCGATTTTGATTTTAAAAGTACGAGTATCTTGTCTTTTTGTGGCCCCATCTGTCGGTCATACAAATATTATTATGTCTCATGCGGGAATCAAACTTGAAACACTAAGTTCTAAACTCTAAAACCTGCTAGGCTGCTACATAATTATATCGTCTAAAAACTTAAATTGTAATTACATTTTTACTAAAACCAAAACCTAATCCTCTTAGTTTTGTAAGTAAATTAAAATATTTATCAAAACTTTCATATTGTCTGGCAATTATGAATAATTATAATAACTAGATAAAGTTAATGAGTATTTTAGTTTTAAAGTGATTTTATCAAGCGATGATTCAAATGAATATTGTTAGTAAAACTTTCGTTATTATAATAATTGGCTTAGTTAAATTGTAGTTTTAATGAAGGTAAATATAATTTCGTTATTTTTTATCTTCTAATTTCATAGATTATAAATTAAATAAATAAAATAAATTATAGTATCATTTTTATTACTTTATTCACACTTAAATTTAGGCAAGCAATGATCTTAATAAATACAAGCACGTTATACCTCTAAAATAAACTATAATTCATCAAAGATCTTCAACAAAGAATACACTACACATTCGTCTTAAAAAATAACAATTACAAAAGTAATCATTCTTTATAATACATACCTACTCAAATAGTATCAAATTCGTTATTGTGTCAAGAGCAGTGATAGCCTAGTATGACTATTGACTCGGAAGTCAAAAGTCTGAGGTTAGAACCCAAGGCACCTCTGACTTTTCGGGAATTATGTGCGGATTATAAAATAAGTATCACCTGCTCCGTGCCTCGGAAAGCGCGTCATTAAGATCTTTGACAGTCAGTACCCTCATAAAATCGTGACATTTGATCTAATTTTAGAATATCGTAACCCTTTTGGTTGCGGGGTTTAAAAAGGCAGCTTCGTAAAAAACTGATAATTAGCTGCATCTTGTTACAATCAGAAGAATAAGGCTAGGAGGACGATAACATTGTCATAACACCAAACTTCAAGGTTTTATATTCAGAAGCAAAGCCTTAACCCATTTTTTTCTGTATTCTGATTTCATAAATCTGTTAAACATTACTGTATGGTGTAATTGTGGTAATCAATAAATTAATGGGATCACTTGAAGTCACTAATTTTGACTGTAAATGGAATTCATAACAAAGAGCTTAGTCACGCAAAGGTGTCGAGTTATTATTCAAATATTATAGCCTCATTGATCTCGCAACTCATTAGAATAAAATTCCAGGTTTGAAATTAGTTTTTCAATTTGGAAGTCTCAGAATCAATATGAAATTTGAAACTGTATCCTATTTAAACTAATGGAACAGCCTCTGTTACGGCAGACTTATTTCATAACTAGAGAAAAAAGGATAGAATATCTTTATTAAATCTTTCGGAGAATTACAGGTTCAATGTTTTGATGTTCATAGTAATTAAACTTTCGATATCATAAATAATTTTTAAGCTGTAATAAAAATAAACCGACTTAATAACCCTTTACATCATTCACGCAAAAAATTCACGAACATCCGCCATTTTCATCCCAACAATTTTACAGTTCCCCATTTTTCCAATACCCGTTCTCGATAAAATGATATATAAATTAAAATTGTTTGACAGGTGAACCAGCCATTCGATCTAGGTACGCACGGCTTACCGTGTTGGTTCCACCGGAGCCACCGCGTATCGTCGAAGGCAATTTCTTCTCAACTATAGAGGATAGAAACATCAAATTGGAGTGCGTGTCTGTCGGTGGAAAACCACCTGCTGAGGTAAGCTGCTTTTGTGTTTTGCTTCTATTTTCAACGTTATTTGGGTTTGTTATGAGGACAAACTGCTGTTTGAGAAATTTCTGGCAGGCGATGTTATGGATTAAAGCAATATTGTAATAAAAAACGTTAAAAACAGACAAGATAAAATCATGCGATTTCATATCGATTCAATAAGAACTAATGATATTACTCTCCACCGTTTTTTAGTGATTATATTTTTTCTTTTTCTTAAATTGTAACTTTCTATCCTCCGTGATTAAATGCAGCATTTATTGGGCTGCATACTTCATATTTAGTGGGATTCATTTTAAAAATATCATTTATTCATTTTAAAACATCAATTATTATCTAATTAAAATAATCTATATATACAAACCTATAAACTAAAACCTTAAAAATAAATAAATATACAAAATCCTTAATCTAAAAGACCGCTACCATTAGGCAACGTTCCCAAAATGCTGGCTGCATTGCCTCGCTGAATAGCTATACTCAGCCTTTGGGCCAGGTACAGGTATAGGTATTTAAAAATGCTAAAACCTTTATTTTTAAATCCACGAAATTTTTTAAACGGTTCTCGAAATCAAATTTGAATTTTAAACACTGTAAGACATCACAGAAGAAACTAATTGGAAGTCGTTATGAATGTTTTTACAACAATATTTTTTGGGTTGTCACCTCTGTTTGTGAGCCTCTGATAATGTTAATTAATCAATGTCGCTATTTAAATGGAATTTTACAGGCGTGGCTCAGTAATACCTCGACCTATTCATACTTTTCTCATTTTTCTTTATGCTTCACGTATTTTTGGATCTATTTTTTTCGATTAAAACCTTTTAAAATTCACCATAATGGATCTTTTAGTTACCTAAATGTACCATAATTTATCGTTTCTACTGCCTTTCAGACAGGTTATGAGAGTCATTAATCTAATATTTTCTAGACTATAGTTGAAATATGAAGTCTGAAAGTTCGTTATTGATTTTATGTTTTCCCACGTATCTAATGTTAAATTTTCCGGGTGATCTGAAAATATTTTGTTTAGTTTTAGCCATGATCAGGAGTCTGTTTATCTTTTTCTTTTTCTGAAAATGGGTGTCACATTGTGTAGTTTTGTTTTGACAACAACAATCAGACTATAATATTATCTGTGTTGGTATTTTAGTGTTTATTTTTGTGTTTGTGTGTATTTTTATTTAGTTCCTTTGAGCTCTCAATAGCATAACTTTTCTTTTTTTATGCAGTTTATGTAAATGTTATACTTTTGTTTTTGCTGATCATTACCTACCACTAATAAAGTTTATCAGTAATACCCTCATCATAACAGTTGTACTGGCAAAGCAAAAGTCATTGGTTCGAACCCAAGAGACTAATATATTTTTAAATCATGTAATAATAATTGAAACTTGCTTAAAATGATAAATAAAAGTATTAAAGAAAAATTAACACACTTCTCAAGATTTTTTTGTTTACTAGTTCATGCGATTTAATTGTTACATTAGATTGTTTATCAACTAGGACTGGTTTACCTCCCAGCCATACGTAATAATGGTTTGCCTATAGTGTCTCATTTCTCAGTAAATGATAGCTTAAGGAAGCTCTTTACCAAAAAATTTTAGTCAATGTAAAATAACCTTTCTTAATGTCAGCATACAAACTTTTTTCCAACAACACAGTTTTAAATAAATCGTTTTACTTACTCCCAATATCAAAACACCACTAGTAACAGTACTGACCTATTTACCGACAAGTGAAAAATACGATCGGCACGTGTATCGAGAGTTCTATCGAAGTATGAAGTATGATCTCGAATAGTAGAAAATAAGAAATGGAATATAGTTTGTGAAAGAAAATCTGTTGTGGAAATATACATAAATACGGACACATTTGTTATAGATGAAGATAGGACTGTTCGAAGGAAATTTTAGACTGAAATTAGGTATACACTGAGATATTATAAAATTGTAATATTGAGTATAAATAATAATCTATATAGTGCGGCATCTTTTTAATAAGATTGTTTAGGTGGCACTGCCAACTTTAAAAGCATTGATTAATAACATTGTGAATTGGGATATTCAATATTTATATTGTGTATATATTGGGACATTTATACTACGGAATTCTTCTTCTGCGCGGGTCCGAATCGCACTTGGCCAGTTTTACAATGTTAAAAAATAAATAAAAACATAACTTACATAGTTTCTTAATTTCAATTTAAATTTGCTTCGAAACAGAGCGACTGTTTTTAGTTTTTGTTATTTCAATATGGCTGCCTGCAGCGTATATTATTTTCGATATTCTGTATTTTGCATTAAATTCCACACATTTTACACTAGTGCTAGTTCCAATGAAATTAATTGCGGTACCGGTATCTACTCCAATTGAATTTTAGTTCTATTTGAATGTATTTATATATTATGTTTTCATTGGCAAATCATGCTTGATTACACTTGAGGGCTCTTATCAATGTTTTAGGGTTATTGGCTAATACTGAAGATTTAAATTCTAATGCTAAATTATTAGGTGATCGGTTTTTATTTTTCTTATTTAAAATAGAAATAGGCATGCCACGTTGTTGAACGTCGTTGAACCACGTAAACAAAAAGTCGGTTAACATAAAAACAAACTTTTTTGTATTTACCATAATGTGTATAAAGGTATACATATATTTTCCCCTTAAGGGTTTGGGTCCTTTGTCCTCACGCTACCATAAACACTAAAGGTACCTGAAAGCAAAAAAGTTAATAAACCGCAAAAAATAATTTCACTCCCATTTCAAACAAAACCAAAAAATTAAGGGACGCGCAACAAAAATCCTGAATTATCACATTCTACATAAACAAATCCGTCGAGACTCGGTCCATCCAATTTATTTAGCTCTGTGTCAATTTGTTTGTCCCGGTATTAAGCAAGAGAATATTCCATTTAAGCTCTTCAAGTGGAGTGAATAGGTATACCGCCCAAGGGACCTTCGTACAATTAGGAGTTAAATTGAAAATGATGTTGCGTCCGTATTGTGGGCCCTGGGAGGCTGCAGCGTTTTGATTGCACAAATATTTCATAATCAAGGATTAGGATTGGAGCAATATACTCTGATGAAATTTAAATTTTGGTAAGGTACGGTCATTATTTCTGCTAAGAAGGGAGGTAAATCATTTCGGATAATGAATGTGTGTTTGCGGATTCAGTTACTGGTTTGCTTTATCTTGATGTTTCTTTTCATTTTGTTGAAGCAGTTGTTTGCATGATTAATTATAATTATTATGATTTGCGTTATTTTGATCAACGATTTTAAAATTTTCTTTTATATTCTTTTGGGGTGTTGATCTGTGTTGGAAGTATATTTTTTTTATTGCGGTCTTATTTCTTACATAAAGAATCAAAAGTAGACCATATTTCACTAGTAATAGAATACATTTTATTTTATACGATATTTGCGGCGGTAGGTGTTAATACCTACCTAGTAAGTAGTAGTATCCGTAAATATTATATGGGCTACATTTTCCCGTCACATAATAAACACCTATTTTCATTACAAGTAACCCAGACAGTATTGATATATTTTAGTTCTTTAGAGTTCCCTAAACCCATATTTTTCTTTTGTAATATCAATATGAAAGACATTTTCAAAGAACTACTTTGCATATATATAGTTCTCATCTTCACACGGCTAGTGGTCTGAATACTTAACGATACTCTTCTTTTGTTTTAGATTACGTGGGTGGACAGCAATGCGGGTGTTTTAACGCAAGGAGTGACTTATAGCATTGAACCACTACCAGATGGTCAAAGGTTTACAGCCAGGTAAAAATTATTGATGATTCTGCAAAATATTTTAATCAGTTACTAAAAAAATGTTACATATGTCAAATTAAAGGATTTCTTTTTTTAATTGATGCAAAACAAAAATATTCAAAATCATGACAAAAACTGACAATATTAACGAAATAATAGCATTATGTAAAACTAAAAATGTCCTTCCCAAGTTTTTTGATGTCTTCTATTCCCCATTCAGGTCTATAATAAAGATGACACCAAAGCAAGAACATCACAACCAGACCTTCACTTGTCAAGCGCAGAACACCGCTGACAGAGCATATAGAGCTGCGAGCATACAGATTGAGGTAAATTTTATAATCTTTATGATCTATAGAGGTTATGATCTTTCAGTACATAAAACGGCATCATTAGAGCTTCATTGAAAGTGATTGACATTTCATAGTCGTTATCTAGGTCATTCTGAAGTATGATACTTATACTAAGCCTGATTAACTAGCTGTGACCAAGCAAAATAATAACCAGACTTATATAAAACCTGATCGCCGAATAACACTCTGAGATTTCATTATGGATATTAACAAGCATAACTACAACATAATCTTTAGGCTTACAAGTTATATGTTAATACTTTATTGATTTCAAAATGTTAAATGACAAAACATAAAATAACTGAATTCTGCATCTAAACATTAATTTTCACAAAAAGATTTAAATAGATCAAACTTTTAGATTTTGATTAATAATACGTTTAACTGTAGGTATTTATAGAAAACATAGGATAGTACATTTTGATGATAGATTCTGATGAATAAGTAAAGGAATATACCAGTTAAATATTAAATTGTTAACAAGTTCTCTGCAATTACTAGTCCATTTCTTCAAACAGATTTACAAACCTTAAGCAAAGTAGAACCAAAAAAATGTATATACAGAAAAATATTGTCCAAACTGACTGGACACCGAGTTGGATAGGCGATACGTGTCGCCATTTGCAACACGTCGAGATTTAGCACTGGCAGAGAGAAGCGTAGTAAATATTGGTACTCTCGCAGAATACAAAATGAAGAAGAGAAGGTAGAAATATGAAAATTGTTTCTGTAACGTTATCATATTTTTACAGCTTATATTTATAACAGTGGAATTAGAGGAAGGTGCACGATGAATAGTAATAGAATTTACATTATCTTTCTTTTGTGAATGAAAGAGATGGAATTATGTGATATATTAATCCTAAATTACAGTTACGTTACTAAGCAATCATTAGCCCATTTGTATTGATCAAGGGACTAAATCTTTTGAATACCAAGAGTTTATAGATCTAGTAATTTTATTGTAGTTATAATGTTATAGTGGTCTGCGGATAAAGAAATAAACTGTAAAACACCCTTATATCAATTTTCCTGTTCATAATTAGGAAAAGTTTTAGACCTTTCTAGCATTGTAGCGTGATCTCATTTAATATTCCAGTCTTGTACGACGGTTCTTGAAAACTGGGGGTATTTCCCTTAATGCAAAGATCTAAGAATTTTTTCAAACACAAGGCTTTGTTGTGTAGAATGATATTTTTTTCGTTGTGTAGCTAGGAAAACTATTGATAAATGGTTTAGGTGTCTTATTAAAAATACATTTTATTAGTTAAATAATAGTGTAGTTATTGTTCTATTTTGCCTTATGCCATGAGTAGAGCTTTAATACGTTTTTATTCATTAGTTGTTTCCAATTCATAGAATTTATCTTCAATAATTTATTACTTCCAAAAAGAAAGTATATTTTTCAATTTTGGAAATGCTTCATTTGATACTCCATCACTTCCACCGAAAAAACCATGCTTATAAAATACCAAACACAAGGAAATACGAAAATGTAATATCTTTACAAAACCAGCTCCCTTTAAATCAACCCTAGCAATCGCCATCCCCTCAATACTCACGTTGAGGGGCAGGCTATTCATCTCATAAAATATTGAGATAAAATTCCCAGTCCTAGCTATTTGCTATCTTTCAAACCTCCAGTAAACTTTCAGGCCGTGTATTTGTTTTCTCTTACAAAAATATTACTATTTGCTAAGAAATTGTTCGTAGATATTGCTTTGGAATGTATAGCAGCAATTGTGAGATGATTGTTAGATGGATGAGTTAAAGATTGTATTGATTTTGAATGCTATCTTTTTTGTGTATTGATATTTTTGCATCTGGTATCTTTATCATGGCATATTTTAGATTATTTACTTATTTATTTATTTTAGGCCTCCTTTTCCTCCTTCCACTTGTCTCGGTCTAATGCTATCTGAGACCAATCCGTCAGATATGAGTATATTTTAGATTAATTATTTTAAGTAATAAAGGTTCAAATGTTTTATTATTCCTATCAGAAACCAATTATCTATTTACCATCCTTTCAGATTGATACCATAAATGTAGCTTCTTTTTCTTTGATCCTTTTGATAACAGTCTCTTAAGAGAAACTTTGAATAAAACCTTGTTAGGCAAAACTATTTTCAATATTGCAATTCAAATCCTTCTAAATTCAAGTTTTCAAGTCTTTTCACCCATGTTGTATTGAAATGGGTCACTATTCCTTTTCACTTTACTTTTAACTCAATACATTATATTTTTTATGACCCAAATACTTACAATAAGAAAACATTAAGAAATTTCATCACTTACCGTATATACTATACTATACATTATACTTACTGTATATATACAGTGGTTCATAAAACCGAATAATATCGATGTCTATAAAATAAGTATAATACATTGATCTATATTAGGTACCTACCGATGTAAAAATTATTATTGTCGTCTCCTAACTCATAAGGAAATCACTATTTCGGTCGCGTATAGAGAAACTAGATGTGATATTAATATTAATAGGTTTCCTTCTTGATATTAAGGTTACCCTTATTGTTTTTCTGGATTATAGTGATCTGGATGTGGTTTAGCATGTTTTAAGTTTTTTTTTCTGTTTTTTTTTTTCGTTTTCAGGTAAGTCTTGATAACTTTAATTACATTTGTTTTAGAAAGATTATTTTTCCAATCTTTTCTATCTAGACTTTAAACATATCATATCATTTGTCTTAATATTTAGAGCTTATTTACAGTCATTCGTTTAGTATTTAAGCTTAAATCTTAACAAAAATTGTTACAACAACATTTACTGTCCAGTTGCTGAGCTAAGTCTTACTTACTATTATTAACTTATTTAACAGTATTCTTGCAAATTTCTGTGTCCTTACCTGACAGAAAATTTTAAGTAGGTACCTGTGTGTTTGACAAAAAAATCATACAAATTCTGATCCATTTTAAAAAAATACCTAGTTGGTAGTGCCTACGAAAAAAGGCCTTACAGTCACAAGTCAAAACCAATTACAAAAATTAGTGAAGCAGTATTTACAAACCCTGTTAACAAATAAGCAATTTCTACGCTCCCTGCCGTATCCATTCTCTCTACATCGACTTTGCTGTTATGACGAGAAAAGGCCGCGGCCGGTATGTTTATCATATATTTTTTCGTTGGTCATAAAATGAAACCCCTTTTTACGGGCCACCCAATTACTTTTTACGATCTGATGTGCTATGATACCAGAATACTTGCCATTTGTACACGTACACTTTTGTGACCATTTCTCTCTTTTAATGGCGGCAAATATAAATTTTCATGGTGTCTCCTATTTATTGGGATTGAAACTCGGAGTTTATTAATGTTTTCTTTATGAGTTCAGATAAATTTAAGGTAACTATTGAAGTATATCGATATTTAGAAGTCAGAAGTTTAGTTAATATTATGGCCAATAAAATTTTATGAATTTGTATTTTGTTTATGGATTAATTTATTTGTTTACTTTATTTAAATATTTTATAATGGATTTGTTGTAGGTAAATTGAAAAAGCTAGAATTAAAAAAAAAACAAATTGAGGGGAAAAATATATAATAATATATAATATAATAAATACATTGCTGAACTTGGATGATGATAATAATGAGTGCCACTTCAAGTTTAAAACTGTTCAATATTATGCTTAAGGCACAAGCATCAAACGTTTTGAAATCGATTTTATTTAAAAAGTTTTTCATTTTTTTTATTTTATTTGTTTAACTACGAATCCTGATATTTCACGTCAGTATTTTATGTGAAAGTAGTATAAACAATGTTTATCATGATCTTTCCTTACGTGAAGAAAATCATTTACACTTAAAATATAAACACTGCAATGCATTTCGCGTATTTACTCCATATTTTTACTTTGTTCTCATTAATAGCACTACTACCGGTTGTTCCTTTCGTTTATTTCGAGTAATTTATCATTTATATTGCCCCTAGTTTTCTCTTAAAAGAAACACATTTTGTCTTTTTAAATTTAAAAAAAACCGGCCAAGTGCGAGTCAGACTCGCGCACCGAGGGTTCCGTACAAACCTGTAGGTATATAAGTAAAAGTTATTATTAAAAATATTTTTATTATATGATGTAACTAAAAATTTATGCTTTTCGCAATTTTTCCTTTATCTGTGTTATAAGACGTTGCTTCGTACCAAATTTCAAGATTCTGAGTTCACGGGAAGTACCCTGTAGGTTTTGATTCCCTTGCGAGTGTCGAAAATTTGCGGCATAAACGGGAGTATCTTTTGATCGCGTTGACTTAGAAGTTTGATTTTTTCACAGCTCCAAGAGACCATAGACTTGAGTATTTGATATGAATTTCAGCTTGATACCTCCACGCGTTCCTGAGAAAAAAGGTCTTGACAGACAGACAGACAGACAGACAGACAGACAGACAGACAGACAGACGGACAACAAAGTGATCCTATAAGGGTTCCGTTTTTACCTTTTGAGGTACGGAACCCTAAAAATAATTTTCTTGTAACTACGAGTTAGGTAGGTTATCTAACTACAAGAACCTTATCTGTATCAATATAAAATTGTCCCACTGAAGGACAAAGGCCTCTTTTTATACAGATCTATGAGAGAAGTATCTAGCATGAATTACCATGCTGGCTTACTACGTATTGGCGATGTTAAATCCAGGTCTTGGTCCTGGTCCAGGTTTTGGTCCAGGTCTCAGGTCCAGGTCTCAAATCCAGGTCTCAAGTTCTGGTTTCTTCAAGATGTTTTAGTTACTGTTTGTCAGGTGTGTCTTAGATGAACTAAGAAAGAACATCAGCATGATAATGAAAAAGTCCCATTGGTACGTGCTAGGTTTGTCACCACACCCAATCATTAATTACATGTCGTGGTGGCTGATTGGTTGCAGATAGCTTTGAAAGCAGAAGTCCATATTAGCAAGACAATGATAAGTTTTTCACATTTCTATTTAATTCTACATCTATTGTGTAGTTGTCTTCCATTAATAACTGTCAGATACTTTAATTAAAGTCTTAAACAATAATCTTCTAACTTTTATCATTGGAACTTTAAATACCATATTGTTTTATAAAAGTTGGTTCTGAAAAAGCATTATTAAATAATTGTTCATTGTTAGTTTCAATTTGCTTTGAAATTTCTGTAATAATCTATAAACAATTAGGGATTGGAAACTTGCGTTGAGTTATTAATATTTTATAAGTGTCTTGTTCTTCGTCATTATTTAAAGAAAGATCATCTTTTTACGTTTCATCGTTGGAAGTTATTTGATCTAATTTTCCGTTATCATCATTATATAATACCGTTATAATATATATTAGTCCTTAATTTAGATATTTATGCTTCGTACAATTGAGAGTCGTAATAGCCTAGTGGTGGTGACCGTTGACTGGCAAGTCAGTGGTCTCAGGTTCGAACCCAAGGCGCGCACCTCTGACTTTTCGTAAGTTATGTGCGTTTTATAAATTAATTATCACTCTCCGTGCCTCGGATAGCACGTTAAGCTGTTGGCCCCGGCTGTCAATTGTAGATCTTTGACAGTCGTTACGGGTAGTCAGAAGCCTCAGTCTGACAATCAGTCTTACCAACGGGTATCGTGTAACCCAGTATCTGGGTTGTGGAGGTCTGATGGCAGTCGCTCCTTGTAAAACACTGGTATTCAGCTGCATCCGGTAAGACTGGAAGCCGACCCCAACATAGTTGGGAAAAGGCTAGGCGGATGATGATGCTTCGTACAATTATTGAATCTTTGATTTAAATATTGACGCAGAATATTCGCTTTAGAAGCAGATATTCTGTTTATTGCTTTGCAAGCAGAAGCTGTTTATAAACTTGTAAAATCTGTTCCTTCTAATCTGATAAAATTGATGTATTGAGAATTTTTAGTGAGTGTACAGGACCTAGGAAGCAGATTAAAGTTGAGGTAGAGTTAGAAAATGTCATTGGTTACGGACCCGCTTTGCAAGCGCGTGGGTGTGGGTTCGAACCTGGCATGTACCAATGTGACTTTTTCAATGTCATATGTAATTTCTTAGTTAATCTAAGACACCATTGACTAACGGTGAAGGAAAACATCGTAAGGAAACCTGGACTTTAATAGTCTGAAATCGCCAACACGCGGTGAGCTAGCGTGGTGATTAACGCTCAATCCTTCTCTGTATGAGAAGAGGCCTTTGCCCTATATTGGGACAGTTACAGGCTGATTTATTTATTTTATTTATTAGAGTTAGCAAGGTACATCTTGTGAACAAAAGCCTCGACAAATAAACAGATTCACTTCTCAATTGCTTTCTTCATCACTTGCACGACCCTGTGCGGAATTAAGAAGGGAAGGGGAGATTAATAAAGGATTATGGAGGGGGAGGATTGGGCCTCTGGTTGTCTTTACTGACCGTACAAAAAAACAATATAAATACTGTTATTTCTCTATCCTGGTGAAGTCAACCTATTCATATGAATAGCTTTAGTAAAATCTCTTTTTTCAAATTGGTTTGTACAACATCCACTGATAAAATCACATTTTCAGACAAAACTAAACTTTAATATGACATTTAGAATAGAATCTGATGGAGATTACTCGTTTGTACATCTTTTAGGTAAAACATGTTGGACTAAAACTACTTGTCACCAAGAATGCTATCGAATGAGATTTTATTATCACACATGTTTAATGCAAATAAATGATTTTGATTTTGATTAAATATCTCGAATTATTCTGACGTTTCGAGATATACGAGATTATAGTCCAGTGCTTTGTACAACGTCAGTTTCTAGTAGCGTATTCATCAAATAGCCCAAGTACCTAATATCGTCGAGTACCTACAAAAAGTCATTACCGCAATTACCTTAATTGCAAGAACGTCAACTGTTCTACGTACTAGTGATGTAATTACTAAGCTTAATTCATTATTTTTGAAGTAGTACAAGCTATCAAATAATGTTTAGCGGATAATAATAGCCAAGCAAAATCAACAGTGAAAAATAAATAACGATAAACATAATAAAACAACTTTTAAACGGATTTGTATCATCACATTTTTGTTGTAGAATCCAATTCAGGATTTGACAAAACAACTAATGTGACGTGACGAAATCTATTAAAAAGTTGTTTTATTATGTGTAATGCTTGCAAAAACCAAAAACATTATTAAGTATAAAATAACAAACGCTGCCAGTGTTACTACTGAGGATTTTCTAATGAAAAACCTCAATATCATTACCCAACCTGACGATCGATATAGGACCAGGAGCTCAACTTTGAAAATCGGACAACGATATTTCGGATCGGAACGTAATAATGAAGACCATCAAATACAATCCTTACCACCAAATTACCACTGTTTAATTGTACTTAGTGCTTTCATCTATCGTTTCGTTACAAATCCATAAAAAAAGCAATCTTTTAGAAGGTAACTTAACGAACAAACATGTGGTCCAACAATCGAAGCTTCGTTGTTAAAATTTTGGAGTAGGCCCCCTGATTCCCAGTAGTCGCGTCGGCGTCGCACTTGTGACCTCTAGACCGACCAGGTAGTCAAATAATAAAAAAATTCTTTTAAATTTATTAAAATTTGATTATTTTCCCGTTTGTATGTATGTACCTATTAATAAAGATCTTTCTTTGTTAACAGGTGAAGTACGCTCCAAAAGTGAAAATGTACATAAAATCTGCCGCCAATGGAAAAATTCCTGAAGGCGATGATGTTGTCATAGGTAAGTTGGTAAAATAATTACAAAAATATTGTATTTTAAATTTGTATTTAAATGTTTAGCTGAAAAAAAAAATGTTATAAAACTATATCATCTCATTGTCTAGAAAAAGATAACCAGATGTTAATCAATAGGTACCGTCAGGATATTTATTAGAATTTATGATACATCCCTTTATTTTTATTTTTTTTTCTTATAGTCCAAAGCAGGACAATAAACATGAAGTTTTTTTACTTGTGCAACTGAGTTCAAGCCACTTGGGCTAGCCTTTAACAAATCATACTCCAGTATTATAAAAGTATGCTTATGCAGTATGGCTTATAAAAACAAATTATTATGTATTGATGTCCATTAAGGGTTATCATTGTATAGTGTGCTTAGTCAACCAAAATTCAAATCACCGAAGATCTTTAACTTAACTTCACATTAAGAATATATCTTAGCCATGCCGATGTTATCACAACTCCAGTATTTCTTCAATGTTTACTTGTAATTATTCATTGGTTTTCAAAGTTCCATTAAAGTAATTACCGAGTAAACCCTCGACGACTGTCGTTGTCCTACTTTGTAAGTCAATTTATTTAGTAGGTAGATGACAATAGAATTCGTATTACATATAAAAATATATTCTTGTTTGCTTTTTTTAATGTCTACTGTATTTTCTTTGGTAGACCATTTTATGATACGTAATTATTTGTATACTAAACAAATGATCAAATGATTACTTTCTTTATTGTATGGTTGATTGACATACTGGTGTTAGAATTTAAACTGCCCCTAGGCCTCTGAAATGGTTTTATACACTGTTGAAAAATCTCTCAGGTGTGCTGGTTTCCTCACGATGTTCCTTGTAGCAAGTAATACTTAAATTCTTATAAATACAAGAATTCCAAAATGCAGAGATGTTTGCTAATTTTTCCAACCTACTACGAGATCGTAGTAACATGGCAGTCTAATAGTCATACACTAAGCTACCACGTGAAACATGAATTGTTATGGGGATACTAAACCAAAACAAAGTGTCTAAAATAAGTTCTATCTAAATAATGTACAGTTGATAAGTTTTGTATTAGAAAATAGTAATGGTAATAATATAATGGTATAAGTAGACAATGATATTTATAATAATAAAATATTACCTTGCAAAATTATAGAACTTAGAAAATAAAAAAATATAATAATAATATTATTTCAACAGCTTGCAAAGCGGACGCAAATCCCTCGAACCTTACATACAAGTGGTTCTTAAACGAGAAGCTTATTGAAGGAAACTCAACTGAATTGGTGAGTAATTATTATTTAGTACTTCACATTTCCATAAATACAAAATATAAAAGAGGAACTACGAGAACGACGAGAAAATACGAAATATAAAACTTTCTGTAGAAATCATAACGATAAACGTAAAACAACTGATGCAAATATTAAAAATGATTTTTTTTAACAGAAAATTTACAACATAACAAGAAAATATCACGATGCGACGATAAAATGCATTGTTTATAACGACGTTGGAAACAGCGAAGAAATAGAAACGCTCGAAATCACATGTAAGTAGTAATAATTTTATTATTTAAACTAAAATATTATGAATAAGTAACTAGAAATTGGGATTGGGAAATTTGATGCGAGATGGAATCAGGAAAGAGGAGATTCGCAAGAGAATAAAAATTGCCAACCATCAAGAAGAAGTGGCAGTTGGCAGACCACACAGCTCGCAGAAAAAACCGCTATTAAGGTTTTTTAATAGATGACGGTGCACTGAAAGTCTTAGAATAGGCATAAGGTTGCGGCCTACCTAAGACCGGTCTTTGTGGAGATCGTTAGGGTAAGCCTTTGTCCAGTTAAGGACGTCTTTAGGTTAAGAAAATGATGAGATGTTTACGGATGCCAACTGTAATAGGTTCCTTCACTGCGCTCAAGCTTAGTTGAACAGAACCCTAATGTGTCAGATTTTGTAAATGGATCTAAGGAATCTGTATCTTTCTTTATAATACATTAAACTAATTTGTTATAGATGCACCAACATTCAAAAATTTACCAAAAGACGTGGAAGCAGAAATCGGCACTACTATCACATTGAGTTGTGACGTCGATGGGTATCCGCCAGCGGAGATCAGGTGGCTGCATCATGAAGAAGATCAAATGATTGTAAGTGATTGAGATTTTGAATTTAATTGTTTAGGATTAGGTAGAAACTTGTTTGCAGAAATTGATGATGATAGACTGAGTTAATAGTAGACCTCCATTCATGAATAATCTAGTAGGTATAATTAACAATCTGATGCTGTGGCTTTTTTGCAAAAAGGGGAAGCGCATATGGGTTGTAATTATCACAAGTTTATTATCGTCATTTTAGAAGCGTAATTTTTTAGAGACTTAAATCGAGGTCCTGGGTTCGATCCCCGGGTTGGGCAAAAGTGCGTGCCACAGGCGTGAGTCTATAAAAAATAAAAAAATAAAAAATAAAAATTTAATATTAAAAGAGATTTTTATTTTATAGTATCTTACTTTAACGTTACTTACTTACTTAAAATTTGAATTTTTTGTTAAATAAACTTGTTAAAATGATTTTGATGAATGATAAAAATGAAGATGACGTATTCTCCAAACCACTTCAAATAATAAAACTAAAAACCACTTGATTCAACTAAAGAATTCCCAATTACTAAAAGCGTGACAAACGATTATAACCGTCGAAATGAATGCCGTACAAGCGCAGAATAATTGTACTACCGTATAAGCTAGTTCGTCACGAATAATTATACAATACATACAAAAGTTTGTGTAAAATCAATGACCAGCGGGCCATTGTAGACAGTTTCAAACTAAAGTTACACCGTTTGGCTTTATTGATTGACTGGAGTTTTCAGTAATTTTTTTTGGATCATTATAGTTTTTTGTTGAATCTATAATAGATCTTGATATATTTGTTCTATGAGTAGGTACTATTCCATCGCTTTTTTAAATAGTGGTAAATTAAAATTGACTTTGTTTGTCATATTGAACCATTAAGAAAAGATGTTGTTCTGTAACGTTTTTAGAAGACGGTTGAATATGGATGAAAATTTCGATAGCATAAGCAGAAATACGAAACGATCAGTTGGATGCTCAAGAGCGGCTGGTGGCTTTGAACAGTAAGGTCACAAGTTTAAATCTGAAATGTTCTTTCTACAAAAATTTTAAACTGAATATGTTGATGCTTTAAAATATACAAACACGTATTGTAATAACACAGGAAAGTATTTGTTTCGAACATAATTTCTGAAAAGGAACATTGGAATTTATCGCTTATTTATGTGAACACAAGGATCAATGTTAATTGATTTTGTTTCAACAATGTCCGCTACATTTTCAATTAGGAATCCAATATAAGGTAGTATTGTTCGAGTACCAATATCAACATTCGGTCCTAATTGTTTAGCTTTACCAAAAGTTATTTCATTTGCGTTCTGTTTGTGTACAGCTTACGATTTTTCTATTCTTAGAATAAAAAAATTGGTGTTTGGTGGTAGGTTGTTTCGGGAAGTGATAGGCGTGAATAAAGGTCCTTTATGGTATATTAAAAGATCATGAATATTATTATTAAATCAGGCATTATTACATTTAAGGAAAGTTCACGTAGGTCATCTTTTCTTTGTGTGTTTATGTTTTTAAAGGGGTACATTGTCATGTTTTTCATTTTCTGGTTTGGTTTGATATATTTGTTGATGACTGTAAGTCTATATCAACCCCCTATTGGTGACCGCCCGATGTTCCGTTCTCGCCGATGAAACATATCGCGAAGACCCAACAATTGTCCTCTCCAACCCTCTCCAGCCTGGGCTGATCTTGTAGCCATAAACATGTCTCAAAATAATCAAAATGAGATCCAGCTTATCCCAATCCAAGCTAGGGCTTGTTCTCAAACTACGCCCTAATTCTAGGCCCGAGATACATTAGGTGTTGGCTGTTGCTTTAGGTTAGTTTGATTGTCTTAACTGGAGGTATTTTAGAGCTCACTAGAAGACCTCCCTATAGTCAAAGCTGAGAGCGACCACGTAGAAAAAAAAACCATTACTGGGCAGTCTGGCCACCCATGATTTTTACAGCTATCGATGCAGAGCCATTGAAGACCGTATCGCTATTGATTTTTTTAATTCGTCACCCGTCCAAGGTATTTCGCGTCATCGTCTTGCTGTATTAGGGCTTCATTTAGTGGTTGTTTTAGCCTACTAACTAAGGTATCTAGAATATTGGTATCTAAGGTGTCTAGAAGGTAGTAGACTTTAATTAAAACGAATTAGATTTCTGTACTGATCTCCTTAATAAAAATATTCTACCCACAAAAGCAGATATTTCAGGAAAATCTTTTATTACTATAAATAACTTCATCCGTGGGTGTTATTCTGTGTCGTCCTGACAAACTTATCATATTACCTTGTACATTATTGTTCTAACAAGGTAGAAGATTAAAGTTCTGATAGCTTTGTTTGTGAAATTAGAAGTTTTGGTTTTGTTTTGAATTTAAATTCGTTTTTTGTTAGAAGTTACCTAGATATAAGTAAATTGCGGGCGAATATAAAGAAGTATATGTTATCGTGGGGATCGGATCAACGACCGTAGATACCTTTTCGACAGCAAAACAGCTACTTGTTTTTTTTTTTCATGTACGGTCGGTAACATATCAGTAGATAACTATCAAGCCCCTACACTAAATAGTAAAGCTCGATTTATCTCGTGTCAGTCACGACACAGCACAGACGGTGACGACCCGTGGGACACGTTTTGCTCAATTCGCTAAATTTGAATACGAGTAAAGATTACAAGTTACGTAATCATATATCTATGTCTGACACGTCACGAATCTTGTCGATATCAGTAAATTAATAAGATTTAATAAGATTTTTTTTTTAAATTGCAAAATTGTTGATAGTTATTAACTTCTTTTCCTTTATATTTGTTAACAGAGAGTAGGAAGAACTGCAAATTTAACCCTTACATTGGACACACACACTTCTGGCCGGTACCTCTGTAAGGCGAGCGTTGACGGATACCCAGAGATCGAGGCCGAAGCATCAGTATTTATTAAAGGTAAGTTGTACAAAAAAAAACTACCTCAAAATTTGTTTTAATTAAGAGAAAAATAATAATTTTATTTCGAAAATTTCTTCCATAGATTATTAGTTTAATACAGAAACCTTCATAGCTATTTAGTACATGTAATTGACTAAAACAATAAACAATCGGGCAGTCAAATTTGCCCGCAATGACACTCAGGAGACAGTTTGGGCTGCCACGCACCCTCTGCAGCAGCGATGCAGCACGCTTAAGCCTTATAGCCGCAAAACCATCATTGCAAGCGTAATTAAGATAAAAATCATGTTTTTTTCCGGCAATACATTTGTTGTGGTTACCTTTTCTATAGTTATTAAACGATTTTTGTTACGAATTACAGTATACCTAATTAGAATACTTTTTACAATATTATACTCATTCTTATATGCTAGACCGAGAGTAATAATTATGAGGGTTTACGATAGGAACTAATCTTTTTTTGGAGTCGCCGCGCCATCACCAAAATCGATGAGAAGGACCACATTTATACTAAAAAAAATACTTATTCCGATCAAAAAATTAGCAGTCGTGGTACTTATATATTTTTTTCAACAAATGTCAAAAGTGGCTTTTTAAAAGTTTACCACCACTAAAGTAGGTATTTAAATAACAATTGTTACTATAAATATGAATGCCAAACGAATATTCAAATTTGAATATATTATCGATGAACTGACCTGGTTTATTTCTTACTAGCTTGACACAAATCCGATTCCCAAAACAAAAGGATTTCTTACAAAGGCCTACTTACTTTTCCGAAGAATGTATACCATTTAATTGGCCGTGTTTCTATAGAAGAAACATTTCGTAGTAGACACCCGGTCCGGTACATTTTCTTTCATAAAAAATAAATGAATTCCACCCCTATACGCTGGTACGTTGAATAGCTCACATTTCTAATGAAAGGCCCTACTATTTTCCCGTTTAATTAATTATTTTATTAGCGAATGGTTTTCTGGAGATCAAAAACTTATTTAATTGAATAATGTGTTGTTGATAGTTATTTTGTGGAACTTCTTTTTGGAAAATCGTATCGATTGCGTGTACTTAGGCCTTTATTTTACAATAGACATGAAATATATCATAGACTTACTGTTTTCCCCAGAGGGGAAAGGCAAGAGGTGTGTACAGAACACCATATAAGTCCCATATAATAGGGGGCGAGCCTATTGCCATTAAGCAGACTGCGTGCTGCTACTGAAAATTTCCTAATGGAAAAAACTCAATAACACTTTGCCCGACTCGAGGATCAAACCCAGGACCTCGAGGGTACTGCATACACCTCGGCCTACCCCCTCTGGGGAATACAGGCGTGAGTCTGTTATGTGATGTTATGTTGGTTAAAATTTAATAATTTACAATTAATTTT
Organism: Protodeltote pygarga; assembly: GCA_936450705.2. Taxonomy (NCBI): domain Eukaryota; kingdom Metazoa; phylum Arthropoda; class Insecta; order Lepidoptera; family Noctuidae; genus Protodeltote; species Protodeltote pygarga. The sequence continues at coordinate 4,485,213 of OW388274.2, forward strand.
GAAACACTACAGGTATTTAAAATCTCAGTAATTTATTAACTGATCTACCATCATCTAAAATTATATTAAATGACAAAGCTCTACGCTTCGTGATTAATACCTAATTGCTAAGACTAATTTAACGCAACGGCTGTCTAGGCTAGACTTCTAAATAGAATATTAAATTTGTCCTAAAACTCTCATATTTGAAACTTAAGTACCTAATGAATAATAACAAAAGTAAATTTTCATGAATTTTACTTGAAAATCAAATAACATTGCACTTGAAAGGTTTATTTAATTAAATGTTTCTAATTTGATTTAAACTAAGCATTAGATATAGAGAGTTTGAGTTTGAGTACCACTTTTCTGAAGTGGCTAAATAGAATTTTGCAGTTTAAATTTTAGGTACTCTCGGCTTTAGTACAAAATTGACCCTCACAATGAAACTAATTATAAAGCTCTAAACTTCTAAAGTAAAGAGTAAATAATATAAGTAATTTTTTTTCACGTAAAACGGTTTTGTCATCAAAAATAAAGCTGTGTACCAAATATCAGATCAATCTGTCAACAGGAAGGGGGTAAAATATCGATTACTAAATTTGAACCAAATTATAAACAGGTCAAGCTAAGTAAAACCGTTTAAAACAGTCAAATTCTCTTCATATTATATGAATGAAAGAGACAACGAGTGTTTTTAACCTAGGTGTAAGTTAAATTTCTCACATTAGAAATATGTCCTCTACACAAATTCTATCAATATGTAGACGTATATTAATTTTAGATTAAAAATGTTTTAAATATTTTTTTCAAATCTCATTTTTAAAATGTCTTAAGGTTAAATATTAAATATTTTTTATTTATTTTTAAAAGATAATTTGTGTCTCTAAGTATAGGTATTGGTTTCATAAAAAACGAATTTAATATGAGAATGCCAAGGCATACTTTTTTAAGTTAATAATTATGTCTGTCAATCGTACTCACTATGAGAAAATCCTAGAGTGGGGCAATTAAACCGATGTTAACTATTCTCACTGTATTCTCGCAAATACATTTTTATTTCGTTCATCGAGAACACTTGTTAAGGGCTCATCGTAAATGGGGTGGCACGTGAACTACCTCGGGAAAGCTGAATAAGAAGTTCCGTGCTGTCAGACAGACCTCGTTTCCACAACACCGGTTTCTGTGTTCCTGGCCTATTATGCAGACGAATAAATTGTTTATAGCCTGTTTCACAATTTTATACAAATTCCATTTTTTAATTTACCTAGTAGGTAGACCTATCTGTAGCTTGTGAAACTGAGCCTTTCTATATTTTATAGATAGTAGCTTGGATCCTGTACCCAATACCGGTGGGCTACTATATTTTATATTTTTAAATGTTAATTTTTATTTTTTTTATATATATTTAAAAATGTATTTTATATGTATTGAAAATAAATAAATGGAAATAATAATAAAAGATAGATAATAATTTATATTTAAAAGATAATATGTGGTAGTATCCCATGTATCGTAAGAAATAAAAAAAATCATCAACCCGTAACTGTCCCACTGCAGAGCAAAGGCCTCTTCTCATACAGAGAAGGGGAAATAAATTGGTTATAATTTTGATCATACTGTTAAATTCAGAAGAGCCTGGGTCTTAAAGACCTTTAACAATAGGCTACGTTAAGCCAAAGAAAAGTCAGAAGTGCGTGCCTTGAGTTCAAACTTGAAACCTCTGTTTTGCCCCAATTATCACTATAATGTGAGCTAGAAACGCATTATTTTATATTTTATAAGCGTTTTGTCTTTTAGTGTGAACGTGAAAAAAACGTGACAACAAGCTGACAAGGCGCATGCGCGTATCTATAGGTTTAATAGTAGGCAATTCTACAAGTTCGTTTCTATGTAGTCAGGGGTGTGTTTAGGCTAAGATAATTGACAAACTAAGTCAAATCTAAGAACTGGTCCAGGAAACTTGCTCAGCACTATGAATACGAACACGAAGTCTATAGTTTCTGCCTACGAATTAGTTGTTAACTTATGTGTATGGGCAAAATTTTGTTGTTAAGTAAATTGTACTTGCCCTAAACTATACGTGAACCTTCAAACTACAGTAGCTTTGCCTAATAAAGACGGAGTTCGAAGTTATACGAAGGCCTTTTACCTAAAACGGCTACTTCCCATTTCGTAATATTCTAGATTCGTACACCAATTAATCATCATCATTATCATCATCAGCCTGTATTAGTCCACTGCTAAACATAGGCCTCTCCCAATGCACGCCACTATCGTGCGCTGATTAGAGGTATTTGCCCGAAATTTTCACGCTGGGCAAGCGGGTTGGCGATCGCAGTAATGATTGCTGTTACATAGAAGGATACTGCTGCCAATCCTCCGGATCTTTCCCTTTGTCGCTTCTTACGACACCCGCGGGACCAGTAGAGGTGGTTCTATTCTTATGCCGGAAACCACACGGCACACCATTCAATATATTATTTAAACTAAATTTAAATAATAAATACAAATAGTTTGGTTAGTATACATTATTATTGTATCTATTTAAATATTGTTTTGTTTCATTTGAATTGGTATTTATTTTCCATGCCACGTATTTTCCTAACATCTGTTACTTTATGGTGATATTTCATTAAAATTCCTTTATTCGCTGCAATCGATGAAGTTTTTGAATGTTCTTCACTCCATTAACAAATTTTTGTAAAGTTTTCAATAAAATTTATTGTAATATCTAATTTTACTTTATTTTAACTCCATAAAAGTTTACCAAATAGGAATAAATACATGCACTTTTCAAAAGTTGCTGTCCGTTAGTAAAATTAAATAACGGAAACTGCAAAACAAGTTATAAATTTATAGAATATAATACAATTTTATAAAATAATATGAAAGTTATCCAAACGAAACTTTTGTATAATAAAATTCTTATTTTATTATTTTTACGAACCGGGAAGTTTTCATAACGGGAGGTACCCACTAGAATAAATTGTGATTTTAATTACTGATCCAAGTAAGCCGAAGGTTACAAGGTCAGTTATACAGGGTTAATACACTCTGACGATCCTCTGTAACCGAGATTTCATATAATAAACAATGGTGCTGATTCTTTTGTACAACCAACTAAACTAATTTTAGTCTAACTATATCTCTTTCTAATAAACACTATCGAAAAAGGACAGCAAATTGAACTATCAAATTAGAGCTGTCAAATTAGTCTACGTCCTTGCGATTGACGTAAAATTAGACGAGACCTCTATGACATGTCGACTAAATTCTTGTTGATATCACGCAAATGGACTAGTTTGACAGGTCTAAAAATCTTCTATCCTTTTCTAATGATCTCTGTGAGAAAGAGAGATAATAAGTTTTAATTAGTTTAGACCGTGTGCAAGAAAAATTAGCACCCTTGATAGATTTAAAATTTTTTGGTGGTATGACCGTTGAATGACAATAAAATTTAAGGTCGTTGGCTCGAAATAATTATCATTTTCTTTCTACAAACATTTTAAACTTTTGTGTTTGCAAAGTATGCAAAAATACTTTTTACAAAAGTTTATGTCTAAATAAGCTATAAGTTGTTATATTTGTAAAGCATGTATTCTAACTGAAAAGTTGGACATGCTAGCCTTCTAGTATTTGGTACGGTCGCAGGTTCAAAATAGAATTGTACGAGATTGAGGGTGTAAAAACACCTTTATGTGGACGGAAATATACATCGCTAATGTTATCTTATTACTTCTCTTGACATATAAAATATTTTCTTTGTTCAAAATTTCCATTCAATTTTTGTATATTTTATAACGGACCGTCTGAACGCGGTCTTAGAGGTCGGAGGTAACAGGGTTAATTATAAAGGGTTGATTTGTGTTTGCCTTGAAATTTAGGTTGTCGCACTTGAGTGCCAACACAAGCAGTCTAAATTATATATTAGACTAGTTTAGAAGACCTTATGTATGACCTCTTTTGGTTGGCTATGTCTGCAGAAGGACAGATGATCGATGGAGAGGTATTTTAACCGACTTTAAAAAAAGGAGGAGGTTCTCAATTCGATTGTATGTTCCCCCCTCCCCTTTTCTTATCACTAAGTAAGGTATCGTTTGAAAGGGCTTTTCATAATGGATTTTAAATATTATCAATTTTTCTTTTTTTTAGAAGAAGCCTTTGTTCTGCAGTGGGGCAGTTACTTACAGGCATTTATTTATTTATCCAAGATCCAAAATCTAGGTCTCTCTTCTCAACCATTCGACTAACAAGATAGTTTATTTCTCCCTATCTACCTACAATTCTAGTTCGCTAAATCCACGTTCAAGACGCATTTAACTATCAAACTAGTAAACTACATAGTTAACCGCAAATGGTCATGCGGTTAGTTGACCGTTGCGGCCGGCCAATGTCCAATGCCTATAGTTTAGACAGACGATGCAAGTTGCAACCACTAGTCATTAGTAGTCTGCAAATCCCCTAATCACCGTCATTATGAATATCAACCCTATTTGCTTGAAGGAAGAGGCAGAGAAAAAAAATTGTAAAGATAAGCTAAGTGGTATAAACCTCAGGTTCTAACCCAAAGCACGCACCTCTGACTTTTTGTAAGTTATGTGCGAATCATTAATTAATTATCACCTACGCTGTGCTTCAGAGAAGCGCATAAAATCGTCTGTCTTAGATGATATTTTGTGGTCGTGTCGAATTTCCACCTCATAATGTACTGTACCAACCGGCTGATCTGGAAGTCATTGGGGGAGGCCTATGTTCAGCAGTAGACGTCTTTTGGCTGAAATGATGATGATGATGAATGTACTATGAGAGTGAAAGTGCACTTGTATTAACTCACACTTTTTGAATTGGAGTTTCTTCTCCTGGAGTTTTTTTAGTTCCATGTATGCAATCTTTCTAATAACTTAATAACTACTACTGTACTTAATCACACACGACTAGAATTTTTGACTTAAATTTTATATTCAGGGTTTGTCATGCAGTTTTGCAAAAACCTAAATTATACTTAAAGCAACGGTCTAAATTTTCTAACTTTTTAATAGAAGCTCTAAATATACATTACTTATCTCTAGTGCAAAAATAAATGACTTAAATTATAAGTTACGGTCAAAATACGACGTTCCACTATCAGTCAATGCGTAGGTGGCTAGCCTCCGTTAAAAAGTAAGCATAAACATTTCTGGTCAGACAAACAAAAACAAAAGACTAAACAGAAAAGATAGAAGTAAGTAGGTATACAGTTAAATTAAGAAGGAAACTAACTAATATTTTTTGTATATCAAGAATAGAATAGAATTAAGGCTTGAAGCAAATTTGCCAACATCACAAAAAACTGAAGCCGCACAGGGAGATTAATCTTGAACTACAATTCAAATCCTAATCCCAATTTCGATTAGGATTGTACACGAGCTCATTGTAATTACGCCAACTCGTTAATTGTTTCTTAGCTGATTTCAAAATTTGCTACATTTGCATAGTAAAAGTAAAAATGAGATTGGATAGTTCATGAGTAAGCCCTTAGAATAGTATATTCAAAATCTACACAATTATTATAATACCGAAACAAAGGATGGTCACAACCTTGAGCTTGAATAGAGTACAAGATTGAAGGTTATCCAATCTTAATACTATAATGGACTCCTTGGTATTGTTACAATGTAAATAGAGATTCTAGTTCAAATTAATCAACGATTCTGTATTAGCCAGTGTGTGACGATCACCATTGTTAGTGTTTCATCAATTATGTAGACGATCAGTTGGGTAAGTAATCCGGTAACAGAACCAGCCTTGATTATAGGGAATTGTAGAACATTGTACAACAGCGTGTGACGTTGCCAGATGACGTGCGGGATGTATAATGTATGTGGAATGTATGTTCCGCGTTGTCGCTCAACATGATGTTGAGCATCATGTTGAGCGACAATTGCTTAGTATATACGTTAAATTATGGTTTTATGAACAACCTAGTGCCAGAGTTGAATCTGCTCGTAAGTTTCTGATATATTATGATGATGATGATGTCCTCCTCGACGTATCCGTCGACGGCGGCCCTTAAATTTATTTCCTGTCTGTGGATGTGACTGGCGAAGCCAAATTTTGTTTTGAAACAAAATGACAGTGCAGCTGACCGCTCTCATATATTATAGAACACTATCGAAATTTCAGATGTGCTGTTTTCTTTATGATATTTGAAAGCTAATACTGATATTTTTTAATGATAACTTTTCTAATATGCGCAAATATTTTGTAATTAATCAGGCAATATCCAATTTGGATGCTAAGAATTATGTACAGTCAGCATCTCTGATTGGGGCCCCCATCGTTTAAAAATATTTGTGTAACATTAAATTAACTTGTTTTTTTTATGTTTATATATTGATATTGTTGCTCTTCAATATTATGATAGATTTAGTAGACTTTTTATTCAATACAAAAATTTGTTTTAGTATCTCAGATTTAAAAGAGGTTATATTTAGCAGAGGTTACCAAAATGACGCTGTCTGTACCTATTGCACTCATTGCCTAATATAATTTCTGTAGGTATAATAATAATCACAGTTTGATTCATCTAGTCCGAATCATTAGCATTAGCTGAGTAATAAAAGCTGCTAATTACATTCTGTAGTCTCAAAAGTTATCACTAATCAAAATGGTATTAATCCAATTAGATGTTTTAAAAGTTAGAATTGAGGTTAGTGTGTTAGTAAAGAAACAATATTCCTACATTTGATTAATAAATGTTGAAGTTTTTTTCAATTTGATGTCTTGTAGCGGCGTTTGTCAGAAAAAATCTTATTTTTGTATGATTTATTATACCGATCTGACCGTGATGATCTGACATGACAAACCTGACTTTATATACGTTGTGTAATTGTAATTCCTGTGAATTGTCTTAGATTCATCGCAATATTTTTATATGTCATATTAAATAACTTCTGCAGAGATCATAAAATTTTATTCAGATCCTGCGACTTTTGCCATAAGATTGACATTGCTGTAACATTTATTATTATGTTATCTACCGATACAATTAATATGGCGTATAATTTAAATTACTGTGAGAATATAAGTTAATAGAATACTGATATTTAAGTAAAAACATTTAGGTAATGCTATCTTCTTCAAAATTCATACCTTGCGTAAAACTCATCTCTGAGTCGCAAATAGCAGCACTTTTATACTATAAACGACACAATAAAAGCCGTATTTGAACGTCATACATTGTTAGTACAAAATTACTTGCTTCTTGGTACTTACATGCAGTTTAGTAGCAAAATAAAGTCGTTAAAACCAGCATTATGGCCACACATGACCTGAATTTATATTACAACATAAAGTCGTTAGTTGGTAATTAATGTCCTTATAAAATTAAAAGAACTTTTTACCCCACGCAACAAAATATACACAAATATAGGTATATATATTGCAAAGTACCTGTATCTACTTAAACGCCTAAACTCTACATATTAATGATAATACTAAAAAAAAATTCGTCGAATTGTACGTGCCTTATAATTATCTTTTCGATAAATTCTACCTAATTATAACGTCTTTTTCAGAATCTATCCTTCTTTTGTTTGTTCAATAACAGCTACCCTTATACCATCATTTTACATTCATGCTCTGACCTTTCTGACAATGTTTACCTTAATACTCCTCAACATCACTTCAATCCCACGGTCCACGACTCTCAGAATATAGATTACTCCCAAAAACTAGCTTCCGCCCTTTCGTAATTTAATTTTCTAACCAAGTATAATGTAGTTTATAAAAACTCTCTCTAAATAAGTAAGCTATTTTTAGAATATATATCTTTCTCCATGTCGCGATGTCGTATTTAAGTTCTGTCCCAAATATTATTTAAATATGTTCAAAAATTGAGACTACTAAACATTTTCGAATATATCAAAATTTGGACTATAAACGAATTTTAACAATTTTAGTTTGTAAAAGTTATTTTTATATACAAAACAAGTTTTAAAAGGAAGTCTCTTTTCAGGACCACCGAAGATAATTTCAAATCAAACACAATTTGGATCACAAGGAGACACAGTAAACATCGAATGTGCCGCATTTGCTGTACCCAGGATCGATAGCATTATATGGATGTTTGATGGCAAAGAAATTGATGCTATCCATGATCAGGTAAAGAAACAAGAAATGTATAATATAAAAATACAGTCGACTGAGGTGAAAACTTTTCCCCAATCATTCATGTTATGTTATGTTTATAAACAACATCATGATTTTAAATTTCATTTTAGATGATTTAGTTAAAGCTAAAACCAACAATCTAAAATAAACTCTCATTAGTCTGCAAATGATTGATTATACTCATTAGTTAAAATTTTAATAACATTTCAAAACTAAATAACACTTGACTTGCGATTCAAAAGAATAATGCAACATTAAATCTAAAATTTGAAAAGCCTAAAGCTGAATACAGCTAGTTTAAAGAATTTATCGCTTTTTAATTTATTAACTTGAGAATTAGAATTTATTGCTAAAAGCAAATTTTACGATGGAAACAAAAATTTTATCATAACAATATTTGGTTTTGATTAATTGTTTTTGGTTAAGTGACACTAATGCTAAGTAAACCCACAGAACTATAAACATTTTAGCCAGATTCCTTCTCTATTGAAGCATCATCAACTAACAATCAATCTCTGTTTAGGACTACGCATTCCTTGAGGAACTCCAGCCAGGCGGGGTAGTGAATTCGACGTTAATCATTCGGGAGAGCCAGTCGAAACATTTCGGGGTCTACAAATGCAACGTTTCCAATGATTATGGTAGTGATACCATGGAGATTATATTACGGCCTAACAGTAAGTTTTAAAAGTTTGGTAATATTGGTAGTTAGTAGAATTTTATAATTGTTTTCAGGCTTAGAATATTCTTGTGCTATGCTACTATTCGGTAAGAGAAACTCACATCTCATTTGATAATGTACAAGGAATAGAGGAATCAAATTTGTGTTAATTTAAGAGCCTTTCTCAACATGTTTTTTGCAATCAAATCTTAGTAAAAAAAACTCACTGTTATATTTAAACTTATCTAATAGGTACTATAAATGAAATGATATTAAAAAGTGAAAAAAATCTTGTTTGTATTTGGTCTTAAAAGATAATGGGGTTCGTCATTACTCTCATTGTTTTTTATTAACTATTTTATGGTAGCTACTTTACGAGTTCCGAGTTTACGACTGTTCTCTCGATGGGAGAAAATTGAAAGAAAGGATAATCTTCGATTTGATGGTCTTTTATTTAATCTTGTAATAATCCAACGCTGTTGAAATTAACTTCATTATAATATATGTTTGATGGTACTCGATAAAATAGTTTTTACGTTTATTTATCTGGTTGTTAAATCTGATAAAATTAATCCTTATCTTAATAGTATAATTTGGGGAATTATATTATAAGATAAAGATAATATATTTTTATGGCAGAGGTACAGTCGACAGCACGTCTGTGGTAAAAGTTTTATTGAAAAATCGTACAAGATTTTCCAGTATCGAAAAAAATTATATTCACATTTTTGAAAGAAGACAGATCATAATTATTAAACTGTCATTGAAATGTCAATTTGTCCTATCAAATCTTTGCTCTTGTACGGTGTACCTGACATGAATTAGACGGGATTTATGATATGGTAAAATACATTTACCTTTTAGCACGCAAATGGAGTAACATTTTATAAGTCTAAAAATCTTTTCCTATAGATTAAGATTTGAAAGAGATAGAAAGTCTTAACAAAAGAGAGTGAGCATGAAATATAGAACTAGAAATTAATTGAATTGAATATAAAGAGATCAAAAACCTTTTATGAATCTAAATAGACATAAACAAAAAGAAACTTAATGAAAGAGTAAAACTAAAAGATCCAAGACCAGATAAGTTTTTTTTACAATATAAAAGCAGAATCAAATATTTTTATTATAAGTTTATTGACAAAATTGTGTTTTCAACACTAAAACCTTACAAATAAAGACCGTCTCGTTCTCCAAAGTATCAAATTCGATGTCACATTATCAGAAAATTCGTTAAAGGCTGCCATCCTACTGGTAGAATGGACATCACTATTATTCTCTCGGCTGACAGAACCTCCATTACAGTTTCAACGGCCATGCATTATCGTAAATGTATCGCCATTTTGACTTTATAACCCTCACATAAGTATAACCCATCCATCTTCGTTGCTTTTACAAAATTTCCAGATATTTTTTTCGAAAACGTTTACACTAGATTGGTTTTAGGCTGTTATAGTTCAATCAATTTTGATTGAAGTCTTAAAGTCTAGATTAAATTTAGGTCTAAGTTTTTTAGACACCTATTTCCATTTAGATAATGATGTAAATCCGTCATTAATTAAATAGGTAGTCATTTTGTCGTATAATCCTTATTAAAATACTATTATATTGATCATTTTTAAGAATTAATTTAAAATAGATTTAAAGCTTTAATATAGATGTTAGTTGATGATTTAGAGTCGTGATAGCCTAGGGGTGGTGACCGTTGACTGGCAAGTCAGTGGTCTCGAGTTCGATCCCAAGGCGCGCACCTCTGACTTTTCGTAAGTTATGTGCGTTTTATAAATTAATTATCACTTACTCCGTGCCTCGGAAAGCACGTAAAGCCGTTGGCCCTGCGCCTGATCTCTCTCCGGTCGTGTCGGATTTCCGTCCCATCGGGCTATGAGAGTGAGGGAATAGAGAGTGCACCTGTGTTTGCGCACACACTTGTGCACTATAATATCTCCTGCGTACTTGGCTAATCTCCGATGAGACTGGCCGCTGTGACCGAAATTCGGTCAGGAAGATATTATTATAGATGTTAACAATTACAATTTTAAATATTTTCTCTGCTTAAAATATTTATTGCAATGTTTTGTTTTAGAAACCTTCCCACTTCTTTTAATTCTGTTTGGAGTAACATCAGGAACAATAATGGTAGCTGCTGTTATAATGCTAGTAATTCTTTGTCAAAGAAAGCAAAGGAAAAACAAACAGACACAGGTGACAGAAAAGCCTGATGTCACGGTGACAGCAGAGGAATTATACAAAGAAAATGATAGAAATTCTAATATAAGTGATTTAAAGCTAGAACTGAGACAAGCAAATGGGAATTGTGAAATTGTAAGTATAGTATAAGATCTTTATGGTAATAATGGTTTTGATAATGCAACTCCCACACCGATGTAATCTGAATAATTAATATTAGGCGTCAAAGTCGAATATGTGCCTAAGCATAGAGTATTCAAGAAAATATAGAGTGATAACGTCAACCACATTGCCTTGTGCGGAGCGAAAGCAGGTCTCGCCATAGAAATGTTAAAATGTCATTTTTTCAAATTAGTTTTCTAGACGTTTTTCAAAATTTTACTCAGCAGTTAACCATGATATAAGCTAAAATGTTACTTTTTTCGCTCGTGGAGCCTAGTTGAACCGCAGTCGATCGAGGTATGATTGCAAACGGAGCTCGTGTCGCGGCCGCGTTGTTCATACCCGTGCTCACGGTTCATACTTCTATAGGGTTGCTCTATTTTTTTCTTATATACTCTAAGTGCCTAAGCCTTATACAATGTTGACTAGTGTTATATTGTTTTTGAGATCAATATTAAAATGTGTTGTGCATCGTAGCTTCAGTCGTTTTAAATTAACGAGAAGGTACAAAAATAAAATAAAAATTTAATTTCCGCCACTTCAATCACATGCCTATAAAATGTTTCAACTTTGAATCATGTTCCAATAAATCAAGCAGCAGGAAGACACATAATCATTGATTACATCCTCTCCATCTTTTTTGTAGGATTACTCAAATACGGGATCAGACAGCACTTTATGTTCGAACGCTAAACTTGGTAGTGGCATACCACTGGCCGGAACAGTGCCTCTATCATCTATAAACCAGACGAACACATACCAGCCATATAGATATAGCAATGACTACACGGATCCCGCGTACTCTGATTGTTATAAGGTAATGGAATTTGTAATGCCTATCAATATTCTATTCCATATCTCGTGTGATCTTTGATGTATGAAACTGTTAGTGCGAATATGGTTGCTTGAGGTTTTCATCATATTTTGTGAATGGATAAATTTTGATCCATAGTTGGGTAATTAATTACGTTAATCTCATGGGTAATCCTGTGACTTTTGTACCTGAGACATAATTAAATGTGTCATTGCGACACGAATCTGAACATTGAATATTTCAATATTCAAGTGTTGAAATTTTATTTGGATAATTTGTTTTTAGGTAAATGGCTTTAGCAATGGTTACCAGACGTACGTACATTACGGCCACGACTACACTCCTGGATCTTTGAGAGTACAATCTCCAACTATGAGTAGTGATAAACTTACGCCGAATAGGTAAGATAGTGCTTTTTAAAAATATAGCCCGAAGTTGTTTTATTTGTTTTAAGGCGATGTACATTTTTTGGCTTCCATTTTATTTCTTTTCTATAAGTTAATTAATTGTCTCTTAACTTGAAATCAAAAAAGTTGTCTTAAGACATAGTTTTTTTTGTTTACAGCTTTTATCCCATTTACCTTTTTAATTAGCATTTTAACTTTTTTATCGTCAGTCTTTATCACTGATGTAATGATTACATTCTTAATTTTAAATCTAAACAGATCAGTCAACGGAAGTCTACCGAGAAGTGTGGACACCCCATCAACAGTTCAGTTCAATACCGGTAATGGGTCACAGAATAATTCATTGCAGCGGAAACAGAAGCGTCAAGATAGTAGCAATGCGCTTAACAATCTAGGACTTCCCCCAGCTGATGGTAAGTACATTTCTCCAATATGATTGAAAGCAAATGGGCCATCATTGCAAACTCCTGACTACTCTCGACTGTTTTTTTAGCTCTGTTAATGACGACGATGATTTAAAAGACTAATATTTTGTATGATCAATCATAATGTAAATCTTGCGTTAGATAATATTTCCTTTGTAATTAATAAACCTAGATTTGTTGTGTTCTAAAATAATTATTTTGAAAATGTCAAAGGTTTATTTTCTTCTTATGTCAAATTACAGTTCGTTTGTTTTGTTTTTGGAGGACGTGTAAGTTGGCACTTATTGTATAATTGTCTTAATGCAAAATATATTTTTCTTTAGCCATTTTCATGTTTTGATTGGGTTCGGGGCTTTTTTGTGCCACTTTAACGACCAGTTTAGCAAACTGTTTTTTATCTTGTGCGAGATAAAATAATATATCACGTTCGCAACTTTTGTCCATTCCAAAGAATAGACAAGATGGTGGTGAACAGTTGTCTAACTAACTTACCCGCCACTATCTTGCTTGCTTGCTTTTTTCCCAGCTATACAATTTTGTATTTCATCCATTTCTTTACTTTGAATAGATACAATAACATTTTTTTTTTTTTTTTTTTTTCTCTTTATTTAAAGAGATCGTTCACTGAGTGAACATGCCGCTCTGTAAAATGTTACAATCATATGCTTATCTTAGGTTTTATACAGTTTTACAAATATGAAATAGTAGAATTAACTTATAAACAATAACTTAAAAATAATCAACTATCTATTTTTTAAACCCAATTTAACCATTTCAAGTAACTCCGACACTTTTTCATTTAATGGACATGATAGTATGCTGTTACAAAACCCTATGTTTGTTGCCTGAACTCCAAACATATGAGATCGACACGTTGCGTTGCGGACACACTCCATCAAAATGTGATACACATCTTCACTTCTGTCACAAACATTACAATTCGGGGAGTCAGACTTACGCATTAAGAAGGCAAATTTATTTAATGGCATGTGTCCGGAACGCAAGCGCATTAACAAAACCATATCCTGTCGGTCAAGCGGACTCTTATCTACCCATGGTGCCTTCCAAGGGTGTGACTGGATCGTTTTATACCAAATGCCAACAAGCTTAGATCTTTCTTCAAAGTATTCAGTCCACATGTCATAACACTTATTTTTAATCATGAAAGTACAATCTGTATAAGATGGTAAGACATTCGTAATAACTCCATCATAGACAGCCTCGACAGCTAAATTATCCGCTTTTTCATTACCCGCTAGACCGATGTGTGAGGGAATCCATTGCAGCATAACTAGTTTCGAAGAAGATATCAGATTCAACATGGATTTAATAATCGTAAAGGCTATCGGAGATCCTCGAAAATTCGAGGTGCACCGAGCCACATGCTGAAGAGCACATTTCGAATCAGTGAAAATGACAAATTTGTCATATGAAATCGATTCTATATATGAGAGTGCTTCTGAGATGGCAACGAGCTCTGCATACATGATAGAGATATTTGAGTTTATTTGTAATTTTATACCATCCCCTGTTATACTGTCAAAAAAGGCCGCACCTACCTTATTCGAACTAACTTCTTTGGAACCATCTGTGTATATATTATAATAATCAGCGTATCGACTTATTGTTATTTTGCAAAGCTCTTTCAATTCTATGTGGTTGTAATTACTTTTAGGTTTGTTCACATATTGTAAATTGTAGTTAATATTTTTTGACAAATCTATATTAGTGGTCCAGGTTTCTAAAGAAAACATATCTAAAATTTTACTGGAGTGAATGGTAACGTCCTTTATATACTCATATGTTTTAATTAGTAAAGGAGTTTTCCGTCTCCCAATGCAAGATCTATCCCGTGTTATTATATTATGAAATTTAGTAAGCGACTTGTACACACATGATTCTTTAAAAGACTTAATTTTACACAGATATTTCCCTGCCAAATAGTTTCTGCGGTTTTCTAATGGGTGTAAGCAGAGCTCGCTCTCCATTACATATATGGGTGTAGTTTTAATAAATCCTCCAACAACTCGCATGCACTGGTTCTGGATTTTGTCAAGCTTTGCCAAGTGAGTTTTACAGCTGTTATCGTAAAGAAAACAAGCGTAGTCAATACGACTTCTTACAATAGATATGTAAAGGCGCCTCAGGTGTTTCGGATGGACTCCCCAGCCCGGCCCAGCTAAAACTTTAAACAGACTAATAAGTTTAGTAATCTTATGGCAGGTTTCGTTAATATGTTTTGACCATTTTAGCGTACGATCCAGCCACAAACCTAGGTATTTTACATTTACAGCAGTTTCTAGTTGTACATCGTTAATTTTTAGTTTGATCGGGACCTCTTGTCGTTTTAAATTTTTTAAAAATAAACAAACTTTGCTTTTCTGGGGAGAAACCTCTAGACCAATTTCTGCCAATAATTTTGAAAGAGTGAATAACGCATTTTGTAATTCAATTATAGATTTTTTAATATCATTATTGGAAATAAATATAACTAGATCATCTGCGTATTGTGATATAGATACCTCCTTGCCTATTTGTTTACACAAGTTAATTGTAGCTACATTAAATAATAATGGCGACAAGGGGTCCCCCTGCGCCAAGCCTTTACTTGTACGACGTTCTAGGTTAACATTATTTATGGACATTCTTAGGTTTCTTTCGCTCAGGAAGTTCCACAAATACGTACAAATTTTAGAACCTACACCCAAATTATCCAAAATCTTTAACAATGTATCAACGTCCACATTATTATAGGCATTGTTTATATCCACGAAACAACTAAGTGTAGTGCAATTATTGCTGAAACCTGTTTGAATTTCTGAAACTAAGTAGGATAAATTATCTAAACAGGATCTGGATTTCCTGAAACCGGTAGTAGATTCTGAGAACATTAGATTTTTTTCCAGAAACCATTCTAATCTCTTATTAATAATGGAATGGTAAATTTTGCAAATACAAGACATTAACGATATTGGACGTAGGGATGAAACAGAGTTAGTGTCGCGTCCTGGCTTTGATATAGGAAATATACGAATGTCTCTCCATTGTTTAGGGACGAATCCGACTTCAAGAAACTTGTTGAATAATTGAGTTAGAATAATCTTTCCGTTTGATGGTAGGTTTTTTATCATAGAGAATGAGATATCGTCGCAGCCAGGTGCGGTATCGGATATTTTAATACTCTTCTCCATTTCTTGTACTGATATCTGGGCGGCCAATATATTATTAGTCGAGATAAAATTAGGCTGTTTATTTATTGCATAGTCTGGGGTCAAACTATATAGAAGTATGTTTGCTAGATTTTCGTCTATGTAATTCGGTTGAGATCTAAAACCTTTCAACCATCTCATTTGTTGCCACATTTGTTTAGCTGAAGATGTCGTGTCCACTGATGAACAAAACTTATGCCACGCGTCACTTTTGGCGTTACGAATAAGTTTTTGTGCCTCCGAATCTTTTTCTTGTAACTTGGCTAAATTATCAGGGATCGGGTTTCGTCTGAAATTTGTCATAGCTAGACGTCTTTCTGCTACAATTTTGGAGAGATCTGGATTCCAATACGGTTTTGGGGTGAAATGGTTTGTGGGATTTTGATTAATTTTAATATGCGGTATACACGAGTTAGCTGCATTCATAGTTTTATTTATAAACAGGTCATAGGCAAGTTGTAGGTTATGGGGATGAGAAAATTCGGAGAAACTTTCCTCTAGTTGTACTTTGTACGCCGTCCAGTCAGCCTTTTTAAAATTTCTTTTAATGTTTGGTTTTATAGTGTTAAAGCATATTGAAGAAATCTGAATCATATTATGATCACTCCCCAGGGTATCGTTTGTGACCTTCCAATTAAATTTTATTGCAATATCTGTGGAAGCTATAGATATATCAGGGGATGATGATTGTAAATTACCATCCACTAGTTTGACCCGGGTAGGGTTTCCACTGTTTAATGGGATTAGGTTATAATTTAAAAGAGCGTCGAAAATTTGGTTGCCCCTAGTATCTATTTTGCTGGACCAGCTACTATGGTGACCATTAAAGTCTCCAAGAATCAATGACTTTTTGTCGAAAGAACTAAAAATATTTTCCCAATCAGCTTGTGTGGTACGCACAGACGGGGGACAGTACACAGAGACTACGTTTTCCAATAATTCGCAATTATAAATTTTAACATGAAGTATTTCAATACCAGAGTTATAGTTCCGCAGCTGACATAATTTACTTTTAATAGAATTATGGATACATACCGCTACTCCACCATAACCATCCTGCCTATCTTCACGCAAGATATTATATCCGCTGATTCTTAAATGCATGTCTGATTGCAACCAGGTCTCACTTAACACAGCGATATGTATTTTTTCTTGAGATAAAAGCTGTTCAAAAGGAATTATTTTATTTTTTAAACTTTGTGCATTCCATTGCAGTATTTTTAAATTGTATTGATTTTTGTTAGCCGTCACTGGAGAATAATGATTTTACCCAATTCATGTTTGGTATTTTGATCTCAAAAGTAGCTAAAAGCCATTCTATAAACGTAGAAACTATTTTTTTTATTTTGTCCATAATTGGTCCGTCTTGTTTAAATGTAATGTTATTCAATTTTTCTATTAAAGCGTGTATGGATTTGGTTTTAGATTTTTTTGGGATATTTTCTACACTCGAAGAGTTACTTAGGGAGTCAGTTTCTGTGTCTGAACAACAACATTCCCATTCCATAGTTGTATCAATTATTTTTTGTGTATGTTTTTTATTTTTACTTTGCTTGTTCTTCTTATTCTTCGGTTTTTTTGTAGGTTCTGTTGGTGAGGTATTTTCTTCTGAGTTTTGCGTAACAGTTTTATTTTGTTCAATATTTGTGGTAGAATCATTTTCTTTCGAAGTGCTTGGTAACTGAAAAAGGTTAGAGTTATGCGGTGGATCTATTGTATTTTTCTGGCTTTCCCGGTTAGTTGTGATGAACTGGATTGTATTACTCTTAGAGGTTGTTTCTTCGGGGATAGGAGTGGAAGCAGGTACATACATAGTAACTGCTTTTCTGTATGTGCAGTTGAAGTCAGCCATGATTTCCCTGATTTTCTTTTCCTTTAAATATGCAGGACAAGTTTTACTTATGGCAGTGTGGTCACCATTACAATTAGCGCACTTGTATGTAGATGTGTCGCAATCTTCGTGACTGTTACCGCATTTTGGGCATGTGTTCTTCTTTTTGGGACACATTTTCCTAAAGTGACCGAAACGCCAACAATTAGAACACTGAGTTACTGGGTATACATATGGTTCAACTTTCGTCCTGACACCGTGTATATATATGAAGGGTGGCAAACGAGATCCTTTGAAACAGATTCTAACCGTCTCGCTCTCTGTCCATTCCGAACTGTCCTGTATTTTCCGACTGAGTCGTTTTATAGATAACAGGTCGGCGTCGCAAGAAAGGCACTCTAAAATCTCATCATTTTTTAGGTCTAATTCAACGTTTTTTATGATTCCGTATGTTACACCAACTTCGATTGTTCTTTGTAAGTTCCAGCCGAGGTCTTTAAAAGTTTTACATGTGAGTAAATCTTGCATACCATATTCATCATCAAATTGTATCACTACTTTATATGGGTTAATATATCTGACGCGAATGATTTTTGAAATATTGTTTTCTTTCATTAATTTTGCAAACTTGAATTGTTTCGGCAGAGGTTCCTTGGATGTAATGCTGATTTCTATGTTTTCAACTGGTACCGCTAAATTATCTTGATTTAGAGCATACCGCTTTCCAGACTTGGACACAACCTGCCATCTTTCGTTTTCATCCATTACTCTTGGTCTTTTATTGTTTTGTTTGTTAGTGTTGTAGTTGTTTAGATTATATTCACTATTAGGTATAGTAGTTTCATCTGTTTGTGTAAGGTCATCTAAAATATCTGCATCAACAATACTATTTTCTCTGATTAATTCATCACTTAATGACATTGTTTACGCTCATAGTTGCTACGGGCGCAGGTAGCCGCGGCTCACGCACACACGCGTGCCGCGAACAAAAGGCGACCCGGGTTATCGCGCACCACGGATTATACAGATAAGCGGAGCAAAATTATAAACACGTCTTAGTTGCGTCGATCGCGACTGACGATTGTGACAATAACATTAAAAATAATATTGGAATAAAAGTTGGCATTTCATTGGCAATATTTAACCCTTAATATTTTTCTAGTGAACCGGGTACCAAATGGCGGTATAATTCACGGCGTAGATGTACGGTACGCGGCAACGTATGGTAACCCTCATCTTCGTACTGGAGGTGGTTTAGGGTTCGCTAATACAGTTAATACGGCAAAACCTGCATCGACTCCCGCGCCGCCGCCGTATTCATCTGTTAGGAGTTCTGTTATATTACCATCAGGTTAGTAATTTGTGTAAGGATTAAGTACATACATTATCGCCTATTCTGGGCAAGTTTTTAAAAAAAGCTCATTATGGCTACTACACTTACCATTGTAGACGTTGTTTGACAAGAAAATGTAATTATCATATTTTTTTAAATTTACTTATAAAATTAAAAATGAAATCACTAACGTAAAATTAGCTGCCAAAAATTCTAAATTTTATTTTTTTACATCAGGTAACTCATCTCATTCAATAACATCGCCGACCAGTCTGGCGTCACCACAATGTGCAACCAGTCCCATCACTACATCGACAATGTCTACTGATAGTACGCAACAACCGGTAAGTTCATTTAAAATTTTTAAAAATCAGCATTAACATGGCGTGGCGTGATTGTTGTAACAATTCTAGTAAGTAACTATATTTTTATTTTATAGAAACTTTTTTTTATTAAGACTTAGACTAGAAATCGTAATAAATTCAAAACTGTGCTGTTCAAATTGTGCCTTATGATTTCTACTTAAGAATAGAACCACCCCTACTTGTCACGTGGGTTTCGTAAGAAGCAACACGGAAAGATCCGGAGAATTCAAAATTGTATACAATTTATATTCATTAATGTGTTTATTTTAATTATTTTGTTTAGAGCTGGCTAAGATTTAAATCAATACTTTGTCATTCTTACTGTCTTCTAACATGAAATTTTGTCTTACTCTACACAGGGTCACATTATTTTGTTCAATTATTCAAACAGTTCCTTTATAAATATCTTTTAAACATTGATTTTTTTGTCCCAGCTTGGTGTGGCTACATCATCAGCAACGCCACAGTCGCCGAGTGCACACTATATCTTGGCGCCATCAAATAGGACTATAAGTAACGCGACTGTTACTAAAAAAGGTAAAAACAATCTCTAATTATTATTATTATTCGTAGTCTTACTGAAATTAGATAATTCACAAGATGTACTCCATAACCTGCTATTTTCAACTACCACGATATTGTTAGGAGAATGATGCAATTATTGGAATTGTTGGTGTCAAATTTTTCAGAGTATGGATTTTTTATCGATAGATATACTAAGTAGGAGCATATTATATTAGAAAATATATTCATTACAAAATAAAATGCCGTATTAATAACCGTTGACCATCAGATATGTTTTCGTAAAAACAGATTAATATTTTAAAAACGATAATATATTCGCATGACAGGAGCAGACTATCAATAAACGGTCGACTGTCAGATATATTTTAGTGTTATTACTATCAAAAGGATAGCTTTGCCATTTACCGTTCGTACCTCCGGAAATAGAATACCGTATAGATCAAAACGTCAAGTGAGTAAATAATTCACGCCATGTTGAAAATGAAACACTAAATCATTCATCAGATATTGAAACCAGGATAGTGCTTTTTGGTCTATTTCATACCTTGGTAGCGCTTATACATATACCAAAATTTGTGAAGCGGAAGTGTAAAATTTAATTTTTAAGTATTAGGTTTACTGTCTGACATGAGACACAATAGAAATAACAATAGAATGAATCATGTGTGATGCAAGAAAATACATGAAATTAGCTGCTCTGAATTTTTTCAACTTGTCAATTCGTTTTGATTTTGTCAACAGTACTGAAAGACTTGGAGTTTTTTAAGTCTATCATATTTCCGACCTAAAGACTTTTGAAGAAGTCATGACTAAAACATACATTTTGTACCGTATAGTGAGTTAATGTAACAATACTTGTCTGACGTCAGTCTTTCTAGTAAGTGAATGGGACGTAAGCGACAGAAACGGCGATATACAGATATACATTGATACATAAAACCTTCAGAACATTTCTTCATGTCCAAATAGGTCACCTGAATAGGTTATTATGGCAAGCGTGCACCGTTATCCTTCAACTTAAAAGTCTTCAAGTTTAAAGTGAATACTCTAGACTGGAAAAGTTCAAGGTTAAACCCATCGGGAAATACAGACTCCGGTAGACAGTTCTACTCCTTGTTCTTTCTCAAATGTTAATTGGTAGGAATGCATCAAAATTAATCAAATATTAATTAATTTATTATTTTCAGGTAATGGTCATCAAACCCCGTTAGCGACGCATGTATAAGTTAAGTTTTAAACATTTTTCTATAAAAGACTTTGGAAGAATTTACTACGCAATGATTCGTGTATCCGTGTACAGTAATTATTATTTAATTTTAATTTAGAAGTATAATTATATGTCTCCGATCATTATTTCTGTCAACCGTAAAGCATATATCAAGGTTGTAAAGATTACAAATGATATTCAAGCATTTCCAGTCAATTTTAATAGAAAAATGTATATTAAAAATGAATTTGATTGACAGAAATATGTTTGAATAGCTACAGTAAGCCCACTGTCTCTGAATAGCTAGCATATTAGTGTTCAAAATGTAGGTCATAGATCGTAAAATAGATTACCAGAAAAAGTTTTTGTAGCAACCGAATTAAGGAATGATTGATCGGTTTGACTCTTCATGGTGTTATGTAAAAATATTGCGTGTTACCTTATAAGTTTGATTTAACTAAATAAATAAAAATGCTGAGTTGGCACCGTTTTATTCCTCTACCAAGGTATTTTTTTTTCTCGAAACATAAAATTTATTGTATTTTTATAGCGAAAAAATTGCATCTCTTTTAGAAATATTTCCTAGCATTTTAAATTAATAAACCCACCGATTCAAAATTACTACCATTTCGTTGTTTGAAAATTGAAAAAAAAATCAAAATGGTGTCGTCGGCATTTTAAACAACAGTCAATTTGTTAAAAAAAGTTGAAAATTTTCGTCAATTTCGTATAACCCGACTGAGACTGGTCTTGTTACTATTGTATAAAAGTGTGTATAATATAAAATTAAATATATTTAAATGTAATAATTGAATTTTTTGAAAAAAATTACGAGTCTTTTATACGATGTCCTTTGAGAAGTCAATTTTGAAAGGCTACAGAATATTTTCTACTAGATGAAATCATTGCTCATAGATTTTGGTAGTTAAAAAAAAAGTCTGTCAGTCAACCCTAATATAGGTTTACGTTTCATAAAAAAAAAACTACCAATGTATACTAATTTTGAAACTAGTTTAGCAAATTTGTAAAATACTTTTCATTATTATTCTATAGAGATGTTATTTCTAATGAGCTTGCTAATACTGGCTCGTCAAAAGACATCGAAAATTTTCGTTAAAAAATCGTGTTTTACACTCTTGCGTGTGCAATGAGCATGTGTTTTTTTTAAATGAATTTATCACACTTATTTTTCTTGTAGATAAAATCGAAGTCAGTTTTATTAAAAACTTTTTGTATAATAAAATTATGTAGTATAAAAAAAATGTTCATATACCTAATCATCGTTTTGTATTTTTTATGAATTTTAATATTACTTTAATATAAAAAAAAATATTATTCCATAGATTTCTGTTACGTACTACTTTTACTTTTATTTTCTAGATAAGTACATATCAGAAATAAATAAACATATTTATAGTTTTATCTTCAATTTTGTCAATTAGATAAATTTATAATTAATTATACATAAGCTTTAATTTCTCTATGAAATGTGCCATTTTCATGATATCTCAAACATATCTACATATAAATAAATTTTGCTAATACGCACCGTTCTTCCATTAATTTCTAGAACACCGGCTTTATTTAATTTTCTAAATTACTAGACAAATATCACTGCGTAAAAACAGCAATATTTAAAAAGTAATTTATTTGTATTGCAGCGTTTTTTTTGTTTTTCAATATTATGTCCGGTGCTGAGTTATATAAAAATAAAACAATTGATAGTAAAAAAAAATAGTTATAAAATATTTAAGGCTTATCACGATATGCTCAATAATCTATAGAACATTTTCATTTAAATTTTCAATTCAAGACTGATTAGACTTACCTACACCACACGCTTATTTTTGATTTTTTATAACTCTTTTTTTGTTTTTGAAACGTTATATTTATCTTTATGGACAATAAATAAATAAAATATATAAATTACAAATTACAGTCGAACCAACTTGTCAATGAAAAGAAAATTTGTTCATAAAAATAATTAATACAAACATAATGTGTAATTAACTCATCACATTTTGATAATATTAATATTAAATTCCCAAAATCTTCGCGTGGTGTAGGTGATGCCTTAATCTGTTAACAAACGTTCTTTGATATTTAAATATATAAAAAAAAAACAATATTTATTAAATATAAAGATAAATATAACGGTTTCAAAAGAATTTTACATAATATTTTCAACAAGAAATTTTATTTGACAATGGAGTCAATAAAATTGCTTCTACAACAAAAAGGCCTAGAATTCACTTTTATATTTAACAAATATAGTCGCCTTAGGAATCATCTCATCCGTCTTGTAATGTTTAAAATGTTCACTTGATATTTTTTGTATTTTTTATTTTTATTTGTAGACAGGTTTGATAAAAATACAATTAGATATTACAAAAAAAACATGTTATAAATTTGAAATACATAATTATTATTATAAAAAAAATACAAAAAATATCAAGTTTTTCACGAGCTAAATATAAAACTGCTTACACACTCGCGATTTTATCTTTCGGAACACGCAAAAACGTCTGTGTGTAGGATGGTTTATGTCGATTATTCCTCTTGTAATAACTATTATTATGCTAGATAAATAATTATTTTTTCTGTGATACATAGATTAAAAGTGTTTTTGTAAATAATAATCGCTATACTATGTGAGTGAAATTGTTAAGAAAAATGTACTACTTATTAATTATTATTAAAAAAAAATTGTAAGGCTTTTGACTTTGTGAACTAATTTAGCCGATAGAGAAAAGAAGAGTATGTTGTGGAGTGAGAAAGTAGATAGAGAGCGTAAAGATCGTAAAAAAGTTGTAACTTGTAAATTAGTAAAATTGTACAAACTACTTTTTTAAATAAAACAAAACTTTGGCCTATGTAACATGTGTTTTCTTTTACCCTCAAAGGGAACAAATTTAGTTTCCCGATGTCAAAGTGGAAAACTCTTTGTGAATACTCAGAGAACATATTGAGTGATCTCTTTCGACATTTCCTATGACTGAAGACTTTATTTCGTAATTTTTTCGTAAAAACCGCACTTTGAGCGAATGCTTTTCAATTTTGTAGCCCCAAATGTTTTTTTATTTTCTCTTTTGGTGGATTGAGAAGAGAAAATTATATTTTAGAGCGAGGTGTTTTTTGCAAGCACCTGGGTGTGGGTTCGAGCCTGGCATGTACCAATGTGACTTTTTTAATGTCATAATTATGTACTTTCTTAGTTAATCTAAGACCCCACTGACTAACGGTTAAGGAAAACATCGTAAGGAAACTTGGATTTAATAGTCTGAAATCCCGAACACCCAGTTAGCTATCATAGTGATTGTTGCTCGATCCGTCTCTGTATGAAAAGAGGCCTTTGCCCTATAGTGGGACAATTACAGGCTTTATTTAATTTTATTATATTTTAGATTTATGAACAAAAATTAAATTAATTGTCACTTTTTAACAATATTTTTACGGTAAATATACTAGTACTACTACTAAAAATATCACTTGATAAATAAATACTAGTACCAAAAAATGTACTACACAAAATGTTGCTACCAAAAACCCTAAATCTCTAGATGTTATATGAATATTTCATACATCGTCAACATTATGACAAAATTATGATTCATATAGTATTCGGACAAGGGTATAAAATGGTTTACCACCCCTGAGGCCTTGAAAACGTCATCAAAGAGGTAAGTAGAGCTTTCCTTGTATAAAATGGTATATTCCCAGTAGGAGTTTAAAGAAAATCACTGGTATTTTCTATATGAGTAATATTTTTTTTTTAGCTACAGTCGCGAAAATCTAATTGGATACAGTTGAAATATATGAAAAGAGATGGGGTTCCAAATCTAAAAATTCTAAAATCAAAAAAGAATTTTAATTTGTTTAATTCGATTGTAAAGTTGATTGTAATTTAAAATTTTTGCTTACACATAGATAATGTCCTCTTGACACAGCTCGGCCAATCTCAACGGAGATTAGCTAACTACGCAGGATATATGAAAGTGCACAAGTGTGTGCGCAAACATAGGTGTAGTCTCTATTCCTTTAATCTCATAGTTCGATGGGACGGCAAAACGACACGATCAGAGAGAGATCAGGCGCAGGACCAACGGCTTTACGTGGTTTCCGAGGCACGGACTAAGTGATCATTAATTTATAATACGCCCGAGTCAGTGCCAGTCAATGTCATACCACTAGGATATCACGACTCATACACATTAAATATAAAATCATTGAATCCAGTTATAAACGATTGCAATAAACCAAGTCAAAATTTACACACAATTTTCGGTTTGATCAGAACAAGTCCAAAATTGCCTTAACAAAAATTAATTTCAAGCAATTTTATGTCTGAACACTTGTTCCGATGTTTTTTGACAAACACGTACTGTTAATTGAGAGTGTATTAGCATTTTTGTCAGTTTGACTGATTGTATCACCTTGGTCTTAACTAACAGTTTTTTAGTCTGCTCAGCATTTGAAGCCAATTTGATATTTTCGTCTACTTTTGAATTTGGTTACTGAATATAAATATTACTATCAATATAGTAACTAAACTGTATATATTTGAACTTCTTGATAAAAAAAAACAAACATAATTTAGTTTTAATATAAGAATGCGGAACAATCTGATATTTTCAGTAATACCTGCTTCCTGAGTAAAAACAAACAGACAGCCATACTTTGTAGTTATTACGCGGAAATTCATATTGTAAATGGTCATGGACATAAAATGTTTATCGCCCCTGTTAGCGTGGGGCCACGAAAACAGCTGTTGTATAAAGCTTAGAGCAGATTGAGATTAAAAGATTTCTACAGATTTTTTTTTTGTGAAACATAAACAGGCACTTCTTCTTCATCGTATGGTTGATGAACTTGGTGTCAGAGTTTAAACCGCCCGTAGGCCTCTGAAATGGTTTTACACACAGTTAAAAAATCTCTCAGGTGTGCTGGTTTCCTTATGGTGTTTTTCTTCGCCGTTAGTCAGTGGTGTCTTAAATTAACTAAGAAAGTACATATAACATTGAAAAAGTCACATTAGTACATGCCAGAATCGAACTCACACCCATGCGCTTGCAAAGCGGGTCCGTAACCAATGCGTAACCACGACATAATCAATTAGACTTTAACTTTAAACTAGACTTTAAGAAAGTAAATTCTTGAGTGCGTTTAAAAAAACAACTGTTAGGGCGCCTTGACAAGCTTGTTTCGAAGCCTTAACTCAGACGAGACAAACGTGGGCTGTAAAGGTTACGACTCGTAGTATATGGTTATGGTGCACGCACACCTCACATTTATATCTACTGTGTAGACATAGCCTTATTATTTTTACAAAATAGAATGAAGATAATCCTTTTTTTTGCTTTATGTTCAGTTTAAACCTAGACCTACATCAAGACTACATACTCACCGTTGAAAAATCTATCTTAGTTGTGTTTTTTCTTAATTTCTTTTTATTTTCCAAAAAAAATATGTTGCCGCACACTAGAATTTGCTGCTGTAACGTGTCGTGTGTACCGTATCATAATTATCATTTCACGATAAATATATTTGTGATGCAGAAACACCTAGATTGAAACAAATATCTGTGACTCTCATATATTTATTAACACAGAGGGGTCTGGGAATCGAATTCAGGACACCAAAAGCTGAAGGCAAATTACTTAAGCTACAAGTACACATATTGTATCGTGTTAATTTTTTTATAGTATTTTCCTTTGTCATGACGCCATATTGACTACACATAATTCAAATTAACAAAAAGTAGAAACCAACTACAAAACACTATAAAACTAGAAGTAATAGTAAACGTTCGTTTTGGAGTCGGTGCCAAGCTAAGCGAGTTCAAAATATAAACTATGGTAGAACTTATATTTGGCACAGACTCCAGTCAAGCCGGCTGAGTAGTGCCACAGTATAATAAACAGAAAACAGAAACTACGTACAAACTCGAAAACGGCACACTCACACAAACATGCGCAACGACGCGTCGTTATATACTGCGAGGACGGCGAGTATCGCGACGTTCGCTTAGGAGTCTCGTCTTTATACGGGCTTATTATACTGTGGTAGTGCTGAATGACTCTAACACTAGGAAATCATCATCTGACTAGCCTTTTCCCAACTATGACTGGACGCCGACCCTAAGGTCAGCGTCCAGTCTTACCGGATGCAGCTGAATACCAGTGTTTTACATAGAGCGACTGCCTGTCAGACCTCCACAACCCAGGTACTGGGTTACACGATACCCCTTGGTAAGACTGGTTGTCAGACTTTCGGGCTTCTGACTACCCGTAACGACTGTCAAAGATCTACAATTAACAGCCGGGGCCAACAGCTTAACGTGCTATCCGAGGCAGGGAGAGTGATAATTAATTTATAAAACGCACATAACTTACGAAAAGTCAGAGGTGCCTTGGGTTCGAACCCAAGACCACTGACTTGCCAGTCAACGGTCACCACCACTAGGCTATCACGACTCTAACACTAAGAAAATATCACATTTAATACGTTTGTGGATTTTTTTAAACCACAAATTCCAAGTACGCACTCGTACTTAAACTGCATCCTATATTTTTTATTACGGTCGTGCTTTTAGCAAAAATCTACAGTTAAAAAGTTTTAATTTTAAAATTGTGGGTAAAAGTAGGAAATAAAAAAAAACTAACACGATTTACTGGACGGTCAAAGGTGAAGTTTTAACCCAGTTTTCGAAACATCAAGATTTTTTTCATCTACTCTCCATACATTATAAATTTAAAAAAAAATGTAGGTAGGTAGCTAATTTCAGTAATTTTTTTTTTTCATAACAATTCCAGACTCCTTGCTAATGAAAATTTCTTAACCCAATAACACTTTGTTTGACTCGGGGATCGATTCCGGGACTTCTTGCTCAGCAGTGCCTGCTTTATATTATCAAAGACTAAATTAAAATAATTACTTCTGAGAATTTTTAAAGCGCCTACTGTTAAAAAAGGGGGGCAAAAACGAAAGTGAATGAAAAAATACTGCATGATGGTTAACTAGCATTTAATTCTGATTCATAGGCATAATTTACCTACAGACATAATTTCACAAATAAGTAGTAAGACAGAGACAAAATACACATTTTTCCAGTAAGGGGACGATGGATAAATAGGAATTGGATTCAACACGCGGAAAGCCAAGCGCCTAGCCACAATGTCAAACGTGTCGCCGAATAATGTATAGAGAGAATCCGAAAGCACTTACTTTCAATGCGTTCAACTAAAGCACTAGCGTATTTAAAAATCATGCATTCGTACAAGTTGATATGAGTTGAGAATCAGAGGTTCTTTTGTATTTTGTGGTGATATTTTGGTGAGGTAATCACCATTGTCATTAGTTTTATTTATCTCTAGCTTAAAATTATGTGTAGCTGTATAAAAATTGTTGAAGAATTGGACAAGAGTGTTTGGAAATTGTGAAGTTATCTGATAGACTAATTAGGTCAGATTGTCAAGAAGTTTTCTTTAGTAACCAGAATTAATGACTTAGCGTAATGATTTTTATTTTTATTTTTTTTCTTATTAAATAATTATATTTAATAAGCTATCATGTGCTATAACATGTAAAAAATTCACAAAAATATTAAGAAAATTGGTGATATCGCATCGGTGTCTACTAAAACTGCAAAGTTTAGAGCACTGGGTCGGGATATGTAATGTATTTCGATAGATGTCGCCACACGCCTTAGGCGTGTAAAAGAGATTTGAAATTTCGATTGATGCCGATGGGATACGGTGGCTCAGCGGTTAGAGCGTCGACACGGTATGTCGAAGATCGTGGGTTCGAATCCCATCCGTATCAGTTGTTTTTTCAAATTTTCTTATTAAATAATTATATTTAGCGTAATGAATTAACGTAACGGTGTGTAGACGCGAAACTTGGTGAGAAGTCGTTGCCGCAAGACAGTGTCATTGGCTCGCAACATTGCCATTTCTTTGTCACATCGCGTCAGTAGTTCTGATTTGTGTAAGACGCTTAGGACGGATTTTTGGACGTAAACAGATTTGTTACGGTTTAGATATTTGTACTTTTGTAAAACTTCTAACAGCTACCTCTATACAGCACAAAATTTTAGTGTAGAAGCCCCTAAATTTAAAAATGTATAATTAAAAACTTAAATCTTCAATTGATGGATAAAAAAAGCTATAACGGCAAAAAATATCTTGACCTGCAGGACTAGATCGGTCACAATTCATTACCACTCAAAAGCATTCTCTATCACTAAAGTAGTAAAGATCAAAATCCATCAACACAAAAATATAATCGATTATATTTTCCAATAAAACTAATTGCGCCCTTATCTTAATCGACTTAGTCAGTTTGTTTTAGTAACTCGATAGCTATCGATTATTCGATTGCTACATTGTTTACGCTATCTAATGAAGTGTTTTATCGATCATCGATATTAATTTGTATAGGTTCATTATCTTAAAAGGATTACTTAATGTAATGTTGGACAATGTTTTTTTTCATAATATCGTTTAAATATTTACCTACCCACTCTTTATTAGTAAAATATCTCAATAATGAGATTGTTGTTGTTGTTCTAGAAAGAAGTGTACAGAATAAAAGAGGTGAAAAGGTTCTTTTCTCTCTTTCTCTTTCTTTCTTAAAAGAGGTCTTTAGTCAGACGGACGAGAAATAAAGAAAAAAAAATCAATTTTATTGGAACAAAAACACACTATACAAACTGCTATCTACGTTTGCTATATTATTAAAATCCGTATCGTATCTATTAAAGCTTACCCCCAAAAAGATGAAAACGACAGCGTTCCAGAGATTCATGGTTTGTGAAATCCGAAATATTGGAATAAGGAATTTAATACGTGCATAAATGTTGGGTATGTTTGTGAGGGTGTGTAAATGCGTGTATGTAGTGAATGTTGGTGTGTATTATACTGTGTATGATACTCTTTTCAGTTGCATTGCAGTTTTGGATGAGTCATCATCTAAGGATGCCGAGTGAATGGGAGAAACACATCGGTTACTTTTTTTCTATAATTTTTGTTCTTCTATACGGGCAAAAGGACAGTTCTGACGTGCATTCCCACTTGATCAACAAACCATAATTCGCGGAATTAACAAAATAGATTTCGTAAATTGAAATTATATAATTTAATGGATTTACTTGCGGATGCATTGATACGATGAAACAAATAAATTATAATTATCTATGGTTGAACGAGTGCCAGATTAAAAACGTTTTACTAAAATGCAATATTGTTTAAAAAAAATATAAAGCTCATGTCATCTTATAATATTTTAAGAAAACAGGGCCTACACACCCATTGATTCTCCAATTTAATCAAATCACAATGGAGCCATTAAAAAAGAATCCTAAAACTAACATATGGTTTCCTCCATTATCTGAAACGAATCCACGATCCTTTGAAACGTTTGGGAAGTCAAAAAAAGCCTACATATGACCTTCTTAAGCCACCTTTTGGGCCATTTGGAAGGCGCCACTCTCATCCATTGTTTCGCAAACTGCTTTAGACAGTTCCCTCAATATCCTCACGGTGGCATTTTGCATAATATTAGGGTCTCCAGATTGTTTAGGCCTCGCATTTTCGTTTGCCTAGAATATGTACCTTTTGGGACATGAATTTATATGGGATGTGGCTAGACCTTTTTTCCTGTGACTCGGTGATTCAAGTTTAGTATTTTTTTTGGGATATTGTTGTTTTTGCTTAGGTTTGGTTGGAATTATGCTGAATTATGCTGGTCTGGATGATCAAAACCCATGAGTAGATTAGGTAAAAAAATAAAAAGAAAGAGAAGAAAAATAGAAGAAGGTAATACATTCAGTCGACACATTGACGATACCGCTTACTTACTACAAGAAAAACTGTAAAGATTATTACCAAACATCAGCTAAAATATTAGATACCAAAAAAAAGCATCAGGCATACAGTATTGTGGTTTGTTTTCATTTTTATCTCCCAATGTACCGCCGAGATCGTAAAGTTCTTTTTATGTGCAAATGTGTCTGCACATAAAGATACTACGTGATATTTTTGACAACATATCCCTAGAGAACTTTTCGTTGGAATTAAATGTTGAATATGAATAATATAATATGAACCTGTCTCAATGATTTGGGAGTAAATTCGAAATGAAATCGTGAAATAAAATTGGGATCATAATTTGTACTTTTTTGCGAGATTTTTGTTTTACATTATTAATACTGTTAGGTCATAAATGGACACTGGTTGGCTCACACATGGAGTGCTCGTAAACTTTTGAAATGAATGTTACGATTGTAAGGTTCCTTCATAATAGTCAGTCTTTTCTAAGCTTACCAATTACATCCCTTTTTTGCAAAAAATGTAGAAACTGTATAGCCAATGCAGATGTTAAAGATGAATAATTACGAAATCAGTAAAAATACCCGTCTATAAACGAATGGAACGCGTTATCCTGGTCATAACCCTGGTTATCATGAAGACCACCAACGGAATCGTAACACCAAATCAAAGATCAGAGATCAAAATATCAATTTTCATTCCCAGCCATTGTTTTCCCTTGCATATGCTCCTGTGAGCACGAAATTCTTTAGGAAACTTACGAAAGAAACGTTTTTCGCGAGCTTACTCAATTTGTTTAAGTTACTATACGAATTACTTCGAACACTTGTAGCGGTATGCTTCCTAGGCGCAAATGACTGCTATGACGATGTTTTAAAAACCTTTAGGCAAACTTATACTTTCTTATGAGGATCCGAATCCCGATCCACTAAACCGAAGGTCAATTTTCCCATTGAACCTTCCGAATCATCCTAAATACCTAAGTCCAGTAAAATTTACAGCAGTTTTAATACCCTATTTAAATTTTACGAGTTATCTCACTTTTCCAGCTTTTTTATTGATATTATCTGATCCTGAACAAAAGGCGTTGGCGAAAACACTTTTGTTTGAAATGTCTCCCAAGTTTGGTTCGGAAGTGTAGAATTTTAAGTAGTGTTGACTCAACCCGGTAGTTTCGGAAGAGAGTTTTAAGGGAAGTTGGTTTTGTCACGCTTTTCAACGTTTTTGGAGATTTAAACAAAAGTATTTTAAGCTTGCATTGAAATTTTGCTTTGTATAAAGCAAGTAATCCTTTAATTTATACCCGAAACTTCTTATTGCAAGAAATGTTTGACCAGAATGATAGAAATTTACTGATTGCTTGAGTGTTTTCAACAATTATGTTTAATTCATTATCTTATGTCAATGTTGAAACTTCTATAAACGTATATACATACTTCAGTATGGCTTTACCATATCTCTAAAGTGTGCTGGCGGAAGCGCGGTGAATACTCAAGTGAATCTTGTACTTTCACCAAGAGGTCTATAGAGGAACACTATGTTGTTTTTAATTCATGCGAGTCGCACATTACCCGAGCACAAACCCTTAATGGTTGGACACCCATAAAAAGTTAAATTAACTTGAAAAAAATGTAAGTTGGTTTCCTCAAGATTTTTTGCTTAGTAACTAAAAAATTAAACTACTAGATGGTTAATAAACAACACTTGACAAACATGAATTTACGGTATACCCAATATTTTTAAATTTTATCGTAGATCACGTAAATAACCACGCACTTTAATTGATGAAACCAAAAGAGGTTTTCAGAACGAAAACTAATCATCTGTGAATCTTAGAAACAAAAATATCTGTTTTTTAATTACCACTATGAAAGGCAGCGGCAATGAAAATAAAAAAGGTCGAAGAATAATGAAACGTCTTTATCTCAAAGATAAGGGAAAAGGAAATAGTTGAAATAAGAGCTCAAGGGACAAAAAGTCTTAATGAAGAAGGGGGACAAAGTAATTTAAATTCGTTACTTCTACGCCATCTGCTAAATGCACTTCATTAAAACGTGCTAACTGTAGCGAAGCCAAACGTCGACTGACACGGAAAGAATTCGAATTTCAAATTACCACCGCTCTTTTTCAAATTTCGAATGCAATTCTTGAGTGACAAAAAATGGCGGCTTGGAAAATGAGAACGGTTATTGTGAAAGTTTTGTATATTTGTTTTACATTTTGTCCGTTATTTTTGTGACAACAATATTTAGTTTTTAACCTTTAACTTCGAGATTTGTTGATGACATATTTTCTCTGAAACCTAAATACAAATCTTATTAGGATTACGATAAATTAAGTCTTCTTTATTCCTCTCTTAAAGAAAGCCTTAATTTTAAGTACAATAAAGGCATTAAAAATAACCTAATTATGCTGTAGTGTCCAGGAATTCTTCGAGATAGCTGTTTCGGAATCGTGCCAAGTCTGGCGAAGCTATAGAATGGCGATGCAATTCAAAATATTTACTGTAAATGTCTCGGTCTACTTTTGTTTACTTTAGATTTACTTGTGTTTTGATAGAACTATTTCTCTTTAAGGTTTTTTTTATCATAAACCTCATCTATCTTGTAATTTAGCTGATAATAATTCATAAGAAAATTATACCTATAAGTATCTTTCTTTGCCGTAAAGAAAAAGGAAGACAGTAAACTTGCCATTTACCAAGTAACAGAAAAATCTAAAGGAAAAATCATATAACACTTTGCCGATATGAGAATTGAACTCAGGATTTCGGGAATAGCACTCACGTTTACAATCACTAGACCAACGTGGCATAAAATTATTCAAAAAAGTTTATTGAAAAATTGAAGGTAGAATAAAAAACTTGTAAAGTAATTTTGAAATCTTACAAATAGGTATCATAAATGTAAAAGTTTGGATACTTTATGTTATTTAAATGTTGACGCCTTAACAGCTTAAAGGATTTGAAAGAATTTGGCAGTTAAACCATGTCCTCAATTAGGACATAGATAGATTTTAAACCTAGTTCGACCTCAACGCGAGCTAAACCACGAGCAAAAGCGAGTATGTTATAATCAGCAAGCGTTTTATATCCCCTCTTATTCCCTATCTTCAAATAAACCTAATTCAGTTATCAGAATTAAATTCCACCTTATAGTATAAATTTAATTCTGCACTGCTCTCTTGAGATCTCAGTTGTAATCGTTTTGTGTCTATTGCATGAGAATTCGCTTTGTTTAAGCAATTTCTCCATTACCGTGTCTCGAGGATTTTGACGTAGCGATACGAATCTAAGCTGTAAGATATAGTTTTGTTAAGTTAAATGTGATAAGCTGTGATTGTCAGCCATTTTCTTCACAGCTGTTGCGCATTTTTCGTTTATAAGAGGTTTATCTCAGTAATTATTGTATAATTTTCTGGATTTTGTATTTTTTATAATTATTTAATAAGAAACTTGAAAAAACAACTGATATGGATGGGATTCGTACCCACGATCTTCAGGGTGCCGTGCCGATGCTCTAACCGCTGAGCCATCCCAGTATCCCATCAGAACCAGTCGAAATTTCCAATCTTTTTCTACGCCTAGGGCGTATGGTAATATCTGGTGTGGTAATATAGTTTTTTTCAAATTTCTTTTTAAATAATTATATTTAATAAGCTAACATGTGCAACATGTAAAAAATTTACAAAAATATATTTTGTATTTTTTTGTATATAATGTGGCAGAATTAAAGTATTATTAACTATCTTCTTCTTATTCTTTCCTATTACAATATAATAAAAGGTATAAAAAGTGAAAATTTAAGCAAATTTTCATTAATCAACGTGGCTCAAAAACTTAACCTAAAAAATATGACGATATCGCACACTTTATAAGCTTTAAAATAAAATGACATTCAACCTTTAAAAGTTCTAAAAGATAATCTGATTTGCGTAGAAAATTTCTTAGTTACACATCACGTTTGACTTTGATGTTAAGATCCCAGAACAAATTTGTACGATTTGGGAGATCTTTATAATTCTGCTTGATTTAATTTTTTTGTTCAAAGACAAATGTAACCCTGTTTGTTCATTCATCTGTAAGGTTTATCCCAATTTAACTGACAAAGGAGTGGAATTTGAAATTTGGGATAAAATATTTAGAATATGCTTAAGAATCTTTTTGGCTAGTAATGTAATTATGTATGTACTGTAAAATGTATGAAGAGCATGTATGAAGAACGTGATGAGAGTGAATGAGGCAAGAGGTATGCAAGGATTGTAGCAAGTGGAAATCCGTTGTCTCTGCCTACCTCTCTGGAAAACAGGCGTGAGTCTATGTATGTACCTGTAAAATGAAAGTAAATAATGAAAGCAAAGATAGTCTAGTGGTATGGTTGTTGGACTGGCAAGTCAAAGGTTTGAATCCCAGGCACGTATTTCCAACTTTTCCGATTCATGTGCGTTTTAGTAATTAATATTCACTTTAACGTTTATACAATATATTTTATAAAGGTCTACTTTACCATTAAAAAATATATTTTTTTAATAAGAAATTTGAAAAACCAACTGATACGGGTTATATTTAATAAGCTAACATGTAAAAAATTCACAAAAACATAACAAAAAACGTGTGGCACTCGGGGACTGCCGCGGTAAAGCTATTGCATAGTATTTTTTATCAACTTATGCAATTATAATTATTTATTAACATTTTATTTAAACAGTCAATAGCTTAAAAACTTAATACAAAACCACGTCTTGAAAAATCTTTAAGCAAATAATTTAATTAGTTTTCGAAATTTCGAATGTTTATATTTCTAAATGTTCTGTTTTTTAATATGTCAACATAAAATATACCTTATTTGTTAGTTGATAAGGTAAAAAAATGTTAGTTGGGCAGTCGCTGTCCCAGTGTCCTATTTGTAACCGTCTGAGTTATTGAAATTATCTTCAACCTTCAATCATCTCAGATGGTACTTACATCCACCCCTTATACGGACCCCTTACCATACCTACGTAATTCTATATTTTTATTGGCCCGACTGAAAACTTTTACTTAAGTCCCAATCCCTTCTTAAAGATTCCAGAATAGGATTAAAACTTAGTTTAAACTTTGAGAGTGTGACAATCCGTTGAAATATTACAACGGCCTAAACTTACTTCTTAATTGAACCCTGGACTTTGACATCGGGTATGCAGGAAAACGTTTACTCTCATTTACATGAAGGGGATATAAAATTTTACGATGTAAAGGTGCGAGTAGATGAAATATCTGCTTATCTTATCACACACACTTAAACATACTAATCTTTAAAGATATAAGCTTAAGATTCATCTTCTTATGGTTGATAAACAACCTGGTGTCAGATTTTAAACCGATAGTAGGCGTCTGGCTTTTCCACACAGTTAAAAAATCTCTCAGGTGTGCTGGTTTCCTCACTATATTTTTCTTCATAGTTTAAGAGAGCGATAATTAATTTCTTCACTGTTGCAAGGATAGGGTTTATTCCTTGATAGTTGAACAACCATATGCTCATACCTTTCAGCAGCACCCTAGACCGTAGCAAGGATGATAATGAAAACATGTTAACGGTTTATACCACTGTATAATATTAAACTTAAGAGTACCCAGACAACATTGTAGTATAGTATTTTCCCATGAGTGACACACGTCAACATCAATTATTTTATAAAAACATTTCTTCTTAAACCAAAAAGTCTACACCAAAAGAGAACAAATTGGTCAAACAATAGTATTTATTCAAAAACTAATTTAGAACATGAAGAAGATAGAAATGGATTATAATTATCATCTATTAGTGTCTTTAACCTTTATTATCAACTACATAAAACCTCCAGGAAACAAATTAATTTCTGTTCACAACATTAATAAATTTAAAAAAAAAAACAAAAATTATTTGATGATTATTAAATACTGTTATCATTAAAACTGGCATGTAAACTTGAGCCTGCTCCCAAAAATAATCTAAGAGAAATAATCATTGCTTGTCTTGAGAACGGATGGAATGGATCTTAGCAGTACCCTAAACTAAAATACCATGACAAACTACTGAGTAATAAAGTTTATAGTTACAGCTTATAAACCCTTGGATAATAACATTGCTGTTACACTTAATGAGGCCGTGAATGTTAACATCTAAATAAAAGGATATTACGTCTTGAATATATCATCTGCCTAGCTTTTTTCCCAACTATGTTGGGGTCGGCTTCCAGTCTTACCGGATGCAGCTGAATACCAGTGTTTTACATGGAGCGACTGCCTATCAGACCTCCACAACCCAGATACTGGGTTACACGATACCCCTTGGTAAGACTAGTTGTCAGACTTTCGGGCTTCTGACTACCCGTAACGACTGTCAAAGATCTACAATTGACAGCCGAGACCAACAGCTTAACGTGCTATCCGAGGCATGGAGAGTGATAATTAATTTATAAAACGCACAAAACTTACGAAAAGTCAGAGGTGCACGCCTTGGGTTCGAACCCGAGACCACTGACTTGCCAGTCAACGGTCACCACCACTAGGCTATCACGACTCTTCGTCTTGAATATAATTTTAAAAATTATATTTTAAGTAATTACCTAGTGCCGTGTGGTTTTCGGCTCAAGAATACAACCCCTACTAGTTCCGCGGGTGTCATAAGAAGCGACAAAGGGAAAGATCCGGAAGATGGGCAGCAGTCTTCTGTGTAACAACAATTATCTGCTACTGCGATCGCCAACCGTGGCAATTATGGGCAAATACCTCTAATGAGTGCACAATATTGGCGAAAATTGGGAGAGGCCAATGTTCAACGGTGGACTAATATGATTTGATGTAATTATTGACTGCCAAGATGTGTCATGTTAATTCACATACATTTCATTGCACCCCTCGTTACCGGTGGAGAGTTCATGCGTACACTAGAAACCAAAATGATCTCGTACCGTACGGTTTTAGATGAGTTTCTCCCCGATCATGGCGAAATTGTATGTGTGGAATAAGTTCCCTATCGAGGTTTTCCAAAGAGATTACAGAATGAGGTTGTTCAAATAGTGAAAAGATTTGTACAGGATCGGACACATGCGAAATATGATAAATATCCCTGGTGTTACAAGCGTCCACAATTGATGATCACTGTTTATCATCAATTTTTGATTATGAAGTTTTAACCTTTCGCAGTAAAGATTCATCGAAAACCTTCGCAGAACAAGCCTTTGCAGTTTCAAAACGTCGCGGTCGCGTCGCTGTGTTGGTTTCGAGGTAAATAACTTTGTACTTACCATATTTGACTAAATATAATAATATATCTTAAACATAAACCGCAACATACAAACAAGCATTACATAATTATGTAGATTAGTATACCTCCAAAAATCTTATTTTCTTTCCACAAAATGAAAAAATTTTCGAACCCAAAAATTGTGATTCAATTTTTAATTAAAAAATTTCCACCTCACCAAATAACGAAAAAAGCTCGTGTTTAAATAAACACCATATGTTACCGGTCGCAGTAACCGGAAGGGACGGCGATGACGTAATAAAATGGAAGGGAATACTATCACACCGTTTTATGGATACGAGAAGTAAAATGGGCTGGATAACTCATGTACTTGGGCTTAAATTTTCGTTATCTTGTTCTGTAGGTAAATTGTTAGGTGCGGATAAAACTGTGAAAAAGGAAGAAAAAGAACTTTATTTGCTTAGTTACAGTACATTGAGTAGTAATCAAATATAATAATAATAACTTCCTAACCGCATTTCGGTCACAGCGACCAATCTCAACGAAGATTAGCCAACTACGCAGGAGATATTATAGTGCACAAGTGTGTGCGCAAACACAGGAGCACTCTCTATTCCCTCACTCTCATTGTCCGATTGGACGGAAATCCGACACGACCGGAGAGATCAGGCGCAGGGCCAACTGCTTTACGTGCTATCCGAGGCACGGAGAGTGATAATTAATTTATAATACGCACATAACTTACGAAAAGTCAGAGGTGCGCGCTTTGGGTTTCGTACTTGAGACCACTTACTTGCCAGTCAACGGTTACCACAACTCAATAATCAAATATAACTTAATATTAGACTCTTTAGAATGTAGGTACCTAACTAAGACAAAACGGTCTTGGACTCAGCATGGAGGCTGACAGCATCAAGCTAGTTAACCGCTGATATTCTAGGCGACCTGATATTATTATAGACTTTTGTACAGTTTTTATAATTCTATATTGAAGTTCTATTATTTAATTTGATTCGTCACAGTTCTGGAAAACACATTATTAAATCTATTAGCTAAACCATAAGATTTGTTGGTTTAAGCAAAAATCGATGAATCCTAAGACATCTATGGACAGAAAAAAAACAGTTGGTAATCTTCTCAATGGATCAAGAAAAGAAAGAAAAGTAGGTATTTTTGTTTTTTGTTCTCAATATAGAAAAAAATCTAGGAAATAATATAAGAATGTGTGGGCTAGACCCATATTCGACGCTTATCTGGAATCGTTATTTTTTTTTACAAAAATCTCGAACATTAATATTCGCATAGTATGCATAAATACTTTATAAACAGGATATATTGTATACTTTATATATACCTACATATGTTTTTAGGTTGTTCATTACCATACAATTAAACAAAGAAAACCGTGGAAAACGATCTCTTTTGAGATCAAGTATACTCAATTAAAATATTCTTTGAACATTATAATTTAAGTAGATGACTCCTAAAATCTAACATCAAAGATCACTAATTAGATCCTCAAGGATTATACAAACCCGATTCAGTAAACACCGACCCTCACCTATTACCAAAAAAATTCTTATTTTAATATGCAAATTCGTTGAAAGCATCGTGGCTTCGTATAAATTGAATTTTCTTGCTTTTCATTCAATGGTCTTAAAGATGGGTCCCAAATTCTTAGTCCGCTAAATCGAATGGAAAAATCCAAGTTGGATAAGAAAGGGTATTGGATAAGGGCATTTTTACAGCGGTCAGTCAGAAGGTGACTTTTAACAGGTTTTAAAAAAGGTTACGTACTTCCTTTATAGAGGGATGTGGGGTTTGGCGAATGGTATCTGGTCCCCTCATTACGAGGGATCCGTGAAGGGAGATGGCTTGGAATTTCGAGAATTTCAAGCAGGTATAAATGGCAAATGAGTGGCACTTCTGAATAATGAGTTGGGTTACAATATTGTTAATTTGTATTTTGATAGTGATTGATAGCTTAAAAGCTCGTATTCCAAAACGGTCTCGATTTAAAACAATTATTTATTTACATTATTATACAAATATTTATAAACTAAATATAACCATTACACAATAGAAATAAAAGAAATAATATAAGTAAAAGTAAGTTTCTTTACGTAAAACAGTTTTGTCATCAAAACTAAAACTGTGTACCAAATATCAGATCAATCTGTCAACAGGAGGGGGTGAAATATCGATTACTAAATTTGAAACAAATAATAAACAGGTCAAGCTAAAAGAAACCGTTGAAAAAGGTAATTATTATGCGTCAAAGCACTCCTTCGCATCACTGGCCCAGAAGACTGGCAGCATTGCCACGTTGAATGACAATATTTATTATTTGACCAAAGAATAAGCCAGCCCATGGTCACGTGAAGCGTTGACAAGGCGCTTTGCGATATCCCGGAAAAGAGCACGCCCACTCGGACCCTATGGTCCCAAAAACTTGATTTAAAACTGACGAAAGTTTAAAAAAAAAATGAAGTAGGTTATTTACCTTTTGCAGTTTCTATTATCGGTATCTTTTTTAGAACTCTAAATTCAAATCTCATAGTTTTAAATAGATATTTATACTTGAACATGGGGCATTACTTTTTAAACGGTTTTATTTAGCTTGACCTGTTTATTATTTGCTTCAAATTTTTAGTAATCGATATTTCACCCCCTTCCTGTTGACAGATTGTTTTTTTTTTTTTTTTAAATCTTTATTTATGTTTAGGGGCTTTTATCCGACAGATATGTCAACCCCATCGTACCTTATTACAGAATTAACTCTTAACTAATACAACAAAATTAATTATAATTAAAAGTTCTGTAAACGAAACTAAGTAATTTCGGACGTAAACTTTGTGAGTTCCATTGGAATATGTTTATGCGTATATTATCTTGAACATTATTACACATTTATAAAACTTAAAAAACCTTTCTATATACTCAACTTTACAAAACATATAAGATAAAAACTTAATTAACTCCTCCCAAATTATTTTTAAAACCGAACCAAATTTACCTTCTGATTTTTCCTCCGACATTAAAATACATTTCATTTTTAAAATAAGTTTTTAAAACTCAAACCTATATCGCAACTGCTCTTCTTTCTTGTTACCTTTTTCTGTTTCTTCTTTCTGTGTTTTCCTAATTTCTTCTTCCGGAATCTGTTCCGAAAAGAACTGGATTTCTTCTGTTCTCTGCTTATTATTTTTGGTCTTATTTGGTTGCGATACAAATGCTGATTTCACCAGCGCTTCGTTGGAGCTTTCCTTTGAATTTATATCCATTGGCCGCAGTTCACGATGCACTGTCGCCTTTTTGACTATGCTACTATACGTTTCAGAAACTTTAGATTGATCTGATATTTGGTACATACCTTTAGTTCTGATGACAAAACCGTTTTATGTAAAAAAAATACTAATATTATTTAGAATTCTAAATTCAAATCTCATAGTTTTAAATTGA
This sequence comes from Protodeltote pygarga, assembly GCA_936450705.2. Classification (NCBI taxonomy): domain Eukaryota; kingdom Metazoa; phylum Arthropoda; class Insecta; order Lepidoptera; family Noctuidae; genus Protodeltote; species Protodeltote pygarga. Next base: position 4,526,990 of record OW388274.2, read on the forward strand.
GATTCATACTTGAACATCGAGCATTATGTTTTGTTAGTGCAAATGAAGCGATAGTACGGTCGACAACTGTTATTAAAGTTAATTAAAATTCTATTTGCAAACCGCTATGAACACTAAAACTATTAGAAAATTATTGACTAGACTCCAGGGTAAAGATTAATCCTGATATTCTTATATTTATTTTAGTCCTATTACACTTTTATTTAGATTCATTTATTAACATAACATAAAAGTTAAAAACAAATATAGACTCACGCTTGTATTCCCCATAGAGGGTAGGCAGAGGTATATGCAGTACACCCATGTTACGCCGGCTATGTTATAAGTCCCATGTAATAAGATGCGAGCCCTTTGCCATTAACCGGGCACAAGTCCAGAATATATGTGTATACATATATTTTCTATACGTATGTCTTAATTTATTTTAATCTCTACTTAAGTTCGTAGATGGTGCTAGAAATAGTTGTTTAAAACATTAATAGTATCTATGATCAGCACATCTATTTTTAAATGTCTCGGCACTATCGATTAAAATCCGCAAATTGAAGTGTTCTATATAGACTGAAAGGATATTTCACTCTTCAGCTTCGCGCATGAGGAAATTAGATGCAGAATGGTTGGTCCGAGCAGAGGTTTACGAGATTACCATCTAAATAAATGTGTTTATAGCAGTACTGCCAAGTTTATTATTGTTGAATATTTCATTCGCTTGCAAAAGCTGTAAAATATTCAGTTTGAACCAAGGTGGGATAATATTTAAGTGGATAGTTTTGCAGTTTTCAGATTCGACTCTACAAATATATAAAAAAACAGCCTGTAACTATCCCACTGCTTAGCAAAGGCCTCTTCTCATACAGAGAAGGATTGAGCATTAATCACCACGTTAGCTCACTGCGGGTTGGAGATTTCAGATTCCGTCCAGATTTCCTTCACCGTTAGGCAGTGGTGTCGTAGATTAACTAAGAAAGTACATATGACATTGATATGATAAATTATTTATACCTGAAACCATGAGCCGTGTGTTTTCCGGCCCAAGAATAGAACCACCCCTACTCGTCCCGCAGGTATCGTAAGAAGCGACAAAGGGAAAGACCCAGAGGATTGGCAGCAGCATTCTTCTGTGTAACAGCAATCATCTGTTACTGCGATCGCTAACCCGCTTGCCCAGCGGGGCGATTATGGGCAAGCGGGTTGCGGATCCAATGAGCGCACAATAGTGGCGCGCATTGGGAATGCCCTATGTTTAGCAGTGGACTAATACAGGCTGATGATGATGATGATGATAAATAATTGCAAAGTTAAGTCTAAGTACTCCGTACAAAGGGTAGATGTAACTACCATCTGAAATGGTTAAATGTGAAAGAGAATTTCGGTAACACGGGTGGAATCCTGAATAGCTTAGTGGCAGAGTTACTGTTATACCCAGTTGTAGGTCGCGGGTTTCCGATGTAGCTTCGACGTAGCAGATGAGCGTGTTCAGTTGGGGTGATGTCCAGGAACCTAGAGAACCTGAACCAGGGAGATGTTTTTAGGGGGTACAAACCCCACATAACCGTACGTCCTATATTTTTTTCTTTCTACAAAAGTTTAGAACTTTAAAGGGTTAAAACTTACCTTAGTCTGCTATTTCATCTCTGATTAGTCTATTAATCTAATTCATAATAAGCGATTCATATTAATAATAAATATTTTGTCGTCCTTCAATCCTTTGGTGCCAAAATCCTATGAAGTTGTTGAAAGCCTACAGTACATAATTAATGCGATGGTCCGCTCACTGCCAGTCAATAATATAACCTATTACTCACAGCTTTTCTTCATGGAATCGTCACAGTAAATAGCGGCCAGCCGGCCATGACATCCTTATTAGAAATAATAACTGGCTCAATAGAAATATATTTTTTTATTATGTAATTCTGTCGAAGAGAAGAAACTAGGCTGTATTGATTTTTAACTACGACGAAAATAGAGGGATGTTATTAATGCGTGTAGGTGTTTGTGTGTCTGTAGCATAGTAACTCCTAAACGGATGAAAGGTTTTGATTTAATTTTTATTTTATTTGAAATGTGACTTGATGGAGAGGTGCCCTTAGAATTGGCAACTAGAGTCACTCTTACAATAAATCAATAAACATGACTAGAATATAATAGAATAATAATAGACTAGAATTATGACTATTCATAAGTGTCTAATGGTCTACCTTCATGAATAAAAATATTTTGATTTTGATTGAATTCTGTGTTTGGTTTCGTGAGTTCAATTCCCGTTCATCGACAAATTGTTTTCCTTTCAGGGTGTTTATGCATTGTGAAATTGTACGAGTATGTCTTTACTGAACTTATTATAGATATAGGGGAAAAAAATAGTATGGGGAATGGTTTAAATATGTTTTTTTAAAATCTTGAACACCTTTTCGCATCAAAAAAGATACGTGAAAAAGTTTAGACGCCTAATTACAAACACAACACAATGTAACTCCAAAACTCAATACCAAATATTGCACGAAAATCCGACGAACTTTTAACAAGCAAACGTTGAAATCATATCGAATTGAAATCCGAATAGGGATCGAACATTTCCTATTACTGAACTAAAGGAACTCTTAAGTGGCTAAGTGATTGGTAAGTTAACCGATTCTGTTGTAGACCGAGTTGGCTCGTTACCGGAGCCCAAAGCTCACGTGTCAATTTTGAGTGGTAATTTCAATAGTTAATTTCAGTCGTGGTGATGACCGTTGACTGGCAAGTTAGAGGTTCAAACCTAACGTCTGACAACCAGTCTTACCAAGGGGTATCTTGTAACCCAGTATCTGGGTTGTGGAGGTCTGATAGGCAGTCGCTCCATGTAAAACACCGGTATTCAGCTGCAACCGGTAAGACTGGAAGCCGACCCCAACATAGTTGGAAAAAGGCTAGGCAGATGACTTTATATATGAAAGAACCTATGATAGACTAGGTGTAACTGTTGACTGGTATGCCAGAGGTAGCAGGTTGCGCACCTCTGACTTTTTGTAAGTTATGTGCATACTATAAATTAATTATCACTTACTCCGTGCTTCGGAAAGCAGGTTAAGCAGAGTTGGCTCTACGCGTGATCTCTCTCCGTTCGTGTCGGATTGCCGTCTCGTCGGATTATGAGAGGGAAAGAATAAAGAGTGCACCTGTGTTTGTGCACACACTAGTGCACGATAATATCTCTTGCATAGTTGGTGGTTTAGTGGCTAATCTCCGATGAGATTGGCCGCTGTGAATAATAAAATCAGCTGTTCCATACATTTTGTTGAGTTATGTTAACATAAATGTATGGGACAGATTTTTTTTGCTATTTCAGGGTTGGTTCCATAGTAAAAGTTGTTCATAATAATGAGTTTAATGACGCCTTTTCAAGTTTTATAAATATTCTATAAGCTAAAATCGAAACCTACTCACTTTGCATGAATCAATTTAACTTAGGAATTCACCTTACAACCAATGAGGCGTAAAATTTCTTGATGACCTACGCAATAAATTAGCTGAAGATCCTAAATCATCTCTGGAATCACTGCCAAAGGTGGTACACGTAAAGTACCATCTTGTACCTCGACGGGCAAGCGATTTGTCATCACTTATGCAAATTAGGAGTCTTGTACGAAGGAAGTTGTTGACCTCCTAGGCCCGAAGACCCCAGTGCTAGTTCCGATTACAAGGGACGATGGGCTCGAGATAAATCATTGTGCTTATAAGTACTTATTCAAAGATTCACTAGAGCTAACAAAGCTCTTGGTAGTTAATTAATTTTGAGTCTAGTTTCAGATGTTAGAAATCTTTGTATTAATACGTGAAGTGAAAACCGTGGACCTTTTTTAAGAATATTGCGCGCACGGAGGAGTGTGAAACTTGGTATAGTAAAAGTTTAAGGAGAAAAATGCAGAAAGCTAAAATTTATTTAAATAAAAAATACGGTCTAGTTTCGACCACTGACTACACACTAATGCTGACTAATGAATAAGTTATTTAGGTATAAGTACTTATCATAATATTATTTTTAAAAACATACATATTATTTTGTTACCCGATTAAACTACTTTTGTCTTTAAATATTATATAAATTCTATTTACCAAATAGTATATTGTAAGCGCTCATTACGCCTGCGACACAGGTTTATCCTAGTGCAGGCACCTAACTATGTAATTCCTTCATTAACATTAAGATTTATATTGTAATTTTGTACCTACCAAGTTTTAAATAAAATTTATTATTATTATTATTACTGACTGGACTAGAATAATCAAGACAGAGTAGAGTGGAATAGATTAGAATAGTAAACTAGAATTTGAATTTTTTTAATTGAGCGGAAATATCTAGATTCTGAACTCCTCGCTCTTCATCTACGACTACAAATTCGTAGAATAACCAGCGTTACATTATACAAAACCAATATGTGCAAGCAGTGAAACGTGGGACGATGTAACTCTAATTGGACTATCAAGTTGGAGTCCTTGCAAATTGGTATGTCGCCTACAAAGTACTTCGGCTGTTGACAGAACGAGTATTACAGGGTAGTGGGGCTAACTATAGCAATCTATGGGCAACTATGCTCAGGTTATGACTTTGAAGAGACATATAAATATTTAATAAGAAATTTGAAAAATTGTATTGTATGTATGTATTCCGATAGATATTACCACACGCCCTAGGCGTATAAAGAGATTTGAAATTTCGACTGATTCTGATGGGATACGGTGGCTCAGCGGAGCGTCGGCACGGAACGCCAAAGATCGTGGGTTCGTATCCCATCCGTATCAGTTGTTTTTTCAAATTTCTTATTAAATATTTATATTTAATAAGCTAACATGTGCTAAAACATGTAAAAATTTCACCAAAATATTTGAAGAGACATTTTCCCGAAATATTGAGTGCTGAAGTTCTGAAGCAGGTATTCAACATTTAATACTGAAAATTGTAAGGTATTTATTCTCTAGCGCTACTCGTATCGATAATTTCACGGACTATCGAAAGTTTATAAAAAAGAGAAAAATTTACAATTTATAGGAACTGTACGCTCATTACCACATTGCAATGTTGGCTGCAGGGATGATGGTCATCACTATGGGGCTCCACTGACTGCTTTCCATAAGACAGCATGGAGTCAATTTGTGCGGCAGTAATAAAAAAAAATAAAAAAAATACGCTACCCACTATAGACCTTGTGATTGCGACAACACAAAATAATATTGTAACAAAAAAACAGTTATTGTAACAAAAAAATGAAAAAAAAAAAGATAACTGAAGATTTAACAAAAACCGAACGCTGTATTTAAGAAAAATGTGTAGTTAGTTGTTAGTACGTAACATACACGGCTACACATCAAGCTATACAAAACCAGTATGAACTGATCTCGCATTGAATAGGCTCTTCGTACAACAAGATGTCAGCTTATACTGGAAATTTATAGTATGATGTCAAGCCTTGTGTACGTAGGTAATGGATGTTCGTTGCATATACGTAGGTTTTGTACTTTTAACGAACCCGCTCTAGCGTAGCCTGTAAGAAATCAATGGAGACTTGTTCAGACAATGATGATGAAAGGAATTTGTAGTAATCTATTACTACAGATTCCTTTCATCATCTCCTATTCCTCACAAATTAACTCCTGTCTTCCCGAACCTGAGACTTTTGTCTAACCAGTTATCGATCAGACCATTAGGCTATTACTGCACTTGTATTCCTTAAAAGAAGCGTCATGTCAACGCTTTTCATTGGCCACTGGGCATATTTATTCTAGAATTAATCCATTACTCATAACTACGTTTCTAAAATATCGATAGATCGATAAGAAAAGAAGCTACCCTACAGTAAAAACCCAACCGCAAATCGAAACAACTGAATCGAATAACAATAATTCCCAACCTTATTTCCAACAACATAATTTCCATTGAAAAGGCTATCAAAATTCGTGAAATCAATAGACAAACGAAAGCCCTTGTATACCCCAGACGTTATTATACCCTACAACAGATATGAAACCTGTTTAGGGTTGCCGATTCTTAGAAAATCTTTTAATTGTAATAAAAAGGTGGCGAAAAAAAAAAAAATTACTCTCCGTGCCTCGGATAGCACGTTAAGCTGTTGGCCCCGGCTGTCAATTGTAGATCTTTGACAGTCGTTACGGGGGTAGTCACAAGCCCGAGAGTTTGAAAACCAGTCTTACCAAGGGGTATCGTGTAACCCAGTATATGGGTTGTGGAGGTCTGATAGGAAGTCGCTCCGTGTAAAACACTGGTATTCAGCTGCATCCGGTAAGACTGGAAGCCGACCCCAACATAGTTGGAAAAAGGCTAAGCAGATGATGAATGATTTGACGTCACTTTTAGAATGATTAAGCTTCCACTCGCACGGGTTACTCGCGACAGTAGCTGGCTAAAGCCATTTTCCATACATTTGTGGCATAGCGAGTGGCTATCACTTGATTATCTTGCAAAATGTATGGTAAAGACTCGTGGCCCGGCACTTGTGGGTGTTACAAGTGGTCCGTGTATAGCGAGATGAGGCGATTCTAGGTGCCGCTTCGTTGATTCCGATATGAAGACATGTGCAATGCCAAGAGAAGAGTTTTCAACAAACTGATTCTTGATTTTAAAGCTCCTAAATTATTGTTAACTAATAGAAATAACAACCACTAAGATTAGACGATGGAAAGTTTCTGACGTGTTCCCTTGATCATACTGAAAATAAGGCCTATCGTTAAATAGTCGGGACTAATAAAGTCGGAAGTGACAATTTGTGAAGATGTTTGTTGCTACGCATACATTTTAGAACCGATTTGAATGATACTTGAAACACAGATAGGCTATGACGTAGATTAACACATTGAATGTTTTTTATCTCAATTGACAAAACTACGGGTAGACGTTTGATAATAATAGAGATCCAAAATAGACATGTTTGTTTTATTTTCTGATCTATAAATAAGGTATTAGATTTGGTTTTCCAGCTAATTATAGCTAAACAACTGCCACTTAATTAAATAACTGAAAGATAGTATAGGAAACCTTTGTTATGAAATATGATGATATCGGCTGACAAAAAAGAAAAAACAGGGCAATTTTGCGTAAGTGACAACCCTTGCACAGCCCGAAAAATCCTCGGAATTGTTTCTAAAAGGATATAGGCGATATTAACACATCAAAGGGCTATCACGCGATCTGTCATGGCGAATGTAACATATGGTGGGGCACACTTGTGTGAATGTGCGTGTTTTTTTTTAAGAATTGGTAAGGACTGAGAAGGTTAGGTTGGTTTTGTGTTTCAAAGTTCTAGTGGAATAACCGTCGACTGATAAGTTAGTGGTCTTGAGTTTGATCCCAAGGCCCGCACATCTGACTTTTCGTAAGTTATGTGCGTATTATTAATTAATTATCAATTGCTAAAACGGTGAGGGAAAACAGTGATGAAACCAGCACCCTGAGAGATTTTTCAATGGTGTGTAAAGCCATGTCTGAGGCCTACGGGTGGTTTACACTCTGACACCACCAACCATACCATAAAAAGAAGACCTCCCTCCCCTTTTTCGATAGTCGGTTATCAAGAACACATACAGTCCCAATCCTAAGCCTAACTAATATTATAAATGCGACAGTCAGTTTTTTCTTTGTTACCTTTTCACGCCTAAACCACTGAATCGATTATCCTGTTATTTTGCATATACGTTTTCAGGTGTATCGAAACGGACATAGTGTATCTTTCATCCCGAAAAAACCTCACCGATGAAAACACCGAAAACGTGTTCCTGAGAAAAACAACAATGACGTTCTTATGAAAATAGATGGCGCCACTTGCGCTTGAAATTTAATCAAATTAAATTGAATTTTAAATTCTAAATTAATAGGATCGAAGCTACAGGCAAAAGCTAGTAAATGAATAATTAGATCAGCCTGTAATTGTCCCACGCAGGGGCAAAGGCCTCTTCTCATGCTGAGAAGGATCAAACATTAATCTAATCACCACGCTAAACGCAGCTAAAGTGTTGGCTATTTCAGACTATTAAGTCCAGATTTTCTCACGATGTTTTTCCTCACTGTTAGTCAGTGATGTCTAAATGATATTTTCGCATTGGAGTGATCTTTGACAATACATTTTTTAACTGTTGTTAAAAAATAAAAATGATAAACCTACTCATTTTCTTTTTTTGTGCCATATTGTCGCCATTGTCCCAGTTATTAGATGTTAAGCAGTTGATTAAATATTTTGTTATTCTTTGTATGCTGTTATTATTGATAAGGTCCTTTGTAATTGTTACATTTCTTGTTTCTATTCCTTTGATGTTTTTCTTTTTAGAAATTCTAACAGAAATGTACTCGTAGATAATGGTGTTATTTGACATTTATATTAATGTCTTTTGTGAAGTTGTATTATTTTGATTGTTAGAAAGGAATATGTGATTTTATATGCAGAGGCGTAAAGATATTTTGGATATTATTCGCCGTCTTATTTTAACATGCCAATTGTATTCTATTCACTCACTATATAAGTAAAAGTTGTGTTAAACAAGACCATACATCAAGTTACGACTTAATACTCAGCTGTGTATAAATAAGTGATATCATTCCAAGCAGTGATAGCCTATTGGTATGATCATTGGACTGCCAAGTCAAAAGTCTTATGTTCTAAACTCAGGCACCTCTGACTTCAGATTCATGTGCGTTTTAAAAATTAATATCACTTGCTGAAACGGTGAAGGAAAACATCGTGAGGAAACCAGTACCACTTAGAGATTTTGCAACGGATTATAAAGTCATGTCAGAGGTCTATGGAGGTTTAAACTCTAACACTAGATGGTTCATCAGCCAAACATTAAAGACAGAAGACTCAGCTGCTTTTTTAAAGTCTTATATGGTACAAAACTAGCAGCAATTAATCTTACCACACAAAATCACTGATTCCTAACACCCTCAATCAACATTCATAAACAAAATTCCTCTTCTCCCCCTCAAACCAAGAAATCAGCTGCCAATTACGAAATTATGAAATACGAAAACCACTCGCCTTCCCTGAATTACAGCGTGATGATTAATTAATACGGCCGCGGATGGTAGCTATACTCTGTGGCTCGACTCGCCGCCTCAACCGTTTTTCATACGGGTCCAACGTTAATATTTTAGGTAGAAAAGGTCGTGAACAAAGAGCTCGGAAGGGAATGTAGGTGGCATTTTTTTCCCCTTCCTGTACTTCCAAAAGGGGGTAAAAGTGCAACTAGGATTATTAGTAATTGCAGACATATAATTTAACAATGCGGAAACTCTTAGATCTCTCAAATTTTTTACTGGTGTTTTTATGAGCTGTAGGCAACGTTCCCACAATGCTGGCTGCGGTGCCTCGCTGGATGGCAATACTTAGCCTTTGGGCAAGATACAGATCAGCATTTTGGTCACAAGATGCCTCGACCAGACGTCTCGATAATTTTATGTTTATTATGTTTTAATTAAGAACAACACAAATGTTTAAAAGTCCTATTTATATTTCATAATACCTCTATATCCTTATATATCTAAGTGTACATAAAGTGTTATGATGTGGTATAAAGAGTTACATACTTAAACGATTCTTGAGAGTTTATCTGGATGGATACCACCGCTACATTGTTAATCACTACACACAATTTAACATCAGATATCACCGTGATCTCGGGTCTGTCAGTCGTGGCTATGGCCAGTGAGGACGTTAGTCCCAAATAGTATAATCGTGACTTGTTTAGCAGTAATATTATTCCTCTTGCCGATACTTTCACTGGGACAAAAAGACACCTCTAATTTTCTTCCCACATCATAGTGCAAAGGGAGGGTTGAATAAACATAATGTTTGTAGCGAGCGTACAAATATGAAATGTAACCCTTTTACTGCTCCAACTTGAAATAGTGGGGCTAGTTGTTATATAGAGACGGCCAAGTGATCTAATGATCAAGGTTGGGTATTTATTTTTGTGTTTTATTGCTCCTAGACTTTTGGTGTTTTGAAGATACAAAGTCCTGCATTCCCTGAAGAGTAAACAGAAATATTATACACTAATATTTTAAAATACACTTATGATTATTTAATTGTCGTAGTGGATGGAGACGTTTGATTAGAAATGGGATAGTGTGGGCTAGTATTAATAACTAACTTCCCATATCCCATATTCCCATAATCTATAACAGTTGTTATAGATTTTTAAGATAGTCAGAAACGAACGACGGTTTTACGTGCAATGGAAGGCATGGTGCAAAAAGCCTTGGTTTTGGGGATCTCTCTCTTAGAACTCATACCACTGTAGTTGTTCAATTTCATATCATCATCATCCTCCTAGCTTTATAATTACCAAACTTTGTTGGGGTCAGCTTCTGATCTAACCAAGTGCAGCTGAATATCAATTTTCTACGGAACAACTGTTTATCTGATGCCCGCAAACCAAAGTGATACGATAAACTAAAGTTTTTTTTAAAACCAATAGCTTTAAAAATAAGATTTAAAGAATTAAGCACCATGCAGCAAATTACACCTCTTCACTGATAATATAAAGTCAGATCAGTTGTCAGAATTTGATGAGGGTACTCCATAGATCGATTGTCAAAGACCTTCATGACAGACGGGGCCAACGGCTTAACGTGCTTTTCAAGACACGGGGCAGGTGATGATTATTTTTAATAGGTACGCGCTTCTTCTTCAGTAAGTCCCTCACTACTGAGGATCGTGGTCATTGGAGCTCTTCGATCGCACAATTTGTTTCCATTTCTTCCGATCCATGGTGGTTCTCAATGCTTGGTGGAATTGGCTCGAGGGAAAGGCTTCTTTCACTTGGTCTGACTATCGTGTCAGATCGACCGTGTGCTTTTTTGACGTCAGTATATACATATAATAGGTACGCGCATAACTTACAAAAAATCAAAGGTGCCTTGGGTTCGAACCTGCTACCACTGACTTGCCAGTCAACAGTTATACCACTAGGCAATCATGGGTTCTTTCATATATGAAGTATTCTACTAAAACAATACTCCAAGATCATAGAGGCTTTACTCTAGTAGGGTTTATGAGCTTTACAGTCGAAACACCCTTATCCTTTTACTTATTCAAGCGGGATGAGTGGGGAAATTTATGGCATGTCTTCATAGGAAGTGTTTCGGGTTCAATTCTCGGCTTTAAATAATTATGCCTGTTTTGTGTATGGATTTTGGTTTAATTTTCGAGAGTGGGTTTATGTAAATTTGGATCTTATGGCTTTGTGGGATAGAGTTTAAATAATATTATTAATGTAATAAGTTAAGCTAAGTTGGGCAAAGGCATTCATAAAACCTATAGATTTGTGCGTGATAAAAAAAAAGTTCCAAATTCTTCGCTTCGAAAAGGGTATATTAGTATTCAAAATATGCCAAGGAACAATATAATTATATTTTTGTATATCACTACATAGTATAAAACAAAGTCGCTATCCGCCGTCTGTCTGTCCCTATGTATGCTTAGATCTTTAAAACTACGCAACGGATTTTGATGCGGTTTTTTTTAATAGATAAAGTGGTTCTTAAGGAAGGTTTATATGTATATTGCACCCGTGCGAAGCCGGGGCGGGTCGCTAGTATAACAATATATTTATATTGTTTCAGAAAACATATTCATTAAAAGATCTGAAAGATTATTCTGTATTTACTTACGTTACTACGAGATACGTTACAGAGCTATTTACGTTCAGAGGTCGTAGGTTCAATCCAGATACGCACCACTGATTATGAAATCATGATTGTATTGAAAAATATTTATCATTATTTGCTTAGAAACGGCGAAAAAAAACAAAATTTTTATACCTAAAATATGTTTTTGTTGTTTAAAAACCATAACAAATAGAAAATTCCCAGAATAGGAACTACAAATTTCAGATTCACTTTTATTAACGATATTGATTAAAAACTTGGTATTTTATTGAATTCACTACCCAAAAAAATCTATTACACTTACAGCCACGCAAAACTGAGCACGATATAAAAAGCACTGTTCGAATTTCAGGTGCCAAATTAACTGTTTTTGCTCAATCACACCACCAGTATTAATGGAACTCCCGCTCCCCTCGTGTTCCTTCAAAAATAGGACTAAAAAGGGAGTTCTAATGAATTTAGTGGGCCCACTTATTTTGGTCGATAGTGTCTTGCATCGTTTCAAGGGTTATCGAGTGTGGTAGGTATTCGATTTTCGAATAGAATTCGATAGTGCTGTGGTTTGGTAAATTCGATTTTATATAGGTACTTTTTATTTTATTTTAAAATGAGAACTTTTATTTTTTAAAACTGTTGAGTGGTTTATGTATTTGGATTCATTAACACTTTCTTTTTAAATTCGACTCTTTTTTTAAACCTATTTTCAACACGTTTTAAGTGTATCAAATAAAGACTCATGGCTTTACACGGTTCGAAAACCGACGACCTCATACCACTTGGCTATCACTCCTTTGGTATTCTTCTTCTTAGCGTGTCGATAACAATCTAAATTGTGTCAGCCCAGAACTGTGCTACGAGATTGTTACCTTCAGTAGCGTCCATCAGGTCCTGTAATGTACAAACGACAGGGTATGCAGGGCACGATATTAAGTACTCTAACGTTTGTGGGACATTTATCATCATCTGCCAAGCCTTTTCCCAACTATGTTGGGGTAGGCTTCCAGTCTTGCCGGATGCAGCTGAATATCAGTGTTTCACATGGACTACCTATCAGACCTCCACAACCCAGATACTGGGTTACACGATACCCCTTGGTAAGACTGGTTGTCAGAATTTCGGGCTTCTGACTACCAAAGACTGTCAAAGATTTACAATTGACAGCCGGGCCAACAGCTTAACGTGCTATCCGAGGCACGGAGAGTGACCTTGGGTTCGAGCCCGAGACCACTGACTTACCAGTCAACGGTCACCACCACTAGGCTATCACGACTCATGTTTGTGGGACATTCGTTGGTATTAATATAAACATACGCACAACATAGCCATAATCAAGATCTCTAGCTTTTAATTGCGTCATACTACACCCAAGGGATGCGCTGTGGGTAGTTCCTATTTGTAGCCGGAAACCACAGGCTGTGCTCAAATGGAAGTGGTTTAACATTAATGTATCAACGTATGCGCATACAGGGCGATTCTGGTAATACTTTGGTATAATATTATGAAGTGATTTTTTGGTTGAAGTTGCAAGTTGATGATAGGTTAAGAAAGTTTAAACTAAACAATAAAATAAAATAAATTATAATGTACTGTTCTATCTAGTATTTTTTAAACGGTTTTACTTAGTATTTTTACATATTTTAGCACATGTTAGCTTATTAAATATAAATATTTAATAAGAAATTTGAAAAAACAACTGATACGGATGGGATTCCTCCACACGCCCTAGGCGTATAAAGAGATTTGAAATTTCGACTGGTTTTACTTAGCTTGACCTGTTTATTATTTGGTTCAAATTTAGTAATATAATATTTAACCCCCTTACTGTTGACATATTGATTTGATATTTGGTACACAGCTTTAGTTTTGATGACAAAACCGTTTTACGTAAAAAAATTGTTTACTTATATTATTTATTTGAAGGTTGTCACCACAAGTGGTCCGCTTCCAAAGAGATCGCCACCAAACAGGCCGAACTCTACAGGTCACACTCCTTAATTATCAATTTATTAGTGTACCAAGATTTTTTATCATTAAATGATTCAGAAACAACAACATTCTCTAAAGTCCGTATCTGTAACAGAGACTTTAAAATTCACTCTATTCGATAGACATTCGATTTGGATACGGTATGTATCCCTTTAACCCCCCTAGCGTCAGTGTATAATTGATTTTGTTGAAAGCCTCCAACTCTGGGCGGATAATCGACTATTTCCCGCATACTAACTCGATCCCGGATAGTTTGTTTGTTTATTGAGAATGTTTTTGAAAATTTAGGTGTGCTTTTCGGGATAAGGTTTGTAGAAACGGCTGACTGGAATATGGACGGAACGGTTGGAATGACACTTGATTTTAATTTATAAATATACAGCTCTACAGCTCTGTTCAGTTATCAGTAGACCTTTTTTGTGGCCGGGGCAGTCAAAAAAGCCTTCCGTATACCGCATGTCCAAAGACTTACGGTTATGTGAGGCTCGCACCCACTAAAAATATCTCCCCTGCGTGTTCCTCGCACTGTATCGGACAAGGCCGGTTACTTCAACCGTGGTTTGCAGCCCCGTCTAGTGCCTGCCTGTAGGCCCGCTCGAGACATTATGACCTAACAAAATATTTATTGGTATTTTCCCGGGCACGTTGGGCTGACCGTATGATCTAGCAGTTTGTGCCGGTATTACAACGTTTAAAGTGACGTAACATTACTGATGGCACGAAAACTGAGGCACCTCCATATTTATTTATTGCCAAAGAAAGCCAGCCAGCCGGGTGGTTTTTGGCCTACGAACAGAACCACCTCTACTCGTCCCGCGGGTGACAAAGCGACGAAGGATAAGATCCGGAGGATGTATGGAGGATGGGTAGCAGTATCCTTCAGTCTGTGTAACAGCAATCATCTGCTACTGCGATCTCCAACCCGCTTGCCCAGCGTAGCGATTATGAGCAAATACCTCCAATGAGCTCACAAATGGCGAGCATTAGGAGAGGCCTGTGATCAGCAGTGGACTAATACAGGGTGATAATGATGATGAATGGTTATGAAAGCTGTAAACTGTACATAAAACCTGAAAAATGTTTCGAATGAGACTTAACCTAGCGGGTTGTCCGGAGCCGTGGCCGGCGGCCTCAGTGTGTAGCCACCTTAACAAAAACTATTAGTTTTTTTTCTTGACTCGGTGAGAAGTAAATTGCACTACGCAATTACGCATGTCAGCTTTGCTGAATGCTTGAGAAATTAAGTTTGCTGTCATCGAACAGTGTCTAGATAATGATCATGTCATTCAGTGCCAACAATCATTGCACAACCAATGAATAAACAGTTACATTCTATTAAAAAAACAAAAACAAAAAAGCTCAATCTTCTTCTAATGGTTGATGAACAACCTGGTGTCAGAGTTTAAACCGCCTGTAGGCCTCTGACATGGCTTTACACACCATTGAAAAATCTCTCAAGTGTGCTGATTTCATCACGATGTTTTCCCTCGCCGTTTTAGCAACTGATATATAATTAATTTATAATACGCACATAACTTACGTAAAGTCGGGATCGAACTCGAAATCTCTGGCTTGTCAGTCGACGGCTATACCACTAGGCTATCAGTGCTTTTAAAAAAACTCAATAACATCTAAGGAATTCGTTCAAAATCACATATCTCACAAGTTTTTTTGTTGAAAGAGATTTTCGTTCTGTTTCCGAGTTAATGACACTATCTTAATTCAATTGTAGATATCTTGGAGGTAATAACTCTGTTGTGGCGAGATTGTACGGCTGGACGAAAGTTACTGAGACGTTTTAATTTTGTTTAGAGTAGTTGGAGAAAATGTTTTAGGAGTGAAATTTAAAATAAAAAAAAGTAACGTAAAACAATTTTGTGTCATCAGAATTAAAAGTATGTACCAAATATCAGATCAATCTGTCAACAGGTAGGGGGTAAAATTTAAATTACTAAATTTGAACCAACCAAACTTAATAAATAACAAACAAAACAAGTTAAATAAACGTATTTAGGCTTTAGATCATGTAGCCCACAGTATCGAGTATAGTTCCAAGCTACCGGAGGTCAGGGATCCCAAATCAGTGCTAGCTAAGCAATGTCAGCCAGCATAGCTAGCTGACTTGCCAGTCAACTAGCAATGCTGGTCATGCCACTGGGCTATCACTGCAAGCCACTGCGCTAAATGTGTCAACAAATTATACAGGGTCATTTGTAAAACACCAGCATCCTTAAAAGGGGTCATTAGACTCATCATTATGAACAACTTTTACTATAGGACCAACCCTGAAATCGCAAAAAAAACAGCTGTTCCATTCATTTTGTTGAGTCATGTGAACATAAATGGAACAGCTGATTTTTTTGCGATTTCAGGGTTGGTCCCATAGTAAAAGTTGGTCATAATGATGAGTTTAATGACCCCTTTTAAGGGTGCTGGTGTTTTACAAATAACCCTGTATACATACCGGTAGCACTAACGCCGGTTAAGCTTAAAGGCGATTTCACCACTGACAACGCGATGAATTTAAGTTAAACTAGGTTCAAGCATTTATTTGAATTCGGAACTGAAATTTGCGTAGGGCTGAAATCAGTTTTATTAAACTCGGTTTTTGAAGTGAATAGTGAAATGGGGCCTTAGTGATCGATTAAACTACCGCGTCTGCAGATATCTTTTTGGTAACTTATTATATCTCAATTACCAATAAGATATAATAAGATACCTACGAGCATCACAAACTTTGTACCAGCCGTACACAAAAATAAAAAAACCACATCGCGACCGCATCAAATAGGTAATAGTTACGTAATTACGATCGGTAGCGGTTCCTGTGTATACGGTTTTTATCCACAAAAATATAATATACCTTACACATTTCCGTATAAGTCGACAACACGTCAGTGTTATTAAATTTATTGGAAAATAGTTTTTATTGCTATTACGTTAAAGTTCATAATGCTTACCACAGCTGTGACGTTGACTATACAAGTCGAAGTAATGATTGCTTATAATGTGGTAAGAATTATTTTCAGTGTGCTATATGATATAGGAAGCAGAAATGTATTAACAATGAGTCATGACTACGAGACTCGAAGTGGGATACTTATAACTTTTTAAAGCAAAAGGCATAATATTATTATAGTGTAAAATAATACCTAGAGGATAAGAACATGAATGTTGGAAAGTAATTAATTATTTCATTTTATAGTTGACTGTGATTTTATTTTATATTTTTGTATTCATTATTTTTTTGACATTTAAATGTCAAAATTGACAAAAATAATCAACAACAAAATAAAAAACACAAAAAAAAATAAAAACACAAAATTATTTTTGTGATTGTATAATATTATCTTACTATTTTTACTCATGTTGGTATTCGTTATTGTTTATTATTAATTAGTGGAATAAATAGAATTATTAGAATAGTAAGAGAATTACAAACATACATACATAGCCTGTTTCCCAGAGGGGTAGGCAGAGACAACGGAATAAATAAATAAATAAATTTTATAAATAAATGTAGGTAGGTACTAGATACACTTGGCCGCTGTGGCCAAAATTCGGTCCGGAGGACATTTTTATTTTATTTATCATCCAGACGAAACTACGGGCAACTGCTAGTCTTGAATAAGCTTCTTATTTTCTGAGAAAAATGTCAAAGAGTATCAAACACAATAGATACGCAAGCTTCCTTATAACGATGTCAGGATATTTGTATCAAGTTTATTTGTATTTCTATTTTCTTTGAAAACTACACTTTACTTTGGCCTGGATATTATTTTGAATTTGTTGTGGTAA
Source organism: Protodeltote pygarga (assembly GCA_936450705.2). NCBI lineage: Eukaryota > Metazoa > Arthropoda > Insecta > Lepidoptera > Noctuidae > Protodeltote > Protodeltote pygarga. Next base: position 4,544,430 of record OW388274.2, read on the forward strand.
TAGAAAATGTTTTTACGGTTTTTGTAAGTGTAGTTTCACCTTTATAAGGTCTATGTAAGCTGATAAATATTTTCCTTAATCACACAATTAAATAATTATAATAGTCTGGTGATAGATCGAGCAGAGCACCGCGCAATGATTGTTGATTTCACCATTGCGCATGACGGGAACGTCGTAAAAGCCGATTTTTTTGAGCATGGTGTCATCTAATCCTAAGGTTTACAACCCCTGCTTTTCCATCCTTTGCTTTTATAAACAAAGCTTCGACATCGTCTGTATAAATCAGTCAAGCTAAACTAACTGGCATACGGCCAGGGGTCTCCAACTTTTAACATCAGTTAATCTAACACAGGAGACTGTTGGCGGGAATTCAAGTTTTTTTTTTCAAAATTTGGCACAGGCACGAAATAAAACCAAATACGTTAATTGCTGTGACCCGAATTGGTGCCTCTTTTTAGTCGGTGTACTAATTAAAAAACGAAAAGGAATGAAAGATTAGTCGAGTTGCAGTTTTAAATTGAACTGTCAAATTAGTTAATTGGAGTACCTTAAGCTGAAATATTTTGTGTATATCATTAATTTGTTGGTTGGTTTTTAATTTTGTGTAAAATATATTAAAGCTATCAGCTAACGTTGTATACCTACTGTACAATATTATGTTTTTAAATAAATAAAAAAAGCTGTATAATACTGCTAGAGACAAAACTATAACTTTGTTTTCTTCAGTATATTTCATATTTAAAGTCATACCTATCATATTTAAAGTGTGTTCATCATTCGATTTGTTTTTTTTTCAGTTTTTTTTTTGTAATTTATTTGTCTGTTATCCCCATTTATTGTATAAAAGTAGGTATTTTAAAAATCAGTGGTGAGTTTCTTTAACTTTTACGTTCTTTTCCTTTGTATTTTTTTTACTTTGACTGCCTCGTTGGTCTAGTGGTAGTAAGCGCGACTGCTTAGCATGAGATCCTGAGCTCGATCCCCGGGTCCGGTAAAGTTTTATTGGGCTTTTTTTCCAGCAGGACATTCTCAGTAGCAGTACGGTAGCAGTCAGTAGCTATTGAAACTACTGGAGCTAGGACTTATAACATAGCCAGCGAAACGTGCAACACCTCTGCCTACCCCCTCTGGGAAATAGTAAGGTAAGGTAAAAACTAGACATTCTCTCACCCAGAAGTCCGTTGAGGAACATCGTATAGTTTTTAGTCCCTGCAAATTGGACTTAACCCCATAACCTGCCCTTGGTACTGAATTGAATAAAGAGTTTCTTTCCACATGTAAAAAAAAAATGCTTACACAACACTGCCACAATAAGTTTTCCAGTTAACTACATAAAAAAACCTAATAGCCTACTTTACTTATAAATTATGCAAACAGCCAGTCTTACACCGTCCCACAGTGCTACTAAAACACAACGCACAACTTAATTATTGATAAAATCAAATTATTTATCACTGAGCCAAGAGGGGCTAGTTAAAAATAGAAAAGAAGGCCAAGCGAACTTTTTTAGCATTATTAAGAATTAAGAAGGGAATAGCGGTCAAATTGCCGTATCTTTTGGGTCCCTTGAGAAATCATCGGACACCCGGATCGGATAAAAAATGTACATATTGTGAGATACACCTAGTTATTCGTTGCTTTTTAAATAAGTTATGCAATACGACAAGTTGGTTTAAATTAGGGTTTCAAGTTATAAAGGCTTTACTCCTAAGATGGTAGGAACTAAGGAACATTTTTACTTATTTGTTACTTTTTTAGAATTTTTAAAAAAAGTTACCCTCGTATAATTTTTCGACTATGACATCCTACAATTAACTTTTCTTGTAAGAATCATTATATTCATTGAAGCGTTACTTTTGTAATGGTTGATTATTTTATATTCAAACATAATATTTAGGTATATTGTATACAAAAAAAAAAATTAAATTTGACCAATTTTTGACACTTCGATTTATTTTCATTCGCTACAATAAAATGATCCTTATATGTTTTTTTTTATTTGTGCTGTAAAATCTTGCCTTAAGCCAAAATTCATGATTCTGAAACAGTTTTGATTTATGTATTTGCGAGTATCAAAATATACGGTTAATGTTGTATATTTGCCGTATTTTTTATGGAGTTTACTTATGAACTAGATTTTTTTACAGCTCCAAGGAACTATAAACTTAAGTATTTGATAATAAATTCAACCTCCATGGTTTCTGAAGAAAAGTATTTTGACAGATAGACGGATAACGAAGTGATCCTATAAGGATCAAACAGGAATTATAATTTATTTTTATTCTTACAAACTGGCATTGACTTTTATTGCAAGATTGTTATTTATGGTTATGATTTTATTGTTTTTATAATGTAGGTAATTAATAATATAATTAATTTTCTAATTTTAAATATTTCATAACATTAATATATTTCTGATTTTATTTTATTTCATTATTCCATTGACATTTAATTTTTATTTTTTATATATTTGATTTTATATTACATTATTGATGAATTATGTGGGTGTAAATTACCTGAATAAAGAATATTTTATTTATTTATTTATTTATTTATAAGGGTTTTTTTTCTTTTTCAGGTACTGAACCCTAAATAAAAACACCCTAACCTTTCCATAGCTACACAATTTCATAAATAAATTAAAAATCTACAAAAATGATCGCCTAACCTACCTTTTTACCTGAACTTAAAAACTCCAGTATTCATTTTTAACTACCAAAAATATTATGTCAGGATTTACATGGTAATACAAAATTTCTGCCGTGAGTCTCGACTAGTGTAGCCAGCTTCAATTTAAAAGTCGGGATTAGCTCAAAGTTTGCACGTGGAGGTAAGATACCTCGGTGGATCTCATGATCACTAGGATTATAGTTCCTACGTCGATGGGTCCTAGGTATAAGGACCAAGAAAGAACAATTTGGTGATTTTGATTTTGACTACTTTTATAATTATAAAAAAAGATTTTAGCATGCAATTGTATGTATACCTACATACATGTTTACGCAAACAAAATATCTATAACTTTATTTTCGCTTTTTATTTTCCTTTTTAGTAAAAGGAAAATAAAAAGCGAAAATAAAGTTATATATAATCGTTTTTTTTTTAGTGCACATTATTAATGGTAGTCCATTAATAATGTGCACTAAAAAAAACGATTTAACGGTAGAAACAGTTAAGTTGCAGAAAAAGGAAAAGAAATTCGTAATTTTAACTGAAGCGGGTAGGACTCGGTGGCTTAATTGGTAAAGAGATGGCACGGCACGCCAAAGATCTCGGACTCAAGTCCCGCCAGAGTCAGTTATTTTTCCGAGTTTTTTTTAATGAAATACCTTAGTAAACAACAAATTCCATCAACCCTAAAAACAGGACGTCCCACACAATTGGAACATCTGGCGTCTCTAGTCCAGACAATATTTGCATCTACACCTCTGGGAGTTGCCACTGGCTTCGTCTTACAATTTTTTGAATTAAAAGAAAATATAATGCAAAGTGTCACAGACGCTCCTGATCCAGCTCTGGCTTATATTTTATCTTGGAATACAGTTTCTGAATTAGCTATTTCTGAGATGAGAGATTCTCACATATCTAGAGAATAAGATTTTTGTATTAAGCTGAGATTTTGTAAGGATGTTGTTAGGGACTATGCTACGGAGCCCAAATTAAACTCAGTGGACTGTATAAACTGACTGTAATAATAATCTATAGGTAATTGTACAAAGGGTGATACGGTGACCGAACTCGATATAAAACAATAGCGCGCGCGTGTTGTCGGTTCCGTCTCGTTGCGATCTGATTGTGGTGCCTGCTACAGCTGATGCGCTGGGGACCTCCCCCGCGCGCCCGCGCAGACGCCGCGGTCGCCGCACGGCGATGATAGCCGAGGGCGCCCGAACATGCTCCCCGGGTTGAAGTATTCAACACTCAGGAAGGGGGCACACGTTGTTGTATGCCCGAAGTAGTGTCCCTTTCTTCGTCTTCAGCTCGACCACACGTGCAGCCCCGTCGCTCCCGGGGAAGACCTTGGTGACTCGTCCCAGTGGCCACACAAGTGGCGGTTGCCCTCTCTCCTTTATGAGAACAAGTGTCCCCACAGACAGCTGTCCTGTTGAGGATGACCATTTGGTTTTTTGCTGGAGCAGAGAAACATATTCTATATGAAACCGATTCCAAAAATGTTGGCGAATGTGCTCTATTCTCTGGAACCGCTGCAATCGTCCAATGTTGATGTCAGTCACCTGAGGATGCGGAACAGATATAAGTGGTCGTCCAATTATAAAATGCGAAGGAGTTAGGACAGTAAAATCTAACGGATCACAGGAAAGAGGGATAAGAGGACGGGAGTTTAAAATTGCCTCTATCTGAGCCAAACATGTGGCCATTTCCTCATACGTAAAATACGCTAAACCTAGAAGCCTCTTTAAATGATGTTTTGTGGATCTAACGGCAGCTTCAGCAATACCGTTGAAGTGGGGAGAGTACGGAGGTGCGAAAGTAAATTCAATGCCCTGCTGAGCTACATCGAATTCAAGATTGGAATCTTGTAAAAGTTTTCTTAATTCGTTACATGCACCAACAAAATTTGTGCCATTATCTGACAAGATAGTTTGAGGCTTGCCACGACGAGCCACGAAGCGATTCAGAGCAGCCATATACGCTTCCTTAGTCAGATCTGTAACGAGCTCGATATGAACAGCTTTAACTGCAAGACAAACAAAAATGCAAATATACGCCTTTATATGCTTACACCCTCGCCCCTTGCGATCAGCTATCAGTACTGGCCCGGCATAGTCAACACTACATTTAAGAAAGGGAAAATCTAGCTGTGTCCTTGAGGAAGGTAATTGACCCATAATAGGTTGCACAGATTGACACTTGTATTTGAAACATTTCATGCATTTTTTAACAATTGATTTAGATAGATTTCTGCCACCGAGAGGCCAATACATTTGCCGTAAATTTGCCAATAATAGCTGAGGGCCTGCATGTAATAAATCAATATGATATTTATGAAAAATGATTTTAGTAATGTGGTGTTTTCCACATAGTAAAATAGGATGTTTGACATTATAGTCATAGGGAGAGTTGTCAAGTCTCCCGCCTACACGAATGAGACCATCCGTATCTATAAAGGGACTCAATGATATGAGTCTATTTTTACGAGGCAATGGCTTCCCTGATTGAAGTAAAATAGACTCATCTGGGAACATATCAACTTGAGCATGACGTAAAATAAAATTCAAGGAATTGTTGAGCTCTTGAACGGATAAGGAACCTAGGAATTTATTATGTTTATGTTTTAAATTATGTAAATATCTAAGTAAATAGGCAACTATTCTCCGTAAATGATTAAAATTGGAATACTTATGAATAAATGATTTGATGAATGAATGATTACGATTATGTGACTGATTATATGACATTATGTTATTATTAGAATGGGATTGATTTATATTTGAATTAGTGAAGTGAGATGACACAACTTCTGGTAGATCCTGTCTCACTTTTTCATTGGGCATTTTTGGCCAGTATTTTTTATCTTTTGACAAAAACTTAGGACCTGACCACCACAAAGAACACTCGCTGATAAGGTCAGCCTTCAGCCCGCGAGAAACAAGATCCGCCGGATTATCCTTAGACGGCACGTAGCTCCACGTATGCCCAGCAGTGCTTTCCTGTATTTCATCAACACGATTACGTACAAAAGGCTTTAATAAGTTAGGTGTCATAGACAGCCAACTCAACACTATGGTGGAATCGCACCAAAACTGGCATCTAATAATAGGTAAGGTAAGAGAGTTCAGCACATTAATACACAGTCTTGTTCCTAATAAAGCTCCACATAGCTCCAGCCTAGGAATTGTCGTTGGCTTGATAGGTGCCACCCGATTTTTAGAGACCAACAACTGTACTCTGACTGACCCCTCCGTATTTACAGAGCGAACATATACACATGCACCGTAAGCTTTTTCAGATGCATCCGTAAATACATGTAGTTCGTAAGCTATAGCTTTGTCACCCAACACCCACCGAGGCATTTTTAATGTATTTAAACATGGTAAATTGTTTATGAAGGAATTCCATAAGATATCTATGTCATTCGATACTTGTTCATCCCAGTCACATTTAGCCATCCACAATCTCTGCATTATGATTTTTGCTTCAACGACACAGGGACCAACTAGGCCCAACGGGTCAAATATTTGGCTAATTACTGATAAAATCTGACGTTTTGTAACCCGTTTAGTGGAGTCAATGCTGATTGAAAATGCCAGTACATCTGAATCACAAAGCCAGTATAGGCCCAATGTCTTAGATGCTACGTTCCTATTTTCAAAAAAATTCAAGTTACTTGAACCACCTGCAGCCCCAGCTAGTTCAGCCAAGATTTCTGCACTATTAGAATTGCCATTTACGCAAATGAAAATTAGCTGAAGCTAAAATAGAAATTATTTCCTTACCCATCGCTACTACCTCGGAAATGGAATTACCCCCTCCCAGATAATCGTCTACGTAAAAATCGTGCTCGATTGAAGACCTCACGCTTTTATTAGTGGCGCCTGACGCCAGACTAACTAAACATTTTGTGGCTAAATAGGGAGCAGAAGCCGTACCATAGGTAACGGTATTGAGGCTGTACGTTTTTAACGGTAACTTGGGATCAGTGCGAAAAATTATTTGTTGCAAGGACCGTTGCACAGGTGCACAAGAAATAGCCCTAAACATTTTTTCGACGTCTCCAGAAATAACATATTTATGTTGTCGAAAACGCAATAATAACGAAAAGAGGTCATCCTGGACAGTGGGTCCCACCATCTGAATGTCATTTAATGACAATCCAGATGTGGTTGCTGCTGAGGCATCGAAGACTGCCCGGAGTTTGGTGGTGACGCTCGACTCCTTAATAACACCATGATGGGGCAAAAAATATTCAATAGTACCACCTGAATGGGGTTTTCGTGGTGTGCAGTTCTCTGTCATGTGACCTAAGCTCTCGTACTCCTGCATGAATGTAATGTATCTGTCCTTGAAGACAGGATCACGCTGGAACCGACGCTCTAAAGATAAAAAACGACGTTTAGCCATTTCGTAAGATTCACCTAACACAGAAGGGTCTTCCTTTAAGGGCATGGTAACTACAAACCGGCCATTTTCATCGCGAACTGTATGTTGAAGAAAACTTTCTTCACAAGCCCGTTCCTCCTGAGATAAGGAATGTTTAGAAGATACGGAATCAAGCTCCCAGAATTTACTTAAATTACTATTTAGTTCATTTAAAGAAAAATTACATAGATGTGACTGCATTTTATTAGATGGATGCAAGGGAAGAGCCACAGAGCCTGATACTATCCATCCAAATTTTGTGTCACGCAAAGTGGGCTGATCTTTACCTAAGTTAATGGATGCAGAACCTAGGACGTTCCAAAATACCTCAGCACCAACGAGAATGTCCACCACTGACGGAACACAAAATGAAGGGTCAGCCAGTTGTATGTTTGACGGCACAGGAATACTATGTAAATCAAGCAAAGCAGACGGTAATATTTGTGTAATTACAGGCAATACAAAACAACTTATATTTGTTGTATAACCGCCATTGCATGATACGATAGTTATGTTGCAAGACTGTGTACTAGTTGTAGTCTGACTGTTAATACCTTTAATCGTGGAGCTCGTGCTACGCCGAGGCAATCCCAGCTTATCACATAGTGTCTGCGTTATAAAATTGGCTGTGCTACCGTTATCGAGCAGGATCCTGGCGTCGACCTTGTTGCCTCGATTGTTCACCACCTTCACCAGAGCTGTGGACAGTAAAATATGTGACGCAGTAGTATGCTGTTTGGAAGTGTCGCTTGATAAGACGACATTTTCTGGGGGGCAAATATTGCAAACGGCACCTCCAGAAATGTCAGTAGATAAGGCAACACTACTTGGCAAGGGATCCTGGTAATTAACAGGTTTGTTATCCTCGACATGTAAAAGAGTGTTATGTCTACCCTTACAATATTTACATCCCGATAGTCTACACCGCTGAGTTGTATGTCCAGGACGCAAACAGTTAAAGCAAACTCTAAGCTCTTTTATTTTGGTTATGCGAGTTTCTACAGGCAAGCTACGAAATGCTTCACATGTGTACAAGAAATGATTTTTGTTACATAAGGGACATTTTAATTTATTAAAGGAATTTTGATTTTTATTTTGATTTAAATTATTACTTTTGTTAGTTGTAGTTATTGTAAAAGTTTTAGGTTTATATTCTATTTCATTAGTTTTATTATTTATATTAGTTTGTAAAGTTTCTAAATAATCAGCTTTTTTACTAATAAATGTACAAAACTGTGATAATGTAGGCGACTTTGGTAAAGTGTTACTATGCTTCGCCCAATCTCTACCTGTTACAGGATCTAATTTACTAGTTAATATGTATAAAAGTAAAATATCAAAGTATTCCGTCGGCTCACTCAATGTTGTCAGAGCTCTAACGTTCTTATTAATTGTGTCAACAAAACGACGCAAAGAATAATATGACTCCTCTTGAATGTGATCAACATTGTGTAATGCCTTCACGTGGTTATTAACTAAAAGCTTGTTATTGTCAAATCGGTCACACAGCAACTTCCAAGCCACACCATATTGATCGCTTTTGAAATCAATGTTTTGTATTATATGTAATGCATCACCTTTAAGCGCTGCACGAAGGTAGTGGAATTTGCTTATGTCATCTATGCCATTACTATTGTGTATTAGTGACAAATACGTATCTCTAAATTCAAGCCAGTACTCATAACTACCATCAAAACTAGGCAAATCTATTTTAGGTAAGCGTATAAAGTTACGTTGGAACGATTCACCTGTTTGTTCGTCCGACGAGCCCGCTACAGACCCGTCATTGCCGGCTACCGCGCCACCGACGCCGGCGATGCCGCTACCCAGCAAACTGCGCGCCAGCGCCGCCAACGTATGATACCGGTCCTCGAACTTGGCTCGCTCTGCATACGCTTCCTCTGGCTTGTCCGACTGCACCTCTATTTGCAACTGCAAGTCATTAAATTCATCGTATAGGGCATCAAATTTACTTAAACGTCCCTCCAACTCGATGCGTTGCAAGTCGGAAATAGTTTTGCAACTACGGGCAATATTAATATAATTGTCAAAGTGTGTAAGCTTTGCTTTTAGAGCACTGCGTTTTCTAATTAATGCATCTTCATTGGCCATTATGACGAGAAAAAATAATATGTAAGTTAAAAAACGGTTATCAATGACTTGCAAAATTTTAAATTAACTAGAATGCGTAATCTGCACAAAGGATTGACCTTGAATAGGCGCGTGACCTTGAAGACGTGTCCACGGACACGATGAGCGGCGAGACGGCCTGATATTTTATTGTGCGCACAGCTGATGCAACCGTTACTATTATGTACGGTAAGCGGCTAGCGATAAGCAGTGCGTAAATGCAATAAAGATGTGCAGATTAACAAAATAGCAATAATGCTTGACCCAAAATAAAGGCAATGACGAGTAACGGTCAAACTTTTTGAATTTTTAACGTTACAAACTTATAGAAAAGGATACATAAGGGAATATAATTGGAACAGACTCACAAAATATCCATAACTTATCCACAAGGCGAACTGTAATGAATCCCTCGAAGCGATGACTCGGCGAATTCGATGAAAACGTCGAAAACTCGCAGTTGTAGACCTCGGGAATCTTGAAGACGTCCTCTCCTTGATCTTCTATAACGGTAGTTTTCAAAAGGGAACCGTTGTGACGATGACACGACGCTTGAAGATTTGAAAAAATCAACCGTTGGTTCACCCGCTGTACTGATGACTTGCAAAATTTTAAATGGCTCGAAGGACCAAAATGTTAGGGACTATGCTACGGAGCCCAAATTAAACTCAGTGGACTGTATAAACTGACTGTAATAATAATCTATAGGTAATTGTACAAAGGGTGATACGGTGACCGAACTCGATATAAAACAATAGCGCGCGCGTGTTGTCGGTTCCGTCTCGTTGCGATCTGATTGTGGTGCCTGCTACAGCTGATGCGCTGGGGACCTCCCCCGCGCGCCCGCGCAGACGCCGCGGTCGCCGCACGGCGATGATAGCCGAGGGCGCCCGAACAGATGTGATATTGTGATCAGAGGACTAAATTAACACTGTCTGATCGTCATAAAATCTTACATTGTAATGCTTATTAAAACAACATTCTTTTATCAAATGCAGAATGCATTAAATTAGTGTTAAAAAAAGTAGCGTGGCGAAGGGAAAATACCAAAATATTGGAAAGAAGAATTTAATATTTCTATGGAAAATACCTTCTAACGAGCGCACAAAATAAGTGACACAATATGAGAAGAGGCCTATATCCAGCAGTGAACTGACACAGTATGTGTATGTAAATAGTTTACATAATGGGCAATACTTTGAAAAACGTTAACATTTTCTTAATGAATCATTTTTCTCCCAGAGATTTAAAGCACAAAAGTACTTTCGGAAGGTTTTTATACTATCTCAACATCTGACAGCAGGGGTGTAGTTTATGTTTTAATAATAATAATAAGCAATATAATTGATTTCATTCTTAACTTTCAGTGGAGGATAATGATACGCTTAATTTTTGACTAATTGATTGTAAGAATCACCCCATTTACCCTCATTTACAGAAGACATCAATCACAACTATAAAAGATCATTGCTTCGTGTCACAAATCAACAATGTACTTATGTACCTATACAACAAACTCGCGTCAACAAGATGAAACATGCACACTGTGAATAGTACTACCAAGTTTCTCACAAAACATTTACGATACAACACCTAAACTTAATAAGCAGAGTGCTTCAGAAAATAATGAGATCAACGCCAGGTTATAACCCTGTCTGGCATGCACATGTGTGATAAAATTCAAATTCGTAGTGCTGAGAAACCCATGTGGGCAGTTAACGGGTTGACTTGCAATAGTTCTGTTACGGTGAGAGACGTAAGGTACAAGAGATAGCGGGGTTTAAAAACACCAATCGATTTAGACTGCATTGATTGGCTAATTCAGTAAAAAAAATATCTTATGCCCATACACTGCCCCAAAGCTTTAAAAGTAAAGTGGTTCTCACTCGGTCGGTTCATCTCTGACTTTTCATAAGTTATGTGCGTATTATAAATTAATTATCCCTTACTACGTACCGCAGAAATCGCGTTAAGCCTGTAGTCACGCGCCTGTACTCTCTCCGATCGTATCGGATTGTCGTTCCATTGGATTATGATAGTGTAGGTACCTGTGTTTGCGCACACACTTGTGCTCTGTAATAATCTTCTGTATATATCATAGTTAGTTAATCTCTGTTGAGATTGGCCGTTGTGGTCGAAAATCGGTCAGGAAGATCTTAATCAGTATATCTGAAATGTTTTCGTCGCTAAGAATATTGTGAAGCCAGGTTAAAGCGCCAATATTCGTATAAAAATAAGACTAATAACGCGTCCGAGTTGTACACATTAGGGATAATCGCAACCATACTGTCTGTCCTTGGGAGAACCGCCTACATGATGACGGTGTCCCTACTTAGTAAGTAATAGTAATAGTAATTTAGAATTACAAAAAGCAATACTTCTATGTTCCAAATTCCTAAGTCCACTTTTTGAGTAAGACTACTGCAATATAAAAACGCGGATTCTCAAGAATTGATCCACAAATACACCGAAGACCGTACTGTAACTACATGTATGTAAAATTGTTAACATACGTTTGTGTATAAGGTGCGATATCACTTTTTCTAAATAAATTAAAATAATTATTTATATTGTTGTTTCCGTGGGCATAAAACCACGTGACTCGCCGGTCACGTGGTCATGAATTTATGACCGCCATGTGCCCGTAATTCATATTAAAATAAAGGTTTTATGCAAACTGAAACAGCAATTTTAATGTTTTTAATAAATTTATACGTAATCAAATGCATTAAAATATTTTTTTTTATAAAAAGTAATAGTCAGAGCGGCTGGTACGGCAACCAGAAGTTTGTTTAAAAAATGTTAAGTTAACATTTTTTAGTTATAAAAATTGTTTGATACATTGTTGGCTACTTAACGAGCTGAAATATTTCGCATTTAAAACAAACAACCGTATAATTACAAGTCAATGTAAGTTAAAAGAATTATAATTATATATATGATTACGTTCTCCTGACCGAATTTAGGTCACAAGCAATCCATTCGGAGATTTGTGAAAACATTAGTGATAAATTATTTAATTTTTGTACAACTGCAAACAATAATGCCATCAGTAGTAATAACAAGTATTATAAATTTAAAAAAAAACATCCGATATAAATCCTATTTTTTTTTGCTAAGAATCCTCTCGAACAAATCACTTTTAACATAAAAACGATATAAAAACGATAGTTATCGATATTTTACCTCCTTCCTGTTGACAGATTGATCTGATATTTCATATACAGCCTTAGTTTTGAGAACAAAACCGTTTTACGTAAAAAATATTTTACTTATATTATTATCAATTCTGATTGAAATTCCCAGAAACTTCCAACTACCTTCATATAATACTCAATGTGAACAAGCCGAAAATAAGGTATTTTACCTGTGATATAGGTAATAAAGGATCATGGTTGACAGGGTCGCTTGATAACAAGGGTGTCTCACATCAACTCCGCTTCGTTATACGACATGTCTAAGGCGATCCTCACAAAGGATTCGTACACTACTTAGGGATTGCCGCGCTTTGCAAATGTCTCTAAAATCCGTGGAGTTAGTTGGAATGGATGTGTCAAAAATTTTTGACGCGAAATCGAATGCGAATGTAAGTTTGTTTGTTTTTCACGCCTAAGCCACAGAATCAATCTTCCTGAAATTTTGCTTAATAATATAATTATGTTGTCAGGTGTACAAAAACGGATATAGAGAGTATCTTTCATCCCGAAGAATTTCAGATTTCGACTTATGCTTCTTGGAGAAAGTTGTTCAGTTTCATGGACCTTATTAACTCCTAAAATTTGGCAGGTGTTTAAAGTTACAGGGTGTATAAAACCACTGAAAAGGTTTGGGAAAAAAAGTCTGAGGCCCAAATGGAACTAAAAATAAAAATCTTGAAAACTAAGTTTGTGAGTACTAAAATAACTTAAAAGTTATTCATTTAATTATATTTGATGAAATAAAATTAGTTGTAGAAATAAGTAAGTACCACATAAATTGTAGAAAGTAAGAAGTGCGCCTGTGGCGCCCCCAATTTTTACAGACTCTTTTTTGGCAAACTGTAAAAGATCTAGGGGCACGGCAGTGCACGCGCCAAGACCAGCCGAACAAAGCGAAAGGGCACTACTTATCTTTTCTCTAAGCGCTTCGTCGTATTTTTGAACCCTCATAACTAGGGTTTTAATTATACCAGATAAACAAAATTCTCGGAATATGATGTCAATAGTGCATTTATAAAACATATAAAATTTCAATTGCGTAGCTTTTATACTTTAGACTTTATTGACATGAGATCTGATCATTTTTAACCGACTTCTAAAAGGAGGAGGTTATATGTTCGGTTACTACTTTCTCATTAAGAACTTGACTTGGAACCGACTCCAAAACGTTTTAAAGTTATTTCAAGCTTTTTAGTTTCTTTTGAAGTCGGTTTTATTTTTTATTATTTACTGTGCGAGCCATAATTGGTCTCGTCTTGGCAACATTTTACATGAAAACGTGTTTGGTGGGATTATTTTTACCGCATCCTATTCTAACTGTTTACCTTCAGAGCCTCGTCACTCGTGCACTTGTTTCAGCTTTGTGCATTATTGTTTCAGAGGGAAAATCTTCCGTTTTCTTTGTGTTCTGCCTTATTTAACTTTGCCTCTGGTTGCTTTTATTTTCAAATGAATTTCTGATGAGCTGTGTTTGTCGTCTAACATTATTTAGAAATGTACTTAATTATGAACAATTCTGTGTACATTGATAACTAGATATAATGATAGCGAGATATAAGAAGAAGAATATTATAAATGCGAAAGTAAGTTCGTTTATTTTAGCCTAGTGGTATGACCGTTGGACTGCCAAGTCAAAGGTCTCAAGTTCAAATCCAAAGCGCGCACCTCTGACGTTTCGTAAGCTATGTGTGTATTATAAATTAATTCTGCCTGCTACATGCCTCGGAAAGCACGTTAAGCCATTGGCCCCGGTTGTCATGAAGATCTTTGTCAGTCGATATAGGAAGTCAGTACCCTCATAAAATCCTGACAACTGAGCTAACCTTAGAATATCGTATTCCGGTTGCGGAGGTCAGATAGGCAGTAGCTCCGAAGAAAACTGATATTCAGCTGCTACATAATTATATTAGAAGCCGACCCCAAGAAAGTTTGGGAATAATAAGGCTAGGAGGATGATGTTGTCAGATATCCTCTCCGCTGTCGGGCGGATTTGGCGCAGAGTTGGCACTGTCAGGCGACTTGGCGCGACTTCGCGCCACTCGCACGTGCCAAACTCGCACACTCGCACAATCACGATATCTCCAAAATTTTATATGGGAGCTATATGTAAAACTTATGTCGTTAGAATCGTTATGAAATAAGCTAATGTACGTAATACTTATTTAATCTAGTTTTCTCACAAACTATATTATTAATTTTGAGTTAAAGTGAGAGGAAGCGAACGTTCTTTGTCTTTTTTACCCACTTCGTGCCGACAGTCAAATTTTTCAAGCAAAAACTCACCATTATTTCACGATGTCTTGCTTTTATATCACTAATTACACTTTTTTACACCTAAAATAATTAATTTTGTACACATATACAGAATCGTGAGTTATGCGAAAACATATTTCGCATAGCTCATAATGTGTAACCAACTTCACAGACAGATCATACTCAATAAATACTCTAACATTCTTCAAACCCGTTTGTAACCAAATAATTTGACTATATCCCACAGTGGTATCAGATAAGACTGGCCTAATATTTATGTGTTGTCTATGGCTCCCATTGGTTGGGCCCGACAGGTGTGTCCCGGACACCTAATGAATCTGTTTCGGCGGTATACAGGTTGTCTTTTTATGTCGAAAGGTTTAAGATTGAATTTTGTAGCGGATATTTTATTTTAATTAGTAGTTATCTAAAAGTAGTTAAAACTACTGACCTATATAGATCAAAATCTAAGTAAATCGATAAATACCTATTGTTGTTTTATGTTATGCTGCTATCCTCTTCCCCCGAAATAGGATATTGTATGTAGTGATATTCATTTGATTTTAACCCAATACGACGTCATAATTAGGCTTTGACATAAGAATACATGACGTCATCTTTTCAAATTGCTTATCTGTGTCTAACAAAAAATGTCAAGAATAAATTTGTCACTGATTATTTTAGTTTTTCGACAAGAGTTTAGGTACTTACCTAATAATTTTAAAAAAAGTTAGTCAACATTCTTCAATCGTAATGAATAAAATGTAGCGTCCTGTATATCAACTACAGTAGTCACAAGTACAAGTTTTAATACGAAGCTTGTTTTTTAAGGAATACTGGTTGCCATGGGAACGGGCCATATTGATCAGTATACTATAGTCCTATCATATCTTATCTGTTATCTAACACTATCAGTTGAAGATAAGACACTATTTATAAGATAAAATAATAAGTTTATTCTTAACATGTGGATAATTTGCCTGCGACTTTGTCGGCATCAATTTGGTATTGTTTTATTCCGGTACATCCAGCTGTACAATATCTACCAGTATGAATTGACCTCGCATTGTAAAGGCTCTTAATGCGACAAGATGTCAGCTTCTACTGGTAATGTAGAGCTTGATGTATAGCCGTGTATTATTATCAGCCAAGTTAAAACAAATCTGTTCAGTATTTAGATATAATTAGATGTTCAAGAAAAATACTAAATATATCTAAATAAAACCGTGTGGAAAACCGTTTATGGGTGTACTTTTTATCTCGCTCTTAAACTTTACCTAACCTATAGCACTAATAGAGTGGTATGACCGTCGACTGACAAGTCAGAGGTCTCGAGTTCGATCCCAAGGCGCGTACCTCTGACTTTTCGTAAGTTTTGTGCGTATTACAAATTAATTACATATCAGTTGTTAAAACGGTGAGGGAAAACATTGTGATGAAACCAGCATATCTTAGATATTTTTCAATGGTGTGTAAGGCCACGTCAGAAGCCTACGGGTGGTTTAAACTCTGACACCAGGTTGTTCATCAACCATACGATAAGAAGAAGACTTAAGCTAAAATCTACTAAAATATTTATCTGATTTAATTAATCCTATACTTATTTTATAACCAGGTGTTATTCTAAATTTCTCTTAATCTTTTATTATCAATAACTGCGTATAAATTATCAATAAATTAATGTTTCACACAATGTGTGTATTTCATCTAAAACGTAAATGTCAGCTTACAGACTCGAACAATGAAGTAATCATTAAATTATGATCGTTATAAATTTATAACGACATAATAAAAATATTTTATCTTTCGGTTCCGTATGTTAGAATTTGCTATGAAGCCGAATTTTTCGGTAGTCTAATTAATTATGCTTTTTATCGTATGGTTATACAGCGTGTATCAGAAGTCCGAAATAATACTTAAGGGCGTGTATGTATATCATGAAGAGAATCACCTGTGAAAATATTGAATGCAAAAGAGGTATTTTTTTTTTCATACAAAATAATTCTTTTGATTTTATTTTCTTCAATAATGACAGATTTTATTATCCTACGCGTGCCTAGTGCTTACTTAAATAATTTATTGAAGGAAAATAACCAGATTCGTTTTGATTCACATTTCAGCTGATTTCTAGGACTGTATTTGAAAGATTTTGGTGAAAACTTTGACCGTGGTTTACTCGAGTATTGTTAGGGGTTCGGTTCCAAAACCTATGCTCAAGGATTGTGTATAGGGTACCTTATACGCCCTTAATGTATTATTTCGGACTTCTGTTGAACGCTGTATATATCAACTATAGGTGCTAGTGTAAGAGACAGGCCCGTAACTCATAACTTTACTGCTACTAGCTTTTACCCGCTGCTTCGGTCGATTTAATTTAGAATTTGACAATCAATTTCGGTTGTACGGCACGTGGCGCCGTCTATTATCATAGGAATGTTATTGTTAACTTTCTTGGGAACAGTACAATTTTATCGGGATGTAAGGTACCCTATGTCCGTTTCTGTACATCTGAGGACATGTATGCAAAATTTCAGGGTGATCGGTTCAGTAGTTTAGGCGTAAAAAGTTAATAAGCAAAGAAACTTACTTTTGCATTTATAATATTACTAGCTTTCCAGCGCGACTTCGTACTCGTGATTATCCTACTTCAACGCCTATTCTACCCTACCCTATCTTAACCTACCTTACTCTACCTTTATCCTACACTACCCTACTCTACCCCTACCCTACTCTACCCCTACCCTACTCTATCCCTACCCTAATCTACCCTTACCCTACTCTAATCTACCCTTACCCTACTCTACTCTACCCTACCCTACTCAACCCCTACTCTTCCCCTACCCTACTCTACCCTCACCCTAATCTACCCAACCCTACCCTACGCTACCTCTACAAATCAAATACCATAAAAATCGGTCCAGCCGAAAAAAATATAAAAAGTATCCTATGTCCTTCTCCTGGTTCTAAGCTACCTCCTCAGTTATAAATAGTGTAACTAATACAATTTTCGACTTTCTTTTATATACATAATTACCTATACAGATGTTAAGATTTAATAAAGTTGGTCTAGCCAATTTAGACACAGAGCTAAGAAAACTGATGAATGGTCTGAAACCATTTCGGAAGACCGGACAAATGACATTCGAAGATGACGTAGACAAAATGGTAGGCAACAACTAGATTAAAGCAGATAGGAATGGAGATTATTGAAGAAGGCATCAATTAGGTGGGGATTAGGATTTATGGTGATGATGATAATAAAGTTTAAGAATAATAAAATTGATTTCAATCGTTTGGTTGATTATAATAATTAATTAGTATCAACCTAGTATAAGAGTCTGAACCTTATCTGAACAGTTCGTCTGAACTTATAACTTTTGCATTTTTAATACAAATTCGAACGCTTATGTAAAAATTTGTTTTTTTTTATGAAAGAAAGACAGAATAAATACCATTTCGGCCTCAATAACACAACAACATCATTATAGCCTAATTATTAAACGTTAGAAAAAAGAAAAAAAATTAGTTGTTAAACGGATTTAAATAAAACTTAGCACTTAGTTACTATTGGGTTCGAAATCCACGCGGGCGAAGCTGCAATCAACAGCTAGCTAAAGAATAAGTTAGAGAAAATAAACGAAAAAAAAGGAAAAAGCTACGTTACTTTATGGAAGAAATAAAATTAATTATACACTAAAACTAACCACACATTAAAAATAAACTTTCAAATAATCGTTTTACAATCGATAAGTATCCCTAATTTAATTAAGGTCATTACAAAAGATTAATTTAATTATACGTAATCAGAATCACTTCAGAATATAATATAAGGGACCGGTCCATTAAAAAAAAAAACATTCTATGGTTGTCACGCAATTCTTAAGAAGCATTAACACTAGTTTTTCCTCTTCTTCTTTTATTTCTAGGGTTTAAGCCACCGGTAGGCCTCTGACATGGCTCTAAAAACAGTCGAAAAATTTCTCAGGTGTGCTGGTTTCCTCACGATATTTTCTCTCACCGTTTTAGCAAGTGATAATTAGTTTCTAATAAGCAACATAAAAACGTAAATTCATAAAATTTAGAAATGCTCAGGCTATCATTGTTTCATCAATTTATCAGCTTTAAATTATGCCAATTTTTATTTGAAAACCATGTTTCAATCAAGCTGAAATTTTCGCTAAAACTTTGTAATGTTAATCTCCTTCAATTGATTTAGTTCGGTTTTTCATAACTATATTTATTGATTTTATATCTTCAATGTGCGAGTGAGATAGGAGAATATCGAAAAAAGGCGCCTTAAAGACAGGTTTGCTCTACCGGTAGACCACAATTCCGCTTGCCATCAGGTGGGTTCGTGGTCAAACACATGTCTTTTACAAATTTTTATATTTTTTTAAATAGAAGTAATGTTTTTAACTAAGCTTTTAGGTATATTGGAATATCAGAACTAAACGAATACCTATGCAAATTTTGACCGTTGAAGAGTTCCTTTACCTGGAGCTAATCTTGGATATCGATTCAAGTCAAGCTTACCATAAAAATACATTGTCATCGGAACTGAACTAACATGCAAAAATTCAACTCTGTAGGATAAGAGGAAGTGGTTCTAATTCAGCTTGCAAGATTCCAACCGAACAAACATAGTTACACGTATTACAGTTAAATACACTACAAGTTAAATAAAAGCTTGTAAAAATAGCTCGAGTTATAATAAATGTCAAACTGTCAAAAGCCTTCAAAGAAACTTCTTTGAACAAGATTAAAACCGAAGAAAAAAGCAGTAACTTTTTAAAAGCCAAATTATAAGGACAATTCAGTAGAATAAGTTAATTTTATCTGATTCAAGTCACAAAACTTTTAACTATCTGTGATGAGATAATGAAAGTTGTAAAAGCCTTTTATTTTTATTAAATAACCTTATAACGAAGATAGCCGTTAAACTGTTGAGTCAAAGGTCAGTGAATTGAATCCAAGCACCTACGTCATATCAAACTTATGAGCGTATTAGAAATTAAGTAATAATAATGTCCTTTTTACGCCTCTCTAAGGCCTACAGTTTAAACTCTGACACTAGATCGTTCTTCAACAATACTATACATACTACTAGATACTACCACCACTACTACTACTACTACTATATGATATTTATACTATCTATAAGACAAATACTGTATAATATTGTGATATTTTTATTCTGAATATATGATTATTATAATTATGACTATAGAAAGAAGAAGGAAATTTTAAATTTATCGCAAATATCACTTCTCGAATCTTGACTACTCTTCACTACATAGTATAAAACAAAGTCGCTTCCCGCGTCTGTCTGTCCCTATGAATGCTTAGATCTTTAAAACTACGCAACGGATTTTGATGCGGTTTTTTTTTAATAAATAGAGTGATTCAAGAGGAAGGTTTATATGTAGGTATAATACATGCATATTAGCGTAACCGGGCGAAACCGGGGCAGGTCGCTAGTGTAATAATAAGAAAACAAAATCCATGGCTGTTTCTGTAAAAAGGTTAAGAGTGAGAGAGGTACAAAAACTAGTATTTTTATATACAGCAAGCATTGTTAGCTGGTTCCTTTCTATGGAGCCATGATCTTCAATAAATTGGACATCTAGTTACCGGTACATTTGCATTATTTCTTTTATTTTTACCGCAGTCCAAATATGATATTTAGATTGTAGTTTTAATGTGAAAAAAAAGAAGAAAATCATCATTAGATGAATCACATGATGAATTAGATGAATCTAATGATGAATCATCATCATCTAATGACAATGATTCATCATTAGATTCATCATTAACATAAACAGAAATAAAATAAAAACATTTTATATTCATTATTCACTTGTTAATATTGTGTGCAGTGAAAATATTTTGCGATAATTATAATATTAATATTATTTAAACGCACAATCCAAGTGAACACGCCCCTTAACATTGCCGGTCTTACATTCTAATAATTCAAACCGTCGAAACTGATATCAGAATCTGCTGATGGTGATGAATTAACATTCAATACACGCCGTAAACTAGAAGCGGCCGATAGAAAGACATCACTGTGATGTCACAGTGATAAAGTTGTGATTAAGTAAGCTAGTAGCGTCTCTTTTTTGTGTGATCACTATGAACGAGTGATTTAATGGTATTTTATTAGATAAAAGCTGTCCTAAAGCGTAAAGCCAGTTACAGACCGATACGTACGCTACCGCGACCGGCGCGGCGATACGATATGCAGCGTCTCACACACTGGTGAGATTCATTCGAAGAGCTGTTGAATCACGAACTATATCTTGGTTTTACTATGTACGACACCACAAAATGGCACACGCGTGTAAATTAAACCACGTTTTGGTGACAACTAACTTTGTTTTTATTTTGTAAAAAGAATAAAAAATACATTTAAAAAAGGTATATAATAAAACTACTTATAAAAATATAAGTTGCCAGCATTGTCTGCAACATAGCTGACTTTGTTGACGTGGTTTGATTTACACGCGTGACATTGTGGTGTCAACGGCACTTAGCACCTGCCGCACGAATTGGCACCTGCAGCACGAACCTTGCAATATGCATTTAAATAAATTTATGAATAAGATTGGGTTCGTGATTCAAGAATAAGCTCCCTGATTTTTTAAATATCTAAGAGCACTTTTTCAAAATCCGAATCTTTTTTTCTTAAATATTTATATTTACGAGTACATTACAGTAATCCCTTTGCATACTCGACACGCCACTCAAAACAAAAACTAAACAAAGAATAAGAGACGATAAAGGAAAAAAACTCTTTAATATTATTTACTGGGGTACTTTTGTGCCAAAACTTTGCACTCAACCCGATTTTGGAAGACTAATGCCTTGTACACACTAAAACAATAAGATACTTTAGTTACACCTACAGGGTCATTTACAGGGACAGACATTTGTAGCAATTAATTTTTATTTATACAGCGTGTAACAGAAGTCCGAAATAATACTTAAGGGCGTGTATGTATATCATGAAGAGAATCACCTGTGAAAATATTGAATGCAAAAGAGGCATTTTTTTTTCATATAAAATAATTCTTTTGATTTTATTTTCTTCAATAATGACAGATTTCATTGTCCTACGCGTGCCTAGTGCTAACTTAAAGAATTTATTGAAGGTAAATAACCGGATTCGTGTTGATTTTTCTTTCAGCTGATTTCTAGAACTGTATTTGAAAGATTTTGGTGAAAGCTTTGACCGTGGTTTACTCGAGTATTGTTTGGGGTTTGGTTCTAAAACCTATACTCAAGGATTGTTTATAGGGTACCTATACACCTTTGAAGTATTATTTCGGACTTCTGTTACACGCTGTATAGATAACATCACATTATTTTAAAATATGTTTAAATATACGACTGTATTACATTTTATTCAAATAACCTAGTTATTTATCTGTAGGATAGAGGTGCTAGGTGGTCATGTACTACACCTTAAGTACAAACTCATTTGAAAATAAAGTACTGTTACCTCAATAGCAATAGCTGCACTCTGGGAACTATTGAATCACGCACCTAAATCCAAACCTGTTTTTATTCTGCGAAAATTTCTGAATTAGCAGGAAACAGCGCGCTGCAGCACGAACTTTGCAATGAGTTTGTAATATTTGCGATCTGGATTGGGTTCGTGATTCAAGATTCACGTGTGCTGCCTGTTCAGACCAATGAGCTAGAAAATACGACAATAAGTATGAACAATCCTTTATAATAAGTGTTTTCTCAAAGTTTAGTTAGTTGAGGACGTGGGTTATAGTGCTTTCAATAAAGGTTCACATTCTATAGGGAGTTTGTTTGTTAGTAAACTTTTAAAAAGGGAAAGTTAAAACTTTGATTGTTATGAAAGTGCAAAATGTGATGCCTTTTTGAATAGGGTTTGTTCGATGTATAGTTTATTGGGTTTGTGTAGAGATAGCTTTTTGAAACGTTAATTTTATCAATTGTATGTTATAAACGCCATTTTTTTAGTAAGTCAGAGGTCTTAGGTTCGAACCTAAAGCACTCACCTCGGGCTTTTCGTAAGTTATGACATCCTGCTTTTGTATGTGTTAGCCTTATTAGGAGGATGACATAATCTACGAAAAGTCAGGAGGACATTCTTTTTTCGATCATAATTTGACGTCATCAATGGCACTTACAATTTGGTAATGACAATAATTTTGTTTATTATTAGACAGCCAGAATTGACAGAAATTAGGCATTTAATGACATCATACGTCAGGCGCTTGCCACCGCTCATTGTGCTGCGATTTTAGAGCCCAAAGGCTGAGTATAGCTATTCAGCGAGGCAATGCAGCCAACATTTTGGGAACGTTGCCTACTGGTAGCGGTCTTTTAGATTAAGGGTTTTATATCTTTATTTATTTTTAAGGTTTTAGATTATAGGTTTTGGTTATAGGTTTGTATATATATAGATAATTTGAAAATGAGTTATTATAATTATTTATGTCAATTTAACATATCTCTATCAAAACGTCTACACACAATCCAGCAGATTGATGCCAGCGGTTCGGCTAAGCACGAAGCTTTAGAATGTTGCAAGCCATTCAATCATGCAACTATGCCGGTAGCATGAGATCTGCAACATCTGCGCATGTGCGGTTCTCAATTAGTTATTTCCGATAAAAAACGCCAAGCAACTGAGCTCTCCTGAAAGCCTCGCGCTGGTGTCAGTGAGTAGACATCATAACCGGCCATCGGTTTTTTAATAAACATAAATCCGAAATAATATTTATTCTATTCTATTCGTTTCAACTCGTACACTCAGCTACGCACCAAGCTGTAAATTTCCAGTACAAGCTGACATCTTGTTGTACGAAGAGCCTATGCAAGGTAAGGTCAGTTCATACTAGTTTATACTAAGGTTCATACTAGCTTGATGTGTAGCTGAGTGTATAATACAATTTCAAAACATTTGAAATACTTTTAGGTGAGTAATTGGTGATGGTATGCTGTGAAGAGTAAAGGCAACACTAACAGGCGAAGCGAGTAATATACATTAATCTCAGTATTTTCTATTCATTTAATAAAATAAATATAATATTAATCTATGCCCAGCAGTGGGCATCTTCCGGCTGAAATGATGATGATGAAGTATTTTGAATTCTAGTTAGCGGCTTAGTAGGTTAAGTTTCTAAAACTGATGTTCAATAACTTTTACTAATTTAAAATTTTTGTGAAAAAGAAAATACAAATACGAGCAGGATTTGAACCTGCAACTTTCTAGTTAGACGCACCAGCCGCTTTATTAGCTGATCTATTCGTAATCCTCTTCAACTATCTAATAAATAAAATAAATAAATAAATAATTTCCTACTTCTATTCGAATGTTTCATAAAAAAAAACAATTGAGTAGAGGTACGAATAAGAATTCCGAATAGCTTTTATAAAAACAATTGTAGAAAAAAACATCGAATAGAGCGATACGAATAAGGATTCCGAATAGCTTATATCTAAAAAATATTTATTGTAGAACGACCTAATTTGATTACTTTTTTAATCGAGATATTTTTCACATTGCATGCATTTATGTTATAGGCAAACCACTATGTATGTATACAAACTAAATAATGTGTATCTAATACAGGTTAAATCTACTTAACCCCCTATATTTTGACACAAACCCCCCCAAAACTCAATAAACTTAACCTTATAACATAAACCCTCTATAAAGTCTCAGTAATTAATTGAGTGCCAGACACTGTGGCGAAGGCTTGGCACTCGTATCGTTGGCACACCTCCTAGCTCTAAGACAGGACGGCGTTTGTTTTAATTAACTTTAACTGATTTTTATGGCCAGGATTATTTTAACCCTAACCACAGTGCAGTTTAAATCCAGCTCAATTATTTTGATATAGTACTTACTGCGTGCGGCTAATCCGTTTTTGGTAATTTTTCTCACATTATTTTTAATATATTTCTCATATACAGTCGTGGTGGCGCATTGGTTACGGACCCGCTTTGCAAACGCGTGGGTGTGGGTTCGAACCTGGCAAGTACCAATGTGACTTTTTCAATGTCATATGTACTTTCTTAGTTAATCTAAGACACCACTGACTAACGGTGAAGGAAAACATCGTAAGCAAACCTGGACTTTAATAGTCTGAAATCGCCAACCCGCAGTGAGCTAGCGTGGTGATTAATGCTCAATCCTTCTCTGTATGAGAAGAGGCCTTTGCCCTAAATTAGGACAGTTATAGACTGATTAAAAAATATATTTTTCTCATATTATTATGTTTTTTCATAATAGTTTCATTTGTAACTAACTAATCTACTTCTACGATTAGGATTTATAACTTAAAGTAGCTTTAAATAAATTTTTATACCTATAGGCCATTTTTTTATTTGTTATGTTTCGATCAAGCTGAAATTTTTGTTGAAACTTTGTAATGTTGTTGTCCTTCAATTCGTTAGGTTCGATTTTTCATAACTATATTCATTGAGTTTATAATTATATTCAATATGCGAGCAAGTTAGCAGATTAGCGAGTATCCGCGCCTTAAATTGCTGCCACCCATCTTATTTTTAGATCAATAATGAAGTAATAAATAAATTAAATATATCGCAAAGCTTTTACTACATGTCTACCTTTAAAATAAATCGTAAGGTTCTATATTTTCCAAAATATGTATCGTAGATAAAATTTAATGTAAGCACTGAGTCAGCCATGCTTTAAAATCATAAATAACGATTGAATATTGCTTTTTACAAAATAGCTTCTATGCAGGTACCATACGATATTCTGAAGTTAGATTAGTGTTGTCGTTCCGTATGGTTTCCGGCTTAAGAATAGAACCGTAAGAAGCGACAAAGGGAAAGATCCGTAGGATGAGCAGCAGCATCCGTCTGTGTAACAGCAATCATCTTGTACTGTGATCGCCAACCCACTTGCCCAGCCGTGGCGGTTATGGGCAAATACCTCCAATGAGCGCACAATAGTGGTGGCCATTGAGACCTCTGACTTTGCAATAAACGGTCATACCATAAGGCTCACTGCACCGCTATTTAACTGTATGTGACAGAAATAAATCTGTAAAATAAAAGGCTTTTTTCTGTCATAAATTGAACCCTAATCTAAGAAAAAAAAATACCCTGGCCCTAACTGTCAGTTATGACAAGCTTAGTAATGTGACTGACATAACTCAAGAAACGAATTCCTAATTTAAATTTCAAATAATCATCGCATTACTTTTTTCAAAACTATAATAACTACCTAATCAAATACAAAAAGCAGTAGCAATAACATAAATAATAACAATTGTAGTTTATTTTTTCAGAATGTTAAGGTCAACGCACACTTAATCGCTGTCAAAAATAAACAGGCGCGAATTAGTTACACTTTACGCTGTGATCGTGAGCTTTTAATATTGCGTTGCTGTCTTGCTTTTTCAAGAGTAAAGTAGTGCTGTCTCTTTCTTTCGGCACGCTTAGTGATGTAGAATATGGAAGTTTTGAAGAAATAAAATTATAAGGTAGAAAATAAATAGTATCTCGTATTATTTAGATTTTTCCTTAGTTCGTTATCATATGACTTAGTCCCAAATAAATATTATTACATATTATGTTGTTAATTCACTATTATTTTAATTAATTAGTAAATAGATTTCTTAATTTTTAAAAAAGGATAAATTATAATAAGGACTGATTTTATAAATAGCATTCATACATGTAAAGCGAACTCTAAAGAAACAGCTTTATTTCCACTCTTTCTGTGGCGCAATCATAAAAATTTTAACTTAAAAAAATTGAGAACCTCCTCCTTTTTTGCAGTTTGTTAAAATACAGAAAACATCTACAATCGCCGCATAAACTACACCATTAAATTATCAACATGCGAACTAAGAAAACGAAACTATAACCAGATAATTATCGCTGTAGCCGTAACGGTTTTTTTTAATTTTTTTATTTACATTTTTGTGTAGTACACGCTCCGCTTAGCACGCGGCCAACAATTGACTATTCTAAATTCAAAATATCTCAGGATGACACTTCAAATTGTTACGTTGGGTTCTGTATGACATTTATTTTTGTGGTATTAGAGTCGTGATAGCCTAATGGTTTGACCGTTTGATTGGCAAGTCACAGGTCTCGGGTTCGAACCCAAAGCGCGCACATCTGACTGTTCGTAAGTTATGTGCGTTTTATAAATTAATTATCACTTTCCGTGCCTCGTATAGCACGTTAAGCTGTTGGCCCCGGCGGTCATCGAATCGCGGTAATCTTAAAAAATATATTTAAAAGTAAAAAATAATGTTACGTATCTGTTGGATATTACAAGCTTAGTAATGAGACTAAATTGTTTTGAGATCAAAACAAAAATTTTAAAAAATAATTTTAAAAAAGCTCCTTTTGGGTTTCATTGATTACATCCCAGAGGAATCATTACATCAGTGAGGTGAGGTACATTAATCTTAAATCAGTGAGGTCCGCGACGGCGACGCGTATACACCCGCTCTTGAAAATGGATTTGGTGAGTTGGTTTGAGTTCGAAACTAGTCGGGCATTCCCCGAAAACAAAACGTGAGTAAAGCCGTATCAATATTTCGTATATCCCAGAGGAACTCTTTTTTAAAATAAAGCAAAACACGGTGTCCGGATGCAACGCTCTTTAAACACGAACCAAACTTTAATCAGAAATGTCAATGTTGCTTAGAAATGGTTATCAAATTAAGATTTTAAGTCGAGAGGGGTCGAGACGCTGGGACCGTGGGGGCCAGGGGCCCGTAAAATTTACAAAGATTTGTCGGGGCGTATGGTCGAAGTTATCTCCAGACCAAAATGCTGGTCTGTATCTTGCAGAAAGGCTAAGTATTGCCATCCAGCGAGGCAATGCAGCCAGCATTTTGGAAGCCTATATAGAGGTGTTTTAGATTAAGTTTATCTTTTTAATTATTATTTCATTATTCTCAATTTTTGATATCAGATTTTAAATTTGAAGTTTTAAAAAAATCTGTAATTTTGCAAACCAATTTAACTAATTTATAATAATTTAATTGACACGACTGTAAAACACGCAATGACGGTTATTTTCGTAAAACAATTATATTTTCTTAAGATTTTAGTAGGTACCTACATATTATACATACATTTACACTTTTATTCTATTTGTTTTAGTCTAGAAAAAAGAAAATACAATTATGAAATAGTACAAGGTTCTATTTGCAATTTTTAAGAAATTGTGTCATAATACGCGTTCTTTCTTTATAATAATCTTACGTTTTCGGCTTCATTTCGGCCCCAATTTTTTCTTATTCCTTATTAAGGAAATAATTGTCTTTGGTTGGAGAATTTGTAAAAGACTCCTTGCCGAAAAATAAACAGATTTAGCTAATGGATTTGCGGAAACGGATTGTTCTATGCGTTATTATTTTTTAATCCGCTGAAGTAGGGTCGGCAATGCCAAAATAAAGCTACGCATTGCACATCTACGAAAAGTCGTTAAGCAAAACATAGCTAAAAATATGTGATTTTTTTATTATATTATAGTTTAAAAGCTGTTATACTTTAGTGGAATGACCGTTCGACTTTTCGAATTCAATTATCACTTGCTAAAATTGTGAGAGGAAAATATCATAAAGTAACCAGCACGCCTGCGAGATTTTTCGGTCTGTAAAGCCATGTCAGACTCTAAAAACTAAAACCAGTTCATTAACCAAAGGATAAAGAAGAGAAGTGATTATCAAATAATTTATTTCCCAAGTATAAGTAACTTAATACTCATCATTGCGATAAACGCATAACTCGTAAGAGTCCCATCCGACAACCAGTCACAAAGACAATAATACATTTAAATTTAGTATCCAAATCAACGGCTAAAATGGTCAAAGTACCCAAATATCATCATCATCATCTGCCTAGCCTTTTCCCAACTATGTTGGGGTCGGCTTCCAGTCTTACCAGATGCAGCTGAATACCAGTGTTTTACATGGAGCGACTGCCTATCAGACCTCCACAACCCAGATACTGGCTTACACAATACACCTTCTTCTGACTACCCATAACGATTTTCAAATATCTACAATTGACAGCCGGGGCCAACAGCTTAACGTGCTATCCGAGGCACGGAGAGTGACAATTAATTTATAAAACGCACATAACTTACGAAAAGTCAGAGGTGGCCTTGGGTTCGAACCCGAGACCTCTGACTTACCAGTCAACGGTCACCAGCACTAGGCTATCAGGACTCAAAGTACCCAAATATCTTTACAAATTTTTTATAATAATAATATATTTGATACGTTAACACGTGGAACATAATAACCCCGTCGGTCCACTTTAACAGATGAAACACATGCCTAAGTTAATTAAGTCCATAGGATTAAATATTCTATGAAATTTGTCCCAAAGTCCAGAACTGCTAACAGCCTTTTGGGAGGAAAAAGCTCGCCAAAATTAAAGTGAACGGGTCAGATTTCATTTTGTGGAAAGTGGTTCCGTAGCTTTTTTATTGAAAAGGTACGTACATTGATCGATATCATCATATTTTATATCACATCACATCATAATTATAGATCCGTACCTATATTAACACCTTTTATAAATATCACATAAAATTTAAAAAAAAAGAGAATTTGAAAAAAACAACTGATACGGATGGGATTCGATCAAACCCACGATCTTCGACGCACCGTGTCGACGCTCTAACCGCTGAACTACCGCATCCCACCAGCATTCAGCATCAGTCGAAATTTCACATTTCTTTTGCTACGCCTAGGGCTATCCGTATCAGTTGTTTTTTTTTTAATTGTTTTATTAAATAATTATATTTAATAAGCTATCATGTGCTATAACATGTAAAAAATTCACAAAAATATTTGTAACTTAAGCCTCATGTGTCCTAAAGTATCCCCCTCCATCAATGTTTTTGAGCAACTTGAATCACACTGACAAGACCATAGGGGTGGCGATGTTTTAGGCTTTGTTGTATCCATATTGAAATGATAACCCAGCCACGAACGACTTTCTGATCGTGTGATCCACCACGCTATCAGTATTGTATTTGAAGCCTCAGGTTCGAACCCAAGGCGCGCTCCACTGACATTTCGTAAGTTAATCACTTGCTCCGTGCCTCGAAAAGCATTTAAAGCTGTTGGTTCTGCGCCTGATTTATCTCCGG
Source organism: Protodeltote pygarga (assembly GCA_936450705.2). Classification (NCBI taxonomy): domain Eukaryota; kingdom Metazoa; phylum Arthropoda; class Insecta; order Lepidoptera; family Noctuidae; genus Protodeltote; species Protodeltote pygarga. The sequence goes on from OW388274.2 coordinate 4,574,256, forward strand.
TCGTCTTGGATTGCCATCCCATCGGACTATGACTATGAGGTAATAGAGAGTGCACCTGTGTTTACGCATACATTTGTGCATTATAATATCTCCTGCGTAGTTGGCTAATCTCAGTTGAGATTGGCCGCTGTGGCCGAATTTCGGTCAGGAGGCCGATTGGCCGTTGTACTTCAACTTACGTAGTTAATTAGACAGCACTGCGACAGAACTCTAAAAAAGGCTGAAAAAGTTAGTCTGTCCGGCTAGGCTAATTACATCCGCGTGTCGCCTCGCCTAAAAACTCATTTCAAATAATTAATTTTTAGAGTGAGTTCAGAGGTTCAGAGTCACACGAAATAATATGTTTTTTGTTGCAACTGTATGGTGTTTTAGGAATACAGTTTTTTTTTTGCTTTGATATTTTTTTTTTGTTTTTTTGATAGTGTGTAAAAGATTAAAAAAGCAATTTTAGACTTGTGACCTCTAGAATTTGAGTAAAAATACCAAGGATAGCAAACTTAAGTTACGGACTACAAAATAAAAAGTAAAAGTCGCGTACCTATACACGTATACAGAGGTCAAGGAATTGGCTCTTTACCGAGAGAACTGGAAAAACCTGCATGGACAACAGCGTATATATTCTGTAACCGATTTCGAGACACGGGTCTAGCCCCCTAGGGGCTCCAGTCCCCCGAGGGGTCCAGCCCCTTTGGGGGTCCGGCCCCCTGTGGGGTCCAACCCCCTGAGGGGTCCAAACCTCAGTTTGAGGAACGATGCTCTATGATAATCTGTGTAAGGCACAAACATTTTTTTTATTTTTTTTATTCTTTATTGATTATAGAGGGTTTTTTTAAACAATTTTATCGAAATGTAACAGTGCTAAAGTCACCTTCAAGTTGTCAGTCGACCATGTGTGTTGAAAGTGATCAAACGGGAAAAATGTTTGTTACATTAGTAATTGTTCGACGTCGACCCCTGTATTGAACGAATGAGTACATTCTACACAGCCCCAATTAGTGACGTCACATTCAAACGATCGCCAGTTCACAACAAAGGGAATTATTAAAGTTGACGAGGATTTATAGAAGCTAGATGTGGTAAACTTTTTAAAATATAGACTCACGCCTGTATCCCCAGAGGGGGTAGGCAGAGGTGTGTAGTACACCCACGTTTCGCCGGCTGTGTAATAAGTCCCATGTAATAGGGGCGAGCCTATTGCCATTAACCGGGCACAATTCCAGACTCCGTGCTGCTACTGAGAATTTCCTAATGGAAAAACCCAATAACACTTTGCCCGACCCGGTGATCGAACCCAGGACCTCGTGCTCAGCAGTCGCGCTTGCTACCGCTAGACCAACGAGGCAGTCTTAAAATATGTTTTTAAAAATAAATTTCAAGCTCTATGAATAATGATATCCTTAATACTTAATACTTTAACACTATGAATGTTTAAATCCGAAAAAAACGTTTAATCTTCATCATTAGCCTGTATTAGTCCACTCCCAATACGGGTCACCCTTCTGCGCTCATTGGAGGTATTTGCCCATAATCGCCACACTGGGCATGCGGGTTGGCGATCGCAGTTGCAGATGATTGCTGTTACACTGAAGGATGCTGCTGCCTATCCTCCGGATCTTTCGCATTGTCGCTTCTTACGACACCCGCGGGACGAGGAGAGGTGGTTCTATTCTTAGGCCGGAAACCACACGGTACTTTAACGTATTATTATAATATTATTAATTTTTATACCAAAAGTATGTCCACACCCTTTACCGATATAACATTACCAATTTATTAATTATTCGCTAATAGGATACTAATTATAATTTGTGTTTCAACCAACCGATAATTATTTCAATTGTAATACAGTGAATTTTAATTATTTGTATGAATTGTTTGAAAACTACGCGGCTTTTGGTGATTTTATGATTGAATTAATTACTATTGTAGTTATTGAAACTATTAATTGATTAATTGCTATTATGATTTCATTAATTCCTATTGTAGTTCCGATAGCAATTGATTAAATTATAAAATATAGTTTAACTAGGAATGCAGACTTGATTCGACGTGAATCGAATCAGAATCAGAAAATTCTAAGGTTTAAATTCAAATCCGGGCATTGTACCTAATTATTGTTGCCAGATCCGTTTCAAAAAATATCTGGATTTTATTGAAAAAGTCGGGACATGGAGGAAAAAATCGGGACATAGAAATATTATAGACTTTATTATTGACATCATTCTATCCTTAAGATTGACTATAATCTATGATTTATAACTCAGTTTTAGTTTAGTTGTTTTTGTAAAAGTGGGTAGGTACCTCCAAATTGGCTTTTAGATTAAAAAGCAAGGTTTTAACTGACGCACACAGTCAAGGTGCTGGCGGAACGTGTCTTGAGAAGAATGAAAAGCAGGATGTCCCGACAATGCCTCTTTTGTCTCGATAAAAGCGGGACATCTGGCAACATTGGTTGCAATCATTTTTCTGAGAGGCTAGTGCCCAGTAGTGCATAAGTTTAGCTGAGTTTTGCTGAAATACACTTAAAATTAAAAAGAATATTTTCATAATAATGGACTAAGATTGAAATATTATTGGATGGAAAATTTAATAAGATGACACCATAAATCTTCGAAACATTTATACCAAACGATGTTATTACCATCATTTAAGCACTAATTGTGACCGCCTATAGATTACAGGGATTTTATGCGAGCATAAATGAATCAATGGCCATTGTCATATAAAATGAATAATGTTGCCATTCATTTAGAAGTACTATTCATAAAGGCTGATGGGGAAAGATATTGAATCGGTACTAAAATTAATATTTTACTAGCAACCCTTAACAATCTAACAGAGGGTGTGGAAGACACCCCTGTCAATTGTTAGTTCTGAATAATTGGGTAATTAAATATATTTTATTTATTATGACGGAATAAAGAGTGTTCCGTGCCTCGGATAGCACGTTAAGCTGTTGGCCCCGGCTGTCAATTGTAGATTTTTGACAGCCGTTACGGGTAGTCAGAAGCCCGAAAGTCTGATAACCAGTCTTACCAAGGAGTATCGTGTAACCCAGTATGTGGGTTGTGGAGGTCTGATAGGCAGTCGCTCCATGTAAAACACTGGTATTCAGCTGCATCCGGTAAGACTGGAAGCCGACCCCGACATAGTTGGGAAAAGGCTAGGCAGATGATGATTATGACGGAATAAAGAGTGCACCTGTGTTAGCGCACACACTTGTGCACTATAATATCTCCTGCGTAGTTGACTAATCTCCGTTGAAATTGGTCGCTGTGACCGAAATTCGCTCATCATCATCATCATTTCAGCCATAAGACGTCTACTGATGAACATAGGCCTCTCCCAATGACTTCGGTCAGAAGAACATTATTATTGTACGGCTATGTATTTCATTTGTTAACTTATGGCCAACCTAGTTACACTCCAACCTATCGTATTCAGGGATCCCTCGGGGATCACAAACCTTGAAAGATATATTTCACTATTACCCCGTTTTTTCTCGAATATTTACTTCTTAGTGTATTTAATTATTAATACGATGTTCAAAGAGGCTTTTCATAGATCTACTAGGCGTTAGCTGGCGTTCAGGTGTCAACCATAAATTTTTTCGAAGACAATTTTATACAAATGGAAAACAATGTTACATGATTCGTATTTTTAAACGGTTTTACTTTATTAGCTTTACTTTATTATTTGGTTCAAATTTAGTAATCGATATTTCACCCTCTTTCTGTTGACAGATTGATCTGATATTTTGTACACAGATTTAATTTTGATGACAAAATTTACTTATATTATTCCACTTCACCTTTCCTGTGTTAAACAAATTCAGGAAAAAGTGAATGTCATGTCATAATAAGAAGTTAAAAAATTGGCTGAGAATAGAGAAACTCGGAGGAAGCTCCACTGACAGGAGCAAAGCTTTTAAAATAAAAAAAAATAAAAAAACGGTGATTGGACTTACACTGTATAAAAAAAAATGCTTTAGCTTTTTTGACGAAACTACAAATAATGTAAGCATTCATTACGTATAAGTTATTTTGCTTGCAACTAATAGAGTCACCATCTGATTTTAAAGAGTGGTAGCAAAAAAGTACGGTTAATATATATTTTTTAAACGGTTTTACTTAGTTTGACCTGTTTATTATTTGGTTCAAATTTAGTAATTTATATTCCACCGCCTTCGATATTTGGTTTGGACCTTTAGTTCGGATGACAAAACCGTTTTACATAAAAATTCCTCATAATTTTTGAACATGACAAAATATAATATGATATAAAATAAAAAATCCCCTAATATTAAATTAATAAACAATTAATTGAGTGTATATAATTATTTTACAATAAGGTATGTAAAGTAGTTTAATAACTTTGTAGAATAATAAATATTATTCTTAACCTAGTTTCCAATATGGATTTACACTATTGTAATTAAATTGATTTCAATATTACCAAATAAATAAATTGATTGATTGATTAATTGAACAAGACAGTGTAGTGTATCATTTATCGTAGAAATAAAATCGCCAAAAATACTACAGACATCAGATTATTAGTTGTTAAAATTATTAATTTTCTATGAAAACTTTATAATTTAAAAGCATTTTGATTTTATAAAAAAAAATCTTGAATTAAAGGTAAAAGTACCCGCGCCATTCGCGTATTTCAAAGGTTTCAAATCGACAAACATAATAATGAGACCCAATTTGCTAACAAAATTCCGAGTATCGTATTTATGTAAAAGTTGCTTCGAAAATTACTCAAATTGGGTTCTCAATATCATCGTTTACTTTTGAGTAGGAAAATATATGTACTTATAAATAGACAATTTTGTGTTCTTTTCTTTACATATTTTACTTACATTATAGATATATATTACTTACTTTTTATTTTCCCTTTGATCTGCGCTACATAACTTATAAAGATAATATATATTTTTGTGTTTTTTTTTTACATGGTATATCACATGATAGCTTATTAAATATAATTATTTAATAAAAAAAAATTAAAAAAAACTGATACGGATGGAATTCGAACCCACGATCTTCGATGTACCGTGTCGATATAAATATTATAAAGATATTTAGCGCAAGAAAGAAGACTTAAAAGGTACCTCTAGGTACCTCTAGGTACCTCTTCCTCACCTTCCACTGAATTACGATTACCAATATCTATTATTTTTTTAAAACTATTGTTATTATAATAATTTAATAAGAAATTTGAAAAAACAACATGTGAACAAAAACTATAGATAACTTTTTGTGATTTTTTTAAGATAACTACACTATCACTACATAGTATAAAACAAAGTCGCTTCCCGCGTCTATCTGTCCCTATGTATGCTTAGATCTTTAAAACTACGCAACGGATTTTGATGCGGTTTTTTTATAAGGAAGGTTTATATGTATAATACATGCATATTAGCGTAACCGTGCGAAGCTGGGGCGGGTCGCTAGTTGTTTAATAAAATAATATAATAATAAAAATAAATTAGCCTGTAACTGTCTTGCCCTACATTGGGAAATGTAGGGCAAAGGCCTCTTCTCATACAGAGAAGGATTGAGCATTAATCACCACGCTAGCTCACTGCGGGTTGGTAATTTCAGACTATTAAAATCCAGGTTTTCTTACGATGTTTTCCTTCACCGTTAGTCAGTGGTGTCTTAGATTAACTAAGAAAGTACATATTATGACCTTGAAAAAGTCACATTGGTACATGCCAGGTTCGAACCCACACGCACGCGCTTGCAAAGCGGGTTCGTAACCAATGCGCCACCACGACACATAACAACACACAAATAAAATAAAAGATTTTTTATTAAATAATTAAACTATTGATAAATCTAATCCTTTGCTATGCTGTCTCTACTTTCAAGTAGCAAAAAGCAAACACATCTATTTGTATTTGTAGAAACAAGTTGGAGTTACCGTAGCAATTCATCACTTTCAAGGCTCTGTTCACAGGAGTGTAGCTTCAGTGCAACGTATTTCTAACAGTAATTCATCGTTAGACATTAACATGGCTTATATTTCCCGAAAGGGTTACATAGAGTTGTTTCAAATGCACATTTGCGATAGGATTATGAAGCAATCTCCGTTCAGATAGGCCGCTGTGGCCGAAATTCGGTCAGGAGGATATTATAAATGTCGTTTATTATTTCGCACAAATGTTTTTCGCGCAAGTTGGGATGGCGCGTGGCGATAACTTTTTATCTACGTGGCCTCTCTCAATTATAGCTCTAGGGAGCTCAGACTGATAAACCGGACTTCTAGCGAGACCTAAAAGGCCTCCAGCTAAAGCAATCAAACTAAACCTAAAGCAACAGCAGCTAAGGGCGCCTCCTAATAGGATTGGGGCATGCAGAGACTAGCTGGATCTGATTTTGATTACACTTCACATACACGTTGGACACCCAGATCGTAGGTTCCAAACCCAGGCATGCACCTTTGACTTTTCAAATTTATGTGCGTTTAAGAAATTAATTATCATTAGCTAAAACCAAGGAAACCAGCACACCTGAGAGATTTTTCAACAGTGTATAAATCCATGTCAGAGGCCTAAGGGTGGCCAACTTAAACTTTACCATATGATAAAGAAAGAAAGCCCGTTGCCACTTTTTGAGCGCAAATCTGGACTCAAAGCTTCGGAGGTTTTTTAACAATTTTACAAGATCCAAGTATTAATAATAATAACAATATCGTAAAAGATAATTTGTAAGTTTGTATTGTAAAAATTTCACACACTTTGTTGCAAAACAGAAGTATATATTATCCTAAAACGGCCGAACATTATTATGAACTCTATTTTATCCTACTACTATTATAAAGGCGAAAGTTTGTAAGTATGGATGTATGGATGTTTGTTACTCTTTCACGTAAAAACTACTGAATGGATTTGAATGAAACTTCACCACAATATAGCTTATACATCAGAATAACACATAGGCTACAATGTATCAACATATCATGCGGGCGAAGCCGCGGGCGGAAGCTAGTGTGAAATAAATTCATCTCATTTCATTTACTAAACACGACTAGACTAATTATCATTTCTTATATTCGATACCCAACAAGCTCTCCACATCGAAATTTAGGGGACCGAAACAACCCCTAAGAGAGAGTTTATCAAATCGGTCGCCGCGTGTACTGCACAATCAACAAGATTACACTGCACGCACCACGTCACGGCCGCTCGTATCCGCACGTATCCGCGTATCCGCACGTATCCGCACGCATTAACACGCGTTCGCACGTACCACTGTGATGTAAGTACTAAAGTGTGTTTCGATACGTGTCCTCGTAGCAGTGTTGTTTTTATGAGCTTTATTTTTTAATTTGAATTATTTATGAGTAATGGAAGAAGTGATAGCCTAGTGGTGGTACCGTTGACTGGCAAGTCAGAGGTCTCGGGTTCGAACCCAAGGCGCGCACCTCTGACTTTTCGTAAGTTATGTGCGTTTTATAAATTAATTATCACTCTCCGTGCCTCGGATAGCACGTTAAGCTGTTGGCCCCGGCTGTCAATTGTAGATCACAATATATTATAGATAGACAATCGTTACGGGTAGTCAGAAGCCCGAAAGTCTGACAACCAGTTTTACCAAGGGGTATCGTGTAACCCAGTATCTGGGTTGTGGAGGTCTGATAGGTCTGGTATTCAGCTTGATCCGGTAAGACTGGAAGCCGACCCCAACATAGTTGGGAAAAGGCTAGACAGATTAGATGGAAGAAGTGCCTTGTAGTTTTTGGCGTAAGAAAAGAACCACCCCTACTCATCCCGCGGGTGTCGTAAGAAGCGACAAAGGGAAAAATCTGGAGGATAAGCAGCAGCATCCTACTGTGTAATACCATCTGCTACTGCGATCGCCAACCCGCTTGCCCAGCATGGCGATTAAGGGCATACACCTTCTAATGAGCGCACAAAATGTGTGACACGTATGAGGAGAGGCCTATGTCCAACAGTGGACTGATACAGTGGTATATATGTATATATCATGGAAGATGTACTTTTGCCGTGATGTTTTTGATTCAGAAATGCAAAACTGGTCTTGCATTGATATTGATATTGACAAAGATTTATCTCGATCTTGGAAGGAAGGGGGCGTACGTTTGTGCTGCTGTGGGATGCTATAGATAGACAATGAAAGAATAATCCTAATTATTAATTGAGTCATTATTTCATCCATCCATCATATTTTCAATCATTCTTCTCTGTATGAGAAAAGGCATTTGCCCTGCAGTGGGACAGTTACAGGCTGGTTTATTTATTACTAGCTTCTTGTATTAAATTGTAAATTATAATATGCTGATACATAAGTTGTAAAGTTTTATCTAAATTCGTTCAGTCGTTTTTGCTTGAAAGAGTAACAAATATACATCTATCCATACATCCTCATAAACTTTCGCTTTTATTAGTAGGATTATTATTTATTTACGATTTAAATCATTGATTACATAATGTATATGTTGATACCTAGCCATAGATTACTTTAGGTATAATGTTATTACGTATAACAATCACCAATATAAGTTTATATACCTATACAAAATCAATCCAGAGGCACCCTCGGGCAATATTTCAACAAATAAACATATTCGTAAGGGTGCGTGGGGTCGCTACTTCCACCAAAGTGAGTAACATGTTTAATAATTAATTTGGATCTTTGTACGCCATGTTAGTTATTATTTTGAGGTTCACGGCCATCTTGTTTGAATATACCTATAGATTGAGATCTTTTATTTATTAATTACTAGCGACCCGCCCCGGCTTCGCACGGGTGCAATCCTACACATATAAACCTTCCTCTTCAATCACTCTATCTATTAAAAAAAACTGCATCAAAATCCGTTGCGTAGTTTTAAAGATTTAAGCAAACATAGGGATATAGGGACAGAGAAAGCGACTTTATTTTATAAGTATTTTATAAGACAGTAATTTTGAATAATAATAACAAAGTCTCACAGAACAGTAGGACCAGGGATCTCCCTCTATGTGCTGATGGTGATCACCGGGGTGGTTTTAGTGAGGTAAGAATCCCACACATCCCCGGTCTCTTCCCCCGGAGGCCGGGTGCCTTTTGAAGATCTCCCCCCCCCCGTAAACAAAAAAAAAGGTAGGTATAATTAGTTTTTTTCCTTTTTAATATTATAGCATTAATAATTATATTAATTTATTTAACATAAAATTTAAAAACTATTTTTGAATAATAACGTTTGTGTATCATACTTATACCTACATTTAATATTGATACGGCTTTACTCAAGTATTGATTTCGGTAAATGCCCGACTAGTTTCGAACTCAAACGGAGTCCATTTTCAAGAGCGGGTAGAATTTCAAGAACATTTAATGTATAATTTAAAAACTATCTACATTATTATAATTATACATTAATACAAAACAAACGAGCTTAAAAACACCATACATTATCTCTCTTCGTGATATCCTTTTCAAGTACTATAGACACGTGTTATAGCTTAAATGCGAAAAAAAACAGTACCTATATCAAAGCTTAAAACAATATTTTCATGTTATTACAACATAAATTACCTTTTCACGATAATATCCGTAACAAACATACTTACGAACGGAACGCTTCATGATACGCGGAATACGGAAAATAATACGATTATGAAACCCAATAATGATGTGATTTTCCTTAAAGGAAAGTTTTGGAATAATGATGTTTGTGAATGTGGTTGTGAATATTTAATATATGAATAAATATTCAAGGAATTAATTATGTTAAATTATTATCTACACTCGTTATTTTTTAGAGTACGCAACTAAAGCCACTATTACAATATGACAATCTTAATTATGACTATTCAGTGCCTAATGGTCTACAATATAAATTAATAAAATATTTTGATTTTAATTTTGATTTCCATCATTCTTGTCATAACGTAAACTGTGCTATTACATGTAAGAAAAGCGGGCGGTAATGTGCGGCAAGAACCCGCTTTTTTTGGATTTAACTTACATACCTTATTGTGTGATGGTTTGTTGTTTATTTCCTTACAAGTATAATGAAAACCATTGTTGTCACTCGGGTAGTAAAACTACAAAAGCAATCGCTAAAACGTGCGATTTTGATACAGGTTACAGCAATCAAACGTAGTAAGTCGCCAAATTGCGATGCACCATCGATGCAGTCGTAAAAAACGCCGACCACTGATGCTAAAAGTATACTATAGGGTACTCTACTATTCTAGTATTACAACCCTAAAAAGATAATGACAACCCTATTTTTTTCTTTATTATAATTACAAATTATCACACGTTTTGTGGTACTATTAGAAATGTGTCATGCCGGAGACAAATAGCACCAACGCCAATGACTTCCTCCATAATAAAAATAATAAGAACTAATATAAAGAAGAGCAATGGAGCGCAGCATTCTGGGCGTTAAAAGAATAGACAGGGTACGAAATGCCACGCTACGCTCCATAACGGGGATAGAAGATGTAGGCAAAAAGGCTGCTACGCTCAAATGGAACTGGGCAGGTCACGTCAGCCGTATGCATGACGACCGTTGGGCAAAAGTTGCCACACTATGGATGCCTGAGGACGGACGAAGACGCCGAGGCCGGCCCAGAAAGAGGTGGCGAGATGATTTGGACGCCTATCACGGGCTGGTCTGAGGTAGCGCGGGAAAAGGATACTTGGAAGGACATGGGGGAGGCCTTTGCTCAGCAGTGGCACACAGTAGGCTAACAAAAAAAAAACAAAAAAAAATATAACATGAGACTTCCTTATCTTTCTTAAAAAATATTACAAGATGAACTTATTGACAGGCAGCCAACCTTTGATACATAATTTATCAACGTCTGGCAGAAGCGCGGGGTATTATTAGCAACGACAAATGGTTGGCGATTGCCTTATCTATTGATACAAACATTTGGTGAAATGTGTTAATATTGTGTTTTTTAAGGGTTACAAGGGTTTGAGAAATGGTGATTTTTGCTTCGAGTAAAGGGATATTTTACATGCTTTTATTTAACATGCAATGTATGTATGTTTGTCTAGGTGGACCGTGGAATCTTGCAAGCTGAATTATAATTTTCATAATATCCTATGGAGTTTAATTTTTGCATATAAGTGCTAAAACATGTAAAAATTTCACAAAAATTATTAAGAAAATTGGTAATATCGCATCGGTACCTTCTAAAACTGCAAAGTTTGGAACACTTAGTGGGATACGTAATGTATTCCGATAGATATTACCACACGCCCTAGGCGTATAAAGAAATTTGAAATTTCGACTGATTCTGATGGGATACGGTGGCTCAGCGGTTAGAGCGTCGGCACGGTACGCCGAAGATCATGGGTTCGAATCCCATCCGTATCAGTTGTTTTCTTCAAATGTCTTAACATGTAAAAATTTCACAAAAATTATCAGGTCTTTTAATTAGAATATAACTAGCCTATGTCACTCTTTGACCTATTAACTATCTCTAGGTCAAACATCAAGAGAATCCATTGCCTTGTTGCTGCGGGAATGAACGAAAAACCAATAAGCACTCTCTCGCATTTACATTAGTAGGATTTTCTTTTCAAACTCATAAAAAAAGACAAAATAAACCAAAAACAAGTCCAAATATTTTTTTAAAACACAACCCTAATAATTACGTGACCAATTTTACTATCACCGCGAACCGTAGGCAACATATTGTGTACAAAAGATATGATTTTTATGGAAATTCTTTCTTTTAATATAATATTTTTCGTATAAAGAATATTGTAGGAATATTACAAAGATAATGTACTGATGAAATTTCTTCGGGTTACTTGTTAACGCGAGAAAATATTCTTTTTTCTTGTATATGAAGTAAATATGGAGGTTTATTTGCCACGTTTCGATTAACAAGGTATATTATCTTCGGTCTCATTTCGGTAGATAAATTATTTGGTGTGAAATATTGGTAGAATGGATAATCTGAATTGGATTCTTAGTAGGTACAGTAAGGAACATTAAGGCATTAGCACGCTATGTTTATATTCCTTTGCACTACTCACACACCGGTGCTAGTTTACTATGTGCAAAAGAGTATGAACATAGCTATGTTCATAACAATTACAATTTAATTTAAACCATTATTTTTACAATGCATAAATATCCGGAACAAAATAAATACCTGTTACACAAATCTAATGTAACTATGAATTTAGAAATTTAAAACCCCCGACACAAATACCTTAATATTTTTAGCTAAAAACACTCTCGATCATTATCACCTTCCAAATAAAAAAAACGACATCAAAATCGGTCCATTCGTTTAGGAGCTACGGATGCCACTGACAAGTCAAACTTATAACACCTCTCTTTGTATGTCAGGGGTTAAATGGCCACAAAACTTCACAGATCTTAAAACTTAACTTCTTTTCCAACAGTATCCCCCTCATGTAGGTTTGGCAACACCATGTTATACCCCCCTCCCCCCTCATTTGCATTGCCTGGGCGTTCTTAACGCTCTTGCGGTTTGTTAATCTTTTAATGGAATTAACCCACGCCCGCCGATGTCACTAGCACAATGGCGTTGAAGGAGCTAGAGGACTGGATATGGTTCTGAAGATTTATAAGTTTGGAGGGTTAGGATTTTAATCATCCATTAAGACAAAATGATATTGTTATTCATATAGACTATTATAGACCATTAAGCACTTAAGAATAGTCATAATTGGACTGCGTTATGTAAGAACGAATTAAGCGACAAAATTGAATAAAAAAGTTATGAATGCAGATCGATTATTAGGCATGATAACCATGTATAATAAGGCGGTGAATTAAGCGACATGTAGAAATTAAAGTTACCCTTACAGTCTTTCTTTTTCTTATCGTGTGGTTGATGAACAACCTGGTGTCAGAGTTTAAACCACCCGTAGGCCTCTGACATGGCTTTACACACCATTAAAAAATCTCGCAGCAGTGCTGGTTTCATCACGATGTTTTTCCTCCCGTTTTAGCAAATAATTAATTTGTAATACGTACATAACTTATGAAAAGTAAAAGGTGCGCTTCGTACCCGAGACCTCTGATTTGCCAGTCAACGGTCACCACCAAAAGGCTATCATGACTCTCCCAAACGAAACGAAACCAGCTTATCTATCAGTTATTTAACTTTATTTAAATTTATAAAATGATCGGATCTAAAAGCTTATAAAACGCAATTTGAAAGCGTAACTTACGTACTACGTCCAACTAAGGTAGTTAATGTTCCAATCGCTTCCATGAATCCTAATTCTTTATGTTCGCCTAGTAGATTGTTTCGTTCCTTGCATAATTACTTAGCTTTTGTTACTTAATTACTAAAGAGGAGTGGGGTGTTTAGTACAATGAGATGAACGGTTAAAAGGCTGATTTAGTCTGCTAGCAATGACGTAAATTTTTATCAAGAATAAAATTGCAGTTAACTTAGAATAAATAGACTAACGACACAGTATAATAATCATACAGTATGGCAACTACGTACAAACACTGGAAAAGGCACACTCACACAAACATGCGTAATATTGCGTAACGAAGAGACTCCTAAGCGGTACTCGCAGTATCAACGACGCGTCGTTACGCATGTTTGTGTGAGTGTGTCGTTTTCGAGCGTTTGTACGTAGTTACCATACTGTATGATTATTATACTGTGCCGACGATCTGGTCAAAGTGACGGGGAAGTATTGGATGAAGAAGACACAAGACCGACAAAAATGAGAGCCATACAAGAAACCTACACTTATAGAAGAAACCTACACTCAAAGGAAAAACCTACACTGATAGAAGAAGTCCACACTTACCTTTGGGTGAATACAGGTTGGAGAAGAAGAAGGAGAAGAAATAGAGTCTATCTCTTTTTCAATTTACATGGTACAATAATAGTGTTGCCAGATTCCCGCTTTTGGCGGGGCGTCGCACATTTTAGCCCTCTTAGAATATGTCCTGCTAGCACCCTGAGCGAGACTTTAAGCGCTTTAAGTTCCAATTTTTAGCAGCTAATTTGGCGAGACACCTACAAAAATACGAACCCTAATTGAGTAGTGATATTGATATTAATAAAGCATTTGATTTTGAATAAAAGGATAACTTTTATTATGCTTTCTTCCTGCGTCCCTATTGTCCCTCTTTTTTATTCAAGTACCAGATGAAAAAATGTGTCTGGCAACACCAGTGGGTCTAAAACCAATGAGCCACCTCGACTGATTTCAAATATGTATACTTTTTTAACCAATTGATTAACTTGTAAATAAATATCAAACTGAATTTGAGGAACATTCTAGAATACGAAACTTTCAAATCACTGCATCCATGTCCGTAGAGTCGTAATTCAAAAAACTAATCTACATAATTTGACATTGGAGGAACCCCTTCAATGTATTGACTGACGACTTCATTCCGAAAACGGATTGAGAAATAAAATTAGATGGATTGATTGAACCGTACCAATCTTGATACGGGAATAATATTAGTCTTTTTGGTTCCGGTAAAACATATTTTCCTTGAACGTTTTGTTATTTTAATATTGTAGATACGTTTGGTTTTTTCTTGTTTATATTAGCAATATTATGTAATACTAGCTTTTCCCGCGAGGCTTCGCTCGCGTAGACTATAGAATATTTTGAATAGAATTTATTTATTTAAATCGAATTAATATAATCTAGGTAGTACTGCCCATGACAACAACTTGTACTGCTTTGAGTCGATGCCACTACTTTTAGTGTCATTGTATAAGCAGAATTAGGTACAGGGTGAATGACAGTCAATTATAATGTCGGTAGGTATAGCAATCACAAATAGTCGCCTATAATAATAATCTTCCCAGGGAATTGCAAACTCATCTAATTCTGTGACACTCTTAATTTTGTCGTATTAACTTTTTGTTATACCAGAATTCCACTTACAGAAATTTAAAGTAGCTCTCAAAGTTGAACACTACCAAATTACGAAAGTCACAGAATTAGATGAAGGCTACCTTAGGTTTTGACGTGTATGTAAGTTTAACCCTTAGTTTACCTGGTGACTTCAAATCACTTAATTTACCCCATGAAGTCTATGAGACTCCTTGCTTAAAAATCGATTTTGGTCAAAATAAAAGCAAAATGGGCACTCAAAAATAGTTTATTATACTAAGCAAAATTATACTTTTTTTTATTATAACATTTCGTTATTAGTTTGTAACGGTCTTGTTGATAATTGACACAAAAATCAATGCCAACTTCTCTCTCAAAACTTAATATTGAGTGGGAAGGCAGGGAGTGGCTTAATCTACACATTAATTAAAATAATCAGGAAATTATTGATTTGGCGATTGCATTAGCAGATGATTGCTGTTACCTGGAAGGATGCTGCTGCCCATCCTCCGGATCTTTCCATTGGTTGCTTTTCACCATACGGTAGTTGTATACAGGGTTATTTGTAAAACACCAGCATCCTTGAAAAGGGTCATTAAACTCATCATTATGAACAACTTTTTGCAAAAAAAATTGCAAAAAAAAATCATCTGTTCCATACATTTATGTTCACGTGACTCAACAAAATGTATGGACCAGCTGTTTTTTTTTTGCTATTTCGGGGTTGGTCCCATAGTAAAAATTGTTCATAATGATGAGTTTAATCTTTGATTATTTATCTAATCAAAGAGTTTAATGATCCCTTTCAAGGATGCTGGTGTTTTACAAATAACCCTGTATAATTGTATTGTAGACCGGAAACTACTCGGCATGGCATAGGAAACAATAAAAAAGCTAGCTAATTCCGCGTAAAATGAAATCAAGAGGAACAAGCCGCATTGCAATTAGAATACTTAAAAGGTAATTCTTATCTCCAAATAATAGCTTACAATGACCCTCAATTATTTACATTACAAAGTAGCCGTACATCCCAAAGGTCCAGATAATCACAAAATTGCATTACGAACACATTTAAAACCGTCCAACACGGTTTAAACATGGTTGGAACATTTAAAAAAATCCTCAATTAGCAGCCTACTCCGGAATTGCAGAGGCGTGTCATATAACATAGACAAACAGAAGGTCTTTGAATTTTTTCTCAGTAAAAACTTATTTAGGTGCGGTGAACAAAACTAAGCCGTATCAGATAAACTTGTCTCTAGTCGAAATCAACTTCACTTATTTGATTTTAAGGCATAACAAATTGTATTTACAACAAAAATATCAGTTTGACAGGAATAAGTTTTATTGCCGTCTGGTTTCCGGCTTAAGAATAGAACCACCCCTACTCGTCCCGCGGGTGTCGCGTCGTAAGAAGGAAAGATCCAGAGGATGTGCAACAGCATTTTTCTGAGTAACAGTAATCATCGCGCTTGCCCAGCGTGGCGATTATGGGCAAATACCTCCAATGAGTGCACAATAGTGGCGAGCATTGGGAGAGGCCAATGTTCAATAGTGGACTGATAGGACTGATAGGACTGACAGGTTGATGATGATGATGATGCTGAAGAACAAGTTTTAATACAAAAAAAAATACATACAGAATCAATTAAAATTCCAGTTTTGATAAAACTGAAATTTTGCTGGAACTATATATTTTAATTTTTTTTGTGGATAAAGGGGACTTCTGGGTGGAAAGTTTCTTAAATTTTTTAATGACCTGACGAACCTAAATTTAATTTTTCTACATTAACCTACATTTTATATAAATATTTTTTGCTCTATTTTTTTACTTATTTGGCGAGTGCATGCTGTTACAAAAATAAAACGTTTTTATTTTTTTCTATTTTTCCTTTGGTGTTATCAATATTTTTCTTTCCCGTGCTTAGTAATGTGCAAGCTTAGAAATATGTTTTTCTAAAGCAACGATTTAAAACCAAATCTTGTTGCAACTGAACCTTCTCACTTAATTTCTTATCCATGTTGTGTCAACCCACCGGTCATATAGACCGAATGAATTAATTCTCCCCACGCCGGACCGCCGAAGGGTTGAAAGTCTGTCAGCGTAACAAATTCCTCTTAATTAGACGGTCTCATGGACCTTTTAACTTTTTTATTTGACTTTAAAAATATATACAAGTGTAAGGTTTTTAAATGTAACAGGAAAAGTATGAAGTAATGACCTGGAAACTCGCTTGCATTTTTTTAAAGTTGCTTTTTTAACCTGTTTACGCTAAACTCTAAGTAGGTTACCTGCCTGGCTTAAAATAGAATCCTTTCTGTGTTAAAAGGTGTCGTAGTTCTTCATTACTTGAGGTCAGTGACTTTGCTACTTGACTTTAAGAAAAAAAAATTGATTGGTACGTAATGTTGCTCGTATGCTAAACAAATTATTACTTCCTATAATTATGTAATTATTAAACCATATAATACCATAACCATATAATTATGTAATTATGACTGCCTCGTTGGTCTAGTGGTAGCAAGCGCGACTGCTGAGCACGAGGTCCTGGGTTCGATCCCCGGGTCGGGCAAAGTGTTATTGGGTTTTTCCTTAGGGAATTCTCAGTAGCAGCACGGAGTCTGGAATTGTGCCCGGTTAATGGCAATAGGCTCGCCCCCTATTACATGGGACTTATAACATAGCCGGCGAAACGTGGGTGTACTGCACACCTCTGCCTACCCCCTCTGGGGAATATAGGCGTGAGTCTATAAATAAACCATCCAATATTTTTTTTCTGTCATATCCTTGAATGATATTAGTACTGGAATGCGTTCTAATGCAGTAATAGTAATAATAATGAGGCATAATTTGGCAACTTTAGGCCCTAATTCCATACAAACTTTGTCAATATCCTTTGACAAGAATAAAGAGAGGTTTCTTTATCCTCACTCCCATAGAAACGACAGAATAAAAAGCTAAGGATATCTAATTAACTCTATTGCTTTAATGATGTTAATAAACAATATTTTATCAATATAATCTAATGTCAGATTAGCATAATATTTTTGCTTAATTAACCGAGAGTTTCCTTCAACATCTAAAAGATCCGCCTTTTAATTAAGTCCACCCCGTGATTGACGTTTAATTTTTTATGCCAAATTGGATTTTGACAATTAAGAATAATGATGCTAGTTACCCATCCCTTAAATTATGTAAAAACTTTTTGATGATCAAGGAGAAATGACAGTTGATTGAGAAAGAGTAATTGAGAATTGCAAATCTATGCTAATTCTTGGAAGAAAAGTTGTGATTTGTTGAGGACATGGTTTAGCCAATCTCCTTTATTAAAATAATAAGTTCTATTTTATTTTTTTATTGATAGCTTTTGACTTCTAGACTAACAAGCCAAATGTCACATGTTCGAGTTCGATTTTTGAAAATGGTGCTAGTTCTTTTGCACACGCTCTAAACTAATTTAGACTCACTATGTCTCTTTCTAACGAAGATCATTAGAAAAGGATAGAAGATTTTTTAGAGCTGTCAAACTAGTCCATCATCAGCCTAGTCTTGTCCCAACTTTGCTGGGGTTGGCTTCCAGTCTTACATGATGCAGCTAAATACCAGTGTTTTACATGGAGCGACTGCCTATCAGACCTCCACAACCCAGATGGGTTAACTCCATGTAAAACACAGTATCTACTGGGTTACACGATACCCCTTGGTAAGACTGGTTGTCAGACTTTCGGGCTTCTGACTACCCCTAACGACTATCAAAGATCTACAATTGACAGCCAGGGCCAACAGCTTAACGTGCTATCCGAGGCACGGAGAGATAGTTAATTTATAAAACGCACATAACTTACGAAAAGTCAGAGGTGCGCGCCTTGGGTTCGAACCCGAGACCTCTGACTTGCCAGTCAAACAGTCATACCATTAGGCTATCACGACTCTTATATATATACATTATATAATTAGCTTCTTTACCACCTTAGCAGTAAAAAAAAAACAATTTAAAAAAAGTTTTCGACTTCGCTTAGAAAGTACGAAATGAGTTTTGTCTGAGAATTATTTGAAATTAAATATTCGGAAACCTGATAAATACTTTTGAAGTAAGTAGGTATATTTTTTTTCATTTCATTTGATTTCAAAGATTCGATATCCATGAAACCGTACATAAGTTTCCAATTTGTTGTGTAGGTTGAAAGCTATATAAAAGCTAAATATTATTTGAAATTAAAAAAATAAACTTTTTGAAGAGGGGATTTATTTTTGGAGAAAGGTCGCGGGCGTATATCGAAATACTCTTCTAAATTCTACCATATTAGTGGCACAGTAGGGTTTTACCCAGTAGTAGGTTGCAAGGTCTGCTACTACCTTTGGATTCGCGGGCGCTCAGATTAGGGATTGTCCGCTAAATAGGCGACCCCGGAGATGATGGTAGCACAGTGATCAAATGCTGCCGTACACAGGGGGGCTTCGGAGAAATCCTTTTTATGGTTTTCCCCTTAGCGTGCCTGACAGGCGTTGCGCAGGGGAGGTTCTGGAGCTGGTCTCTTAAGTGGACCCGGGACCTCCCTCGAATGGTGTAGGTAGGTCCCGCCGTTGTCAGTGACCTGGCCGCTGCCTGGGAAACTACTTTTTTCAAGTAAAAATGGTGGATACATTTAACAATATTCTAGAAGAAAAGTCATTTACAAAACCCTTTCAATTTTCTACACGTCATCATCATCATTATCAGCCTGTATTAGTCCACTGCTGAACATAGCCTCACCCAATGCGCGTCACTATTGTACGCTCATTGGAGGTATTTGCCCATAATTGGTACGCTTGGCAAGCAGGTTGGCGATCGCAGTAGCAGATGATTACTGTTACAAAAAAGGATGCTGCTGCCCATCTTCCAGATCTTTCCCTTTGTCGCTTCTTACGACACTCGCAGACGAGTAGGGTTGGTTCTATTCTTAGGCCGGAACCACACGGAATTTCTACACAATCAGATATCTGTTTACGTCACGCTCAAAATAAATCATACGTGGTCTCCCAACTGACCATACTAAACGCTATTTAGCCTTGGATTATGTGGATACCCCGTTATCATAGTATTAGTACGAATACCACATACTACTTATTACAACACGTTATAATACGATTATGTGAGTGGACAAGGTGACGCGGACGGAATGGTTTCAGGCTTATGCTTTGTTTACACGTAACTTGCCTTAAAACCTTGTTAAAACCCAAGTAACTAGATTTAACGTCTCAATCAAACGTGAATATTCAGTGTCACCTAAGCTCCTATTTTTGTTTTTATAAAAAAGAAACTCGTATTAATTAATTAATTTATTATCTTTATTTTCTATCTCTTGAGAGATTATGATCGTATTCATAAATTTTAAAGAGGCTGTCACTCAAAATGTCTATAAAGATCTGTCTATAAAGAAGTTCACTACCAACTCTACCAGGTAGATCAGAAAAGCTCTACAGTACTTTCCTAATCTAGTTTGATTGTGCTTAAACTTACCGAATGATCACTGTCAAGGAAGTGACTAGAGCAGACAGAACTCAATGACACAGTGATAGCGCAAATGACCCACAATAATCACTTATACAACATACAAAAAAGGAGAAAGTATGACTAAGTAAGTAAGTAAGAGACTAATTATCGGTAGTAATAAAAGGACCATGGATCAAAAATGTTAGATGACACAATCTAAACCTTGTTTAGTTAAACAATCGACCGACAACGGCTAAACTGTCGCATGTAAACGTGTACATCTCGCTTTCTATTCACTCGCTCATGTGTTGTCTCAAATATTTGGTCAGCGTAAACAAGGCATAAGATTCAACGTGTCACTACCCTAGGGAATGTCGATGGTATAGTGACGCACCCCTAAGCGCTTGTTTAGTTTAGCTAGAACCGATAAATATCAAATGTTATGCATTAAACAATGTAATGTTATGCAAGTACTTTTATGTCATTGTTACATACCTACTTGATTTAATTGCAATTATATTAAAACTAGTCTAGTTATATGAATATTGACTTGAAAATCAGATCTCAATTCGAACCCAAAGCACGCACAATGACTTTTTGAAAGGTTCATGGGTATTTTATAACTGAATTAAATTTAATTAAACTAAGTTTAAGAGGATCAGATTTTAAAAAATTGTTAAAATGTTATTAACATCATATTTGCTGCGATGATTTAATTGCAAAATTACAGTTTGCCAATTAAAATCCGACCATTAGGAGTTTGGAGTTTGCTACGCCTAGCTTTAAGCCTAGTAAGAATCTGTAAGAAGTTATTTTAAAAAAAACTGCAAATAACATTTATAATTTTTATTACAAACTCAAATCAGAATGCGCGCAGTCCTTACTTGAGTCAGTCGTATGGTTAAAGACAAGACAGGATAGCTTTGATACGCCCGCGCCCCTGGGGTAGAACCGCGGCGCCCCAGGGCGTTATGACGCACAGTTTGGGAAGTCCTTCTCTATACAGCTAATCTTGTATTATCTGAGTGATATAAAAGCCCGTCACAGACCAACATAATCTACAATGCGGGCTACCGGTGAGGGAACGGGCTACCGGTGAACGGTGCATCGGTAGTCCGTCACGGCGGATGGAAAACAGTGGAAGGGCACACAGCTCAGATCAGATCGCGCCAACTCTGCACGCTCGGTTTGTTTCAAGCTTTAATCTGTCTTGTCGATCTTAGTGTAAACGAAGCTTTATTCAACATGTTACTGCCCAAGGGACTGTTAAGGTGGAAGTGACGTACGTACCCTTAAGCGCTTGTTAAGTTTAGCAATAACTGATGCACACTAAAGCAAATGTAAAGCATTAAACCAATATAATATAATGTAGATGGGATTGTTTATAATTAGGATTCATCATCATCAGCCTGTATTAGTCCACGGCTGAACATAAGCCTCTCTCAATGCGCGCCACTTTGGTGCGCTCACTGGAGGTATTTACCCATAATTGCTACGCCGCGCTGGGCAAACGGGTTGGCGATCGCAGTAGCAGATGGTTGCTATTACACAGTATGATGCTGCTGCCCATCCTCCAGATCTTTCCCTTTGTCACTTCTTACGACACCCGCGGGATGAGTAGAGGTGGTTCTATGTTCTAGGCCGGAAACCACACAGCACATTTTGCACAGCACATAATTAGGATTAGTGCAAATGTTTTTAAGCGAAGAAATTTAAAAAGGTTTATGAAGCGCGGGCATTGCTTTTTTTTACAAAAATTGATTTAATTAAGAAATAAGTTATATCTGAATAGTATTGTACTTTAATTACAAAGTTGGACATGCTAGTCTTCTGTACAAGGGGTGGATATAACTAACATTTAAATTTAGATGGTTGAATGTGGAAGAGAATTTCGATAACACGGGAGGGCTTAGTGGTAGAGTGAATGGCTCTTGACGTCTTACCCAATAGGTCGCAAGTTCAAATTCCGTTCGTAATCGATAACTAATTTAAAAAAATCTAATTTTAGTGTTCTTGTAGTATTTGTGAATACTTTATAGACATGTTTGTTTTTAAAACTTTCAAGAGCATTTATGCGATGTCACTTTCGTAAATTCAATTCAAATATATTATTTCATATTTTACAACGAGTCCGACTCGCACTTGACCGGTTTTTTATACTTACGAAACAAAATCACAAGCCTAACTTTATCTTCAATATTTTTCCAGGTGAAAATTAAGCCATGATGTTTTATCGCAAAACAAAATAACAACTGAATCTATTACGCAATAAGAGCCATTTTTGCTTAAATAAACAAAGGGAGAGCAATACTACGCTTCCATATCGCTTGGGTAAAACAAAATAGTACAAGGAAAATTCAAGCTTATATCTTAATTCTAAGGTTGAAAACTGATTGGGGTAACTTGAATCATTGTTTGGAACAGATAACAATGGATGAATTTGCATAGAAATAAACAAGGGTTGATTTCTAACGATTTATGACTATAGCAGCCTGAAATAGGCTTTGTTTTGATCTAACTAATGTCTGTCTTGCCTCAAGCTTGTATCAGTTTTAATCTGGTTTGAAGCCAGTGGATTGTAAGGCGGACAGGACGGGGTAATAGGTTAGGGACGAGATTGTCTTGTAGAGAAACACAGTGTTGACAAAGACAAAAGTTTGTGTACATTTTTTTTCACCTTCATCCTCATTACCCCACCTAAGACGGTTCCCTATGTATTTGCATAATTATTTTTGGCATAATATGACATGGCATACGTTATGTTTGTCCTAATAGTAGTTACGCATAATATAATTTACCCATAACAGCCAATGCATAATTGTTTTAAACATAATTTCCTTATACATAATAATATTTAAGCATTATATTCTAAAGCATAAATTGATTTCACCACAATGATGCTAACACATAATTTTAAGCTTAAGGGTGGCCCAAGGGCAACCCAGCCGCACCTTAACCTATTGATAGGTACATAACATTACACAAATTATGTTGCTTATATCTCCGTCTTTTTATTTTTCCGATTCAAGTAACTATCAATTCAATCAATTATGGTAAATAAAATTAACCTAAAATATGATTATGCCAACATAAACTGTAGGTATGCCAGAAAATAATTATGGCTAAGAATTATGGCTAAGCTGGTATGCCAAAGTATATTAGGACAAAAAACTTTATGCTAAAAAAAGGGTTCTCACCTAAGACATTTATTTGCCAAGAATTTAGTACTTATCGGGCAAAGAAGACCTGTAGGTCTCTGACATAGTTTTGCACACCGTTGAAAAGTCTCTCAGGTGCTGGTTTCCTCACGATGTTTTCCTTCACCGTGCTAGCAAGTGATAATTAATTTCTAAAACGCACATGAATCCGAAAAGTCAGAAGTGCGTGCCTAGGTTTCTAACCTACCTTTGACTTGGCAGTCTAACGGTCATACCGCTATCACTGCTAGTTTACGCTACTTTTACATTTATTATCTTTTCTAACCAATCAGTAGACAAAACCTCATCACATATTTTTTAAATCCATAATGATAATCGTCAAAACGTTCACACGCATCACTTACTGATTAAGATGACTACCAACTGATGATTTCGATAATTTTAATTACTTATGTTTCGAATTAATTGACGCTTAAAAAACAGGATGGGCTACTGGTTTTTTTATAATCTTTTTTTTTTGAACAAGGTTGACAATTTCTTATTTGATTGACTTCGCCATCTAGAATTACAAGCTTCTGTTTACTGTTAGTTTTACTAGCCTATTTGTAAGCAGTGATGGTCTAGTGTTATGATTGTTAGACTGTCAGTTCAAAGGTTTTACGTTTGAAATCTAGGCACTTTTAACTTTTCGGATTGCTGGAAATGCACTTCCATTTTAATAATTAGTATCACTTGCTAAATACGATGAAGGAAAACATCGTGAGGAAACCAGCACACTTAAGAGATTTTACAAAGGTGTGCAAAGTCATGTCTGAAGTCTACGGGCGGTTTAAACTCTGACACCAGGTTGTTCATCAACCATACGATAAAGAAGAAGCATATTTTTGTGACAGTATTTGTGTAACCGTGTGGTTTCCAGCTTAAGAATAGAACCACCCCTAACAAATATAGTACTCTGGATAGCGGCTACTTATTTGAGCCTTTTTGGGTCGAGACGCTGGGGTCGTGGGGGCCGGGAGCCCGAAAAATGTTTAAAGAACTATCGGGGCGTCTGGTCGAAGCTACTCGGGATCAAAACGCTGGCCTATACCTAGCTCAAAGGCTCAGCATTGCCATTCAACGTGGCAATGCAGCCAGCGTTTTGGGGACATTGCCCACTGGAAGCGGTCTTTTAGATTAAGCTTTTCTCTTTTTATTTTACTTTTAGTTTTAGCTTAGTTTTAGTATTAGTTTTTAGTTTTAGTTTTAATTGTATTTTAATCATTTTTGTTTATATCTGAATAAAAGTACCCCCTAACTGGTCCCGCGGGTGTCGTAAGAAGTGACAAAGGGAAAGTTCCGGAGGATAGGCAGCAGAATCCTTCTGTGTAACAGCAATCATCTGCTACTACGATCGCCAACCCGCTTGCCTAGCGTGGCGATTATAGGCAAATACTGCCAATTAGCATGGCTAGTGCGATAATCATCAAGCTGATGATGATGATGATTATTTGTGTGACAGTGTTTAGATGTTTATAATCACGCATAAACCGTTGAACGGATTTGGATAAAACTAGACACATTGCTGGACCTTAATATCTAGAATTATCGTATAGGATACTCCTTATCCTGGTCCAACCTCCACACAGACAAAACCACAGGCAAAAGCTATTCAACCAGTGTAGGAGTCAAGTTCTTTAAACAACAATACTTTTTAACAAATTGTTTGTCACCTTTATCAAATAAATTAAGCCAGAATTATTTTTCCTTGACCGATATCTTTCAACCCAATTATATAATAGCCTGACGTAGGCGTTGCAAAATACAAAAAAAGGCAAAAAGGTTTTATAGAAAGACAAATTTAATACAGGCTTTTCAATAGATAAACGGACCGTTTTGTTGCCTCCGTTTAAAAATGAGCGAGGCGTTTTACTTTGGGGAAAGAAAGTTCAAAAGGTATACCTCGTAGAGTTTAAGTAATTACAATTTTGATTGACGTAGTGGCTAAGCGATTAGTCAGTCAATACAAGTCTGTGGGGTTTGATATCCTCTTGGGACGTTATATTTGTGAAATCTACAGATATTTCTATAGGTCTGTGCAGTCGTTAAGGGGTTGATGTGCTTGAGCGAGCTACAAGCAGGCACTGGACGGGGCTGCGAGGCGCATTTGCGGTACCCGGACCCGTCCGATACAGTGCGAGGAACACGCAGGGGGGAGACGTTTTTAGTGGGTGCGAGCCCCACATAACCGTACGTCCTCGGACGTGCGGTATGCGGAAGGAATTTTTTTCTCCTCCCGGCCACAAAATAAAAAGGAGGTCGATGTGCGACGGTCTAGACGAAGGAAATCAAAAGACGTAGACAGACGTAGAGTAGAGTAGAAGTAGAATAGGGTGGAAGTAGAGTAGGGTAGTGTAGGATAGAGGTTACAATAGGGTAGGGATAGTGTAGGGTAGGGTAGAATAGGCGTTGAAGTAGGATAATCACGCGTACGAAGTCGCGCCGGGAAGCTAGTCTTTAATAAAAGCTGTCTTTCTTAAATTTCTGTATAGTGCCTTCTCTATTGTTATTTTTCACTCAATTTGCCGAAAGTAAAGTTTTATACAAAATCATTCTCGCCTGATTTTGTTTAGGTGTCTAATGGTATTTAGAGCAAGTAAATTTCCGCCATAATTTGGGTGTGGAAGATTAGAAAATGAATTCTCGTTAACATAAAATGTTGGTGTTACTTTTTTTTCTAAAGAATTTAAGATTTATATCAACCTGTTGCTTTGGTAGATTTTCTTGAAAAAACGTATCTGAGATCTAACTATGACATCATCACCCTCCTAACCTTATTCTTCTTGTTGCGGACGACGAGCACAAGACGACGCAAAGTTAAGAACAATAGTGATAATTAAAAGTGTAAACATTGCAAGTGGTTAAATTCAAAGTGTTATAGTGTTTTGCGTAGTGAACGTAGCATGTCTGCCTGTGAAACTATGTTAGATAGCGTGATGTACGTGTTATAATGAAATACTTAAGTTCCTTATGTACAATAAAGATGTTGTGACTTAGTGCATAAGCTAAATGATGTAATGTTTAGGTGCCTTATATACCAAATAAAGTAAATAGGATGTTTAGGTGTACATAGGCAGTGCTTATGTACTTGTTTTATTGGTATTTACCTGTGAGATCCTGGTGGATAGGGCTTGTATTGCATGATAGCGGCGGAACTTGGTATCTACCTGGTAACTATCTGATGGGTAATGTGAGGTATAGTTTTCTTAAGGTAATGGTTAAAGTTCCAGGTAGATAAGGGTGCCTAGTACATAGGAAGGGCCTATGTACTAGAAGTTTCGACGTTATATGCAATATCCCTGGTAAATGACAGGTAAATACGTGTCTGGTATATGTAGGAACACGTAGGGACAAGTTCTCAGGCAGATTTATAGCAAATTGCTGTATGATTACCTAAATAATTAGCTGTAATTAGTAGATAATGATGGGAATCTTTGTAAGTTATGTTTTAAGGGTGTAGGTAATCTGATAATAATTGTGCAATTTGATTAAAAACAATGAGGGGTAGAAAAATATTTGTACCAAATAAGACAATGTATTGGCCAAAGATTTTCTTAACGTGGGGGCGCCTCGTCACTACTTGTACTATGAAATTTTCCTATGTTAGTGAGCGCGACGAGGCGCTCCCCGTCACTCGCTCACTGGCTCTCACCGCGCACGGACGTGTCCGCGCGCGCTCTGACCGCTATTGTCCGAGACTCTGCGCTACGCCCCGCCGTAGCTCCGCCAGATTTTGATCCGAAGCTG
Organism: Protodeltote pygarga; assembly: GCA_936450705.2. Classification (NCBI taxonomy): domain Eukaryota; kingdom Metazoa; phylum Arthropoda; class Insecta; order Lepidoptera; family Noctuidae; genus Protodeltote; species Protodeltote pygarga. The sequence goes on from OW388274.2 coordinate 4,601,514, forward strand.
CCTTTTTCAAGGCGGCAGACGATCTATTTCTTTGACAGTTCTCGCTGTTTAGCCCCATCTGGGTAAAGCCACTATTTGGTGGTCCTCGGTGGAAACCTAACGGTGCAAACGAAACCGAGTGGGGTGTGGACCCGATACACCCGCTGCGCCCCTTCAGGGCAAAGCAATCCATCGGAAGGAGCTAGTACCACCGGCCTTGGGGGGTCTCCTAGTCGACACTAGCTATCACCTTCATCCCACCTTTCCACTCCCTATTCTCCTATCCTTTAGTGTTGTTTGGGTGCTGCAAGCTTCGGCCCATATCACCCTCTGCACTAAAGCTGTCAGGGACCCGTTCGCACAATAAGACTGGCGACGGGATTACAAGCTTAGGGCACACCGTAGGACTCACTCCTCCCTGCCTATACCCGGCGGGGAGGATCATACGAATAATACACACCCCCGGGCCTGTCCAACCCGGGGAGCGGTCTAGTTAGACATTATTATAGGCGCGACTGCCGGGAAGTTTCTTACCGATTCTTCTTCCCGGAACGCGACGCGTTTTTCCGAATCGGTGTAAATGCGCACCCGCTATGGTTAGGAAATCGAAGGCTAAGGCCTCCGAGGCCAAAGCCATTGATATATTAAGGGATCTTCTACAAGATCCAGAAATCTTCGCCAAAATTGGCAATAAAATCCCGCGTGAATTCCTTCCGCGTTCCGCTGCCCCCTCACAGGTAGAAACCTGTCTGGCTACCTGCTCGGATAGCCCTTTGTCCGCCGTTAGCGCACCTGCGCAAACAATAGAATTCGCGGAATCCCATGTGCCTTTGTCCCAGGCCGCCCCATTGTCTCCGGACGCTTATCCCCCCGCGCCGCATTCCTTATCGCGCAGCTCGTCGACTCGTTCCATCAACGATGTCGATATGGCCTCTGAGCCATCATCGTCCTCCGATTCCGAAGAGTGTGACACTTGTTTCTCTTCCTCTTCTTCCGACGACTTCACTACAGTCGTCGGCAAAAAACGCAAGCAGAAATCGTCTGCAAACCATGCCCCCCCAAAATCCCTGAAGAGGGTTGACCCCTCCCCGACATCTTCCCCGCAGGCTTCCCGCCCGCAGACCCCCACCCCACAAGCCAACGGTGATTCCTCAGCCCCGAGGAAAATACCGCCCCCTCCGCCCCTGTATATACAAGACAAGGGCAAATGGACCGATGTGTCCAAATGGTGCACTGATCTTAGGATCAATTACACCAACGCCCGCTCCACCCAACACGGCATCAAAGTCCAGGTGCCGTCTTCCAGCGACTTTAGATCGCTCTCCAAACTCCTCCGGGAGCGTAACGTGTCCTTCCACACGTACGCCCTCCCCGAAGAACGCCTCCTCCGCGTTGTCATCAGAGGCATTCCCCAACAGATCGACACGAACTCGATCCTCAGTGATCTTAAATCACAAAACATCCCCGCTCTAGAAGTGCATCGTATGCACCGTGGCCGTGGAGGTGTAGCCTATGACATGGTCCTCGTCATAAGCGAACTCACCCCTGCCGCCAAACAATCCCTATTTAACATCAAAACCTTGTGCCACCTGTCTGGCATCAAGGCTGAACCCCCTCACAAATCGGGCCCTCCCTCCCAGTGCCACCGTTGCCAACTTTACGGCCACTCCCAGCGTCACTGTTACGCGAAACCCAGGTGCGTCAAGTGCCTAGGGGATCACGGCACAAGTGACTGCCAGCGCCCCAAAGACCGCGCCTTATGCACTGAGCCACCCAGCTGCGTTCTATGCGGGAGCTCCGGACATCCTGCGAACTATCGCGGATGCCCGAAAGCCCCACGCGTGAACCCAAAGGTGGCAAAGCGCAATGAGGCCAGCCTTAAGAGGAATAAACTTCCTTCCCTCCCGTCGTCCAACTTGCCTGAACGGCTTGGCCCACAGAGGCCTTCCCCGTGGAACAAGCTGAATCAACAGCCATCCACCCCCAGTATCATCCCATCGTTGATGGATCTTAGTATTCCTCAACCGTCACCACCCCCAGCACCCTCTGGCGCACTAACCTTGCCCCCAAAACCCACTGCAGCGCCTGCTCCCAAGCAAGCCCCCAAATCCCGCGCTGCCCCCACTGCGCAAGAGGTCCCCGATTCCCACAAACAAAAAGTGGTATTCAATTTCTTCTCCATGTTCCAACGGAACAGGATCAACGATGCCTACGAGGCCATCGCCCGTGCTACCTCTGTCGAGGATTACTTCAAAGTCTTGGCCACTTACACGGACATATCCGAGGCCATGGACAAATTCCGCATCGCTAATATCCCTTAATTAATCATGAATTCTACAATTAATTGCAGACTCAAACCGCGATCCCTTAAAATAGGCTTCTTTAACGCCGATGGCTTATCGAATCAACGGGATGAGATAGCCATGTTCCTCCGCGACCATCACCTTGATGTCTTCCTCTTACAGGAGACATTCTTAAAACCCGCACAGCGGAATCCTCGTATCGCTAACTACCAGTTAGTTCGAAACGACAGGACCCGCTCTGCCAAAGGCGGCACCCTTATTTATTACAAAAGGTCCCTGCACTGCATACCTATCGAGCCCCTGACCCTCTCTCACATTGAGACTTCTGCTTGTCGGATAGGCATGACCGGACATAGCCCGATCACACTCGTGTCGGCATACATTCCTCCTGGACGTAACGTTCCTATCCAGTCCGATCTCCAATCCCTCTTTGCCTTAAGCGACTCTGTCCTTATAGCAGGGGACTTCAACGCGAAACACATATCCTGGAACTCCCACTCGAACAACACGAGGGGTAAGAACCTAGAATCCTTGAGTAGCTTTCTCAACTTTGATGTTGTAGCTCCAATGCACCCCACGCATTTTCCAAAGACACTAGGCCTTCGTCCGGATGTGCTCGACATAGCGCTTCTAAAGAACGTAAACTTACGTATACGCTCGTTAGAGGCGTTAGACGAGCTCAATTCCGATCACCGCCCTGTGATCTTAGATTTAGCTCCGCGCGTAGGCCCCCCAGATCCAGGGCTGCCCGTCCCTACCAAGGTGGTAACGGATTGGAGGAAACTAGAGGAACGCCTCCAGTCTACTTCGTCCGCCCACCTTGATTCTATTCCCGATGACATAGTATCGATCGACGACACGGTGGGCGCAATCGACTCTCTCACATGTCACGTACAATCCTTAGTGAACGACTGTTCACGACAGGTTCCGGCGGTCGATATCGACCGGGGGAAACTGCCGGATGATGTGCGTGAACTGATGACGGAGAAGAATGCGGCTATCCGAGCCCTTAGAGCTTACCCCACTGAAGCGAATCGCGCCTTCGCGCGTTCTCTACAACGTAAAGTGGGGAACCGCGTGCAAGAGATGCGAGACGAGCATTGGGGTCAGCTCACGGGTAGTCTCGAGCCGACTCACCAGGCCTTTTGGCAACTCCAACGTAAGCTCAAGTCCAAGCAGGAATCACCCATGCCCCCTCTCAATCGTCCTAATCGTAGCCCAGCCTTCGATGACGATGAGAAGTCCGAATGCCTAGCCGACAGTCTAGAAGCCCAATGTTCGCCCAGCACTTTACCAGTAAACAAGGCCCACCTCGACATGGTGGACGCCACCGTCGAACGTAAAGCTGCTCTCCCTCCCACCGAGGATCCGGATGACCCTCTGCCCCCTGTCACCGTAGACGAGGTGCGAATGATCGTTAGGAATCTCAAACCCAGGAAAGCCCCTGGCTCAGACGGCATCACCAATAAGGTGATCAAGCTCTTTTCCGCCCCGCTCATCATCCTAATGACTGCAATTTTTAATGCGTCATTAAGTCACAATCTCTTTCCACAAGCGTGGAAAGATGCTACCGTGATCGGCATCCCCAAGCCCGGCAAGCCTGCCTCTGAGCCATCCAGTTACCGACCTATTAGCCTCCTCAATATTCTTGGCAAGATATACGAACGCATCATCTATAAGAGACTCAAGGATTATGCCGAATCCAAGAGTCTTCTGCCTGATGAGCAGTTCGGATTTCGTGCTAAGCATTCTTGTGTCCACCAAGTCCACCGCATTGTCGAACACATTAGTGTTGGTTTCCAAACCAAGATGATGACGGGTATGCTATTTTTCGATGTAGCGAAAGCGTTCGACAAAGTCTGGCACAATGGCTTAATATATAAGCTATACCAACTCGGTGTGCCAGATCGTCTCGTGCTCATCATTCGAGACTTTTTGTCGAACCGTAGCTTCCGCTATCGCATCGAAGGCGCTCTCTCATCGCCTCGTCCTATCCGTGCCGGAGTCCCTCAGGGCTCTGTGCTATCACCCCTCCTTTTCACGCTGTACACCAGCGATATCCCTAAGAACAAAAAGACCAAACTGGCTCTTTTTGCCGACGACACGGCTATCTACTATACCGGTAGAAGCTGTGACATGATCAGTCGCTCCCTCCAAACCGCAGCCAACGCCCTCGGCGCATGGTTTCGGAAATGGAGGATCGAGGTTAACCCCGATAAGAGCGCAGCCGTCCTATTCGCAAGGCCAGGTGTCCCTAAGCCTGAGCACATACGTCCCATTTCCATGTTTGGCCAAGAAATCCCTTGGGAACTCAAGGCCAAATATCTAGGAGTAATCCTCGATCACCGCCTATCATTCCGTGAGCATTTGAAAGCGGTGCGGGCCCGCGCCGCCTTCGCTCTCGGACGTCTACACTATCTCCTCAATGCGAGCAGTAAATTATCCCTTAGAAATAAGGTGAGACTTTACGTAACTTGCATTCGGCCCATTATGACCTACGCTAGTGTCGTATTTGCCCACGTGCCCGACCTTAGGTTCAACCGCCTCCAAACCCTCCAAAACCGTTTCATGCGCAAGGCCACCAGTGCCCCCTTTTATTTGCGCAACAAACAACTACACGTTGATTTGAAACTGCCGACCATCAAGCAGTTTATGAAACGTACGTCTAAACGATACTTTGAGTCTGCCGTCCGCCATCCTAACCCTCTGTTAGTTTCGGCCGTTAGTTACGCTCCCTCTCGTATCTCCAAGATCCGCCGTCCGAGGCACGCGCTCACCTACCCCGACGATGATATCACCATTTGTCAGGTAGAGACCGCCGAACGAGCAAAAGCTCTAAACACTGCACAGAACCGCCCGATTTTCCGTCCTCGCCGACGAGGCCCGTCGCGAAGACCCAGTAATTGTCCTCCCCGACCCTTGCTTATGCCAGCCCGGGCTGAGCCTGTAGCCATAAACATGTCCCTAAATAATCAAAATCAGATCCAGCTAGTCCCTAGCATGTCCCCAAGCAACGCCCTAAGCCGAGGCCCGAGTCCCATTAGGGGGCGCCCTTAGCTGCAGTTGCTTTAGGTTTAGTTTAATTGCTTTAGCTGGAGGCCTTTAGGTCTCGCTAGAAGTCCGGTTAATCAGTCTGAGCTCCCTAGAGCTATAACTGAGAGAGACCACGTAGAAAAAAAAAAAAAAAAAAAAAAAAAAAAAAAAAAAGCGCTCCCCGTTCAGTCAGTCGGCGGCGACCTAGCAGTAAGAAAAGGAATAAAGAAGACACTTTTGAGAGAAGCTATTGTGCGTTTTTGTCATTCACAATCAAGCCCCCAGAACCAGCGTCCCCATACAGTCCACAGAAGCTACATCGTTTGGTCCTTCGAGCCGGATTGTGGAAGAATCATGAAGACACGAAGCACAACAGCCAAGGAGGGTGAAGCGGAGTCCGGCTACGATAGCCGTCGTCGTGTCTTCGAAGAATCGCCCAGGTCGCCGTCGACTTTCGCTTCCGCGAGCGCGCGCGCCCCGCTGGCTGCGACGGTGGATCGGGCCGCAGCCTCCACCTCCGCGTCCGCGCTCCCTGTCGTCCCGTCGATGGGGGGTGCGATGGCGGTCGCGTCCGAACGCACCGCAGCGCCCGCGCCTCACATCCCATCGGTGGGACGAGGACGAGCGGCGGCGCCCGCGTACGACGGAGGGGAATCGCTCGCGGTCCCCTCCACATCGCACGAAATATCGACGCCGCGCACCCGGGAGCCGACTGAACCCGCCAGAGAAGGTCCTGGCGACACGTCTGCGCTGGAGACCGCCAGCACAATAAGGACAAGAAGATCGTACAGCAGTGACGTTGCACGGATCAAGAGGGCGGAGTATGAAGCTCAGCAGAGGCTCGCCGCGATACGCACCGAGCAATTGGAATTGCAGAAGGAGCTTGTAAGCAAGCGTTTCGAGTACGAGGTTGCAACGATACAAGCGGAGGCGGACGCCCGTGAAGAGGGCTCTGTGCACAGCAATGGAGAGCGAGTTGAAGAAAGGATCGACGAGTGGCTCAACAGCATGGACCGTGGCCACCCCCAGGTCGTCGATCATCAACCCGGACTTCGTGGGGGCGGACCCCCTCACCCTGTAGCGGCTGTGCATAGGGACGGCGCCCCGGTGTACAACGAAGCCTCAAGATATGCGGACCCAATTGCCCCGGTCGTCGATGAACAAGATAGAAGGAGGCGGCGATCAACTTCACGCTCACCCGGCAGAGAGGCACGAGCAGGGCGGGCCATCGAACATTTGGCGGAGACATTGGAGAAGATGGTACGCGTACGGCCGCCACCGCGGCAAGTCACCGAGCTACCAACGTTCACCGGGGTAGCAACGGAGTGGCTTCCCTTCAAGGCGGCGTACAGGGACTCGTCGACCGTGTACAAGTTTACAGCGATTGAAAACTTGGCAAGGCTCAGAAACTGCATCAAGGGCGAGGCGAGAGAGGCGGTGTCGGCGCTGCTATACACCGCGTCAGACCCGGACGTTATTATGAAGACATTGGAGCAATATTTCGGGAGGCCTGAAATACTTATTGATCGTGTGATGGAAGATTTAAAGAGGCTGCCACGACTCACAGGTAACGCAAATGAACTTAATAATTTTGCTGTCAAGTTGCAGAACACCGTGTGCGTCTTAAACAACATGGACAGGCGCGGCTACATACACAATCCGCTGCTAGTTCGTGACGTCGTGGACAAGCTGAGTCCGCACATCAAGACGAGATGGTGCGACTACGCCTCCGAGCACGCAACGTCTTCAAGGGAGCCTGAGATTGTTTTGTTATCCAGATTTCTGATGCGGGAAGCGGACCGAGCGATGACATTTGCATTCGTGGCGCCACCTACCGTGCCCGCGGCGAAGAAAGAAGTTAAGAGCGCGTCGCAAGTCAACACGAAACGCAAGCCGACCCGTGAAGCTGTATACACAACGACTGAGGAGAGAAAATTGGAATGCCTCTGCTGTAGCGCTGATCATGAAGTGCCCAAGTGTCCTAAGTTTTTGAAGATGGATTTAAATGGAAGATGGGAGTGGGCCCGCGAAGCGAAGGCCTGCTACAGATGCATCACAAGGCGCCATCGTCGTGACTACTGTCGAGCAAAGAAATGCGGAGTGGGGAACTGTGACCGTCCTCATCACGCGCTGCTGCATAGGGAGTTTGTGAAGAAAGAAAATCCGTCAGCGGAGAAGCTCGATGCAGCGGGGACCACCGACAGCGCGGCGCCTGCGGAACGCAAGGAGACTGTCATGAGCGTCTCCACTTCAAGCGATGCTCACCAACGAGTCTTGCTGAAGATACGTCCGGTGGTATTGAGAGGGCCAGGCGGAGATGTGCACACCACCGCCTTGCTGGATGAAGGGTCTACAATATCACTCATCGATGAAGAATTGTCTCAGAGGCTTGGACTAGACGGACCGGCCTCTATGCTTCGTATCCAGGGTGTCAACTCGCAACAGCGTGAGGAAGGTAGCCGAGCTGTGAGGCTACAGGTCCGCTGCGAGGACGGCAACTTCAACGAGCTACGCGCGCGCACTATGAGGGACCTGCGGCTTCACGGGCAGCGGGTGGACAAGTCAACTCTACTTGGTTATCCTCATCTGCGGGACATAAAGGACGACGCGTTGTTCGACGATGCCACACCGAAGCTACTGATAGGTGCCGACAACTGGCATCTAATCGTCACCAGGGAACTACGGATGGGGAAGAAGAGTCAACCAGCCGCCTCACGCACTCAGCTTGGGTGGGTGATCCATGGAGCTGCACCTCGCGTCATGTTGAAAGATGAAGAGGGGCACGTCGTACTCCACATGTGCGACAAGCTTGGAAATGAAAGGAGCATGGATCAACTGGAAGAAATCCGTCGGGTCGAAGAGCTTGTTAAGACCCACTTCAAGATAGATGCACTTGGAGTCTCCCTGGCAAGGAAGGTGAAGCCCGAAGACGAGCGAGCGATGAAGATCATCGAGCGCACGATGAGGAGAGTCGACGGACATTACGAAGTCGGGCTGCCGTGGCGCAACGAGGTGGACTCGTTGCCCGACAACTACAAGCAAGCTGTGAGAAGGTTGGCGTCAATCGAGAGGAAGATGGACTTGTCGCCGTACTTCGCAGCACAGTACGGTACCCAAGTCCATCAGTTGTTGGACAGGGGGTACGCCTCGAGGTGCGACGGGACCGAAGAGGATGGCGAGAGGGTGTGGTACTTACCTCACTTCCCTGTTATCAACCCTAACAAGCCAGGAAAGGTGCGGATGGTGTTCGACGCAGCGCATCGATACAAGGGAGTCTGCCTCAACGACTACCTGCTAGAGGGGCCTGATCTTCTGAGATCTCTACCGGGGATCTTATTCAGATTCCGTGAACGCCCTGTAGCCGTCACAGCAGATATCCAGGAGATGTTTTTACAGATCCGCATAAGAAGAGAAGATCAACCGGCACAGATGTTTCTCTGGCGAGGGGAGGAGCGCAACAGGCCACCCACCAAGTACAAGATGACGTCACTAATCTTCGGGGCATCGTGTTCACCGTTCATCGCGCACACCGTTCGAGACGCCAACGCTAAGTTGTACTCGCACACGCATCCCAACGCGGTGCGAGCTATAATTACAAGTCACTACATGGACGACTACGTGGATAGCTTCGTTACAGATGAGGAGGCGATCGAGACGGCGCGTGATGTCATGAAAATACACCAGCACGCTCACTTCAATCTCAGAGGGTGGTGCTCGAATCGACGAGATGTCCTACGCAGCATATCGTCGGAGGCACAGGCGTCCACCACCGAAGTAAGGTTGGGCGCGAGAGAAGAGAGCACGGACAAGACGCTGGGACTACTATGGGAAACTAGCACAGACGAGCTAGGCTTCAACACCGGACTGAGTCGAGTGGCGCCTGAGGTGAAGACGACGAGCCGGGCCCCCACCAAACGGGAAGCCTTGGGAGCTGTGATGTCGGTCTATGACCCCTTAGGCCTCATCAGTCATTTCACTATCACCGGCAAGATTATACTTCAAAACCTGTGGAGACAAGAGGTGGGATGGGACGAAGAGATCCCAGACGAGGACGCCACACACTTCACAGAGTGGCTACGAAGTCTAGACGACGTGTCGACACTGCGCATCCCCAGATGGTACGGCAAGGCGACAGATGACATCATGGACTTGCACATTTTCTGCGACGCTAGCGAGCAAGCCTACGCGACGACCGCCTACTGGAGAATCACACGCCCCGGAGGCCAAGTGGACGTGAGACTGGCAGCGGCGAGGGCGCGAGTGGCACCCCTAAAGGCCACTACGATTCCCCGCTTGGAGCTGCAGGCAGCGGTCATCGGCGCTAGACTGGCGCAGACGATCGTAGAGGAGCACCGTGACAAGCCCAGAGATGTAACGTATTGGACCGACTCCCAGACGGTGCTACGCTGGATCGAGAAGGACGCAGCCAAGTACACACCGTTCGTTGCGCATCGACTGGGGGAGATCGCCGAGCTAACAAGCGCGTCGCAGTGGAGATGGGTGCCTACAGAGCACAACGTTGCAGACGACGCTACACGTCCCACATACACGGTCCACATGAAGGCAACAGACAGATGGTTCATCGGGCCGGCGTTCTTGTATGAAAAGGAAGAGTCTTGGCCGACAGAGAAGTGTCGCCGCGACACGCCAGACGACGAGGCGGCGTACACGACGGTACAAGTGACGAGAGACGAATCGACTCATCTACCGGACATAAGCAGATTCTCATCATACGAGAAGTTGCTTAGGACGACAGCTCTGCCTATCCTATTCAGAGAGAAATGTAAAGATAGGACTCGACAGATGACAGTCGAGATGATAGAGAAGGCAGAGATGATATGGATTGTACAAGCACAACGAGATGACTATGCGAGTGAGCTGCAACTGATAAGAAATGGAAAAGCAGTGCCTAAGACTAGCCGCTTGTACGGGCTAGATCCAGTTCTGCACGATGGAGTTCTGCGAGTACGAGGTAGGATAGGCAGATCAACCGTCGCCGAGCCTGTGAAGACACCAGTGATCCTGGACGGCCGTCACCCGTTCACCAAACTGTTGGTGGAGCACGCCCATCGCAAGGCAGGCCACGCGAACAACGAGCGCGTGGTGAACGAGTTACGACAACGCTACTGGGTGGTACGTTTACGTCCCACTGTACGAGCCATCGCCCAGAGATGTCAGCTGTGCAAGATAAGGAAAACGATGCCAGTGAAGCCCACTACAGGAGACTTGCCCCTGGAGCGGTTGTCATCGTTTCAACGACCGTTCACGAGCTGCGGGGTCGACTATTTCGGGCCCATGACGGTGGTGATTGGCAGACGACATGAGAAGCGGTGGGGCGCGTTGTTTACGTGTATGACTACACGCGCTGTACACCTAGAAATTGTACACAGCTTGTCCACAGACTCAGCAATCGCAGCAATACGACGGATGGCGGCGAGGCGAGGCTGGCCTCGCACGATGTACTCAGACAACGGCACGAACTTCAGAGGGGCGGACGCAGAGCTACGAGCGGCCTACAGGGAGTGGGTCGACCAATTTCCCCACTTCGGATTGGAGCATCGCATGAGGTGGAAATTCATCCCACCGGGCGCGCCGCATATGGGGGGAGCGTGGGAACGCTTGGTACGCTCCGTCAAGGCGGCGCTGGGCGCCGTGCTTCACCAGAAGGCGCTCAAGGAAGAGGTACTGCACACGTTGTTGGTGGAAGCCGAGCACGCCATCAACTCTCGGCCTCTAACGCACGTCTCCGTCGATCCCAGTGATCCGGAGGCGCTCACTCCCAATCATTTCCTCATTGGGACTTCCACGGGCCTACCACGCACCGGGCCTTGTGATGAGGCCAGCCGCAAGCTGTGGAGAGCAACCCAAGCGCTCGCCGATCATTTCTGGCGGCGCTGGGTCACCGAGTACCTGCCGACGTTGGTGCCCAGAGGGGCGTCAGACGACCTGCGGCGCCCGCTGCAGGTGGGCGATCTGGTCGTCGTCATCGACTCCACACTGCCACGGGGAACGTGGCCCAGAGGCGTCGTGGAAGCAGTCTACGAAGGAGCAGACAAGAAGGTGCGGTCAGCAGACGTGAGGACCCAGGCGGGTTCTTTCCGGCGTCCCGTCACGAAGCTCGCCGTCCTTCCCGTTACGGCTACGGGAGACCTGCGCCGGGGGGAGGATGTTGCGGACGACGAGCACAAGACGACGCAAAGTTAAGAACAATAGTGATAATTAAAAGTGTAAACATTGCAAGTGGTTAAATTCAAAGTGTTATAGTGTTTTGCGTAGTGAACGTAGCATGTCTGCCTGTGAAACTATGTTAGATAGCGTGATGTACGTGTTATAATGAAATACTTAAGTTCCTTATGTACAATAAAGATGTTGTGACTTAGTGCATAAGCTAAATGATGTAATGTTTAGGTGCCTTATATACCAAATAAAGTAAATAGGATGTTTAGGTGTACATAGGCAGTGCTTATGTACTTGTTTTATTGGTATTTACCTGTGAGATCCTGGTGGATAGGGCTTGTATTGCATGATAGCGGCGGAACTTGGTATCTACCTGGTAACTATCTGATGGGTAATGTGAGGTATAGTTTTCTTAAGGTAATGGTTAAAGTTCCAGGTAGATAAGGGTGCCTAGTACATAGGAAGGGCCTATGTACTAGAAGTTTCGACGTTATATGCAATATCCCTGGTAAATGACAGGTAAATACGTGTCTGGTATATGTAGGAACACGTAGGGACAAGTTCTCAGGCAGATTTATAGCAAATTGCTGTATGATTACCTAAATAATTAGCTGTAATTAGTAGATAATGATGGGAATCTTTGTAAGTTATGTTTTAAGGGTGTAGGTAATCTGATAATAATTGTGCAATTTGATTAAAAACAATGAGGGGTAGAAAAATATTTGTACCAAATAAGACAATGTATTGGCCAAAGATTTTCTTAACGTGGGGGCGCCTCGTCACTACTTGTACTATGAAATTTTCCTATGTTAGTGAGCGCGACGAGGCGCTCCCCGTTCAGTCAGTCGGCGGCGACCTAGCAGTAAGAAAAGGAATAAAGAAGACACTTTTGAGAGAAGCTATTGTGCGTTTTTGTCATTCACAATCAAGCCCCCAGAACCAGCGTCCCCATACAGTCCACAGAAGCTACATTTCTTATTACTTCAAAACATTGTTGGGGTCGGCTTCTAATCTCATTATAAATGCAGCTGAATATCAGTTTTCTTTGGTGTGACTGCCTACCTAACTGCACAGTCTGTATCAGTCCACTGCTGGACATTTATGCTCTCATACGCATCACTTAATTTATGCGCTAATTAGATGCAGCTGAATATCAGTTTTCTACTGAGCGACTGCCTCCCTGACACCGAGCTACGATATTCTAAAGTTAGATCCGTTGTCAGGCTTTACAGCTTAACGCTTTCTGAGGCACGGAGCAGGAGATAAATCACTACATAGTATAAAACAATGTCGCTATCTGCCATCTGTCTGTCCTTCCCTATGTATGCTTAGATCTTTAAAACTATGCAACGGATTTTGATGCGGTTTTTTTTTAATAGATAGAGTGATTCTTAAGGAAGGTTTATAGGTATGTATATTGCACCCGTGCGAAGCTAGGGCGGGTCGCTAATATTTTATAATACACTATTAACTTTTGATAAAGTCAGAGGTGCCTTAGGTGCGAACCTAGCAGTCAACGGTCATACATATACCACAAGGCTATAACTACGTCTGGAGGCTATGTATGGAGGCATACGTATGGAGGACGGACAGTGGAGGCTTACTAATAGGGTCCCGTTGGCACCCTTTCGTAAGGAACCCTGAAAAAGAAAAGAACCCACTTCAATCGTGCTCAATAGACGCGCGAATAAAATACCACCAATGTGTTTACCATCCATTTCTATTAGCCATCATTTCACTCTACTTATTTCCTATCCGTCTTCCATCGATAAAACCAAATAAACATCTAGGTACACACTTAGAACCCTTCTCAACATTTCTTTCATTCCCACAAATCATAATCATGACGCGGAAATGCAAACAGAATGTTCCAAGTCCGACTATCACCATGGCAACCGCCTTCCGTCAAATATCTGTCAAAAGTTCACAAACTCTCCACCAGAGGGCGGCGGCTCAACTGTCATTCAGTCCACGTGACCCGTAATTTGGCGGACGGAAATGTTATCAAACTACGTTCCCGGTAAGGTTGTTCATAGTAGGCGACCCCATAAAATGTTTAAGGTATTTTTGGTTGTTGTTTTTTAAATATATATAATTGTTATTGTAAAAGGTGGTGAACCAAGGCAAATCTAAATGCGCATTCGGAAACGGACGCGTTTCACTGCGCGAGTCGTATTACACGATTCACGTTTTGCGTGGCACTAGCCGTAGCCGAATACATCATGAGTTCACAAAAACTCGTGGTCAGTGAGCTCCTGACGTTCCTTCAGCACCAACTGGACGTCATGGATGAGGTCAGCATCATGCAGATCTGCACCTCCAACTTTAGTGAGGAGGAGATACGCAGTGCAAAGGCGCTACTGTTTACGTCGCTGGACAAAGCCGACCGGATGCCATCTCGCAGGAGGGATGAAAAGGGAGAGAGGAGTCTCCAGGACATGATTCGAGTGTTCAAGGAGACCGATCCAGACGATGTACCGACATTTGTGGCGAAGGAACTGCGAAAGCTGCCCCCCGTCACATTCGACCACGTCGACGTTACCAGATTGCTCAAGGACATCACGACTTTGAAAGCAAGCCTGGCGGAGGTGAAGTTTAAGTTGGAGGCTTCACAAAACACCATCAGTGATTTACGTACTGAAGTAGTGGACTTGCGCAACATTGTTTCGGTATGTAGGTCACACGAGTCTGCCAACGTAAACATTCGTCGCGGGGCATTCAACGCATCGCAGCTGAGCGTCGAGTCAGCGGTATCGGAGCTGTCACCGGCGCCGGCCACCATTTCTGCAAGCGATGCACAACACCGCCCCGCACGCCCCGCGTCCCCTGTTAGCGGGACGCAGAAAAACGTAAGCACGTCTACACCTCGTGCTTACGCAGCAGCCGTTGCTAGCAAACCTCCCAACAAGCAACAGCGGCAGCAAGCAACAACTGAAGCTGCAAAACGTATAAAGCCGTTGGCACCGAGCCGCGGACAGGCTGATCAAGAGGGCTTCATCAAGGTGGAGAAGAAGAAGAAGAGGAAGCCCACTTGCCGCAATCAGTGTGGTTCAGCACTGACAGGACCCAACATGCTGCTGCGCCCTGAAGTACCTTCTACGCAGCTGTATGTGTCCCGTCTTCACCACTCCACGAAGGTTGAGGAGATTGTGGAGTACATCCGGGTGAAGACTAAGTGGAATTTAAGGGTCCAGAAGCTAGAATCGCGCTACAACAGTAGTTTTAACTCGTTTGTGGTGCGGGTCCCCACACATAGCTTGGAGACTTTCCTTAAGGAGGAGTTCTGGCCGAAAGGTGTTATGTACAGACGCTTCCGAGGGAGGCTTCGCAACACCGCGCAGCGTAACACGTGCCGCCTGAACAACGTGTGATGTAGGAGTGTTCGTTTTTAAGTTTTTTCTTGTATGTATTAGTTTATAAAATAATTATGTTTTATATGTGTATTATATTCTATGGGTCATAAGTGTAACTAATAACTATGTTTTTAGATTATTACTTTGTTACCTGAAATAAAGAATTATTATTATTATTATTATTAAAATCTAAAAAAAATTCGGTAAAACTTGATATTTACCAATATACAGTACACATAGAACGTGCATATATAGAAATATGTTGATTTCTTGTAAAATACTAGTAATCTAACTAATCAGTCCAAATTACATGACGTTCTACGTCTAAGCTTTACGGCGTTTTTTGTCTATATCTCTGGCGTGCCGTACCATTGCTTTACCAACTAAGCTACCGAGTGCACCACTTTGCAATCAAAATGTTTTGAACGATGCTACGTGCGTAGGGACGGCTAGCGCTAGCGATTGGCCGGGTGCAAGCGATTCTAACCTTAAGAGTGGTACACCGGCTTTGTTCACGATAGTACCTTCATCGAACTCACGTTTAAAACAAAATTGTTCTAACCCTCTTCGCAACACAGTATCCTAGTCCGGACATTCTACTGTAATCTGCATTTATTCCACGTGTGTTCAGCAAAAATTCACGCCCTGCGGTGTTCGCGAAGTAATGTATGTATGAATTTCATTTCTAAAACCACGTGAACTTGCACAAAGAAATTATGGTTATCAAATGTTGAGTACTACAGTACTGTTTTTGTGTAAATTTTAACTGGTTTTTGTTTTTTATATTTCTTATTTGCACACTGGTGTTATGACTTAAAAATAAATTTATTATTGGACACAAATAAATAAATTTTAAAATAAACAAAATAATGTCGCGGTGGCGCATTGGTTACGGACCCGCTTCGCAAGCACGTGTTCGAACCTGGCATGTACCAATGTGACTTTTTCAATGTCATACGTACTTTCTTAATATTTTTTTGTGATTTTTTTTTACATGTTATAGCACATGATAGCTTATAAAATAAAATTATTATTTAATAAGAAAATTTGAAAAATCAACTGTCCCATCCGTAACAGTTGTTTTTTCAAATTTTCTTATTAAATAATTATATGTACTTTCTTAGTTCATCTAAAACACCACTGACTAACGGTGAAGGAAAACATCGTAAGAAAACCTGGACTTAATAGTCTGAAATCGCCAACAGCAGTGAGCTAGCGTAGTGATTAATGCTCAATCCTTCTCTGTATGAGAAGAGGCCCTTACATTAGGACAGTTACAGGCTGATTTATTATGATTATAAACAGAACCCCCGACCCTTGTTAATGTATTTTTTCAGCATCTTTTATCACTAACACATCTTACTAAGTCTTATTATTCCCAAATTTTGTTGGGATCAGTTTCTAACCAACCAGATGCAACTGGATATCAGATTTCTACGGAGCGACTGCCTATCTGCTCCCTGCAGCCCGAAAGGATACAATATTCTAAAATTAGAGCAGTTATCAGAATTATATGAGGGTACAGACTCCTTATATTGACTGTCAAAGATCTTCATGACAGCCGGGACCAACGGCTTAACATGCTTTCCGAGGCATAAAGCTGGAGATCTTCTTCTTATCGTGTGGTTTATGAACAACCTGGTGTCAGACTTTATACCGCACGTAGGCCTCTGACATGGCGTACACAACATTGAAAAATCTCTCTGGTGTGCTGGTTTCATCACGATGTTTTCCTTCACCGTTTTAGCAAATGATAATTAATTTATAATACGCACATAACTTACGTAAAGTCAGAGGTGCGCGCCTTAAGATCGAACTCGAGACCTGTGACTTGTCAGTTGACGGTCATACCACTAGGCTATCAGTGCCAGTGCAAGAGATGCGTCCCTTGCATACCACCTTAAACCACTAGACTAACTGCTTGCAGCATCTTCTCTCACTAAATCATTTCATAACTTTTCTTCTAAGTATAAAAAACCTCTAAGCCACTATCAGAAAACAACATTATTTTCTAAGAGAATTATCTGTCACATTATTTATAAAAGCCTTTAGTTCAGTTTCATTCTTCTAATCTTGGATGAAGATAAAAGTAATTTATTGGTAAGATAGGGAGCCGGTCGATTGTTTGGTCCTGTGTCAATCTAAACAAAATGGCGTACGGTAAGCGATTTTCGGTGATTTTAAGACAAGATACTTATCTTATTGGTTGAAAGAAGTCGCAAGAGAATGTAGTTGATGCTACAGTTTTTGCTGTTATTTTTTAAGTTGATGGTTAAGTAAAATTTGACCACAAACTCAAACAAGGCAAGCAATTACAGATAATTAAGGAACTACCAAAAATGTCTCGCACTGAATCTTTGTCTTGCAAATCCTGCGGTATCCACTAGTCATCTTCTACTTCATTGTATGGTTGATAAACAACCTGGTATCAGAGTTTAAACCAGCCATAAGCCTCTGACATGGCTTTACACACCGTTGAAAAATCTCTCAGGTGCACTGTTTTCCTCACGATATTTTCCTTCACCATTTTAGCAAGTGATAATTAATTAAAACACACATAAATCCGAAAAAGTCAAGTCAAGTGCGTGCCTAGGTGTTGATTCTACAACCTTTGACTTGGCAGTACGACTGAGACGATAAGCTTAGACTGAGGAGGTTAGCCAACTTATAAATGCAGTAGAAAGTTCAAAGACGTACTGTACCATCCCTCGGAAAAGCTAAAGGGTCTAGTCAGTTGGAAAATGCGATTTTCGATTCGCATCGCTTCAGGTTAAAAGGTCAACCTGAAAGGGTTATTACTTGAGGATAACTGTGCACAATATAATAAATAACCAGCTTAAACTGTTCTTCTATAAGGAAAAGGTGTTCGCTGTTAACCCATTTCAGAAGAGTTCAATTGAGATTAAACCAAAGATTAAGTGTTTGTCTTGTCAATGTTCTTGAAGTAATTGAGTCGTGATAGCCAAGTAGTATGACCGTTGCTTAACTGGAAAATTGGTTTCAGGTTCGAACCCAAGGCGTGCACCACTTTTCGGAAGTTATGTCCGTATCATAAATAATTAATTATTAATTGATTTGTTTTAATAAAAAAGCCTCAAAAACAACTGACTTGAGTGGGACTTGTACCCACGATCCCTAGCGTGCCATGTCAAAAAACATTAATTTTATAAGCAAAATGTGAGCAACCAACATGTAAAAAATTATACAAAAAATAATTATTACTTGCTTCGTGCCTCAAAGATTACGTTTAGCCGTTGATCCTGTGCCTAATCTCTATCCGGTAGTGTCAGATTTCAGTGATCTAAATTATCTGCTTCAAACGCTCATTTAATAAAATATTAATATAAGTAATTTGTTTTTTAACGTAAAACGGTTTTTTCTTGAAAACTAAAGCTGTGTAGGTACCAAATATCAGATCAATCTGTCAACAAGAAGGGGGAGAAATATCGATTACTAAAGAAACAAATAATAAACAGGTCAAGCTAAGTAAAACCGTTTAAAAAACAACAAAATACTCATTCGCCAAAGTTTTGATTCCACTTAAAAAAAAACATCTCAATCAGGATTACATTGAAAAAATAATTGATCAACCACATCCAATCATTGTAGATTTTGACGCATACAAAAACATTTACATTTAAATTGCTTGGCCGGTGTTTGACAACAAATTGTTGGTGTTTTGACGGACAATATTTATGTACAACGGATTTTTGGGAGTGTATTTTGGTTAGGAATATAATACAACATTCAGAATAATTATTTAAACGGTAATTGTCTAGTGGGTTGTGATTATATTTGGGTTTTTGATATATTTATATCATATTATTGTGGATACCTTACCAACGTGATATAGTTACCTGAAATACAGGTTAGAATAAACTTATTAGCTTAGACAGGTTGCTGATATTTAATTAGAATTACAATTATTGTTTTCAATATTTTGTTGATTTTATCAGAACTCAACTTACCTTTTACAATGTTTACTATATAAAATAACTTATATTTTTTATAACATAATAAGTATAAAACCCAAAAAGATAAGACAACCATACAAAACCTTGATAACATTACGCCATTCCATATCGAAACTAACGTAATTGTGTACTGAAACTATGAAACTTAACGATATCTATAAATCAATTTCTCGAACGCACCCTTGCTAGGCCGGGCAAGACACTCTTATGACATATGCTGCTAGCTGCCAACGAAAAAACGACTTTTTACAACCAAAATAGGGTAGCAATTCAAACGGGAAAAAATCTGAGGTTTTTTTTAAAAAAAAGGTCCCTGTAACGGCCACGGCTCTTCTGATAAGGCATAAAATAGTGTCTGAGGTTGTAATTTAAGTGATTTTGACAGAATATATTGCCCCAAGGGACGATTCGCTAATACTATTTTATCTGAAATACTTTATTTGGAAGTGACGTTCCATTTTATGCCTTTCGACTAGGATAGTGATGAGAATGACGATAAGTCTAGCCGGATAAAAAATACGACGAACCTAGTAGTACAAACGAAAAAAAAATCAATTTCGACAAAACTCTTTTCGTCGACTTATTTATTTATTTTATTTAGTGTGGTGACTAGCCAACTACGCAGGAGATATTATAGTACACAAGTGTCACTCTCATAGTTCGATGGGACGGCCTTCCGACACGATCGGAGAGAGATCAAGCGCAGCGCCAGCGGCTTTACGTGCTTTCCGAAGCATGTAAGTGATAATTAATTTATAAAACGCACATAACTTACGAAAAGTCAGAGGTGCGCGCCTTGGGTTCGAACCCGAGACCTCTGACTTGCCAGTCAACGGTCACAACCACTAGGCTATCACGACTCAGACTTGACTAGAAAAATACGTCTGCAAATTGTAGACATTTTGCAAATTTGCCGTTTAAGTAAATTGGTCTCTAAAACTCACTTCACAGAACTCATAAACCAAAATTTCACAAATCCAACAAAATTACACTTCCTCAAAACCAAGATTAAATCAATCAAAGCTTCAAAAGTTAAAACAAAGTTTTCTTCACAATGTAAATCTGACCAGAACTCAGGCTAAACGGATGAGTGGCGAAGTCCGTAACCGGGCGATGTCCGGACTAATCCGGGTAAATCGTGGTCGTATTCGGGTGTTGGCCGGTTAAGCGCGCGCCACAGGTGGTCTTGAACCTTACTTTTGAATCTTTGCTACTTTTGGCGCATAATTTTATGGACTGAGTCAATGTTTGTGGAGTGGGATAATGTTTTAGTTCTATTTCCAAAAAAATATACAAAAAATTCACAGTAGGTACATAAATCTATATGTATATGTTACAGTCAAAACCCTTAACCGGTCAAAACTACTTTTGTCTGGCAAAATCAGTCAAAAGTACTTTTGACCATAGGCTTTCGTCAATAGTACTTTTGACTGAAATAACAGTCAAAAGTGCTATTGCCCAATGAAGCTGGTCAAAAGTACTTTTGACCAACTGATTCCGTCAAAAGTAGTTTTGACTGGTCGTGTCAGTCAGTCGTGTCAGTCGGTTATTTTATCATACAAAGTCAATTCTAAAAATAATTGAGCAGTCCTGAATGAGCGGTAAAAATGATGGAATGAGCAGTTCGATAAATAGTTCGGCAGATTACAATTCTGTGTATGGACTTTAGGGCACCCCGAATCGGACAGGTCAGGTTAGGTTCGTTGTTATTTTTTTTTTAAACCACCCAGAAGTAGGAGCCCCGCCAAGCGGGGCTCCGTCAATTATATGATAAAGGTTATCTTTATTATTTTATTTATTTAGATTATTAGCAAATAAAATAAATTTTATAGCTTACCAAAATTATCGTTTAAATGATAGCCTATCACAAAAACTATTTTACCACACGTAACTGCTCATTCAATATTTTGTACTGCCTCTTTAAATGAGTGCCCTTTAATTTCCACTCCTAACGATTAAAAGTAATTTTGACTGACTATCTAGCGGTTAAAAGTAGTTTTGACCAGAAGCGTCAGTCAAATCCACTTTTGACCGCAAATTTACAGTTAAAAGCACTATTAACCAATGATTTAGCGGCAAAACTACTATTGACCAACCTGTGCAGTCAAAAGTACTTTTGCCTGATTTTGCCAGTCAAAAGTACTTTTGACCGGCTAAGAGTTTTGACTGCAACATATACATACTTATATAAAAACGAATTGCTGCTCGCTAGTCTTGCTAAAACTCGAGGACGGCTTGACCGATTTAGAATAATTTTGGTTTTGAAATATGTGTGAAAGTCCAGTAAGGTAGGGTAACATAGGCGTTGAAGTAGGATAATCACGTGTACGAAGTCGCGCGGGGCAGCTAGTACTTTATAAAAATGTTGAAGTATTTAAACACAACAATGTATCAATCTGTCTAACCTTTGGTAAGACTAAATAAAGATCTAAGAGATTGCAATTCAATTACGAGTGAAATCTACAGATTGGTGTCTTTTTTCTCACAATCCTGTTTGTTTATCTTAAGTATCTTGTCACAGGTGAAACCCTAAAGAAAATAATCTATCTCAACTACTCCTACAAAAAAGTATAAACCTGAGAAAAAAGTTAAAACTGGAAGTCTGTATTTAGGTACAATTTCGACACCAGTGACAGCAGGCCGACATCTGAAAGAAAATAATAAGGAACCTATTTTAGTTGGCGACAGCAAGGTTCATAGTTACATTTTCTAGCATTGCAGTCGGCGACAGCAAGGTTCATACATTTACATAATAGGACTGCAGTCGGCGACAACAAGGATCAAAGTTACATTTTCTAGCATTGTAGTCGGCGACAGCAAGGCGCATAGTTATATTTCCTAGTATAGCAATCGGTGACAGCCAGGTTCATAGTTACATTGCAATCAGTGACAGCAAGGTCCATATTTTTTTTAAAGATAAAAATACATCAAATAACTTCAAAGATAACTAAAGTAAATCAATCTCAATACAAACTCACAACCCCAAAACAAACGCACGGAACCCTCGTATTTACAATTACAAACGTAAATTTGTTCTTAGTCAACAAATCGTAAATCCATCTTGTGAAACAGACGGTGATAGTGAAACGGTAATGAGCCTTATTGGTGCGAAATCACGGGCGAATGGCGGCCGTGACAAATTCACTGCGAGAGTCCACGTCGACTTCACTGATTTACGTTGAAGACATGTTTAGGTTACGTTACTCGTATATCGTAGTATTTTTTGTTTAAATTTTACATTTAGCTTACACATTATAATCTACTATAGCACTGATAGCCTAATGGTATGACCGTCAATTGACAAGTTTGTGTTGAATTCGATCCCAAGGCGCGCACCTCTGATTTCGAAAGTTATGTGCGTATTATAAATTAATTATCAGTAGCTAAAACGGTGACGGAAAACATCGTGATGAAACCAGCACACCTGAGAGATTTTTCAATGGTGTGTAAAGTCTACGGACGTTTTAAACTCTGGCACCAGGTTGTTCATCAACCATACGACATTTTTTAGAGTATAATCTACCCTACCTAATTCTATATCTACCTCCTATAATCTACCTAATTCTTAACTATTAACATCAAATCGAATAAGAGCTAGATATACACGAAAGACACGCTGATGCATCAAAGTTTTCCCCCCCATCACTGTCAGTTATCTGCAGGTACCGCGCCCAGGAGGCTGGCAGCATTGACATTGTGATCAAATCCTACAAAGATTCTTAAAATACATGCAATCGCTGGACACTCTTTGATTTGTTAGTCCAATGGCTGTCTATTCATTATTTCACTGCAATTTTGACTAAATAATAACCGTTCTTTAATTTATTTTGTTCTGGAGAGCAAATTTACATAAATATTTAATATTCGCTTGGAAAATAATTCATCAGAAAAATACGCAACGTTGCATTTTACCTCCATAATTTCAGATTTCAATCTGGGATATTTATTGTGAAAGCAGCGCAATATTTTCACAACAGTTTACCTGATTACAATCAATCTTAAAACCAATCTGCGTGCAGTGTGTCGCGTGGCATTGGTTGTGAATAAAACATCTAATTTTCTTGCATCTATAGCCAATCGATAAAATTTATTTAGTCATTGAGATTATGATTTGATTGTATTTTAAGAGTATGTCTAGGATTAGAAATCCAATTTAATGGATTTCCTAAACCAGGAACTAGATCAAAATAGGACTCATAGAAAAGACTGCAACTGCTGGAAGGTAACGGGCATTATGAAGTTAGGCTGTTTTATGGTCCCATTAAAATATGGCCTGTGATCAACACGGCATTGACATCCAGAATAATAAATATAATATCCTCCTGATCGAATTTCGGCCACAGCGATCACGGCTTTATGTGCTTTTCGAGGCACGGAGTAAGTGCTAACTAATTTATAATCCGCACAAAAGTTGGAGGTGCGCTCTTTGGGTACGAACCTGAGATCTCTGACTTGTCAGTCAACGGTCATGCCACTAGACTATCACGGCTATAAACTAACTATAAAGTACAGTATTAAAAAAATATAGTGCCCTGCAAATTCTTAATTCTTCTTCTTATCGTGTGGTTGATGAACAACCTGGTGTCAGAGTTTAAACCGCCCGTAGGCCTCTGACATGGCTTTACACACCATTGAAAAATCTCTCAGGTGTGCTGGTTTCATCACGATGTTTTCCTTCACCGTTTTAGCAACTGATAATTAATTTATAATACGCACATAACTTACGAAAAGTCAGAGGTGCGCGCCTTGGAATCGAACTCGAGACCTCTGACTTGTCAGTCGACGGTCATACCACTAGGCTATCAGTGCTGCAGTTGCTATCAATTCTTAATAAAATAGCTCTAAGATGATATGAATGAATTAAAGAATTTTTATTTGAGACAACACACAAGATCACAAGCAAAACAAAAATACCTATAAAAAAATAACATTTGTTTCTCATGTATTGTAGGTACCTACTTGTGCGAGTCCAGAATAAATGTCTTTTCTTTCTTTCTTTCTTTCTTAATTAAAATTTACCAGTAAGTGTGATTTGTGTATGCCTATGCCCAGCAATAGGTGTCTTCCGACTGAAAGAATGAAGATGACGATGAGATTTGTGTTCAACGGCTGCACCAAATAAAAAGTATGGCGTGACGTAAACTAAGTATGTATCGCCCTTCAGCATTTTGGGGAGTATGCAGGAAAATGCTAAGACAGACAAAGCCCCCAATATGTTGTGATTTTATTTTCTAACTGGAGGAAAAATTTTCGTAAGGGAAATGGCGAAATAAAAATATGTTGTGGTCCTATTTATTTTTTCAATAAACTCAGAGACGTATGTTGTTAGGTTCATTGGGAATTTCCTTTTTGTTCCTATTTTGTTGATTGTGCTCATTCTCGTGCTGTTGATATTTGCTCGCTTTGTTTAATACGTTGTGTTCTACCTTTGTTGAGATAAATTGTGTTGTTTTCTAATGTTTCTATTCTTTGTGAAAGTTTATTTATTATTTATAGGGCAATTTTGTTGTGACAATTTTGTTGTGTACGTAATTCTGTGTGTGATAGTTTAGAAACAAAGACGCTATCTTACGAACTTATTTTTGTATTGTTTTAACGATTGTTAGGGATCAAAATGAATTTAACAGAACATAGACTCACGCAGTATACCCACGTTTTGGTGTTATAGTTATTCTAAATATATTTACTAAATACATTACGCCTAATAAATAAAATTTAAAGAAATTAAGTAATTATATACAAAAGTCACGCGAAGGCGTCAAAGAATTCATCCCCATTGCAACGTCGTCGTCTGCAGGCAGCGTGCCCAGGAGACTGGCAGCATTGCCACGCTGGAAGGCAATACTGTTTTTTTGAGCAAAGAAATAGCCAGCCTTCTGGTCACGTGTGCTGTCGACTAGTCACCGAGCAAATGAGTATATAACTCACTATTGCAAAAAAAAATAGTTCAATCGTCGATATTTATAATAACTCGATTTGTTATTAACCCAGGAATTTATATAAAACTCAAATATCAACTCTGCCAATCCGAACATACATGAGCAACGATCAATATGGTGCCTCAAAGCCGATTGAATCATAATATTTTTAAACCTACATCGTTAAAAATGCAATTTTGAACACGAGCGATTGCGACGGGGAACTATAAATTAATATCAGAGAGTAAAATATTATTTTAATCATCGCTTGTCAGAGCTTAAAATAAGATATTAAAGTAGAGCTCCAGTAATTGGATGGTTGTTTGTTTATTAATTACTTGACTATTTATTAATAATTATTATTGGTTCGATTTGGGGTCTGGCAGAAGGTAATATTGCTAGTCATGGCGCGAATTGTGAGGATGTTTCTCTCTCTGGACCCCTGACCACCGACTGGAGACATGGATCCTGCTACTGACTTTTATATTTTAAATGTTTTAATATTGATAAATAATATGTTAAAAATACAATAATTAAATATGATTGATAAATAAATTAAATAATAATAATGTCTCACTAATAATGTGACACTGAAGATATTATAGTGCACATGTGTATGCCTCTATTCCCTCACTCTTATATATTGGTTGGACGGCCATACGACATGGTCTTGTACAAACTTGTATTAGAAACGTATTCCTTGTGTCTATCAGACCAGTAGTATTTATATGTATATCTAATCCACATTTATTTGTGCCGTGTGTGACTTAAATCTGCAACCCCCCGCGTGTGCAGCACCTAATAAACAAACATATAGTTTTTGCATTTATTTCAGAATACAAATCATAAATAAACCTACTTATAACCAAAACAAGAAAATCTACTTACACTACAAAACAAAACGAGAAGCTAGCCATCAATTTGACCCAAAACCATCCAAAACTATAATAATATATAGCTTTTACGAAGCCATTCTGTACCCCAGAGACGAATATCTCTAAAAACATAAAGGGTTAAGCCCACATTTGTACCATAGGGGACAAACCGTACCCTTACTAGTCAAACAAGTCATATTTTCAGTAGAAATAGGTAGGAAATAGTAGGGTTACGTATTTGTTTTTGGATGGCATTTTTGGGTCAATATTTGATAAATAGAGATGCGCTAGTGGGTAATGATACTGCGGGATTTGTAATACAGGGTTTGCGGGATTTATAATGACCCCAGTGATATGTCAATGTGCAGACAAAAAAAATTCAATGTGTTGGCGGAGAAGAATAGTAGCAACGCCTGTTTCTCCACATATCGTAACAGTACATTTATTTTATTTTATTCAGAAAACTTAAAGCTAGAATATAGAACGTTATTATAATATTTGAAGGCCAATCAATTTTTTTCTCGGACAAACAGAAAAGGTAGAAATATATGACAGAGGCAGATACGCACACACATATAAAGACTATGACATAAAGTTTTTTGCAGTTTATACAGGCTAAAAGGCACTGCCTACCCTGACAGATACGAGGCAGACTGCAGAGAGGCAGAGAGAGGAATTAGTGAAACTAAGTAATCTGCCTAGCCTTTTCCCAACTATGTTAGGGTCGGCTTACAGTCTTACCGGATGCAGCTGAATACCAGTGTTTTACATGGAGCGACTGCCTATCAGACCTCCACAACCCAAATACTGGGTTACACGATACCCCTTAGTAAGACTGCTTATCAGACTTTCGGGCTTCTGACTACCCGTAACGACTGTCAAAGATCTACAATTGACAGCCGGGACCAACAGCTTAACGTGCTATCCGAGGCACGGAAAGTGATAATTAATTTATAAAACGCACATAACTTACGAAAAGTCAGAGGTGCGCGCCTTGGGTTCGAACTCGACCACTGACTTGGCAGTCAAACGGTCAAACCATTAGGCTATCACGACTCTCCTCGTATCTCGTATGTTCTATTTACCCTGTCGAAAATGTCTGTGCGCGCCCATGTATCTATCCGGCCATACCTACACACTTACGTCGAAACCAAACATAACCTCCAATTTTCCGGTCAATAATGATCATTACAAACCTATTACAATTGGCTGTCATATCAATACAGCATATAAATTAACACTATAAGTCAATTAGGAATGCAGGTTAGTAGTTTCAGTAACAGATTAGGTAGTAATGGCGACAGCTTGCTGTAGTTATCTATGTCAGTCACTAATTATAAATGATCGCAGTTTGAATTCGTGGTTTGAAGCATAAGATTTTGAATCGAGGAATAAAGAACCTTTCTTCTTAATTTTTTTTTTCGACACGGTACGTCGAAGATTGTGGGTTCGAATCCTATCCGTGTCAGTTGTTTTTTCAAATTTTCTTATTAAATAATTATAACCTTTCTTCTTCTTAATTGTATGGTTAATATGGTTAATAAAAAACCTTTATTAACGGTTTACGGGGGGGGGGGGGGGGGGAATCTTCAAAAGGCTCCCGGCTTCCGGGGAAGAGACCGGGGAGTGTGGGATTTTTACCTTACTAAAACCACCCAGGTGGTCACAATCAGCACTTGGAGGGAGATCCCGGGACCTTAATAAACAACCTGGTGTCAGTTTGAATCGCCTGTAAGCTTCTGACATGGTTATTGGTTACACACCGTTTAAAGATCTCTTCGGTGTGCTGGTTTCCTCACAATGTTTTCCTTCGCCATTTTAGCAAGTGATAATTAATTATTTTAGAATAATAACTTTCGTGAGTCATACTAATATATAAATATTGATACGGCTTTACTCACGTATTGTATTTGGGGAATGCCCGACTAGTTTCGAACTCAAACGGAGTCCATTTTCAAGAGCGGGTGTATACGCGGCAGCGTCGCGGACGTCGTGAGGTCCGCGACGCCGCGACGAAACTAGTCGGGCATTCCCCGAATATAATACGTGAGTAAAGCCGTATCAATTTTTATATATGATAACTAATTTCTAATACTAACAAGAATACGAAAAGTCAGAAGTGCGTGCTTGGATTTCGAACCTACGTGTCTTGGCAATCCAACGGACCAGTAGACTAAAAGATTTTTGTACTGGAAAGTCTGTCATAATGCTCGCTATGACATTTCAAAGTTCTCAAAGGAAGTGACATAGACAATATCTTGGATACCTACATTTTGTAGTGATGTCACGTTAGAGAACGTTCACAAAGTTTAGCGAGAACTGTTACCTCAGTCTCTCATATGGGAATACTTGAATGTTCTGTATTCCTCGAAAATTTTGATGAATGTTGTTCCATTCGATACCTTACTAGTACGTAATTCCAATCGATAAGTTCACATATTGGACCATATTATGACGTTTAAATAAGTCTTTTTCAAGATTGATTCTTTTTTTGAGAGTCGTGATAGCCTAATGGTTTGACCGTTTGTCTGGTAAGTCAGTGGTCTCGGGTTCGAACCCAAGGGCGCACCTCTGACTTTTCACGCACGTTAAGCTGTTAGCCCCGGCTGTCCATTGTAGATCTTTGATAGTCGTTACGGGTAGTCAGAAGCCCGAAAGTCTGACAACCAGTCTTACCGTGGTACGCGTAACCCAGTATCTGGGTTGTGGAGGTCTGATAGGCAGTCGCTTCATATAAAACACTGGTATTCAGCTGCATCCGGTAAGACTAGAAGCCGACCCCAACATAGTTGGGAAAAGGCTAGGCAGATGAATTTAAATAAGTCTTTTTCAAAAACTAGTTTTTAACCAAGCTCTTATACCCATTCTGCAGTCTGTGGTCGACTTCAGATCCAATACAAATATCAGCGCGTACCACTTATTTTCTCTAAAAATACTTTAGCGCCATCTATGAACTTAAGTGGACATTAAAATAAATTAAACTAACGTTTGCTATACATAGACGCAAAAAGTTGTGTAATTGTGTATGTTTTGTTGACCGTTAAAAAGTTCCATTATCTTGAGCTAATCCTGGATGTCAATTCAGATCATGCTTACCATAAAAATGCATTGCCATCAACTTAAGATAAGAGGAATTTTGGGATTAAACCCGAACATACAAGTTTAATAAAAGCTTTTTAATAATAATAGCAACACTTTCCTAAATGTTTACCCTTAATATTTATTTTTATCTATCGGCAAGTGGTACTTACTAGTCGCCGATAGAAGGTGGTCAAATAAATGTCAAATCCAATCACTATATTGCCACAGCTTCAATAGTTTTTCATTGCCTTCCAATTCACGACGTTTTCTGTGTGAAATTAATAAAATATACCTACATTTTTTCTACTTCTGTTGGCAATATAATTTCGAATGAATTGTTCAAAAAAACATCAAATCGCTTCGTATGACAAAGTTATGCGTGAAATTTTAAAACATCTAAGTACTTCTAATTTTAATTAATGAATTTAATTGTCATTATTTTGTTAATTCTTATCCTTTCTTTTTTTCTCCGAAACTTTAACCGATACAATTTTATATAGGTATGTACCTGTTTCGTAGTAAATTAAAAAAAAATATCCCCCATACAGAAAACCCTTATTTTTTTTTAGCTCTTAGCTCTACACTCTCAATCAAGTTACCTTTAAAATAAATATAACTACCCTTTTTGTGTCGGTGGTTAAAAATATCCTCAATCAAAAGGTAAAATGGTCTATTTTGATCTCGTCGCAGTTATGTCAATGATATCCAATAATCCACTATATATTTTTGCCACGTTCAGCAAAATTGTGCAATCAACTTCCATTTGTGATTTTAGCGAATAGTTTTGATATATCATAAGGTTAACAAGAAAAGAGCGTTCCCCAGAAAAGTTTTGTTAAAAATTCTTTACTAGACGGAGACGGCATTGTGAAAGGCAAGTCAGAGGACTCAGGTTCAAACCCAAGGCACCTCAAAATTAATTATCGTAAAGTAATTATCACCTGCTCCGTGCCTCGGATAGCGCGTTAAGCTGTAGGACACGGTAGTCATGAAGATCTTTGACAGTCGATATAGGGAGTCAGTACCCTCATAAAATTTTGACATCAGAGGTGTTTAGAATATCGTATCCCTTTCGGGTCATATAGGCATTTACTCTTTATTTACCTAAAACTAAGTGCCGTGTGGTTTTCAGCCTAAGAATAGAACCAACCCTACTCATCCCGTGAGTGTCGTAAGTAGCGACAAAGGGAAAAATTGGACAAAAGGCAGCAGCATCTTACTGTTTAATAGCAACCATCTGCTACTGCAATCGCCAACCAATCGCCAATCGTTTGCCCAGCGTGGCGATTAAGGGCAAACACCAAGTGATGTGTATGAGAAGAGGCCTTTGTCCAGCAGTGGACTGATAGAGGCTGTATAGATAGGTAGGTAGTCGCTCCGTAGAAAACTGATATTCAGCTGGGAATAATTAAATTAATAAGGATGATACTTTTAACAGTAGGTAAATACCTTATTACATGGCTTTCTAATAATCCATTCTCTTTTGCCTTGCGTCCCATCTTGCATGTCTCTCTCTCTTGTTTTGCACCAAACATCTCCAGAGACAAAACGTTTGTCAATGTCTTCATATCTCAGAGATATGATTTGAACCATCCCGAAATGGTAAGTTATCTTAAATCTCTTGTTTTGAACCTGATGCCATTTTGCTTGTGCTGAATAAACAATGAGGGCACGTATGAGTCCGGTTTTAGGTAAGTGAAGTACTTACTTGAAAAATCTTCAGTAGTTTATGAGATTTATTCTTTGAGAACTGTGTTTAGGTCTGATTTTTTAAATGACAGATGGCTTCATTAGCCGCGTTCATTAAAAAATGAGGGTATGATACCTGTGATTAGAAAATGTAAGAAGAGTAACAATAATGTGTGAGCGAGAGACAATTAGAGTGATGGAGATATCAAAATATGGACGACGATTAAGGCGCCTATCGCGCTAAACCGCTATCTTGCTCGCACATTGATATTAATATAATCCCTATCAAAAATAAAAAGCAGGAGCAAAAACAAAAATCTGTTTGATCTGAACAAGTTTTCATACTGAAATAAATTTTTGTTTAGGCAATTTTTATGTATAAGAACTTGTTCCTTCTAACTGAATTTTTTACTGAAACTTTGTAATGTTATTCTCCTTAACATAGTTTTTGACGATTATTTGTAACTATGTTCAGTAATTATCGTGTAGAGCGATAGGCGGCTTAAAGGCTCCATTATCTTAACTATAAAAATAAAATAGGTACTATGCAAATAGAACTAGAGGTTCAAAGGTTATACAATATATACGACATCGAATGTCTTTGATGTTCCGATATCAGTCAATAGGTATGCCACGGTAATAGTACCTTTGTGTTAACCTATTTATAACCCAAATATGCTTAAAACAGAATATTCTGTACATAAATGATTATGAAAGCTCAGCTTATAAAAGAATTATGAATAAATTTTCGTTCGTATAATACCCAATCGAGCGAGATCGCCATACCATTCTGATACGAGTAAATGAACGATAAATCTTACGTTTCCCGCATTATTCGATAAATTGTTCAGCGTTTGTTTGCAGAAATCGTTCGGAAAATCTATCGGCCGATAAAATTGAGTGCGGTTGGATGCCGTACTATTGTGTGAGAAGTGGAAAATGGTGATTTATGCGTCACTTGTTCGAATTTTGAATGAGGATTATTTCTTTAATTTGTTTTCTTTTTTTTGTAAATTTTTAATAATGGACAGGATTGATTTTGTTATTAAACCTTTTAAATTGGAACTGGGCTGTCTGCCGACATAACTCAATTGGTTCCTCTAAATGGCAGAAGACATCGCAGCAGACCTAGACCGAGATGACGGAACGAGCTGGATTGTTTCAGCATTGCACTTAATCGAGGAAAGTTGATAGACTGGACAGGGCTGTGAAGCGCGGCTGCAGTACCCGGCCCCCGATACAGTGCGAGGGACACGCTGGGGGGAGACGTTTTTAGTGGATGCGAGCCCCACATAACCGTACGTCCCTCGGACGATACAACAGTACGATATGCGGACACTTAAGGCTTGTAGTAATAATAACCCTTATAAGTATGAAACACTATTGGCAGTATTTGGGCAATAGTAGTGTAAACGTGCAAAAGATCCGAGTATTTAAATTAATAATATGAGAAGTATTACTAAAATAATTAAGCGTTTTAAATGATAATTCAGACATAATATTAATCACTTTTATAATATTGTGAAATAAACAGGCACATAATCATAACCCGAACTAATAGTGAGCGGTATTATGGTTTACAATGGAGCACATTTTTGCTAATAAGACGCTTCATTCTAATAGTGATTTGACAATCACAAAACCGGAGTGTTCTGAAAATAGACACGATAGATTTTAACTGAGTTTGCAAAGACGATAATACAGTGAGAATTCGTAGTTGCATCCACTTTAAAGATATCCAGTCTGTGGCAAGTTGTAGCACCTTGAGTCCACTAGACTCCGCCGTCTCTAGTTTTACTTTGAGTTTGTACATGGACGGCGTTTACGGGTTAAGTTTTTTTTTTAAATATTGTTATTATAAATGTGAAAGTTTGTGTTTGTAAGTTTGTTGTTTAATAATTACTAAACAGCTGAGCGGATGTGAATTAATCTTGACTCTAAGGTAGTTAAGAAAAGGGTAGTTTTTATTCTTAATACAATATGCGGATCAAATTTAGGAATACTCTCCAAAAATAAGACAGTCGAGAGCAGTAATAGCGTAGATATCTAAAATTCGGAATTAATGGTAATGTTATTTTTATAATTTTAATAATTATGTATTTCCGTAAAGTCAGAATTCGTTATACATATTATATTATATCCTGTTTAATTATATTATATTATATTATTCAGCAGTGATAGCCTAGTGGTATGACCATTGAACAGCCAAGTCAAAGGTATCGAAACCCAGTCACGCACCTCTGTCTTTTCGGATTCATGTGCGTATTAGAAATTAATTATCACAGTTTGCTGGTAAAGAAAAACATCGTGAGGAAACCAGCACATCTGAGAGATGTTTCAAAACAGTGTATAAAGCCATGTCAGAAGCCTACGGGTGGTTTAAACTCTGACACCAGGTTGTTTATCAACCATACGATAACGAAAGAAAGACGGCTCGAAGTATTTAGTATTTTAGTCTACATTGTCCCACTGCAGGGCAAAGGCCTCCCTTCTTCTGATCTATCTGAGACCAATCCTTCAGATGTGAGTCGACTTCATCCCACCACCTCCTTCTAGGTCTGCCGCGAAGACGTTTACTGCTATTTGGGACCCACTGCGTGGTTGTTGTCAACCAATTAGTCAGTATAATAAATTACTTCTTTATTAATTACTTTGCCTTCTTACAAACTAAATACGGGAAGCTCACAGGTGGTCTTTATATTATCAAATAAAAGAATGTGACAGTTTATAGCCAATAAAGTATTAACAATATTGCCCCTGCGCAGTGTCTTATTATTGAACATATTAAAAGTTAATTTATTTATGCTTTGTGAATATTGGCCTTTACCGGGGCACTAACTTTTTACCGAGGCTTCGCTTCCGTGGTTTATAACTGCTCTATTTTACTCTCTGGCCTATTTAAAAAAAAGTATGTGTTACACTCATGTGATCCTATTATCACACTCGGCTTCGCCTCATGTGATAAACCCACATTCGTGTTTTAATACCCCTTATTATACCACAGTTGCAAAAATAAGTATTACAACATTAGCTTATTATTACAACATTAGCTGATGCCCGCGGCTTTGCTCACGTAAATGTCGGTAACCACGACCAAAAGTAGTCATAAAATTTTGATCCAATTCCCGCAACCCGGTTTCTTTTTTTCCGACACTTCTAACAAATTTCATTAAACGTTAGCCAATGTATTCAAAAAGTTGACAAATTGTAAACTTAAACCTTTCTCAAGAACCACTCTATCCGTTGGTGAAAACAGCATGAAAATCGATGCACTGTTTTTTGTAATTTATCGCGAATAGACAGACAGACGCGGCGGAGAACTTTGTTTTATAATAGTGATAATCTACGTTCCTGTTGTCAGGTGTTGAGATAGTATAAAAACCTTCCGAAAGTACTTTTGTGTTTTAAATCTCTGGTAGAAAAATAATTAAGAAAATGTTAACGTTTTTCTAAGAATTACCCTTGACACAAAAAACAATTAAGAAAAAACCGTTGGTCAATACACCCACTTACTTGCAAAACGGGTCCCATTTATTCGAACCATTCAAATTCGACTACATAAAGTAAATAATTTTATTATTAACATTTACCTGCGAAAATACTTGAATATTTCGTCCTTAAGAATTCATTGGTTTGAGACCGACGACGAAATATGTAGGTATTCAATAAATGTTTATTTGGATTCATTTTGTTGAATATTTCCTTTGACGTCAATAATGAATACTATTTTTAGCATTAATGGTAGAGGCACCGCAGAAATGTGATTGAAATCGAATTCGATGTTGAATTAAATTTATATAATAATGTTGCTGATTCTCTTGTACATCCCGTTAAACTAATTTTAGTCCAACTATATCTCTTTCTATTAAACACCATAGAAAAAGGACAGCAAATTGAACTATCAAATTAGAGCTGTCGTATTAGTCTACGTCCTTGCAATTGACGTGAAATTAGACAAGACTAAATTCTCGTCGATAACATGCAAATGGACTAGTTTGACAGCTCTAAAAATGTTCTATCTTTTTCTAATGATCTCTGTTAGATAGAGATATAGTGAGTCTAAATTAGTTTAGAGTGTGTGCAAGAGAATTAGCACCAATACTTGACTATAATAAGCTTAAATAAGATTCCTCTATCCGGACCCTGTTACCGATATCGGTGGGTTCCTACTTTTAATATTTTTAAATACTTATTTGTTTTTTTTTATATAATTTTTAAGTATAGATATAATTAATATTGTTACAAACTCATTTCTCTCATTTCTCTCACTCTGAGCGTTTTTATTAAATTCAACTCATTTGCACATCACCTTTTTGGATTTCTATTTTGTATTCTAAATTCAAAAAAGTTATGACAACGGGGAAACGGAGTTTAGGAGTTCATGGTTCCAAGAGTATTTTAAAATAAACTGTGGTTTAATCAATTCCAGCGCCTTATTCTTTCATTTGTTACACGCCGTCAGTAACTAAGTAATTTGTAAGTATAGATAATTAATATAATCTCTAAATAATATAAAGCAAATTCGATTTTGTCGTCTATCCTTTTCTCCGCTTACTCCTAAAATTTACGCAATAATTATTTTAAAAAATGCGGAAGGTTTATATCACGTACATACATGCATATTAGAGTAGAGAGTCGTGTGAAGCCGGGGCGGGTCGCTAGTATAATATAAATAACAAAAAAAAAACTAAAAACAAATGACAAAGGTGTAAAGTTATTAAAGGAAACATAAAATCCTTTTATCTTTTCAATCTTAAAGGTGCTAACACTTTATTGGGTGTCAAACTCGTACCGTATAATCGATATCAGTCGACTCGATTTATCATCGATTAATCAGATTAATATCGTATTTCTGTAGTATCCGTTAACGAATATCGATTAAAATTAATAGGGTTAGATATTTTGAAGAATTGATTTTGATATTTATCTTTAAGAAATTAAATATGTGATATTATTTTGTAATGTTATGATTATATTTCTTTTGATTTGATTAAGTAATTTTTTTTAAAGATGTATCGTTTTGATACAGAATATTTTTTTAAATGTTATGAGTTTTTTTTTTCTTATGATAGTTAAAAGCATTTAAGTTCTGCCTCATTGGTGGTTGCAAACACGATTTTTTGCTAAATTAAACAGTAATACCAATAATATATAATATAATAATAATAAGGTAATTATTTTATTTTTTATATTATACTTCAAAATGTATTTTATACGTAAGTATTGCAAAAAATAAATGAAAATTTTATTTAAAACTATTCACAGAATCCAATATTTTGAATAATCCCAAAATAGTCAGGGATAGAGTCCCATAATAGTTTTCTATTTATTATTGTTAATAGATGAAGGGAGAGAGGGAGATTAAAGAAAATATGGATTATAATGAGGGATGATACGAATGAAAAAGGAGAGATGATTAAGATCTATAGGTATTTTTTATTATTATTTTATTTTTATTAATTGTATTAATAAAACATACAATATACAAAATTATTATTTTTTATTTATTGAATATCGATAATTTATTATCAATGTTAACAAACTATGTACTAGACTAAAACACCATTTATAAAACGAAAAACCTAAATAACTTACTAAAATAACGACTAACCTAATTATAAATAAAAAAACTAATTATTATTTATTTATACTCGTGAGATTGTACAGTTACAATGTATATATGTCTGGAATAGAACCTGCAACCTTTGACTAGGGTTCACAAGTACTAGGATAACATAGCTTCAAAGGATTTCTAATAAAGTTTCATTATTTACTTACAAAGAATTTGTTTAGATTATCCTGCTAATGAACTTCGTAGTACCAAGCAAGCCCGTTTCAGTCTTTCAAATGAAAATATATACGTTTCAGAGAAAGATAGGATCTAATTACGTCCATATAGTAGTGAGAATTAGGTCGTTTTTCTTTTAAAGCACCTTATTAAAGGCAGTATGAAGGAAGTAACGATTTCTGCTGCTAGCGAGCTTAAGATTGCAGGTTTTGTTCTTGAGTTAGACAGTGTTATAGATACATATATGATACAATGATAATTTGATTGAAATAGTAAAGGAAATCAGCACACCTAAATAATTTTTTAACTTTGTTTCAGAGGCTTACGAGTGGTTTAAACTCTGACACCAGGATGCTAATTAACCACACAACACAGTAAATTAATGTTCAATTTTTTTTAAAAGAAAGTCAATTACGAGCATGGTTTGAACCCGTAACATCACTGCTGGCTTCACCAAACAATAAAGTGAAGTTCATATTTTTTTTTGTAAAAAGAAAAAATATGGAAAAAATAAGTAAATAAAATAAGTAATAAGATCAGAAGAAGTCAGTAATTGTTTTTGCGAATACCCACTAAGTCACGGATTTAAATTCATTTGATAGTTTCTTTTTATAAAAAAAATTAACACTAACATTAAAACCAACTCACACTTACCTATCCCATTCGAAAATTTAAATTAAAAAACCGAACGCAGTGTTGCTGCAATTAAAAAAGTGTACCTTATTATTAAGTTAAGGGTTTAATGGCTGGCTATGTTGTTTATCAACTATACGATAAAAACAATGAATTTAAAAAGTAAATCTCCGAAACTACTAAATCACCAACTTTCCCATGATACGTAAGTCGACCTTTGAGCTGAAATATTCTTTCAGTGAACACTCAAGTTCCATTTCCTAGACTTGGCGACGGCGATGGCTAAATCTACGCTCCGTTTCCAGCCAACTTGACCTAGTTGACGATGGCCTAAGGTAGAAACTTGGAAGGAATTTATTTAGAAACTTTTATCCTAAACATTATTATATATTAATTAATTAATTTAATTAATTTATAGCACTGATAGCCTAGTGCTTCACAGCACTACCGTCAACTGACAAATCAGAGACCTCGAGATCGATCCCAAGGCGCGCACCTCTGACTTTTCGTATATGTATTATAAATTAATTATCAGTTGCTAAAACGGTGAAGGAAAACATCATGGTGAAACCAGCACACGTGAGAGATTTTTCAACGGTGTGTAAATCCATGTCAGAGGCCTACGGGCGGTTTAAACTCTGATATCAGGTTGTTCATCAACCATACGACAAAGAAAGAGAAAGAAGATCCTCAATCCTTATCTTCCATAATTCAGCATCACTCTTATAAGTTTCGGAACTCATTTTTTTTAAACTAGGACGCGATTTCACGCATCTTCGCCCCTGTAGTTACCGTAGTCACAGCTTTACTTAACAATACTGATCACCGCGCCGCGCCCGCGCCGCCGCCGTGCTAAAACAGTCGTGCCTTTTGGCCCAAAAAAACATAAACCTACAATTAATTCTCAGAACTCCATAAAATGCTTAAAAGAAATAAATATTTTGACCAGAGATTTTATACGAGACGATCTATATCAGATAATACATTTCGACCTTACAGTTTAACGCAGTATTGGTATCATAATTTAGTTTACAAAAATAAACGAACAAATTGTTCAAGATTTCAAGTAGTATGCGCTTACACATACTGTAATTCTAACCATGGAGATCTTATCTGTTCGCAACCTACTTATATATACAATAAGATGTGCGTATTTGCGAAAGGTGCAAGTTACGAAAAAAAGGAATCTGACGCTAAAGCTGGCTATTCAAATTTAATACTTCTTCTTCCTCCAGTGCCTCTCCATTAATAATAAAAAATGTCCTACTGACCGAATGTCGATCACAGCGGCTAATCTGTGAAGCATGGTTGCAGTACCCGACCGATCCCATCCGATACAGTGGAGATTATTTTAGTGGGTGCGAGCCCCACATAACCGCATGTCCTCGGACTTAATGTGCGGTAGAAACATTTTTAATCCCCCCGCCACTATAAAATAAAAAACACAAAAAAAAATAATCTGCGACGATTTCTTTTAACTTGTACCAAATAACGGGCACTTTCAGAGTTCTCACTGTTGACTTTACAACGTTCCGTATCGATTTATTGTTTACTTAATTTCTTTTTTTATGAGAAAGGATTTTTTTCTATGTAGGTATTGTTTTATTTAAGCCATTTGTAGCCAATAGTGACACGGCAAGAACGATGCTTAACCATAACTTTTTAAGTAGTCTGTCTTATTAATTTTTTCTGATAATTGTTTTACATTTGAAGTTGTTTGCTAATGTGTGTTCATTTAGTTTCTAAAACACTTTCCGCTCGTGAAAACCTTATTAAAACTTATTTTAATTAATTATCACTTACTCCGTGCCTTGGAAAGCACATAAAGCCGTTAGCCCTGCGCCTGATATCTCTCCGGTCGTGTCAGATTGCCGTCCCATCGGAGTATGATCACTTTCATAGGGAATAAGGAGTGCACCTGTGTGTGCACACACTTGTGCACTATAATATCTCCTGCGTAGTTGGCTAATCTCCGTTGAAATTGGCTGCTCTGACTTAAATATCAGCCTATCTCAGCACCTAGAAACTAAATTTAAAAAAGATTCCTTGTGGTTATTGCATGTTTTTCCATTAGCCGTATGTTTAGGATATATTACTTGAAGGAAATTGCTGTTCAAGCCGGTTTAGATTAATGGCGGAACTGTATTGACTTGCGATAATTTATTATACAAACTTTATGCGAAAGAAGTAAGAAAAATGTGGTGAAATATAAATTACGTCAGAGATTCTAAATCATTAGAATTGGCACTATAATCTATGGTGGTAAGCATGGTGGTAAGCATGGAGGAATACCCAAAATGGGACAGAAACCCCCTTTAGATAAGCCTTCACCAAGGTATTCCTTTGGTTTTTGAGTGATAGCCTAGTGGTGGTGACCGTTGACTGGCTAGTCCGAGGTATCACGTTTGAGCCCAAGGCGCGTACTACCGTAGACAAAGCCGGTGCACCATTGTTAAGGTTAGAATCGCTTGCACCCGGCGTCCGAACGTAGCGCTAGCCCCACCTCTACGCACGTAGCAGCGTTCAAAGCATTGTGATCGCAAAATGGTGCACCGTTTGTGTCCGCGATAGTACTTCTGACTTTTCGTAAGTTATGTGCGTATTATAAATAAATTATCACTTACTCATGCCACGGAAAGCACGTAAAGCCTTTGGCCCTGCGCCTGATCTCTCCGGTCTTATCGGAATGCCGTCACATCTGATTATGAAAATGAGGTAGGTAATAGAAAGTGCCCTATAATATCTTCTGCTTAGGTGGCTAATCTCTGTTGAGTTTGGCAGCTGGGCCCGATAATCTTTTGTTTTTTATTGTTGAACACAATTTTTTAAAAAAAACAAAGGATTCGTATCGTTATACATGAGTAAGTACCCTGGATGTTCATCAATGATAGGATACGAAGAAGCCATGTTTGTGACTAGCCAACGAATCATATAGTCGATAGATATAAACAGAGACAATACTAATATAATCTAGAATTGAAAAAAAAAAACAGTTTGATAGTTCGTTTACCTACAAATATAAATCACATTTACCAAGACCACTGCTCTCCAACGTTCTAAACTCAAGGTGCAGCTAATGAGTGGGAAGAGGATGAATGGCCTTAAATTGCGGGAATGAGATCGACTTCGATTAATTGAGGAGAACTTCTACTTAATAAAGGTAGGGGTTCATCGGCGGACTTCGGATTTTCAGAATGGATTTTTTAGCTGGTTTATAATTTATTCAACTTTTTTATTAGTTACTTTTTTCTTTTCACTCGTAGACTTAGTGCTTGAAGTGTACTGCCAAGACAAAAATCACAGGTTCAAACCCAGTTACCTCACACCTTTAACTTTTTGATTACGGCACTATATTTTAAGCTTTAAACATTTTTTTTATTAGTCCTAGACGGAAATGGCGCGACGAGTTAGAGCTTTTTCAGGGGGACTAGGCCTGCATTAAACTCAACTTATAGGAGTGGAACGAAATTTGGAGTGCTTGCCATACTATGGTATGCTTTAGACAGATAATAACAATTTTTTTTTCTTGTTTTTCTGGACGGTAAACGAAGCTCGTCACACTAGAGTCAGTGACGCTGAATCGGGTGAACTCGGTTTTAGATGACTTTAATCAAGCGAGCAATCGTTGCCCGGATTCTAAATTTAAATTATTGTGACACTTGTTTTCTTATAACATTCTTATAAATTGTATACATACTTTGAATTTAAAAATAAAATCGTGTAAGTTTTCACTTCTATCGTGTCACACACATTTTTTTATTTGATGGTAAGTACTGTCGTCACACAAAAACAGCTGTCTCATTTTCCCGTACACCCAATATTATTTAAAATTAAATTATACAACACGCTCGTCTACCCTAGTCCTTACGTAAAAACTAAGCTCGAACTCCGGACACCTTGTCATTGGCTATCTTTTTGTTTCGCTATGTCCGAGAAAAATCTTGGTCGTCCTTATGAAAGCCGTCGTGGCAAGTTAGTACGAAATGAACGTTATTACTTTGGCCATAGTTCGGACACCATTTTGTGGAAATTGTATCAAAATATAGCTTTTAAGACAAGTTTTGTTGGAGTAACGTTTGTTAGAGTTGTTAAAGTTGATGTTGATTCTGATTCGTTAATATCATCAGACTGTATTAGTCTACATTTGAACTAAGCCTCTCCCAATGCGTGCCACTATTGTGCGCTCATTGGAGGATTGGCAAGCGGGTTGGCGATTGCAGTAGCAGATGATTGCTGTTACACAGTAAGATGCTGCTGCCCATTCTCCGGATCTTTCCCGTTGTCGCTTCTTACGACACCCGCGGGACGAGTAGGGGTGGTTCAATTCTTAGGCCGGAAACTACACATTCTGATTTGTATTCTGATTGATTGCCCCCATTTTTCTTTTAGAAAAAATGGGTATGATACAAACAAAATTATATGTAAAACATAAATCCTTGTAAAAACTTAGAATGTAAAGCTAGCAAACACTTCCGACGTGGCGTTACTCGCGAAAATGTCGGCGAAGTCGCTTCGGAGGGAAAGACAATGGTAATATTGAGAGGGCCCTAGGGACTTTTGCCTACACGGACTTTGGGTTATTCCCGTCAATGTGTTCGCTTTAGAACGAAATTTTAAATAAGGAATTATAAGAGGAATAGAGGTAAAATTAAATAGAGTTAAATCATATTTTTTTTGGTTTTGTAATATTAAAAATAAGTACTCAAGTAATTGTTAGTTACAATTAAAATCTTATCATATGGGCAAAGTATCTATTTGAATTTAAAAAAATAAGAAAAATAATTAAAGCTAAAAGCCAAATAACAACAATGTAAAAAAAATTGGTAAGTGTGTATAGTCAAAATAGAGGTACAGCAACCATTTTGTATTATTTGTTAATATTTTAATAGGTAGTGTTTATAAATTTTTCAACTCTTCAGATTGAAAGTTAAATGTAATTTTTAAGACAGGAATATTCTACTGTAGACTCAACACTATATCCCCACTATAACGTTCTAAACCAAGATTTTATATTGGAATATGAAAACTAAACGTACAATTTTGCAAAATTTTGTGTCTGTGCTCGTTTTGTGTGTGTGTGTCTGTGATCGTTGAAAAGTTTCTCTATCTGGGGCTAATGTTGGACGTCGATTCAGGTCATACTTACCAGAAAAATGCATTGTTATTGGAACTGATCTAAAGTAAAAATTAAAACCCGGATAACGATTGGTTTAAACTTACATTCAAAGATGGCAAGTTAAACAAAAGCTAGCAATAAAAACACTAACAATTGAAAACAAAAAAATAAAAGTTCAAATGCCTTAACATTTCATCGAGTGCAAATATAAAGGGTCTACTTATTGACGTGTGACGACAAACGTATTGACGTTTGTCAATGTCGCCCCTCTATCAGCGTTCGTAACAATTCATATTGTCTTTCAAAAGAAAAGCGTGACGAGACTTTTTTGAGTAGTTCTCTATATTAATCTTTTTTTTAAGAATATTTCGGCAGCCCTTTTAAGTATTGCGTTTCTTCTTTTGTGGTTTTCTTTCTTCTTTATCGTATGGTTGATGAACAACCTTCTGCCGTGTGGTTTCGTTCGTGGTGGCATAAGAATAGAACCACCCCTACTCTTCCCACGGGTGTCGTAAGAAGCGATAAAAGGAAACTTCCGGAGGATGGGCAGCTGGCAGCATCCTTCTGAGTAACAGCAATCATCTGTAACTGCGATCGCCAACCCGATTGCCCAGCGAGGCGATTATGGGCACAAACCGCACGTAGACCTCCGTAGTCTTGGCTTTACGCACCCTTGAAAAATCTCTCAGGTGTGCTGGTTTCCTTACGATGTTTTCTTTCACCGTTTTAGCAAGTGGTATTTAATTTCTAATTCGCACATAAATCTAAAAAGTCAGAGATTTCGAACCTACGAACTTTGACTTGGCAGTCTAACAGTCATACCACTAGGCTCTTACTGCTTCATTGTTGTATTTGCTCTTAAAATGGCAAGGTATAATTGAGAATCTTTAAAAAAATCTTTTAATGAATTAACAACTCAGAATGATAAGGCTATAATTGGACTAACTAATATGGAAGAAATTATCAAAAACCAACCAAGTTGTACTTTCCAATCGTAATCACAAACCTTTAAAAATATTTTACTCGTCGAATCACAACCACTTCACCATTTTGATCTTTCGACGCCATAATCACTTCCTCATCACATTACCACTCCAAAAGGACAAAATCTCGCAAAAATAACAAACAACATCCTTACAAGTGTAACACTCGATCCAGTGGTTTTCTAAGGAGATAAGACCAATTTTTTTTCCCAAATCCAACCGCCCGACATATTGCGATCGTCCAAGATCTTATGTCCATTTGTCAAAATCGACAGCTTGCTACGTCTCTGAGGTTTATATGTTGAATGTGGATGTATGTGGACATTTTGTCTGTTTTTCCCAGTTTTTTAGGCAATACTGATGTTCGGGTTGCTGGGGTTTTTGTATTTAATGGTGTACGAGTGTGGTGACGTACGAGTCGTGATAGCCTAGTGGTGGTGACCGTTGACTGGCAAGTCAGAAGTCTCGGGTTCGAACCCAAGGCGCGTACCTCTGACTTTTCGTAAGTTATGTGCGTAATATAAATTAACTATCACTCTCCGTGACTCGTATAGCACGTTAAGCTGTTGGCCCCGGCTGTCAATTGTAGATCTTTGACAGTCATTACGGGGGTAGACAGAAGCCCGAAAGTCTGACAACCAGTCTTACCAAGGGGTATCGTGTAACCCAGTATCTGGGTTGTGGAGGTCTGATAGGTAGTCGCTCCGTGTAAAACACTGGTATTCAGCTGCATCCGGGAAGACTGGAAGCCGACCCTAACGTGGTTGGGAAAAGGCTAGGCAGATGATGGTGTATGACTGAATTTTGCAGATTTTAATCATTCCTTTTAGCTTTAGTATACGCAAAACTTTTCTGGATGTAGATGCAGCTGAATATGTTTTTTACGCATGTGTCTAAAAGGGTGATGAAAAAAGTGTTGATGGATGGAAGGGAAGAGGGAAACCAAAGAAAAAATGGATGTGGGTGTGGGTTCGAACCTGGCAAGTACCAATGTGACTTTTTCAATGTCTTATATACTTTCTTAGTTAATCTAAGACACCACTGACTAACAGTGAAGGAAAACAACGTAAGGAAACCTGGACTTAATAGTCTCAAACCGCCAACCCGCATTGAGCTAGCGTGGTGATTAATGCTCAATCCT
This sequence comes from Protodeltote pygarga, assembly GCA_936450705.2. Classification (NCBI taxonomy): domain Eukaryota; kingdom Metazoa; phylum Arthropoda; class Insecta; order Lepidoptera; family Noctuidae; genus Protodeltote; species Protodeltote pygarga. The sequence continues at coordinate 4,645,557 of OW388274.2, forward strand.
TCTCTGTATGAGAAGAGGCCTTTGCCCTGCAGTGGGGCAGTTACAGGCTAATTTATTTATTTATTTTATTTATGTTTGTTATTATTCCTAGACGAATTGGTAATCTGAGTTATGTTATTCCCACTGCTTAATGATGGTTCAATTAATTATTATTTATTAGCGTAGGCCTACTGATTTCACAATGAGTATGGCAAAACTTCTAATAAACATATATATATATAGGTACAACGGCCTAAATAATGACCTCAAAAAATCCAAAACTGGTCCAAACTCACACATAGCTTTATTTATCCTAAAAACAATCAGGACCTCGTTCGTCAAAAAATGATATTTACTTTTTTTTTAAAAGGGGAGTTGAACAATGATCCATTCAGTCAGTTTTACCTGATGGAATAATTAAGTGTACGCCGTCCCGTGACGGATCGATATTTGACGTGACGTAGCATCAAAAGGGTTGCTTTGGAAATATACGAGTGGATATTAAGAGCGTCCGCGTGACAAATAAATTATAAATAATCGGTACATTTTTAATATTACTTTGTTACAAAACCCTGATAATTTATCATAATTATTTATATTATGTTTTTTGTAAGGCCACAAAAAATAGGTAGATTCGAGCGGGGGATTGAACCAACAACACTTGCCATACCGGGGCAACGCTCTTAGATACAAAAGACAAGTAATAATTATTTTATTGAAAGTTATCTACCCACTAGTGCAAGGTAACATAAAATGTACCATTCTATGTATCACACAAACCACGAATATACTACAAATTTTCCGCGCGTACCCTTTTCCAACCAGCACACCTAAGAGATTTTTCAACGGTGTGTAAAGCCATGTCAGAGTTGAGATGTTTAAACTCTGACACCAGGTTGTTCATTAACCATACGATGAAGAAAGAAAGAGGGCGCATGCCATAAACCATTGACTTGGCGATCGTATCACTAGGCTATCACAGCAATAAAATATGATAACGTAATTTTTCTTAACCATTCCGACACTGGCCTGAGGGTCGTGAATCTTTTTCATTCTGTCAATTATCTATCAGTCGCTTGGTGGAGTCCGACGCTAAAAGTATCATGATAAATTCTACATTTTTTTTACGACCGCAGCGTGTCTTTACAACATTATACCCCGTATGTACACGCTATGTAAATGAAGGGTCAAACATAAACTTGTAATATTGAGTAATTGTTTCCGTAAGACGTGTAGTCGTCTCAGAGTTACCCCGAAGTAATTTATTAAATAGTTTGAAGTTTGTCTGGGAAATGATTTATATTGTCAACTTGTGAATGGATTTGGGAAATTAATTTATTTCAGGAAATTTGGTGTCAATTGGGATATTGATTATGTCCTAGAATATAATTTGTGATTTAAAACCTAGTTTTCTTCTTCTTATCGTATGGTTGATGAACAACCTGGTTTCAGAGTTTAAACTGCCCCTGTATGCCTCTGACATAAGGCTTTACACACCATTGAAAAATCCCTCAGGTGTGCTGGTTTCATCACGATGTTTTCCCTCACAGTTTAAGCAACTGCTATATAATTAATTTATAATACGCACATAACTTTAGCAACTGATAGTTAATTTATAATACCTACGCATATAATTTACGAAAAGTCAGAGGAGCGCGCCTTGGGATCGAACTCGAGACCACTGACTTATCAGGCGACGATCATACCACTAGGCTATCAGGCTTAACTGATACTGACTGATCTCCTGACCTTTGGCAATTCATTTCGAACGGATCCCCTAACGTAAACCAACAGAAAAATAGTAATATACTATTTTTATTTTCAAAACTATGAAAATAATAATATAATATGACTTAACCTACTTTAATGAAATTTATTCAGTAAACAGACATATTACTTAATTACTTACCTTCATCGCGTTTTTAAATGCGCCGCGCGCACTGCGTCAAGTCTGAATCGTAAAAAAAACAATTCTGCACCAAACATTATTATTAAACTTTCAAGTAAATAATGCAATTCAAAAGACAACGAAATTTCTAAAGACATTGTTGGTTAAGTTTTATTACCTTTTTAAACTTTCAAACTTGATGGTTTCTTTAATTACACTATAATTGCAATTGTTTTGTTTAGCTGTTCTACTTTAATAATGAACACTGCAATTATTAATATAGTTATACTTTTCACTTTGAAACTTATAATGTCCTCCTGACCGAATATCGGTCACAGCGGTCATTCTCAACGGAGGTTAACAAACTACGCAGGTGATATTATAGTGCACAAATATGTGCGCAAACACAGGTGCGCTCTCTATTCCTTTAATCTTATAGTCCGATGGGACGGCAATCCGACACGACTGGCGAGAGATCAGCTTTGCATGCTTTTCGAGGCACGAATTAAGTATTTCAGGTGTGCTGGTATCTTCACGATGTTTTCCGTCACCGTAAATAGCAACTGATAATATTAATTTATAATATGCACATTTTTCTTTCGTCTACCCTGGTCCTATATTACTTAGGGTCGGCGCAAAATGTCTGTCAAAATGTCAAAACAAAAACTTTAAATAAATTTTAATTATATTTTATTTTCACCCAAGTGCAGTGTGTAGTGACCACACGACACTGGCTGAAGTCATTAGCAGATTGTCATAAACAAGAAAAAATAAAAACTTACGAAAAGTCTGACACGGCCACCAGGGTGACAACAGGTTGCTCATCAACTATACGATAAGAAGAAGATTATTAACTTATCTTATACATTTTCTGCAGTCCGGCCGTACACCAAAACTATAAAATTTTGTGCATCGAACATATTGCTTGTATTTGCGCCACAACAATCAACTAAAACTCTAGACTATTTCTATTGGCTATGACGTCACAAAATGGCGATCAAACTGTCACATTCCAGTTAGAATCGCAATAGAGCTTCGTCGAAACACCGCAACAATAAACTATCATTCAAACTATTTGAAGCAAACAGAAAACTCTTCACCCTTTAGGTGTCAGCGCAAACAATGAAATCTTCAGTTATAACCGTGCCTATGAAACGGCAATAAACATAAAATAATTTTGCCATGGTGTGCGGAACTGGGTATTTTATTTACTATCCCGAGTCAGCAAACATTGAAACATACGGGCGGAGAATACGTCCAACTTTAATTTATAAAATAATTGCGCTACAGCTCAGATGTTTGGAAATCCGGAGGATTGGTAGTAGCATCCTTCGGAGATCCTCTTTAATTCGGAGAGATTATGCTTCGCTTGTGACCGTTGGATCGGACGGACGTTCACACTATTGCATAATTTTTATGTTATTTTCCATATTTTAACAGACTGACATTATAAATATTTAATAAGCTAACATGTGCTAAAACACAAAAATATTCAGACTGACATTTCCATTGTTTGATATAAATGTAACTATAATAATCTTAAAAATATAGAGTAAGCATTTTAATTGTTTTAATTTCATTTCAAATTCTTTCAATAAATAGCTCTCCGAAAAGCTAAATCTATAGGTATTCTAGAAACCTACTGCGCTTACGACAGTTTATCTAAAAACAACTTTTTAAACATTAAAAAAACAATGACAGCCTTAAAAATTTATAACTGGTATTTAAACTTGTAACTTTTACAAATTTCAAGAAATACTAACCAGCTTCCAACTTTAAATACTTTAATGAAAAAGCAAAAGTGTCTAAGAAAATACACCAAAGTACTGTCTTCAAGTAGCTTAGTAATCTTTACCTTTGACAAAAAGTACAATAAAAGATACAATAATGAGACCGAAAACTTGACAATCCGCCTTGTTTATTTTGCTGAACAAACAATCAAAAAGTTTGAAATCGTAAACCTTTGTACTAAAGCGTACAAATCATTCTCTTTGACTTTATTGTATTGTTTTAATTGCAAATTTTCTTATAGTCTATCTTACACCTTAGCTCACGAAGCTGCAAGCATGCTTCCTGTGTAGTCTTGCATTCAATTTTCACGTCAATTAAAGTGATATAAATACTATGCCATGTCGTGATGGCGCATTGGTTACGGACCCTTTTTGCAAGAGCGTAGCTGTGGGTTCGAACCTGGTGTGTGACTTTTTCAATGTCATAAGTACTTTCTTAGTTAATCTAAGATACCACTCACTAACGATGAAAGAAAACATCGTAAGGAAACCTGGAATTAATAGTCTGAAATCGCCAACACGCAGTGAGCTAGGTGGTGATTAACGCTCAATCCTTTTCTGTATGATAAGAGGTCTTTGTCCTGCAGTGGGACAGTTACAGGTTTATTTAAAACTATAAATTAAAAAATTACAAAATACATCCGATATAGAAAAGCTAAATTTTTTTTTAGATTAGGACACTCGATCGAGTTACCTTTTAAATAAAAAAAACTCAATCAAAATCGGTTCCTCCGTTCGGGAGCTACGATGCCACAGACAGACACACAGACAGTTAGTTTTGTCTTAGTAAAAAAAACTTCAAGAAACACTAAATTGCATTGCTCGATAAACTATAAGCCTGTATGTTTTCAAATCGTTTGGTCCAACCGGTATAAAACTTAAACTTACTGCCTTAATATGGCTTAAGTTTGACAGCAACTGCGTAAGAGTTGAAGCTTGGTTGAAATTTATGTTTTTAAGTACGTTTTCCTACTATACATGATTTATATTTATCGATATTGTTAGTATAAATGTTATCGGTGAATAAATGTGTTAAGTGCGTGCGAAGTTGAGATTAGTTATTCTAATGGATGAAATATAAATAGGCTAGTATTTTCAGATGTGATAGCCTATTGGTATGACTTTTGGCTTCCAAGTCAAGGGTACCAACTACCAAGTTCGAACTTGGGGCCCTACTACAAATTTCGATTGACGGATCACACGTTTGTTTGTTTTTTAAACGGTTTTACTTAGCTTGACCTGTTTATTATTTGGTTCAAATTTAGTAAGCGATATTTCACCCCCTTCCTGTTGACAGATTGATCTGATATTTGGTACACAGCTTTAGTTTTGATGACAAAACCGTTTTAAGTTAAAAAAAAATACATAAATTATTTCATTCGCTAACCTAACCTAACCTAATCACCTTTTATTCGATTGATGTGTATAGCAATATTAAACCAACAGGTTGTTCGAATTCTAATACTAGAAACAATAAAAAAAACCACGAAATTATGAGTGAAGCCCCCATACACATTGCTAAAAATATACCTCAGAAATGAGCTCTCTGTTAACCTCTAAAATGCGTCGTGAAGACAGATAAATAATAATAAACAAATGCATTTACCATACGCGGTAGTTAGACCACTAAATCATGGACATAAATAACTACGATAGTTATAAATGGGGACGGTTACAACTACCATGCTCAACTACTATTAATTTCTATTTTGAAAGAGAAATACCTATATGAAACTTGGTTTTTTCTTTAGCTTTGGTCTTACGGTTCTTTTTAACCGACTTCAAAAAAAGAGGAGGTTCTCAATTCGAATGTAGGTATGTTTTTTATGTTTGTTACCTCAAAAGTCGTTCATTTCTGAACTGATTTGGATTTTGTTTTTTCAATTGAAAGGTTGTGCTTCCAGATTGGTCCCATATAAATATTGTCACGATCTGATCATGAAGTTAGGAGAAATCGAACGGAACTTCTGGTAGGATAATAGCAGAATTATCGTAAACTTTCGTGAGTCATATTGTCATACTTATACATAATATAATACTAGACAGCGGGTATTTATTTGTGCCTTTTGGGGTCGAGACGCTGGGTCCGTGGCGTCTGGGAGCCCGGAATATTTACAAAGACCTATCTAGGCGTCTTGGCGAGGCAACTCGTGACCAAAATGCTGAGCGAAGCAATGCGGCCAGCATTTTGGGAACTTTGCCTACTGGTAGCGGTCTTTTAGATTAAGGGTTTTATTTTTCTTTATTTATTTTTAAGGTAGTTAGTTTTGTATATACAATAGATAGTTTTATTTAGTATTGTTTATTTGTATTTTAAGTTACATAAATAAATTTATACCTTATACATTAAATACTCAATGCAAAATTCATTATCACCACATTAATTCCGACAAAAAATACCGTCAAATCAAATCCAAAATTCCATCGACAATAGAGACTGCATCGAAGAGTCTTTGAAAGATATACTATACCTATATAATACATCATTGCTATTTGATCCTATCGCACAACCCACGTCAGAGACCAAGAGCATGTGCCTATCTTGTTACACTTGTAACGGATTACAGGACAAATTGCTTTACCGAACTTTAAAAGGATTACTTTTGGCTCGTGAATTTTACTATTGTTAGATTTGGTGTGGAATTTCATTTAGTTGGGTTATGGTTTTTGAACCAAATTAGGTATTTTTGATCCATATACTCGCACTTATATACAAGGTTATTTGTAAAACACCAGCATCCTTAAAAGGGGCAATTAAACTCATCATTATGAACAACTTTTACTTTGAGACCAACCCTGAAATCGCAAAAAAAGATCAGCTATTCCATATATTATTTATGTTCACATGACTCAACAAAATGTATGGGACAGTTGATTTTTTTTGCGATTTCAGGGTTGGTCCCATAGTAAAAGTTGTTCATAATGATGAGTTTAATGACCACTTTTAAGGATGCTGGTGTTTTACAAATAACCCTGTCTAGACCAAGATCAAACTAAACAGAACAAAAACGTTTGTCTAAAAGAATCTCTACGCAGTTTCTAAAAACGGAACAAAACCTCCTTTCCGTTCAGCCCTAGAAAAGTTAAAGAAAATAAAACAAAAGTTTGTTTCCTGTAATTTTTTTGTTCCCACTTTATTTTCACGATGTTTTTAAAGAATTTCTTCGCTACTGCGAACCCTTGTCAGCTTAATGAGCTGCCTTATTGTGCTTCAGGATTAATCGAAACATTATTTTTGTTCGAAATCTAGTTAATTCGTTCTTCTTCTTAGCGTGTCGATGACAATCTAAATTGTGTCAGCCCAGAACTGGGCTACGAGATTGGCGCCTTCAGTAGCGTTCAAGCATACTATCCACCAAGTTAATTTGTTAAAATAGAAATATAGTTCAGTGAAGCCTTCTAGAACTAGGAGGTTTCAAATACTACAGGTGCTGGAGGAGAATAGAAGTCAGCTGGACGGAAAGGATGAGCAACAAAAAAAGGTACTAAAAAAAGTAAAAGGGAAGAGAAAACTGATATCTTGTATAGAAAACAGTAGAGGCAAGATGATAGGCCACCTTATACGCCACGACGCATTCATAAATAATGTTATAGAAGGAAAAGTCAATGGAAAGAGAGGAAAGGTAGGCCAAGACAAAGATATGTAGCGCAGATCAAAGGGAAAGTAAAGGTCGAGATGTATAAGGAGGTCAAGGAATTTGCTCTTGATAGGGAGAGCTGGAAGAGGCTGCATCGGTAAGAACGTAGCTCTAGTGTGTACCCCCCGGTATATACTTTTATTTATTTATTTAAGAGCTTTGCTCCTGTCAGTGGAGCTTCCTCCAAGTTCCTCTATTCTCAGCCAATTCTTTAACTTCTTGATACGACATGACATTCACTTTTTCCTGAATTTGTTGGTCTACCTCTTCCTCTCTTTCCCTCTATTTTGCCTTCTATGATGTTTTTCATAAAGGTGTCATGACGTATCAAGTGTCCTATCATCTTTCCTCTTCTGATTTCTATATATACTATTCCGGTATACACTAGAGCATTAATATTACTTGTAACAGAACATCGAGCCACATAAGCGAATTTGAGTAACCATCGAGCGTCGTGTTCAATGTTCGATTCGAGAAAAGATAAGTACAAGAGGGTCTCTTGTACTTATCTTTTTATTCCCTTCCTTTTCATTCCCTTTCATAATCCCCCATCTGTTAACGCAACCTCGTACCGTAACCTCTTACCTAACCCTGGAGGTTACTGTAAACAGTTTATGATGACTGTTTACGGTAACCTCCAGGGTTACGGTAATCGCATGCATTGGCATGACAACCATAGAGCATAAGATCCTGACTTTTTAGAACCTCATGCTCTATGGTTTAAGAGATGATCAATAATTGTAAGTTAGAAAAGAGTTATTGAGTTTTTAATTCGGTGTCTAGAACGCCCAGGCAAGATATTCTCAAACGAAAAGATGGCCTGCAATACATTTGCAATGCTTGTGGCAACAGCGAGTGCCTATGTGCGGCGGTTATTACTTACCATTTAGGTGTTCCTTACCATTTAAGAAAGTGAATTATAGATTTAGATCAGAGATGCACAGACTTATAGAGAATAAGGTCCACTCAGGCAAATTAGAAACCAAAGGCCACCCGCGAGCCACGGTCTGTGTATCGCTGATTTAGATAAAAGATCGATAACAGATGTTGCCAGACGTTTCCCAAACGACGACAAAGAGGAGAAACTTATTCTATAATCGCTGGCCGTGATATGATAGCTTAGATGATAACAAATAGCAAGTATTTCAGGTTCAAACCCCATATGTGTACTCATTACAATTTACTTTACAGTGCCACCAACGTATCTGTTCAGTTGACGGCGGCGCTAGTGGCGAGTAATAATTTATAATTTACTATAGAAATCGGTTAGTTCCAAATTTGTCCACCGGAATAGATAAGTTTGTATCACTATATTTAATAGGTGTCATGGTTGCAACATAAATAAAAAAACATTATTTATTTTTATTTATTTAAAAAATAATTTTGAAGTAACTTATAATATTTTAAACATGATATATTGAAAGACCTTTACATAAAATTAAAACGACTTCTTTATTTAACTTTGGGCGAAACTTTGGGTGGAACGTTGGGCGGAACTTTGGGCGGAACGTTACTGAAATTAAGAACAAAATAAATAATTATATTATTATTATTTAAAACGTTAATATTTGAGTAAAGAAAAAACCGATTTCGAGCGGAATTTAAACCCGCTACCAATTAGGGGAAATCCCCAATTGCTCTGCCTTTAAACTATTCGTAACCCCGTGTTACACCATCTGAGACATTTGAATATAGAATAGAATTTCGATAACACGGTCGGGATTACAAACAGCTTAGTTGCAGATAGACTAGAGGCTTTACCCAGTAGGTCGAGGGTATTGCCAAGAATTAGAACTTCTTTGAACTCTGATGTTCGCATATATGGATAACAACATCACTCAACACGGAAAGACGACTGGCTGATTGACATCCGTGGAACCTAAGCTCCAGTTGAAAATCAGCGTCTAGTACAGTCAGCAAAGGAGTTAAGTTGGCAGGGCCGCTAGTTTGGGATGAAGTTATGTATAGAAGTTTGCATGTGGTTGTGCAAAATTGTTTAGTTGTGTATAGGTTTCAGTCATACCTGTTCAGAAAATAAAATAAAATGAAATTATTTATTAATAACAACTTGGAAAAATTTCGACCTTAGCTAGCGTCCCTGCTAACTTAACTCTGTTCCCGACTGTACCAGTACCACCACTACCAGTACTTGACATAAAGCTGATCTGGAGACCTATTTGGTGCAGCCGTGGGACACAAACCTCATGAATTGGAAGTTTTAATTGTTATTTTCTTTTATATGTTTCTTTTTTTTATTACCCTATTATTGTTTTGTTTGTTCTCGTGTATTTTTTTTTATAGACTCACGCCTGTATTCCCCAGAGGGGGTAGACAGACTGAGGAGTGAAGTACACCCACGTTTCACCAGGTATGTTATAAGTCCCTTGTAATAAGAAACGAGCTTATTACAATAAACCGGGTACAATTCCAGACTCCGTGCTGCTACTGAGAATTTCCTAATGGAAAAACCCAATAACTCTTTGCTCGACCCGGGGATCGAACCTAGGACCTCGTGCTCAGCAGTCGCGCTTGCTTCCACTAGACCAACGAGGCAGTCTCTCGTGTACTGTGTCAAATAAATATTTATTTATTCATTCATATATTTTTTTTAATTATTAAATATACCTGTTAAATGGCGTATAACACGCTAATTTGTCTAGCCTCCATGTTGGAAATTTCTTTTGTCTTATCACTTTCACTTTATTCACTGTTCGCGGACTGAAATAAAAAAAGTTTTGATTAATATTTAAAACTAATACTATTACGAAAGGTGTGGAAATCATGGGAAGAGGCTTTTGCCCAGCAGTGGGATGATGTAAGCTAACAGTAACAGTAACTATTACGATACAGAGTTTTTAGTTTTTGCTCTCTGTACTCAGTAATGGCAGAGAGTTAGTTATATCTGTCGAAAGATGGGATCTATCCGGGCAGAAAAGTCCTTGAAGACCACGAACTAGCCAAAGTAGCGGCGGACGTAGTTTAGGAACTAACTACCACCACCGGTCACGTCATTTTCATCCAATACGAGCCCAGGAAAATGACGTGTAAAGTGAGCTGATTGGCTAACTATTGTTCCACGCCACTTTTGTCTGATCGCTGTATTAAAAATATGATTAGACACCCTCGTTTTGAACTTCAATCTAGAACATTACATTTTTTCTATTTCAAGAATTCTTCACGGTCAAAAATGTCCTGCTCCTTAAGGTCAAAAATGTAGCAAACTATATCTAAATACATGTAGCTAGATCAAGCAGCTACAGACGTCTAAGTCCAAGTTGACAGAAGACATGAAGATGCAACTGTCTAATTATGCAAAAAGGTTCGTCACACTGGCTCGAGTCTCTAATGCGGCTATTACATTATGATCTTTTTAGAAAAACTATTTAGAAACGGCTTGTGTTTAAACGCCACCCAAAAAAGTACCTATTTTACTACCAAAAAAATCTAAACGGTTACCAAAATGGATAAATGGTCACCAAATTGGTCGACGGAGCCCCGCTTCGCGGGGCTCCTACTTCTGGGTGGTTTATAAAAAAATAAACCTAACCTAACCTAACCTGTCCGAGTCGGGGTGCCCTAAAGTCCAGATTGCATCCAGTTTCTCCTGTTAACAATAGTTTATGGTGCTTTATGGTGCTAGCAACCATAAAGTAGTCTGGGATCAAATAATGTATTTTGGTTGACGTCTTACTATTTTGGAGAAAGATTTTTGGTAGTAATATTAATCTTTGAGTTGGATAGAATTTGGTGACCGTTAATCCATTTTAGGAACCAAAAATAATATTTTTGGTGGCCGTTTAAATTATACCCTTTAGAAACACTCTAAACAGAAAATCGAAAGCCAGCGATTACACTACGACTAAATAGAAACCAAAATAGGACAGACAACGTGTAGTCGTAGTAGAATTACATAAGGTTGCAAATTGATTACACTCACCTTACTTGTATACAATTTGGCGAGAAGTGCGACTAAAAAGAACTCTAAATAGAAACCTAAATAGGACAGACAACTTGCAGGCGTAGTAGAATTACATAAGGTTGCAAATTGCGTAGCGATGCGACTACACTTTTCTAAAAAGTATACAATTTAAGAAATAGTGCGTCGGGACCTTCTTTTCGCTCTAAATCGGAATCTAACCACTCTTTCTTCAATTACATCTTCCTTTTTTCTAAATAGATTTTCTAAAAAGATCATAGTGTAATAGCTGCTTAACCTTATTTGCGATACCATCTTTAACCGAAAGTTTCGTCGACAGAGTGGGATAGGCCTAGTTTTACCTGCTTCACGTTTAATTCAACATTCTGTCTTTCTTTACTGACGTAAAGACGTCAATGATCCATACAGAATATTTGCAATTCATCATCATCAGCCCGTATTAGTCCATTGCTGAACATAGGCCTCTCCCAATGCGCGTTACTATTGTGCGCTCATAAGAAGTATTTGCCCATAATCGCTACGCTAGGCAAGCTGGTTGGCGATCGCCGTAGCAGATGTTTGCTGTTACACAGAAGGATGTTGGCACCCTCCAGATCATTCCCCTTGTCGCTTCTTACGACATCCGTGGGACGAGAAGGGGTTTATTCACAATTATTCGTAATTTAATATTTTACAAAAAAAAAATTGCCTTCTTTTGCAAAAGTACTAATTTTTATGACTTTCGAAATCGATTCTGATGACGCAGTTAAAGAGAACGACAGGGTTTTTTTACACATTGTATTCAAGACAGTTTTTGTCTGAACAGTTTATGAATAAATCCACGTGGATATATTCAGTTTCTTTTATTTTATAGCAGGTTAAAGGCCCGCTTTGGAGTCCATGGATAGGCATATTATTAAAGATGTATCCTGCTTTGGAACTGTTTTGCAGTTTGGTAGAACTATATAGTATTTTCAAGTCTTCTTCTTCTTCTTTTGGTTGATGTACAACCTGGTGTCAGAGTTTAAACCGCCCGTAGGCCTCTGACATGGCTTTACACACCATTAAAAAATCTCTCAGTTGCGCTGGTTTCATCACGATGTTTTCCCTCACCGTTTTATCAACTGAAAATTAATTTATAATACGCACATAACTCACGAAAAGTCAGAGGCCTTGGGATCGAATTCGAGACCACCGACTTGTCAGTCGACGATCATACCACTAGGCTATTGCTGCATTTTAAAGTGATGTTCTTTTTTAATCCGTCAATCATTATGCGACGCCAGCGTATTTGTGATAGATAAAAGGTTAAATAAAATAATTAATAAATAATACCAAGTAGGTACACTGAGCCCGGATACTTACTTCATTTCTTAACTGCCAATGGCATAAACATAAAATCCGCACTGAGACTTCGTTTCGGCTTATTCTTCTTCATATTATTAGGATTAAGTGACCTAAAACTTTTTATGGCATGACTAATTTTCGTCATATTTAACGTGGGCAGACTTGGTCGTTTTATTGATTTTATATTTTTTATTACGTTATGTACTTTGCCAAAATTCACTGGCAGACTCAAGTGCATACTGGTGTGAATTCTTGTTTGGAACGGTAAGCCACTGGAAGGGGACTTCCACGAAAATCTGGGAGTAAAAGAAAACATAGTATTAGCTGCTTAACGTTCCAAACAAGTCAAGACTAAGAAAGGCCAACGGACGGGTGTGTAATGTATGGTATAATATCAAATGCTCTAATTTCACTTGAAATAACGTTCATGTAATATAATTTTCATTTGCTATAATATCAAATTACCTAATGTTTTATATCATATAATCTTCCTTTCATATAATAACATTTAGTATAACGTTCTTTTGATAAAACATTCACTTGACCTAATGTTCTGTTGACCTAATTTTCATGTTTTAATGGTCACAGTTCTAACCTAACCCAAATGGCATCTTATCAAACCTTAAAATATTCTATGCATGGTCGAGGGTGAGCTTGGTCAACGGGTGGCTACTTCTGGGTGGTTTATAAAAAAATAACCACAAAGGGGATGGCGGTGTCTATTCGACCCCGCCATCCCCTTCTAACCTAACCTGCCGAGTCAGGGTAAAGTCCAGATTGCATCCAGTTTCTCCTGGTAACAATAGGTTGCTAGTACCATACTAGATTATAGTAATTGAACAATACACTAAATGAAAATTATGGCAACTGTGCATTATAGTAAATGTTTATTATATCAAAAGAAATAAGATAAAATGAAATTATATCAATAATTTATTATCTCAATTGTTCGTTATACTAAACTAAATTATATTACATGAAATTAGAACAACTAAACGTTAGATTTTTGTTATTATATCATCCGTTACACATCCCAACGGACAGAGGCTTGGAAGAAAAGAAAAAGATGTTTCTGCTATTGATTTGTGGCCTATATAATCATCCTCCTAGCCTTATTATTCCCAAACTTTGTTGGGGTCGGTGCCTAATCTAACCAGACGCAGCTGAATATCAGTTTTCAACGGAGCGACTACCTATCTGACCCCCGCAACCCAAAGGGATACGATATTCTAAGGTTCTAACCTTCAGTTGTCAGAATTTTTGAGGGTCCAGACTCCCTATATCGGCTGTCAAAAATCTTCATGACAACCGGGGCTAACGGCTTAACGTGCTTTCCGAGGTACGAAGCAGGTGATCATTAAATTTTAATACGCACGTAACTTACGAAAAGTCAGAGGTGCGCGCCTTAGGTTCGAACCTGAGACCTTTGACTTGGCAGTCCAACGGTCATACCACTAGGCTATCACTGTCAATATTACCAGTATTAAACATAAAAACCTACTACTATTTTGTACGCACCAAAACACTTCTATCAATCATCAAAGAGGTCAAATTTGACATTTATCGAAAAACCTGAACTAGGATCAGGGTGATGACTGTCTAATCACCCTTATAAGGCCTTTGTGACTATTGCAGACGATTTATGGCTTAATGTCTGCGAGACTGCGTTTATGGTGGCTAAACAAACTGTTGCGAGAGCGACATAACATACCACAGGCTCTTTTTCTAATCAGAAGAAGAGGATAAATGTTATGTTAATTCTAAAGAAAATAAACTCTAACAACTTTCATATAAAGGTGCTTATTCACTACGAGCATTCGCAAATATTAATCGTAATTGTAATTAATAAAATATCTTTATAAAATTACGGGGGAAAAACCTTTAAGGAGAGAAGACCTCTTATGAAAATGATTGTCAATTTTTTTAATAATACACACCTTTGGAAGTAACTTTTTTGTACTTTGGGAGGCTTGTACCGTCGATCCGCGCCAAACGAGCCAAACTTTCTTTTCCTAAAAATCAAAAATATTAGTTTAATAATAAAGAAACAAAAATAAAACTTAATTGATTCTGAAGAAGCAAGGTCATAATCATTTTTCAGTAACGTCATTATTTAAAAAAATCTCTCTTTATCTCTTGCGAATCTGATCAGAATGGAGAAGAACCCAACACTTGAATGTAAGGAACGTGGTGATACCCATGAGATCAGGGTGGTAGTCATAGAGTATTCAAGAAAATATAGAGTGATAACGTCAACCACATTGCCTTGTGCGGAGCGAAAGCAGGTCTCACCATACAAATCTTAAAATGTCATTTTTTCAAATTATGTTTTCTAGACGTTTTTCAAAATTTAACTCAGCAGTTAACCATGATATAAGCTAAAATGTAACTTTTTCACTCGTGGAGCCTAGTTGAACCGCAGTCGATCGAGGTATGATCGCAAACGGAGCTCGTGTCGCGGCCGCGTTGTTCATACCCGTACTCACAGTTCATACTTCTATAGGGTTGCTCTATATTTTCTTATATACTCTAAGGTGGTAGTATTCTCCTCGCGTATTCATTAGAAGGCATAAATCTACTC
Source organism: Protodeltote pygarga (assembly GCA_936450705.2). NCBI lineage: Eukaryota > Metazoa > Arthropoda > Insecta > Lepidoptera > Noctuidae > Protodeltote > Protodeltote pygarga. The sequence continues at coordinate 4,660,696 of OW388274.2, forward strand.
TTCCGCGTCCCGGCCTGAGAAGACCCGGTTGCAGGACGTGGAACTACTATCCACCTCCTGGCTTCATCATGAGATCAGTTCGATGATACTAAATTATTGTATTATCATCTGGATTACTACATACAAAGTTTCAAATAGATATGATAATTTAAGTTGGTTAATATAAAAGAAAGAAAGAAAATATATTTATTTAACGCGATACAAGCTGATGACACTTACATTAACTTATTATAAAAATATAAAAAAAAACACAGACAAGAGCAAATAACAAGTAACAAAAAAAAAAGACAGATAAAGAAAGTGCCACTAACATGACCACATCAAAACGGTTACCATCTCAGCATATGCAGGGCGTGGTAACACCCGGCGCTGGTTTTCAGATGATACCTTTGTTAATATCGACTTCTAAGATTTGTTTACATGTTTGTCAGTTAGTTACAAGTAACTAGAATGTTATAATAACTATAAATTAACAAGTTTTTATAAAAACAATGTTTTTAACCAAGCTGGGAGCAACCAATATTGGAATATCAAAAATAAACGTATATGCAAAAATTTGTATCTGTGCTGTTGACCGCTGAAGAGTTCCTTTATCTGGAACTAATCCTGTATGTCGATTCAGGTTATGCTTACCATAAAAATGCACTGTCATCGGAACTGAACTAACATGTAAAAATTCAACTCCATAGCATATGAGGAAGAGGTTCTAATTCAGCTTGCAAGATTCCACCCGGGCAAACATAATACATACATTGCAAGTTAAATAAAAGCTTAAGTTAACTTAAATAAATAATTAAGCTTAAAAACCTCCGACACAAAATACCTCAATTTTTTTTAGGCTAAGAACACTCTCGATCTTAACGCACAAATAATAAAAAAAAATCCAAATCGGTACATCTGTTTAGGAGCTCAGATGCCACAAACAGACACACATACACGTCAAACTTATAACACCCCTCTTTTTGCGTCGGAAGTTAATTAAAAGTGTGTTGATAAAAAAATGTCTCACTTTTGTGGATAATGTATGGTGACACCTTTAGGAGTTACTTTTTGTTTGCATGGACCGTCATTGCCGCATGGACACCCTTTCACAGATTTATATTGTGGCAAAGCCACAACCCTGAAAGATTATTTAAAAAAATATTTTAATAATAAGAAAATTGTTGTGGAAGTGATGGTCACGCCAAGGCAACTGAGTACAGAAGAGTATGACCTATTCTCTCCTACCTCGACTTGTGTAAGGAGGCTTATGTCCAGCTGTGGGACAGCATAGGCCGATTTACATAATTTAGTCTACTATTTCATGTTTGCTTCCCCCAAATCCTAAACCTATTTTAAGGGTCATCAGTCCAGTCCGTTTGTCTAGTCTTGGCTTGACTTTCATGCTATATTATCGTATACTAGCGTTATTCGTGTAATCGCGTTCTCGAAAATGGCTATTAATATTTCGATGAAAGGACTTGTCCGCTTTTTGTATGGACGTTGGTTTTTTATTCTGAGAAAATTCTAACCAGCATGAAACTACTTGATGCCGAAAGCCAAAAAAATATGTAACCTGGAACCGCTGAAAAAATAATTTTATACCCCTCCATTTACTTTTATATTTAGAAGGGCTTGTTCGTAATCTCTCCAGAAATGTACGATAAATAGAAAGTGATTTTTTTCAAAATTGAAGGGGTATAAAATTAAATATTTTATGTCAAAATACTAGTTTTAAGAGAGAACTTATTCAAATATATTTAACACATGTTGGTTAGAATTTTGGTCGAATAAAAATCCAGTTCAGGACAACTCTTTTACAACATAATGTATGGGGACAAAAAATCCATCTATACTTGCGCCAAACTCCAAAAATAATACAGGTAAACATAGTAGTTTAATCAACCAAGTTATACAACAAACGTCAATTTTATTTTGGAAGTATAATCTAAATTATTCAAAATGTTCTTAATATCTGAATTTCAGCCATGTTATTTTGTTTCATAGGGCTATGGTGTAAAATTAATGACTACTTTTAAATGGTTTTTCGAAATGACAAGGTTCTAAAAACGTTGTGTGAGTGATTAGAGTGACAAATGTTGTAATAAGAGTTGTTAATAAATTATTAGCATGTAACAGGCTATATTATTTCCATAATATAGCCTGTTACATGCTAATAATTTTTAATAATAATTTTTTTAAGTTGTGATAACTCTAAATCGGTTTGTTTACTTTCATTCGTTATCGAATTTGGCGCAAGTATAGTTAGGTCTAATTTCTGGGTAAATTTGTTTAAATTCGACCTGAGAAGATCTCAGTTCTTCAGAAACTATAAACACTTCACTGAAATACAAAGTAACTTACTCTTTCTTCTTAAACACTTTCCATTTTGGCTTCTCAGTTATTACATAACGCAGGTTCGATAAACTGAAAACGAAAATCAATCAAATCAAATTAAAATTAAAATCAAATTCCATGATATATTACTTTGAAATTATTTATATATTTATTTTATTTATAGACTCACGCCTGTATTCCCCAGAGGGGGTAGGCCGAGGTGTGCAGTACACCCACGTTTTGCCAGCGATGTTATAAGTCCCATGTAATAGAGGGCGAGCCTATTGCCATTAACCGGGCACAATTCCAGACTCCGTGCTGCTCCTGAGAATTTCCTAATGGAAAAACCCAGTAACACTTTGCCCGACCCGGGGATTGAACCCAGGACCTCGTGCTCAGCACACGCGCTTGCTAACACTAGACCAACGAGGCAGTCAATTATTATAAATTATTATATTTAATACAATTAAATAAAACTTTGGATCCATCATCTACTCCCTCAACTAATGAGTATTACACTCGCATGATGAGTCTTGATATTTCTGGTGAGTGCTGATATTTCTGGTGAGTGCTGATATTACTGATGAGTATTGCTCGCTCACGGATGAATATTCCTCGCTCACTGTAGAGTGTTGGTTTGACTCTGACGAGTATTGGTATTTCATTGATGAGTTTTAGTCTCTCACTGATGAGTATAGCTCGCTCACCGTAGAATATTGGTCTCTTTCTAATGAGCTTTAGTCACTCGCTGATGAGTATTGCTTTTTAAAAGCTTGATGCCTTATTTTACATAAACTTTTTTACTTTGATAATAAGATATTAATGTAAAGTAGGTCGGCAAAGAAAAACTTTGCTTAACAATATCAATGAATAGACTAGAGTTGTGAGCGCTAATAGTTCTTGCCTTGTTTCTGATCTTGTTCCGGCTCCTTGTTGTCTGTTCTTATACCTGCGAGATAAATAACATTATTTATCTCGCAGGTGACCAAGAACTGTTTATAATACTGATGTCTGACCTTTACAAGTTAAAGAAGAACAAAAAAAAAAGGAAAGAGCACTGGTAGAAGCAGTCTCAGTTGCAAATGCGCTTGGATGATAAATGAAGAAGATAAACTATTGTGTTAGGTTCGATACTCATGGCGTTTTGTAGTTTGCGTATCCTCATAAGAAACAGGCGTAATCTTCATAGGCTTTTGACGTGGCTTAGCACATTGTCAAAAATATCTCAGGTAAAGCGGTTACCTCAATAAGTTTTCCTTCACCGTTTCAAGTTAGTGTTGAATCATTTTCATTCACACTTGGGGCATGGGGGAACGCGTCCACTGGTAGCAAAATGCTTTTGTGGAGCGAGCGAGACAATATCATTTGTTTTTGTCTCGGTCGTTTTTTGACACCGCGGTCCGATATTCATTCGATTGAAGCTAGCTAGACACGGTTCATGTCTCGTTCATATTAATATTGCTTTCTTTATTAACTAACTAAAGTATATTGTTAATCTGTAATTGATTAGCGTGTGTGACTTATGAAAAATACAACGACTAACAAGGGCGCCTTTCATCACATTCTGACGCCACACACTTAAGAAAAAGTTGGAAGTTTAGGGTTCAAATCGGCAACACATGCATCTGGATTATAGTTCAAATAAACAGGTGTGATGTCATGAGTATGTCAGATTTGGTCTAAATAACTAAACGTTTAATTAAATTTTTCTATATAATAACCTTACCTAGAATTGCTAGTAGCTTCATCTACCTTTTTTTGCCTAGCCAAAAAGTCTTTGCTATTTATCATTCCCATTTTTGTCTTGCTGCCTCCAGCACCTTTGAATTCCCTTGGCTCTTAGCTATTACACATAATATACCACGATTTCTTCCCCTTCACTAGAAATAATTTCTCGATTTATGATTGCGGTGATCAAGGTTCATTTTGATGAGCTACAAAATAATTTATTTCATAGTTTGTATTGGTTATAAGTTACATGTTTTTGACTTGACAATTTATGAGTGACGGATTTTATTTTCTAAAATACTTGTTAGAGTTTTGACGTTAGTTCTCGAAGGAGGTGTTGCTGTTTGTTATTTTGAAGGTCTTTGGTAAACGCTAGTGATTATAAAATACTCTTTGGTCTGTCATTTTTTAAAACAACTAAAAAGATTATGTAGATGTAGAGTCACGAAGCAGATCTTGAATTAATTGATCGATCTTTTAAAAACGTAATCATTTTTTATATAGGTATAATTTTATTGTAAGTTCGTAAACTCCTGACTGACTAATATTGTAAATACGAAAGTAAGTTTGTTTGTCACGCCTGAATTACTGAAACAATGATCCTGAAATTTTGCTTATATATTGTCAGAATTACAGAAATGGGCATAGGTTAACTTTCCTTCCAAAAAAAAGGATTATTTCCGAGAAATACCTACAACAAAAACGTTCATATGACGAGATTTAGATTCTGCTATAGTTTACATCTTTCTTTATTATATGGTTGATGAACAACCTCGTGTCAGAGTTTAAACCGCCTGTAGGCCTCTGACATGGCTTTACACACCGTTGAAAAATCTCTCATGTGTGCTGGTTTCCTCACGATGTTTTCCTTCACCGTTTTACTAAGTGATAATTGATTGCTAAACCATACATACATTATAAAATTGAAGCAAAAATTTCAGTTTGATCGAAACATGTTTTCAAATAAAAAATTGCGTTAAATAAAATTCATTTAAAACTATATTTTTAAACATGTTTCGATCAAGCTGAAATATTTGCTGAAACTTTGTAATGTTGTTCTCCTTCAAATAGTTTAGTCTGATTTCTCATAACTATGTAATACTCATTATATTTAAATCTTCAATCAACTTCAATGTGCGAGCGATATAGCAGATTAACGCGAAAATGCGCCTTAAGTTTAAGGATCAAACCCTAAAAATATCGCCCCATACCCGTTACTTTATAATATTATTTATATATTTTTTTACGATCATGTTTCCTTTTACGGAAGAACCTTATATTAGTTGTTCAACCACCTTTAAAAGGATATCCTTATTTTTTACATACAAAGCATTATAACCCTTCCAAGATGAGATACCGTATTTTTATAGATTGTATAGCCAAGGAAGTGTTTGTTGATATTTTATTGTGTTTCTATAGCCTTTTTTGAAGGTTTTCGGAGGGTTAAATGACGAAGAGAAGACTATTTTATCACTTTCCTAAGAGGTGACATAGGGTTAAGTAGAAGATGGATGGACAAGACTGTATCCGACTTTAAATAGAAAGGGATAGGTTAATTGTGATGTTGTTTACCGATATTGCGTTGTTGTTACGTCACTGGTTTATGACGTCATTAGTCTAAAGTGCCAGTTCTGTATAAATTTTGTTTTTGGAATATTTTTTTTTTAAGATTTAAACTTTATTAAAAAATCATGAAGGAAATATTCTATACGACTAGCAGGGTACTAACTCTTAAAACCAGAACGAATTCCAATATAGATTATGATTGTACACAAACTGACAATGCACCACACGTTTGGGAATGAATTTTGACATTGACATTTCAAATTTTGACATTAACAGTTCAACAATTATTGACATTAAAAAAGTCACACTGGTACATGCCAGGTTCGATCCCACACCCACTTTGCAAACATCTATTATTATCAACCTATTAAATTAAACTGTTTTCCGGTACACTGTTTGATATAAATATTTTCCGTATCTATTTTTATCTAAAAAAAAGTTTAATTATTTAAAAAAAAATAAAAAATGATATCTTATCTTATATTATCTTATCTTATTAAATAATTATATTTAATAAGCTATCATGTGCTATAACATGTAAAAATATCACAAAAATATTAAAAAAAAGTTATGAAACATGCCATTACATCCATAGTTTTTTAACAAAAAAAAAACCTAAGCCGTAAAGCTATGGTCCTCTCAAAATCGTATAAAAATCTCCCCTTAATCCTAACATAATTCACCGGGTCACTCATACTAGCAACATGAATATTGTCGTCTATGTGTAGCCGGCTTTATGTTATATTTTTAAAACATTTTCATAGGCGTTAGGACCTCTACACACGAGCGATAGGCGTCCAACACGACATCCGAAACAAATGTATGCGCATACATTATTATGTACTGATAGGCTTGAGGGTGGCTAAAATGGCGCTTTGAAACAGCAGCGTGCTTATTTTGTTTAAGTTTTTGTTTTGTTTGAGCGTAGCTTAAGCACTTTGTTGTGTTATTTTGTCGCTATAAAAACAGTGAGTTTATAAAATCAGCAGCAGTTTCTATGTTTTCTAAGCTGCAAAGTTTGGAACATGGGACCGGCATTGCGGTAGTACTCCGGTAGATGTCACCACACGCCTTTAAAGCAAAAGAGATTCGTAATTTCAACTGAAGCGGGCAGGACTCAGTAGCTTAGTGTGTAAATCGATGGCACGGCACGCCAGGGATCGTGGGTTCAAGTCTCGCCCGAGTAAGTTGTTTTTGCGAGTTTCATATTAAATAATTTCATTTAATCAGCAGCTAGTCCAATTTTGACGACACAATTGGCGTAACTATTGTATAAAGTTAATGAAATTAGTGAGCAAAAAATTTACAGGCTTAATTAAAGATTACCTACATGAACAATAATAAAAAAAATGTATATTAAAATAAAAATATTTCTTATTTTGTTCTGCATTTGGCACCGGGCGTAGAACAGAATATATTATTTTATTTAATTTTTTTATTATTCTTTATGTAATCTATTATCGATTTCTAACATTCCTGTGAAGGCTCGTTATCTAATTTGATTTAACCCTATATAGCAGCGGCTAAAAAAATGTATTATAAGGGAAGACGCCATTTTTCAATGAGAAAGATGGTAGGAATCAAGTTGTATGAAGCCTAGATATATAGTTAACTGATTGACCTCATATTTCAAAAGGTTTCGTGTGCTAACAGCGGCTTGCATCGCATATATAGATACGCGTTCGAAATATTATTTAGCACAAATACCTACGTACAAGAGATTTAATCAAATATTTTAAATTTTAATATTTTTTTAAACTTCAGCAGCATTTTACCGCTGCCGACAAACTCGTGTCGATAGGCTTCCGATCATGAATATGTTGGTTACAACAAAACAGCGTAGCGGTGTGGTCGCACCGTAGTCATCGCGGATGTGTCCAACGCTTATAACGGTGAAAAAGATCGCAAGTCCTTTATGTACCTAGTCTTAGTACGCTGATCCTTAGGCTTCTTACACAAAGAGACACAAAGCTGGTTTAAAACCGTTTGTGGTTTAAACTTTCATAAATAGTCTACTAGGTTTTGCTAGCTCGCGTTTGTAGACTTTAAAATTGAATCATTATTCGAAAGACTCGTGGCTCCATCTATTACCTATAATAAAAACGTTATTATTGTTTTTCTCGGTAACAGTACTTTTTTCGGAATGAAAGGTACCCTATGTCGTTTCTATATACCTGACAACGTATATGCAAAATTTCAGAGTAATCGGTTCGGTGGTTCAGGCTTGAAAAGGTAACAAACAAACACACTTTCGCATTTATAATATTAGTTACGAAAATTTATTATGAATCCTAATGTTAGTTAGATAAGCATCATTATTAAATAATTACTTTGTGTACTCACTTGTTTTCACTCAAAGTTATAAATCAATGATATTGTCCTTAACTAATTAGAATTGTTAGCAGGATTTTATACGTATGTTTAGTTTTCAGCCTTAATTTTTTTTACTCAAAACGGTCATCGATATGAGACCTGTAGTGAAGCGAAAACTTCCGATAATTTTTTTAGAAGTTTTTTTAAATTATTTAAAAACAATTCAAATAAAATTCAACCAACAAGTAACAGACTAGCCCTCAATCATATTCTATTCTGCTAACTTTCTAGTAAATTGTATAATAAAAATATAAAATTCAGTGTCATCACCACAAACGGTAATTAGCATACCTTTCGTACATGCCAGGGAAAAAAATCCATGCAATATAAAAAGAATAAAATCAAACAAAAATAAACAATTAAAATTAATGAACGCCAGAACAAAACAGACGGTCCCAATCTGAATAGCGTTCAGTGGTTGCAAATGAATTAAAAACTGAAAAGCGCGAGTTGGATTACGCATCGTAAGGGTTCTGTAGAAATGCGAGATTTTTTTTTTATTCAAATGCAAACTGTTAAAAAATGTTTTTAAACGGTTTTATTTAGCTTGACCTTTGACCTTGATATTTGAACCCCTTCCTGTTGACAGATTGATCTGATATTTGGTACACAGCTTTAGTTTTGACAACAAAACCGTTTTATGTAAAAAAAAAATATTTAGGTATATTATTTCTTATTCTTTATTTCTATCCTTCTCTGTATGAGAAGAGTCCTTTACCCTGCAGCGGGATAGTTACAGGCTAATTTATTTATTTCTTCAATAATCTGTAGAAATACTTCTTATCTAGACGTTTTTTATTCACAAATTGCTCACTTAATCCCTTAGTCTAATAAATACGGTCAATTGTTTTTTCTGCGCCAATCTTTTTTTTAGACTATACTAATTATGTCACGTTCCCGTTTAAAATCCATCTTTGCCAGTCAAAGGTTACATAGCAATCATCTGCTACTGTGATCGGCAACCCGCTTGCTCAGCGAGGCGATTAAGGGCAAACACCTACTAATGAGCGCACAAATTAAGTGATGCATATGAGAAGAGGCCTACGTCTAGCAGAGGACTGGTACAGGCTGTGTGTATATGCTTTTTTGTGATTGCTGATATCCATCAAAGACGTGTGGCAAAAGATGCTAATGGACTTTTTCTTACCCTCTGAAGTGTCAATTCAAAATACTTCGTTTGACAAGTCAACACACTAGTCCTTCGTTTTAGCGCCAAATTGATACACCTACACAGATAGATCTATTAAGACTATGTAGTCATACTAACGAAATGATGCGAAACTCAAATATATACGAAAGTGACAGCCTAGTGTTACGCAGTAGTATGCTGCTGCCCATTCTGCAGATCCCTTTGCCGCTTCTTACGATACCCGCGGGATGAGTAGGGGTGGTTCTACACGGCACGGTTCTGGCCGGAAACCACACGGCACTTTCAGAAAGAACTGCATAAATGCAGAAAAAACTTAGTCCTACTTCCACGGAACCCCAAAAAAGGCAAATCTCAAAATTTATATGAAAACAATAAAACAATGATAAATGCGTCGAATCTGCAGCTGACGCAATTTATGGAATATTCCGCGAAACCCCATGGATTAAAGGGTTTTAAAAATGATGTGAAAAAAGCGTATAGCTTTTCAAAATAGACAGGTAGCATTCAGTTTATTTTTGCTTTATCAAAAGACTTCACTTCAAAGAGTTCACTTCAAACAATACTAATCATTTCTTATTAAATATTTTCATTAATAAGCAAAACATGTTCATAAACATGTAAAACATAAATAAATTATTACCTATATAAAAATTGGTGATATCATTTCTATGCCTTCTAATTGAAAAGCTTGGAGCATGGGTGGGGTATAGTAGGGTATAGGAAGGAAAGTATAGACATAGAGTAGGGGTATGGTGGGGTAGGGTTAAGGGTATAGTAGTGTAGGGTAGGGTAGGGTAATATAGGCATAGAAGTAGGATAATCACACGTACAAAGTCGCGCCAAGCAGCTAGTAAATAATAAAAAAATACTTAATTTTTTTGATAGCATTATTTTATAGACATCATAAATTTTTTTTTATTGTCAAAATAGGTGATTCATTTGCTTTTCCCAATTTGTAACAAAATCCTTTAAAATGTGTTTATTTGTATATTTTTTGACATCATATCTACTAAAACCGATATCATACAAACGCGTCGTAGCTGACAACTATTCTCAAAATAATTTCTAATCTAATTTGAAAATTAAACTAGCTCTTGATTCTCAGACTTGTCTAAGAGGACTCTCAACTGCAGTCGCCTGTGAGATATGGCGAGTGGAACTTTCTGGACCCAAGAGTTATAATTCTAGATCCAACTTGGCTATCAGCCAAGTCCCTAATGTAAAAAGCGCAGTAATAGCCCAAGGCTATGTTCTGTACATCTTTATTGAGTTGGAATTTAAGATGAAACGAGTTTTATTCGGAAGTTAATGTTTAAGAAGATTAAACATTTGTTTTTTTACAAGCTTTTATTTAAATTGCAATGTCTACTCAAATCTTGCAAGCTGAATAGAACCACTTACTCTAATCCTGAATTTTTGGTGTAAAGTTTTGGTTACGGACCCGCTTTGCAAGCGCGTGGGTGTGAGTTCGAACCTGGCATGTACCAATATGACTTTTTCAATGTGTACCTTTTATGTACTTTGTTAGTTAATCTAAGACGTCACTGACTAACGGTGAAGGGAAACATCGTAAGGAAATTACTTAATAGTCTGAAATCGCCAATCCGCAGTGAGCTGGCGTGGTGATTAATGCTCATCCTTCTCTTTATGAGAAGAATGAGCATTAATAAGCATTAATTTTAAGCATAAGCATTAATTCCCATTGCAACTGCCCTGGGTGTCATGAAGATCTTTGATAGTCAATATAGGGTACCCTCATAAACTCTTGACAACTGATCTAACTTTAGAATATCCCTTACGGTTGCGGGGGTCAGATAAGGCAGCCGCTCTGTGGAATACTGATATTAAGCTGCATCTGGTCAAAAGCCGATCCCAACAAAGTTTAGGAACATTAGCTAAGAGGATGATTTCTCGACAAGGTGGCTGGTAGCTTTAACCTGGTGTCGAAGGTTCGAATCATGCTTGTAATCAACTTTAAAAAAAAATGTTTTTAATAATAAAAAATAAATATACTTTATGTAGCCTAGATATTCTCGACTGCTTATTCTGTAAAACCTTCACGGTTTCCGGTTACGATCTGTTAAACGGTTTAGCCATGGCAAACGGTCTGTTTCAAATGGTACGAGCTCTTGATCATTAACATACTGTCTAATTACACATCTAAGCTTTACGCGGTATGTGTCCATTATGTGGGATTCATATTATGATTACAAACACTGTGTGTAAGTATTGTGTGTAAGAATTGTGTCCTTATTTGTAATGATTACTTTGACTTTTCAGTACGAGATTCGAATTGGTTCCACTGTCCATCTATCCGTCTGTCTTAGGGCTGTATATTTTAACCTTTAATAAGGTATATACCTACTTGATTTTTTTTGTAGGTACTATACAGGGTTATTTTTAAAACACTGACAATCTGAAAAGGGGTCATTAAACTCTTCATTATGAACAACTTTTACTATGGGACCAACCCTGAAATTGCAAAAAAAAAACAGCTGTTACATACATTTTGTTGAGTTAAGTGAGCATAATTAAATATGGTACAGCTGATTTTTATTGCGATTTCAGGGTTGGTCTCAAAGTAAAAGTTGTTCATAATGATGAGTTAAATAACCCCTTTTCAGGTCGTCAATGTTTAAAAAATAACACTGTATATTAAAAAAAAAACACCATCCACTAGAAAAACGAGGCAGTCACTTACAGTACTACTTATTTGCAATAATGTACATACTGACCTCGATTGAAGTAGGAAAAAAAAGTGTGTACACAAAAACAAACAGAACCCACATTTTTATGAAACACAGCCACTTAAACACGTTTGGGTTTCATACCCCGAGGTTGAAACATACCCTTTGATTTTATTTTTGCATATTTTATTTATTTGCCCTTTCAAAGGATTTCTTTGACAATATTGTTTATTTTATTTCTTCTTTTGTGCGTGAAATAAATTATTGTGTGGGTTTTAGGTGCCTATATTATTTTTTAGAGTGTATTACGTATTATTTAATAGAGAGAAAGGTTAATTTCTTTTTTTTTAAGTAAGTACAGGAATTAAGTTACCAGGGGCGCTAGTTGTATCGTTGATGTAATGTTTATTATTAGTAATAAAACAGTTGAGATCTTCAGGAGGTATATTTTATATAACTTACAGGTATTTCTTAATATTAATACAATTCGTGTGTTTCGTGTCAGGAGTCCCAAAGCCAAAGAGACAGCCCAGAGCGGTTGTCAATACGAACTGTCACTGTCGTTTGACAATGACATTAGAGACGTTCCCTACAATACACTAGTAAGGGTGTAGTTATATATATATATATATAATTTAGTGATGTTGATATTTTGTTAATTAATTGATGAATATTAGTATTAGTTTTAAGTCAGTAAGTTTATATAAAATATAAATTGCAATACCCTAACGGGGTGCATGGTCGGCACTTTAAGATAAATACCACCTAAGATACCACATGTAAGCAATAAATAAATATAATTATTTAATAAGAAAATTTGAAAAAACAATTGATACGGATGGGATTCGAACCCACGATCTTCGATCTTCGACATACCGTGTCGACGCTCTAACCGCTGAGCCACCGTATCCCATCGGCATCAATCGAAATTTCAAATCTCTTTTACACGCCTTAGGCGTGTGGCGACATCTATCGAAATACATTACGTATTCCGACCCAGTGCTCTAAACTTTGCAGTTTAAGTAGACACCGATGCGATATCACCAATTTTCTTAATATTTTTTGTGAATTTTTTACATGTTATAGCACATGATAGCTTATTAAATATAATTATTTAATAAGAAAATTTGAAAAAACAATTGATACGGATGGGATTCGAACCCACGATCTTCGATCTTCGACATACCTACATTTTCTTATTAAATAATTATATTTAATAAGCTATCATGTGCTATAACATGTAAAAAATTCACAAAAAATATTAAGAAAATTGGTGATATCGCATCGGTGTCTACTTAAACTGCAAAGTTTAGAGCACTGGGTCGGAATACGTAATGTATTTCGATAGATGTCGCCACACGCCTAAGGCGTGTAAAAGAGATTTGAAATTTCGATTGATGCCGATGGGATACGGTGGCTCAGCGGTTAGAGCGTCGACACGGTATGTCGAAGATCGAAGATCGTGGGTTCGAATCCCATCCGTATCAATTGTTTTTTCAAATTTTCTTATTAAATAATTATATTTAATAAGCTATCATGTGCTATAACATGTAAAAAATTCACAAAAAATAAATAAATAAATAAATAGTTTTTGTAGAAGTTTGTGCTGAAACTTTGTAATGTTGTTTTCTTTTAATTGGTTTAGTTCGATTTTTCATAACTAGAATTATATTGTATATCTTCAATGTGTGAGCGAGATAAAACATTAGTGCAAAGAGGCGCCTTAATATCTATACATATAATAAAATCGTAACGAAGTAAAAACTGTACATTGAATATTTTTGGAAAAAAGTAAATGCTACGTGTTCGGGGAACGATACTGAAGCCGAATATGAAGAAAAAAAAAACTTTGTCTGTCTGTTTGTATGTAAAGGGTTGGCGCAAAAACTACTGGGCAGATTTAGTTGAAATTCGGCAAATATACTTTTTAAATTCTTGGTCAACTTATAGGGTATAAATTATCACGTTTATAATTATGGGGGATGAGCAGTATTGTAGTAAGCAGCGTATTTCTAGAATTTCCGCAGCAATTGTGGTTGTTGTTGAGAAAAATGTTATTAAATTGCAATTTACAAAATATTATCACGCTATATCCACAAGGAGCTAAACATTACATAACATAACATAATAATATCTTTTAGGAACGATTATTTTGACTATAATGTCAACAGACTTCATAGCCTTCCGGTCGGGCGTACGCCTAGGAAGTGTAAGACTTTGGGTTCGATCCTCAGTTCCGTAAACTTTTTATGGATTCTTTAGTATTTTTTTTTGTCATTAAAATTATGTATTTTTGTGGTTTTTCATTCATAATGACTTTTATTACTTACCGGCTGAAACCCGAAGGAAACAAGCTTTTTAATATTTTTTCAACTTATAAAAAACGTTAGCACTTTAATTTGAAACATTTATAATTATATTATTTAAAACATAGTAGTGTTCTAGATGGCGTTATAGTCAAGTTAGATCAGCAGAATTCTTTTTTAAATATTTCAATTTGAAACCCGAAGGAAACAACGCGCATCGTGTGGAATTATACTTTTTAAAATTTCAGCTTATAAAAAAATACCGCTTTAATTTGAAGCATTAAAATTATTATTATTTAAAACATAATGTTTCCTTTTTCTTAACTAGATGGCGTTAGGAGTCGATTTACAGGAAAAATATTTATAACCACTGGCATCCTTGCAGTGATCAGGAGGCAGGGCAAAATTACAATTGTAGTAGCGTCTTCGGGGATTACTGCCACGTTGTTTTCTGGTTGCAAAACAGCGCATACCATGTTTAGGATTCCCATCAATTTACAGAGCAACGAAACACCTGATTGTGATGTGTCACGGAATAGTGACAAGGCAGGCACTTGCTCAAGAATTGTTCTTTGATCGTATGATGGGATGAATGTAGGTATAATGGCAAACAGAAAGCAGTTGATGCGGTACACAGAACTCTACAAGACATCCGTAGGAACCAACACAATGGGTGGTGTCACAGTTATGTTCAGCGGCAATTTCCGCTGAACGCTGCCTGTGGTGACGCGAAGAACTGGGGCTGATGAGGTGAATGGTTCGTTGAAACGATTATTTTTATGATTCTGTATTCATAAGTTGAGCTTGACAGTAATTATGGGTGGCTGAGTAGGAATCCACATGCTCAAGAATTTTCCAACTCAAAACGCCCAAAAATAATGAAGCTGCAGCAATCAATGAATGCATTCTTTTATAAATGAAAGGGAATGAAGTGTTTTACACATTTATAAACACTGTTGTCAATCAAGATGACGCCACTTATTATCCTGTAAAATTTCTCAATTCCCTCACTGCAAGTGGACTTTCGATGGACGTCATCAAGTTGAAGGTCGGTGTCCCGATTATGCTTCTTCGGAACTTAACGCCTTCGAAATTGTGTAAAGGGACCCGGCTTAATGTAATTTATCTGCAGAGAAACATCATCAAGGCGCAAATTCTAACGGGTTTCGGTACTGGCGTGACAGTATTGTTTATACCACGTACCACTAATTCTCCACAATTATCCCTTTCAATTTAAGCGAGTGTAGTTTCCTGTGGGCGTTTGTTTCGCCACGATAATCAATAAGTCGCAGAGGTAGACACTGAAGTCTGCGGGTGTCGATCTCAGGACCAGCTTCTCCTCACATAGACAACTGTATGTCACTTGCTCTCGGGTCACCAGTCCTGACTCTCTGTAGGCATTTTAGCTACCGAGAGCAAAACTACAAACAAAATAGTTGGTATGTTTTTCTAAATATCCTGGTTCGGGTTTGAAATTGATGCGAAACTTTTGTTCTTTTACATAGGTTTTTCGCTTTATTTGGTCAGACATTATGCAATAAAATATGCGAAGCGCACTCTTAACTTTTGCCCTATAAATTAGTTTGACTTAAATGCAAAACTAATCTTTGTTGGAATCTTCTTCTTATCGTATGGTTGATTAATAACCTGGTGTCAGAGTTTAAACCGCCCGTAGGCCTCTGACATGGCTTTACACACCATTGAAAAATCTCTCAGGTGTGCTGGTTTCATCACGATGTTTTCCTTCACCGTTTTAGCAACTGATAATTTATAATACGCACATAACTTACGAAAAGTGAGAGGTGCGCGCCTTGGGATCGAACTCGAGACCACTGACTTATCAGTCGACGGTCATACCACTAGGCTAGTTATGAAAATCCGACATTAAACTTGATAATTAGCTTTTCGGTTAATAAAATAAGACGAGAGTGAGAGTGAGAGTGTTTTAGTTAGAATATTTTGTGTAAGAAATTCGGTATAGAGACATCAAAGTGGCACAACTATGCACGTATATCTCGATATTCAATGACTATGGGGAGAAAATATAGAAGATAAAAGTTTGGATGAAATTCTGCCATTTTAAAGTTGAAGTCATGAAAATTAGTAGGTATACTCGAGAACTGCTGGACCGATTTTCATGGTTTATGATTTGTTAGATTAGTCTCCGCCTATAATAGAAGAATAGAAGAAAAAAATGGAATTATACCATAGTAGGGTATGGGTAGAGTAGGGTAGGGTAGGAATAGAGGGGTAGGGTAGGGGTAGAGTAGAGTAGGGTCGAGGTAGAGTAGGGTAGGGTAGGGTAGGGTAGGAATAGAGGGGTAGGGTAGGGGTAGAATAGAGTAGGGTCGAGGTAGAGTAGGGTAGGGTAGGGGTAGCATAGGGTAGGGTAGGGGTAGCGTAGGGTAGGGTAGGGGTAGAGTAGGGGTAGGGTAGGAGTAGAGAATGGTAGGGTAGGGTAGGGTAGCGTAGGGTAGTGTAGGGTAGGGTAGAAAAAGCGTAGAGGTAAAATAATCACGCGTACAAAGCGTACAAGCGCATAATTACTCTCAAATGTGCATAACGATATATTTAAAAAAATACCTCATAATATTACAAGTTTACTAGGAAAGTTCTATATATCTAGCTGACAGAGAATACATAATGTAAGTAAATTCTTAAATGAAAGCTAAATAATGAAAGGAAAAATTAATATATTTGATTAATTGTAATTATAGGGAATAACGAGTTAATGTAACGGCAATATATAATGTTTTCAATAATAAATATTTTGGATAATTTAAATGTTTATGCACATGTTTTGCTTATTAAATGAAAATAATTAATAAGAAACTCGCAAAAACAACTGACTTGGGCGGGACTTGAATTGTCATATCATGTCATTACTAATCTGCACTAATAAAAGTTTGTGAAGATGTTTGTTACCTAAGCACTTTTGATTTGAATAAAACTCGGTAAACATAAAAACCATATATCCTGGATTAACAAAAAATATAAATTTTATCCTGGTTCGACATCCACGCAGGCGAAGCTGCGGGCAAAGCGTAGAGGTAAAATAATCACGCAAATACGTTGTCAGGGGTACAGAAATCGAAAAAAAAAGGGTACAGAATTCGACATACAACTCGAATCGACAAGGCGACCAAAGCCACGGGCAAAATTTTTAATTTAAGGAAGTCAGAGGTGTGCGCCCTGATTTGAACTTAAAACCTCTATTTTACCAGTAAACTGCTATACCACAAAGCAATCACGGTTAAAAAATCCTAATAATTACACGTTCAAGTTAGTACAATATTTTAGACAAACATGCGGGTATCCTGAAAATTAAGCCACGCTATCCTAAATAGGAATTTAATCACAAGATAAATGGGGGTACAACGGAATAGTTTCTAAGCAGACATTAACTTTGCATAACGCGAGAATTTAGAGCTTATATTTTGTGAAGTGTAGATTAAGTTTAGATTTAGATTTAGGTAAATAGTTCACAAATTAGACTGATTTTTATAGGATAAGGAGAGCTAGAAAAAGCTAATCGACAAAAGCGTAGCTCTTAAATTCAAGATGATAATGAATATCCTATAGCCTACAGTCGTGATAGCCAGTGGCCTCAGGTTCGAAACCAAGGCGGCACCTCTGACTTTTCGTAAGTTAAATGTGTTTTATAAATTAATTTTCACTTACTCCGTGCCTCGGAAAGCGCAGTACAGTACACCCAGTTTCGCCGGTTATAAGTCCCATGTAATAGGGAGCGAACCTATTGCTATTAACCGGGCACAATTCTAGACTCCGTTCCGCTACTGAGAATTTCCTAATAGAAAAATCCAATAACACTTTGCTCGACCCGGGGATCGAACCCAGGACCTCGTGCTCAGCAGTCACGCTTGCTACTAAACCAACGAGGCAGTATGTATAAATAACAGTTGTTTATCGTCCTATAGTATCGACGATACTCATTGACAATTCTGTTCGCGAAACTTAGTTGTGTACAATCCCTTGTGGACAGTTGGTCACTGAGTTGGGGTTCAAATCTGCATTCGTTGTTTAGTTTGAATTTAATTTAGTTCAGGTAGAGCCGGTGGTTTATTTAGCTTGGCTTTAGTTTATTTAGTTTATTATACAGGTATTGTTACAGACAAAGGACCAAAATGTTATATGTTATGATAAACATTTGTGTTATTTAAAATTTTTGTGTTATTTAAATTGCCACTTGTAGATCTTTGACAGTCGTTACGGGTAGTCAGAAGCCCGAAAGTCTGACAGTCTTACCAAGTGGTATCGTGTAACCCAGTATCTGGGTTGTGGAGGTCTGATAGGCAGTCGCTCCATGTAAAACACTGGTATTCAGCTGCATCTGGTAAGACTGGAAGCCGACCCCAACATAGTTTGGAAAAGACTAGGCAGATGATTTAAATTGTCACTTACGAGATATCTGTGATTTAATTTATCTTTTATTTGAACTAAGCTACCGGTATTTCAACACTGT
Organism: Protodeltote pygarga; assembly: GCA_936450705.2. Lineage (NCBI taxonomy): Eukaryota > Metazoa > Arthropoda > Insecta > Lepidoptera > Noctuidae > Protodeltote > Protodeltote pygarga. Next base: position 4,679,305 of record OW388274.2, read on the forward strand.
TGCAAGCACTATTATCGCCGGCTGATTCTTACAATATGTGCCGTTTTGGCGCATTGGTTAAAGACGCAAAATGAGTCTGCACGTCGCTCCGTATGAGTTCGAACTGGCATGAAACAATGTGACTTTTTGAATCATCATCAGCATTTTCATCTTTTTTTTTTTGTGAATTTTTTACATGTTATGAGAGCACATAAGAGCTTATTAAATATAATGTTTTTTCAAATATTCTTATGAAATAATTATAGCATTATCATCATCAGTATTAGTCTATTTATTTATTAGTCCACTCTTGAATATAGGCCTCTCCCAATGCACGCCACTTTTGTGCTCTCATTGGAGGTATTTGCCCAAAATTGTCACACTGAGCAAGCGGGTTGCCGATCTCAGTAGCAGATGATTACTGTTACACAGAAAGATGCTGCTGCCTATCATACGGATCTTTCCCTTTGTCGCTTCTTACGACACCCGTACGTCGAGTAGGGGTAGTTCTATTCTTAGGCCGGAAACCACACGGCACAACAAGCCTACCCTTAATGGAGAAGAATCTGACAAGAAACTCCATAGTTACTTTTTAAATGGACGGCTTACAGACATACCTGGCCACAACTTCATATTATCTGCTGAGCTGGAGGTCTTCTTTGGCCCTTCTGTGGTGTCATACAGCTTTTCGACATCATATCTATCATTTCTTTTAATTTTAACTACTCTATAAGGTCCCAGGAAATTAGGCTTCAGCTTAAGGCCTGGACCAAACTGAGTTCTTCTAATAGCCACCAAATCTTAGGTTACATTGTTCTGAGTTCTTTTGTGAGAACAATGTGAGTCGACTAAACATTAGTACCCACACCTTTTACTTCTGATTAAATTACCATAACAGTAAACACAGACTTTTTAACTCAAATGTTAGTTTTGTAGTCGTTGCCAAGTTGAGTGAGATCTTGTAATAAATAAACCAACAAATCCTAAGCGAAACACTCGACTCCGTTTTGACATATTTCTTGCTACGTACAGCTACAAGTCTACGGCGTAGCCTCGTAGAGTGCTACGACTTTGTGTAACAGCTATTTTCTCACGATATTTTCCTTCACCGTTTAAGCAAGTTATTATTAATTTATAATATACTCAAATGCATTAAAAACGTCAGTGGTACTGTACATATTTTGGATTGAATTTATGACTTTTGGCAAAGCTGTCTAATGGTTATATTATTACATAGCCACTGTCCACTAATAACGTGATAATGATTATCACAGCTAATCATAATCATCCTCCTAGCTTTATTATTCCCAATCTTTTTTAAGGTCGGCTTCTTATCTAACCAGATGCAGCTAAATTTTAATTTTCCACGGAGCGACTGCCTATCTGACCTCCGAAAACCAAAGGGATACAATATTCTAAATTTAGATCAGTTGATAAACTTTATGAGGGTACTGACTCCCTATTGACTGTCAAAGATCGTCATGACAGCCAAGGATATCGGCTTAACGTGCTTTCTGAGGCACGGAGCAGGTATAATACACACATAACTTACGAAAAGTCAGAGGTGCGCGCCTTGGTTACGAACCTGAGAACTCTGACTTGCCAGTTAACGGTCATACCACTAGCTATTAAAATTGTAGTAAGGAGTAAAGTTTGCTATACTAAAAATTAAGTTTATAAGGTCGTTTAAAAATAGTTCATAAAATGTAGGGTGAATACACCAATTATGATCATTCACATAAATCCAAGGATTATTTTTTTAAGAAAACCACATTTTCTTGAATCTAAATTACAGTCAGTCACCCTCGAATGTTTGTTTGCTTTTCATCCGAGCGTGGAGTTAAACAAACATCGCTAAGCATGATATTATTTACTCTAGCTGATTTATTTGGATATCACCCGTATGTACTATGGGCGATTGCTTTCATGATGTTTGTTTAAAAATATATACTTATAATGTTTATAAAATACTTTGACTTAGAGAATGAATAGTTGAATACTGCGATTGTGTATCCGCTATCGAAGGTCATTGCAGGACGCTTCCTGCAATGACCTGCGATGGCGGAATACAAGCAACCTGCAATGGTGGCATGCAAGTGATCTGCAAGCGACCGGCAATGGTGGCATGTAAGTGATCTGCAAGCGACCTGCAATGGTGGCATGCAAGTGATCTGCAAGCGACCGGCAATGGTGGCATGTAAGTGATCTGCAAGCGACCTGCAATGGTGGCATGCAAGTGATCTGCAAGCGACCGTCAATGGTGGCATGTAAGTGATCTGCAAGCGACCTGCAATGGTGGCATGCAAGTGATCTGCAAGCGACCGTCAATGGTGGCATGTAAGTGATCTGCAAGCGACCTGCAATGGTGGCATGCAAGTGATCTGCAAGCGACCGGCAATGGTGGCATGTAAGTGATCTGCAAGCGACCTGCAATGGTGGCATGCAAGTGATCTGCAAGCGACCGTCAATGGTGGCATGTAAGTGATCTGCAAGCGACCTGCAATGGTGGCATGCAAGTGATCTGCAAGCGACCGGCAATGGTGGCATGTAAGTGATCTGCAAGCGACCTGCAATGGTGGCATGCAAGTGATCTGCAAGCGACCTGCAATGGTGGCATGTAAGTGATCTGCAAGCGACCTGCAATGGTGGCATGTAAGTGATCTGCAAGCGACCTGCAATGGTGGCATGCAAGTGATCTGCAAGCGACCGGCAATGGTGGCATGTAAGTGATCTGCAAGCGACCTGCAATGGTGGCATGCAAGTGATCTACAAGCGACCTGTTAACGGCCAGTAATTTGTCACATAAAAAGGAGATACTTATTGAAATCAGAAAACATTAATTCTCAAATAACGCTTTCCTGCAACGATTACGAGACTTCGTTTACAGAGGCCAACCACAGTCTTAAAGGAGATTAACCATCTAAGCAAAAGTTAGTATAGTGTACAAGTAAATGCGCAAACATTGATGCACCCTTATGCATACTGCAATCTAACATGATCTGAAAGAGATCAGACTAAAAAGTAGTACACAAAAAAGTAGCATTAGGTACAGAAAAAAAGAATAGAATTAATTTATCAAATTTAAAATGGTGGCCTCTATTAACGGAGCGGCTGTTTGTGTCAGGCTTTTTTATTTATTTATTTAAAATCAGAACTCTGTACACTTACAGTTGCCAAATACGTGTACAGATTAGTTAATAGTTACTACTACATTACATGTAGAAAATTATAAATTTTATAATTTACTATAACTATAACATTGGTTTACAAGTTTTGTATTGAATTTCCAAAAATGTGCACGTTTTGTTGTCGAGCAACCAGATTTAATTTACTAGCTGTATTCTATGACTTTGTCTGTGTGCCATTTAAAACTATCCCCGAAAAATATTACTCAAGATCAAGGGTATCGTATATATTGAGATATTGTTTTAAATCGGTTCAGTAGTTCGTCAGTTCAGTAGTTTAGAAATTCAGTAGTATCAGTTCAGTAGTTCTTTTAGTCTGACTCAACTAATTATACTCTATTATATAAATGAAGATTACTTTATGTAACGAGCTTAAATCACTTAATTGTATTGTGATTAGAATAACAGTGTCATAACCGCATATTAACCGCGTTGATCAATATTGTAGTTAATAATTTACGTAACTCACAACCACTTCTAAGGCCGCCATTACATCCTACTAAGATAACTTCTGAGAAGCACAAGAAAGAAAAACATTTATTAGGCACAAAACGCTCGAACATACTTAAAGATTAAAGGTAATAACAAAAAATAAATAAAAACAAAAATTATATGTATAAAAAAAAGTACCTACACACTGTAAATTTTATGAAATACTAGCGACAAGCCCCGGCTTCGCACGGGTGCAATATACATACATACAAACCTTCCTCTTCAATCACTCTATCTATTAAAAAAATCCGCATCAAAATCCGTTGCGTAGTTTTAAAGATTTAAACATACAAAACATACAGAGAAAGCGACTGAGTTTTATACTTTGTAGTGAAGTGATAGTGATTATCGTAAGTTAATTACGTAAGATATTACGACCTTACACAACTGAAACACGTAACTGCTCTATTTGTATTTATATTAACTTATACATATAATATACATATACGTATTTCACGTAATATTATTATCATAATCAAAGAAACCGCTATTGAAATCAATCACTAATAAAACTTACTAAGTACCAAATTCACTAAGCTCTACTTTTTCAAAACTTTTAAATATACAAACATAAATGATAAATTCCAAAGCAAAATAACCCTGCTAAATTAAATTTCCATCTTAAAACGTCAGGCACATTGAAAGCAACATCACATACAAATTGACGCTGAATTTCAAACCGTGTTCAAAAGTTGCGTTGACGTGGCGATGGTGAAATGAAAAAGTTACAAAAGTCATACTGCAACGATTCACCGCGTCAGTCAAACTTGACGACCCATTGTTGGGGCTCCTACCACACTGATATATGAATTAAAAGAGGCGATTTTTAATAACGTTTCACGTTTCGCTAATTATATTGTCATTGTATGGATGTGATTATGTAAATGTCATTAAATTGCCACTGAAATAAGTCATTATATTGTAACTGTGAGGTTGTAATAACATTATCTTACATAGTTATATTATAATTATTACTCAAAGTTTTTTTCTACCTATTTTATCGGTTACATTTTAAATGTTCTAGATGCATATACTTATCCTTAATAATATGAAAGAGTGTTTGTTGGTTTGTCATTTCACGACACGAACAGACAAAGGGATCTACGTGATATTTATATAGCTATAATTTATAACTAGGAGATTACATAGGGTACTTTTATCACAAAAAAATTAAGCAGCGGTCAAAACTTAGTTTAGTTATAAATACAAGTCATAAATAAATAAATATTTTTGTAGTAAATTACCTAGGATTGCAGAGTAAAATTGTAGCTAAAACCACTCTATATTTTAAAATATAATGTACAATAACATTTATTACAATTTCACCTACTTTAACTCTAGTATCGATTTACCTAGCTCATTACATGGTCTTGTTTTACTTGGGTTAAGCTTAATCGGGACAAGATTCGAAGCTGCGAATTGTGTTTAAAATCTTGCGATAAAGCTGTAGCAGTGTTGAAATGAAAAAGTTACAAAGGCCATTGTACAGCGAGCTGCCGCATCAGTCAAAGTTGACGACTGATTATTGGAGCTCTCACCCCAGTGATATATGAACTAAAAGAGACGATTATTTTAATGCAGTTTTTTTAATGACATTCATTTTAATTAAGGCTTTCCTTTGGAGAATAGTTTCGTTGCGTTTTAACTATTTAGCGCAAGGATTAATTATGATTTTCAATCAATTACGTTTAATTTAGCAAAAATGTTGCTTGTTCTTTTGTTAGTTTTTTTTTTAAGCAAATAAAATAATTATAGTCAAGAAGTTTTCCAACCCACGTGTTCTATAGTCAAATCATAAACAATATTGTCAGGATAAAAAAAAGCACTGATAGGCTAGCGTGTAGGTGTGTAAAGCTATGTCAGAGGCCTACTGGTGGTTTGAACTTTGACACCAGTAGCGCGAGCATGGATCTATTTATCGCATTATTATCAAAAATGTATCAATATTAAACGTCAAATTTGACACAATTTAATGAACTTTATGTCAAACTTGACGTTTAAAGTTGATAAACGTTCGATAAAAAGTCGACACAAAATCCGTACTCGCACCCTTAGAATAATAACATATAGAAGTGCAATCCGCGCACCGAAAATGTAGCACTTCAATTGGTGGAGTACTGGTGGAGGACCGCTCTGCGCGGTGACGCCGTCTCAGTGCTTGGTGACGTAAGTTTCAGAACACAGCTCCCAAAAAAAAAAAAATGCCGCCTTGCACAGTGAAATTTTGCCCAAACGAATCAAAAAATATTAAAAAATGTGATAATGTATCATACCACAGGTAAGTGTTACGTTTTACTAAAATATTTGTACTTAAATCTTTAATCAAAACAAATTATTTCAAACACAATTTAAAAAGACGCCATGATGTCGTAGTGTTGCCAAGTAGGGAAAAATAGTTTACCAAAATTATTACCCAATAATTGTGGTAATTTTTGAAACTCATTATATAATATTAGTTTTAGTATGTATACAACATTAATATGAGTAGGTATTCTAAAATATAGCAAACTTGCATAATAATATTGTAAAAAATTTAAAGTAAAACCAAATGGCTAAAGCACATGTATTGCATGTTTTTGCATAAAAAAACATTTAAAAATAAAATTATTCATATAAAAAGATTAGCATCATACTAATATTTACAATAAAAACCCTTGCTATTTTATTTTTCCAAGTAAATATAAATTGAAATTTGGGGAAAAATTCCTACTGTTGCAACACTACCTATACGTCACTGAAACGTCAACGCTGTTTCGATGTGTGCGTGATTGAGACACTTTTACTACGTCACTTTACAAGGAACTTACTGTCTATATGTTATTAGTTTAAGCTCGCACCCCAGGTTGTTCATCAACCATACGATAAGAAGAAGAAGAATTTAAAATAATTGGTAGAGTTTAAAATATCGATACGCTATAAAACCCAATAATTATTTCAAGGTTTTTATTTTTCGTGTCTCGAAAGCCACATAAAACAATATTCACGTCCATTATTCCTACATTCACGTACATTCTTTAGTAAACATGTCACGGATTTAAATTGGAGTTGCCAGCAGAAAAAATAGTGAATCGACGCGTTCACCGAAATGAATGAATTGTGATGTCTGTTGGTGGGAGTGTTTTGTTTTAATTTATGGTCATTTAGATTGTGGGTTGTTTCTGTAGGATATTTTGATGATATTTTATTTAAAAGTTATATTGTTAGATAATCAAGTCTTAAGTTAATAAGTAAGGTAAGAATAGGCGTTAAAGTAGGATAATCACGCGTACGAAGCCGCGCCGGGAAGCTAGTAAATAATAAAATGATACTTTTGGCGTAATTAAGCTAGAAATGAATTATTACTTGCTTATATTATGATAAAGGAAAACTTGTAGAAATTAGCGTAGGTACTTAAGAAATGTTCTTGACGGCGTTTATAGCCATACAAGAGTAAATGGGTGGTTTAAACTCTGATATCAAGCTGTTCATCATAGTATAGGTAAAATAAAAAAATAATAAAGCCCCGTTGCAAAAAACTTTTAAAAAAATCTAAAAACACTCTTGATCAAGGCAAGTTAAAAAACTAAATTAAAATTCATCCGTTTGGGTGACACAGATACATTAGTTAAATTAATAAAATCCCTCTTTCATTTTTTTAACCATTTAAACCGTTCTTTTAAAAAATCTTTATAGAGATAAGGTAATTTAAAATCTTCTTACTTCAATTAACTATTCCTAGTTAAACTTTTATTTTTGGGCTCCGAATTTCAAGTTTGAATTTCGGATTCACAGCAAGCTTCAAAGTTTCGATGTAGTTATTTTAAAGTTGTACCAAAAATAAAGTATGGACGTTTTAGCTAGGGATGAAATTGTAAAGTCGAAAATGTCTCCAAAGCTAGTGTAAAGTACTTTATTCCGAGTTATTTTAGTAGAAAATACAATCTAATTTAAAATGAATTTACAAAATGCTGTTTGAAGTTTGTAATGATGGTCATCCCTGCTTCGTTGGTATCGGGTCTTGAGTTTTTTTAAGCCAGTTGCAACAGCGAAGGTGTTTTACGCGTTGCAGACCCTGTGCAGTATTAGGGAAGGGGGGAATTATTATTACATACACTACAAATACTAAATTTCACGCCAATATTCCCGGCTCATTCTTGCTGAAAACCAACATGCTTAAGCCACATCAAAGACACACATTACTTACGAACTTTTTAATTATTTTTTTTTAAATTTATATTTGTAATATTCAAGAGCTTTCTGCAAATTCATTGCACTTCAACCCCACGCCTTCGTCACGCATAAAATAGAGTTAGTTGCATACCTAATAATAAAAATATAATTTATATTATTAAATAAATGTTGAATAATAATAAACGTTGTGTTCCAGCAATTATTTTTTCTCAATGCGAAAATATCGGATTGGTTATGAGTCTATACATATATAGATATACTCGTATTATATTCTATTTAAAGAAATTATATAGTTATTCAACCTGTATAATATCTAGAAATAAAAGTTTTAAAAAAATACATCAATCGGAACCAAAACATTAATATTGATCTATTTATTACGAAAACGAACGGATAGAAGGTTTTATTGGAAATTCGTCCTTATAACTATTGAGCCAAGATGCAATATACCACTGCCTAGTTGTTGCCCATACATTAACACTAAGATTACCTAACATGAATGCAGATTACATCATATTAGATGAACCAATTTACCCCGGCATGACATATAATTCATAGCTATCAGAACTGCCTCATGACTATTCTAGAGACTAATGTTACTATACAGTGCGCCTATAATAATAGAAGAGAAGGGGTAAACAGAGGTGTCTTTCTTGTGTATAGGGACAGTGCGCCTTAAGCCTATCAATCCGCTCGTGGTATCATCATCATCATCACCATTAGTCCACTGCTGAACATAAGCCTCTCCCAATGCGCGCCACTACTGTGCGCTTATTAGAGATATTTGTGACCATAATCACCACGCTGGGCAAATGGGTTGGCGATTGCAGTAACAGATGATTACTGTTATACAGAAGGATGCTGCTGCCCATTCTCCGAGATTTTTCCTTTTGTCGCTTCTTATGACACCCGCGGGACGAGTAGGGGTGGTTTTATTCTTAGGCCGGAAACCACACGGCACGCTCTGCTCTGCTCGACTACACTCGCTCTTGAAAATGGACTCAGTTTAAGTCCGAAACTAGTCGGGCATTCCCGAAATCAATCTGTAAGTAAAGACGTTAGTATTTAATGATAAGTTTGACTCACGAAAGTTAGGTTATATTCCAAGTTACAATATATTAAAAAAAATCAGTAAAAAGGATGGATTCAAATCTTACCAATCCCAAGCCAATCTCAAAACATTTAAAATGAAATGATAAATGTGCATCCATCTCGCAAAACTTTTAATCAATTGTGAGCCTTTGTTCTGAGCGCAACCATTTTCAAACTTTTCTAACATAGAGGCACATGGGGTAAGGGTCCCAATATGGTTTGTAAATCACTTGGCATTTGTCATGGGAATGTCTTTGTAGGTTATGTAAATATATACAATGTGCTATAAGAAAGTGTTGTCATATGTAAGGGTTGCGATTGTTAAGTAAAGTATTTTTCGGATGAATTATATAAAATTTCCATCAATTTTCAGCCTTATTTTGATTGCCATATTAATTTGGAACATTAAAAGTAATTTAATGAAAGAAAAAATGTTATGTAAGTAAAAATTCATGACTGCCTCGTTGAACCAGTAGTAGCAAGTGCGACTGCTGAGCTCGAGGTCTTGGGTTCAATCCCCGGGTTGGGCAAAGTATTATTAAGTTTTTCCATTAGGAAATTGTCAGTATCAGCACGGAGTTTGGAATTGTGTCCGGTTAATAACATTAGGCTCGCCTCCTATTACATTACGGAACTTTTAACTTAGCCAGCGAAACGTTAGTGTACTGCACACCTCTGCCTACCCCTTCTGGGGATTACAGGCATGAGTATAAGTTTTATGTGTTTAGAAGTCATTTATGTAATGCTTTTTTTTAATTTTTTGTGCTTTATAAATTTAGAGGAAATTAAAAAGAGATAGGTACATACGAGCGGAACCTGATGCCGCGGCACTCGCCGAACCGTGGAAATGTCAACCAACTAAGCGTATCGTATTGCTGCCCGCACTCATCCCATTTCGAGTTCCCTTTCTATATCGCTAAAGTAAAGAAAGAAGAAAGAAAGAAAATATATTTGATGCGATACAAGACGATGACACATTAACTTATTATAAACTAGCGACCCGCCCCGGCTTCGCACGGTTACGCTAATATGCATGTATTATACATATAAACCTTCCTCTTGAATCATTCTATCTACTAAAAAAAACCGCATCAAAATCCGTTGCGTAGTTTTAAAGATCTAAGCATACAAAGGGACAGACAGACGCTGGAAGCGACTTTTATACTATGTAGTGATATTTAAAAAAACACAGACAAGAGGAAATAACTAGTGACAAGAAAAATTAAAAATTAAAATAGTTGAAGAAAGTACCACCAAAAAAAACAGATGAAGAAAGTGCCACCAACATGACCACATCAAAACGGTTACCATCTCAGCATAATGCAGGGCGTGGTAACCCAGCGCTGGTTTTCAGTTGGTACCTCTGACAGTGACTCACGGACGGAGAAAACCAACAATTTATATGTAGATATATAAAGTAAAAAATCCAATCCTTCCCTCCCTTAATCTCGAACTCTAAAATGTACAGACTTGTATTTTGTTTTCTTAGAATTCTTGCTACTTACAACTATTTCCAATTACTTACAAAGTTTTTCTTCAAAAAATACTTTCGTTTCTGCATCCGAAAGTAAGGCTTGATACGTTTCTGCTTTATTTACGACTAGCTTTTGCCCGCGGCTCCGCCCACGTGGATGTCAATTATTGCATAAAAAAAGAATATTTCAGGATATATGCCTGCCAAATTTCGTTCCAATCGGTTCAGTAGTCTTTTTTTATTATTATTATTGTAGCACATAATTATTGATTCCATGCTGCCAGATGGAAAGCAGTCAGTGGCTCATAGTGATGGCCCTCATCCCACCAGCCAGCGTAGCAATGTGGCATGATGGCCTTCACCTTGACGGCCTCAGTTTAGCCGCTATAAAGTACCAAACAGACAGACTTATTTAGTTTATATACATAGACATACATTCATTAATTTTTCATAATATATTTAGTTAGGATTAAAATAAGCTTTTGCCCAAGGTTTCAATGGCGTTAATTTAGAATTTGAATCAATCATGACTCAAATTCGTGGCGCCATCTATTATCATAAAAACGTTGTTTTCATCGGAAACAGTACTTTTATCGGAATGAAAGGTACCCTACGTTCGTTATTGTACATCTGACGTATACGCAAAATTTCAGGATGATCGTTCAGTGTAACAAACAAACTTACTTTCGAATTTATAATATTAAAATTATGTTAACGGGAAAATGAAAGCACAACCATTGATACCTCTCTCTTGTTTACATTATATTACGGTGGCGCCTCTTGCGGGAGAAATTGACAGTAAGGTTTCCTATCAGAGGTTTACTCCTGGACTACGAACCAAATACCAATTTATATGCAAACTCGTTGCGATGTCGCTGCAAAAAGCGCATTGAAACGCACTGCGTGAGATTGCGTAAATTGTTCCCTGGCTGAATAAGGAATTTGCGATTTTCTGAAGTCAAAATTCAAAGTCTTTTTTCAATTAGACTTTAACAATTTATATCGTTTTGTGTCTCATTTCTCGGTGTTTGGTTTAATTAACACTTTTAAATTGTCAATTTTACATACAGGGTGGGCGGAGAATAGAGGTTCAAAAATTTTTTTTAGATGCCCCGCTCCAATAGCTATTCGAATAACCCCCATGTATGTTCAGCGATTATTTATAGTTTAAGAGCTAGATTTTTTTAACCAATTTTTGGGAAAGAATCACCTAATTTTAGATTTTTTTTTTTTTCTTCTTCTGCATTGTAATTCTTGAAAATATTTTTTGTTATATTAAGTCCTTATAGTATGTTCTATGATCCATAAAAAATCTGTCTGTCTAATCATCTCATAAGGTGCCTAAAACTTTGCTCAAAATGAAAAAAAGTGCAAAATAAAATTTGTTCCAGATTTTCATTTAATCAAAAAAAAATCAAAAAATGGTGGCAATGACCCCAAAGTAGTTTTATAAACTCCCTCGGACTTTCAGCATTTCAAAATAATAAAAATATTTCCTACTTTTCGGGACATTATTTTGTGCAATCATAGTTCAAAGATGGTAAAGAGAAAAAATCTCAATTAATTTTTTCATTTACTTGATAGTTCAAAAGATTGTTTTAATACATTTTTATCATGAAAAGTTAATTGAGTTGTGATAGCTTAGTGGTAGTAATCGTTGACTGGCAAGTCAAAGGTCTTAGGTTCAAACCCAAGGCGCGCACCTCTGACTTTTCATAAGTTATGTGCCATAAATTAATTATCACTTACTCCGTGCCTCGGAAAGCACGTAAAGTCGTTGGCCCTGATTCTGATCTCTCTCCGGTCTCGTGTCGGATTGCCATCCCATTGGTGTATGAGAGTAAAGGAATAGAAAGTACCCTTGTGTTTGCGCACACACTTGTGCACTATAATATCTCCTGGCTAATCTCCGTTGAGATTGGCCGCTGTGACCAAAATTGGTCCGGAGGATATTATTATCACGAAAATAATGTATTGAAACAACCTTTTATCACTTTCAAAAGGAAAATTGGCTTTGTTTTTTTTTAATTTGCGCCAAATAAATCGGAATCCATAAATTTTGGCATTTTAACTAGCTACATTATTGCAATCAAAAAGATACAACCCGGTGGTAAACATACGGAGTGGCAGTTGAAGGCAGAAAAAAAATCTACAACAAATTAAACCATTTTAATAAAGTTTTATTTAAAAGTTCAGAATATTTTTTTTAAGGACAGATTTTGCTAAAATTTTGTATTGTTATTGTATTATATCTAATGTTAATTGTATTCCATTAAAATGAAGTGCTATCAAATAATAAAAATTTGGGAAGAAAATAATTAAATTAATTGAGATTTTTTCTCTTTACCATCTTTGAACTATGATTGCACAAAATAATGTCCCGAAAAGTAGGAAATATTTTTATTATTTTGAAATGCTGAAAGTCCGAGGGAGTTTATAAAACTACTTTGGGGTCATTGCCACCATTTTTTGATTTTTTTTTGATTAAATGAAAATCTGGAACAAATTTTATTTTGCACTTTTTTTCATTTTGAGCAAAGTTTTAGGCACCTTATGAGATGATTAGACAGACAGATTTTTTATGGATCATAGAACATACTATAAGGACTTAATATAACAAAAAATATTTTCAAGAATTACAATGCAGAAGAAGAAAAAAAATAAAATCTAAAGTCAGGTGATACTTTCCCAAAAATTGGTTAAAAAAATCTAGCTCTTAAACTATAAATAATCGCTGAACATACATGGGGGTTATTCGAATAGCTATTGGAGAGAGGCATCTAAAAAAAATTTTTGAACCTCTATTCTCCGCCCACCCTGTATAGTCAATGGTACTGATTCTCTTGCACATCACGCTTAACTAATTTAAGGGTTTTACCTAGCTTGACCTGTTTATTATTTGGTTCAAATTTAGTGATCGATATTTCACCCCCTTCCTGTTGACAGATTGATCTGATATTTAGTACACAGCTTTAGTTTTGAAGACAAAACCGTTTTAAGTGAAAAAAATGTTTGCTTATATTATTTTAATCTAATTATAGGCTTGCGAACGCACTCGTGCACTTTATTATCTTCGCCGCATTGGCTAATCTTCGGTAAGATAGGCCGCTGTGACCGAAATTCGGTCAGGAGGCTTTATTATTATTATTTGTAATTTCTTTTTGTTTGATTTTCTAGTACGTAAAAAATCTACGCAATAAAAAAATATTGTAACAAGATTACACTTAAACGAATTATAATGATACAAAATCGTATAATCCCATGGTTGTCGTTCCGTGGAGAATTAAAAAGAAAACTTACAAGAAAATCAAAGAGAAATCTTGCCTTAATATGACGTCAGAGACATCACAGGCAGAGTTTTTAGTAAATCGGATTATGTTAAAAGACCTTTCCCATGTTAAAAAGAAAATAAAGCTAAGTTTACATGGAACGGTTGCTACGCGGCGCGCGTACAATGGTCTTAAGTTTGTGTAAAGCGCGTACTTCAGTCGCGTGTACGACATACATTGTGTTCTTAAGCTCTGTGACAGTGATGCCAGCAAAATGTTAGTTGATATTTATTCTATCAATTTGCTGAAAGCCTAGTGGTATGACCGTCGACTGACCAGTCAGAGGTATCGAGTACGATCCCAAGGCACGCACCTCTGACTGTTCGTAAGTTATGTCATCATCATCATCAGCATTTATTAGTCCACTGCTGAACATAGGCCTCTCCCAATGCGCGCCATTTATGTTCGCTCATTGGAGGTATTTGTCTATAATCGCCACGCTGGGCAAGCGGGTTGGCGATTGCAGTAGCAGATGATTACTGTTACACAGAAGGCTGCTGGTGCCCATTCCTTGTAAGTTGTGTGTATTATAAATTTATTATTAGTTGCTAAAACAACCAACAAACCTGAGATTTTTTAATGGTTTTTAAAGCCATATCAGAGGCCTACGGGCGGATTAAATGACACCAGGTTGTTCATCAACCATACGATAAGAAGATCAGTTTGCTACGGTCGAGCTTTGAATAGGCGACCTGCAGTTTAAATAAATAAACAAACGTAGTAGGCAATCGATCTGTATCGAGCAGTAAGTGATGGATTATTCCCTAGCTACCGAAACACACGATAGTTTCAAGAATGTTCAGCTGAGCATTCAACCCGTGAGTGACATGATTTTAGGAGATAAATATATTCATTCCCATGTGCTTGTTTTAAGCACAAAAAAGTCAGAAAACTGTTACTTATACATATCCTATTTTGTGAAAACATAAAGTCCAAAAGCTGAAAAAGTTCTAGAAACTTTGTACGCTGATGATGTGTGCCTCATGGCTGATTCAATGGAATGCCTGCAGCAATACTAAGATGAGAATGATAATAGGACATATCGGTAACAAGCAGTGACTAAAGCTTTACCTTACAAGTACAAAAAGCCTCACAAAGAGGCCTCACACAGCTTTGTGTGCTACTGCTTAAAGCGTTCGCTGACTACAAAGAAAATTTTATTTTTAAAATGCTTATAAATCCGAATTTATAGAGCTGCTAGACCTGCTCTAATATTTTATTGTTTTATTTTACAAAAGTTGTCTATGGTACTTCTAGTATGATTGCATAACACTTAAACGAAAAATATTTTGTCTCTTTATTTTCCGGAGTTAGTAAAGAGACAGAATTAGATGATCTTATCTTACGAATCACGGAAACTGTTTCCATCTGGGCGGTTTGAAACTCGTGCAGAGCTAGTTTAGCTAGCGTTTTGTTTCCTTACCCACTTGTCAGTGTTAGAGGGCAAACTAAACGCTTGTTTCTTTAGTGACAATGCCATTTTGCAATGGAGTTTTTAGTTTTGTATATAAGTTAACAAAAACTACTCATGATTGACTTAAAATGCATGTTATTTTTTTGTAATTAATATTTTGTATCTGGCGGGACGAATTGGATCGTTTCCTTCCTGACTGGCAGGAAATAACAGGGGATCGGGAGGAGTGGAGAAAAAGAGGGAGGCAGAAATCAGAAATGGGATATCCTAGGCTAATAATAATAATAATTTTGTATCTAAGGTATTGTACAAGAAAAAATTATGACTATTTTAGAATAATAGTTATTCTAAGTGACTGATATTTATATATTAAACTCACGGGTTGACTTCGGGATTGTCCAACTAGTTTCGAACTCAATTGGAGTCCATTCAGACTCAAACAGAGTCTTAAAGACTCCGTTTGAGTGAGTTAGCGTGACGATTAACGCTCAATCCTTCTCTTTATTTTGCTGAGACAATTACAGGCTGATAAATTTTTATTATTTTATTTTAACATTGAAAATATAATATTTTTTTTTTTAAATTGAATTCGACGACACGTCTTACAACGATATTGTTTTTTCTTATAATGAAAATGTAGTATATTGTTAACTTTTTTATTGTTACGTTGATGGATGGCTGACGACATGATCATCGATGATATGACTGTCATAGAGTAGGTAATGAGTGCAGATCTGACTTGTCTTTGACGAGAATATTGGGTCATATTGATAACAATATTGTAATAATGGCTGAGGCAGAAAAAAGACTATTGTGAGCCATTATTAAATTATTATATTATATTAGCTCCTAAAAACTCATACGACTCCTACTTTCTCCTTCACTTGATGAAAAAATGTCATACTCGGCCGTCCCCTTACCCTACCCTACCCACTAAGTACTACTACTACTAAGGACACGTCCGTCACGACGACGTATCAAAAAGTCCAAAGACAAGCAAGGATAGAGAGAGGTCGCGATTGCTCAACCGACAATAGCATAGCTCTTAAATATAAGAAAGAGAAAAACTCATACATGAATGCAGTTTTCTCTCTTTTCAAACACTTCCCCTTCTTTTATAGTATGGCACATGGTATAAAGTTTATAGCTCTTTAAAAAAATACACACGGCTCTTTGTCAAACTGTACATTTCCAATTTGAGCTGACTACACGTTGTCTATGCTTTCTGTACATAAATAGGTCAACTTATATTGGAAATATTTAGCTTGATTTGTTGCCGTGTGTACAAAGTGACACGTTCTATGTAAATATATAACCCATCGCTATAGTTTTACTGTGCTATTTCGCTCTCATGAAAATAAATGAAAATATCTTCATCTATGTTTTAGTACCCACAATATATTTTGACAGACTTTATCAATACTATAATATTACCGTCCCTATTTTTATGTCATGTCAGAATTATTTTGTAAGTTTAGCAGAGAGACAAGAGCCTGTGCCTGCGCAGGTCTTAATTCCGTGCTACATAGAAATCAAACATTGTGATCAAATATTATAAGACAGCCACAAATAAAACCGACATCGTGTATTTAATTCTATGTTTTATGGTCATAATACAAAAGAAAATCACAATTTTAGGGTGTTATTACAAAACATAATTGAAATTCTATTGGTAGTTTAGCAAATAGTAACTGTTACGTAAAATTGTATTCGAGTTTCACAAGCAATACACAACAAAACATACAAAACAATTATTTGATGGACTTTCATCTATTTTTTTTATTTATTAAACAACATAGTAATTCACTTACGACATAGTTTCGAAAATAATCAGTAAGTTATTCATGATAGAAACTATATTTATTTATTATTTATACTTTTTTTCTCGATACAAGTCTCACTTCGCATATCTTATTCTATGAAAACAGGATGATAACTTCTGAACGTGTCTTTGGCATAAGCAGAAGCGATTTCAAACGATTCAAATAAAATATCTAGGGATGTACTTGCTTAGTTGATTACAAGTGCAGTTGCCGATTTCAAGGTGCGTCAAGGTACGACGCCATAACGAGATAATTGTTAATTTCTTGGAATTCTCACGAGTCTGGTGGTCTATTTTCTTTATCGTAGGTTGACGTACAACGTGGTGTCAGACTTAAAACTCTTAGTAAGTTGGTTATCTTACGATGTTTCCCTTCACCGTTTTACATTCATGAATCTGAAAAGTCAGAGGTATGTGCCTGGGTTTCGAACCTTTGACTTAGCTGTCACGGCATTAATATTGGCTTACAAGAAACGGTTAATTATGTCAGTATTCGTTTAGACTGACTGTTATGTTACTTTATATTTATTAGATTCGCTGTCCCGACATCAGATATAATAGCAGTATTATAAATGATGCAAGGGATAGGAAAATAGAAAATGTTCCTATTAACCTAATCAACTAATCAAAGCTGTTCGGTTTTACTCACCATCGAAACTATCTCCAAGATATATGTTGAGTTGATTTCCTCACAAAGTTATCAAAAAAAGTTATGAAATTAATCATCATCATCATCATAACTCCACCCCGTGTCCGGCTATGGCGACTCCTTGCATCTCTCTACACTCTAACGGAAAATAATAAAGAAAAAAAGTAGGTATTATAGAAAAATATTATTAAATCTATTTCCGCTTTCCCCTTATAGCTTAAGCTACAAGCATCAGGTGGCTTATAGGTAGCAATCGATCATACTCATAAGGTGACAAGTGCCAACACGGGCGAATCAATAGGAGGAGGTTTTACGTGGATTGTCCTGAGTGTATTGGCATTTTAGGGTTATGGGGATGACGTCACTCAGTACAGGGTTAAGGGAAAATTTAGAACCCATCTGTAATATATGAAAAACGTTGGCAATAGTAGAGACCTCATTAGGTACCACTAGTACTTGCTCAAAAAAGAACAATTTTGTGCTACAAAATCTTGCGGTAAATCTAAAATTACGCCCTAGAGTGTAAATGTTTTTTTTTTAATCCACACTGTATAATGCAAGTTGGTTCTACCACCTAAATTGTTTTTATTATTAATAACAAATAAGTTTTACCTCTGGAATTCAAGAACATACAATATATCTAATCTACGTCGCATAACTTTTTACCTATAAATCTGATCTACAAAAGTGTAGAGTGGAGTGTAAATCTACAAAATTTCACTTTTTTAAATCGACTGAAACCATACGGTCCGGCCGGCATTTTAGAGGTTAAATTGTTACTAGTTTTAATAACATAATAATATAGCCTATCTTACTACAACCTTATTCAAAATAAATTCAACCCTCAAAACAACGTTCTCCCAATTCATTCCCGTACCCAATAATAATTTTTCACAATGGCAAGAAATTCCTGACGCTCCAACCAGTGGTCTCGCAATACAGCCGTGATCTAAATTCTGGTAGAATTCTACCAGATTCTGGCAGCTAATAAAACGGTTGTCGACCACAATCTGGGTTCTCAAGTATTCTTGGAATCTTAGCCCGTAATCCCTAATAGGGGATCAGAATTACAAGAATCGTTGGCGAGAAGGACGATTATATTTGAGGCATGTAGATTTATTTGTCATTTAGGTATTTTATTTTGTTACACGATTGTTAACAATGAAATTAAGTTTATATGGTTGCGGTCAAAGATATTGGAAATATTTCTCATCATCATCATAGACTCACGCCTGTAATCCCCAGAGGGGGTAGGCAGAGGTGTACGCAGTACAGACACGTTTCGCCGGCTATGTTAAAGTCCCATGTAATACCCGCAAGCCTATTGCCATTAACCGGGCACAATTCCAGACTCCGTGCTGCTACTAAGAATTTCCTATAAAAATATTTCTATGGTTGCGGTATACTTACCTATAGATAGCTTTCGCTCGTGGTTTTGCTTCGCTTTAGAATTTGAAATTATATGAAATTCAATGATGATTCGAAAGAAATGTGGCGCCATCTTTTATCAAGAACGCTATTGTTGTTTTCCTCGGGAATGGTACTTTTTTTCGGGATGAAAATACCCTATGTCCATTTCTGTATATCTGATAACGTATTATATATTATGCAAAATTTCAGGATTGGTTCAGTCGTAACAAAACAAACAAATTTTCTTTCGCATTTATAATATTAGATAGGATAAGGTTGCTGGCTTGCTGGCTAGGTAGGTTATGTATTTATAAGTTGTGGAGGCGCATTGGTTAAGAACCTGCTTCGCAAGCACGCGGATGTGGGTTCAAACCTGGCTTACACCAATGTGACTTTTTCAATGTCTTAAGTACTTTCTTAGTTAATCTAACACCACTGACTAATGGTGAAGAAATATAAGGAAACCTGGACTTAATAGTCTTAAATCGCCAACACGCAGTGAATTATCGTGCTGATTAAAGCTGATCCTTCTCAGTACGAGAAGATGCTTTTGCCATGGCAATACATGTGGAACAGTTATAGGCTGGTTTATTTATTTATATGTATAGATTATGGAAAGATAAATAAAAATGTTAACGTCAAAGTTTCGACTTTATCATTTAGACAATAATGCATTGAAAAAAATTTTAACGTCAAAGTTTCGACTTTATCATTTAGACAATTATGCATTGAAAAAACCAAAATAATAATAAAAGTATCTACAAAACTCCACAAACAAGCATAATATTACAAAATTGCACTAACATTAACTTTGAACTTAACAGCCATAATAGTTGCAACTCAGCTGTTATAGTAACAATGTTCTAACTCCGAGCATAGTTCACTTAATTAACACTTAATTAATTACTGCTCCAACTTAAATATTTTAAAGTTTTTTAACAACTACTAAAAAGGGAAGGTTTTTTTTGTTACATCTTTTTCTGATTCTAACAATTCTTTCTAAAAAACGATCGACAATGGGATCAATGTCAACTAACTTCAATATTTTATTACAACCATGAGTTCTGAGTATAATAATGTGATATGCGCAATCCAGCAAAGATTGGTACAAAGGAGAGGAGAGGCTTCCCCACTGGGTATAATTAAGTCTATTTTTTCCTATAATCACAGTCCTTGCGGTACTGTCATTTTTGATCCAGTCACCTTTCAATTAAAAACACTGAGTCTAAATGGGTCCATTTGTTTGAAAGCTACGATGCCACAGCCATACAGACACGTCAAACTTATAACACCACCCTTTTTGCCTCGGGGGTTGAAAATGAAAGTATGTCTAACACCCAAGGGTGGACTCCCATAATTACTCGAGTCCATAGTCGACAACGTTGACGAATGTTTATGAGAACCGGGTACTAATATCAGCTAGCCATGGATGTATGAAGACTTTCAAAATAGGTAATAATAATGATTTTTCACAGCGGCCAATTTCGATGGAGACTAAAAGAAGAAATCATATGTTGACTAAAAGTCATACACGTTATAGGTATGTAATGCCTTAGAAAAATGAGAGGAAAATGATAAAGGGTAGGATACGAGCGGGACTTGAACCTAGGGCTATGCGTAGAGGAGGTTCCGGAGCTGGTCTCTTAAGAGGACCCGAGACCTTCCTCCCTCAGCTGATGGTGATCATTGGAGTGGTTTTAGTTAGATAAGAATTAGGAAGAGATTGGGTAGTATAACCCAATCTCTTCCCCGAAGGTCGGATGCCTTTTCATGGTTTCCCCCCGTAAAAAAGGTATAAACTAAGAGAAGATTTTTGTAGTTCTGATTGAAAATCTCCATTCACAAGCAACCGAACGCAATTTTCAGAGCTAATAATAATAATAATTTTTTTTTTTTTTTTTTTTATTTCAGAAAAAATCTCCATACAATTCATTAATTTCAATTCATATAAAAATAAAATATAAAATAAAATAAAATAAATATCACATTCAAGGTACCATCAAATCATTAAAATAATCATTAAAAACATACAAATTCATAACAATTTAAATACAATATTTAGCTAGTGTGAAGCTGCATGCACCTGCGCATGAAAGATGAATCCCACCTATCAGCCAACACGTTCAGGACCCCGTTCGCACTGCCTCGAACGCGTTGCAGCAGCGAGGCGCTACGTTTTCGAATGATTGCGTAAAAGTCATCAGTTCTAGCCTCCGCGAACATAGTTGACGCACTACAAAACCGAGGCAGCCCTAGTAGGATCCTAAACGCGTTGTTGTACTGGACGCGCAACGCGCTGTACGCCCTCCGCGTGAAGTTAGTCCATAGGCTGCACGTGTAAAAGGTTTGACAATACGCCTTAAACAATGTTATCTTTACCTCATTTGTACATCGTGCAAACCTGCGGGCCAACATATTGCAGCGGACGGACAGCGCCCTACGCTCCCTCTCAATGTCCTCATTGTCAGATAAGTCATCAGTGATCCAATGGCCCAGATACTTAAATTGTTTTACTCTATTTAAAGCTGTCCCACAAAGAGTGATAGGAGATACATTAGAGTAGCATTTGGTACCGGCTTTGAAGATCATGTATTCACTCTTTTTAGGATTGTATCTGAGTCCGTGGGCCTCCGCGTACGATTCGCAAATACGCAACAACTGACGCAGCGCAGAGATCGATGGGCTCAGCAGCACCATATCATCAGCATAACTAATATTGTTAATGCAAACTCCATCAATAGAACATCCGACCCTGGTGCTACTGAGCTCACCAATCAACTCATTCATATACAGGTTGAAGAGACGAGGCGAGGTTAATCCCCCCTGCCTCACTCCACAATTCAACCTATACATGTCTGACTGCGCCCCTGCCCAACGAACACTATTTTGCTGATGACTGTACCAGTATTTCAATAAAGATATAATATCCTGTGGCAGAGTTGTTTCACATCTCAACTTATTCCATAACTTTTCATAACATACTAGATCAAACGCTTTTGACAAATCTAGATAGCACGCATAAACAGGTGTATTTCTATCTGTAAATAAAACTAAAGCTAAAACTAAACGTAAGTATTAGTGTATGCATTGTCAGTGTCCTTACACTAACTGTCAATCTTTTTAGAGTCTTCCAGGATAATCTCAATTTTACCCGGGGTGGAATGGATAGGGTACATTATAATGTGCATCTGGATTGAGGGCCCATTTTTTAAATCCTTAGAACGAAATAAGACTTTTTAGAATAATAACTTTATATAAAAACTAGTCAAGCATTTGCCGAAATCAATACGTGATTAAAGCCGTGTCAATATTTCATATAGAAATAAGACATAAAGAGCAAGTACTTAAATAGAAATAGGTAAAACTTAAGGCTATGGGCCACGAACGAAGCACTTCGTATAATAATGATCGAACATCACAGGTAAGTTCGTATGATCATTCATTATACTGCATAGAGTCGTGATAGCTTAGTGGTGGTGACCGTTGACTGGCAAGTCAGTGGTCTCGGGTTCGAATCCAAGGCGCGCACCTCTGACTTTTCGTAAGTTATGTGCGTTTTATAAATTAATTATCACTCTCCGTGCCTCGGATAGCACGTTAAGCTGTTGGCCCCGGCTGTCAATTGTAGATCTTTGACAGTCGTTACGGGTAGTCAGAAACCCGAAAGTCTGACAACCAGTCTTACCAAGGGGTATCGTGTAACCCAGTATCTGGGTTGTGGAGGTCTGATAGGTAGTCGCTCCATGTAAAACACTGGTATTGAGCTGCGTCCGGTAAGACTGGAAGCCGACCCTAACATACACACATCAAAAGTGTCTAGGGATCAACATATATTTTTGCAATAACTTTTCTCCTGATTGATATTAATTAAAATTTTCTTTAAGGATTCATCAAATAAAGTGTTTTCGTTTGTCACAGTAACGATAAACCAAGTCACCTTTGCATTAATAAAGAAATTTGCCATTTTCCTAATAAAGGGATTTTTGACATTTGAACCACTAACATTAAAGTTCAAAAAAAAGACTGAAATAACAGTTTTCTTTAAAATTTTATTGGGTAACTTAAACAATTAATAATCCGTGTTTCTACCGCGAACACTAACAACACAAGAACATCGGTTTGGCATACTCAAAATGAGTTCATCCAAATCACGCTGTGGAATGGCCGCCCATGTTCGTTGCAACAACAAAAAAAGGTCTTCTTGCGACGGGATACCCTCCATATTCGGCAGAGCTCTTCTCTGTAGCATATCCCATGCATGCTCAATCGGGTTCAAGTCTGGCGACTGAGCAGGCCAGGGCAGGACATTGATGTTAGCTGCGGCGAGAGTATGTCTTACAACTCTTGCGGTGTGCGGTCGTGCATTATCATGCATTAACATGCATGCATGCATCATAAGGGACCGATTTGCACTTGTAGAGGAACGATGACGTCTGATACAATCGTCTCAGCATAAATTTGAGCGTTGAGGTTGCCTCTGATCCAAATCAACTCAGTTCTTCCGCCGATCCAAATACCCGCCCATACCATGATGGTTCCACCACTATAAGGATGGACTTCCTGGCAGGATTTTAATCGCTGTTGGCGTCCAGGGGTTCTCCAGTGTCGTATACGTCTTGTATCCGGTCTCATACCAAAACGAGACTCATCAGAAAAGCACACGAAACGCCATTGTTCTTCTGCCCAATTTCTGTGTTCAAGAGCCCATTGATATCGAATCCTACGATTGTGCATTGCTATAGGTGGTACCCGTAGCGGTCTTCGGGAATGAAGATTCACTTCATGCAAGCGGTTTCTGACTGTTTGGTCGCTAATTAAGTTCCCTGAAGAGTGATGAAGCCTCACGGCTAACATCATGGCGGTTATTGTTGGAGCTCTTCGAGTTAAGATTTGAATGTATCGGTCTTGTCTCCGTGTGGTGCAGCGATACCGTCCTCCATGGCGCTCAGCCACGGTACCAGTGCTTCGGTAACGTGTCCAAAGTCGACTGATAACACTCTGACTTGTATTCAGAGCTAAAGCCACAGTACGTTGCCGGGAACCAGCTTCTATCATTCCCACGGCTCTGAGCATTTCTTCCCTGCTTAAATGACGTCGCCGCTCCATAATAACGTTGGTTTTAATCAGTAGTAGGGAAACAGTAGCACTAATAATGTCTTCAATGCGTTGTATGTTTTTATAGGGAAAATATTGACAGCTGATTTTCATCTTTTACTCGAATTTGATTCACAGTTCCTGATTCAAATTATGAAATGCACCAAAAAGGATCCATATAAATTTATAAAATCATAAATTTATTACAAAGCCACATCTCAATCTCAAGAAATCCGCATAAAAATGCTTGATCCCTAGACACTTTTGATGTGTGTAGTTGGGAAAAGGCTAGGCAGATGATGATGATTAATTATACTGCATGTACAGTTCTATTGTTATTAATCAAACGGCCAGCCCTTAGCTTTAATTATGAATCAACAATTAAAATATCCTATCCAAAATTCTGTAATCCACGCTCTCCTACTTCAAATTCTCTTGGAGTAATAAAAGTAAACAACGCAACATTGCTTTAATTTCCTCTCTCGTATTACGTAACGTACGTTATCTTGGCCTACGAGTGTGGCCATGAACACAGCGGTTAATTTACAAGAGCTTCGCTAGGCTTTAAACTAGATGGACTATGTGCAATAGTTTTTTTAACCCCCCACGCAAAAAGATGTTGTTATAAGTTTGACATGTGTGTGTTTGTGTGCTGTCTGTGGGATCGTAGCACCTAGACGAATAGATTAATTTTGATTTTGTTTTTTTTAGGTATTTGAAAAGTGACTTGATCGAGGATTATAAGTGTCGAAGATTTTTAAATTGATAATTATTTACCCTGATATATGTATATTAATTTGGGAAAGGCTTATAAATTTTCTTTCTTCAAACACTATCAGAAATACAATTAGTTATAAGACCATTTTTTTATGAATTTTTACATGTTTAAAGCACATTAGCTTATTAAATAACTATACCATTTTACGAGTTAACTTTTTAGATAAGTTTTCAAAAACAGTAAATTCAATAAAATAATATAATAAAAGGATAACAACAAAAATAATTTTGTTTAATTAATTAATAACGGCTAAGTATAGTTACCCAAAATCGCACAATTCATGGCCTAAGATTACGCGTGTAGAACAATCATTCGCGAAATGAAATTATGGCACCACAAGGTTCGATGTGCCTCTGCCCTTACGATGTTCTTCTGTAAATATGTTCAGTGTACAGGGGCCTTTATTTTACTGTAATGTGGTAACAACTGTGTGTAAAAGAGGTTGTATTACAATAAGGATTTTGGTATTATTACTCAATTTTAAGATTAAGTTGGATTAAGCGCCTGGGTGTTATAACATAATTAAATTTATCAATATGAGTTGTGATAACCTAGTGGTCGTGACCATTGACTGGCCAGTCAGAGGTCTTAGTTTCGAACCCAAGGCACGCTTTCGCAAGTTATGTGCGTATTATAAATTAATTATCACTTACTCCATGCCTCGGAAAGCACGTCAAGCCTTTGGCCCTGCGCTTAATCTCTCTCCGGTCGTGGCGGATTGCCGTCCGATCAGATTATGAGAGTGAAGGAATAGAGAGTGCACCTGTGTTGTGCACTATAATATCTAATGATGGCCCGTCAAAAGTTAGTCCAGCCTAGGAGGTTATCAGCAGGCAATGGAACGTAGTATTTTTGCAGTAAAACTTAATAGTAGCATTAGGAACTTCATACTGCGTTCCAAAACTCAAATCGCTGATGTAAGTCATACAGCTGCTACGCTCAAGTGGGACTGAGCTGGTCAGATCAGGATTTTGATTTGATTTACACACAAATATTTGTCACAAGCGGGAATCAAATTCCCACCGCTCAGCTCAAAAGTTGAATCGCTTAACCGCATAAATTTTTGATTAAGCACTGCTTTTCCGAACCCTAATTTTAAGTCAGTTTTTGAAATCCAACCCCAATATTAACATCTTTTCCCGACCTGGTTTTAAAGTTTACCATCTTACAACAATTTCTGAGTAATCCATCTGCGGTACATTCGCGAGCACAAGTGCTTCTACTTGAAAATTCCATTTCGTAGCGTCTTTGTCCGCACCACTCTCGCCGACTGTCCGATTGTGCGATACCTTGACGGATTACATGAATAATGCTGTACGCGTACACTTTGTATTCAGGAAATATTAAAAGGTAAGGGGAAAATGAGTTGCGATTTATGGGGTGGCTCAATAGGGGCAAAGATGATTAAATTATCATTTTGTGGAAAATGTAATCGGGAAAACGTGAAAAAGGGGAAATTGCGGTCTTAAAGAAGCCTCAACGTCATATCAGACGGTTTGCAGGTTCATCTTATTTTTATTTTATTATTTTTACCTTATAAAATTGTATGAGGATCACGCGTATCTGATGTTTTTTCGATTAATGAAAAATAAATAGAACTGTTGGTACATCGATTAAATTATGATTAAATTAATTGGTTTTTATCTTATTAACTTTTTTATGCATGCGGTTTATGGTTTTTTATTTCAGGATAAAAAGTTGCATAAGTACATTTTTATCAAATTAAAAGCCGTGAATAAAACACAAAAATACAAACTCAAAAACTTTAGCATTTTTAATATTAGTACTAGCATGAGTGAGATAAGATCGTAATTTATACCCCACAAGGAGTGGTCGCATGAAATTTATTTTTTTCATTATTTTATTCGATCCCTTAATTACTGTCCTTCCTCTATCTAATGGGAATAGTGTAGCATCCTATCAGTAAAATATTTATTGTAAGTTAGGACAACAAACCTGAAAGATCTTTCAACGGCGTGTGTGAAGTCATGTCAGAAGCCTATGGGAGGTTTTTAAAACCCTGACACTAGAATTTTCATCAACTATACGATAAATAAAGAACTTATATCACCCCTCTATTTTTACTGCAACAAAAAAATTCAACCTTTTAAACACTATTCACAATTCTCTCTAAAGCGGTCTTTTAGATTAAGTTTTTCTCTTTTTATTTAATTTTTAGTTTTAATGTTAGTTTTAAGTATTAGTTGTATTTTATTGAAAAGGTCTTACTTACTAATTTATTAAATACATCATATTCAAATACAACCTCCATCAAATTTTAGTTACAGTTAGTACATTAGTATTTTACTATTATTAGGATATAATTCTTTAAGTTTACTTATATATATTATTTAGATATAGTTCAAGTCTTAAACTGTTTAATTTTAGATTTTTACTAGTAGTTTTCTTGTTTGGATTCTATTTTGTTTTTGTACACTACTTTTACCATTATAAAATTGTCATTGAAGAGCGGGGCCTCCTAGCACAGGTATATCTTTTACTTAAAAGGTGGTCCCTATGTAAGATTTACTGTAAAAGTTGTACAAGTTTCTGAAATAAACCTTTTTATTTTTTTTTAAACATTAACAGGTCCTCACGGTTATAAGTAGTTACAAAAAAGTTTTAAACACTTTATAATTATTCTCCACTTTAAAAAACTGAGTCCTCACCGTAATTATTCACTTACACCTCTACCCAGCATTGTCGCAACATGAGGTGTAACTACACTAGTCGAAAGAGACGGCATTATACATTCTATGTCGAGACAGACTCTCTTGTTGCGCGTTACCTACGACGAATAAAAGCTTTAGTCTTGCTCTGCTATAAAAAATACAGTTTTGTTTTTTAAGTCATCCTCCTAGCCTTATTATTCCCAAACTTTGTTGGAGTCGACTTCTAATCTAACCAGAGGCAGCTGATTATCAATTTTCTACAGAGCGACTGACTATCTAACCCCCGCAACGGCCTCTTGTCATACAGAAAAGGTTTAAGCATTAATCACCACGTTAGCTCACTGTGGGTTAGCGATTTTTTTTTCCTAACGATGTTTTCCTTTAATGTTAGTCAGTGGTATCTTAGATTAACTAAGAAAGTACATATGAAACTGAATAAGTCACATTGATACATGCCAGGTTCGAACCCACATCCATGCACTGGCAAAGCGGGTCCGTAACCAATGCGTCACCACGACCGACAAATAAATAGATTTAAAAAAGCAATAGACGAGCTGCACTTAATAATTTAAATATTAATACAAAAACCAGAGATAAAAGCACTAATACTATAGGCCGACCGTTTAACTCGCGTATCGCCTGCGGGGTAAGAAGGGAGCGGGGGCGGGTAACTCTACACGCGGAGTCAATAATCCAAAGACTTATCTCGAGATAGACATTGTTGAAAAAGTTTAAAATATAATTGTTTAAATCTGTATTTCTATAATTTAAACCACAGATAAAAGCTATGTAGGACTATTCGTCACTAAAATCCATATTGCTTGAATCGTCTTCACTGTCTGTGCAGCTTGAGAAGTCAGAATCTTGCAAATTAATAATAAATCGATTTAAAATTAACATGATTTTCTTTTAATTCATTTCCTTCTTTTATTATTTTACCTATGGTAGTCACCGAGATTCCTGTAGCTTCAGCAACAAGTTTGTTTAGGTTTACGTCTTGAAGATACTTTGGTAGAACTATGATCTTGTTTTCTGGCTTTAAAAAAGGAATAGATGTTGTATGCTATTTGTTTAGCTTGCTTGTTAATTTTTTTCGCAAAACAGGAAGAGCGATTCATCTTGGGATTAATCTTAGGAAGTCGTGTACCTTGTGCGTTAATGTCAAAGCGTCCGTAACCAAAATACCAACCACGCGCTGCGAGCACTGACAGCGCACTGCCACGCTTGACGTGAGCTCTCTGCTCCCCGCTTCCCACTCATCCACCCGGTGACATCTCCCCCCGCACCCTTCTTACCCCGCAGGCGATACGCGAGTTAAACGGTCGGCCTATAATAAAAATATTCAAAATATTGTCAAAGAAGTACCTATCCCCACCACAAGCTCCCCGAGTGTAGTGACATCAACATTAGGTATTCCATGTCGAGACTGCGGTGCATGCGGTCGTGTTGCGTGCAACGAAACCGAATAAAAATGTTCTACATACAACGTTAGCAAAGAGTTACCATAATGCTTTGGGAATGAATGTTTTATTTAGATATTTTAGAAGTGAAAAAGATACAAAGTGTATTAAATTTAGTTACAAGATGGGGCTTTGCCTTTTGAAATCTGATTTGATCTGACCTTTGAGAAGAAAATGTGGGAACATACTTAAGGATCAAGATCTGTATTATTTTGCAAAAGCGATGTACAGACAAATTTTCTCAATCAAGTTTGAACTTAATGCTTTAGCAAGAAAGTTGAAAATCTATTACAGAAATTTGTCAGATTGTAGTATCTTGATTTACTAACGTCTGTACTATCGTGGACAAAGCCGCTGCATCACTCTTAAGGTCAGAATCGCTTGCACCCAGTGTTCGAACGTATCAGCCCCGCACCTACGCAAGTAGCATCGTTCAAAGGATTTCAAATGTAGAATAAAACTGGTCCATAAACTAACACTGGTATAAAAATGGTCTCACAACTCAGCCTTTGACAACGTTCGGTACTCTATTTATTCTGTACCTCAACTGAAAACGGGTTAAAAAAACTAGACTACGGAAACTGAGATATCGTTTATTTATTATTTTATTCCTTAAGTACACTTTTTCTAGCACGAAAACATAGACAATTTCGAAATACGTTCGATATTGTCACAGCAATTGTTACAAGTTTGTTTATTGACGAAAGACAAGATTTGCAAACACTGAAATCGGTGCAGTGTACCTATGTTACCGACTGTACGTACTCGTATATGACGGAGCGCAGTTTTGTTGACAGTACCTAAACATAGAACCAGGTACCGGTGAATACAAAAGTGACATGAAAACTCGATTAAAATTATTAGGTTGCGATCACTGCTGGTTAGTTATTCACTTGTGGCGATGCTGTATATTATATTTTAATAATAATTCCCTAAATAGACCTTTCAATGAGTATGCAAATTTAAAAAATCTTTTTAGGTACATTTTAAAATCCGGTTCGTGTTAAAAATATTTACATTCAAAATTTCTATTGATTTCTTCTATTTTTGTGAAGTCTAGACTCTGGAGCGTGGTAATGGATGTGAATTTTTTTATCTATGGTAATAGAACCTTTTATACAGGGTGACAGGGAAATTCGACCTATTCCTTGAAAGTAGTACCTATTACTAGAGGTCATTAGCAACAAATTAAATCCCGATAACTAGGGGTCAAACTGGGTGGTTACCGAGCTGTGACGGTTTTTAGATTTTTTTGAAATTTTGTAACTTGACAACAAAAATTTGCTGTTCCATACATTTATGTTCACATGACTCAACAAAATGTATGGATTTTTTTTTTATTTCAGGGTTGGTCCGATAGGAAAAGTTGTTCATAATGATGAGTTTAATGACCCCTTTTAAGGATGCTGGTGTTTTACAAATAAAATAACCCTGTAGAAGAGTCAAGTAATTTATTGAATTAAAGTTAATTTTTCAATGTCTACGATAGACAGTACTACTAAACGCTAAATCTGGTCATTATAAATATCATTATCAATGTGCAGGATGGTGTGCGACAGAGCTAAATCACTGTTTTCAAACATCCCATTCATATGAATTTGGGAATTTGCACGACACAATGACGATTTACAACGATCGCGGTATTTATGAATGATGCTAATTGTCAAAAGGTTTGGGTCCAGATAATAAGTTTCTAGGTGCATAATACATTTGCTATTGTAATAGGTATGAACCATGAGTATGACGCTTAAACATTTTAAATTGTTGGAATTATAGTATTTTTTACAGCAACTTTTTATACATTCAGAGCTATTCGCTGCAACGGAAAGTTTCTTTTAAAGCTGACAATCAATTTTATTCTCTATTGCAGTCCACTAAATAATATTATACAAATAAAACAAATTTAACAAAAGTAATACAATGAGCTGAAAATCGAAAATTGACGTTTCATGCAAAGTCACGTGACTCACTTTTGAATGAGAAGTAAAATTTTCGTGTTCAGTTTTCAACCTGAAAAGGAAAGGAATAGGGAAAGTTGTTCAGTTTTATGGATCTTATTACCTCCTAAAATTTGGCAGGATTACGTAGCAACACCCTGTATACTAACTTAAAAATAAGTACTTAAGTAAAAAAAGGATATTTTCCATTTACAAAAATTTCGAACTTGAGTATTTGCATAGTACGTATAAATAATTTATAATATAGTATATTATAATATAATATAGATTATAGGTTTGTATATAATAGTTTTAATTAGTTTTTGAATAAATGATATAATATAGTATATGTATTTAAAAGTAAGTAATTACAAAATACTCATTTAATGTTTTAAAGCACATTGTAATTTCTACGTGCCAGTACTTCAATATTTGCCGTTCAAACGTTCCAGAATCGAGTTCCACAATACTCTGTCGAGATACTATGTATAATAGTGATGTGCCTTCAGTGTTCGGAGTGTGTGTTTGTCACCAGATAGATATTATATTGTTTGACTCATTTCAGCGTAGGTATCTAAAAGCTTTTTTTTATGTAATCGACGAAAATAATAACTGGTTTGATAGGTTATTTTGTGAATTTGCTTAGCCAAAATGGTGAACGCTTACAAAAAATATTTTGTTACTGTATTTTTGGGAGGATTTTTGAACCGACTGCAAATAAAGAAGAGGTTCTCAATTAGAGTGTTTTTTTAATGTTTTTTAGACAAACTAATTAAAGATCTCGATTTCTAGTTTTAAGTAGCTGAGAATAATAATTAATATAGTTTTTAGAAACCTTGTTTGTCAGATTTAGTTGAAATTTGGCAAAAATATTTGTTAAATACCAAGTCAGGTTTTAGGGTACAACATGATCACAATAATTATGGGGGATGAGCGGTATTGTAATAAGTAGGGCTACCAAAATCTGCGCGGACGAAGTTGCGGTTGAAAGCTAGTCTTCAAATAAAGCTATAACTTCAAGCTACTGAGTACACTTGAATAAAACTATAGCTTATTTCGAATCCCAAAACAAACTCCGGAATAAAAGAATGATGATACCCTAACGATATTCAAATCCGGGACCCAATACCTGCACGGAGTTCCGCACCAAACCGATCATCCTTCAAGTGACGTCATATGTTTGATTTATCTTTGTTTATTCTCCCCACATTTTACTTTCTTGGTGTATTGAGTTTTATTCTTTTAAAAATATACAACAGCCTTTATTTTTTTAAATGGTTTGCGGTTTTTTAAACCGTATTTTTTTAGGTCATTTCATCATCATCATCATCAGCAGTGGACTAATACAGACTGATGAAAATGAGACAGACATTCTAATCCGCGCCAATATTGTGCGCTCATTGGAGGTATTTGCCCGTAATCGCCTGCGGTTTTTTAAACCGTATTTTTTTAGGTCATTTCATCATCACCATCATCAGCAGTGGACTAATACAGACTGATGAAAATGAGACAGACATTCTAATCCGCGCCAATATTGTGCGCTCATTGGAGGTATTTGCCCATAATCGCCACGCTGGCAAGCGGGTTGGTGATCGTAGTAGCAGATGATTGCTGTTACACACTAGAATGCTGCTGCCCATCCTCCGGATCTTTCCCTTTGTCGCTTACGACACCCGCGGGACGAGTAGGGGTGGTTCTATTCTTGGGCCAGAATCCACACGGCACTCATATACTATAGATACTACTTATGATTCTGATCCAACAATACTATTTATGGTATTTAAAACATGCTTTAAGGTATATTTTTGTGATGTTTACATGTTATAGCACATGTTAGCTAGCATAGGATGAGTAGGGGTGGATCTATTCTTAGGCCGGAAACCACACGGCACAATCGAAAAACGTAATATAGCAAACCTTGACTAACCAAACCTCACCCAGTAAATCCTGTACACAAAAATATTAATGACCTACCCTCAAAAACAAATAAAAAGCATACTATTGTAAAACAAGCGGCGCCTTACGTTATAAATATACAGGGGAATATTATTTCCCTTATTTGTATGCAAATGCCGTATTATCGCAACGGAAAATTCACGTCACCTACGTTGAAGGCGTTTAGTACGATTATTCTGTTTAATTTTGATGTTTTGTCATGCTGTAATTACTCCAGCGTTTTACTCCAGCTGAAACGTTTTATATCTCGATCGTAAGCTGACCGAATTTCGGTCACAGCGGCCAAGCTCAAAGATTAGCCATCTATGCAGGAGATCTAACCTATGCTACTATTGAACAAATGTGTACACAAACACAGGTGCACTTTCTATTCAATCTCTCATAGTCTCATATTTTTTTGGGATTTTTTACATGTTATAGCACATGTTAGCTAAATTTTTTCAAATTTCTTATTAAATAATTATGATATAGAAGAGTTAAGCCAAACCCGAAAATTAAGATTAATGAGTGACTTACAATTACATCACATAAACAATTACAGTATTAAAAAGTTGTCTAGAAGCGAGGAAATTTCTTTATAATGCTATAGCTAATAAAAATATTCTCGCTATTACATTGTATCTCAACATTTATTTAACCGAACTCAATTACAGGGCGAAAAAAAATCTTATCTCGTTGATGAAACCTGATAAAAGCAAAAAATTCGAAATACACCCGTTCTTAATCTACGCGGCAATAAACACAATTAACCGCTGGTTTGTTTACTAGTGTTGTGCCGAATGTGAGTTTTCGGATATGGATTCGGATAAGTTTATTTTTCCTCTCGTAATGAATTAACGAGTCTACACAGTACACATAAATGGTGTGATGGCTAGTATAAAGACAAAAACGTCTGCCGAAGTGTCGGATTTGGACTGCTGTCAAAAAAACTTGTCGGCTTACAGAATTTAAAGAAAAAAATTGATAGGTACTCAAACTATTGGTATTTTAAATGCCAGCATTCAAATTGAAATATCGAATAGTCTCGAAAAATTTTGATGACTGATCATTTAAACAAATAATGTAAAAAATATAATCCGAAAATATATTTTGGATTCCGAAATTATTCGACATTTTTTCAAATTATCCAATTTTTCGATTCAATACATTCATTTCAGACAAATTACAATACATAAATCATCATACATGTGATAGGTATTAATATTAATAATATGTATATGATTTGACGTATATATTTTTTATCTCTCCCCTTCTCATAGTTTCGGATAGGGATCCGAAACCTTATCACATTCCTAGCGTATACCCCATAGACCCCTTATTTAGCTATAAGGGTGGTTTTTAATCTTTTCTCTCTTTATTATTAACCCCTTTAGGTCGGGATTAAGTGGTTAATAACTAGACGATGTTTTCGAGGTTTTCTTGTAAACGATTCAACGGTTAATGTTTTACTTGGCAAGGGTTATGTTAAGGGTTTGTTAAAAGTAATGAAATAAAATAAATGTGTTGAACATTATTTTTTATGAAGTGTACTCCTGTAGTATTTTTTTTATTTATGAGGTCTGTATTTTTTTCTTTTTTTGTATTTGAAAATGGAATAATACTGGTTTATTTTTTATTTGTCTGTAGAATAGTCGTACTTGTAAATATACAATTTAAATGTTGTACAATGTGTCGCCAAATACTTATACTAAACCGATAAACTACTCTGTAGTTTGTCAGTTTAGTAAATCTCGTTAAGTAAATAAATAAAAATAAAAATCTAGCATTTCGCCCGCAATTTTGTCCACGTTTTAAATTTTTATCCCCTCTTAATCACTCAGGGACAAAAGTTCATAGGGAACTTATCATATTTTCTCTACGTTAACAGATAATAAAAAAACAGTATAAAGAGCTAAAATATAGTTACGAAACAGTAAAGTTTCGCAGGTAATCAGCTAATAGCTATAGGATTTATTTTTTCCTAGATTTCCGAAGTCTATTTCTATTCTCCATGACAACAAAAACCCGAACGATTCCTAAACATATTTTTGACTCTGAAAATAAATTCAGCCTTTCTATTCAATAGTTTTTGCTATCTTTTGTTAGGGATGTCCCTTTGTTGTATTTTTACATTTTTCACGTTAGCGTCGCCTCTACCCGTTTAGTCGACTATTGTTAGACGATAATTAATGTTAGCTGACTGAGTTTCAGTTTATTTCGTACTTGACAATCGGGAAATTTGATTTTGAACAAGGTTTTTGTCGTTGACATTTTTAGCTGATCATTTCGCTGCTTGTATAATTAACATCAAAAGTAGCTTGGTATAAATACTGAACTGCTTGTGATGTTGAGTGTACAAGGACAATTCAGATTTGAATTAACGTAAAACTTAGAACTCTGGCGTGCCGTGCCATTGATGTGGCACGGCATGCCAGAGATTGCGGGTTCAAGTGCCGCCTGAGTTAGTTATTTTGCGAGTTTCTTATTAAATAATTTCAGCTAGAATAATAATAATTATAAAGATGAATGATGCAGAAAGCTATTTAATGCGACTATATTGATAACCACTTTTTCTGCTACAAGCTAAAAAAAATTAAAAACTTAAGTACAAGCGTACACACACTATGCCAAACGTAATTAAATTATAAAACCTTCTATTACCCTATTAGTGCCATGATACCTAGCATAAATAGGTTATAAAATACAAGTCATAAAATATATTGATTTACGACCATCGTAAAATGCTGAATGAATTTCCAAATAACTTTCACAGCAGTATAAGCTGTTAAACCTGCTGAAAATTATATTATTTAGTGTAAAATTTGTTTAGAGGGTTTTTTAATTTTGCGCTAGTAGGTTTAGGCAAAAAAAAAGGCAATTTAAGTATGGAAGTCTGAAGAATTATGTTGGTAAGTAGTCCACCTTGTTTGTGCGCCCACTGAGCGACCCCAGAGAAGACGGTGGCAAAGTGGTCACATGCTACCGTGCACAGCGAGGCTCAGGAGAGACCCTTTCACAGTCTCTCCGGGGATGTGCCTAACAGGCGTTGCGCAGGGGAGGTTCCGGAGCTGGTCTCCTAAGAAGACCCGGGATCTCCCCTCAAATGCTGATGGTGATCACCGGGGTGGTTTTAGTGAGGTACGAATCCCACACTCGCCGGTCTCTTCCCCTAGAGGCCGGGTGCCTTTTGAAGGTTTTCTCCGTAAACAAAAAAAAAGGTAGTCCACCTAAATCACGAAGACAAAGGTCTTAGGTACGAAACCCAGGCTCGCATCTCTGACTTTTCGAACTTACGTGCGTTTTAGAAGTCAATTATATCACTTGCTAAAGCGGTGAAGGTAAACATCGTGAGGAAACCACACACCTGAGAGATTTTTAACGGCAAATAAAGCCATGTCAGAGGTTTATTCTGACACCAAGATCATCCATAGATCGTAGATCAAGAAAGACGCGCGTACGAAGTCCCGGTTTTTATTATCTACGAATCTAATGACTAAATCACATAACTTCAACAAAACATAATAACCACATTCGCGCGCCCCACGTGGACCAATTATATAAAAGCAAAAAGCACAAACAAACAAGTCGCATTAATTTAAAAGTTGTTTTTACACCCCCACTCCTACCCTCGCAAAGTAATAGAGTCAAAAAACTTGGTTATTTGTTATACGCAAAGATTTTTAAGTCGTCCAGGTGATTTTGCACAGAGCTGTTGTTTTTACTTAATAATGTTACTTAAATTAATGTTTGTGTGGCTATTTTGTTCTTGAAACTTGAATGTGAACAAAATGGATGAATTTATAAGTATTTTTTAACGAGTTAGGCTTTGTTACGAACTTCTATTTAACTTGTAATATATTTATGTTTTGAGTTGTGATAGGCTAGTAACTAGTGGTGGTGACCGTTGACTGGCAAGTTAGAGGTCTCAGGTTCGTGCACCTCTGAATTTTCATAAGTTATGTGCGTATTTATGCCTGATCTCTCTCCGGCCGTGTCGGATTACCATCCCATCGAAATCCCATTATGAAAGTGAGGGAATAGAGAGTGCACCTTTGTTTACGTAGACACTTTTGCACTCTAATATCTCCCGCGTTCTAATCTTCGTTGAAATTGGCCACTATGACCGAAATTCGGTCAGAAGGACATTATTATATAGCGTTTTAAAACCAAATATTCACACCATAAAGTCGTGCACACATAATCACCCCATAAAAACCAACATAACCCAGCTAAATACAACCCAATTCTGCATTCAAGGAGTAATTTTAAACCCTGTTATCATTAAATCTACGTCCAGAACTTTACGGTTTCTAATTACATGCCGCGGCTTAGTTCCTTATCTACGCAAGCCAGTTGAAATACACAGGTTAAGGCATTGTGGAACTATGTAGTTTAAAGTTACATTTGCAGTTTAGAACAAGGTGTTTCCTACTGTTAAAAATGGATAGATCTTAAAGAGGATTTAGCACATCATTGCTTACTGGTAAAGTGACATTTAGTAACCTGACAGATATAATAAAATAAAAATAAATAAATCAGCCTGTAACTGTCCCAATATAAAGCAAAGGCCTCTTCTCATACAAAAAAGGATTGAGCATTAATCACCACGCCAGTTCACTGCGGGTTGGCGATTTCAGACTATTAAAGTCCAGGTTTCCTTACGATGTTTTCCTTCACCGTTAGTCAGTGGTGTCTTAGATTAACTAAGAAAGTACATATGACATTGAAAAAGTCACATTGGTACATGCCGGTTCGAAACCACACCCACGCGTTTGCAAAGCGGGTCCGTAACCAATGCGCCACTACGTTGTATGGTTGATAAACAACCTGGTCTCAGAGTTTAAACCGCCCGAAGGCCTCTGGCATGGCTTTACGTACTATTGAAAAATATCTCAGGTGTGCTGGTTTCCTCACGTTTGTGTTGTTTACCCTCACCGTTTTAGCAACTGATAATTAATTTATAATACGCACATAACTTACGAAAAGTAAGAGGTGCGCACCTTGGGATCGAGTTCGAGACCACTAGCTTGTTAGTCGACGACGATCATACCACTAGGCTATCAGTATATATTTTTTGTAACTTTACCTAATCATATTGATGTCACTCAATTTACTTATTGTATTTTTTTAAGTAAGCTATTGTTTAGTGAGTGTATCTATAAGGCTGACTTATTCACCTTGTATCCAAAGTCTCGACAAATAAATAGTAAAACAAAAAAACTTAATATTTTACTACATAACTTTCTTTTTTTTTTTTGACTGCCTCGTTGGTCTAGTGGTAGCAAGCGCGACTGCTGAGCATGAGGTCCTGGGTTCGATCCCCGGGTCGGGCAAAGTGTTATTGGGTTTTTCCATTAGGAAATTCTCAGTAGCAGCACGGAGTCTGGAATTGTGCCCGGTTAATGGCAATAGGCTCGCCCCCTATTACATGGGACTTATAACATAGCCGGCGAAACGTGGGTGTACTGCACACCTCTGCCTACCCCCTCTGGGGAATACAGGCGTGAGTCTATAACTTTCTTTTTAAATTATCTAAGGTAAATTATATTGTTGAACATAATTTTCTAACTTAGATGTAATAATATGATGTAAAATGTATTCAAGATATATAAAAAACTGTCTGGGGAGTTATTTAGAAAATAAGTTTTGTAATAAATTACATCGTGAAGGTTTTATATTAAGCCTTGTTTATTCTGATTTTAAATTTTCTTTTTATCATGTTAAGCAGTGACTACTAGTGGTGAAGAACCCAGGCAAGTAACTTTGACTTTTCAGATTTATGTGCGTATTAGAAATGGATATTTTTTTGCATTTGCATTTCGTTGCCTTTATTTTTTCAATGAGTAAGTGAGATAACAGATTAGCGAGAACAGATCTTCTTGCTCTTCATTTCCCGACAAAAAGAGCGAAGAGTAGTCATATCCGTTGCGTTCTATTAGTACCTACATTTTGTTACTAATGCGGTAACTACATAATTACTATTGAAAGGACATTCAAAGCCCGAGTTGCATCCGAAGGATATATTTTGCAAGGATATGTTTTGCAAAGAAATAATAAAACGATGGCGATTTCGTGCCGCGTTTACCGCCCGCTTTTCCTACATGTAATTGCACTATTTACGACCAAATATGTTGAAAAATCCATTAGTTATGGGTAGTCAGA
Source organism: Protodeltote pygarga (assembly GCA_936450705.2). Lineage (NCBI taxonomy): Eukaryota > Metazoa > Arthropoda > Insecta > Lepidoptera > Noctuidae > Protodeltote > Protodeltote pygarga. Next base: position 4,718,359 of record OW388274.2, read on the forward strand.
AGCCCGAAAGGCTGACAACCAGTCTTGCTAAGGGGTATCGTGTAACCCAGTATCTGGGTATGTGGAGGTCTGATAGGCAGTCGCTCCATGTAAAACACTGGTATTCAGCTGTATCCGGTAAGACTGGAAGCCGACCCCAACATAGTTGGGAAAAGGCTAGGCAGATGAGTATGATGTTGAAAAATCCATTTGCAACTTGTACGTGTATATCTCTTGAGTACTATTGAAAAATTCGTTCAGATAAACTACTCTTCACAATACGATACCTATTATAAAATACGTCACTCTAAGAGTCTTGATACTATAAAACAAATCACTTACAATATCGAAGCAACAAGTGGTTATATCCAATTTTTGGATTCGCGTTCGCCTTTCTGCATACAGGATTAAATAACCTCTTGTTTTGCATAATATTGTTTCGCTTTATGGTGAATATGGTAATGAAAAAAGTATCAAGAACCTAGTTTTAAATCCAAAAACTAGGTTCTTGATACTTTTTTCATTAAATTTTTTATTTATGTAGTGCAGAGGCTTAAGGGTGAGGGGATGTTTGTCCAGCGCCTTAGTTTTGAACGCTAATTGGCGCTGTCATCGCTTACCCAGCCAATGATTATGTTACTTTTATGTTACTGTTATGTTACTGCATCATCCCACTGCTGGGCAAAAGTCCAAAGATTTCCAAACCTTTCATTTCAAGGCTATTGTGAACCATTGATCATTATAGTTTTAAGTACACTAGTGGTTTTAGGTAGACAACTTTTAGAATTACACTACACTATTTTCTTTGCCTAAATTATTTTTTTTAGAACCAAAATCTTATTGTTTTAAAGCTTTATTTGACTTTTAATAGCATTCAACTCCAATACCAACAAAAAAAAAAACAACTTTTTCAATGCCTTATTCCTACAAAAAACATTCATGAGTTTCCACGGCCGCGCAATGTAGCAATATTTTTTTCACCCTTTCACCTCAGTTCGGCCCTGAATACGGCATGAATTATTTAGTCCGGCCCTGAGTTGTTTTACCATATCCTTGTTTTACATTGAGTACCTACTTTGAAGGATTGGATTTCAACTGGTGCCATAAGTTAAATAAATAATAATGAGTCGTGATAGCCTAGTGGTATCACCATTGACTGGCAAGTCAGTGGTCTCTGGTTCGAACCCAAGGCGATACCTTTAACTTTTTGTAAGTTATAAACTAATTGTCACTTACTCCGTGCCTTGGAAAGAACGTTAAGCTGTTGGCCCTGCACCAGATCACTTTCAACTACGCAGGAGATTATTATTACTCTATTCCCTCAATCTCATAGTCCGATGAGACGGCTATCCGACACGACCGGAGAGAGATCAGGCGCAGGACCAACTGCTTTACGTTCTTTTCGAGGCAAGGAGTAAGTGATAAGTGAAACCGGTCATAACTCCAGACTTCATGTTGCAATTGAGAATTTCAAATTAAAAAAAAAACGCAGTAACAGCAGTCGCGCGACCACTAGAACAAGACAAAAAAGTCGATAAATAAATAGTATCAATTAAAATACGTAATTATTTCGAAATTTATATTAACTTTTTTTGTACTACCAAATCTAATAAACACTTATTTAAATAGTCTGGGAGCTATCAAGAAGAATAATATTAACGTAACATTGATATTCTCGATCGTTGAACGGTAATAGACCATTAGTTAGGCAAGGAGCTCGAGTACACCAGCGCATAAGTATCTGAATATCTTGATAGGTATTTAAATTTATTGGTTTGGTTTTCAAATCTTTTTTTGTTTTTGTAAATTTAAGTTAGTCGTTCCTTATTTTAAGTTTATTTTGAAAAATACACATTTAATAAGAATTTTATGACGCTGTGGTTGCGGTGGTGCTTGTGATGACTAAGGTTAAGGAGTGCTTGACGCGATAAGTCAGCGGATGGGTGAACATTTGTAGCATTTGAGCATTTTCTTGTTTCAAAAGACACGTTAAGGAGGCTTAGCTTTTACGTAACGTAGAAATGATTATACCAACTTTGAAGAATGCTAATTCAAATACATTCATGATCCATTCAAATGTTTTTGGACCAATAACCCTTGACTAATACGCAGTGATTGGGACTGATGACTTCTTTTTTTTTATCTCGAAAGTTAAATAATAGGACTATGCAGATTTAATATTTTTATTGATATTACAGATATATTCTTCTGTCAAAAATCCTATAGCAGAAAACGGTTTTAGTTCGTTTCAAATTTTCACATTTTTTGGGCATCATTTCGAACTTTTCTTGCTTTATATTACTCAAACTAGTTAAATCATAAAAAATATATATCCAAAACGATCCAACCGTTCTTAAATTATGACATTTTATTTACAATAGTTTAATAAGTTTCTTATTCAATAAGATAATATTTGTGCTCATGCATGCAAAATTGCAATATCTTAGACTGAATTTTATGGCACGTCATTACAGCTATTTTAAATGTAATATAATTTATGTATACTTTTATTTTATAAACAATAATTTCAAACCTACTTAGTCTAAGCTTAAGTGATAGGTGTATTAGATATTTGATCAAGAAATTAACAGTAGCTGCTCGAAGTTTGAGTATGTGCTCTCTAATCGGCTTCACGCTCACCGAATTACCCACATGGGATATAAATGTTAACCGCAATAACGCCTATACAGGATAATAATAATTAAATAGGATTGGAGCGTATAAAGAAATTTCTATAACAATATAAATAATAGACAATGTAAATAAAAAAGGTTACCGCCCAGTTTTTTTTTATAACAGGTACCTTTACCGTTCCATTTGAGCAAGTATAACTGATCTTAAATAGAATAATTTATGAATTACAAGCATTTCCACGCGGTTTAGCCCACGTGGCGGTCAGGCAGGGAAAAACTATGTTTTGTATGTTAATCAAGGATATGGTCTGCCTGTGTGCAAAATTTCATCCAAATCCGTTTAACGGTTTATGCGTGATTGTGTAAAACACGGACTTTCACATAAAATTAAAAAATTAAATTAAATAAAATAAAAGTAGGATAACACAAGTTTATATACAATGGTTGGATTTCTTACTCACTTTGTGTTTATATTAAAGGTTGCATTTTAAATAGTAAAAAAAAATACAAATAAAAAATTGAACTATTTACTATCTCTTAGACTATCATCGACAAAAAACAGGCTCTAATAATTGGTTTAATTTCCCTAAACATAAATCATTGTTGGACATTCCATAATGAATCGTTTAAAACGTGTTAGTACAGAATGAACCAGATTGGTTCAAATTAAGGCTGCAATTATTAGATGCTGTGATGGGTTAGTTCCGAGATAGGCCTTTTTTTTGTTTTGGTGAGCGTGCTCCATACAAAAAAGTTTGGTCTTTACTCAATTGTAATAAATAGAAATTAAAAAAAATCTAGAAACTTATAATTATTTGTGTTATATAAGCTAATAGAATTTTTTAAAAATACACCTTAAATCGGTCAAAACGTGGTCAACACGGGTATTGTAAAGTCTTCTTAAAGTTAGGAAAGAGGTGGTGGGATGATGGCGCCTACCGCGAGGGCTGGTTCGAGTTGGCGTGAGAAAAGAATACCTAGATGATCCTAGGAAGGACCTTTGTTTAAAAGTGGGAAAGTGTGAAAGTATTTGAAAGTGGGAAACTAATCATTTTCAAACTGACCTTTCAACGAGTTTTTAAATATTTTTTTTAAGAATTTAAACTACTATTAAGGACTACATGATATTGAGTTGACTACATTAATTACATTGAGGATTGTCAGCCCACACTTAAAATCTTAACATAAAGAGAATGAAAGATCGAAAATGATCTTTGATGTACATCTTCCGAGAAAATTAAATAAAAAGAACAGTATCACAAAAAGGTCACAAGATATTTCACTTTAGGTTATTTCAGGTGACCTTTAAAGTCCTAAAAAGGTGACATCAGTGTAATTAGACTTGTCATTATATTGGACCTGTTCTTTGAAAACTTTTTTTCTAATATCCATCTTCGTAAAGCTATTCTTTGTACTTATAAAAAAAGTTTAAAACAAAAGATTGGTTTGAAAAAGTACTTCGTTTATTAGGGCTTGGGAAGGTGCTCATGGTTCAGCAGGCGTTAAGCTGCGCTTGTTGCGGTCAGTTTGTGGATGGATGACTGCTTTACCTAAACTACAAGTGCTCAGCGTTTTTGCTAGATAGAGTGTCGGGCAAGTATATTACTAATGCCTCTCCCTCTGTGCGACTACTGATAGAATAAAGGTCACAAACTAGCAGAGATCAATCTAAGATACCCAAGTCTTTTGGTAGAAGACTTGGGTTGTAGCTGTTTACCACTCAAAAGCAGTGATAGCCTAGTAGTATGACCGTAAAGGTCCTAGGTTCGGAACCCAGGCACGCACCTCTGGGTTTTCGGTTTCATGTGCGTTTTAGAAATTAAGTATCACTTGCTAAAAACAGTGAAGGAAAACATCTTGAAAAAACCAGCATATCTGAGAGATTTTGCGACGGATTTTTAAAGCCGTGTCTGAAGCCTACGAGCGGTTTAATCTATGACACCAGATCATCAACGATAAAAAAGAAAAAAGACCTTATTTGATTTTGTTCTTATTCCAGCCAAGATCTACAATATTTTATAAATTTAACAATTTAAACGCAATGACGGACACATGGTGTCCGACAAACAATAGAATTTGCATTGTGTCTGCTGTCTGGCAGTCAAAGTGTTAAATAAGTACCAGTCGTTAGTTCATTAGAAAAAACACTAACTGGCTTAATAAACTATCTGTATCTAGCTAAACACGTGTAGATTTAGATCCACTTTGACAACTCAAAATGCGTTTAGAAGCCGTCCTAGGCTTACAACCAGCCGTTCGCACCTGAGGCCTTATCGTGACACTACCCTCTTCACGCGCATAGCAAAATTAATATCCTTAGTGATAGGCAGAAAGCGTGCCGTGATTTAGGTGACAAGATACTGATTGGAGTATCTGTACGGATTTAATGGTGTTTGCTAAAGAGTAGTAGTTTGTGAGATTTTGCTTGTATGTAATGATCTTGGTATTAAATATTTGTAAAAGATGATGTACTACAAAAATTCTTATGCTAGTCTAATCGTGGTATTGCCTACAAGAATGCTTAGGTATCGCAGTCTATTTAGGGTTATTTCCTAAGTTATGCCAGTAGTAATTTTCTTTTTAAAATTTAATTTGTCTTTTTAATTGTCCAGACAATTAAAAAGACATGATCGCGAATAAAAAAATTGTCTTTTTTTAGTAACTTAGTAATGAGACAAAAGTTTTTATTGAGATATACAATTTTATAGTGCTACGACGAAAATTCGTAAATTAACAATTTATTATAGCGAAATTTTTCTTCCTAATAACACCAGTGTCGTGGTTGCGCATTGGTTACGTTACCCGCTTTGCAAGCGCGTGGGTGTGGGTTCGAACCTGGCATCTACTAATGTGACTTTTTCAATGTCATATGTACTTTCTTAGTTAATCTAAGACACCACTGACTAACGGTGCAGGAAAACATCGTAAGGAAACCTGGACTTTTAACAGTCAGAAATCGCCAACCCGCAGTGAGCTAGCGTAGTGATTAATGCTCAATCCTTCTCTTTGTGAGAAGAGGCCTTTGCCCTATATTGGGACAGTTACAGGCTGATTTATTTATTCTAAAAGATTATTTACTACAAACTTTAAAAATGCATAGCAGTCTATTTCTGGTTATTGCTCAAGTTATAATTATATATTTTATTTTTTAAATTTAATTTGTTTTTTTTTTATTGTAATTGTAAATTAGTGATCGCGAAGAATAAAGACCAGAAAGAAAGAAGAGAAAGATTTGAGATATACTGTGCTACGACGACAATTCGTCAATTAACAATTTATTATAGATATAATTTTCTTCCTAATAACACTATTGATTGAAACATAAACATCAGTAAAAATGTAATTATATAAGGCAGACCACACGAAATATGATTTTAAAAATAAAAGATTCTCCGCAAAATTCGTTCAATAAAGGCTAAATCGCTCAAAGCGAACCATCCATTACAGTTGGTGGCTAACATAGAGGTAAGAAATATTTAAAAAAGTAACTTAGTTTGATTTATTAATTTAATCAGGAATTTGAAAAAACAACTGATACGGATGTGATTCGAACTTACGATCTTTGGCATACCGTGCCGACGTTCTAACCGCTGAGCCACCGTATGCCATCAGAATCAGTCAAAATTTCAAATCTCTTTCTACGCCTAGGGCGTGTGGTAATATCCATCATACACTACATATTAGTTTGATTTTTTTAGATTGACACATTTTGCAATGCACATAGATCAGAAAAAATATCTGTAGATCACGAAAACATTAGACCTATGACCGTTGGACTGCCAAGTCAAGGATCATCGGTCCGAACCCCGGGCACACTCCTCCGAATTTTCGGATTTATATGCGTACTAGCGACCCGCCTCAGCTTCGCACGGTTACGCTAATATGCATGTATTATACACATAAACCTTCCTCTTGAATGACTATCTGTTAAAAAAAACCGCATCAAAATCCGTTGCGGAGTTTTCAAGATCTAAGCATACATAGGGACAGACAGACGCGGGAAGCGACTTTGTTTTATACTATGTAGTGATTAGACTTATCACTTACTAAAACGGTGAGGGAAAACATCGTGAGGAAACCAGCGTGTGTAAAGTCATGACAGATGCCTAATTGGTTTAACTTCTTACACCAGTTTGTTCCTCAAACATACTACCCCGATTGAGTCGGTACCTACTTATTAGAGCTATACCTCTGACTTTTCGTAAGTTATGTGCGTTTTATAAATAATTATTATTATAAATATTATATTATTATATTATATATATTATTATAAATTAATTATCACTTACTCCGTGCCTCGGAAAGCACGTAAAGCTGTTAGCCCTGCGCCTGATCTCTCTCCGGTCGTGTCGGAAGGCCGTCCCATCGGACTATGAGAGAGAGGGAATAGAGAGTGCACCTGTGTTTGCGCAAACACTTGTGCACTATAATATCTCCTGCGTAATTGGCTAGTCTCCGTTGAGATTGGCCGCTGTGACCGAAATGCGGTCAGGAGAATATTATTATTAGAGCTATAAGTATGACGCAACAAATTGCCGTCTCTACAATTCCTAGCTCCACGCGCTAACCAATATCGGCTCATTAATTATTGGTGTACCGAGAGTGGTACCTTTAAAATAACCCGCTTTAGCCGAGCTATTTAACTGTCTAAATTATTAACCAAACATTCGCTAAAACCGTAATAACATAGTCCTAGACATGCTGGGGATTTGGTTCTGAAGTGAAAAGGGTTTTTTTTGTATTTTTTAGACGCAAAACTCATAACATTAGAGTATTAAAGATTGACTGTTACACAAAAAATATGGATTAAAATTATAATATTTTTATTCTTAAATCATTCATGTAGACCATTTTAGGTACTTATAAATATTTTTGTGAATTTTTTACATTTTATAGCACATGTTTGCTTATTAAATATAATTATTTAAATAAGAAATTCTTCCTCAGTCACAGCGGCCTACCTCAACGTAAATTAGTCAATCACACAGGAGACAATTAGTGTAATTATTGTAGTGTGCAAATAGAATTGCGCTCTCATAGTCCGATGGGACGACAATCCGACACGATCGGACAGAGATCAGACGCAGGGCCATCAGAGGAAGTGATAATTAATTTATAAAACGCCCATAACTTACGAAAAGTCCGAGGTACGTTAGATTCAAACCCGAGACCACTGACTTGCCAGTCAACGGTCACCACCACTAGGCTATTACGATTCACAATAATAATATATCTTTATAATAGGTAGTTAGTTTTGTATATATAGATAGTTTTATTTAGTACTAGCTTTTGCCCGCAGCTTCGCCCGCGTGGATGTTGAACCAGGATAAAATTTATATTTTTTGTTAATCCAGGAAATATGGTTTTTATGTTTACCGAGTTCTATTCAAATCAAAAGTGTTTAGGTAACAAACATCTTCACAAACTTTTATTAGTGCAGATTATGATGTTATGATATGACAGTTCAAGTCCGCCCAAGTCAGTTGTTTTTGCGAGTTTCTTATTAAGCAAAACATGTGCATAAACATTTAAATTATCCAAAATATTTATTATTGAAAACATTATATATTTCCATTAAACATTATCCAGGACGATGCAATGGATAGAGCGAAGGGGAAGCGAAAAACCCGAAAAGCAGACCCCACTATCATGTGGGAATAATTATTGCACAGGAGAGAATGAGAGATTTTTTTAAATATACCTATTGTATTGTATATGTTTTGCACATTTGAGAGCAATTATTCCAACAAAGATTAGTTTTATATTTAAGTCTTACTAATGTATAGGGCAAAAGAAAAAGTTATAAGTGCGCTTCGCATATTTTATTGCATAATTTCTGACCTAATAAAGCGAAAAACCTATGTAAAAGAACAAAAGTTTCGTATCAATATCAAATCCGAACCAGGATATTTAGAAAAACATACAGATTACTTTGTTTGTAGTTTTGCTCTCGGGAGCTAAAATGTACAGAGAGTCAGGACTGGTGACCCGAGAGCAAACGATATACAGTCTATGTGAGGAGAAGCTGGTCCTGAGATCGACACTCGCAGACTTCTCATGGCGAAACAAACGCCCACAGGAAACTACACTCGCTTAAATTGAAAGGGATAAATGTGGAGAATTAGTGGTACATGGTGTAAACACTGTCTCGCCAATACCGAAACCCGTTAGAATTTGCGCCTTGATGATTTGCAGATAATTTACATTAAGCCATCAGGCCATCATTTTCTGGGTCCCTTTACACAATTTCAAAGGCGTTAAGTTCCGAAGAAGCATAATCGGGACACCGACCTTCAACTTGATGACGTCCGTCGGAAGTCCACTTGCAGTGAGGGAATTCAGGAATTTTACAGAATAATGAGTGGCGTCATCTTGATTGACAACAGTGTTTATAAATGTGTAAAACACTTCATTCCCTTTCATTTATAAAAGAATGCATTCGTTGATTGCTGCAGCTTGATTATTTTTGGGCGTTTTGAGTTGGAAAATTCTTGAGCATGTGGATTCCTACTCAGCCGCCCATAATTATTGTCAAGCTCAACTTATGAATACAGGATCATAAAAATAATCGTTTCAAAGAACCATTCACCTCATCAGCCCCAGTTCCTCGCGTCACCACAGGCAGCGTTCAGTGGAAATTGCCGCTGAACATAACTGTGACACCACCCATTATGTGTTGGTTCCTACGGATGTCTTTTAGAGTTCTGTGTACCGCATCAACTGCTTTTCTGTTTGCCATTATACATTCATCCCATCATACGATCAAAGAACAATTCTTAAGCAAATGCCTGCCTTGTCACTATTTCGTGACACATCACAAACAGGTGTTTCGTTGCTCTGTAAATTGATGGGAATCCTAAACATGGTGTGCGCTGTTTTGTCACCAGAAAACAACGTGGCAGTAATCGCCGAAGACGCTACTGCAATTGTAATTTTGCCCTGCCTCCCTGCAAGGATGCCAGTGGTTATAAATATTTTTCCTGTCCCATCAGGAGTATCCAAGAAAATTATTTTTCCTCAGATTTAAATCGACTCCTAACGCCAACTAGTTAAGAAAAAGGAAACATTATGTTTTAAATAATAATAATTTTAATGCTTCAAATTAAAGCGGATTTTTTTTATAAGCTGAAATTTTTAAAAGTATAATCCCACACGATGCGCGTTGCTTCCTTCGGGTTTCAAATTGAAATATTTAAAAAAGAATTCCGCTGATCTAAATAGACTCTAAAGCCATCTAGAACACTATGTTTTAAATAATATAAATTTTATAAATGTTTCAAATTAAAGTGGTGACGTTTTTTACATACATACATAGACTCACGCCTGTTTCCCAGAGGAGTAGGCAGAGACAACGGATTTCCACTTGCTACGATCCTTGCATACCTCGTTGCATATACGTTTTTTATAAGTTGAAAAATTATTAAAAAGCATGTTTCCTTCGGGTTTCAGCCGGTAAGTAATAAAAGTCATTAAGAATGAAATACCACAAAAATACATATTAATTTCAATGACAAAAAAAATACAAAAGAATCCACAAAAAGTTTGCGGAACTGGGGATCGAACCCAAAGCCTTACACTTCCAAGGCGTTCGCCCAACCGGAAGGCTATGAAGTCTGTTGACATGTAGACAAAATAATCGTTCCTAAAATATATTATTATGTTATGTTATGTAATGTTTAGCTCCTTGTGGATATAGCGTGATAATATTTTGTAAATTGAAATTTAATAATATTTTTCCCAACAACAACAACAATTCTGCAGCAAATTCTAGAAATACGCTGCTTACTACAATACTGCTCATCCCCCATAATTATAAACGTAATAATTTATACCCTATAAGTTGACTAAGAATTTAAAAAGTATATTTGCCGAATTTCAACTAAATCTGTCCAGGAGTTTTCGCGCCAATCAATTACATACATACTTCGTTACGATTTTATTATATGTATATAGATTGTTTATTTGTATTTTAAGTTACTTTTGATGACATAATAAAGTTAACTATTGTATTGTATCTTTATAATATTGTGAGCTCAGAAGTTGGCTACCCCTATGCCGTTGTTCATGCCTCATGTTAGAGTACTTAGAAAATTTAATAATATTTTAACATTAATATTTAAGTGTCGTGGTGGCGCATTGGTTACGGACCCGCTTTGCAAGCGCGTGGTTGTGGGTTCGAACCTGGCATGTACCAATGTGACTTTTTCAATGTCATATGTACTTTCTTAGTTAATCTAAGACACCACTGACTAACGGTGAAGGAAAACATCGTAAGGAAACCTGGACTTTTAATAGTCTGAAATCGCCAACCCGCAGTGAGCTAGCGTGGTGATTAATGCTCACTCCTTCTCTGTATGAGAAGAGGTCTTTGCCCTATATTGGGACAGTTACAGGCTGAATTATTTTATTTATTTATTTAACATGTAGGAAGTACAAATAGGTTTCAGATGTTGTATTAAATATTCAGAACACGAGTTTTTAGTCACCAGACCTTTGACAAATAACCCGACAGGTTCGGGGTTAGGGCATTATAAGAATAAATAATGAGGTGCCCTGTAGGATCACAAGAATACCCCTGGCCTCTCAATTAAGCCAGAGTTGAAATTAATTTATTCTAACTAGGAGATTAGGACAAAGACCGAGTGTAAGCTAAAAATTTAAGGAGATTGTTATTATGTTCTGAATATAATTAATGGGTAATTTGTGTTTAGTAAATTATAAAGTTTGCTGGCTTTTTGTTGATATAACGTAAGTAATAGATGTATCTGTGCCCTAAATAAGTAAAGAATAAAATGGTGGAGCCTTTTCACTACATAGTATAAAACAAAGTCGCTTCCCGCGTCTGTCTGTCCCTATGTATGCTTAGATCTTTAAAACTACGCAACGGATTTTGATGCGGTTTTTTTAATAGATAGAGTGATACTATATAGATAGAGTAACAACTAGAGTCACTCTTATAACAATATTAGAATTATAACTATTTATAAGTGCCTAAAATGGTCTACATGAATAATAAAAATATTTTGATTTTTGATTTTGATTCAAGAGGAAGGTTTATATGTATAATATATGCATATTAACGTAACCGTGCGAAGCCGGAGCGGGTCGCTAGTTATAAAATAATAACATAAAATAAATTTATTTCAGGTCATTATAAGCATCATCAATATTACAATTATTATTTTTCAGAGCTGAATAAAAGACAACAGTAGCGCGAGCAATTTGGAGTTAACCTGACAACTAATCTAACTTCAGAATATCGTATCCCTTTGGGTTGCGGAGGTCAGATGCAGTCGCTCCGTAGAAAAATGATATTCAGCTGCATTGGGTTAGATTAGAAGCCAACCCTATCAAAGTTTGGGATTAATAAGGCTAGGAGAATGATGATGTAGTATTATGAGGTTGAAAAAATCACATTGGTACATGCCAGGTTTGAACCCCCACGTGCTTTCAAATGGTAAGCAATGCGGCACCAATACTAGTATTATACAAAACAGTCCATTTAGACTGCAAGTTTGCAATCCATTAATTACAAACTCAAACATCTAGCCCAAAAACCAGGACATGCTACCTGTAATATACTAAGATCGTACCCTAGTTCCGAATCCAGGAAATCCATTAGTTCAGTACTAATCTTTGAAACTGATACTGCTTAATTATAGACGCCTTATTGCGACATATACAGGATGTCCAGTTTAACTGGATGTTGATTAATTAATTATGTAGTTATTGAAGCTGATTCTCTTGTACATACCGCTAAATTAATTTAAGTCTAACTACATCTCTTTCTAATAAACGCTATAGAAAAAGGACAGCAAATTGAACTATCAAACTAGAGCTGTCAAATTAGTCTACATCCTAGAAATTGACGTAAAATTAGACACGACCTCTATGACGCGCCGACTAAATTCTCGTTGATATCACGCAAATAGAGTAGTTTGACAGCTCTAAAAATCTTCTATCTTTTTCTAATGATCTCTGTTAGAAAGAAACATAGTAAGTCTAAATTAGTTTAGAGCGTGTGCAAGAGAGCACCATTATGTGTAATACGATAGAGCTTGTCTTTGTAATAATGTGGTGTTCCTCTCAACTAAGTTTAGTTCGATGGAGTAGGTTGTGACCGATGATCGACAGTTCCTTTTTTAATTCTGATGCCAATTCTTAATAATATTGAAGAAAAATATCACACTCCATTTATAGTCCCTACAATATAGCTTGATCTCCATGACAGATGTCAAATACGAACATTTTTAACTTTTTTAGACATTATTAATTCGTATTTGACATCTGTTTCAGATATCAAGCTATATTGTATAGCATGGAACCTTTTCCTTTTAATTATTTCGTACATTTGCTGGTCTTTTAAAAAGATCTGAGTTACCTAAATCAATTGGATACATTTCAAAACATAGCATCATAAAAATATACCATAAAAATCTAATTTAGAATAGTTTTCAAATATCCACCCTGTATATCAGGTAGATTAGTCTTTAACAGGGCTAGTTGTATTATACCCTGCAAAATATTGTGCACTGTATTGAACGTAGTGCAGTGTACAGCCTAAGTTTCTAATCTACACTGCGAGTTGCATTTGCAAACGTGGACGCGTGTCACACCGTAGCGAATAATATAAGATTGTTACACTTGCATTCGCGAACATCTTATCATAAGATCTCGTGCGCTTCTATGCGTAGAACAGAACGAATCATATGTCATCACATTACATGTCACATGTCGTAAATATGATGAATACAGGCTACGGTAGGGCAAGTACGTCGGGCTCCGCTCGTCCGCATATTTTTTAATTTCGTATACACTGTTTAAAATTTTGATTAAAATGAGATTTTTTTTTTTTAATATCTTTACAGGAATTAGTCTTTTAACTATCACAAGGAAGCCGGCGACGCGTAACAATTGTTTCCTTTTGTGTCTCATTTCTCGATGTTTAATTGATTAAACTAAAGTTACTAACTTGTGTTCATCATAAATATTATATTATTTGAACTTTCTAGGGTTCCTATTGGTTTAACTTATTGCCAGTTAGATATATGATTTTAATAGACTAACTTAATTTAGTAATTGAACTTCAAGTTGACACTTTAGACTACATTAATAAATTGAACGTTAACTGACTATAACGTAATCTAAATTAATTCGGATGAAGTCATAAGCTAGTGTTGTGTACTTTTAAAAGATGCTTTAGTACGGTGTAACAGGTAGCCAGTATAAGGTGCTTATACCGCTCAGTTTGATACTTGCCGGGTTACGGGTATTAGATACATAATCAACTCTCAACTCTACCGAGCCCCTTTATATTAAACGGCTTTATGCTATTATCTGTTAGTAGACGTTAGTTTTAATAAGGTAATTGTTTTAACTCTTAAGTAATTGGACGAGAGTAGAATTATTTTGAATAGTTTATTAATTACTAGCTTCCCGGCGCGACTTCGTACGCGTGATTATTCTACTTCAACGCCTATTCTACCCTACCTTATCTCACCCTACCTTACTCTACCTCTAACCTACACTACCCTACTCTACCTCTAATCTACACTACCCTACTCTACCCCTACCCTACGACGAAGAAGAAGCTGTTTTACATGTTCTGTATTATGTCACGCGTCATATTGCCTAGTGGATACAAGCCCGAACTCTTTGTGTAAAAACAAACGTGATTATAAATGTTTTGCATACATATTTATAATTACAAATTAAAATATAATTCAGTATACAAGCTCGCGTGGCTCAAAACCGTTACAAGCCCCCATTATTTAGCAAAAGATAAGATAAGGCTCAACAAAACATAGATTTTATGTTAAATAAACGAGCGTATTATGTAAAATGAGTAATGGTGAGTTAATTGATTTAATAATTTCGTGAGTGTGGGTTCGAACCTGGGGGCTTAGTCAAGTTGACTATCTACAATCGCTAACGCTATAGAAAACGAAACAAATGTTTAGGATGACATTACCTTCGATCGATATGTCACGTGACATAACGATAAAGGTAATGTAATTATGGCTTAAATTATAATTATATCTATTATTCTTCTCTCTAGAGCCCTGACCACCGGTTACTTGGACCCTGTTCCCGATACCGGTGGGCTACTATATTTAAACGGTTTTACTTAGCTTGACCTGTTTATTATTTGGTTCAAATTTAGTAATCGATATTTCAACCCTTTCCTGTAGACAGATTGATCTGATATTAATTGATGTACAGCTTTAGTTTTGAAACCGTTTTACTTAAAACAAAATTTTTACATATATTATTTATATTTTTAAACAACATAGTTGAGAAGAAGGCTAGACAGATGATGATGATATTTATATTTTTAAATGTATATTGTTATTTTTATATACAATATTTAAAAATGGCTTATAATTTTAAGTTAGTATTATTATTTACGAATCAGAATCAACCTCAAAACTCTGCAATTACGTACGCTTATATTATTTCCAGCCAATTTCGTACAGTAAACTAAAAAATGTACGGTAAAATTCGTTTTAAAAACCCGAAGAAAACGCCATCTTCTTCCCGAGCTACTAAGTAAAGGAACTCATTTTAACATGCAAATATGCGTTGGAATTCTAACTAGGTTCAGCGTGATGGAGTAGGGATTGAATTTATACGAGAAAGAACTTGAATGTCCTCGAACGTTCTCGTAACGAGATGAGATACAAACTTCAGTTAGATGCTCGAGTTTTTACTTTTTAGTCAATATGGAAAATATTTTTAGTAAATGTTCGAACGTTCTGCCTCGGTTTAGTGGCAAGCGTGCCTGCTGAGCGTGAGGTCCTTAGTTTGATGCCCGGGTCGAGCAAAGTGTTATTGGGTTTTTGTTAAATTATCAGTAAAAATAAAAATATCTTTTTTTCTACATAAACGTCAATATCAAAATTGATCTTTTCTTTTTTGAGAAGAAAAAAAATTAGTATATTACGAATTCATTTATTCTTCTTCTTCTTCTTGTCGAGTCAAGACCCAATTCAAATTTTATTTGACCAGTATGTGGCAACCTCAATAGTTTAAATTATTAATTTAATTAATTAATTAAGACGTGTTTACCAATGATATAAATAATATAATTTAACTAAAACACCAATTTTTTACGAAATTTCATCATAAAAATAATAATTTAAAAAAAGAGCATGATCTATGATTGATCCTTTTATAAATAGGTTCTGACCTGATGATACATTTGTACCGGAATCAATAAAAATAGAAAGATTGACAGAGTATTTTTATCACACCAACGACGAATAGTAAATACCTGTTATTAATACTAATCTTCACGTAACACTTCAAAGCACTGTTATTTCGCGTTCTAAAACCAAAACCAAAAGCAATGTATCGCCAAAAACCAATATATGGTCTCATTTACGCGTTTGCCCAATAAAAAGCTACCACAATTAGACCTATCGCTACCAACAGACAGTTAATTCAGTTGAGTCACAGGTAACTTACTGTTA
Organism: Protodeltote pygarga; assembly: GCA_936450705.2. Taxonomy (NCBI): domain Eukaryota; kingdom Metazoa; phylum Arthropoda; class Insecta; order Lepidoptera; family Noctuidae; genus Protodeltote; species Protodeltote pygarga. The sequence goes on from OW388274.2 coordinate 4,734,443, forward strand.
TTGGTCCAATAACAATAAAAGCACTCCGCGTATTTATTGTACTCAAATATATTTTATGTTGTACGGGACTTGCGTACCGTATGTTATTTTTCTGATATTTTCTTTAGACTGCCGTTTATGTAGAGGTCGCTTGGCTGTTGCAGAGAAATATTAGATATCTATATCAGTATAGAGCTCAAACCCAACAAATACTAAAATGTTATTTTCTAGATAATGAATATCCCACCAAATACATTTTCATGTTAAATGTTGCCAAGACGTTACCATATCGCTCGCACTGTAAAAAAAGTTATCAGATCCCATGTAGAGCCAAGCTTCTAACGCTACTCGCCCTAACTCTACAAGCCCAAACTTCACAAACTTCACACCTTAATATATATGTGGCTTGGCCATTTCGCTACATTCACGTACAAGTAAGATGAAAAATTTATTTACCGTTCATTACTTTTCTGATAACCTATACATTAGTTCTTGTAGTAACGAAACGGCCAAGCCACATATTTTGAATAAGGTGTGAAGTTTGTGAAGTCAGTAAGTTTATAGGATAAAATACCTGTTATTTCGATAAAATTAATAAATAAAATACTTGTGGTAAAAGTTTAAACATTCAACTAGTGTCAAACACTATTTTTAAGTTTCAATGCTTTGTCTACTTTGTCATGAAAAAAAAGTAACAAATGGTACCGATATATTTGGTTTTACCTGAAAAGAAATACAATATCTATTGGATCTACCCATTGGTTTATTACGAAAGAAAAAGTGAAAAAAATATTTACTCTTCATCACTTTCGAAGGCTGGTTTGGTGTACATCTTCATACCATACATGAATGGAGTTCTTCGGGAATGATAATTCTTCGCACATTGAGGTCTTGCTTTTAGAAAGGCAGAAATAAAAAATGTTATTCATAAGATTTTTTGTATTGCTTTTCGAATTAGGATGTTTTTATGTGTTGGCAATACTGGTTTCAATCCTGCTAGTAATAGATTTTTTCTTTCTATAAAAATGTGTGTCGTGTGTTTGATTGAGTTGTGGTGGCGCTGGCTACCCGCTTTTCAAGCACGTGGGTGTGAGTTTGAACCTGACATGTACCATTGTGACTTTTTCTTATATGTACTTCTTAGTTAATCTAAGATACCACTCACTAACGGTGAAGGGAAACATCGTGAGGAAAACTTAGATTTAATAGTCTGAAATCGCCAATCATTCTGTTGTCGTCATGGCGCTGAACGTACACCTTTAATATTCATGTTTTATTAAAACAACGATAATTCCACGGAAATTGACTGTAATATTCGACGCAACCTCATTTGTATTTTACCTTTACTGTAGGTATAAAAAAAAACTCACACGAAAAAAAAAATTCAAACATCATTCTGGCAACAATTCATTCAATTTATGAGTTCCTACCCTCGTTTTTATGTTCAATGTAAACACACTTGTCTGCTTATACAGTCGCGCAAATGGTTGTTCGTCATTGGTGCGTGCTTCGAGTTTTGCATTAACGGATTCATCCTATGTGCCTTAAAATTGTGGGACCTCATAGATTTTGCTGAGTCGCTCTGTACCATAGACGTAAAGAATGGACTAGATAGCCTACACTACCGGCACGCTATGATGGCCGTTTTGACATTTGTCTACTCATGAAGTTTCGCATTAATTTTAATAGTAATTACATTTGTAATTATTACAGTCATTGTCTCCATTTTACACTAATATTTTGTATACTATCGATAGATTTTGACGAGAGCTGACGATTGAAACTTCAACGAACGGCGTAGCTTTTCCGAGTCAAAAGATACAGTAAGTTTTAATCTCGATACGCAACAATGAGCTCAAAATGGCGGCACATCCCCCTCCACACACACACACCCTCCGTCACAGTCCTAACTTGGCTTAATGAATTCTTTGATCCTTTGGCTATCCAATAATCTATTAGCTATCCAATAATCCTTTAGCTATCCAATGATCTTTTAGCTATCCGTTGAGATCCTCTGCTATGACCAAAATTCTGTCACATCTAAAAAAAATATTTAGGTAGGTACTGGCCGTATAGCTACTGTCTCATAAAAAAAGGTAAATTTTTTGAAGCAACGTTCCATCCATTATCTATGTTTGTGGTATTTTTGTATAGCCCAGGTTTATTCTTACAACAGATTGTAAATTACGTTTATTTATGTGTCTGGGTTGGTAAAAAATTATGCGCGTGATTGTGTAAAACCCTTTTTTTATTTGGCTACTTAATTTTGTGTAGCTAAGTTGCTGTAATGGTTGCAATATCAGCTTTGATCTCGAGCATGGGATAAATTACAAGCAAAAACAGTCTTTATTTATTAATACAATGTATGGCGTCTTGCGGATGAACCTATCGCCCACTAGCGTCAGAATTTTAAAATAAAAAAACTGAACCGCCTGCCTGTCAGACTGTCATTGTTTTACACACGTCTTAAGGGTGCCGATTTCCTCACGATGTTTTCCTACTTAGTTAAGAAACATTTTATAATTATGTTTCTTAACGATACAATAAGATTGTGTACATTTTATTTTAATCTTCTCTGATTCAGGATCTAAAAATACTTCAATACTTTGTTTCACTTGCAACAAATTTCAAGAGTTTTTTTTTCGCCCATAAACTCCATTATTCACCAGCAAGAATCGAATATCAACACAGAAACTAACTTTAAATCCACACTCGAATAGAATCAATGAACGATTCAGCCCATATCGTATAGAAAACAAAGACAATGAACTGCGTTGGTATCAAAATGGACCAAAGACAAACCAAACTATACGTGGCTTGAAACACGTTTCGAAACGGGACAGGAAATTAAAAACTTTGCGCGGCTTGCATTCAATCGTAACTTGTGCTTTTGTGTATAGAAATGTATGTAATATGTGTATAAATTTTTGTGGGTACAAATAAACACAAGTAAAATGGATACGAGACATGGGACGATGCCACACACCTGCTATAGCACTGATAGCCTAGTGGTATGACCGTCGACTGACAAGTCAGAGATCTCGAGTTCGACCCCAAGGCGCGCACCTCTGACTTTTCGTAAGTTATATGCGTATTATAAATTAATTATCAGTCGCTAAAACTGTGAGGGAAAACATCGTGATGAAACCAGCACACCTGAGAGATTTTTTGATGGTGTGTAAAGCCATGTCAGAGGCCTACAGGCGGCTTAAACTCTGACACCAGGTTGTTCATCAACCATACGATAAGAGGAAAAAGACCGGCCTTGCGCATACTCAATATTACCGAACAATTTGCATCAATATTTCCTGGAGTATTGCTCTCCAGAAAAAACCTAGTTTTTTTTCTTTTTTTTTTGTAGGAAAATAAATTTTAAATGTGGAAACGTGTTTCTTTTGTTTTTCACGCCTAAACCACTGAACCGATAATCCTAAAATTTTGTATATACATTGTCAGATATTCAGTAATGGACATAGTGTACGAGTGTACCACTCATACCGAAAAAAACTACTGTTCCCGAAGAAATGTTATAATAGATGGCGCCACGTGTCTTTCCAATAATGATTGAATTTTAAATAATTAAATCCTTAATTAACGCGAGCTAAACGATCAAAATCTAGCCTCAAATAAAATAGAAATAAGTATCTCTATATCTATATCGCTGACATTAATTTCTATACGCACATGCTGCATAAAAAAAACATTTATCTAATTAATGGCTCAGCATTTAAAACCAAAACGAAACAAAAGACTTAACGATACTCATTACTGCACAATTATGATAGATAGCACACTGTGCTATTTGCAGGGGCGCCGCAAAAGGACAGCGAATAAAAATCACATTCCATTTGTAATCGTTTGAAGTCGGATTTTTTCGGCTACTGTCGTTTTTTGACGGGTGAATTTTTTTATTCAATCATTTGCATACTTTTGTCAGCCTGTAAAGCAGGTTTAAGGTTTTATTTAGATTGTTTCGTTGATGGATAGATGTTGTTGGTGTAGTTTATTAATAGTTATAGAAGGAATAAAACTATGGTTTTACAAAAAACCGTGGTGTATAAGTTTTTTAACATTTAGAGGTTCTGACCTGAAACCTCTGATTTAGCAGTTCAATGATCATACTATTAACGAAAGCAGCACTAATTAGATAGCCCAGTGGTACGATCGATGAACTGCCAAGTCAGAGGTCGTAGATTTGAAACCTTGGCACGCAGCTCTGACTTTTCGTTAAAGAAATTAATTATCACTTGCTGAAACGGTGAATAAAATATCGTGAGGAAACCAGCACGTCTGAGAGATTTTTAACGGTATATTAAGCCATAATAGAGGCTTATCGGCGGTTTAAAATTCTGACACCAAGTTGTTTATCAACCAAACGATTAAATAAGTTAACCATTAACAACTCTTTTCGATAGCAAAGCTTTACTTAAAAGTAGATTCATTGCAAGTTAATAGTTTATGGAGGAACGAGGCCAGATGGAAGTAGGTAGGTTTCTCCGTGTCTGCCTGCCGGGCATTTGCCCAACGGTTGTTATAGTTGTCAATGTAGGTTATCCCTGTACTTAAGTTTTTTTTTCTTAAATATTGAAATTTACTGAACACATTAACTGCACATTACAATGCTACTTCACCTACAACGAGTACTCATCTAATATAAATCAGCCTGCAACTGTCCCACTGCAAAGGCTTCTTCTCATATAGAGAAGGATTGAGCATTAATCACCACATATCTCACTGCGTGTTGGCGATTTCAGACTATTAAGTCCCTGGACTTAATAGTCAACCGTAAAATCAAAATAGTAATAGTTAATAGTTAGTTAGTTAGTCAGTGGTGTCTTTAACTAAGAAAGTACATTATGACATTGAAAAAGTCACATTGATACATGCCAGGTTCGAACTCACACGCGCTTGCAAAGCGGGTCCGTAAATAATGCGCCACCACGACACATCATCACACTTATCTATAATAGATCGAATTTCAATCATTTTCATACACTTCCTAACATTGTAGAACTCCATATTACACGGGAATCCTGAATAATTCATTTCATTCATTCAATAAATGTCACCGTTTTATTGAAAAGGGTGTCTGTAAATCAAGCTGCGCACAATCACTGGAAGGTAACCCTCAGGTCTGGAATGTATCATATAATAAATGGTAATGATCAAAGGTTTGTCACCTCTGCTTATTAGATTCATTATGTCAAGGTTCTTGGTCACACATCAAAGCTAGAAGATTGGCAGAGGCGCTAGATAAGGTTATAATTAATTCAAGATGTCATTTTACCATATTTTTTTAAACTTATACAAAACTAAAAGATTTTTCATAATCACATGCAAACTTCTACAAAAAATCATTATTATTCAATAGGTTATTCAATATATTGATTGGAGGTGAGTCGTGATAGCCTAGTGGTGGTGACCGTTGACTGGCAAGTCAGTGGTCTCGGGTTCGAACCCAAGGCGCGCACCTCTGACTTTTCGTAAGTTATGTGCGTTTTATAAATTAATTATCACTCTCCGTGCCTCGGATAGCACGTTAAGCTGTTGGCCCCGGCTGTCAATTGTAGATATTTGACAGTCGTTACGGGTAGTCAGAAACGCCAGTCTGACAACCAGTCTTACCAAGGGGTACCGTGTAACCCAATATCTGGGTTGTGGAGGTCTGATGGCAGTCGCTCCATGTAAAACACTGGTATTCAGCTGCATCCGGTAAGACTGGAAGCCGACCCCATCATAGTTGGGAAAAGGTTAGGCACTGATGAGGTTATTCAATAATATCACCTTCATCAGGTTCAAAACTCAGGCTCCTCTGACTTTTCAGATTCTTACGCATATTAGAAATTAATTAACAGTTGCTAAAACGGTGAGGGAAAATATCGTGAGGAAACCAGCGCATGTACGAGATTTTTCAATGGTGTGTAAAGCTATATCAGAGGCCTACAGGTGGTTTAAACTCTCACACCAGGTTGTTCGTCAACCACACGATATAGAAAAAAAGGGTAAATTCAAAGAAAAGAAAAAACAGAGATATGAAACATTTTCAACTCCCCAAATCAGATATCAAAAGTTGCACCTAAAATAATTTGTCTAATTTTTCAATCAATGTCAGCTACATTAAAAAAGGGTGCAAATAAATCAGGGGGTGTTAAATAATCACTGAACCGGACTGTCTGCGAGCCCTTAATGGGGAAGGTCGTGAAGTATCAAATTATTTCGACTTTACCATCTGTGCGCGACTGAAATTTGTAATTGAGATGTGAATTTTGACCTTCGTGGAAATTTATAGAGCGTGTATGCCGTGTCGTGATAGCCTAGTGGTGGTGACCGTTGACTGGCAATTCAGAGGTCTCGGGTTCAAACCTAAGGCTGCCTCTGACTTTTCGTAAGTTATGTGCGTTTTATAAATTAATTATCACTCTCCGTGCCACGGATAGCACGTTAAGCTGTTGGCCCCGGCTGTCAATTTTAGATCTTTGATAATCGTTACGGGAAGTCAGAAGCCCGAAAGTCTGACAACCAGTCTTACCAAGGTTTATCGTGTAACCCAGTATCTGGGTTGTGGAGGTCTGATAGGCAGTAGCTCCATGTAAAACACCGCATCCAACACTGCATCCAGTATGACTGGAAGCTGACCCCAACATAGTTGGGAAAAGGCTAGGCAGATGCAGATGAGATGGAAATGTATAGAGCGTGAGTTTGTGTGAGTGCATCTGTTATTTAACGTTTGTGGAATCGCTAGGAGTGCGCACGCAGCTACCGAAGCCTCCATTTGACATTGACATTTCAACAGTTACGTGTGCAATTTTGACATAAATAAGATTTTTTTTATGGCAAAATCAGGATAAAGATTGGGTTCCTAATTAATAGTGAGCATCCTGGTTTCACCAAATAAAAACAAACAAACAAACAATAAAAACATTTTAAAGTAATTAGCATGTACTACTTTATTAATTGTTTATTGTTAAAATAATTGTATTGGTTAATTAATAAATATATTTTCATTTCGAAAGAACAACATACAATTTTCAAAAATTTAACATAAAAAGTACACAAAAATGAAATGAGAATATTAATACCTTTTAAATTGTATTTATAATTGTACTTTAAGTGTTTTGACTAGTATTCAATATAAATTTAACAGTAATATTAAACAGGAAATAATATTTACATTATTAAACAATCTAAAACAAACTAAATATAACTACTATTTACATTTGCCTATAAAAAAAACAAATAATAATAATAATAATTAATTAATTAATTTGACTTAATGCAAAACTTAATTTTTTTCACTTTGACTGCCACGCCGCAGACACAATGCAATTTTTATTGTTTGTCGGACAACGGTGACCGACATGTGGAGTTCAAAGACTTAAATAAATAAATACTATTTGTTCCAGAAGTACAACCACCGTGTTGACAGTTTTCTTACATTCTTAATATTTTTGTGAATTATTAGACTGCCTCGTTGGTCTAGTGGTAGCAAGCGCAACTGCTGAGCACGAGGTCCTGGGTTCGATCCCCGGGTCGGGCAAAGTGTTATTGGGTTTTTCCGTTTAGAAATTCTCATTAGCAGCACGGAGTCTGGAATTGTGCCCGGTTAATGGCAATAGGCTCGCCCCCTATTACATGGGACTTGTAACATAGCCGGCGAAACGTGGGTGTACTGCACCTCTGCCTACCCCCTCTGGGGAATACAGGCGTGAGTCTATAAAAAAAAAAAAGAAAAAATTAATTTTTAGCTGCTGTTTTGTATTCTTTTTGTTTAGTTTTGTCTGAAGGTCCTTATGAAGCAACCTTATCAAGTTAACTATTATTTATGTTAGTATACACTCATAAAACATAACATAACATTCAGAATAACGATCCAATTCACAATTACGCGTTAGAAACGCCACCAGACTCTCGTATAATGGAACAAATTACGAATAAATCCGACTAGTTTACGACTTCTAGTTACTATTGACCTAGTAACCTAGGCTTTTAACGATGGGCTAGTAAGTAGGTAGTTTTGCAAGATTGCGATCACAATAATGTCATTCAAAATAGTACTTATGACTATTAATTTAAGATGATTATTTAGGTACTATTATTTAATTTATTTTTTTATCACAACTAAAATGTGCCCATGTTTTTTTATGTTGTAGGCTGCTTTTCACTTGTATGTTGTATATACGTTATATATTCATCCTCCTAGCCTTATTATTCCCAAACTTTGTTGGGGTCGGCTTCTAACCTAACCAGATGGTAGATGTGTGGTTTCCGGTCTAAGAATAGAACCACATACCACCCCACTCGTCCCACGGGTGTCGAAAAAAGCGACAAAGGGAAAGATCCGGAGGATTGGCAGCAGCATCCTTCTATGTAATAGCAATCGCCAACCCGCTTTCCCAGCGTGGTGATTATGGGAAAATACACATATCCAATGAACGCGCAAAAGAGGTGCGCATTGGGCGAGGCCTATGTTCATTAGTGGACAATACAGACTGAAAGATGCTGCTGCCCATCCTCCAGATCTTTCCCTTTGTCGCTTCTTACGACACCCATGGGACGAGTAAGGGTGGTTCTATTCTTAGGCCGGAAACCACACGGCACAACCTTAAAAACTTGTGTAATTGTATTATCTGTAAAAAGAAATCTATGAAACACTTAATCCACGTAGAACTTTGATTTGTAAAAAAAGCTTTTTGCAAAACTTTGTAAAATTATTTTGTTCTCTTTACGTGGAGACTATTGTATTTGGCTGACCGATCAATATATTGTTTCAAGTGTGTTTTGTTGAGTTGTAAGTCTTCCAAAATAAATAAATAAAGACAGTGATTAAATTTTGATTTTACTTTTAAGAAGAAAATTATGAAAATACAATCTGTTACATTTTAATATTACAAGGGAAATATTAACGAGCTCCTAAAATAATTTAATTACCGAAGATACAACCTGAAGCGATAATATGGCATAATTTAATAAACGTAAAAAATATACCTACATAAAATTTTCCTTAGCAGTAATAAAAAGAGGATTTGACTAATTAAAAGTATGGGTTTAGTTAGGTATTAAAGTTATACAAACATTAGTAGAAACAGTGATCATTAATTTTGATTAACATCCTCCTAGTCTTATTATTCCCAAACTTTATACTTTTTGTGAAATTTTTACATGTTTTAGCACATGCTTATTAAATACGGCACGGTACGCCGAAGATCGTGGGTTCGAATCCTATCCGTATCAGTTGTTTTTTCAAATTTCTTATTAAATATTAATATTCCCAAACTTTGTTGGGGTCGGCTTCCAGTTTTACCGGATGCAGCTGAATACCAGGGATTTACTTTTACTTGGAGCGACTGCCTATCAGACCTCCACAACCCAGATACTGGGTTACACGATACCCCTTGGTAAGACTGGTTGTCAGACTTTCGGGCTTCTGAACGTAACGACTGTCAAAGATCTAAAATGGACAGCCGGGGCTAACAGCTTAACGTGCTATACGAGGCACGGAGAGTAATAATTAATTTATAATACGCACGTAACTTCGAAAAGCCAGAGGTGCGCGCCTTGGATTCGAACTCAAGACCTCTGATTTGCCACTCAAACGGTCATACCTTTAGGCTATCACGACTCTCTATCTCATCCTGGTCTGTTTTACATTATTAAAACACCCTGTAATCATTTTAGCTGAGTTTATTGCTCATTACCGTTAATTGACGTCAGAGTGCGGCGGTAAGCTACGTAAATTACATACTATTTAGGGGTTTTCAAATCGAAAATGAGTAGCTCCACTAGACCACTATACTAAGCAGTACTATATAGTCTAGTCGATCACAGCATTGGTGAATATTTTGTTAAACAGTAAGCTCCTGGCGTAGAATATAATAATAATAATAAAAAACCAGCTTGTAACTTTCCCGCTGCCAAAGGCCTCTTCGCATACAGAGAAGGATCAATTTTTACTTACCATGCTAGCTCACTGCATGGTGGCGATTTCAGACTATTAGGACAAGGTTTCTTCACAATGTTGTCCTTAACTGTTAATCTGTGAACTCATAAAGTAACGGAAAGTAAATATGACATTAAAAAAAAGATAGTATACATTTAGTATCAATATATTTTGATACATTAATAAGTAAAATAGTATGTAAGTACTATATCAAATATTTAAAACTTTAAAATATGACCAGGCCAAATTTTTATATCATGTCAGACGCTGATTGCCTGAAAAAATATTCCCCATTTTAAAATTTGATAACTTCTCGTTAGGATGGTAATTTTTATTCATATACTTTGTTATGCATAGGGTATGAATATATTTATGTATAGAATGTATTAATTTGTCTATAACTTTTTCATGAAGTTATCGTGATAAACCTATTCATGTATTGAATCCACATTTTGTTTGATAGATTACAACTTGTGATCTATCTTTATAGGTCTAATACAATAGATAGGTTCCCTGTCAATTCACATAAAAACTTTTATGACAAAGTATATCCCACCAAACTCATTTTCATGTAAAATATTGCCAATACCAGACCATATGATTCGCACTGTAAAAAAGTTATCAGATCTCATGTAGACTTGTAGATCCAAGCTTCTAACACTACATGCCCAAACTTTATAAGCCTTAACTTCACAAACTCTATATCTTATATTTAGCAAATTATTAAAGTATTAATTTATAAAATAAAGAAGATTTTATAAAATAAAAACTTATTATACTAAGTACATGCTTAAATACCTAATGACAAAGTATTAAAATAATACACCAAAAAAAACTACTAACTTTCAAAAAACATGGGTAAACTTATTTATTTATTTTTTATACATATTTAGACGTTAAAAAACTCCTCATCGCTGTCCTCGAGTAGCGTGCCCAGTCTGGCAGCATTGCCACGTAGGATGGCGTGCTGATTCTTTGCCCAGGGACCAGCCCTCAAAACTATTCCATGTGGTTAAAAATTTTCAACAATAATTTAATTTAATTTAATAACAATACATATATAATACATATAACATATAACAACATTTAATAATTATTTAATTTATTAATTTATCTGCAAACAAACTTAGGTCACGAGCTACCATCAAAAAAACGTAATAAAACAAATACCAGTTGGTAAAAGTATTAAAAAATTGATAACCTTAATCGCCGCGTTCGTAACGACGTTAACTGCGTGGTTTAATCACTCATGTACACTTTTAGACACGTTTTTGAAATATATTGCGGACTAGATTTTTATGCGGATTCGTACAAAAGTTATAAAAGAATTACCTTTATCTTGTGGTGTTTTTGTCAGTACTTACATAGTTTGCAAACTTATATAGGCCCCTATATAACCTTCTGACTAAGGTAGGTTCTGGGACGTGGCTTTTCGGGAAAGTAACTTATGACCGCCTATTGTACAGTCGGCAAAGAAGTTTAGTTGGCAAGAACGCTAGCTAAGGTTGTAATTTTTTGAAGATGTTATAAATATAATTTAATTTCATTTTATTTTCTGAAAAGGTATAACTGAAACCTATGAAAAATTTAACAAATTTATACAATCACATGCAAGCTTCTAGAAATAAGTTCATCCCAAACTAGCGGCACTGCCAACCTAACTCCTTTGCCGACTGTACCTAATTGTATGCTTTTTTTGTATTACGTTTTCTAAGCTAGTTGAAATGGTGTAATAAATATAAAGATGAGAGAGACGAATAATACTTATCTATCTACACTAGCCGTGGGGTTTCCAGCCTAAGAATAGAAGCACCCCTACTCGTTCCATGGGTGTAGTAAAAAGCGACAAAGGAAAAGAAAGATCAGGAGGATAGGCAGCAGCGTCCTACTTTGTAATAATAATCATCTGCTACAGCGATCGCCAACCCGCTTGCCAAGCGTGGCGATTATGGGCAAATACCTCCAATGAGCGCACAATTGGCGCGCATTGGCAGATGCCTACGTTTAGCAGTAGGCTCGTACAGGCTGATAACTTATTTAAATTAAGTATACCAAAAATAATATACTTACTTAACTTAATCAACTAATCTCTTTGAAACACACCCATACATTCGTACCTATATAATTATTTAATAACAAAATTTGAAAAAATGTGATGTATTCCGATAGATGTCGCCACACGCCCTAGGCGTGTAAAAGAAATTTGAAATTTCGACTGGTGCTGGTGGGATACGGTGGCTCAGCGGTTGGAGCGTCGACACGGTACGTCGAAGATCGTGGGTTCGAATTCCATCCGTATCAGTTGTTTTTTCAAATTTTCTTATTAAATAATTATATTTAATAAGCTATCACGTGCTATAACATGTAAAAAATTCACAAAAAAAAACTCGTACCTATGTTTAATACATCAAAATTATACACACAGATTGTTTAATATTTCAAACATAGCCTACAGAGGTCAAAGCTCTGTAAAATGGCGTATTTGTCATTAGAAATAACTGCGCATAGGTACGCGTGTACTACGCCAATTTGGACATTTGTTCTCTCAGGCGTTTTATGATACGCAAGTTTCAAACAGAATAATGTATTTTTTTTATCATTAGTATGAAGCTTTACCTCAAGTTTGATACTTACATTTTGGTTTTTACTTACTTACGTTTTACTTAATTACGTACTTTTCAAAAACGAAATCAAAATCGATTCATCCGTTTAGGTTCTACAATACAATAAGCACACAGATGTATCAAACTTATAACAAGCCTTAATATTATTGTGAATTTTTTACATGTTTATAGCAAGTTAGCGTAAAAAATCAAATATCTTATTAAATTATTATATTTATTTATTTTTTATTTATTTATTTATAGCCTCTTTTCGGGGGTAAAAAAAATACACTGTACACTGCCGTTCCAGTCAAAACTATTCATCGAAACCCTACCCCCTTCTACACATAATTCTTACATACATTTTATATCACAAAAGGTTTTCCTGTCGTAAGGACATCGCATATTTCATTCCAATCGATAGTGGTTCAAATAATAGTCAGGTTATTCTAAGACTACAATGTGAATGTCGTACCTTTTTTCCGTTCCAATAGTTTTTTAAGCGGCATCGAAACGGTACGACGGTCTCGTGAAAAGGGGTACTTGGTACTTTATACTTCGTTTTTTTTATCTTTCAATATGGTTACTGGAGGTTTCGTTTTTTAAGCTTTGTTGAAGTCTTTGTAAGTACTGATGTACAAGAGGGGCCGCAAAAATGACTAACAAGGAGGTACTAGAAAAAATACATACAGCCGAACATAGAACCTCCTCCTTTTTGAAGTTGGTTAAAAAGAAAAGACAAAATTGATTAAGTTTCTATAATGATAAACGTTGAATACTACGCGACTACGTCCGCGTGGATTTCGGTAACCCTACTTATTACAAAGGTTCATACCCCATAATTATTAAGAGAATTTGAACTCTAAAAGTAACAAATATTTTTTCCGAATTTCAACTAAATCTATCCAGTAATTTTAGCGCCAATCTCTGACAGAAAGAGATAGACAAAGTTTCTAAAAACTACATATTCGGCTTCAGTATCGTTCTCTGAAGATGTAGCACGTACTTTTTTTCAAAAATATTCAATATACAGTTTTTACTTTGTTACGATTTTAATAAAATTATGTATTTATTACACTTGGCAGATGCAAGTATATACTTGACTTCTATGACTTGAGTCAACCATCATACCACAAGCTATCACTTTCGCGCATATATTATTTTATTATCTGCCTAGCCTTTTCCCAACTATGTTGGGGTCGGCTTCCAGTCTTACCGGATGCAGCTGAATACCAGTGTTTTACATGGAGCGACTGCCATCAGACCTTCACAACCCAGATACTGGGCGAAACCCGTTGGTAAGACTGGTTGTCAGACTGGTTCTTCTGACTACCCGTAACGACTGTCAAAGATCTACAATTGACAGCCGGGGCCAACAGCTTAACGTGCTATCCGAGGCACGAAGAGTGATAGTTAATTTATAAACAAACACCCTGTATAATAGTACCAAAACATAATTCAAATACCATATCTACATCTCTCTCTATATGATACTAAACCCTAATTACTTAACTTCACTCTTCCAATCACTGATACAACTCAATTCAAACCAAAAATAAAAAGGCAACAACCCAATTACCTATACACTTTGTAATTACGCATCTTCAGGTAAATGAGCATGGCGGATACAGAGTATTTTACTTTGATCTTGTGAAAATACCTTAGCCGACGTGGGATTGTATAGTCTGAATATTAACACAGTATTTTCTGAGCTTTGATGTTATCAAAAGTTAATTAGTTAAGTAATAAATAAATAAATAAACTGCAGGGCAAAGGCCTCTTTTCATACGGAGAAAGATCGAGCATTAATCGCTACGCTAGCTCACTGTGGGTTGGCGATTTCAGAGTGTAAAGTCCAGGTTTCTTTATGATGTTTTACTTTAGCGTTTGTCAGTGGAGTTTTAGATTAACTAAGAAAGAACATATGTTTTGAAAAAAAAAATCGAACTCACACACACGTGCTTATAGAGCGGGTCTTAGCGGGTCTTAACCATTGTGCCACCGGTTTACATAACAGCAAATCTGGCAACTAGAGTCACTCTTACAATTAACAATATTAGAATTATAACTATATAATATAAGCACCTAGTGGTCGACATGAATAAAAATATTTTGATTTTGATTTTGAGATCGATACGACAATTTTATATAGGTTAAAATCAACTACCAAGATTTGTTTACATAGTTAGTTACAAGTAGGTAAAGCTATATAGGTGTGTTAAAATTAAAATTAACAAACATACTGTCACATCGATGACATTAATTTATGTGTTACTGTGTTATTTTAGTACCTACAATTTTTGTGTCAGCTGCAGCTTTGATATTTTTCGGTTTTCCTGAAAAAAAAAAATCTTATTGGCATTTTCAAGTCACAAATTATCACAAACTTATAAGGTGTATAAAATGTAAAATAAAAAATAGCGAATACTGCAGGTCTGTTACGATGTCATCATACTTGACGTGTCTTGCTACGTAAAACTGTAAGCCTACGGCGTAGCCTCGTAGAGCGCTACGACTTTTCGGAACGGACGACTCATATCATTACCCTTCTGTGCTTATGATCACGGGTTTTATTCCTGCACGGGACAAAAATATTTATGGAATTGACAGATGTTTGTTGTGGTTTAGGCACTTGTAGAAATAAAACATAAATATTAATTTTAAAACGGATAAACTCATGTTTCGTGAGTGTCGTGGTGGTGCATTGGTAACGGATCCGCTTTGCAAACAATTCGTTGTGGGTTTAAACCTGGCATGAACCAATGTGACTTTTTTAATGTCATAATATATTTTCTTAGTTAATCTAAGACACCACTGACTAACGGTGAAGAAAATCATCGTAAGGAAAGCTGGACTGAATAGTCTGAAATTGCCAACCCGCAGTTATTAATGCTCGATCTTTATCTGTATGAGAAGAGGCCATTGCCCTGGAATGGGACAGTTACATGCTAATTTATTCATTTATGATTATTAAACTCATCTTGTAACCTAAAATATAGGAGTAAACAAAATCTCATTCATACAACACACAAATACCACAAGGTAAAAATATCTTATTCTAATTTCTTTTTATTATTGGAGCCACAAAAAGTCGATCACCTCTAAGACTTCACTTGACTTTACGACTTCAAGAGATGGTAATAAATAGCCTTATACCGCATGTTACCCTTTAATGCTCAGCGAGCATGGAAATCGTTATTTATTTTCCATAAAAACCCCGTCAATACTTTGAGCATTTCGAAACGAGTTCAATTCAGGATATTTTTCTAATTGGCCCTTAACTGGAAAACTTTTATATGAGACGACCGCATGATTATAATTTAATTATTACTAATAAATTATTCGTACTTTTGCAGTGATAGCCTAGTGATTTGACCTCTGTAGCCAAGACAGAGGTCCCAAGGCACGCACCTCTGTTTTTCATTAGTTACCAATCCCAGTGAGCTAGCGTGGTAATTAATTCTGAATTCCTTCCTTCTTCTTGTCTCCGTATGAGAAGAGACCTTTGCCCTGTTTTGGGACAGTTACAAACTGGTTTATTTATTTATTATTTATTTATGTGCGTATAATAAATAAATTATCATCTGCTCCATGTCTCGGAAATCTCGTTACGCTGTTGGTCCCAAGTATCATGAAGATCTTTGACAGTCGATAGTTTGGTAGGGAGTCAGTACGATACGATATTCTAGTTTCTTGACAGGATTTTATGAAGGTACTGACTCCCTTTATAAATAAATAAATAAATAAATCAGCCTGTAACTGTCCCAATCTAGGGCAAAGGCCTCTTCTCATACAGAGAAGGATTGAGCATATAATCACCACGCTAGCTCACTGCGGGTTGGCGATTTCAGACTTTTAAAGTCCAGGTTTCCTTACGATGTTTTCTTTCACCTTTAGTCAGTGGTGTCTTAGACTAACTAAGAAAGTACATATGACATTGAAAAAGTCACATTAGTACATGCCAGGTCAAAGATTTTCATGACAGCCGGGCCATTAATTGGCTGGTAATTATGATTATATGTACCTACATCGTATCCTTGTCGTGTCGTGGACCCTAAAAGCTTTGGTAACTAATAACCTCGCAACCGCTCACGTTATTTTCGACACCCACACATAAAATATGCAGGTTCTCTATGTACTTGAAGTACTTTGTAATTACGTTGTCAAGTATCGGGTAGTCTGAACGTACTAAACGTAGCTTTTAGAGGCAAAATATTTCATATCAACAATTTACAATAAATGAATCTGCCTGTTACTGTCCCATTGCAGAACAAAGACCTCTTCTCATACAGAGAAAGATCGAACATGAATCACATCGCTAGAAAAAAATAAAAAATACCGCAATGAGCTAGCGTGGTGATTAATGCTCGATCCTTCTCTGTATGAGTAGAGGCCTTTGCCCTGCAGTGGGACAGTTACAGGCTGCTTTTTTTTTTTTTTTTTATAAAGTTAGCGCAACCTAAGCACAGCAATGCGCAACGTAGCTTAAATTAACTAAGTTACTTTGTGAGAAGCTCTTGTAGCGCAAATAATAGAGATTAGAGATTATTTAACCAGTAAGGGTCCTACACGTCTAACAAGCAGACCTGAAAATCACCTCTAACAAAAACGGGTCACATTAATAACCTATCTTTTTGCATGGGCAAACCTATTTCTGTCAAAGGGGTTTGAACCTATGTGGCATCAAATATCGCAGCAACGTGCCACGTAAGAGCATCATGTTGCTTACATTTTTTGTTTATTTAAGCGTCCTCTATCTATCGTATTGTATGTCTTACCGGTACCTTAGGGCGCCCCAACTTTCGAGGGTTGAGATAACTAGGTAATTGAAATTGAGTTTTTTCGTGGTCCTAAGTTAACATTTTTTTTTAAATTATAGATAAGTCACGTGAGAACTGTTATATTTTTAAATACAATTTTACGTGTATAAACACGTAATTAGTAAACATTTTTAAATACATTTTTTCAAAAAAGTTAATACAATATGTGTTGTTATTATTACATATGCCAAACTGCAGCACAGCTAGTCGACAGTGCAGCACAGTTTGTTGTCAGTTTTAAAATATTCCCTTTGTTTTCGTACGGCGATCATTACCTGCAAATATTTCGGAAAAGTGTCAATTTAGGACGTTGTTAACATTTTTTTATTGTTTAAGCGTCTTTTATCTATAATTATATACTAATCTAATTCTGCGCCGCCACTTTGAAAAAAATCAAAATGGCGGCGGGCTATACCAGCGTCCATACAAAAACGTTCTAACTCCTTTCACACCAAAACACAGTTACAAATCCAACATCAAATGGCAGTTGTCTAGTTACCATAATGTACCTTTCTATTCTAATCACACATAATTTGGTTGCCGTAGTGTTTCAGTGGAACCATTGAGCGTGGCGTATGACGGAGTCGTTAGGGCATTAGCGCCGTGGGAGGTGGGCTTAACAAACGAGCGCATTAAAATGGAAGCGTTAGGGTGAACGCATACTGAGCTGTTTTATTGTTCATGATAAACTTGATTGGGTGGAATGATGGTTTTTGGTGATGTTATTGTAATTTAAATTTTAAGCAAATTAATGGTTGACTATTCGTAGCGTATGCTTTAAATTCAAATAGTAATAAGCAACTAGTTATACATTTTTATTTGAATCGCATAATAGTTTAAATCCGTAATCTGCATAACAGTATAGTCCCGTGTGATTTGCGGCTTAAGACATAGAATAGAACCACCCCTAATCGTCCCGCGGGTATCGTAAGAAGCGACAAAGAGAAAAATTCCGAAAGATGGGCACAGTATCCTTCTGTGTAACAGTAATCATCTGCTACTGCGATCGCCAACCCGCTTGCTCAGCGTGGCGATTATGGGAGCATTAGGAGAGGCCTATTTTCAGCAGTGGACTAATACTGATGATGTCTAGTATAAATGAGTTAGTTTTTACTTCAAAACTAACATTAAGCTTTTAACCCTGCATTGTGTACGCCACACTTAATCCGACCGCACTACCCTAGAATTCACAAATTGCAGTGCAAAGCACTTTGCCGACCTTTCCGAATGCTAAGTAATAATTATTCACACCTAATGATCTGATTATTGCCGTGTAAAATACACTGGTAATATAATAGAAGGTGACTGTAATATATGTATAATATTTAAATAATTAACGTTGCCTTCAAGGAATTGGTTGGATCGCTTCATGAACACATTGAAATGTTACGATATTTTGTCTTGTGTAGCAAAGTTATTTTAAGGTTGGCAAGTATAGGTTGGGATAAAGTTTTTTTGTAAAATTTTGCATGTCATTGTAAAATATCGTGTAGTTTTTGTATAGTTTTCAGTTATACCTCTTCAGAAAATATGGTAAAATGAAATTGTATTGATGATATCTTGAAAAAATCAAAATAAAAAAAAGCTTTGCTGTGTGTACACTATGTACAAAATGCCATTGACAGTCGTCTGGCCGTTGACTGATACGTTAGAGGTCTCAGATTCGAGCCCAAGTACCTCTGCCTTTTCAAAAGTTATGTGCGTATTACAAAAATAATTACATCAACAAACAGTTAAATCTGCAGAATAATTATAATTAAATATCTAACGACACACAAAATATAATTCTACTGTAAATAAAAAAGCATCAACTATGGAGTAGTTTGACCCTGAAAAGCATTCTAATACAAGGCACCTAGATATCAATATACATTACCAAGTAAAATAATGTAAGTACTAAAAAATAAAGGCACTCCAATTTACAAAATTATAATTCAAGAATTCTTCATAAAAATACGTCGCGGCGAAAAGTGCTATCATTAAATCATCACTATGTAAATTAACTAACACCCAATAATTACGAAGCACTAAAATAAAGTAACACAAACCTTCAAAACATGGCCACATTATTATTTCGACACCGAATTATAATGACACAGTACAAAAAAACATCATTTATAATCCAGCCCAAACGTACATTTGGGGCAAAGCTGATTTATCCGGAAATTACCCGTTTGCGACACCTTTATGTCATGCTAATGACACGACAGGCAACACGTAACCGTTAGAGGGTTAAGTAATGATTTTTTAAATAAATACTAGGTATGAAAGTTAGCTTTATTTGAGTGCTGGGTTTTTACAGCAGCGGGTTATAAGTGGTTTTAATAGGTCTCGGTGGGTTGATGTTTGGAGTTTGTTTATATAAAATTAATAAACTACTCGTTCGTTATAGTTTAGCAATAAAGACCGTTATGTCAAATAGTGGGTCCATAATTTAAATTAACCCTCTGAGCTTTCAAATTGCAGACACAGAATTCACCACCAGACTGGTGTGACCGCGGTGAATATACAAGTTAATCCCACCCAAATGTTTGTCGAGGAACCATATGGTTTTTTATCCGTGAAAGTCGGCATAACCTCTTCTTCTGCCTTTAGTGGTGGAGTCGTCGGACATAACTCCATATTTTGCCTTTAGTGGAGCTTTAGCTTAGCTTTTGTATAAGGTGTTTGGTTGGTTTGTTGCAAGTATGATGAAAACATTGTATGTTACAGGCGGTACGACAATTACGCTGGGCCATTATATCCCTCAGCAGTTTGAGCTAAGAATGTCCCTTCGACAGTAATTACAAACGTACCGCTTTTAGAACAATGTACTTTTGTTACTCAATCACGCGTAAACCGTTAAAAAGATTTTAACGAAACCCGACCCAAAGATAGACCATGTTCTCAATAATATCAAATAGTTTTTTCTTCACCTGGACGAAGCCACAGGCAAAATTTAGTTTTTAAATTAAAACAAACAGAATTAATAGTAATAATAATAAATCGCCGGGGAGTACCCGGCGAGTGCCCTGTTTTAGGTTAAAGTTCTCAAAGAGGCCTCTGCGTGTTGGACCTGTCTCCCCTGGCAAGCCCTCTAAAGGACCGGGTATTTTTCTTTCGAAAGAGAGCCGAGAGAATAATAAATCAGCCTGTAACTGTCCCACTTGACTACAGGGCAAAGGTCTCTTCTCACACAGAAAAGGATTGAGCAATCACCACGCTAGCTCACTGTAGTTTTAGATTAACTAAGAAAGTACATAAGTACACATTGGTACATGCCAGGTTCGAACCCACACCCACGTGCTTGCAAAGCGGGTCCGTAACCAATGCCACCACGACATACTAAACAAAATATTCAGAAAAAAATATTCGCTTCTAAATACAACACAAACGGATACACAACTCAGTATTATGATATTGCACAGCCAAGCTTTTGTGACGTGAAAAATTACTATTGAATGATACATTTTTCACCTTTCGTTGTAGGAAATTCGCAGGTAAACAGGAGTCACAGAAATAAAGAACTGGATGGGGTAGATTGATGGGGTCTCCGATTCTGGGGAAGATTTGTGGAGTGGCTGAAAGGTGTAATGAGAAGCTATAATGGAATAAAAAATAAACCTTTTCGGTAGCCGAAAGCTATATTTGGAAACTTGATATAAATTTCATTGACTTGTGGAGAATTGCAATATGTTGGTACTACAATATTCTATGTTCAAAAATAAAAAATCATATAATTATGATTATGATAGTATCAGATGCAATCGTGATAGATACTGGCTGGCAAAGTCGGAGGTCTTAGATTCGAACCCAAGGCACCTCTGACTTTACGTAAGTAATGTGCGTAATATAATAAATTAATTCGGGGGAAATATGGATTCAGTACACCATAAAATCCTGACAACTGATCTAACTTTAGAATATAGTATCTCTTTGGGTTTTGGGGGTCAGATAGGCAGTCGCTCTGTAGAAAACAAATATTTTGTTGCATCTGGTTACATTAAAAGCTGACCCCAACAAAGTTTAGGTATAATAAGGCTAGGAGGAAGATGATGATAGTATCAGATGCTCTATATATGAAGAGTCATAAAAACACGTTTTGATAAAGTTGCTAAATCTGATAAAGCTATGTTCATTATTATCGAAGATCAACATAGCACTATGTATTTTTGTAATTTATCAATAATTAACTTAATAGCAAACAATATTTAAAAGATCGTATGTTTACTACAGCGCTGATAATAATAATGACCTTCTGACCAAATTTCAGTTACAGCGGCCAATTTCAAAGAAGATTAGGTTCAAACAAGTGCACTCTCAATTTCCTCAGTCTCTTAGTACGATGGGTCGACAATCCGATGATCGGAGAGAAATCAGGTATAGGACCAACGGCTTTACATGCTACCGAGCTGATATCGATTCCCAAAACCATAATTTTGAAAAACAAGTTCAGCTAACGTACACAAAAAACGATCTACCTATGTAATTTTTTACAATAATCATCACAATTATAATAATACAATTGAAGCCCCCATGAGGGTCATTTTATTATCAAAGGGTTATCCTAAATTACTTAAGACATAGTACACTGATTATACTTTAATGTACAGAAAAACATATCATCTATATAAAAGAAATACACGTATAAAAATAACATACATTGTACCGTACATTTTCTCTACATCCCTGTGCCCCCATGATTTATGAAACCCACGCCCCAAACATTTCAATTAAGAGTTTGACGAGTCACTCCAAGCCGTTTGTATTGATTTATTTCAAGCAATTGCCTCCTTACTTAGTTTGTAGGTTACATTAAATAAGTTTCTTGCACGTGCCGTTTATTTTGAAACTTAAAAACAAAGTAAGTTAGGGTTTTTTAGGAAGAAAAACAAAAATATTTTTGTTTTGTTTTGTCGGCGAATTGTAATATCTGTTCGGTACATTTGTGACTTATTATTTAAGAAACAACTTTTTTTTGACATGTTTAGGTGTCGGTCGTGTCGGTGTCAAAAGCATAGGTGCTGAGCTCGTAGCCCTAGGTGCAACTTCAAGAGTTTCATTAAGTTCTTCTGTCAGCTTATGGTTTTCTTTTTGTATGTAGTTAGCCATATTAAGATTATTATCGGTTACGTTTTTACTCTTAAAATTGAATAACACTGAATATGAGTTTGAATTTCCCGATAATGTTTTACTTTTTTTTTGTTTCACATTTTTTTAGTTCACTAGTTAGCGAAAACACAATTTCCATATTTTTAAAAGTAAAATGTTCCTATTTTTACCCGACTACAAAAAAAAGGAGGGTTATGATTTTAGCAGTCTATGTATGTATGTATGTTTGTATGTATGTAAGTTTGTTCATCTGTTCCCTCGTAGCTCCTAAACTATTTGTTGTAATTCAATAAATAAGGTGTCTATCGATGCGTCTTAATGGTTTGCGGGTTATAGGATTTATGAAATTTCGTAAAATCAAATAAGGTGGATTTTAAAAATAAATTAGTCAGCTCGAAAAAAATAAAGTTAAGGTACATTTATCGTGTTTGATATCAAATGGAAGGTCTTGATGAGCACATTCAGAATATGTATATATTATCTATATATTCTGGACCACTTCTTAGAATATCAGGCTTCTAACTACCCGTTACGACTATCATAAATATATGTGATTATAACACTGCATACAATGTGAAAACGTGATAACAATAAATATTTACTAATTAAATTAAAGTTTCTACACATCACTGCCTATTAAATTATGATTATATTTTAAAATAATGTTAATTAAATTGAGATTTCTTTTTCGTAACTAGATGGCGTTGGTTTGCGGTTTTGTGGAAGTAAGTAATATAGAGTTAAAAATACCTCCTCAAAAATCCCGGAATCGTAAACATAACAATTAAATCTCGGGATTTTATTAATATGGACTGGATTTTGACCTATAGTTTTTATTAGAATTAATTTTGTATGTAAAATAAAACTCATTAATTTAACAGTTTTAGTACCGAACTACTTAATAATAATAATAATTTTATTTATTGCTCCAAAAATCTTACGACTACTATTGTTACATACTTAGTACATTGATACGTTACATTGTTGGTAGCACAAGTATTACATATTTAGGTACTTAGAGTAAAGCTCGTTTTGTAATCGTATTGGTGAAGGATGAATACATCTGAAGCCCGAACTAGGAAAACCTGTATCTCGGGCCCCAGTGATTCACACTCAGTAATACAGACCCTTAAGAAAGAAGAAGACTCCATACATAACTTAAGTATTACATTATCTGTTACCGATGTCTAAAAACATAATAAAGACTTTTTATTGTAATAATTTAGTCCATATGTATTTAAAACGTTAAATTAATATTTTGGAGAATTTATTACATGTTTTAACACATGTTTGCTTATTAAATATAATAAATTATTTAATAAGAAATTTGAAAAACAACTGATACGGAAGGGATTCGAACCCACGATCTCCGACGCACCGTGCCGACGCTCTAACCGCTGAGCCACCGTATCCCATCAAAATCAGTCGAAATTTCAAATCTCTTTCTACGCCTAGGGCGTGTGGTAATATCTATCGGTGCCTTCTAAAAACTGCAAAGTTTAGAACACTGAGTCGGATAATTAATGTATTCCGTTCGATATTACCACACGCCTAAGGCGTAGAAAGAGATTTGAAATATCGACTGATTCTGATGGATACGGTAGCTTAGCGGTTAGAGCGTCGGCACGGTACACCGTGGATTCGAATCCCATCCGTATCAGTTGTTTTTTCAAATTTCTTATTAAATAATTATACGTAAAATTAATTTCTTATTTCCCGGGAATTAATTGTAATGTTTATGATTTCGGGATTTTAGAGCAGGTATTATCAACTCCATGTTACTTACTTCCTCGAACTTTAGGTAAATGTACTCTATCTATGATGATATCCCACAAAAAAGGTTTCATGTGTACTTATACAGCTTGGCAAAAAAGAGTCTGAGGCGGTGACAGCTGGAACTAAAAATAAAAATCTTAAATAACTACGTTTGTGAGTACTAAAATAACATAAAAATGATTCATTTGATTATAATTAATGACAAAAAACTCGTCATAGAAATATGTAAGCACTTAATAACTTGTAATTTTGAATTGTAGTGTGAAAAGTGCGACAGCGGCGCCCCCAATTTTTCCAGACTCTTTTTTGCCAAGCTGTACTTCTTACTAATTTTCATGTATACTTCTAAGAAATATATGAGGCCATGTTTTAATAGCTCGAAGTCGCGGACGACACCTTTGAAATAAATTTAATTTAAAAAATACATGACATTGACTAAAGGCTTGAACCGAAGTTGACAGTTAAAGAAATCTACCTATTTAAGAACTACCATATTCTAAAAAATTGTGATTAAAATGAATTTTATTGGTTTCTTTACCACTAAAAATCATTGAAAAAAAATATAGTATAAAAACTAAAACCCGACTACTTAAAATCTAAAAACAAGCTTCTTAGATTTTAAATAAAATTCTGTAGTCGGAGGCCTTAATGTATTATAGGTAAATAGGTACTAGATAATCTTCCAAGGGTAAATACTTTGTAATTTGGTGGCCTCCGACTACAGAATTTTATTTAAAATCTAAGAAGCTTGTTTTTAGATTTTAAGTAGTCGGGTTTTAGTTTTTATACTATATTTTTTTGAGTGATGGATTTAACTACAACAAAACGCTTTTCTGTGGTGTCAAAAATCTGACTATTTCATTTTGCAAGATTACCTTTTCAAGCCTTAGCAGACAGGCTCCTATTTTTGTTTTCATGGTCTAAAAAAACCTAACACAAAGTGAATGACGGGAGCTTTGTTTGCTCGCTTCACCCGCTCATGAGCCCCGTGAGGTTGTGTATCGTGGATACATTTACGGATATTTTTATTTAAAAAAGAACTACCATGTAGACGGATTCATTCAAATATTACAATCACACAAATATTATTTATCATACAAATATTATACATTGTATAATATTTGTGTGATCGATATAATATATGTATTTGTCCGGTGCGAAGATGGCACATGGCGTAGTAGACTAATTGCTTTTTCACCTCTCTATATCTTGCTTTAAATAAAAAACAAAAAAAAATGTATCTTATATAAATACTTATTTTTTTGTTTTTAATATACAACACAGACCAAAGAAAAGATGGATGGATTGTATCAAAAATGACATGGATAGAAAGGGAATAAGCAGTATAGAGATAAATAAGATAAAATAAGCAGCAGACGGCTAATAGAAATGAATAGAAGAAAAGAACCTATTGCAATGACCATAAATAAAATTAGAACAAGGACAGGAAGATGATGATGTTACAACTATGGTATGGATATTATAAATGTGAAAGTTTCGTAGTCTTTCACGCAAAAACTACCGAACGGATTTTGATGAAACTTTACAGTAATATAGCTTATACATTAAAATAATACAGGCTACAATTGATCAACATACAACTCCGGCGAAACTGGGGGCTAAAGCTAGTCTGTTATATGGGGCTTATAATATAAGTGGTGAAATATCCCTGTCAAACTCTTCAGAGAATACAGGAGGGGTGCCGTTACGTATTTAATGATTTTACTTAAAATTGATCTTTATCGGTACTGCCAAGGAAAGGAAAATTTCATACCATAATGTCATTTATTTATAAAAGTCTTTCAAAATAAATAAGATTACTTTCTTACTCTCAAAGCTGGTTATATGGATAAACAAAAATAAACCTGGGAATATTTTTGGTGTTTTTTTTTTGTAAGAAAAATTTACAATATTCTTTGAGGCCTTATGGGTGATTATCTATTTAGGCTTATATTGTTCTAATACACCCAAACTTCGTCAGTGAAGCTATAATTTCAATTTTCGGTTTAAGTGGTGGGTGAAGATTGATCAGGGCTGTATCTAAATTCATTTCACCAATTTTAGGTCTCCAATCATTATTATAATATTAGCTACGCAGACGACTCTAGCATAGTTGACACTAAAATAGTTAAATAAGATCATTGTTACTAACAAAAAATATGGACACAAAAGTCTGGAGTAAATTATTTTTTTAAAATATTAATATGTATTAGTGTAACAATAAAATTATTAGTGAACCTACTAAATTAAAATTGCCACCTTGGAATCGAATCTTCAATGGCGTTTGATTACAAAAGCGGCAGTCCACTTTTATAACTCCAAAAATATTACATTAGGTACATGGAATATTGGAAATTCATTCATCTTTTTACAGCTCAAACATAAAACGAAATTAATAAACAAATTTTATCTTTTGCACTAAAATACCTTTCACGGCGTCATAATTTGTATTATAACAACAAAATGGCCGTAATTTACCATAGTACTAAAAACTAAAAGTAAAACGTAAAACGTAAAACGTCCAAACAATCCTTAGAAGCCTGCAAGGTATTTATTTGAATTTCGAAAGAAAACACCTTGCTCAGAACAAGAGACATTTATTTATAGATATTTACACGGGGTATATGTTTCCTCGGAGAATCTTAACATCGCCGTTCAGCTTTAAAGTAAAAATGCACAACGCCATCTATCGAGACTTGTATAAAACTATTTTGGAAATAGTGCGACTTAACATTCCGCCCACCATGGACAGAGAGTCCAGAATATTATATACTACAAACAAGTGTTACATACTGTGAATCCGCCCACCATGACAGTATGTAGTCTTAAATCTAACAATAAAAAACAAAATAATCTCAACAGTTTTCCTTAACATTGTTACATTGACCCCGAGTGTGTAGAACAAAACCTAAAATACCTATTTTTATACAAACAGTAACAGGTAATATATTAAACTAAAATTGCTCACTTGATTACATAACTTTTACATTTTAATGAAACGACGCTTGTTTGTCCTCTCAATATGCGTGTCTGTATCAATACCATGCAACAATCTAGCCGGTAGCAAATCACCCTCCATGTCATGTGACTATGTGTGTATGATCTGTGTGACTATGTATAACGGCGTTGGAGTAGCGTAAGATATTCATGTGACTATCTACGCCAAAAATCTTGTAGAAGCCGTTGAGTAACTACAGTAGTTAGAATCCAATACCAGCCTAATGACTTACCCACAAGGAAATGTCCAGGGGTAAGTGGATATGAATCTTCTGGATTGGAACTAACTCAAGTTATCAGCTTCAAGTTAATTTGGCACAATAGCGTCGTCATCTCCTTGAAAGTGAGCATACTGTTTGCTATTACTGTTTTAAGTGATTTTTTGTGGACTTCATTCAAGCTCCATAGTGGTGTGAAATAAAATGCAATTGATGCTATCGCTAGCCAATTAAAGCACCACTTGCTATACCGACCCTTATTGCAACAACAATCCTAACAAGTCTGCATAAAACCCGCTGCGTGCAACAAAAGCTAAAATGTAGCTGAAAATGCCTCTGAGAAAGATCACTTACTGTCTCGAGGTGACTTACACGAGTGGCCATGCAGATGAATACGCAGGTTTAGCCCTTGATGAAGTGACAACCGCGTCCCTTTGTTGCAGCACTTTGATGAAAAGGGTGGCAAGCAAAGCCATAGGTAAATTATAATCGACCATCAATTGTTGATTCGATTGAGCAGAATGATGAACACAACAACGTACTTGAATAAAGTACTATTTGTGTTAGTAATTCAATTCTGAGTTCCTAAATAACTTAGTTTATAAGGAATCAGTATTGAATGTTCATAAACTTCTGTAACGTTAGCATTTTACAATCGCCCACCAATCCTGAGGATGTCTTCGCCGCTCAAGGACTGGATTAAGCGAGGTAAGTTAACTTCTTTTTTTTTTTTTTACTTTACCTAATCCCTGCAAACTCTCTTTCTCTTTCAGGAAACCTTCCCTTTGACACATGCGGATACAGGTAAGCAATGTTTTATTTAATCCTTTAGATATTAGTGTGTTAGTTTAGTTTTAGTTTTTAGCTTTATCGTTCCGAGACATAAAACCTTACTTTTCTTTTGTACTAAATCTTTTTTCTTAAATCTTCCCTTACTGTAATGGACTGTATTTTCTTGTAGCCTCTTAGGCCTGTTTCTATGTAATTTAACTTCATAGTTTACACCTGGTTTTAAGTCTTGTGACGTGCAACCTCCTAGGTTGAATTGAGATTTCCATCTCGGAAGTTGAAAACAACCACAAACATCAGCAAGCCATGTTCTCTGTATGAAACCTTCAGCTGTTGGTATAATTGAAGCAATCAGAGTTCGTGCAGCCAAGTAAAGTCTTGAGGATGTACCAAATGTAACATTTGATAACTTTAGATGTTGAAGTTGTGAATTTAAACCCTTACGCCATAAAAGGCGTTGAAA
The DNA here is from genome assembly GCA_936450705.2 of Protodeltote pygarga. NCBI lineage: Eukaryota > Metazoa > Arthropoda > Insecta > Lepidoptera > Noctuidae > Protodeltote > Protodeltote pygarga. The sequence goes on from OW388274.2 coordinate 4,763,116, forward strand.
ATCAACATCTTCCTCAGACACTTTTACTTGCCTCTTCACGATCTCTGCAATAAGGAAAATGAAATACCAAAGCCAATGTACAGACAACCAGATAAAGACAAACTTCCAAACAGATTGAAGAGTGGTACCCACCATTATGTCCCTATTTAATGTCATTTCATTATTTAGAGAACATGATGCATTTAATACAACTCTCATCCTGGTGGAAGTGCTATCGTTACTTACTACCGTGTGGTGTGGTAGACAGGAAGCAGAATTCTCATGAAGTAATTTAGGAATTACTTCCGTGTGTCCTTGGCTTAAATATTTTTTAAGAACATTTGAATCTTGAATTCTTAATTTAGAATTGTATAACAACCTTTTTTCTAACAAACAATACCGTGTATTAGCAATATCTAAATGATACTCTAAATTATTTGTTTTATAAGGCTGGTTGAGTACAATCTTGTTTATGTGATCTCCTTTAAAAGTTTTTTCAAAGAAATTTACTTTCTTTGATAACAACTTTTTGACATTTAAACAAGGCTCCTCTAATGCTTGAAACTTCTTTATGAGATTATCATTAGATATCTGAGCGTGTAAACTAACTATGTTGTTATGATTCCGTGGTGAGTGTATACAGCCAGAGAGGATCCAACCGAATTTGGTATTTTGAGCCACAAGAAACCCAGGTAGACCCTTGATAAAACCTTTCATTATAATCCGACAATATACTTCTGCACCAAGTAGAATGTCAATTTTGTTTGGCGTACCAAACAAAGGATCAGCTAACTTTAAATGTGACATTTTTGGTGGTAAAGCTTTCATAACAATCTTCTTCTCTGGAAGAAGTGACGTTATATTATTAAGAACGTGAGCTTTAACATCAACTCTAAAGTTGGGATCATGACGTGACTGAACCTTAATGGTTACAAACCATTGAGACTGCAACGTTGCAGCCTGGTCACTGCCAAGTCCTGATATAAAGCGCTTATTTGGGATCTTCTGCAGACCAAGTGTCCGAACCGACGATTCGGTTATAAAAGATGCTTGTGATCCTTGGTCTAAGAGAGATCTCAAAACTATAGTACCTGTTTTTGATTCTACCTTTATCAAGGCAGTAGCCAATAGTACTTGGCTGTTCAAATTAGAAAAACAGGATACAATATGATTATTGTCAGGTGGTTCCTCGTTCTGTGAATTTGATGGTAGGGTTGACGACTGGCCCTTACCATCTTCTTCATGATCACTACAGTGGTGATCACTGTTAAGGATTGATTTTGGGTGAAGAAGAGAGTGGTGTCTCTTTCTACAAACTCGACAATTGGTTGTGTTGCGACATGAAACTACTGAGTGATTTGAACCAAGACAGTTAAAACACAATCTATTGGTTTGGACAAAGTTACGACGTGCTTCAATATCTTCCTTAGCAAATTGCTTACAATTGTATAATTTATGATTTTCAGAACAAAAACCACAAGTTGGTAATGAAGTCACATGCATAACCTTTGTTGTGCGAGTACAATTATGTGACGTATTAACTTTATTATCTAAAAATTCAAGTGATCTAAAACGTTGATCTAGAAAATCTTTAAAATCGCTTAACTTAGGTAAATCAACATTAACTTTACTAACTTGACATTCCCAAAGTTTTCTAGATTCTGTATCAAGTTTTAAGCTGACAATGTATATTATAATTATATCCCATGAAGAAACATCAATATTTAAATTTATAAGTGCATTTAAACATTCATTAGTTGTATCTAATAGTTCCTTTATTGCGCTGGAAGATTCAGACTGTAAATTCTTTTGATTCATAAAACGTTTTAAAATACAGTTAGCCAAATGCTTTTTATTATTGTAGCGGTGTTCTAGTTGATCCCAACATACCTTGTAATTGTCTGACGTGATAGGAATATGCCGCAAAAGTTGTTCGGCTTCACCTGTCAAATATCCTTTGAGATAGTGTAACCGTTGGACGTCATCCAATGCTTTGTTGCTATGTATCAACGATGTAAATAAGTCTCTGAAGCTTGTCCATTCGGTATATTTGCCGCTAAAAGTAGGAATCGAAATCTTGGGTAGTTTAACACAACATGATTGTCCGGCGCTTGACATCTTAGAATCCGGCAGTGATGCAGTATTGGTCTTGAACTTAAGCATGCATCCTTTTAATTCCGTTTTATAATCTGTGTACAATTCTTCAGTCACTTCGTAATCATCAGCAGTGTAATAAGTAGACTTCATCAATTCCTTGCTTTCAAATTCCGAAACAATAACTCTATGTGTATCACGATACGAACTCCAGTAATTCTCCAGTGTTTCCAGTCGCGTTTCCACATAAGACAACGTTACCCTTTCTTTGGGAGATTTTTTATAATTAACTCTGGCCTTTTGTATTTTTAATTTTGTATCTTCTTGAACTTTTAAATATAAATCCATTTTAACTTCTTTTATGTAAAATACTTTGTAAATATATCCTTAGTTCCAGTTCCGCAAAAATACAAGTTGAATAATATTTTACAACTTCCAAAATTTTCTAAGTCCGATGGACTTTTTTCTCAAAATTTTCTAAGTGTTTCGCAATTATAGGAAAACCGGCATGGATTCCCCGTCTGTCCGCTATTTGCGAAATTATTCTAAGTCCATGCTACACTTAGTGCTACTATTCTAAGTCTATTTCTTCATGCAAATTTTCTAAGTCCAAATTTGCTTGAATTTCTCTAAGTCAATATAATGTATGTACTCACAGTTGGTCACTTTGTTTCTGGTCCAATCTTTCCACATTTACCAATTGTTTGTTACGTCGCTGGTGACGTCACGCATCTACTGTGCGCTATTTGGCTCGCAAGGTCCAATGTAAAACGTCCAAACAATCCTTAGAAGCCTGCAAGGTATTTATTTGAATTTCGAAAGAAAACACCTTGCTCAGAACAAGAGACATTTATTTATAGATATTTACACGGGGTATATGTTTCCTCGGAGAATCTTAACATCGCCGTTCAGCTTTAAAGTAAAAATGCACAACGCCATCTATCGAGACTTGTATAAAACTATTTTGGAAATAGTGCGACTTAACAGTTGGTTTTAAGCTAACTGTTTACGAATGAGTCGAGAATTTGAGATAAAGTTTTACATAGTTATAACACAGGTTTTAATTTTAATATAAATGCTGTCTAACGCAGAGAAGTGCTTGTTGCACGCCATGCCAAAGGGCAGCTTGTGGTTTTTTTAGGGTTGTCAAAAAAAAAGGATTCAAAAATAATATATTTCTATATTTTTTATGTTCTTATTGTGGCGAAAAAATAGCTCGCCTGATAGTAAGTAGTTACATAAATATCATCATAAATTTAAGAGCTACGCTCTCGTCATCCAACTTCTTTCAGCTTTCCCTATCAAGAGCCAATTCCTTGACCATACATTACTTGACCTTACACGTCTCGATCTATACTTTCTATTTGATCTGCGCTACAAAACTTCTTCTTGGTCCACCTCTTCCTCTCCATCCATTGACTTTTGCTTCTATATTGTTATTTATAACTGCGTCGTGGCATATAAGGCGGCCTACCATCTTTGCCTTTTCTGTTTTCTATATTAGTTACAGTTCTATGGACGTATAGTTTATAATATTTAGTACCATTCATGAAAATCAAATTTTTAAAAGAAAATGTTGTACTAAGTTATTATTCATAGTGAAAATCGTTTTGGTACAGTTGTGGCTGCACCTGTGGCACATTTGATACGACTTGCTGTCTCTCTCTGACTTCGCGTCAACGATCTATGCAGTATATTTGCAGCAAAAATTCTGTGCGAGATTATTGAAGAGGACGGGAAATTAAGGAAATCATCAAATATCATTTCTCACAAATATCAGTGAGAGATAATATGTCACATTTAACATTGACCCAATACGTCTTTTGTTTAAAAAAATAATCACTTTGATTTTTTCCTGCATCTGACACCAATCATAGGTTACATCGCAAAACTGCTGCACCAAACGTTATCGTCTTATTTATTTACTTATTTGGGACAATAAACAGTTACATGCTAAGGATTGTAGTTACAAAAAAAAATGGCTAAACTAGATTAGCAATCATGTAACCCCCACCATTATCCACAGGTTATCAAAAGAATATAAAGAAAAACGAATGAACAATGTATAGGTAAAATGGAAAATAATAAAAATAAAGGATTTAAACAAATGCGCTACTATCAGTTAACAATTTTATGGCAATGCATTTAAATTGATTAATGTTTAGGGAAAATATATCTCTTCGTTCCATTATAAAAAAAATATAAATATAATATTGCTAATAATTATTAAGAAAATAAAAGCAAATTCGCGTAAGTAACAACCCTATTAATATAATTAAGTATCTACTAAGGAACCGGCTAAGAATCTTGTACAAGGATTAAAACAAAATGTTTAAGCTTTGGAACAAATCGATGGGTGTACACTGTATCTAAATAGTGTGTTAGAGGGGTTAATTTTATGTTCACCACCGTGATTCAAGTGAAAAAATTCATTTCTATAACGCAAATGATTCGAAAAATCAAAAGTGCCTGGATTTTGAACCTTCAACTTTAACTTGGCAGTCCAACGGTCATACCACTGAGTTTAAAGCACTGATAGCCTAGTGGTATGATTCGTCGACTGACAAGTTCGGTCTCAAGTTCGATCCCAAGTCGCGTACCTGTGACTTTTCGTAAGTTATGTGCGTATTATTATATTATTATCAGTTGCTAAAGCGGTGAGGGAAAACATCGTGATGAAACCAGCACACCGAAGTTTTTCAATGGTGTGTAAAGCCATGTCAGAGGTCTAAGGGCGGTTTAAACTCTGACACCAGGTTGTTCATCAACCACACGATAAGAATAAGAAGATCACTGTGTTATAACAGCACAAAAGTATCGTTTTTAAGAATATACGAGGAATAAAATCACCAAGAGCGCTCCTTTCTATCTTTATGTTACTTTCAGAGAATAGAATTGTAAAACTGACACCACCTTCCTCAATGTTCACCTAGTTCAATCCATTTGTACAGTTAACGGTACTCTCCCCGTATTCTACTCACGTATGTTTAGTATAATGTATGAGTTATACAACTTATATCTTCAGTCCAACTTGGTAAGGTAGTATGTTCTATTATTGCGGTAAAGTATTAGTATTGGCGCAGTTTATGTTAGTTCGATGTTTGGCTTGTATTGAAATATGGTTGTTTAGGCCAAGATTTATTAAAAAGAGTATTATAAATAATTGTGTGTTTGCTTATTTTATTTTAACGTTTGGTTAGATAACAATCTAGTGGAACTGGCAACTAGAGTTATTCTTGAATTATGACTATTCACTTATGAATAGTCATCATCATCATCAGCCTGTATTAGTCCACAAGGCCTTAGTAAACAAAGGCCTTTCCTAATGCGCGCCACTACTGTGCGCTCATTGGAGGTATTTGCTCATAATCGCCACGCTGGGCTAACGAGCTGGCAATCGCAGTAGATCTTTCCTTTGTTGCTTCTTACGACATCCCCGAGACGAGTAGGGGCGGTTCCATTCTTAGGCCAGAAACCACACGGCACTCAAAAGTGAATAGTCATAATTCTAATATTAAATTGGTCTACATGAATAAAAATATTTTGTTTTTGAGTATTATACTTCAAACCACCCGTAGACCTCTAAGAGAAAATTTCACCAATTTTGCCAATTTGACACTAAACGCAATCAATCAAGTTAAACTCAGTTCAAGCATTTAACTGAGTTCAGAACTGCAATTTGCGTAGGGCTATTATTTATTATTAATCTCGGTTTTTAAAATGAATGGTGAAATTGGGTCTTTAAGTAACATCATGGCTTTACACACTGTTTAAAAATCTATCAGGCGTATTGGTCACTTAGGGTTAAGGTACTTGATGTTTTTTTACTGTTTTAAGAAAGTCGTAATTAATTTCTTCAATCAGCGCTGCAGCGTTATTGGAAAATAAATCCTGCGCTATCAAAAGCTTAAAATACATCTTTATGAGTTGATGGTTTATTATTAATTGGATCGAATATATAACAGACCTTGGATCCCTGCCCTTCGCTGGCAAATGAGTATCATAAATAATTCCTAGATATTATAGTGAATTAATCAATTACATAATATATTTACGTCTTAATCAGTAGGTAAGGGGCTAAAATTGTAGAAAATCGATAAGATGTCGGCGTCGCCGTAATAACTTTTAAGCGAAGGAAATTTATTATTTACCTATAAAAGTGACTGCCTCGTTGGTTTAGTAGTAGCAAGCGCGACTGCTGAGCACGAAGGACCTCGATACCCGGGTCGAGCAAAGTGTTATTAGGATTTGCGTTAGAATATTCTCGGTAGCATCACGAAGTCTGGAATTGTACCTAGTTATGGTAAATGCCTCGCCTACTATTACATTGGACTTATAACATAGCTGGCCAAATATGGGTGTACTGTATACACCTCTGCCTACCCCCTCTGGGGAATACAGGTGTGAGTGAATCATTTATGTTATATTACGTAGAAATTATTAATTTTATTATTGTGTATTTCATTCTATCTATAATAATAAAACAGTAGCGTTTTTTATTGACTGACAGACAACGTACAGCCTAAACCAGTGGACCTAGAGACTTGAAATTTAGAGAAAATATCCCTAAACGTGCTCTAAGGAAATATTTTTGAAAATTCAGCCCCTAATCGGATAAAATATCATATTATAACACTATTCAGCTTATCAGGTCATAATAGAGATGTAAAATGACGTAAATATATAAAATGTGTAAATAAAAATATTAGCTGACAAAGATAAATACAGTAGCGTATATCCTGCTAAACTACCTTCATATAGAGGCTTAGAGATATCCCAAATTGTTCCGTTGTCATAGCAACCGACACGTACAGGTAGACCTAATATCGCAGGTAGGAATCTGGCTAGATTCCAACTGTCATCAAAGCTTAACATATGTATTATTTAGTTACACCAATTTTTATACTAAGTTTTTGTTTAAAATCGATAGATGGTGTTGCTAATGGTTTTTGTACGCCACTTCAAGTTTCGTAGGTAACCACAGAAATATTATGGTTTCTATTTTTTCATTCTTTTTTGTAAAACTTGTAACCTTAGACTCATCATCTTCCTAGCCTTATTATTCCCAATCTTTTTTTGGATCGGCTTCTAATCCAAATAGATGCAACTGAATAACAGTTTTCTACGGCGCGACTGCCTATCTGACCTCCGCAACCCAAAGGGATACGATATTCTGAAGTTAGATTAGTTGTCAGGATTTTATGAGGATACTGACTCCTTTTAATAACTGTCATAGATATCTATGACAGTCGTTTTTGGGAGTCGAAAGATTCGCAAGAAAGACGAAGATTCGCGTAGCGATTAATGGCAAACACCTTCTAATGACCCCACAAAATAAGTGATGCGTATAAGAAGAAGCCTATATTAGTAGTGGACCGATACAGGCTTTGAAGGTAGGATTTTAAATAGAAGTTTAACAACTCTCTAAACCTAAACCATAGTTCCTGAATTCAGGTAATTGTAATTGCATAGATTTGGTGCTGGCGCCGGTCCAAATGTCGCAGAGAGGTGGCAACCAGATTAATTACAACAGATTTAGTGTTATAGGCCCATAGTTGGCAAGCCGTTCGTTCTGGTAATGATTTGTTAGCCTTTGCTTTGTTCAGGTGATATTAGTTTTATTGTACGGCTGGCAACTATATTTGATAGATACATCAACGATCGAATACAATAGCTTTATGCTCCATGCAATAGTTTTTTTGTAGTTTTAGTACTATAATTATTTTTACATAGTTTTAGAATAATATATATAATAATATATAGGTATATTATGTTAAATTGATACCGCTTTACTCACGTATTGATTTCAGGGAATGCCCGACTAGTTTCATAAAGTATCAGAATACAAATACTATTAAAAAATTATAATATCTATGCCTAGAATTTATAAAAATATCACATGCGGTTTGTATTATAGAGATTTATTTTTAACTTTCGTGAGTCATATTATTTTTAAATACTTACGAATTGCTTTCGGTCAGGCATTCTGACTAGTTTCGGACTCAAACAGAGTCCATTTTCAAGAGCGAGTGTAGTCGCGGACCTCATTGAGGCGTTTTATTTTTCTCATGAGGAGACAATCGCTTGCTAGGAGAAAGCGTTGCCCTTGTTCAAGATTTTGGAAGGGAATGCAGTATTATGGAAGGGGAGAAAGATGATAGAAAGGCGGAATTGGGCCTCGGGTGCTCTCACAAATAAACACAGTAAATATTTATTACATTGGTAATTTCCTGTTAACTTACCTAAAAGAAAATTCCATAAAAACTTCCCCTTTTGAATTTACTTAATAGTTAGCCTATCCGTAGTCTGTGAATCAGGCCCTTAGTCAGTACATTCAATAGATATATTCAAATTATTCACAAGAAAATGGACGTCATGCTGACATAACTCCAATTACCAACATACAAAGGACGACAGTATGCAATACTGCGCCTTTGGTTCAATATTAGTTTCAAGCGAGTACTAGCCTATCTATACAAGCCTACAAGCCAGTTTTATCTGAGAAAATAAACACAATACTTCAGAAGAAAAGTTGTTACTTGGGTACTATGTTTATTTTTTGGGTTCTGTACCCGAAGGGTGAAAACGAAGCTCTACTCTTACGTGATCGTTGTCTATAACACAGGTTTTACAGCCAAACGGTTAGAGCTACAGATTTCTAATTTTTACAGTATTTATATGTATCTTGTTGACGCAAAGCTAAAGGGGGCTAAAAAAAAGCCAAAAAAGAAATTAACTTACTTCATCTAATGGGATATCGTTGTTTAGCGCTTGTTGAATAGATAAATAATGTATTTTTTGTTTTAAAAAATATTGGAAAACAAAGGAATGGAAGCTAACAAAGCTGCAAAGTCAGACATTTTGACATATGAGCTAGGATTAGGTGATAATGTTCAGAATCAGAATTAGTTTTTTTTTTTGGTGAAACATAGGTAAATACATACATTGGATGGTAGAGATACAGTTTTAAGAGCGCTATGTTCTAGCGTATGGCGTACAAATAATATCATGTTTATTATTACCTACGTATATTTTTTATAACAAATACCAATATTTTGATAAATCAGGTTGGACGGCTTATATTTTACATTTGGTACGGAACCCTAAATTTGCGAAGTCCGACACGCACTTAGTCAGTTTTTATACTAAGTAGTACTGCGCTAGTTTTCCATGTAACAATGTAGGAGCTTAAATATTCAGTGACGACACGTCCTAACTTTAAACTTAAGCTAACTTACATAACTTGTGAAACATGTCGTGGAAGTTTGAAAAACTTGAATGTGTGTAATAATACGTTGTTCGCCTAAGAATTGGCTACATTTTTTTACTAGGCTGTTGTTAAACTCGAAAGTTTCTGAAGGCCTATCACTGACCGGCCATGCTATTTCACATTGAAAAGTGAACATACACACTTTCAAAAGTATATACTTAAACATTTTTATAAAATACTAGCTTAAGACTTCGGCTTCGCTTAATAAAATTCAATGATGATTTGAAAGACACGTAACGCTAATTATTATCGTAAGAATTATCACATTGTATATTATACTTTGTCAAGAGTACAGAAAGTTACATAGGGTACCTTTTATCCCGAAAAGAAGTTGTGGTCGCGAGGAAATCAACAATAACAATAATGATAGATATAATAGATGGCGCCACGTGTATTTCGAATCATGATTGAATTTTAAATTCTAAATTAACGCGAGCTAAGCTACGGTTAACAACTAGTTGAATATAATTGTATACTTCAATAAACTAAACAATTAATACCTTATAGTATATAAGAAAGTATAGAGCAACCCTACAGAAATATGAACCATGAGCACGGGTATGAACAACGCGGCCGCGACACGAGCCCGTCCACGATCATACCTAAGATTGATTGCGGTTCAACTAGGCTCCACGAGCAAAAAAATTACATTTTAGCTTATAACATGGTTAACTGCTGTGTTAAATTTTGCAATAATGACAAGAAAACACAATTTAAAAAATGATATTTTAACATTTCAATGGTGAGACCTGCTCACGCTACGCACAAGGAATATTGTTGATGTTATCACTCTATAATTTTCCTTTATACTCTAAGATTAATACCGACTACAAAACACCTATTATATTTTGTAAAATAACTCAACATTTTTCTTGGCTCAGTGGTGCATAACCCTCTCTTAATTACCATCCCGGTGACAAACTAATGTGGTCAATGTGTACCAAAGGCGTGGCACATTGACGGTCGCACCTTGGAGTATCATTACTGTGTCTAACACACAGATGTATGAGCGGCTGATTTTATCTAGACTTGCTTATACAAGGTGCCTCAGAAAGGGCCATATCATACCAAAGCCCTCGAATAGAGATGTTTACACTCACTATGCATCTCAGTCAATCATCGACCGATTTTGAAAATTCTTTATTTTTTTTGAAACAGTATATTCCCAAGTTGGTCCAATAGAAATATTGCCAAGATCTGCTCATGGATATAGGAGATATAAAACCAAACTCCTGGTAGGATAGTATCAGAATTGTTGTAACAAGTAATATTGCTTTGTTTATTCGTACAGTCGATGGGTGACGAGTAATGAAGAAGAGGGGGGGGGATACATGGTCATCCCCTCTATTACTAAACAACGCATAGAACTATTAGCTCTCGGTATGATATACACGTCCAACCGTGTACTATAAGTCCTTAAAATATAGCTTGATCTCTGTGACGGATGTTAAATTCGTACAAATAATATCAAAATACGTTAAAAATATTCATATTTGACATCCGACTCAGAGATCAAGCTATATTTTAAGGACTATAATTATACCGATATACTTTTGTAGCTAGTAATTTTTTCTCCATTTGAGTTGTCAATTTGGAGACACAATTAAAGTCAATTTTACGCAATCAAAATTTTATATTTTGAATTATTTATGAAATATCGTAGTTATTCCTAACGTCAATTTTAATCTAATCATGACGTTTCGTGTCATTCATTCGTATAATAAAAATGGCGTTGAAAAACTGAAATATAGAAACAGAAATTTCGCGTAAGGTATTAATTCTTAATTTTTAGCATGATGCATAACATCCAAAGGTTTGCCTTCTGGTTTGATCTGTATCTATCGTACGTATTAATACATATACGTGAAGAGAAAACTATGGATCCCTTTTTATAATATTGCGCTCACGGAGGAGTATCAAGAATCTCGGCATAGTAAAAGTTTATAAGAAGAAGAAGTGCAAAAGCCAACCCCAACATAGTTGTGAAAAGGCTAGGCAGATGATGAAGTACAGAAAGCTAAAATATATAAAAACAAAAAAAAATACGTTCAATTTTCGACCACTGACTGGACCACCAGTAACAAATTAATATGTCTTATAAATCCTCTGTCATAAGAGGAACAAAGCGCAATAAAGCCGCCATTAAGTCTGGTGATAATCAGAAAAGACTGTTGGCAGAAGCACAGAATAACACTAACTCTTAAGTGGTAGCACTCTTGGGAGTGACTGAAGGTAATGTGGCCTTTGTCTGGTGCATTGCACTAGCTAAATGCTGAGCCGTAATGTGGAACCAAGAATGTATAGTAACTAGATATGACTAGGTTGAGCGCAGTCGGAGAGTAAAGTTGGGCGTAGTATCTTTCGTATAAGGGATCTTTTTCAAATTTCTTATTAAATATTTAAGATAAGGGAGATTCAATTAATGTAGACTGCTTTGTTGGTGTTTTTTGTTTGACCAAAAAAATATAGAATCGCAGATAAAAAATATCAAATTGAATCGAATTGAACAAATTTATCTGGAGGTTCTGTGGTTAAGGTGAAGGCAATATGCTTGTGAGATATATATTCATTCTTGAAGACCCCTAAAGTGTATAAATATAGATACTGCCACGGTATTTCACTTCAAGCATAGAGAATATGTTTCAGGTAAGATTGGTAGCTAGCAATACAGTGCGAAGCCTGGTGGATAAATAGAACTGAAGAGTTAAATCCTTCTTCACACTTTCTTAAATAAAACCTTAGAATTCAAAAAGGCCGGCAACGTATATTTTGAGGCTGTCATTCCACACTTCCTCGTTCAATTGATTGCAGCATTTGAGTGAGAAACACAGTCAAAGTTTTACGATTATCTGTGAGATAGTTGCCATTTGAGTGTAGAACAGCTCGGTCCAGCTCTTCATAGCAATACAAGCGTGTAATAATTATGTTATAGTATGCAAGGGCGTGCATATACATTTTCCACAAGGTAGTCATACAAGACTAATCCTGCTTAGTTTCACTATTCATCGTCTGCATCTATACATTAAGTTGTCGGTGTAGGCATTGCCTTTATGCCTATATGCACCGCATGCCCCTGATAGTATGGTAATTTTACCTACCACATCCAGTACTGAACATCTTTGTTTTTACAAGCCAACTGTAGAAATGTCGTATCAACAAATATTTGTTGTTCTTACAGTTTTATGGCTTACGTTATGGTATTATTTTACTATCCATGTTGTTAACGTTCCGAATAGGCCGTGGACATTACAGGGTTATAAAGAGTCCTCCCTTTATAACCAAACGTGAATAAAAATTAGATATTCCTTTACTTGCTTTTGTATTAGAGTATTTTTCGTTTATGGTGTTATGTATGTATTATTAGTGTATACAATACAGGTTGCATTTTTTTAATAAAACACATAACATAGACTAACGCCTGTATTTCCCAGAGGGGGTAGGCAAAGATTTGTATGCAGTACACCAACGTTTCGCGGGCTATGTTATAAGGCCCATGTAATAGGGGACGATTAACCAGACACAATTCCAGACTCCGTGCAGCTACTAAGAATTGTTATTAGAGCACAAGTTTGTGCGCAAACACAGGTGCACTTACTATTCCCTCTTTGTCTTAAATCGACAGGACGGTAATCCGACGACTAGAGAGAGATCAGCAACAGGACCGACGACTTTACACTCTATTGAAAAATCTCTCAGGTGTGCTGGTTTTATCACGATATTTTCCCTCACCGTTTTAGCAACTGATAATTAAATTATAATACGCACATAACTTACGAAAAGCCAGAGGATGCCTTGGGATCGAACTCGAGACCTCTGACTTGTCAGTCGACGGTCATACCACTAGGCTATCAGTACTATATTGCTACTGGCGTAAGCTGACACCTTTTTGTCAGCTAATCGGCAAGTTTGTATGGGAAGCGATTTTTTTTATTGCACCGCACAAACTGTCGCTATCGCTGATAAGGGTTTATACTCTAAATAAATCAATACCAATCATGAGGAAACTAACTAAAGAATGCAGTAGGATTAAAATAGAATCGCTTGTGGCTACTGTTGGTATCGCCTTTCAAACTTAGAAATGCAACCCAGGATGTCACCGCGGTTGTTATTCAGAAATGCAAACTGACTGGTTTGCTGAGATCTGCGGTAAAAATAACTATTGGTTGGTCAGTTTGTGGAACACCTAGTATAGACTCTAGATACTATGGAAATGATTTTTGTATGGCCAGAGATAGCCTAGTGGTATGACCGTTAGACTGTAAAGTTAAAGGTCGTAGTGCAGCGCACAAAAAGAATCAGCTGTTCCATACATTTCTGTTCACATAACTCAACAAAATGTATGGAACAGCTGATTTTTCGATTTCAAAGTTGGTCCCATAGTAAAAGTAATGATGAGTTTAATGACTCCTTTTTAGTTATTCAGTGTTTTTAAAATAACCCTGTATACACGTAGGAATAAATATTCTTTTTCTTTTACATTTACTAAACCCTTAGGGCTAGCCTAGCTCTTAAGGGCTTCAGCATGTTTACTAGCACTCTCTACAGGGTGTATCCGAATTCGTGTAGTTCCCGTAAACCATAGGTTCTATTGCTGACATAAGTTGGCCCTGTACAGGTTTTAGCTTGCATAAAAATAAAAAATAAAATTGCGTTTTTTTGGCTCAAATAAATAAATAAGTTCAAATAATCTTATTATTACCATCTGCTACGATTTTAATTAAAAAACAATTAAGAAAAAAAAATTAAAATAATAAAACAAAAGTTGAGATATGCAGTTGTTTCTTTCTGTATATGTAAAATCTGAAAATAAAATCTTTGCTATAGGTACGTGATTTGTGGACGATCTCATACGGCTCATTTTCTATCAAAACTTACCTATAAATATCCAGTATTAAAAAGATAAGCTCGGTTGATTGATTATGCTCCTTCACGCTTATAGAGCCAATCATACACGTCAAAGAGTATCAATATTGTCGCTACACAATTATGAAATATTTTGAAGGAAACATATGTACCTATTATTATTATACTAGCTTGCTACTAGTTACTAGTATGTATACTAGTATTTACTAATAAAAATTAATAATTTATTATTAAATACTAACGGCTTTACTCACGAATTGATTTCGGGAATGCTCGACTAGTTTCGGACTCAAACGGGGTCCATTTTCAAGAGCGAGTGTAGTCGCGGTGGTGTCGCGGAACTTACTGGGAAATCCCGGAATCAATATGTGAGTAAAGACGTTAGTATTAAAAAAAAGTTATTATTCCAAAAAATAATTTAAATAAAAAATAAAAATCAGTTTGTCTAATGAATAATAACAAATTATTATATTATTTCTAGAAGTATTACCTATCCATCATCATCAGCCTGTATTTAATAGTCCACTGCTGAACATATGCCTCTCCCAATGCGCGCTATTTTTGTGCTGTCATTGGAGGCTATATATACCACTAGGCTATCACGAGTCGACAAGACTCGGGAATACACCCTGTATAAAGATACCTACTAGTGTTTCTCGAAGACATATCACCATAGAGTATTCAAGAAAATATAGAGTGATAACGTCAACCACATTACCTTGTGCGGAGCGACAGCAGGTCTCACCATAGAAATGTTAAAATGACATTTTTTCAAATTATGTTTTCTAGACGTTTTTCAAAATTTAACTCAGCAGTTAAGCATGATATAAACTAAAATGTAACTTTTTCGCTCGTGGAGCCTAGTTGAACCGCAGTCGATCGAGGTATGATCGCAAACGGAGCTCGTGTCGCGGCCGCGTTGTTCATATCCTTGCTCACAGTTCATACTTCTTTAGGGTTGCTCTATATTTTCTTATTTACTCTAAGACATATCACAATCATTAGTCTCTCGGTCATCAAAAGCTCATTTTCTATTTTTTCCTAAGTCTTAGAAAAAACAGTGAAACCTAAGTAAGAGAAATATTGAAGCTTTGAACTCACTAATGGTTGGGATAATGACTGTCAAGTGTTTTAAAAATTGATAGATAATTTCTCAAGTTCTTGAGCTATTTTTTAGCAAAAAGGTGCAGTATTTCTTCTGAGTTTTGGATTAGTAGCTAATGATAATAAAAATGGGTGGTAATTTTTTTCGTGTACCTAAATAATAAAGACATAATTATTCTTCTAGAGATTTTTTTAGTAAAAATAAAATAAATTTAAGTAATTTTTTTTTACGAATAACGGTTTTTTCATCAAATCTTAAGCTGTGTACCAAATATCAGATCAATCTGTCAACAGGAAAGGGGTGTAATATTGATTACTAAATTTAAACCAAATAATAAACAGGTCAAGTTAAGTAAAAACGATTATAAGCAGGATTTGAATCATCAGCCGTTCTACTAACTGAGCCGCCAGTAATCCTGGCATCAGTCTTAGATGATATTTTATATCTCTACCCCTTTCTGCGGAGTACTAGAGAGCTTGGAACTAATTAGCTAACTAATTTTATTCTGCAGTCAGAATACAATGCTATACAGAGGCAATAAATTCCTTACTATACAATACCTTACAATACAATACATTGTTCGTTACAATTCATCAGTATCATCAGCATCAGTAAAGCTGTTGGCTCCGGCTGTCAATTGTAGATCTTTGACAATCGTTACGGGTAGTCAAAAGCCCGAAAGTCTGACAACCAATCTTACCAAGGGGTATCGTGTAACCCAGTATCTGGGTTGTGGAAGTCTGATAGGCAGTCGCTCCATGTAAAACATTGGTATTCAGCTGCATCTGGTAAGACTGGCAGCCGACCCCAACATAGTTGGGAAAAGCCTAGGCAGATGATATGACTTATTGGTGGAATAAAAACAAATTGTTATAAAAATCAAAATTTTATTAAGATAGTATCATTATCCTTTACAAAATAATGACAATATTCGCATGCAAATAACAAAAACACTGGTTCATGCAATATTTTTATACATTTTGTTTTCTTTTTTTAACAACAAAAATGTTATTTTTTTATTGTTATGCCCATAAATTGAGGTGCAGGTTTATATTGTAAAGCTCTTGTAACTTATGACTTATGTATTTACAATTGTAAAAATTAAAAGTGGCACACGAAAACTTAAATTAAAATAAAACTATAGATTTTTAAACGTCGTCACACAATTTTAGGAGTCCTAACTATTATGGAACTATTAAGATGCGATCCTAATATTTTTTCACTATATAATTATCACAGAAAATATGATTTTTCTACATCATTGACCATTTTATCTAAATATTTACTCTATCTAAATTAGGATTTCTGTCGATAGTCTAAAAAAACGAACGACATTTAATTATTTCACAGAAAATTATTATATTTCAGTACGGCACAAAAATTAATACAATTACTAAGTTTTTTTTATAAAATTTATAAAATATTTTACTTTCAGTCTGTATAAATTTATTAACAAGTGTTTTATTATAAATACTTAAATGGAAAAAAATATGGAATTATTAAAAAAATCGATCTTTTCGATTTAGTTGTTGAGCAATCGTATTACGCTAAAACTGTTCGATTATGATAAATAAAAATAATTGAAAAACTAAATAAAAATCACACAATGCGAATATAATTTTATATACAGATTGTAATAAAAATATTTTAAATACAAAAATTAAAAAGTTTTTGTTTCATGCATTGTATTTACAAAAATATATTTAACTTTTTTTTTGTAAAACACTCATTGTGTTTTGTGTCACGACAGCTGTTCATTTTCGTTTCAATTATTTATAGAGCAATTTAAAACTTGATTGTTATCAAGAAAACAGTCGTCATATTTCGAAAGTATCGATTTCAAATAAATTATTCAAGTCCATAATAATTCGAAGAACATAAAAGAGAGGACCAAAAAGCCTTGTAATGTCTTTAAACCGAAAAGATTTCGATAAAAAACAACTTCAATATTTTTTGAAAAAAAAAACATTTAAAAATTACTTTTTGGTTTCTCTTCATCCAGTCGAATTATTTTTACAATTATACAAGTCTTCAGACTTATGCTATCGTATATACACCTCAGTCATATAAAGTTTAGGAACATAGTATATTACAAACAGCTTTACGCTGTATTTGTTGAAATAAAGGTAATTTTTTACACAAAAAGTCACACTGTTCGGTCACACAGTGGGTCGCCTTTATACGTGGGTGCCTTGGGACGGCTGGCTGCTATTACCTGTAAAAAATTACAACAATTAGCCTAAGTGATATTGTGAAAAAAACATTCTTGTTACAGCAGAAGAGGTCATTTATTATTTTTATGACGGGAAACAAATTGGGTGAGATACTTTATGTACTAGTCCGTTCCGGCAGGAAGCTAAGTAAAAATTTATTTTAATAAAAAATGTGACACTCATTTTACGTTTTTAGTAAACGCTATATTACGGACTTTCTTATTTTTTTGCTGTAAAACTTAATAGTATCATTATATTTTATAAGGTAAAACCAAAATTGCCTTATTAAGCGCACCTTTATTAAATATTGTTATTTATTATAAAAAAAAGACATTTAATAAAACCTAATGCCGCTGCAAGACTTACCGACGCGCGTCGCTAATATAAATAGTTTTTATTTTATACGAGCTACTTTAAAAACTGTTGTTTGAAACTAAGCTCCTTTTATGAAGAAAACAACCACTAATGCAGGATTTTAAAAGTAAAACTCAAAAAACAGGCTTTTAAATGAGGTTGCGGTCTTTAAATTTGTTCAAAAAGAATTTTTATCTGGTCTAAAAAAGTTTTAAAGGGTTTCATATTTTCGTACTCATAATATTAATACTTGAAGCGAAAGCTGTGGATACCTTTTTATAAATATTATGCGCACGGAGGAGTAAAAAACTTGGCATAGTAAAAGTTTATATAGAGAAAAAGTGCAGAAAGCTAAAATTTATAAAAAAAATACAGTCGAATTTTGACCACTGACTGGACCACTAATTTTTATAAAACCACTAAGCTATTTACTATATTTTGCTGTTGCGATATAAGTGAATAAAAAATAACAAAACCAACATGCATACAGCTAATATCCTATGCTATTCAACGAAAAATTAGGCATTGATTTTCTAAAAGTAAAAAATAGTACGAAAATAATAGTACAGCAGTATTTTATGACAAAAAACGATCACCTCAACTTTGCAGCCCTCACATAATAAAACCGGCTAAGTTCTTCAAGTAACAAGTTAGTGAACCAATAAATAATTTAAGTCGCAGCATTCTGAATGCAATTAGATTTATGTGACTTTGCGAAGCCATTGTGGGGTAAGATCGATCGTAACTCTACAAAGTTCTAAACACAAACAATTGTGATGAATTAAGCTTCACAAGCTTGCCAATATAACTTTGTAGACAGACGAGTATTTGTTTAAATTATTTTGTTGCGTTTAAATTATTTAGGCAATGATTTTTTATTTTATTTATTATGCTCTAAGTTTGTTTGAGTTGGTCCACTATGCAGCTAATATCAGTTTACTAAGAATAAATTGTTCCTTTAGGTTGCAGAGTCTAGATAGGTATGGATAAAAAATTGAAAAATATAAACAATATAAGCCTACTTCAAGAAGTTTTGGAGCAACAAGGATAAGTAGACAATGCATGCAGTCTGAATTTATTACGTGTGACCTTATGAATCGAGTAAAAAAATTCTGGCATTTGCAAAAGTACCTCTAGTACCGGTAGTACACTCGTGCGGATAAAGATAAAGATTGAAAATGGCGTCAGAACTATTTGCTTCTCGCTCACACTTTGTCTTTGATGTATCTCGTTCCTACTCGCACCTACAGGTTATGTGAGAAGGAGACGCCATTTTCAATCCTATTCTTTTTCCGCTTAGGTTTACTTTTGTGTGGCGATGTTGAATATGGTTTTTTTGTGCAGCTTTGAGCTATCATCGAGCAAAAGAAGATTTAATTGCATGTCATCTAAGAACTATAAGGTTGCGCATTCTCTATATCGAATACTGCTTACCCCAGACTCGTGACGCGTCTATTTACCTGCAGGTAAAATGACAGAGTTTCTGACTGCCGAGTAGGGGGGCGGCGCAGGAGTTGCCGCTGGCTTCGCTGTGTGCACTTGATTGTTGTATCCTAGATTAATAGGCTATGTTTATAATAGTGCTCAAACTGTAAAGAACTTACTTAGTCTCGATCTTGCAAACTTCTAAAAAAAATAATAAATAGATAGTCTTGATCACAGTATTAATTAATATATGTGTTGATTAACGCGGAAATTAGATTTGCATAATTCGGAAGTTTTCGTAAATTTTTCAGTACAAGACAAGTGCAGAGACAATAAAATTAGACATTTTCAAGTGTTAATATAGTTTAATAGAGTAAATATAGTTTAATAGTGTGAATATAGCTTAATAGTGTGAATATAGCTTAATTAGAGAAAATTGAAAACTAGATTGGATATGAGCAGGACTTGAACCCGCGACTCTTGCTGTATCGTGCCATCGTTCTTACCAACTGAGCTATCGTATCGCACCTAAATTTTAAATTCCCTTTCTAGATCGTCTTGAGGTCATAACAAGTAGGTATTAAAAATCAATATAATTTTAATAAAATATAAGTTAAGAGTACATCGATGCGGGAGTGCATCAGAATAAACACTGGTTAGGTTAGGTTAGGTTATCTTAAAAATAACAAGTAAATTAGACCTTATTACAATAGTGCTAAGACTTACCAATATTACTATTCCTTAAGTAAGGATTGCCATAAGTGGCAGAGTATCTTAAATCCACGTTTGGTTGTGGTTTCGTCGTAGGCTGGGCGTATATAGGTGCTGATGAGACTGTTAGGAGAAAAGAATAAAATTGTGGTAATTTTTTAGAAACAAATACGTAGGTATAGATATACAACCTGATTTTATAGATATCATCCAAATTTTAAAAGGTAATCAGGTCTGTCAAACTGAACAACTTTCCCCAAGGATATAGGTCAAAATTTGAAAATGAAAATTCTGTCACAAAAACGTGAGTCACGTGACCAGTCACTTTGAAGGAAAAGTAAATTTTCGATTTTCAGATTTCGACATTCACAGCATGTTTTGTCCCGCATGTAGACGTAGTGTTTGACTATCTTGAACCTGAACCCACCTAATGCTAAGCAGCATTGTGGTCTACGATGGACCACACCTGCCTATAAGATGCCTTTTTATTTAGCGGAATTTAAGGGTAATCAAATCTTATAAAAAAAATCGCTAGGAAAATGAAAATTCATATTTACTCTTGATTTGAAAATCAATATTATTCTTTAGCTGTACGTAGGTATAAGAAAGGTAGAAGCGAACCGTTTGGTCCGAGCACAAGGAATATCTACCAGATCACGATGATAATTATCTGTGTGTGCGCTACATATATATATTTTTTCTTTATTAATGTATATAATCTATCGACACCTGCCTGTAAAGTTTCGCACACTAATTTAATTTAGATGACCCTCTATAACCGAACTTCGAAGAGATCCATTTACAGCATGTCATTTTGAACTTGCACTCACCATCGACTACTGGAAGTCCCAGATTATTAATTGCGTCGGTTTCATCCGGAGACTTGGTCGTTCGATTTAACGTATTATTTTGAGATCCATTGCCTGTTGACAAGGGAAGCGTCGATGCTGTATCGATGCTGCGCGTCAATGAACCTTGAAGTGATCTGTGAAGAGATAGAATCGTTGAAGTTTTCTTATTATTGGTGAAGGGTTTTCTGTTATCAAGTATTAACAAAGGATTCATTGGTTGGTGTTTAGAATGGAGTTCACAATATATTATTTGTATAGAAACAAAATATTAGACATTTATACTAATAAATAAAATTGATTTTTCAACGGTGTGTAGAGCCATGTCAGAGCCCTACGGGTGGTTTAAATTCTGACACCACGTTGTTTAACAAGTTTTCGGACATACTTAATTTTGTTAAGTATCTCCATTTAACCTAAAAGCAGTTTAATTTTTTTTTTCTGTCTTTTATCTGTCCCCTAGTCTGTCTGTCTATTTCAAAATTTTGTTAACAGCTGGATCTTTTTCGATGGGTATTTCACTACCAGGTAGCTGACTCGATAAGGCCTAACATAAGCTACTTTTAACTTCAAGATAATTGAAATACCGCGCAAAAAATCCATCTAAATAGGAACAAAACTGGTAAATAAAAATCTACGGCGCGCATAAAGACCAGTCTAGTCTTTATTATGCGCAAATTTGGAGAATCATTATCTATATGAAAAAAGGCTTAGCAGTGTGATTGATTAACAATCAAAAAGTCTAGAAACATCTTACAAAACATAACCCTTCCTTGACAGTCGGGTAAAAACTATCTTAAAGTAAAATCAAAAGAACGCAACATATTTCACGTCAGCTAAAGGTTGTCGCCCACTAAGTCGTCCTGTCACATGAAATTACTTCCACTACAGCACGACAGTTCACAGGAAGCTTTGTGAATTGAAATAATAGATTCAATTCTCTTTACTGTACAATAATAATTTATTTTTATTATTTAGATTATAAATAATCGTGAAACAGTTATATCCTAGTGATTTGACCTTTGACTGGCAGTCAGAGTCTCAGATTCGAGCCCAAGGCATCTCTGCGGGGATCAGATAGGCAGTCGCTTGTATGTTTTTTTTTTCTTATCTAAGAATATTCTAAGACACGTCTGACAAACGATGAAGGAAAAATCGTGAGGAAATTTGAACTTAATGCTCGATCTTAAAAAAAAACCCGCAACATAATTAGGTACTTAATTAAATTTAGTCATTGTGATTTCGATTTTGATTTTGTTTTTTTTTATTTTATTTAAAAGGTGACATGATCGAAAATTATCTTAACTTAAAACATTGAGGTATTTGTGTCAATAGTTTGTAAATTTATATTTAAATTTCATAAATTTTAAATTTCTTGTCTGTTTTTTTACAATTTTATTTCTATAAAAACTGGCACGGTCGTTATGATTTCGCGAGCAATTCGTGAATATTTAATATTTATAAATTCAACATTTTTGATTAAAAGTCAGTTTTAAAATAAAAATAAAACATTATACTTACGAAAAATTAAAAAGAAAAATATGTTCTACCTTTGTTATTAGTAACTCAGACATAAAGTGGGCGGTTACCTTAAATCTCCTTTTAACCCCGACAATAAAGAAAATAAAAATAAAATAATCATGTACTTACCTACTGGGGGGGTCCAGGGGGGGCGACTGTACTCGAAGGTGGGGCGGTGGGGCGTACCCCTGTGGGTAGTCGTACACGTAACCCGCGGGGCTCTGCCGTGAAACATGTAATACCACCTTTATTTTACCGCAGTAGGTAATACAGAGAAATCTACAGAAAGTCCATAGCAGTCAATCACTGCACACAGTTCTAGATATAATTTCGGGTTAATTAGCGCACAAATAATTCAAAAGATAATTAAGCATTGATAGCCTAGTGGTATGTCCGTCGACTTACAAGTCAGAGGTCTCGAGTTCGATCCCAAGGCGCGCACCTATGACTTTTCGTAAGTTATGTGTGTATTAAAATTTAATTATCAGTTGCTAAAACGGTGAGGGAAAACATCGTGAAGAAACCAGCACACCTGAGAGATTTTTCAATGGTATGTAAAGCCATGTCAAAGGCCTACGGGCGGTTTTAACTCTGACACCAGGTTGTTCATCAACCACACCATAAGAAGAAGAAGAAGAAGAAGTGTTTACCTACAGGATTTAGAAGATAGCAAAGAAAATTATCATTTATCAAAGTTGGACTACTTAAATCTATTTTTTTTCAATTTCATGCACGGCAACGAGTAAACTTTCTGTCTTCATTTTATTGTAGTAGTTTATAGATTAGTTGTGACTGTCAAATTGTTTTTTTTTTCTTTGTACTTTGATCTAAATTTCGCGAAAATAAGTCTCGCTTTTGAAGTAGTCGAGGTTCATTTTGTTTAATAGGAAAAACTTTTTATGTTTGTTAAAGCGAAATGCTTTCTTGGAAACCAATTATCGTGTCACTTTTATAAGGCTTAAGTAACAGTATGCTCCTACTAATCAGGCGATAGAACTGCTAAATGCTCTGATTGCTTAACACAGTGACGTAGATTTATTTAATGATAAAATAAGGATCTTTGTGCAACATTGCAGGTAATTTATATCATGCCAAGTTTAAGGGCTTGTTATTTTATTTTATTTATGTATTAGATTATTTGGACTATTTACTTTCATAGATTGTTATTATTATAATATAATTTCTATTGACTCCTGCACGTGTTGGGAAACTGTGAGTGCAGAGAGTAACTGTTAATAAATAAATAATCTCAGCTATAGTGGGGTTAAGCCTGTTGGCCTATCAACGACTTTACAACTTTGCCAGTGGCATGAGGGCTGTGGCATCTGCGCATGTGCAGTCAGTTTTTAGCGGCCGGCAGACCATGGACATGCCGCCGAGTAGCCCGCGTATATGAAACCCACCATCATAATGGTTTTAGTACATAAGGGTTTGGCCGCCAGGTTGAGAGAATAGGCGTTGCGCAGGGGAGGTTCCGGAGCTGGTCTCTTAACAGGATCCGAGATCTCCCTTCATATACTGATGGTGATCACCGAGGTGGTTTAGTGAGGTAAGAATCCCACACTCTCCGGTCTCATCCCCCAGAGGCCGGGTGCTTTTTGAAGGTTTCACCCCGTAAACAAAAAAAAATTGCGCTCCCGGTGTCGGCGGCCTCATTGACTAACCTACATACTAAAAACAGCTTTACTCACCTTAAAATAAGGATCACTATACGTAGGGTCGGAGTAGTCATTGCTGTATCGGAACTGCATGAGTTCTTCGTGGCGCATGTGAGGGAGAGGCACAGGTCCTGCCAGTGGGAGACCGGCGTGGATCTTGCTGTCTGAACGATCTGAGCTTGTGTAGTCCTAGGGAGGAGAAGTCAGGTTAGTATAATTATGAAGAAAGATTTGTATGGTAATGTTCTTGAATGAATGAATGAATATTTTTTATTTGACACAGCACAAGGACACAAACAAAAAAAATAGGTACATGAGGATTCTCACAAAATTAAATTAATATTAAAAATTAAAAAAAAATTAAAGTTTTTTTTAATGAAAATTATTTAAAACACTGACTTTTAGAAATATTTTTTAAGCATAACAAGTAATTATTATTAATCACTTCTATCACTATTATTAGATAAATATTAAGTATTTAAACGGTTTAAAGTATTTACGGGGAAAAAAACTTCTTTAAAGGAAATCTCTAAAAGAAATCACTCGGTAAAAATGACTTTGATTAAGATGTCTTTGAATGTGTGAGTGTGCCGTTTCGAGCATTTGTAATTTCCGTACTGTATAATTATTATACTGTGTTGTGGTTATTTATTTACACACACATTACACAATATTACACAAGTTATTTATTTTTTTAATCCGTATACATCTGTTGATTGTAACACTTACCAATTCATAACTTCCATCGCTTTGTGGTAGCTGTAGCTTCAAATCACTAATATTAGAACTTCTATCACTCTCCTTATACATATCTCCTGTAGTCACAGTCACATCTGGCTTCTCATTCATATGCCCCTTCTTCCTTCTTCTTCTGTGGCAGACGACCACGAGAATGATGAAGGCGGAGAAGATGATAATGCCTGACGTGACCCCGATTAAGATAATGTAGAGCGGTAAGGTTTCTGAAAAAGAAGTCGTTAAATTATATCTGTTTATGCAACCTGGTTTTTAAGAGAGGAGCCAAAAAGGAGATAATCAGGTCCATGAAACTACTTTCCCTAGGGGGCACAGGTGGAAATCTAAAAATTGAAGAATGATGAAACAACTTTGCAGCATTCGTGGTCGCAGGCAGACTGAGGTTGACCTGCCTGCGACCACGAGTGCTGCAAAGTACTCGAAACGTCAGGATTGTATTATCAAAATAAAAACGCGAATTATATCCGTTGAAAAGTTGTTTCATTATGTTGAGTGTTCGCGAAAGTTTGAGACTATATTATTGAAAAATGAGTTTTCAAGTGGCAGGTCACGCGAATCACAATTGTGAGAGGTTGAATTTTTTTTAGTTTTCTATCGATGTTCTTTGACGAACGTTGTACGTTTTATTGGCTATTATGTCCTAAAATTTGGTGGTCGCTAAAAAATCAGGCTGTATTATTTCATTTGAAGAATAATTAAATGGCATGACAAAATAGTTCAATACCTAACAATAATATAATACCTAAAATATCTAATACCATTCTCTTCTCTTCGTAAATAGATTTTTTATAATTTTTTGATCATTAACAAGCTTTGTGTTATCAATAATGAAAAAAATCAAAAATACTGTCTAGTTTCAACCAATAGGCTACCTCCAAATTGAACAATTTAACGAGTTATGATTAAACTTGGCACACTGATAAACCATGTCTTGGAATAACACATAGAACTCTTCTATCCTGATCTCATCGGCTATTTTAAATATCTATTTTCCTTTAAAACACTTTCACTTACTCAAAGGCTTCAGCATAATCGCAGCATTGGCATTGCCATAATCATTGGTGACGCTACAGTTGTACTGCCCATAATGTTTGAACTGACTGGCCCTGATCACCAGGCTGGACTTGATAATACCGTCTGGCAGCGATTCTTCTAATATAGCGTAGTCCTGGAAGCAATAAAATGTTTTAAATCTGGC
Source organism: Protodeltote pygarga (assembly GCA_936450705.2). Classification (NCBI taxonomy): domain Eukaryota; kingdom Metazoa; phylum Arthropoda; class Insecta; order Lepidoptera; family Noctuidae; genus Protodeltote; species Protodeltote pygarga. Next base: position 4,789,111 of record OW388274.2, read on the forward strand.
TAGGGAGGGTGCAATTCGCCTTGATCGTGGCTGTGTACATTACGGGTTGTCTAATTTACTTTCCCACAAAACTCACATTGCTTTTACTTGTATAGTAGGTAAACCGTAAGTGTGCCGTGTGGTTTCCGGCCTAAGAATAGAACCACCCCTTCTCCTCCCGCGGGTGACGTAAGAAGCGATAAAGAGTTCCGGAGTATGGGCAGCAGCATTTTTCTGTGTAACAATAATCATCTGCTACTGCGATCGCCAGCCCTCTTGCCCAGCTTGGCGATTATATGTATAGGCTTTAAAAATTTTAGGTTTTAAAATAAGTACAAGTTGTTTTATATGGTGACGAAAAGGCATCTCTCTAATTTAGTAGTGTTTAAAACAGTTGATGTCTTAAGGCTATTATGGTTTTAGTTCACTCACCGGATCTTGAATGACGCTGATCTCTCGACCTTCGAAGTACCACCTAATATCATCTGGTTTTGGTACGGAACGAGCGGCACATTCTATCCGAACGCTCTCGCCTTCCATGCCGAATTGTGTCCTATTTGATACGATGTTTGGAGCACCTAAGACAATTTTGAGTAAAATATTAATGCCATTCTTATGAATTAGATTGCTGAGCAAAGAATCACTAATGCCATCTAACGTGGCAATGCTGCCAGTCTTTTGAGCATACTACCCGAGGACAGTGATGTGGAGAAGATTTTTGTCCCCTAAATTTATTACGTTTTCGATAAATTATAAAAATACCTTTTCTATAATAAATTTATCTTCAATTCATTTAAAAAACTTATGGGATCCAAGTCCTTGCAATATCATGTTACAAGACTATCACAATCTAAGTTTTATTATATTTTATTACCATATTATTTAAATGATAAAAAATAACGATAGGTAATTTTCTCAAAAGGAAAAATGAATAAATATTGTCGCATGTTTCTTTGAAAGCTTTACACATGAATCTCATTATTGTAAGGGTGTTCTACTTTAAAATCTGATGCAATATTGACATGAACAAGCGTAGCATTTTTCAATAATATTCTTTTTAATAATATTGAAATGTTAGGCTGATCGCGCACTTAAAACATCGAGGCGGAGACGACACATTAAAAATAATTAAACATAAATCTCCAGTATCTTTTTTTTTACATTAATATTATTTTTATATTACCAAGAATAAAAGACTTACTTCTAATAAAAATAGAGGCTTCACTCTCAATTTCTGGGTACCCTTCCTCTATAACCTTACAGATGTATCGTCCAGCTGTCTCCCTACTGACATGGACCTTCAAATTCGGAGCCTTCCCTTTGACCTGCTGAAAGATATTAAACGTTCACGTAATACTGTCGAATTTTATTTGGGCGTAGACTATAGACATTACGAAGACATTTTTTTCGAGTAGATTCTATGAAATCATTCTCGAAATTCTTGCTGCTTCGATTGTAAACCGAGTCTGGTAGTGCCAACGGTATTCTTAGCATAATGGCTAAAGTAGAATATTGAATGTCGAATACCAAAACTGTAGTATCTAAAGGCACTTGTAAGGTTCTTGTTAGGTTTTATAGATGAAATAACAAACATTATTATCGATTTAACTCAATAAATAAAAGAAAAAAATATCTAATAGATGTTTAATTTTAGCAGAAAAATGTTTAGTTTTCGCTTAGAAAACGCTGATCTAACACTCATCAGAGCCAAAAATCCTAATTTCTTGAGTCAATTCAAAGTTGTTTCCAGATTTTTCTGTTATGAAGCGGAAGTTGCAACACAACAAAATGTTAATGTGAAAACCAGATTTTAATATAGCTAGTGAACTGTTATATGACAACACATTGTGTAATTCTTCCTTTCTTTATCCTATGGTTGCTCATCAACCACACGATAAAGAAAAGTACAGAAAGATCTGAAAAAACCTTAGTTGTCTCAATAGAAATTGGGATTTCTGGCTCAGATCGTGAGATCGTCAGAGTTTAAACTGCCCGTAGGCCTCTATCATAGCTTTACACACCGAAAAATCTCTCAGGTGCGCTGGTTTCATCGTTCATTGTGTAATTAAAAACCTATTTATCTAATCTAGGAAATGATGCTGAAAACACCATTCATTCATCACTAAGACCAATAGACCAATCGAAAACTACAGTAAAATTTTATTTTGAAACTAGACCATTTGTAGCAGCTTCAGACAAAAACATACTTCTCATATTTTACGCTGTCTGGGAGATCTAATTTTACCTCATGTATTGCGGTTTCGATCATACATTAGTCATCGAAGTATACTAGTAGAATTGACGTAAGATGATGAATCCGTCATGAATCCAGCTATAAAAATGTTGATGTACTCAAAAAAAAATAGAGATCTAAATTTTATAAGAATTAAATGAGAAATGACTGACTCTAGACATGTTTAAGGTCACCAAATAAACAATAGATTTAAATAATGTCAAAAAGGATTTATGTTTAAAAGTCTAAACTTTTGTAGTTAAAAAAAAACCAATACCAGTGCTTCAACTATCTCAGATAGTAATTATAATCTGCCCCTTGTACGAAATACTACAGGGCTAGCATATCGAACTTAGCAGTAAGAATAATAATAATATCTTCCTGGCCGAATTCCGGTCACAGCGGCCAATCTCAACGGAGATTAGCCAAATACGCAGGAGATATTACAGTGAACAAGTGTGTGCGCAAACACAGCTGCACTCTCTATTCCCTCACTCTCATAGTCCGATGGGACGGAAATCCGACACGACCGGAGAGAGATCAGGCGCAGGGCCAACGGCTTTACGTGCTTTCCGAGGCACGGTGATAATTAATTTATGAAACGCACATAACTTACGAAAAGTCAGAGGTGCGCGCCTTGGGTTCGAACTCGAGACCACTGACTTGCCAGTCAACGGTCACCACCACTAGGCTATCACGACTCGCAGCAGCAGCAGTAAGAATACAATATCTACTATACACATGTGACTTTTATTTTTTTATTCTTTATTAATTATAGAGGGTTTTAAAAGATATACCACCCTCATCGTGACACTCCAGAAACCAACCCATCCAAAACCAAAAATATAAAAACAACTAAACTACCGTTTACAAATATGATAACCTTTTTTTTTAAAGCAAAATTTATGCATACGATGTGACCACTCAAGTAATTATGTTTTTTTTTTTTCAAGAAAAAAAACAATCCATCAGTAACTTTGCCACCGAGTAGATCTATATTTTACGGCCTTACAAAAGTACTCTTTCCAGCATGGTATTCACTTACCCCTATCCGTCCTGGCTCGTGGAACAGCCACCTGATATCTGGTTGCGGCTGCCCATCCACATCGCAGCTGAGGACCACACTGGAGCCGATATCTGTCTCCACGTCTTGAGGTCGAGTTCGGAATGTTGGAGGGTCTGGAGACAAGAAGGCATTGTAAATACATGGAAAGTATTTTTTGTTGAGATTTTTGAAAATTGGTGATATCGTTTCTATTTCTTCTAAACTGACATAACATTTATCGTTATGTTACGTGACATAACTATCGAAGGTAATGTCATCCTATACATTTCTTTCGTTTTTTATTCGTTAGCGATTGTAGATAGTCAACTTGGCTAAACCCCTGAAAAGCTTGGAACATGAGATCGGCAGTTCGTAAAGTACTCCGGTATAGATGTCACCACACACCCGATGGTATAGTTGATAAAGTGTGGCACGGCATGCCAAAGATCGCGGGTTTAGTCGCGTCCGAATATTTTGCGAGTTTCTTATTTAATAATTTTATTTAATTAACTTTGAATGTGTATTGATAATAATAATGATTTAATTTTTGTGGCCTTTTATACATTTTGACACGGTTGGTCACTTAAAGTCTCTTATAAAAAGGATGAAGACCTATTTCTATTTCTCAAGTGAGATTATCTCGACAGAGAAGTCTTTACCCATCTTCTATTTGTTTTCGGAATTGTTTTTTAAGAAGACATTTTATAGATGTTCACGTCTATAAAAGGATATGTAGTAATTTTGAAATGGTTTATCTTCAATATCCTGTTTTTAACATTTTTTTGGACAGGTGGACAGACGACCTAATAAAGGTCGCAGGAAGCTGCTGGATGCAGGTTGCTTCCAACCGGCCAATCTGGAAATCATTGGGGGAGGCCTATGTTCAGCAGTGGACGTCATATGGCTGAAATGATGATAATGAAACATTTTTTGAACAACGGAACTCAAAATAGCTGATCTAAAAGTTTTCCATCTTTCAACACATGTTTTCTAACAACGAATCACTCTAGTACCACATTCGGTGACGTCAGAACTTGTGGGCGCACTGTTATGGGCAGTTGTATCATCAATATAAACATCAGCTATTCCTCCCACTACATTAGAAAAACGGGGCATGACTCGGTAACAAAATATGTTCGGAAAATCTAACTTTCAAATCATTTTGTGAAAAAATTAACGAAGGGCACATATAGGAATTCCCGAAAATGAAATCAGACAAATATATAATATCTAGACAGACGCCCAATTAAAGTAAATGGTGATAATTTGTTGAATTCTGCCTGAAAGACTGCCTCGTTGGTCTAGTGGTAGCAAGCGCGACTGCTGAGCACAAAGTTTTGGCTTTAATCCTCAGGTCGGGCAAAATGTTAGTGGGTTTTTCCATTAAGAAATTCTCAATAGCAGCACGGAGTCTGGAATTGTGCTCGCTTAATAGCAGTAAGCACGCCCCCTATTACATGAGACTCATAACATAGCCGGCGAAACGTGGGTGTACTGAACACCTCTGCCTACCCCCTCTGGGGAATACAGGCGTGAGCCTGTTATGTAATTTGTAATAGTAAGCTTGCAATTGCAATTAATAGCAAAGCTGATAGACGGCTATATGCACGACCCTGGTTGATTTAGAGATGATACCTATAGGTATAGGTCCTTTGTGACCTTAAAGCCAAAAACTGGCAAAATCCCGTAAAGGACCATGATATGTGGGCAATTTCATAGTAGCTAGTAAAAGGCCGTTAAAACCCTAGTTATCCACGAGCTACATAGATGAAGAGAATCTCAATGACCTGGTGAAAATCCACGAAGGACCGCAATAGGTGGAAAAATACTATATTGAACTCCACTTTATAAATAAATCAGTTATCCATACAACGATTTTGGTCGCTATGTAGGAACTGATACCAAAACGAAGGATATAATTTCTAGGTGGCACTGCCAGAAAGTTTGCTTCGTAGCAGCACCACAATAAACATTGATTATTTCATTACCTAGACTAGATACGTGCATTTGGCGCAAAGCTACACAATGTTCCTTCTATGAACAATAGATTCCACTATTTGATCGCTGAACATGGTGGCGCTGCTGCAGGGCACCACACAATTGTTTATACACAAACGATCAAAATGGTTTGAAAGATAATACTTACAAGTGACTTCTAAAGTGGTATTTCCTTCGCCTTTCCCGACTGTGTTACTAACTTCACACCGGACTAACGCATTGTGATGCTTTCTGGTTACATTAAAAATGATCTGAAACAAAATATTGCAAATTCAGCTAAATAAATCATAAAATCTTTCAGAAATTGCCTTTTAGCAAAGTTTTCTTGCCCAATTCGGCTTTATGAAAACTGAATTTCTTTTTAAGAATATTGCGCGCACGGAGGAGTGTAAAACTTGGCATAGTAAAAGTTAATATAGAGAATAAGTGCAGAATTCTAAAACTTAATCGAAATCTAAATGTACCTTATTTACACAACTTTCCCCGATAAAAAAGGGTATTATAAGTTCAACATGTTTATTTACAACTGCTCTCAAACAGATATATCAATTTCGATTTATTTATTTTTAATTATAATAATGTTTTTGTACAGGGGTTTTTTTTATTTTAAATTTTAAGTTATATGTTCATACAAAAGAATATAATAGTTTCAAATACAAAATAAATAAGGTGCAAATAAATCCAATGTTTTATTCAAGCTTAAACCTATTGCGCCGACCCTAAATAAAATTAGGACAAGGGTAAGAGTTTATGCTTGTTTGTTATCTATTTTTCGATAAAGATTTATTTCTATTTTAACCAAAATTTACGGTAAAAAAAGTATATAAAACATTTTTTTTAATTTTCAACAAAATACAAAGCTATCTTTAAAATAACTCATTTTCAACATTTCCAGTTTAAATAAACTAAAGTTACATTGAAACTGTAAAACTTAAGCAATAACAGAATTAACAGCTTCGCTCATAAATATAACCGACAATTTACGAAGATACTAGAAAATCTTAAGGTGAGAATACACGTATACCCTTTTAAAAGGCGTTCAAAATAACCCGAGAATAAAGTGAATAACAGTGGCGGCCGATACGATTATAATTGATTATTATCATCGTAGAATTTCTTGATCCTTTAAATAAATCTACAGTTGCTATCTTATCTCTTGGATGTGCAACCTCTTAAATAAACCAGCCTGTAACTGTCCCACTGCAGGGAAAAGGCCTCTTCTCATACAGAGACAGATTGAGCTTTAACCACGCTATCCTATTGCGTGTTGGCGATTTCAGGCCAATTAAACCACACGCCAAAAATACTACTATTGTATATTTATAGCCTATAGTTATGGAATTAAGAAATAAATTCTTTATTTCAACTGAAGCGTATCCGCTTTGAAATCAGAGACACGATCTTTGGCGTGCCGTGCCATCTCGCTTTATATGACAGCACGGCCGCGGCATGCCAAAGATCGTGGGTTCAAATCTTGCCGGAGTAAGTTGTTTTTGCGATTTTCTTATTAAATATTTTCATTATACTGAAATATAAGAGCCCGAGTAAGTTGTTTTTGATATTTTCTTATTAAATATTTTCATATACTGACGATATCTTGAAAAAATAACAACCTTAATTAGTGCCCCTGCCTATCTAACTTCTGTGCCGATTGTACATGCCAGGTCCGAACCCCCACGAGCGTTAATTAGGCAACAGGGTCACATTAAGTTTGCAATTCAGCTGAATTTTCGTACAGTACGCAACAAGCTCATGCATTAAGTACGCGTTGCGCTAAAAAATTTACGGCTTTACTGCAGTCAAAAGCGGGGAGTGTTGTTTGGAAAGCTTCAGAGTATTATTATGTAGGTAATATTCAGTATCTTAACCTAAAACTTTAAATGAACACATTAAAATTCCGTACACATTTTTTTTGAGCTAGAAATATAAAAAAAACGCCTACGGTTTGAAGTCGGTGTTAGAATTCGATTTTACTTTTTGTATATAATTAAAATACTTACGCACATCATTTACGAAACATCGTGCGCGCCTTGGGTTCGAACCTGAGACCTCACTTTGAGACTTCCAGTCCACCGTCAAACCACTAGGCTGATCATGACTCTGACCTATGTTATATAAGATACGGCAACCCCTAACCATTAGGCTAAAATTTAGCAGTATCCATAAAATTTGTATACTTTTAAACAATTCAGTCGAAATATAACGTTAAAGAAACATTGTGATTACGTTTCAGACAGTTGGTTATACCGTACACTGTGTGTCGGACATTTATTGCGAAATCTCTTCAACTGTGAACAGCGTGTCAGACATTAATGTCGCAATTTGTCTCTTGGAGTGCACCTAAATAAACCTTTAGTAAATATTTACTGTGTTATGAAAATATAATAAAACTGGTATTCGCTTTTATAGTATGTTTTTATTCGGGCTATGATTTAAATTTTGTATGTGTACTTAAGTGTTAAATTTCGTTGAAATTAGTTTCGGATTGGGGGCGTAAAGAAAAAAGCTATAGGTACTGCTAATGCTGGTTAAAACTCTAATGAGTTTATGTTTGCATCTTAGAATGTATGATTGTTTAAGTTTTTTTTATAAAATACATAAAAAAGGACCTTTTATAAAGTAAAGGCTCATACTCCACCACGCTAACATAATCTGGCTGACTAATTTGTGGCTACCTGCACTGTTGAATTTATGAAGTCTATAAGGTCACACCAATTCGGGTAAAACTTTTTTCTTTCAGGTTTTGCTTGGATTTGGATGAAATTTTGCTCTTATGCTAAAAAAATAGTAGCCAAATTTTTCCGCAATATCGAAGATGAAATCGGGGAAAAAAGTTGATGTCCTATAAAGAGTACAACTATTGTCATTTATGAAGTACAAAACTACTCACCATCTCATCAGCGTAATCTCCGATGACTGGGTTGTTGTTAATATACCATCGGTACATCTGAGGTGGTGGGTTTGCATCCACGGAGCATTGAACCCTAAGTTCTGACCCCTCCGGTATTTTACCCCGGTTCGACCCTGAACTTATTGTCACGTTCACTTTTGGCACGTATTTGACCTGGAAAAAAGGGTTGATTTTAGATATTGTTTAGATTCAGGGCCTCTAAAACGTTGGTAAGCTAGGGCTGGGGTTCAGTTGACAACAAAGTTGATAAAATCAAACTATTGTTGATTCAGTAGCTTTTAATTTATGACCAGCTTCCACCCGCGACTACGTCTGCGCGGATTTCGGTAACCCTACTTATTACAATACTGCTCAACCCCCATAATTATTGTGATAATTTGTATCCTAAAACCGGACTTGGTATTTAACAAATATTTTTGCCGAATTTCTACTAAATCTGTCTAGTAGTTTTCGCACCTATCTCTGACAGACAAACAAATAGACAAAGTTACTAAAAACTTCATATTTGGCTTTAATATCTTTCATCGATCATGTAGCACTTACTTTTTTCCAAAAATATTCAATGTACAGTTTTTACTTTGTTACGATTTTATTACATGTATAGATGTTTTTTCATCATTATTTTTTACGTCATTATAAAAATTATTTGATTGACGACTATTTTCAAGAATATTGGAATCAGGTTCCTTTTAAATGCAATACATTATTGCATTGTGTGAAAATCATCCATCTTCCTAGCCTTTATATTCCCAAACTTTGTTGGGGTCAGCTTCCTTCACGACACGACTCCCTTTGTGTGAAAATAAATATTATATTAATAATAATTACCTCAATATTCACTGTGGCCATTCTCGGTGCCCTATCGGCAGTGTTTTGTGCCTGACATGTGATTGTCTGGTTATGGTGGCTCTTGGATGGGGTTAACCGCAACACTGACCTGCGATTGAAGACAGTTTAGTAGATAGCTTAGTCGGTAAATTATATTGCATTAGTTTGCCCTACTTAGCTTATTCGATATAATATAAATAAAAAATATTCGTCGCATGTCATCTAAATATAGATTAAATTTTTTATCAATTTTATCATCTGTTTTAAACAAAATAATTGACAGTTTGATACATAGGATTTCGACTTAAAACCAAAATTTTAAAGATAAATATATATCGCACAGTTAAACATTTAGATCATCTACTGTGTCTAGAAGTATATTTAGTAAATATGGCAATACTGCCAATGAAAGGTCTTGCAATTATTGAGAATATAATAATATTATGATGATTCTGAATCAAATCATTTTAATTTCAACAAGAAAAATTCTTGATATTTTATGAATATCTGTACAAATTGAAACTTACCTTGTTTTGTACCTTTGGCCATCTGGCAACAGTTCTATCGTGCTTTTGACAGACTTCTTGATCACTGATTGGTATCCGTCCAGCCAAGTTATCTAGAGTTAGAAATTTGTCAATTACTACATCAGTTACATATTTATGGGTGTGTTCTGCCAGAGAAGAAGAAAAAGGTTCAGCTGGGTGTAAATAATAACCAACAAAAAGGTATTGGAAAGAGTGAAAGAGAAAAGACAACTAATATCGAGTAAGGAAGACAGAAGAGGTAAAATGTCACGATATATTAATAAATTAGTGGACTAAAACAGGCTGATGATGATGATTAATAAAAAAAATCCTAAAGGCAAAAATTGATTGAAGAGAAAGAGACAGACCAAGATAAAGTCACATAGCACAGATCAATTGAAAATCACGACATTCAAGGAGATCAAGGATAGGGGAGCTGAATGCTGCAGCCACAAAAGCGAAGCCTTTAAATAAATGACGATAAAAATATGAAAACGAATATGTAAGAAATGCTTTATAACACTCCATCTTTTATTGAATTTAATATTTGTAAGAGTGTTATTGGAATTGCTATTAGATAAAAACTACATTGTAAAAAGGGTTCCTTTATGTGGTAATTATTTCAAGAGGACTGAAGACTAACTTGCGGGCGAATTTGAAAAATTTCAAAGAAAATTTTGCAGCTTGGCAAATCTACAACGGTATTTAGCAATATAACCATTAGAAATTAAATTTAATGTTAGAATATGCAATCAAAAACAACAGCAGTAATTAAAATCTTAATGACCTAAAGATATACCACCCTAAAAGTGTTTTGCATTAATAAATTACGACCTTATTTAAAGACAATTGCAAATACCTCAGCAGCAGGTTTCCCTCCAGAAGAAACACACTCTATATCAACAGGCTGGTCTTCAGTCGCATCGATGAAGGCCCCCCTCAATATCCTGGGAGCTTCAGGAGCAACCAACACCGTCAGTTGAGCGTATCGGGAGCGGATTGGGGGCTCACCTAGAAGAAAGTGGCATATTTAGTTATGAAGTCATCACTGCATACGCTTACCATAAAGTAGAAGCTTTTAGCGTTATAATCGTAGAAGAACAAGGTGAGGCGTTTCCTCCATTGAAAAGGGAGGATCCTCCAACCAAGGCGGGTGTTCTGCCTGGAGGCCCCAAAAGTGATTGTTATGTCATTGTATTTATAGTCCAGTAGTCGTACAAATTTCGCTTGCCTGACTCAGGCATGTCGTAGATCCTTGTCTGGATATAGGTGGCAGTAGTCGCCTCATCACAAATAATGTGATATAATTTTTAAAAAATCCTTTACTTTACTTCATACACTTACCATTTAACCCAGAACTGACTTGGCACTGGTACAGCCCATCATCTTCTAGAGTCACATCTTTGATATCCAGAGAGTAATCTCCTAAAACAAGAAGAAACACGTTACTTTTTTTTACTGAGGCATCTATTTTCTAATTAAACCAACTCAACAAACTTTTTTGCATGACATAAATTGTACATGCTAAGAAAATCCGACATATCTGCTACCGAACAGATAAACGTGGACATTGAGCAGGTACCTGAAGTAGAAACTTGATGAAATTCTGGTCCACCGCGAAAACATGATTGTGTAGACGCATCAGATGAGCAAGATTTGAAACTGCGATCTTCTCTACTTAAATAAATTGAGCTAACGAAATTTTCTTCGAAATTCGAAAGTCTGGTTGAAAATAAAAGCGAAATAAGTATAATCTTTGTACATGTCTGGGACCGGCTTTACAAAGCATTTTTTTCCATTCCACCAAAAAAAATAGACCTAATTATCTTCTAAAAGACTATCGCAGCAGAAATAATTTCAACAGGGATTTCTATTTAATAAGCTGACGACGCCATTTTATTTCTTGCGCTGCCGATTAAAATGGCCGGCGCTCTGGGATTCTGCCATTTCAATTCTAATAATTAAGTATCGTTGGATTATTCACTTCGTTTTTTAAGTTCCGAGATGGAATTAGCTTATTACTGATAGCATCAGCTATTTCTTATTAGCTTTAGCTTGTGGTTTAGTGGGCGCAAACGAATTAATGAGATCCTAAAGTAAAGCATGAGATCTCAAAGTTTGGTTCTTAGATCAATCCTTGTTTTTGGACTGGAAATTCACTACTACTGAGAATTTTCATTGCTCCTACATGGGATAGAAATATGCTAAACCTCTAGTGATGTGACAATAGAAAAAGTATTCGTATGCAGCCATACAGTGTCCTGTATGGCTGTCCCACACCTACTTTCTTGCCCGTCCTGTACGACGTAAGTACCTGGCAAGACCTTAATGATGCGGTCGACAGGCTTTTGGGCTTGCACTTACACATATTGGTCGTAATTTTGAGATCTTGACTCAATATGATGAAGAAAATGCATTGTTACGAATGAAAAGTTTTAGATAACACGTCTTTTATGGAAAAAGGTGAGTAAACGATTAAGCGGGTCCGAATGGTAACTACCACCGCCCTAAGTACCCGCCACACCAGAAGCATCAAGGTGTGATAGCCTAGTGGTACAACCATTGGACTGCCAAGTAAAAGGTTCAAAACCCAGACACGCGCTTCTGACTTTTTAAATTTACCTATGTGCGTATTAGAAATTAATTGTTACTTGCTAAAACGGTGAGGGAAAACATAGTCAGGAAACCAGCACACCTGAGAGATTATTTTAGGAGCCAGGCAGATGCCAGGTTTTTCATCAATAATACGATAAAGAAAGAAAGACTAGAAGCATTGCAGATGCGTAGCCGGTCTTTGTGGGGGCTTGGTACTCCCGATCTCTTCACTGACCGTACGAAAAACATCATGACGAAGACTGTAATTCTGTTAGAGACTTGTACTACTACCAGCAAGGCTCTACCACAATTAAAAAAACACATCACAAAAGGCCGGTTTTTTTAATTAACCCTATAATACTGCCGGCTATCAAAACATTTTAACCCTCTTTTCATTCTATTCTAATAATATAGAAATAAGAAGATTGCAAATAGTGTAGAAATTCATACCGCTGCGCACTGTGAAGTGAGAAGCGAAAATAGCTCCCTATTTAAAACCCCACTTGAAATATAAATATTTGATGGGTTCCCCTCAAGACTAAGAAAACGCATTCAACATTTCACGGCGCTTTGTGCAACTATACTTATTCTACGAATACCTTAGCGTTTGATTTTTAACTTTTAGAATACTAAATTACTGAACCGATTTCTATAACATTTGGCACAAACCTTTAACTTAGCCCCAAGAAGTACGTTACTTACAAACTTTCTACATTTTTTTCTGTATCTATCTGTTACTTACGGCGTGTAACGAACGAGAAATAAGGCGCTGGAAATAGTTAAACCACAGTTTATTTTAAAGATATTCCTAAACAAACACATACAAAGGTGAACCCATATGAACTCCTAGTGTTTTCACCGTTGTCATTGCTTTTTGAATTTAGAATACAAAATAGAAATCCAAAAAGGTAATCCAAAAAGGTGAAGTTCAAATGGAGTTTGTAACACTATCTATCACTACAATTTACAGTTATAATTAACAACACACACAAATACTCAGACAAAAAGTTAGAAATAACACACGCACGGTGATTAAGGGCAAACACCTTCTAATGAGCGCACAAAATAAGTGATGCGTATGAGAAGAGGCCTATGTCGAGCAGTGGACTGATAAAGGCTACAATCTTCTTCTTATCGTGTGGTTGATGAACAACCTGGTGTCAGAGTTTAAACCGCCCGTAGGCCTCTGACATGGCTTTACACACCATTGAAAAATCTCTCAGGTGTGCTGGTTTCATCACGATGTTTTCCCTCACCGGTTTAGCAACTGATAATTAATTTATAATACACACTTAACTTACGAAAAGTCAGAGGTGCGCGCCTTGGGATCGAACTCGAGACCTCTGACTTGTCAGTCGACGGTCATACCACTAGGCTATCAGTGCTATCAAAGGCTACAATAATTGTTAGACAAACTTCGTCTTCAACTTGGCAGTGACTCTGAAATAGAAAGTTTAACTCTAGTTTGTATTACATTAACATTACAGCACTGATAGCCTAGTGGTATGATCGTCGACTGACAAGCCAGTGGTTTCGAGTTCGATCTCAAGGCGCGCACCTGTTACTTTTCGTAAGTTATGTGCGTATTATAAATTAATTATCAGTTGCTAAAACGGTGAGGGAAAACATCGTGATGAAACCTGCACACCTGAGAGATTTTTCAATGGTGTGTAAAGCCATGTTAGAGGCCTACGGGTGGTTTAAACACTGACACCAGGTTGTTCATCCATACGATAAGAAGAAGATTACATCAAACCGTAGATTTGTAGACAAAATAAAAGATACAATTTATATATTACAACAAAACTTTCAACCGAAAACCAACTAATAAAATAAATACCGATTTCAATCTTGCCTTTCTAATTTCCTTAAAGTAACAAAAAGTAAACTATATTTCCTGTTCTACTAACTTAACAACGGAATAATTAATAATAACAAACCAACTTATTCAAAGACAATAGTAAAGAGCTTTGTTCATAATACAATTCAATATTATTTTCACAGTATTCTGGGAACCAAATACTATTCAATTATTTTAACCACAATAAAATTGAAATGCTAATTGTAATTCCGAAAAACAGGGCTTATGAATACTATCACTTTCAAAACAATACAATTTAATTTATTAATTGAATTCATAAATTATTAATACATTTATTTCATAAATTATCAATACATTTATTTCATAAATTACAATACAACAAAACATAACATAGACTCACGCCTGTATTCCCCAGAGGGGGTAGGCAGAGGTGTGTAGTACACCCACGTTTCACCGGCTATGTTATACCTAAGTTCCATGTAATAGGGGGCGAGCCTATTGTCATTAACCGGGCACTATTCCAGATTCTGTGCTGCTACTGACAATTTTCTAATGGAAAAAAAATCAATAACATTTTGCTTGACCCGGATATGCATGTACTCAGCAGTCGCGCTTACTACCACAAGACCATCGAGTCCATAAAACATATTAAATTACAATATTATAAATTACAATACGATGATTATACAATTTGATTTTGATTTTGATCGTTATAAAATACACTTGCCTAAGAAATATTCTTTGAGTTATACCAAAACAAAATATACATTTAAATAGCAATACTTTAAGCGAAGCGTGACCTATAAACATATAGGACAACCACACGTAAATCTTGACTACAACTGCATAGAAGTATGAAATATATTTCTCCATTTCACCCTCTGGTATATAAACATTATATTATTTCTACAAAACCGGCGGTAAACTTCATTCTTAACACAAGCGCTCTAGTTACGAAGCCCACTTAGGAAGATCTTTCATCGTGTCTTGAAAATGTTAAAAATACATTTTTCATCGCCACGATAAAAAGAATTGAATCTGTGTACTTTTGTATTTTATGGCTATTGGGAAAGGCGTGGGAAGAGCCTGTCAAAATAACCATCGTTAACGAATTGGCCCTTTCACTTCAATTCCCAGTATTTTAAATACCGTCACTTAAAGACGTTGGCTGAGCTTGATCTCTCTCCAGTCGTGTCAAGTTGCCGTCCCATCGGAATATGAGAGTGAGGGAATAGAGAGTGCACCTGCTTGCGCACACCCTTGTGCACTACAGAGCGTCTCTTGTCGAGTGACTCATTGATTAGCTAGTGGACGACTGTTTGACCAACACGTTAACAAATCGGTCGACAACTGGCTGAACAATTTTGTTGACAAATTTGTCGACAAATTGACAAAAACCTCCTCCTCCGTGTACCTCACGGGACCGGAAACTTGATCGTCTACCCTCAAACTTTCCCATTATTATCCATCTGCCAAACAAATCTTTAGTAACCTTGAATCTAAATTCTACGGCCGTCAAATAATTGCTATTAGTAGCCAAGATCTTCTGAACGGTCGATGACTTTTGTTGCGTAAAAAATCTAATAATACACTGTGAAGCGAATATTTGAAATGAAAAATTAATATTATGAAAGGAAGAACAGCTTTCGCTTACAATTTTATTAGTTGACGATCTGTATTTGACGATTCTTCGGGGCTTTTTTAGACCATTTCTGAGCGGTAGCTAAAGCTACAGTTTGAGGCAGCGATATCGTCTACGCGTTGATAATAATTAAACTGCCTTTTTTCTACGTGATCTTTCTCAGTTATATCTCAAAAGGAGCTCAGACTGATTAACTAGACTTCTAGCGAGACCTAATAAGTCTAGCTAAGGTATTAATCTAACCTAAAGCAAAAGCCATGCCGTGTGGTTTCCGGTCTAAGAATAGAACCACTTCAAAGAAAAAGAAGAAGAAAGGGAAAGATCTGGAGGGTGGGCAGCAGCATCCTTCTGTGTAACAGCAATCATCTGCTACTGCGATCGCCAACGCGCTTGCCCAGCATGGCGATTATGGGCAAATACCTCCAATGAGCGTACAACAGTAGCGCGCATTAGGAGAGGCCTGAATCCTGAATTCAGGCCTGAATGATCACGCAGTGAAACTCCAAGCATAGTTATCTCCATAGCTCGTTGCGCGAATTTAGGCTTTCGTCTGAAGCCAATAGGTACTACGTCTCAGTGCCATATGTCATCACTGGCAACACGCAATTGGTAAGAGCAAGAAAAAAATAAAAGCAAACGTTTATATTTTTAATTTTACCAAACCCTAAAAGATAAAGACTCTGTGGATTGGTACAATAGTTTTTTCTGTTATACATTCTAGATTCTACAATAATGAAATACAGTTTAAAATGCATTAGTCGTTGTCGTCGTCGGTCGTTGTATAAAATTTTCGATTTTATTTACATGTGAGTCATGACCGAAATGCGAAGCCATGACGGACACGAAGAATGTTTTTTTTTCATTTAATGCGAAGGCATGTTTTCGTGCTAAAATCTGGAGTGTTATGTGAGATTGGACAAATACAATAACATAACATAAAATCCCGGTTGTTCCCTAAAGGGTTAGGTAGAGTTATTTATTTCGACACAATTGGCGAACAATTAAACGATTCGCTTTCTGCGAGTTCGATTCCTGACCGTCACAAATGTAATATTTTATTGTGTTGTTTGGGTATCTCAAATACCCACACCGTTTTTCGTAAAATATATGGGAAAAAAGTGTCTCTTGTTATTTGAGCTCGTGCCTAAGAGAACTATATTTTGTCAAATAGAAAAAGTTACACCAGTTAAGATTTTAGTAGTGTATATTTACATAATAGTGGTATTTATGATCCTAGCTTTCCTATCATCACCTATATTCCTATGTAGAATTGAATAAAGCTTAAAAAATTACATAAAAAGAAGCGATGCAGAGGAGTAGGAGAGGGTATAGGTATAGGGTAGTCAGAAGCCCGAAAGTCTGACAACCAGTCTTACCAAGGGGTATCGTGTAACCCAGTACCTGGATTGTGGAGGTCTGATAGGCAGTCGCTCCATGTAAAACACTGGTATTCAGCTGCATCCGGTAAGACTGGAAGCCGACCCCAACATAGTTGGGAAAAGGCTAGGTAGATGATATTACGTGTACTTTATATTTAGGTTTATTAATTATTTATTTATTTTTAACCTATACTGTCTCACTGCAGGGCAAAGGCCTCACTTGTCTCGGTCTAATGCTATTTGAGACCAATCCTTCAGATGTCAATTCTTCCTTCAATCAGGTTTATTAAGTAGTATTAAGTATTAAATAAGTTTTTATAAAGCTAAGTCTACACTAACCTTCTTCGTCGCTCCCGATCATAGCGTACCGGTCGTACCCACTGAGGTTGCGATGTGTCCCGAGTCCAAAGTCGTCCTTCGTCCACTGCAGAGACCCCACTTTGTTCTCCACTCTGCATGGAAGAGTCACTCGCGATCCCACTATGGCACTCTGTGGAAAGAAATAAAGTCTTATAGGACACCAAAAAAACACAGGTGTGTTATGGCAGCTTGTCAGTTATGTTATGACTTACGGGGTGTTAAACACACACAGTCTGACAGTTATTTTATAAAATGCAAAACACCCATACTTTGTCAGTTACCTACTTATGAGGTCTTAATCACCCACATTTAGGACTTTAACAAGTTTAGGAGAATAACATTATATTCATGCAGCAAAAATTTCAGTTTGATCGGTACAAGTTTTCTTGCATAAAAATTGCATAAACAAAAAATCATTTGAAGGAATTGTATAAAAACTTGTTCCGATCAAAACTTTGTTATGTTATTCTCCTTGGTTATTAAACTTGGTTTTTTTGTGATTTTTAATATCTATAGGGTTAAATCTATTAGCGAATATTATATTTTAAATAGATAATATTGAATTGTAGAATCAGAAGCACGCCAGCAGCGTCTCCAATTTTTGCAGATTCTTTTTTGACAAACTATGTTTAGGTGTATTGTGTAGAGTATTAAAGTCATCGGTCTGACGAGTCTTTGTATGCAAAATGGATCTGATTTTCTTACGTAAGCATTCAAAATAAAAAAAGGTATTGACACATTCAAGGTCTTATTTAACGAATATGATTGTACAAATCGGTGATTACGAAAATTAATAAAATTACATACGCCACCCAATTATGGGATTAATTGTAATAATAATTGGTTTAAAATTGTAAATTATTGTGAATATTATTGCCAAATGTACAATTTGTAAATAAGGTTAAAATTAAATTGATTATAGCTGTGTAATTTGATATTAAGGCTACAATTAGAGTGATAGTTTTGAAATCATTCGATCAAATAAATCGATTAATAATCGAGGTATTTCAATCATACGATTATTGCCCAATTGTTTGGTTATTAGACTCTAACATTTGCCAGCGAATAAATGTAGAAATGTAAAATGTGAATTTTGATAACATGGTAAGTTTGGTAAGGATTATGAAGTTTAGTTGGCAGACCGGCTAGTGGCTTTAAACAGTAGGTCACAGGTTGAAATCCTGCCTGTAATCGATATTTTCTTTCTAAAAACATTTTTATTTAAGTATTTGGTTTTTAAAAATGACTAAATATTCTTCTCAGCAACTTTGTCCGCGTTAATTTGGTACATAATTAAAGTTTAAATTAAATCCGGGATATAAATTTCAAGTTGCATCCAAATCCGTTAAGGCGTTTAGTCTTGATTAAAAGACAAACATACAAACTTTCACATATAAAATGACTAGTTTTTCCCGCTGCTTTACTCCTATGTTCTAAAGTTTTCTCACTTTTTTTGAAATTTAAACTACCCTATATCACTCTCCGAACTATAAACTCTACAATATGCAAAAAATTACGTCAATTTATTTTTAGTTTAAGAAGAACCCCCTTTATGACCCTATATAACCCCCTTTATGACCCCCTATATGACCCCTTTACCGTTGTACATTTTTGTTACCTACACCGTATGCTATCTTTGATCATTGTGTCATTACTTAGTGCAATGCAATCTTATAAAGGGAAAGTTCTTCAGACTTTGTACAGGCTTCCGTATCTAGTGCTTGCCTTTTGTAATGCCTCTTGCATTTTTTAAAGTGTGTGTAAAGTCATATCAGAGGCGGTTACGAGCGGTTTAAACCTTGACACCAGGTTGTTCATGAACCATGCGATAAGAAGATCTAAAGACCCACCCAAAAACAATTAATAAATTCAATAAAATTAGTCCAGCCATATGCGACTGTTGGTAGCACGATGATGTGCAGCAAACAAAATATTTTTTAAATATTTACATATTTAAAAAATGCCTATAATCCTCTATTCCGAATGCAGCCGAAAGCTCTCCGATAATAGCCGATAAAAGCCGACAAAAACGCCGAGCATTCAAGAAATTAATAGATAAACAGATTTAAAGATTATATTATCATTATACCAGCAATTTGTATTCATTTAGCCATTACTATGTATGTTGAACTACGATTATAGATACCTTTACTTAATATGCTTTGTTTTAAAATAAATTAAATATATTTTTTACTTTTCATTTCATTTCGTTAGATTATATAAGTTTCTTGTAAATGGGTCATCATCCTCTTAGCCTTATTATTCCCAAACTTTGTTGGGGTCGGCTTCTAATCTAACAAGATGCAGCTGAATATCAGTTTTCTACAGAGCGACTACCTATCTGACCTCCGCAACCCAAATGGATACGATATTCTGAAGTTAGATTAGTTGTCAAGATTTCATGAAGTTACTGACTCTCTTTAACGACTGTCAAAGATCTTCATAACAGCCGGGGCCAATGGCTTAACGTGCTTTCCGGGGCATGGAGCAGGAGATAATTAGTTTATAACTCGCACATAACTTTCGAAAAGTCAGAGATTTGTTGTGAGTTCGAACCTAAGACATCTGACTGCCAGTCAACGGTCATACCACTAAGTTATCATGGCTCTAGACAAAGGTCTTTAAGAAGGCCTTTAAGAAACAAAATAATAAAAAGTTTAAATATATTTTTAAAGTGACAATCAGTGTAAAGCTTCCCCTTAAATCCTAAAATTCGGCTACTGATACCAATAGAAAGATAAAATAATGTGTCGCGTCCACAGACACAGACTAACAAAATACCTATGTAAATCAGTACGACAATTATAAATTTAAATTTATTCTACCATACAGTCCGAGTTATAAGGGAAAAGTGGGACAAACAATGGGCCATAAAACCGGCTGTATGGTATTAAGGCCATAATTTGTGGACATAATTTTAGTTTAAGATTTTTAATTATAATAAGTGCAAGTTATGGTAATGTTAAGCATTTTTTTGTTTTGTTCTTTTTCCTTGAGAGTGTTTTGTTTTTATTATTAGACGTGCAGTGTGAGGATAAGGGTTTTAACCTAATGTGTTTTATTTTAAGAGACAAAGAGACACCCCTCGTTTGTAGCGTACCCTAGTCATTTAGAAGGCTATTTTAGTGGATATTTATTTAGGTGTTTGGTGTTGCTAAACCTTTCTTAAGTACAGGCAGAAAAAATCTTAGGAACTGTTAAAAGTAAAAGGCCGACATGACTGAAATCGGTAAGTGATTGACCGAATTGACGTAATTTTTTCCATAGAGATAGTTTATTATTTTAATAACGGTCTGAAACACTACGTACTGTGTAAATGTTTTAAATAGTAGCCTCTAAATATAAAAAATCTTCTCTTTTGACTTGTACCATTATGCTATTCAATTTTGTTAACAGACTAAAACTATTTAAAAACTGTTCAAATCAGATTGACTATAATCACATATTTATGCATGTATGTTTGTATATCAAGATCCTGCTAATCTCCTGTATCAATATTCATGAAACGTTGATTTAAGAATAGGCATCTAGATAATTATATATTAAAATATTTGACAGATTATTATCTAGTTTTAATTTATGCATTATTTTTATCTGTGGTTTGATTAAATGGCGGGAGAATTATTTATTGCTTTTGCTCTTTTCTTTTAGTTTTGAAAGTTGAATTATGTGTGTTTTATTTAAATTAGTAACATGATATATTTAATACTAAATTTTAGCAAGATGTGTACAAGGATTTAATGTGTATTCGGCGTAATGATAAGTTTAAGTTTTTTAATCATACTTAATAATAATAATTACATTATGAGGGCGGTACTCCTGAACACGGCTCGCATTGTCAGGAGGTTCCTTTCCCTGGAGCCCTGACCACCGGTAGCTTGGACCCTGTTCCCGATACTGGTGGGCTACTATATTTTATATTTTTAAAAGTATATTTTTATTTTTTATAAAAAATGTATTTTATATGTTTAAAAATGAATAAAAGAATAATTATATTATAATATTTAAATGAATAATAATTATTATAAACTTAATAAAATTGAAAATGAAAACAAAAATTTCTTTTTTCCCCTAACAACGTAGCATAGACCGACGACGAAGTGATTCTTGGCACAGAAATAGTTAATAGGCCGGAGAGTGATACACAAGGCATTTTTAAGTATTAGGTAGAGTAAGTTTTTTCAGATTCTACGACAAAATATAGCAAGCGATATTGTGGTCTTCGATGGAGCACACCTGTCTTTAAAGCAAGTCAGAAGATGGATAATATGGTCTAGTCCAGGGTTACCTAAACTTATTTTTACTGTGACACCCTTGGGATTTTGCCTTTTTTTTGCGTAAAAAAAATACCTATAACTTTATAGTTCTAGCCTAGTAAATAGTTATTAAAAAAAGCCGCCGCGGCGCTCCAGGGCGTCGCGACTCACAGATTGAGAATCCGTAGTTATAGACTTATTCCCCAGATAAGTTTTATGCCGAAAGATGACAACATTTTGTCTGATAGGTAGTAACCAGCTGCGGCTGACACCTCCCACCAAGCACTTCAGGTGTTAATCGCTGTGACCTTTGTCCGATCATTAGTAAGTTGACTTTAAAGGCAGGCAAAGGGAAAGCGTTGGTGCTATTCTTCCCCGGCACGCCACAAGAAAATGATTAGGTTTTATTGTTTGACTACAGCAAAAGAGACAGCTAAGTTTAGTTTTTATTGTCAGTTCAATAAACTCACCATAATAAAAAGTAAAATTGATAAATGTAAGTCGTTAAAAAGTCATAAAACTCCGGCTAATGTGTCGCAGCGTTATTTTAACTATTAATTAAATTAAAGTTATCTTCACGCATTGGTTAATGGGGTCAACTTTTGTATTAAAACCGACTTAGAGATAAAATTTTACTTTAAACTTAGATGCTAAAATAACAAAATAAGCTGTTGGTACTAATTTACTAGTGCATCATACTTAATTAATTAGTATCATAATAAATCTAGTTCTTAATTGAGTTGCTGGTGGTACTGTGGTATTGCGGTGATTGTAATGACCACTAAGGTTAAGCAGCGCTAGTTTTATGATCAGTCTTTAGATGGGTGACCATTTGTTGCGATTAATTTATTTTTTTACTCATGCTTTGGCTGTTATGATATGTAGTGGTATATTATGTTAAGCAGTTAGCCACAAATCAACAATCAACATGCAACAAGTCAGCGTGGTGAAATAAGACCTAGTCTTTTTCATTTCAATTTGTGAATGAAGGCCTTTGCCCGGCTGTGGGATTGATTTATTACATTCTTTCTTAACAACACTAACGAAAAAAATGAGACATTAAACTAAAGGTACAATTAAACTGTAACTGTGGGTAATATGGCCACCCTCAACATGAAAAAAAACCTAGACTGCATTTAAAATAAAAAATAAGTATAGCTACACCTAGTAACACCCTGTATAAGTAACATATTTTAGCTGCAGCGCTTACGCATCAAACGATGACATCATTCTTTATCTTTTTTCGAAGATTAGCATGAAACTTTTAAAATGAATTAACCTAATTACGAGTATGTTATCGACTTGGAATGTTCATTTTTAATTGCATTATTTATGTTTATTACATTTTTTAAACTTTATTAATAAGATTAAAATTTTCTTTTTTATATCTAAGTAGTAATGTTGCAACATTAGTTAGTTTAAATTTTATGGATAAACATTAGTGAAAAACGGGTTACTAGAATGTTCTAACCTGTAACTAAGTATTCAACCTCTTCCAACATGACTTTTGTTAGCGTGGTGGGTTCGATAGCAGCGATAGTCTAATGGTATGACCGTTGGATTGCCACGTCAAAGGTCATAGATTCGAAACTGAGGCACGCACCTCTGATTGCGTATTAGAAATTAATTATTACTTGCTTAAACGGTGAAGGAAAACATCGTAAGGAAACCAGCACATCTAACAGATTTTCCAATGGTGTTTCAAGCCATGTCAGAGGCCTACGGGCGTCTTAAACTCTGACACCATGTTGTTCAATAACCATACGATAAAGAAAGAATTTAGCGTGGTAGAGTATGAGTTGTACGATTTGTATGTATTTGGCCTTATCCGAGCAATGGGACAGTAAGAATATCTTTCATTTATTTGCATATCATGATTTTAAAATATTTGTCTTGACCTTCCTTGGTACACTATTTTTGTCAAAAATTTTGTTAACAAAAAGCATTGACAAAAAGGCACGTTTTTTTACAAAAGATAAAACCACACTCCTTTTTGCAAAAACCCAAACTTTCAAAGAATTTTAACTGTAAACAGATGTGTAAACAAAACCCTTCTAAGAACTGATTAGTTTAGTTTAGTAAAGTTTTTTTTTTAGTTTACTTAAATATTTATCAGCAATTTAAACAAACCTGATCTTGTGGCTCCATGGCAAACCTCTGTTCTTGGTAACCATAGCAACCAACGATTAAGACGACGAACGACAGGAAGCGAACGCTGACATCCGGCCGAGCCCATATCCGGCGCCTTTCCGTTCTATATTTGAAATCGGAATCAGCCCTGCGCCCGCGCAGCCCTATAAATGGCGTTCCATTTTCAAATGTCTCTTTGTGTTGTGCCGCCATATTTTATATGTTTGAAGCATATTGATGAGTGATATTTTTTTGTTGCATTTGTGGTGATTTTTTCAGGACTTGGCACTGAACATTATATCTGAAACAAAGGAAAAAAAAGTTAGAAAAGTTATTCTTGCGGACCACAGAAATCTAAATAATATTGCGGACACAATTACTTAAGATTGATTTTCTGTCCTTCATTTTGTATAGCGTTAGCGATTGTAGATAGTCGACTAAGCCCCCAGTATAGTATAGTAGAGTTTAAACCGCCCGTAGGCCTCTGACATTGCTTTACACATAGTTGAAAAATCTCTCAGATGTGCTGGTTCCTAACCATCTTTTCCTTTATAGTTTCGCAAGTGATCATTAATTTCTAATACGCAAATGAATCCGAAAAATCAGAGGTGCCTGGGTTTCGAACTACGACCTTTGAATTGGCAGTCCAACGGTCTACCACTGGGCTATCACTGTTAAATCAATTCATTATATCAATTTAAAACTTATTATATTTTTTTCTTTTACGTAAAACGGTTTTGTCATCAGAACTAAAGGTATGTACCAAATATCAAATCAATCTGTCAACAGGAAGGGGGTGAAATATCGATTACTAAATTTGAACCAAATAATAAACAGGGCAAGTTAATTAAAACCGTTTAAAATAAAATAAGTATTTTTTTTTACTTAGTAAAACTTCAGTAAAATATCAGATCAATCTGTGAACAGGAAGGGGGTGAAATATCGATTACTAAATTTTTAACCAAATAATAAACGCGGCAAGCTAAATAAAACCGTTTAAAAAAAATAGCCAAGTTCGCTGTTTCTTTGTTTTTGCCAATTCAAGATTCTTATTACTTTTATGTTAGTTGACATCATAAAACCATAATTTATAGTGTTTTATCTACTAATTATTTTTATTTTTATATAATTATACCCATCTAAAGACTAATTTGCATGAGTTTGTAATAAATTAACTCGTTCTTCCATGTTCTTATTTATATATAGCGAACATTAATATAGCTGTATTTTGTGTAGGCATTATAATATTGTATTTGGATCGACATCAACTTTAGGATTTTTAAGAAAGTAAGTTTTTTCCCCGTTCACCCAAACAAATTAAAGCAATTTAGGTATTTGTTTTAAATAAACAAATAAACTTTTGTACTTTTTTTTCCTGTTTCTTCCTTCTTTTATAAATTTATGTGTGTCCATAAATATAATTATAAAATAAATAGCTTAATTTTTTTCTAACCGTTAAATTAAACGCAACATTGGTTGACCTCAAAAAATATTTTTTTAATTGGGTTATCATTTTCATAATAATCTAAAAAAATAATTTAATAATTTCATTTAAAAAAACAATCTCAGACTCGTGATAGCCTAATGATATGACCGTTGACTGGCAAATTAGAGATCTCAGGTTCGATTACTCAATGCTGAATAACTATAAGAGTGAGGGAATAGAGAGTGCACCTGTGTTTGCGCACACACTTGTGCACTATATTATCTCCTGCGTAGTTGGCTAATCTCCGTCGAGATTGGCCGTTTTGACCGATATTCAATTAGGACATTAATATCTAAAGTACTAAAAGCAAAGCAAATCTAAACTATTCTACCAAATATAAAGTAATCCCTCGTTAAATGGCACAAAAACTATCACGAGACGGTTACAATTTTAAATTTCTACCATTTTATACCAAAACTGTCGTAGTGCGTGCGTGTGAATAGCAATTTTATACCGTTCTCTATCTAAAACACCGTTTAGTTAAGCCCCCTGCAGTTTTAAATTACACTTAAAACTATTTTACTTAAAATATGGCTGTTTGATTATATAATTTATATATTTTTATGATGATATTAGATTTGTGTAAAGATTTATTTTAGTTTTGAGGATTGTCTAGGTATACCTTTTGGTGATTAATTTGCTAATGGTATGGAGAGAAGTAATTGTGTCATAAAAAGTTTTATAACTGAGAGCTATGTGGCTTTTTGAAAGTATAAAAATCAAAAGTCTTATTATTAAATAATATGAAAAGTCAATTTTCAATACTTAAATTTCGACCTATGTTACTTGAGGAAAATTGATCAGTTTCATTTCATAGACCTAATTACGTCCATAAAGGCTGGTCTCTAAAAAATCTGATGGTATACTATGTACATGATGAAAAAAAAATTGTTGGGAAGAAAATTCGATCGTGTACAGAACACCTTGGTCCGCTAGACCAAGTCGCACTTGACCGATTTTTTATTTTTCTTACCTCATAATAGCCACTTGTAATACTATACGTCAACACTTTAAATATTAAATTTTTGTCACCACAGCTCTGCTACTAAGCTTGTAAAACAACATTCCTAAAGCGAATTCTAAATTTGAATACTAACAATAAATCACTGTTATTTATACTCAAACAGTTATTTTAATAGAGTTATAATCCTGTAGATAGCTGCTAATCCAATAGCGCTTTAACGTAAATAGTTACGTACGTTGAATATTTATAAGTATCATAACTATGTTTAGATACGCGGTTTAAACGTAGAGCGACTTCGGGATAGTCAAGGTTAAGGCCTATTTGGCCTGGTTAATTTGGTAAACAATTATCATTTCCATAACATAGATTCACGCTTGTATTCTCCAGAGGGGGTAGGCAGAGGTGTATGCAGTACACCCACGTTTCGCTGACTATGTTATAAGTCCTAAAACCTAGTAACTTAAAATATTGTAAGCCATTATAATATATTTAAAAGAGCAACCATAGAGTTTCTTGCCAGATTCGTCTCCATGCAGGGTAGGCTGCCCTTAGAACTGGCAACTAGAGTCACTCTTACAAAAACAATATTAGAATTATGACTATTCATAAAGTCTACATTAATAAAAATATTTTGATTTTGATTGATTTAAATTTTTGATTGCGTGTTGCGAGCCTATTGCCATTAACTGGGCACAATTTCAGACACCGTGCTGCTACTCAGAATTTCCTAAAAAAGTCAATAACACTTTGCCCGGCCCGGGGATCGATCCCAAGACTTCGTGCTCAGCAGTTGCGCTTCCTACCACTAGATTAACGAGGCAGTTTTTTCAGTCTAAAAGCAAAATTTTGTTTTAGAAAACTGCGCACTGATTTGCTGGGTTTTAACTGTGTAACCGATCCGAATCTGAAAAATCTTGGTCCGTAAATGTGTTTCAAAGAGCGCTAGTGCTTTGAGTCAAATCCAATTTCAATGTTCGTAATAAGTACATGTGAAAAACAGAAAATTACTCGTCAAATCTTTTTGACGTCGAATACGGAATTCGTCAAAGCGTATGAGTATAGGTACGGATTTTTATTTTTTCTATTTTTCAAATATACATCGATTGAAGATTTGATTAGACTCCTTAATATAAGAAACCTAAATCCAGCTAATAAAAAGGGACAAATAAATGTAAATATTTTTATGTTACAGCTTAGCAAAAATAATATAAGTAAATTTTTTTTTACGTAAAACGGTTTTGTTATCAAAACTAAAGCTGTGTACCAAATATCAGATCAATCTGTCAACAGGAAGGGGGTGAAATATCAATTACTAAATTTGAACCAAATAATAAACAGGTCAAGCTAAATAAAACCGTTTCAAAAGTCTGAAACGGTGACAGCTGGAACTAAAAATATAAATCATAAATACTAAGTTTGTGAGTATTAAAATAACTTAAAAGTGATTAATTTAGTTATATATTATTTAATGACTAAAAATGTCGTCGTCGAAATATGTAAGTACTGAATAACTTGTAATTTTGAATTATAGTAAGTACTCATACTAGTCATAAGTACTACAATTCAAAATTTACCTATGTATGTATTTTAACTTGGGGGCGCCACCGGCACACTTTGAGAAGTGCGCCGGTGGCGCCCCCAATTTTTGCAGACTCTTTTTTACCAAACTGTCTCTTAGCTTTGCTCAAAGAGATTCAAAGTTTTTATAATTTAAATGTCTTTAGGTTTGCTACTTAATAAAGTTACATAAATAAAATAAATAAATAAAATAGCCTGTAACTTTCCCAATATAGGGCAAAGGCCTCTTCTCATACAGAGAAAGACTGAGCATTAATCACCGCGCTAGCTCAATGCGTGTTGGCGATTTCAGACTATTAAGTCCAGGTTTCCTTACGATGTTTTCCTTCGCCGTTAGTCAGTGGGTTCTAAAATAACTAAGAATGTACATATGACATTGAAAAAGTCACACAAAAGGTACATGCCAGGTTCGAACCCACACTCAAGCGCTTGCAAAGCGGGTCCGTTACCTATGCGCCACCACGATAAAGTTACATAAAAATTTTAAAAGTTCGCGAGTGACGGCTCGTTTGTTTATTACAAGTCGTAAATATAATATTAACAGTCGTTATAATTAGCTGTTTAATTTAAGCTTGCTACACTAATTCCTAAACATTTTGATGATCTATCATAAATTATTTTTAATCCGAATTTCCAATTCATGACTAAGTTAATCTGGTTGTAAAATTCATACAATTCATTCTCTAAAATCACTACGTTAAAGTGTTGACTATTTTGTAGGCACGGCAAGATATTGGCGAGGGTATTTGATGTGATTTTGCTGTGTGACCTGACCGTGACTTTTTTTTTGTTGTGTAGAAAACTCTTTTTAAAAAAAATTGTCTCACAACCTCAGGCAGACGTTCGTTCATGCTCATAAGAATTGTAAATTTTTCAGGATTTTGAGTTTAAAAACTGATTTAGCAACTCTTAAGACATGAATTTACAACTTTTACACGGTAAGATTTAAATTGGGATTGAGTTCGTATTTCAAAACTGAGTCTCTAGCGAGAGACAAACGCGACAAAGGCACTATAATTAAATACGAAAGTTCATTAACTTATTTCATTCATCATTACTGTTCATAATAAGTTCTAAAATACATTCCAGTACAGTTCGAGACAATATCTGAACCTTCTCTCAACACATGGTCTGTGCCATGTGTGACAGTATTAATTACATTGATAACACGTATCTGGATGCGATAGTTTTTAATATGAATGAAATGTACAGTCGGCAACGGAGCTAAGTTGGCAGGGACGCTAGTTAAGGTTGTAATTTTTTCAAGATGTTATTAATATAAGGTGCTTCTAAATTATCTGCCACGGCTGCAATGGGAGATAATATTGGTTATTTATATTACAATAGTGAAGTAATTTTTTTTATCTATCGTCGTTTTTTTTTCATTTGCCTGCGTTTTATTACGTAGGTTTAATTCTGCTCCATGCTCCAATTTTTTTTTTACTGTTCCGTGGTATGAGATTTCTCCACTATTGTAATCTATATACCCAATACTTTCTCCCATTGCAGCCGTGGCAGATAATTTAGAAGCACCTTATATAATTTTATTTTATTTTATTTTCTGAAAAGATATGATTGAAACCTACACAAAACTAAACAATTTTACACAACCACATGCAAACTTCTATGAATAACTTCATCCCAAACTAGTGGCCCTGCCAACCTAACTCCTTTGCCGACTATATTGACAACAGTATTTTTTTTTCTTTCTAGAAATCTAGGAATATTAAAAAGAGGTTGAATTTAACGGTAAATATTTGTTTTGCTGATTAAAATTCAGAAATAAAATATAAAAGTAAGATTCCTTTTTTGACATCACATTATTAAAGTAACATCCGTCGTTACCACAAAAATAGTTATTGTTTAAACATTATAAATTAATTATCACTCTCCGTGCCTCGGATAGCACGTTAAGCTGTTGACCCCGGCTGTCAATTGTAGATCTTTGACAGTCGTTACGGGTAGTCAGAAGCCCGAAAGTCTGACAACCAGTCTTACTAAGGGGTATCGTGTAACTCAGTACCTGGGTTGTGGAGGTCTGATAGGCAGACGCTCCATGTAAAACACTGGTATTCAGCTGCATCCGGTAAGACTGGAAGCCGACCCCAACATAGTTGGAAAAAAGAAAATGATGATCTGTTTAAGGTACTAAAAATTAATAAACACTACTTTAAACAGCCAATTAAACAAGAAAAGCTCTCTTTGATCAACTGAATATCATAACACATTAACGACCTATAAGTACGGTGAGCGCAATCCAGTGGTAATTTAAAAGACACCTTTAGACAATAGTCATAAGAATTAATTTTGAATAAAACTGTTACCACAGACTTACTGTCCCAACTACGCTCCACACTCCATACCCTAGCCTCTTCAATTAATTTTACATCTTGGTACCAGATGGCCTACAAATATTATTTCTACGCCTTTTTTATAATAATGTGTACTTTACTTAATTATTCTCTCCCACAGGATGGGACACATGATATTTTTATGTTTTTTTTTTCTTTATGAGTGACATTCGTCTTTTATTAGTTTTTTTTATGATTAGACTTTAATGTTTTGTTCGTAAAAAGGGTGTTGGTGGTTTATGTATGACTCAGAATACTAGTCTGTTTATACCTTGGAGTATATAAAAATATATAGAGCAACTCTACTGAAGTATGAACCGGAAGCACGGGTATGAACAATGCGGCTACGACACTAGCTCCGTCCGCGATCATACCACCTAGGCTCCACTAGTTAAACCGCAGTTGATCGAGGTGAGCGAAAAAGTTACATTTTAACTTTATCATGGTTAACTGCTGTGTTAAATTTTGCAAAAATTACTAGAAAACATAATTTAAAAAATGATATTTTAATATAATAAATTATTTAATAAGAATAATAAGCAAAACATGTATAAAACATACATAAAAAAAATATATTTTAACATTTCAATGGTGAGACCTGCTCACGCTCGGCACAAAGCAATATTGTTGACGTGATCACTCTATATTTTTTATATACTCTGAGGTTTATACACTAAAGACAAAACAGTATATAAACCTATCGTTTGCTATCAAGCTGCGATTTACTTGGCATTGTATTTTTCACGATTGAATACGCACATAAATCCGAAATTGTGCCTGGGTTTCGAACCTGAGACTTGGCAGTCCGACAGTCATACACTAAGCTATCATAACTTAAAAGCGGCTGTGAGGAAGAGTCCCAAAAAGCAACAGAAAAATATGGCCGACACAACTTCACGCAACAGTTTTACTGAATTCACAAATAGGCCACACTTACAGTATTAAACCATCACTAAACCATCAATAAACAAATGAAATAACCCATAAATTACTGTTATTCTTGTCAATAACGAAAGAATAAATCATCAGACATCCGAATCAGCATACGAATATCAAATATAATTGCTACGACTACCATCTTGTGTGGCCTCTGTGTGTGGTCTGCCTATCCTCTTGCTCTAAATAGATAGCTTGAATATACAAACTGATGGAATCAGGTACGTAAACAAAGGATGAAGTGATTTAAATTCTGATTTTTGATAAAATTAAGATTTGAAAATAAGCCCTGTTAATTTCACGCATTATTTTCTAATTAATTTACCACGGACCCGCTTTACAAGCGAGTGGGTGTGACCAATGTGACTTTTTCAATGTCATATGTACTTTCTTGGATATTCTAAGACACCACTGACTAACGGTGAAGGAAAACATCGTAAGGAAACCTGGACTTAATAGTCTGAAATTGCCAACACGCAGTGAGCTAGCGCGGTGATTAATGCTCAATCCTTCTCTGTATGAGAAGAGGCCTTTGCCCTACATAGGGACAGTTACAGGCTACTTTATTATAAGTCTTTCCTCCTCTTATTAAAAACCTAAATAATAACATCACTACATACACTACATAGTACAAAACAAAGTCGCTTTCTCTGTCCCTATATCCCTATGTATGCTAAATCTTTAAAACTACGCAACGGATTTTGATGCGGTTTTTTTTATAGATAGAGTGATTGAAAAGGAAGGTTTATATATATATTGCACCCGTGCAAAGCCGGGGCGGGTCGCTAGTTGGATATATAAATAAAAATAATAATACATATATTAAAAATGTCTCAAACAACAATTCGTCGTATTTTTATAAAATAAATATATTTGAAGTAGGCCTTAATAGCAGCACAGTGGTCCATAATAGCCCTAGACCCGAATTAATGGTAGGAGAGTAGAACATTTGCCCTGCAGTAATAAATATGAATATTTTATTATATCTAGACAATAAAATTCCGATATTACACCGAAAAAACTAGAATACTAGACCGGAAAATCACTAATAGGTACCTAAATCTCAGAGTATCATACACCTTAACATAATAGAAATAAGAATGATATTTCAATAAAATCGTTGCTGTGCCCTGTAAGCTGTGAGAGAACTAAAACGACGCACACGCACTTTAAAAATAAATAAACACGAATGGCGACTGAAGAAACAATTGTATGACATCCGTGGCGCCACGAGCGATGCTAGAATAAATAGAGACAGACACACATTTAGACAATACTGTTAAACGTATGCCAAATGTAAATGGTATAGAAATTCTGCTGTGATACATCGGTAAAATATACCACTGGGCTTAATTAAATAAGTGAGCGAAACTACACAGGAATATTCGATGTCGATATAGATTACAAAAATATTAATAAAAAACAAAAAAATCCTATATCAAATGCCGAATAAAAATAAAATAAAATTGATTATTTTTTTTATTATCTGTCTAAAATTAAAATAGGTATGTTGATTAAAATAAAAAAAATCTGATTACCAGAAATCCATCAGATGTGATCACTATTCACTCTTGATGATCCAGAAATTGTATGGGGAGTTACTTTTGAACTATGAGCACAAAATGGCATGCATTTATGCCTATGCTTTTTTCCTGACTAACGGATTTGCAACTTATTATCATCCTCCCAAGCCATAATATTTCCAAACTTTGTTGGTTGGCTTCTAATCTAACCAGATGCAGCTGATTATCAGTTTTCTACAGAGCGACTGCCTATGTAACCCCCGCAACCCAAAAGGATACGATATTCTAAAGTTGAATCAATTTTTTACGAGGGTACTGGCTCCTTATATCGACTGTCAAAGGTCTTCATGACAGCCGGCTTAACGTACTTTCCGAAGCTTGGAGCAATTTATATATTAAGGAATATTAAACACGCCTTAAAATAATATATGCCACACGATCCAATTTTGGTGAAATCAGACAAAATGTAGGAATTAATCTATCTTTAGCAGTCCATCCTGCTCTTCAAGTCAGATCAGACAGCCACTTCAAGCCCTAAAGTTCAACGATCGTCCCGATATAGATAGGAATGTAAAACAAAACCATACAGACAGACAGTCACCATACATAGATATACTAATGATATTCCAAAGCACTCAACACGTAATTAGGTATGGGAACGGTTGTGTTAATGAGTTTAAGCTTAATCATCATATTGGTCGATTAATTCCAAATCAAATAAGGGTCTTGTCAATATACATACATTTATTATATACTAGCGACCCGCCCCGGCTTCACACGGTTACGCTAATATGCATGTATTAATATAAACCTACCTCTTGAATCACTCAATCTATAAAAAAAACCGCATCAAAATCCGTTGCGTAGTTTTAAAGATCTTACATAGGGACAGACAGACGCGGGAAGCGACTTTGTTTTATACTATGTAGTGATAATTATAATTATATATTTCATTGCCGACCGTCTTAATAGTGACATCACGTTGACTGTCTACTAAGATTTGGTGGTGAGAGCTTCGATAGTGTGTCCTCATGTGACTTATGTAAGTACCCTTTTTTGGCATAGAACTGATTTTTTCTTTCTAAAACTATTTTAGTTTTGTCCGCATACAATCACGCGTAAATAAAGTACATAAATAATTAAAATACTCAACTAGCAAAGTTCGTCTTTAATCATTTGGTTTATACAAAAAAGAAAATATGTCAAACTGCAGAACAGAGTTTTCGTGGTTATATTTTATCTTCTTAAGATAGCTTAAGGTACAAATAAGACTGAAAGCTTCTAGTAGCCTAATGCCCAATGCAACAATTTTTTTATTAAGCAAGATAAAAGACCCATATACGATATTCGTCACGATGTAGGTATATACGTCACGATGTAGATACGTCACGATATATACACAACCGGGGTTTTCAACATTTTCCTTACAAAATTTAACTTATTCAACAAAAAAAGTGTAAATGAAGCATGCTTAACTTAGCCATTAGGGCTAACGGCCTCATTACCATCACCTGAAAGTTTGACTACATAAACAAGCCAACTTTTAGGATTCAGTGAAACATTGTTACAAATTAAACTTTATAGCAACTTTCTGATGGAACCCATCTTTTCAATTTAATTTAATAAATAATTCTGGGTATCGGGCAAAGGGAACTGTTAATATTATGGGTTTTCATTATAGGATCCGGTTTTGATTTTGCTGTCAGTTATTTAGTTTGTGATATTTTGTGAAGTGTTTATAACAATATACTTTATTCTTTTACATTTCATAATTATAAAATACATTTTAAATACATATAAAAAATAAAAATATACATTTAAAAATATAAAATATAGTAGCTCACCGGTATCGGGAACAGGGTCCAAGCTACCGATGGTCAGGGCTCCTGAGAAAAGAATCTCCTGACTATGCGAGCTGTGTCCAGGAGTCATCATCATCATCAAAGGCCTTTATACATCTACAAGAGATGATTTATAAAGCGTCCGATTGGTTGCACCTCCGCTCATGGCTAATCAAGCCGATACGAGAGCCACATATGCGATTACACTTACGACAAATATGTGTTTGTATTTGTGACAGTAGAGTCGTGATAGCCTAGTGGTGGTGACCGTTGACTGGCAAGTCAGTGGTCTCGGGTTCGAACCCAAGGCGCGCACCTCTGACTTTTCGTAAGTTATGTGCGTTTTATAAATTAATTATCACTCTCCGTGCCTCGGATAGCACGTTAAGCTGTTGGCCCCGGCTGTCAATTGTAGATCTTTGACAGTCGTTACGGGTAGTCAGAAGCCCCAGTCTGACAACCAGTCTTACCAAGGGGTACCGTGTAACCCAATATCTGGGTTGTGGAGGTCTGATGGCAGTCGCTCTATGTAAAACACTGGTATTCAGCTGCATCCGGTAAGACTGGAAGCCGACCCCAACATAGTTGGGAAAAGGCTAGGCAGATGATGATTTGTGACAGTGAAGGTGTTGGTCGGTTATGGTCGCGGTCGTGTCTCTTGGCTCGTTTTTGAGACAATTTAATGTCCAGGAGTACCGCCATATTAATGGTGTTTAATATGGATGTAACGCATGAAAGACTACTTATAACTGACGATTTTAATTAAATATTTGTATTTACTTTATTTTCAGAGATTTTATTTAATTAAGAATTTTTTTTTGTCTACGATATAGGTTGAGGTTATTAAAATTTTGTTTTTTGGGCTACTATAAGGTTACTAAATCATCAATCAACTATTATTTGACCGCGCATTTGCGAAGCACAAGTATACTAATACTTAATATCGAGCCGAGCAGTCAATATCGGTGAGAGAATCATAAATATCGGGTTGAGAAGTTATCAATATTAGAAAAAGAATAAAATATCGGGGCGAGAAGTCATCAATATTGGAAAAAGAATAAAATATCGGGGCGAGTAGTTATCATTTCGCATCCGATACTGAAACGATTCTATAAGCTTCTATACGATTATGATTCTATAAGATAGTAACTACAGAAGACTAGATGCAGAAGACTAAGGACCGGTTTTGTGACGTAATCGCAGACTGTAATCGGTCAAGTTGCTTCTGCCATGTTCATTTTAGTTGATAAAAGGGAAAATGTCACAGCACTATTGCGGACTTGCGTATAATTAAGCTTATTCAAATGAGCACATAACTCTCTCAGAATAGTTTTGCCCTATGCAATTCATTTAAGTCTATCTGATAGCATCGTGTCCAGTCTATTGTTAATCTAGTCTAACACAATACAGTGCATTCTTTAAGGCTGTAACTAGAATATGCAGCGATGTGTAGTTATTTATTGCTTGTGTTTTTGTACTTAAGCCAACGTTACGTGCGCGTCTTTTGTGAGTATAGAAAAATGGATTTTACATGTTAAGTTCGTCCCACTAAACTTAAGATTGGTTCATCCTACTCCATTTATGGTATGTTCGTCCCACTCCGTCTATGATACTTTCGCCCCACATTTGTGCGGTAGATATTTTGAGAAACATAGGAAGGAGAAACGACACAATTTCATCTTTTATCTGTATTTTAACGCTGTACTTAAAACAGTAGGCATCGTGAATTCAAAAGCTTTATTTATATTATTTTTGTAATATTTTTATAAAGCATAAAATATGCATGCGATGCGAACAATAAAGTTAAAAATATGTCCAAATTTTACATTGTTGATTTAACACTATAAAAAATACATAGGAACTCAAAATTACTTACCACGATGAACACTGATCAAGATTTTTATCAAAAAAAGTGATTAAAAGAAATTCATTTAAAATTAATGTCACTTTACAGTGAATTGAGCTGGTTCCAGATTTCAATACAATAATAATTATGTATGCAAAACCAATGATCTTTTTATGGTCATAATGGCTCCATAAAAATTATTTCGCCCACTACCTTGCATAATTTTTGTTCAAAAGACTAAGCTTCGATATAAAATTAAAATTTGTTCTGTTTTTGGTTAAAGGAACATGTTAAAAATAATTTTAATTGTCTGTTTCTTCAAATCGGAATTAATAATACAAACATTTTTAAATAGTTTTAAATTAGACGCACATTATGGTCAAAATCGTTTATAGTCAAAAGATTTGATCAACAAAACACTTATTGACGAACAATTGTGGTAGTGAATTTTACACAGTTCTACGAAACACTAATAGATGAATCTTTTCATCAGCAATCGGTAAAAAGAGTGTCGTAATTTTTTTTCAGAATTGGCTGCAAATGACCATAGATCATAGTCCGAAAGACAGCAAGATTAACTAAACGCAAACACAGCGGCAGCCATAAAGTAATGTACCAAAACGCTTTTTATTAAATAAATAACTGACTGACTACTACAAGATTTAAAAAATAAATTAATTCATAAATGGCTACAAAACGGTGAAGGAAAACATCCTGAGGAAACCTGGACTTTAAGTCTGAAATCATCAACACGAAGTGAGCTAGCATGGTGATTAATACTCAATCCTTCTATGTATGAGAAGAGGCCTTTGCCTTACAGTGGGACTGTTACAGGTTGATTTATTTTATTTTTTACGTATACTATCGCGAATGTGGTGATGAACGGTGCACCACTTTGCGATCAAAATGCTTTGAACGATGCTACGTGCTTAGGGGCGGCGCTAGCGCTACGATCGGACGCGGGGTGCAAGCGATTCTAACCTTAAGAGTGGTGCACCGGCCTTGTCCTCGATAGTATCTTTAATGTATACGTTCCTACAAGCGTCAACAGGGTTTTTAAACGGTTTCACTTAGCTTGACCTGTTTATTATTTGGTTCAAATTTAGCAATCGATATTTCATCCCCATCCTGTTGACAGATTGATCTGATATTTGGTACACAGCTTTAGTTCTGATGACAAAACCGTTTTTTGTAAAAAAAAAATACTTTTATTATTATAACTATAGAGCGTGTAGGTATATCAATGGTTTTTATTCCAAACGACAAACATATTCACAAAAACACATAACAGTAGCCGGATTGAATTTAAATTTGAAAGTGCTTCTACCCTCCATTCAAAAAAATAACATTGTACTGAAAAAACAGGATATCATTGTGTTACTAAACTAGGTTTGGATGTAAAAAAGTTGATGGTTTTAATTGAACATAGTCTAGCGAAACGAGGGTATTTTTATATTTTGAACGGTGTAAAATCCTCTTTATTACAATAGCACTTGTTATAGATATTATTGAGTAAGTATGAAAAATGTTATGTCAAATCCTAATGTTTTGAGAGCTTTGTCTATTAAGATTAATATTACTCAAATATATTTATGAGTACCTCGTTGGTCTAGTGGTAGCAAGTGCGACCATGAGCATGAGCCCTTGGGTTTGATCCCCTGGTCGGGTAAGGTGTTATTGGGTTTTTAGGAAGCAGCTCACTAGCAGCACGTCTGGAATTGTCCCTGGTTCAAAATCAAAATATTTTTATTCATGTAAACCATTTTATAATAGGCACTTATGAATAGTCATAATTCTAATATTATTATAGGAGTGACTCTAGTTGCCAGTTCCAAGGGCAGCCTACCCCTCATGGAGAAGAATCTGGCAAGAAACTTAATTTAGAGAGAGGTTAATGGTTAATACTGCATACAACTCTGCCTACCCCCTCTGGGGAAAACAGGCGTCAGTCTATGTTATGTTATCTTCAGTTATGTAAATTAATTAATATCATATTCATCACCACTATCATCATAACCCGAATCTACCTACTGCTGAGTATAGAAACATTACTTCTAAAAAAAACATAGTATCATCAACATTGAATATATTTTTTCAAAGATGGCCGCCGAAGTAATGAGGATGTTTAATTATTTCACAACAGAGTATGAATATGACGTTGCTATTATGAAATAGGAATCGTTTGTGCTATTCCACTTATGATGTCGGCCGCGGCGTATCTACGAACACATGGCTGTTGAGGACCGCATGTTTAATGAATATTACCTATATACGGTTTTGCAAATCGAGCGAATGCTAACAGTTTTAATGAGAAATTATTGTCCATTTTGAAGCCGTGTGGTTCCCGGCCTGAGAATATATGGTTATAGAACCACCCCTACTCATCCCGCGGGTGTCGTAAGAAGCAACAAATGAAAAAATCTGGAGGATGGGCAGCAGCATCCTACTGGGTAACAGCAACCATCTGCTACTGCAATTGCCAACCTGCTCGCTCAGCGCCCAGCGTGACGATTAAGGCCAAACACATTTTGTGCGCTCATTAGAAGGCTAATGAGCGCACAAAATGTGTGTATGAGCTATGCTTTGTGTAGCAGTGGACTAATACAGGCTATGTAGTTCCTTTTTGGGGCATATTACGTATGACTAAAAAAATAGTTGCTTACCTGTAAAAAAAATCTGAGTTGTCCTACAGTGTAAAACATCTTAGCATAACATTTACACATAAAAGCTTAAAAATTGCTTCAAAAATAACATAGTTGTATTTTTGTCGGTAGGTATAGACTGGCAAATTAGAAGTTTCAAGTTCGAACCCAAAGCACGCACCTCTGACTGTTCGTAAGTTATGCACGTATTATAAACTAATTATCATCTGCTCCATGCCTTGGAAAGCACGTTAAGCCGTTGGCTCCGGCTGTCATGAAGGTCTTTGAGTTGTTAAAGAAAGTCAATATCCTCATAAAATCCTGACAGCTAATTTTACTTTAGAATATCGTATCCCTTTGGGTTGCTGAGGTCAGATAGGCAGTCGTTTCGTAAAAAACTAATATTCAACTGCATCTGGTTAGATTAGAAGTCGACACCAACAAAGTTTGGGAATAATAAGGCTAATAATATATAATTTCCTCGAGCTCCAGACCGAATTTTGGTCCCAGCGGCCAATCTCAACAGATATTAGCCAACTACACAGGAGAATTATTATAGTGCACAAGTGTGTGCGCAAACACAGGTGCACTCTCTATTCCCTCACTGTCATAGTACGATGATAATAAGGCTAGGAGGATTACATTTACTACTTGGGCAATCCAAATCCAAATCCAAACTAATATTATAAATGCGAAAGTAACTCTGTCTGTCTGTCTTTCTGTCTGTCTGTCTGTCTTTGCTTCACGCCTAAACTACTTAACCGATTTGTGTGAAATTTGGTATAGACATAGTTTGAAACTTGAGAAAGGACATAGGATAGTTTTTATTCCAAAAAATAAAATAAAATTTATTCCGGACATACAGTGCCATCTATTGGTCAAGAGTCGGCATCAATTCATCACTATTCCACGCGAACGAAGTCGCGGGCAAAAGGTAGTTTCCTATAATTTCATTCAGTTTCATTGTTACACCCTGTATGTTAAAGATGAAGGCGGATTTAACTTAGAAATGTAATTTTAACTTACAACGACATAGTAACGCAGAGCAACGCAACGCAGAGGAAGTCAGTTCCCCTACAAGGAGTAGGGTTCAGCGCAAGTTGTTTTATTACCATAGTTCACGTGAACGCGTTTATTCGTAAACGCCATCAAATTTAATATCGGTGAAGGAAAATTGAATGAGCGCATAATAGTGGCGTGCATTGGGAGAGGCCTATGTTCAGCAGTGGACTAATACAGGCTGATAATGATGATGATTAAGGAAAATTTTGTGAAGAAACCAGTAGACCTTTGAGATGTTTTTGATCACGTCAGAGGTTTATTGGTAGTTTAAATAGTAACTAGTGAATTACCCGAAGTGGATGAGGTAACATTGATAGCCTAGTCGTATGACCGTTGACTAGCAAGTCAAAGGTCTCAGGTTGGAACCCAATGCACGCCTGTGACTTTTCTTAAGTTATGTGCGTTTTATAAATTAATTATCACTTACTCCGTGCCTTGGAAAGCACGTAAAGCCTTGGCTCAGCGAATGATCTCTCTCCGGTCGTGTCGGATTGCCGTCCCATCGAACTATGAGAGTGAGGGAATAGAGAGTGCACCTGTATTTGTGTACACACTTTTGCACTGTAATATCACCTGCGTAATTGGCTAAAGGAGGACATTTTTATTAAAGCCGTATCAATATTTAATAATATGTTATGTAATGTGCTTCTAAATTATCTGCCACGGTTGCAATGGGAGAAAGTATTGGGTATATAGATTAAAATAATAAAGAAATTTCGTACCCCGGAACAGTAAAAAAAAATTGGAGCATGGAGCAGAATTAGACCTACGCAATAAAACGCATGCAAAAGAAAAAAAAATGACGTTAGATAAAAAAAATTACTTTACTATTGTAATATAAATAACCAATATTATCTCCCATTTCAGCCGTGGCAGATAATTTAGAAGCACCTTATGTATGATTTACGACAGTTATTACTTATTCTTAAATATTATGGTTTAATGATGTGTTGCTAAGCGCAAAACTCAAGCTAGAGGCGAGAACTCGGCTCGAAAAAACGGCTGGACCTTTAATGTTTTTTTTGTATGTGTTTGTGAAGGTCCTCTGGGTAAATATAAACTACTTATATTTACAATTGGACCCGGTAAGTTGCTAAGATTGGGTTAAGTTAGAACCACAAAGGTGCAGCTGCGTGAAAAAGCTAGCACATTCTGAAAGGTAGAATATAATTATTTTCTTTAAAAAAGTACTCAGATTAGCTACTAAAAACTTTCTTCCGAGAATCTGTTTCACACAACTCAGTAAATAGTTTATTATTCTTCGTATTTAGATATTAAAGAGGTCGCCCGGTTATAACATAAATAACGTTGCTACACGAACTCTTTTTTAGTTTGTTTACAAATTCACGCATAAATAAAATTTTACCTCGACAATTTTGGCATAACTAATTTAAGAAAGTTCAAAAAATAAATCACAACAAAAAAAATCCACTTACCCGAAAAAAAAACAAATAAAATCCACAACCACTCGAAAATTCGAAATTCAAACACTTAGTACCATATTCGACGAACAAAAGATTCGGGTTTCGGGACACGGATTTCGGGACTGCGTACCGTGAAGAACGCGTAGTGACTAACCCAATGCGTATTGCGTTTATTCTGTGTTATATTTTTAGAGAACGCCCCCTTGTTAGAAATGTGCGTTTGCGCTGGGTAACACGTGGTCGGTATCCGGTCGAAGGGTTTAGAGATATAATTGTTTGTTCTCATGTATTGACATGCCTTTAAATTCACTGGATTGTAAGAAATACCAGAAAAAAGAAATCTCAGAATATAAAAAATATAGAGAAATAATAAAATATTACCTATATATAAATAATAAATACATTATTTGTTTATTTTAATAAAATATAATTAAAAATAAATAATTAATAAGTATGTTAACGGATTTTAAAACATAGGTAATCCTTTTTTAATCACGTCTCAATTTCAATGGCTTTCAGATTTGAAAAAAGTTAAGAAAGTCTGACGTCACCCGCGTGGATTTCCTTTCTCTCTCTTTCTTCATCTTTCTCTACCGAAACTAAACTATTTTTCTGAAAAAAAAAATGGTGTGTCTTTCTCTAGGTTAAGTAAAGCTCATTGAATTATTTCAATCATTATAATTTACCTTAATTTCTATCTTTCATACAATAAATGAAATGATGTACCTAAGTAATTTTTTTTTAATAAGCCCACGTTTTTATCCAAGAAAATTATCAGAATCATCCCTCATTTTTCCAATAAAAACAAATCTTTTTTTAAAAAAAGAAGGATCCCGAAACGACGTCTACTTGCAACATCTATTATTTTTTTCATTCTAAAACAAGTCCAAACCTGAAACTACAACGTCTGACGTCAGACTTATAATTTAGTTTCGCAATATCTGTCAAAACAGCCCGTATGGTTGATATTCAGTATACACTGTAGGTACAGTTCCCATTGACTCATAAACACGTGATATAAAACAATTGCTAGCACATTAATTCATAGTTATAATTAGATTTCAAGATCGTGGACATTAACCTTTACCACGTGTTGTAATTCTTTGAAAATTCGTCCTTCTATATTCCTCTAACAAACAATATAATGTGCTCCTGACCGAATATTAGATAATTTCTAAACTTTTCCTTAGGCTGGATATACAAATAAAATAAAAAACGTGTGGCACTCAGGGACTGCCGTAATAAAGCTATTGCATAGCATTTTTTATCATCATCTGCCTAGCCTTTTCCCAACTATGTTGGGGTCGGCTTTCAAGCATTTTTTATCAATTTATGCAGTCAATAGGTAGCTTAAAAACTTAATACAAAATCACGTCTTGAAAAATTTCTAAATGTTTTTTTTTAATGTGTCAACTTATAATATACCTTTGTTTATATTTGTTAGTTAATAAGGTTTTAAATAGATTATTCTGCAATAAAGGGTGTAAGGCTTTTTTCTTTACGGAATTTCTTGATTCGGTCGGCACGCTCAAAGCTCGCGATAAAAGCTGTACAATAGCTTAAAAATAAAAATAAAACATAGTTACATAAATTGCAAGTACAATAAAAGCTTGTAACATCAATCAATTTTGAAACACTGACATGCAATTTCTAAAATTAAATTGAAAAATGCATTGAAACAAATTTTTGCTTGTGACATATGACAGTACTGCTTACTCAAACGAATTTACACATCGCCATGTCATTTACATGTCACTTTTTAATTCATGTCACATCCGGACAGCATTGATGTTATTTTAAACCAAGATGGCGGAATGAGCTGAACATCTCCCTTGATTCTCAGGAAGAATACTTTGTCCTTGAGATTGATCAACTTGCGACAACAAAACTATTTATATTTATATTAATTACATTTTTTGTTTTCGGGGGGAAACCTCACCAGCACATGGAAGGAGACCCCGGGTCCTCTTAAAAGACCAGCTTCGGAACCTCTGTACGGTCTCACCACCGCACATACTTTTTTACGCACGTAGCAACCTACTTTTGGCCATGCGGTTAGTAATAAATACATTAATTTAATTATAATAAGCTAGTACGATACATTCCGTCTAACTAGACACTACAAGAGAAGGAATCGCCACCTTTTTACTTGTATACTTTACTTTACGTGATAATAAACGGGTTAACTTTGGTGATATTTTTCTCTTCTTACTCCAACAACTTACCAACACTGAACATCAACACATGATCAACAACTTCAGGTACACCTAGCTACAACTACAACGAACTACAGCTATAGCACTGATAGCCTAGTGGCATGACCGCCGACTGACAAGTCCGAGGTCTCGAGTTCGATCCCAAGGCGTGCACCTCTGACTTTTCGTAAGTTATGTGTGTATTATAAATTAATTATCAGTTGCTAAAACGGTGAGGGAAAACATCGAGATGAAACCAGCACACTTGAGAGATTTTTCAATGGTGTGTAAAGCCATGTCACAGGCCTACGGGCGGTTAAAACTCTGACACCAGGTTGTTCATTAACCACACGATAAGAAAGAAAGAAACTACAGCTTCTAATGTACATCCCTCAACGGCCTGTCCAACCTCCTTTAAGCA
Organism: Protodeltote pygarga; assembly: GCA_936450705.2. Classification (NCBI taxonomy): domain Eukaryota; kingdom Metazoa; phylum Arthropoda; class Insecta; order Lepidoptera; family Noctuidae; genus Protodeltote; species Protodeltote pygarga. The sequence continues at coordinate 4,833,085 of OW388274.2, forward strand.
ACGCCTGTCAGGCACATCCCTGGCGAGGCTGTAAAGGGGTCACCCCTGAGCCCCACTGTGATCACTTGGCCACCATTACTTTGTACTTCGATGAAGTACTTATTTTCTTTCGTTACCTAGTATTCTTCGAAATTCTTTTAAGCCTTAATTATTGTAAGTATTCCCAGGCCTTCAATACCGAGAATATCAAAATAATAAACTTAAATTGGGTAATTTAGTTCATAGAAAACATGATAGTATGTCTAAGAATACTTACAATATTTGTTAAAATTTTATTTTCTTAATGAAAAACTAGTTCTTTTTCGTGGTTTCGCTTGTTTTAATTTAGAATTTGAAATGATTAAAAATTCAATCATAATTCAAAAGACACGTGGCATCATCTATTATCATAAGAATGTTAGTATTGTTTTACTGAGGAACAGTACTTTTTTTCGGTCGGGATTCGGGATGAAAGGTACCCTATGTCCGTTTCTGTACACCTGACAACGTATATGCAAAATTTTCAGATGATCTGTACTATGGTTTAGGCATGAAACGGTAAGAAACCAACTTCCTTTCGCATTTATAATATTAGTTAGGATGTAGGAAATCTAAGAAAGTCACTTAATTTTTTTAATTATTTACTACGTGGTTTAAAAGTTAAAAAAACATCTGTATTAGTAATTTTACTATAGCATTACCTCACGCAAATTTAGTTTACGCACAGTACTATTTCTTCTCGTGTTAATCATCGCCTCGGTACATGCGCGTGGGCAGCTTCAGAAATAATTACATCTATCGAGCGCTATCTCTAAAGTTGTTTAAAGTGGATCGGGAAAATCTGAGTTTTTAGGGCAAGTAGAATATACTACACAAAATATGGACGAAAGTTTAAAAGTTTAAACTGTAAAATATTTTATCATGATTTCAAATTCATTAATTAATGGATGACCTTCTAAAACTTGAAATATTTAGTAGTTATGTAGAAAATATTTATAACAGAAATTTGCAAAGAAGTCTCATCCATCGTGGCCCTTTACGCCTATCACAGATTGAAGCGACCTGTCCTCGGGCGAATGGCGCGCGGCGATCTGGTATGAAGCACTGGCATGATCTAATAAGCCTGTCTGTGATACACTGTATATTGAATCAAATAATAAGATCAAAATGGCTGACAACGACTACCCATTTCAAAATATCCTATTTAATAATTTATGTAAAATTCTTTTTTACGTAAAACGGTTTTGTCATCAGAACTAAAGCTGTATACCAAATATCAGATCAATCTGTCAACAGGAAGGGGGTGAAATATCGATTACTAAATCTGAACTAAATAATAAACAGGGCAAGCTAAATAAAACCGTTTAAAAACTTTAATTATCCGATTCCTATGTCTCTGAAATAAATCTTTCTTAAAAGACCAAAAACTATTCTATTCTATTTTAAATATAGAATTCTCTATGTTTTCAATTGTTCCAACATTTCTTCTAATCTACTTTTCTTCTGTAGCTAATTAGTTACTACAATAAGGGATTTTGAATCTTCATTCCAAAAGCATACAGCTCATTGTACCGTGTAGAGTACAAATATAATAAATCTTGTTCGTAAATAAGATTCAAGTTGAAATAATGATAATTACAAATTCCTTTTGAGTTATTTTCGCTTTATCAAAAGTTAGTAAATTGTCTGAAAAGTGAAAAGTACCTAATAAGATTTGATAATAATATTATACTTTGAAACTGGTTAATTCATTAATTAGATTAGTCTTTTGTCTAGTAATTGCTGGGGTACGTGTTTGTCAAAGAAATAAGACTTGAAGGCGCCGACCCTCGTAAAACTGGTGTCTCGCTCGCACATTGAAATAACCATAGTATCGTGTAACCCAGTATGTGGGTTGTGGAGGTCTGATAGGCAGTCGCTCCATGTGAAACACTGGTATTCAGCTGCATCCGGTAAGACTGGAAGCCGACCCCAATATAGTTGGGAAAAGGCTAGGCAGATGATGATGATGATGACATAGAAAATTTATTAAATTAATGAATATTAAGTTATGAATATACGTAGTAGAGATTAACATTACAAAGGTTTAAGAAAAATCTCAATCTCAGTTTGGTCAACGGTGGCGCATTTGTTACGGAACCGCTTTGCAAGCGCGTGGGTGTGGGTTCGAGTCTGGCATGTACCAATGTGACTTTTTCAATGTCATAATATGTACTTTCTTAGTTAGTCTAAGACACCACTGACTAACGGTGAAGGAAAACATCGTAAGGAAACCTGGACTTAATAGTCTGAAATCGACAACACGCAGTGAGCTAGCGTGGTGATTAATGCTCAATCCTTCTCTGTAAAAGCCCTTTGCCCTACAGTGGGACAGTAACAGGTTGATTTATTATTTATTTAATGTTTATGTACGAAAACTTGCTCCGATCAAACTGATTTTTTTGCTGAAACTTTGTAATGTTCTTCCATTGTCAAATTTTATTTTTCCTTGGGATCTTTCTTTTCAATGTGCGAGCGAGATAGCAGCTTAAAGCCTTATGATAAACTAATTAGTATACACTAGATCATTTTCTTGAACATGTCCATGTATGGTAACGTTCTTACGAACGATACATTACAAGCAAAAACTCAATGTTCGTGCGAATGCTCGGCTCTGTGTTCGACGTAATCCTCACAGCGGCAAACGCTCAAACATAGGTAGGGACTCTGTTTAAAAAAAACTGTAAGCAAAGTCGGGGTGGCCAGCTTGTACATTTATTGGTTTGTTTTTACAAAGATGAGCATCCTGTTTCGTTTTGTGATGGATAAATAAACTTTTAGGTTTAAAATTAGCAACTGGAGTTAGTAAAACAATCGAATGACGAACCAGTGAGAATCTGTGTTTAACAAAAAATTTTTTTTTAGTAGTCCGTAATCCGTGTGCAAAAAAAAAGTGTTTTGTTGTATTTTTTTTATTAAACACAACACTATGCCTGCAGCTCTCGAAGGGTTTGTATAAAAAAGTCAAAAGTTATAGGTTAGTCGTAAGAGTCGTGAGAGTCGTGATAGCCTAATGCTATGACCGTGTGACTGGCAAGTCAGAGGTCTCGGGTTCGAACCAAAGGCGCGAACCTCTGACTTTTCGAAGTTATCTGCGTATTATAAATTAATTATCACTCTCCGTGCCTCGGATAGCAAGTTAAGCTGTTGGCCCCAGCTGTCAATTGTAGATCTTTGCCAATCGTTACGGGTAGTCAGAAGGCCGAAAGTCTGACAACCAGTCTTACCAAGGGGTATCGTGTAACCCAGTATCTGGGTTGTGGAGGTTTGATAGGCAGTCGCTCCATGTGAAACACTGGTATTCAGCTGCATCCGGTAAGACTGGAAGCTGACCCTAACATTGTTGGGAAAAGGCTAGGCAGATGATGAGTCAAAAGTTATAGGTACCGCTGACGTGCCTTGAAATCAGAGACCTCTGACTTGACAGACAACGGTCATACCAGTTACTCTATTACTAAAATTCATAAAAGTTTTTTTGTCTAGATACTCACATAACACCAGCACTACAATCAACAGACACACTGTTTACCCCAACTTACACCTCGGAAAAAAAAAGAAATACATTTCCAGAAAATTTCGCCCAGCAAAAATAACTTCATACCTATTTTAATCCCTGATGTACCCGGGAAATTTACCTTGAAAAAGGGGTGCGAACGTCTGAGCTGACTTTTTGTACGCTTTTCACCGTCTCTCGCTAAATTTGTCCGCAGTGCACCGCTTGTTTTTTCCCCCAGTCTCAACAGAATGCACCACTGTGCACAAACGAAAACTCTCTTTATAATTTCAGGCGTATGTTCCACATTTGGGATATCATTTGGAGTTTAAGACATTTTGATCCGTATTCAAAAGAGGTAGAGTCGAATTTATTTCTTAGTCTAAATTAAGGATAACTGAATATCTGAAGCGTGTATTTTTTTAGTTTAGGTATCCCTTTGAATACGATTTAGTTAAGCGATTAATTCCAAGTGGAAGGTTTATGAGGTATGTTTAATACTCGTATCGTTTTATTATTCTTTATTATTTGCTACCCTGTACCAACCAGCGTAATAATAAAGTTTATTTTTATTTTTGTCTACAAATTGTCCGTATTCGTACCAGTGTGCACTGTATTAATAACGAGACGACTTATTTGATTTAGTTGGCTCAGCTGTTTTTATGTATCTTGAAATGCATGCACAAAAATAAATGTAGAGACATTAGAACGTTAGTATTGCCATTATTTATTCAATCACTTAACGTCGTACTGTTACTCGACCGAAGCGATGAATGAGACAGTTTAGCTGTGCCATGAAAAGAAGTAAACATGGAAAGTTCTATTGATGATATGGTACATGGAGGTCAATTCAAAGACAAAGTTAAGAAGTTTTCTTTTTTTTATGCAGTCTTCATAATAGGAGTCTTTATTTAAAGTCAAGTAATTAGGCCACAAAAATTGATCAGATTTGAAGTCTCAGTGCCAATCATTTCTACTAAAGAATTTTTTTATTTTTTTTATTTTATAGACTCACGTCTGTATTCCCCAGAGAAGGTAGGCAGAGGAGTGCAGTACACCCACGTTTCGCCGGCTATGTTATAAGTCCCATGTAATAGGGGGCGAGCCTATTGCCATTAACCGGGCACAATTCCAGACTCCGTGCTGCTACTGAGAACTTCCTGATGGAAAAACCCAATAACACTTTGCCCGACCCGGGGATCGAACCCAGGACCTCGTGCTCAGCAGTCGCGCTTGCGACCACTAGACCAACGAGGCGATACGATAAAGAATATTCTACAATTAGTAGCGGGGTACTACGATAGGCAGAATTAAAGTGTTGATAAATAGGCTTGTGAGCTCAGTTGCTCCTGACTGTACAGCTGAACGTCAGATTTTATGTGTAAAATCTGACGTTCAGCTGTACAGTCAGGAGCAAAATTATATAGTCACGTAGTGGAATGTTTTTTTTTCTAGAATTCAAGTTGAGTTAATAATAAAAAGTACAACTCAAAATATATGCTTGCAGACTTACTTTGTAAGCATATAAGCAGGTAATTTTTATGTTAAGTAGTACTGATTCAGTATTACAAAATTATTATTTTTATATTTAATATTAAATAATTTATATAAACACTTTTGATACTTTTTAGAATTGGCGTTTGAAAAATCTACACGTTAACATAAATGACTGTGACTGTACCTATATAATTAATGGCAATTTTAATTATATTATAAATTAAACATTATTTTCTCTTTAAGTGCCGACTTATTAATTAACACATTCCCAATCAACATACCTTAAGGCGTAAGTAAGTAATAAGCTAAATTACTAACCGTTACTTAGAAGAAATAAGATAAAGAATAAACTTAATTTGCATACTTATCAATCGACAATTAAAACTTCCTCTCAAATGTATTTCAAATACAGATTAAATCATTTTGTCCAGATACAAATCTCAAACCACTGTGCAGGGAAAATTTAAATTTTATCCAAAATCTTAGCCTACTGTGCACTCAAAATTTTAATAGTTGATAAAAATCTTAAGTTTATTTGGAATATTTTGTTCAGATATTTGTCGCACTGTGCATTGAACATTTGAATGGTAACTTGATATTTCGATTTCCCTATATTGATAAGGCTACAACACTCTTTGGTAATTAAAACTAATTGGTACGTCGACCGGTTACAATTTATGTATGTCATCGGCCCATCAGTGATAACTAATATGCACCCTAACCCAATAACATAAGAATCTTTTTTCCAAAAAATGTTTTCGTCGGTTATGCCTACTGTACCTTTTAACGATCCCTAAGATTTTTAAGTTAAGTTTACGTTAAAGAGGAAAGCGTTATGCGAGATTTTTTTTGGTGTTTTTTTTTATTAACCCGATTAGGTACTTTAAAAAAAATTAAGCTAACCGGTTTCTAGATTAAACCACTTCATCCAAAGCCTTGGCACCGACTCCAAAACGAACTCCAAACATAGCTTACTAATCACGGAGTAATCGGTGTAGAAATGCTAAAAAAATACGCACTGCATTGAGAACCTCCAGTTTTTTTGTAATTCGGTGAAAAATTACTAATATTGGATAATATTCAGAGACAAAACACTAAGGCCTCATTTACTGACACGGGGGGCGTAACGCGTTGTGTATGGCATAGTGTCTCTCTCTCGCACTCATACCATGCCACATTTCACTGATAGCCTAGTGGTATGACCGTAGACTGATCACTGGTCTCGAGTTCGATCCCAAGGCGCGCACCTCTGACTTTTCGTAAGTTATGGGCGTATTATAAATTAATTATCAGTTGCTAAAACGGTGAGGGAAAACGTCGTGATAAAACCAGCACACCTGAGAGATTTTTCAATGGTGTGTAAAGCCATGTCAGAGGCCTACAGGCGGTTTAAACTCTGACACCAGGTTGTTAAGGCGCTGTGCACAGTCAAGTTTGGTATTACAAAGGGGGTGAAGCAGGATGAAGTGGGAACGATCCGCCCCGCCCATGGGTCCCGCCCCTTCCGTCTATTGCAAGCATGAAGCAAAAAATAGATTGCGAGGCATCGCGCAAAACTCGCCATTGCGTAACGTCCATTATAAATAAAAGCGTAATTTCGTCAGTAATATCACAAGTGCATTTGACCTATCGTGGCTATGGCCCGCTTGAAATGAGCGTGCCCGCGGCAACCACTAGGTTCGAACCCTATCAGACAACGTATATTTTTCAATTTTTATAATACGCAATATAATAATTAGTTATTACCTACATATCTTCTTTTTGTTATTTTTTAAAATATTTATGTTCATAATTTTGTTTTCTTATTTTTAAAATAATGAAACAATAATTGTTATTTTCTAGAAAAGATTACATCAAAATTGTGCAAAATTGAAAAAAAAACTGTAAAATTTTAAAAATAATTATTTATGTACATATATTATATTTATATCAAACAAAAAAATAGACAAAAAGTAAAAAAACAATTTATTTAAAAAAGAAATCTTTTTACTCCAAAGAAAAACCATTAAAATTGCATTATAATTGTTTAAAAAATAAGAAAATCAACAAAAATAAAAATATAAAAATAAAAAAAGTAAAATAACAAATAAGAAAATCAGCAAAAAGTATTGCTCGTTGCAGGATCGAACTCGATTCATTCTCTGTAATAGTTAGACTATAGCAACGTTCTAGACCGCTAAACCATTTAGACAGTAATGACAGTGATCAAATTACATTTCTCCTTGACTGTCAGAAGCTTATATGGTAGTTGTCTGATTTAGATGTCAGACATCGTACATTTTTGTATTTTTATAATACACAATATAATAATAAGTAGGTACTTACACCTACATATTTTCTTTTTGTAAAGGAAATAACATTTTATTTTATAAAATTAATATTCTTTTTGTTATTTTTTAAAATATTTATGTTAATAATTTTTTTTTCTTATTTTTAAAATAATGAAACAATAATTGTTATTTTCTAGAAAAGATTATATCAAAATTGTGCAAAATTAAAAAAAATGTAAAATTGTATAAACAATCATTTTATGTACCTATATTATATTTATCAAACTAAAAATAGACAAAAAGTAAAAAACTATTTATTTAAAAAAAAACTTTTTAGGTACTCTAAAGAAAAGCCATTAAAATTGCATTATAATTGTTTAAAAATAAGAAAATCAACAAAAATAAATACTGAACATTTATTTCAGACAAGAAAATAGAAAAAAAAAGTAAAATAATAATTAATAACAATTATTTCAAATAAGATAATCAACAAAAAGTATCGCTCGATGCGGGGATGGAACTACCAATCGGTCGCTCTCGTAGGTTACATGTGCAACGTTCAAGACCACTAAACCAGTTGGACGGTATTGGTGGTGACGAAATTACATTTCCCAATATACAGCTTTCAACAACAAACAAGATACGTAAATAATTTCTAAGCGGGGGCGGAACAAAATGACATAGGTCCGTCTAGCAGCGCGCCTCAGCGGTCACTGTCGCTCCGCGTAGAAATGAAAGAGAAGGGATAATGGCGTGACGTTTGGTTCGACTCGTCCGAATTATTTATCAGTAAATATATTAATTCCTACTAATATCTCATTTCAATCGATAAATACAAGTGAGGGCTCCCTTTATTATTATTTATTACGTAACTGTTATAAATTTCATCAAGATTGGTTTATAAATAATAGAGATAAAATTGCAGGAATGTTAATTTTAATGGTTGTTTTAAGATTTTTTTTTATCGAAAAAAAATACCAAAAACGTGTTTTGAAGCCGTGAGTTCCTTCATAAATATGATAGAGAATAACATATCTTTTTTTTGCTACTCTAAAATGTATACATTAGGCTAAAAAACTGTTTAATTAAGCCTATTTTGACTGTGCACAGCGCCTTAATCAACCATACGATAAGAAGAAGAACCATGCCATATGTTTGTATTCAGTACGGAGCGCGCCGCGGCCGTCCAACGCAACGCGCCCCCCCCCCCCCGCGTTTCCGTAAATGAGGCCTAAGTCGAAGCGATTATCGAAAACGGAACCGCATCGCTACCGCTATCGCTTATGCCCTAAGCTCACAGCATGTTCTAATTAATTAAATACACAAATCAAACATGAGACGGTACAACTACTGGTTACATACAGGTTTACTTAGATTTAATTGACGATCCATCTACCAACGAGGATGTCATAAAACCTAGCAATATATGTATGTATGGTTGTTGATGGTGTATTTATATCGTCGGAAAATGTATCGGCATTTTACAATTTGCCTTACGCATTTTACAAAATATCTTTGTTTTGTAAATGGACGACGCTAGTTTGTAAAATGCTGAATAATACAATTTGGAGATCAAATATTTTTGTTTACGTCGAAAATTTGTGTCGTCCACAGATATTTGTTGACTAGATGTTTATGCATAGTGGATTTATTGTCTGTAAATTGTGCCCACGATACAGGAGAAATCTTAGTATGAGGCAATGTTCTTAAAAACAGACGATTTTTTGGTAGGAACCATTAATAAAAAACGAAATTAAAATACCTAAGTTTTAAAGATTTTGAAGTATAATTTGAAGAATAATAAGTAGGATGTTAGACCTTATAAAAGTCCGATCAAAATCAATCCAGCAATTTAGGAGCTTACCTGAAACAAACAAAAAGATTTGAAATGTTTAAACCTGTTTTTTTTGTTAAGGTACCATGCAGAAAACTATTGAGAAAACAGTTGTCATTTTGATATTACAAACCGACAATCAATACGAGGATGTATTGATTATCGTATGATGCGGGACGAGTAGGGGTGGTTATATGTTTAAGCCGGAACCACACGACATGTTGGTAATCTAAATAAACTCTAAAAGCAATTAAGTCTTTTTGTAGAAGACTTCACGTTCCACATGCTTATATTTTGTCAAATTAATGTAAATTAGACGTCTTGAACCAAACATCGTGCCTTCGTTTTCGGGAATAAATAAACGTTTCTACAAACAAGAAACGTTGTTGAATATTATTTTTGACACTCATTCATTAAGGCTGGTTTCCACTAAAGTGGAGAGGCGTGGAAAGGAGCGAAGAGGAGATGTGTTTCTATTTATAATGAATAAAATTGCTGTCCGTTGATAAGAGCACTTGAGAACGGCTGGACCGATTTGGCTAATGTTTGTCCGAATAAATACAAAAAAAAATTATAAAGTTGCTTGGAAAATTCAGAATTTTATGTTATTTGTGTGATTCAATGGGATTTTTTATGAAAAATGAAACATGAGACAGAAAAATGTCTGTCAGATCAACTAGTATAAAAAATAAATGACAGACAAAGCAGCGATAGACCTAGTGGTATGACCGTTGACTAGCAAGTCAGAGGATTCAAGTTCTAACCCAAGGCATGCTCTGACGTCTCAGAAAGTACTAAATCACGATGGCTTCGGCTAGCATGACGACCTTTGACAGTTGAAATAGAGAGCCAGTATCCTCATAAAATCATGACAACTGATCTAACTAGAATTAGACTAGAATATCATAATATCTTTGGGTTGCGATGGTCAGATAGGCAGTCGCTCCGTAGAAAACTGATATTTAGCTGCTTCTAGTAACTTTAAGCTCCGACAAAATTTGGGAATAATAAGACAAAGAAGAATGATGACAAAGTGGCAGCGCAGCTCAGGCCGCTAAAGTGTCAAATATGTATGGAAACATAATATTTACCTCTCCGCTTTTCTCCGCTTTAGTGTAAACCGCCCTAATGTGTGTTTGTTAAATAAATAATAAGGTTCTTTTGTACATAAAAGTAGCACTCGCTGTATTGTGTATTCAGTAAATTACATGCATATTTTAACATAATATTAATATTATAAATGCGAAAGTGTGTTTGTTCAACCGTCTTTCACGCAGTAACGGAGCAACGAATCAACTCGTTTTTGATAAATAGTTTTTAAGACCGGAGAAAAATCCCGGAAAAATATTGTCACGGAAGTTAAGCCACAGAAAAATATCATCACGGTAGCTAAGATGCAGGAAAAGTATTATCACGGGAGCTAAGCCGCAGAAAAAATATTATCACGAGAGCTAAGCCACGAAAAATATTATTACGGGATCAACTAAGGTGCGGCAAAAATATGATCACGGGAGCTAAGCAACAGGAAAAATACATATTATCTGGGGAGCTAAGCCATGGGAAAAATATTATCACGAGACGAAATTTCCGAGCTTTCTGAGAATTTTCTGAGAGAACTTAGACATAGTAAAATTATATTAAATTTAAATATAGGTACCTAAAAGTAAGATACAGATTACCGGATATTAATTCATACAATTAAATATGCGATTAATAATAACATGGTGTAATATACAAAGCCAGCAATTTAGTTAAACGCAACGTAGTGCCAACTGAGTACACGCTTAGATGAAAACGCATATGGAAAGTAAGGGTTGTCACTGTAGCAAGATTGTAAAATGATGATAAAATACAATCTTATTAAACGGTTTTACTTAGCTTGACCTGTTTATTATTTGCTTCAAATTTAGTAATCGATATTTCACCCCCTTCCTGTTGACAGATTGATCTGATATTTGGTACCTACACAGTTTTAGTTTTGATGACAAAACCGTTTAAAGAAAAAAAAAATTACTTATATTATTTTATTTTTGCAACTATTCTGAATTTGGAACTTGAATTTCTTTAAATTTAGGACTCCCAATGAGAGGTCAAAGATATCGTTGACTTGTGACCTACCTGATGATCCATTTCCATCACAATCTACCACATAAGTAATGACTAGGCTATCATCACCATCAGCCTGTATTAGTCCACTGCTGAACATGGCCTCTACCGTATTGGTACTATTGTGCGCTCATTGGAGGTATCGCTACGCTGGGCAAGCGGGTTGGCGATCGCAGTTGCAGATGATTGATGTTACACAGGAAGGTGCTGCTGCCCGTTAAACTACAATTAAACATTACACAACTAGGTATTAAAATTTCATTTTGGAAGTTAGTATTTGAAAAGTTATTCGAGATACCTATACGACAACAATTTATATTAGGTATCTATCAAACTTGACAGATACAACTTTAAATTATTTTTCCCAGTCAATAGGGAAGATGCAGATGTAATATTTATGGAATTTGTATGATTAAAACGTTAAAAAAATATAAAAGAAAGGCCACTGCAACGTTTTTATTTTACATATTGTTGTTTTTTTACAATAATTACGATTTAAAAATGACTTGAAACAATACGTATTTTAAAACACGAATTAGCGTTTCGTGACGTCACACTTGTTTTGACAACTTATTTGAGGTTATGGTTGTAAAGGTGAATATTATTTTATGGGAATATTAATTGCGTTTTTTTAATAAAAATGGGAGTTGGGTTTATCAAAGCAGACTCCAGGTGTTTACCTAGAGTTAGTATTGACATAACATCATTAGTTTTTCTCTAGTTTAAATATTTTGAATAAAATAATTAGTTAGGTATGTTTAGTTCCAGGCCTTTGTAGTAATAAATATTATTTATATTATTTTAATCAGCATTTTAGATTAAAATTGAAGAAGCTGGATTTCTTCGTAATGCCGAGTTTTTTGGTGCAACACCTGACGGCTGAAAATTACACAGTAGAGGTGAAATATCCTTAACAGAAGCTACCTACTACCTACCATACTTTCCTATGTGAAAGACAATAAAATAACACCAAAATATTGGGCACAAGTACAACTTCAAATGTTTTTCAGCATAAGGAAAATATCACTTTTCTGTATAGCACACACAAACTTTGAAAAATTAAAAGAAGTACGATAAAAGCATTTTATCTGTTATGAATGCTGCATAGAAATTCTGGATAGATGCTGTATTTTCAAAATTAAAATGAAATAACTATATAATATTTAAGTTATTCTTTTTTGTAAATTTATGAAATAAAATTCTATGCTTTGTAAATACTATTTTTTATTCGATTTAAATAAATATGCAAAAGTATGAAAGCCATCGGCGAACCAGTAAAAGACAAGAGTGACGTCATCAGCACCATATGTCCGTTTTCCCGCGAACTGTCAAACTGTCAATTTAAAACAGCATTTTTTCGGATAAATTGCAATGTTTTAATTTTTTTAATATATTTGTGGTCTATTCTACATGGAATTCTTTAAAATGAAAACAAAAATAAAAATAGTGCATCTTCCCTATTGTTCAATACGAGTAATCCGTTTCAATAACATTCCTTCTAAGATTTAAACATCTCTATCTCTTACGAAATCATTAAAATAAATCACATAGAACACCTGCTGAATAACCCACATCAAATTCGAAACATTTCGCTTAGATTGCACGGGGCAACCCTAATTTTACATTCGTGTTAAAAGCATTTGCCTAATTGCTGAGATTTGTCTGGGGTATGCCTACAATGCATCTTGGGGAGCGTTTGAACTGACACTCTACTTGCCTACTAATGTTTATTAGTGTTGTACTCGGTTTAATTAAATTTTATATACGTGTTTGTGTTTTATTAAATTTGTTGTAGTTTGTTGATATGACTGTTGAACTGCCGAATCAAAGATCGGAGGCATCGCTGATTGAATTCAATATTAGCACAAGACAAAATTTAACAATTTGAGAAAACACGCTTTAAAGTTTTCGATGTCAAGTGCGTGCGCACTTGTTTCTCCTTACTGACTACACTTTTAAAATAGCACAAGCTCCACTTATAGGGTATTTTATGAACTAACAAGTTGGTTCTTTATTGCAAAAAATAAAGTAGATACGTAATTTAGAACAAAAACCTATAACTAGCTCGAAATGGGAAGATTTTGATTTGTGTCACTATTGAATACAGTCAGCGCCATGTGCGACTGTGCGTTTGATATCTTTCCAGTCGTGTCGGATTGCCTATCCCATCGAAATAATATGAGAATGAAGGAATAAAGAGTGCACCTGTTTGTGCACTATAATATCTCCTGCGTATTTGGCTTATCTCCGTGGTTTTTTGCGATTTTTATAACTATATTATTTGATTTTATATCTTCAATGTGCGAGCTAAGATTGGCCGCTGTGACAGAACCCCAGCCAACAGGACATAATATATTAACACTAGCTTAAAAAAATAAAGGATAAAGATTTTTAATATTTTTTAACGTCGTGTAAGGCAATGATAAAGGTCTACAGGCAATTTAAACTTTAACACTAAAATGTTTATCCACTATACGATAAAGAAAAATAATAAATTTAATTTTTTGAAAAAAAGAAAATACAATTTCGCTATAAATTGTTGAAAAATGATCCTCTGGTATTTTGGAATTTAATCAAGAATATTCGGTGACATAATACATAAGCTGTGTGCTAGTAAACTTTGGGTATACTAGAGTAATACTCACATAATCCTTTGAGGTTGACTTAAGAAAATTATTTCCTTAGTACGGTATTTATACTACGGAATTTCTAATATTATTCTACCATTTCATTACGTACCTCTAAAACCGACTGATGATACGGGCTTAAGTTGTCAAGCTTAATTTAATACGTACCAACTGGAATTAAACTTAGATAATTATAAATAGACTACCTAACAACGCCATCTAGTGCAAATCAACCGGACTAACAGGATGAACAAGTTTATTTAATTCAAATCGAATTTAGACGCGAAATAATATATTAAATGTTTTGTTAAAATAAAATGAATGGTGCATTTCTTTAATTTATAACGAAAATCTTTTTATGTTAAACACATTAGTGGTTATAAAATTCTTTGATACAAACTTGATTTGGTTGACATTTTGATTATTGTAAATTATTTTATGAGGAGACTTCACAAGATGATTTTTAATGACTGTGTTAGTGACAATAAAAGAATAATTGTGATTATAATATTATAACGTTAAACATAATATAATTATTTAATTAGTAAATATGAATAAAAAAACAACTGATACGGATGGGATTTGAACCCACGAATAAATATTAGTTAAACAGCCCAAACGTGGAAAACGAGCACTGCAAACAAATGAGCATTTCGAATCCTATAAAGGTCCTTGGATGCTGGCTACTTTTTGGTCTGTAGGTCGAAAGAGCGACTACAAAATGTTATTTGGTTTCTCCATTATAAAATTCTCAGAAAGAGTACGGAGTCCGGAATTGTTCGCGGCATAACCCTTCTTACATAAGACTCTAAAAATTATTGGCGAAATTTTAGTGTACTATACAGGATTATAATATACAGTGTGTAACAGAAGTCCGAAATAATACATTAAGGGCGTATAAGGTACCCTATAAACAATCCTTGAGCCTAGGTTTTGGAACCGAACCCCAAACAATACTCGAGTAAACCACGGTCAAAGTTTTCACCAAAATCTTTCAAATGCAGCCCTAGACATCAGCTGAAAGGTGAATCAACACGAATCCGGTTATTTACCTTCAATAAATTCTTTAAGTATGCACTAGGCACGTGTAGGATAATGAAATCTGTCATTATTGAAGAAAATGAAATCTAAAGAATTATTTTGTATGAAAAAAAAATTCCTCTTTTGCATTCAATATTTTCACAGGTGATTCTCTTCATGATATACATACATGCCCTTAAGTATTATTTCGGACTTCTGTTACACGCTGTATATTAAGGGGTGTAGGAATTTTAATGGATGACTGACTATAATCCTGATTTTTTTTTTCTTATTGTAATCCTCTATTCAAGTTGATAATTCAGCTTAGAACTTTCCTATACAAACCAAAAGTAAATTTACACCTTAAATATTTATATCATAGTCAGAGCTATCTTTAAAAAAATCCTGAAAAATATCCAGTATCATCTCTGCCTATACCTTTTCCAAATGCAGGCGTGTGTTATGTTATGGTATAACAACAAATTTTACTTATTACGTAATATTTTACATAAAAACTATAACCAGCAAAAAATTTAAGCAAAAATCATATTTAATCCGACGTGATTGTTATCAATCCAAAACCCGGTACATTTATTAATCACTGCCAAGTATGACTGACACTTATTCAAATGTCTTTCATACCTTTACAGAATTTAATCATAGGTTTTTGTTCGCATTAAAAGTACTTATTGTAAAACAGACGATTAAGAAATTCAATAAGTTTTCTAAAATTAATTTTGTCTTTTAATTAGAATGATCATACATTTTATTAGTAAGTGTGAAATTAGATTTAGTTAGGTGAAAGGAGTTCTTACAAAGTTAGATTTGCGCTCTATGTCGTATGGTTATCAAACAAGACAATACGATATACTGACAAGAGGAGTGCACTCCTTTTATGACCCTCATACCATGTTGTAATACTGATAGCCTAGTGGTATGACCGTCGACTGACAAATCAAAGATCGCGAGTTCGATCCCAAGGCTCTGACTCCTCTGACTTTTCGTAAGTTATGTGCTTATTATAAATTATTTATCAGTTGCTAAAACGGTGAGGGAAAACATCACACCTGAGAGATTTTTCAATGGTGTACAAAGCCATATCAAAGGTCTACAAGCGGTTTAAACTCTGACACCAGATTGTTCATCAACCATACGATAAGAAGAAGAAGGTTTTTTAATATTCCAATTCTAGTTCATTTAATTTTATTTATGTAATTCAATTTTATAAATTTAATTCAATTCAATTAATTTAATTACAATAGATACCATTTGCTTCAATGTAAATGTAATGTAAATTTAAAATAGGCATTTAATATTTACATGTACCTAATAACAATGTACTGTAAACTATGGGTTGTACCTGAGAATAAATGTATTTTTTTTTTTTTAATAGGCTAGTAACATGTTCCAGTAGACAGACTATCAAATCTAAACGCAGCACGGTCGCAAGACGCTATGTATCGTTTGGTATATCTCGCATGATGCGGTAGACAGCTATGTTGCTATCAATTATATTCATTAGTTTCATTTCAGGGGTTTAATGTATTACTTGATTAATTTAGATTTGTTAAACGTTTGCTTAGAATTAAAAGCAATGTTGTTTTTTAACAATGATTAACCTTTAAACACCGAGAAAGGAGACATAAAAGAAAATTAATTGTTACTTGACGCTTGTAGTAGTCAAAGATTTAAGGTGCATCTGCTACAACTTCTTCAACTGTCCTATGTCAAATTTTAGACATTTTCGTGCGCGCAATATTTTAAAAAAGAGATCCACAGTTTTCGCTTATTATAATTTTTAAACATTAAAAGTGAAAACCAATAAAATTTTCACTGACCAATCTGGAAATCACAAAATGGATTCCATCATTACTATATAGCAATTACTAGAGAGATTTGATTGCCATATAAATGAGCAATCCATTAGTTTAATCTGATGTCATACACGGACACATACTGACAAACACTCATTCATGGTATTATTTCAATTAATTAAATTAATCACGCTTAGATTCCAAATGAACACTGCTTATGTTAGTTAATTAGATATTTATGAGTCGTGATAGCCTAGAAGTATGACCGTAGACTGGCAGAGGTCTCAGGTTCAAACCCAAGGCTCCTAAAAAAACTCGATTCTCCTAAATAAAAATCCTGGAAAAACCTCTAAGCTTTATTATCCCCAAACTTTGTTGGGGTCGGCTTTTAATCTAACCAGATACAGCTGAGTATCAGTTTTCTACGGAGCGACTGTCTCTGATCCTCGCAACCCAAAAAGATACGATACTCTAAACTTAGACCAGTTGTCAGGATTTTATGAGGGTATTGACTCCCTATATCGACTGTCAAAGATCTTCTTGACAGCCGGGGCCAACGGCTTTACGTGCTTTTCCGAGGCACAGAGGAGGTGGTATTAATTAATAAATAATACCCACATATTTTTCTAAGAGTCTGAGGTAGCTTTGGGTTTGCACCTAAGACCTCAGACTTGCCAGTTAACGGTCATACCACTAGGCTATCACTGATTTATTTTAATAGTTATACATACTTATATAGAAAGACATTAAAAAAATACTCTCTAAGGATATAACTTAGTGACATTCCCGCGGAAATGACAGAGCTATAAAAATATTTCTTCAAAGAGATGTTTCTCATCAAACAACCATGTTTTTTAATAGCGGGGTTATTAAATTGATGGTGTGAGCCATGAATCCTTAGTCGCGTTGAGGTAGGGTGGTTTAAAAATAGAATTTACACAATTCTGAAAAGAGATATAGACGTCTGCGCTTATTCCTTTTTAGAAATGTATTAAAAATAATTATGCGCGGTATAATTATTTTAATACTTAATTTTATGCGCGTAATAAATTTTAAGGAAAATAAAAATAAACCTATCTTTCGAATGGTTATAAAACGGGTATGTAAGTTACGTTTCAAGCAGGTTACACTGCTCGTGGTCTCGGGAAAATAAAATAGATAATAAAGAAACGTACGCGTTAATCTCCGTTTTATACCAGTTTAAACCATCATGCAACGCGAAAGTTTAAAAGTAAAAGTTGAAAAATATCAAAATCATAATTTCTAAACGAAAGGATAAGGAATATTGCTAAACCAATTTTTATTATAAGGGTCGGTTTTCACTAATGCGGAGCAGTAGTAGTTTTTCATACAAATGACAGCTCGAACAGTATCCGCTGCGCCTGCGTCACTTCGTGTTCCATTTGTGAGCTTCAAAGAAGTATATTTTTGACAGCCAGTATTTATAAAGAACATGTACTGAATTATTTTCAGGTATAGTTAGCGACAAATTATATAGGCTCAAAAATTACTACTCGTAAAAATCCGAAGGGTTTCATTTTAAAAAGTTGACACGGAGACATTAACGTAAATAATTGCAGGTTTTACCTGTGTAAGGCCTTCATTATCACTCTCATTACTCATAATCACTGAAACTAGTTTTAAATATAATTTGCGCTCAATCTCTGTAAAAATATATGAAACCAGCTAAGTGCGAGTTGTACTTGTGCTGTAAAGGATTCCGTCTGTAATCTTAGGTTTTTTTCGAAAACTAAATATTTGGACTACATTATACTACGACGACTATTATATTAACTACATTTTATAACCCTTATTACAACGTATTAAAGTAATATTTACTGCAAAAATATTTTTGTGTTTTTTTTTTGTTCAACCTGTTATCTGTCAACTTAAAAAATATATTTTCAATGTTATATCAGCTGTAGCTGATATAACATTGAAAATATATTTTTTTAAGTAAGTACATAATCGATTTAGTGTTGTATAATAAACTTTATCTAATATTATAAACTAAATACTAAACCTTATAATAAATTAAAAAGAAAATCAATCTAAAAGGCCGCTACCAGTAGGCAACGACCCTAAAACGCTGGCTGCATTGCCGTTTATAGTATATTTTACATTTTGACATTGACGTCGTATTATTATTATAATTATTATTTGCAATTGACAAGCTCGTGTTGTTCATAATGATTTGTATAGAAAGTTATCATCATTGGTTATAATTTTAATTATAGGGAAGCGGTATTGTGTATCAAGTGATGTTGTGAAGTAATTACGATGTGTATTGCAATCTATTATTTACGCTTGTTAAGTTGTATGCTGTTGTTTGTAAAGGTTCATAGGTTCATAGTGTAAGATTGAAAATTATAGACTATTATCGTATTTTTACCCAACTACAAAACAGGAGGGTTACAATTTTAGCAGTCTATGTACAGTACAAGTTTGTTCATGTAGCTCTTAAACTATTAATTGTAATTCAGAAAATAAGGTGTGTAAAGGTGTGTCTTATATGTTCACGTGGGATAGATATAAGAAATCTCGAAAATTCGATGGCGGATTTAAAAAAAAAATTGTCAAGCTCAAAAAAAAGTTAAGGCAAATTTATCGTGTTTGTTATCAAAAGAAGATGTAAAAAGTAATGTCGTTTGAGTAATCCCAAAAAACAACATAATGATAGTTTTACTTTAATATTACTAACTCATAAACATACGTATTATATTAGTACCTACCTAATATTAAATTTTACCGTTACCGTGAAATCAATCAATCAGATTTTCAATTAGTAGTTCAAAAGTAAATATTCCCGATCAAATTCTCCAAATACTTACAGAGAACGTAAAAATACTCTGTCATACTAGGTCAATGGTATACTTTATAACCCGTGACATAAATTATCTGTAAAACAAAATGGTTGCCCTTGAATTAGCATACAAAATCATGACCAAATCGTAATATTTTGCGCGTTATTTCCGCTAAGCAGATAAAAATAGCAGATGACCCAAATAAAGCTATTATGATTTAATTTCTATGATATAGGTACCTATATAATTCGCTTGTGTTTCTAGATATGTACCTGGGAGGTTCTAATGAAATTATAAGAGTGCTTTAACCGATAAGAGGTATTCATAATGATGTATAAAATCTATTGATTTGTATAAAACCGGTACTAAGACTACATTATTTTTGTAGAAAAACATAATTCGTTCAAGACTCCCGATTCCTGAATTAATAAATTATCATTTGCGTATTAGAAAATAAATAACAACATTTTTATTTTTTTATGTGGTATGTAATATCGTGGACAAAGCCGGTGCACCACTCTTAAGGTTAGAATCGCTTGCACTCGGTAGAACGTAGCTCTACGGCCCGCCCCTACGCACGTAGCATCGTTCAAAGAATTTTGATCGCAAAGTGATGCACCGTTCGTGTTCGCGATAGTACCCAACGTCGGAAGCGTAAAGATGGTTTCAACTCTGACACTTTATCAACTACACGATTTTTTTTTTCACTGATTGTTAGAAAGACTATTTTTCACATAGTTACTATCCATAACTAGTTACTCAAAAAACCATTATAAAATAGCTCATTAAATAGCAATGTAAAGCTGATATTTTTTCACACAACACATTTTGACAAAAGGCTCTAATTTGCCATCCCATTGCCAGCAATTTCACAAGGTAATGATGTAGAAAATTACATCAAACGACGCGTCTAAATAACCATAATAAAGAGCAAATGATGATTTTAGTTGTGTTATCAATCGAGAATTCGTGATAGCCTAGTGGTGGTGACCGTTGGCAAGTCAGAGGTCTCGGGTTCGAACCCAAGGCGCGCACCTCTGACTTTTCGTAAGTTATGTGCGTATTATAAATTAATTGTCACTCTCCGTGCCTCGGATAGCACGTTAAGCTGTTGGCCCTGTGCCTGGTCTCTCTCCGGTCGTATCGGATTTCCGTCCCATCGGACTATGAGAGTGAGGGAATAGAGAGTGCACTAGTTTACGCACACACTTGTGCACTATAATATCTCCTGCGTGATAAATAATTTATAAAAAGCACATAACTTACGAAAAGTCAGAGGTCCTCTCACTTGTCAGTCGACGGTCATACCAATAGGTTATCAGTGCTTCCAAAGTGCAAGCCAAATTTACTAATTAACAATAATGTAAACCCCTCTAAGGTTCTTAATTACAATGGTCAGAAACCCACTTTCCCACGTACCAACAAATATTTGTATGGCAGAGATATTTGTACAGTCTGTTTGTTCACACTGTTTTCGAGTAATGGACCCAACAGAGAACTTGGATAGGTAAGTAGAGATAGGGACGTATGAATGGAATGATTTTAACATAATTATCATACTTATACCTACATTAACACTTTATAAATGTAAAAACGTAATTTACAAAATTGTATTAAGGGTAAAATACGAAATTTTTGTAGAAAAAAAAATCTCTGGATTTGAACCTACGACCTACTAGGTAAAGCCCCCAGACTATCTACTACTAAGCTACTAAGCTATTTGTAACCCCGCCTGAGTTTCACCGTCCTTCAAAGGTGTCCTAGATTAACTAAGAAAGTACCTACATATGACATTGAAAAAGTCATATTGATACACGCATGCAAACGGGTGAGTGGACAATGTGCTACCAGGACAAGTTATCTAAAATGTAGTAAGAATATCTAACATGTAGTATATCTAAAATATAGTGTCCCTCAAATGTAGTACATCTATCCAAAAATTTTAAATAGCTACTTAAAAGTAAACCTAATTTTAAATACAAGCTGTCTCTTTTCCACATTGGTAAACGGTAAAAGATAGAACTACTATATATTTTACTTTAAATTAACTTAAGCATCTAATTCACTATAATATATTTTTCATTCTATTGATGACTGCAACATTTATCAATATCAGACGTATGCCCCAAAAATGGACACAAAATTTTCTCAATATATCTATACATTGATCAAGTTTAACATTTATTAGCAAAATGATTTATAATACTACGATTAATTAGTGATCAAATTAAGACATTATTTAAAGCATAAATAACTCTTTTGTACGTATATAGGTATACCATAAATATTAAGTAATTAAAATCTCACGAAGTCGTCAGAAACGTGATCAAATGATTTAAAATGTCCATTTAGAAAATATTTATCGATAAAATTATGAAGTGATTTTATCGCATTATTATTTTGTGGTCTTAAAGCCAGGAAGCGATAGAGGTGAATCAACTTATCGTATTCAACAGTATTGCAAGTTTTTCCATCTATTTGATTGCGTTAAAGTGCGCTCCATACAAATGAACTTTGATCACAAGTAATTTGAATAATATCCAATTTAAATTCTATGTCATTTTGTAATCAAGATCTAGATATTGTCTATGGTTTGTCAGATTCAGAAACCATCAACAATTTTTTTTGAGTTAATAAACACTAAGTAGTAAGTCGTAGTAGCAGTCTGCATTACATAAAGTTCTAAACTATAGTAAATGACTTTGGTCAGTGGAGAAGTTCTCAGTTTCTTACATGCTCCGCCCGCGTCCTTATTCTATCACTGTTTTTTCCTACAGTATAATATAGTATAGTATAATATAGTATAGTATAGTACCTTATAGTATATAGCACAGTATACAGTATGTAATATAATAATAGTGTTCAAACGAAGAAGAGCATTGTGGTTTTTAGAAAGTCAACCGCATCAATTTTAGTATTTATACATATATATTTTCTTTTTAAACTGCCTTTTTACTGCCTCGTTGGTCTAGTGGTAGCAAGCGCGATAGCTGAGCACGAGGTCCTGGGTTCGATCCCCGGGTCGGGCAAAGTGTTATTGGGTTTTTCAGCACGGAGTCTGGAATTGTGCCCTGTTAATGGCAATAGGCTCGCCCCTATTACATGGGACTTATAAAATAGCCGGCGAAACGTGGGTGTACTGCACACCTCTGCCTACCCCCTCTGGGGAATACAGGCGTGAGTCTATAAATAAAAAAAAATCTTTTTAAACATTATCGAATTATTTCATCAGTTTTTTTTTTCACGGTTTAAGCATAGGCAGAGGCACGCCTTAGAATATTGTATGAGTATCTTAGCGTAGGCGTTCCTTGAACAATAACTTTGTGTAGGTGTTTTTCTACGTTGCTTATAATGACATACGCCGCGCATGCGTCATTATAGGATGCGCTAGAGTCGTCTAGTAATAGGAGCCGTCAAACCTGTTGGTTGAACTGGAAGCGTGGGTAGCTATAGACTGTTGGGAAGTTCCAGATCACATATTTAAAAAACATGTATTATAGGTAATTTTATTTTTTTAAATATTAACATCATCGTTCTATCCTTATTATTCCCAAACTTTGTTGGGGTCGGCTTCCTTCACTCACCGTTACGTCACCCTTCACCGTTAGTCATTGGTGTCTTAGATTATATATCTAAGAAAGTACATATGACATAGAAAAAGTCACATTGGTACATGCCAGGTTCGAATCCACACTACGTGCTTGCAAAGCGTCCGTAACCAATGCGCCACCACGACGGTAATAAATAAAATCTATGTTAAATCAATGAGGTGTAATTTCCTACTTCCATTTAAAACAACATCTGCAAAAAGGTTACCTTTTTTTTTTGAAAAGTTGATTTAACATTTTATGTCTCGCATACATAAATATTTCCGTCTCCACATGGCGCTGTAAGCTCCAATCGGTATCAAATAAATCGAATTTGTCATTCTATCGATACGATCTATCGATATCCTAGTGTAAACTTAACACAGGTTTAGATTACCGATAACATTGCTTTATGTCTATCGATAGTTACTTTTTGTCGTTTTTAACCGTTTTAACGATTTACTAATGATCTAAGATAGTAATCTTTAAACAAAGATGGTGGGAAATATTAGTTTTGACTTTTACAGGAATTTATTTGTTAAATTTTTTGCGCTTTATGTATTTTAAATTTAACAAAATTATGTACACATGAGGCGGTATTAATTATTTACATCGAGTTCCGAGATTACGTTGAATTTAGAAAATGATGGGCAAATTAAATATTAATTTACATTTGCATAAAACGGTGAAGGAAAAGGGCATGTTTTAACGGAAGCTGGCAAATTTTCTTTGAAAATATGTTCCATACTTAATTAGTAAATGTTGTCGTGCTGGAGTAGGTACACCATGGTACCATCTTCTCCCAATGCGCGCCACTATTGTGCGCTCATTGGACGTATTTGCTCATAATCGCCTGAGCACGCGGGTTGGCGATCGCAATACAGATGATTACTGTTACACAGAAGGATGCTGTTGCCCATCCTCCGGATCTTTTCTTCTTCTTGCGACACCTGCGGGACGAGTAGGGGTGGTTCTATTATTATTATTAGGCCGGAAACCACACGGCACAAACACATAAAATGATTATTTTGAATTATCTGTTCGCGAATAGAACCAAAATAATATTTAAAACATACAACGCGATTGATACGAGTATAGTCACAAATGCGAGCAAAAATCACTGTTGCAATGTTGCACTGTTGCACTGTTGCGATGTAACACTTTTGCTAATGTTGCTATGTTGCACTGTTGCAGTTTTAAAAAAAAAAATAGTTGGGATTTGCACTGTTGCTATGTTACACTGTTGCGATGAAACACAATGTATATCAGATATTACGCCACACAGAACTTCAACAATGTATTCTTTATCTCCACTCACGATATCATAGCTAAATTAAAATAAGAACCAAAAAAAGTATACCATATAATTTATTTCCATAACCCGTAATCAATAAAACCATAATCTATAACGGAACAAAATCAATCACCGTTAAAATCATACGATCTTTATGCAACGTAACTATGTATTTACAACCGTTAATAGCTATTTTTAATAACGTAAAGTTCGAAGCGTTACGGCTATTAGAACTAGTTGTAACTGTAGCAGGTTCGTTGTCATTACGAAAAATCGACGCCCCAGACGAATAAAGTCGTAAAGTCGCTTACATGACTTTTAATTTTATTGCATATTCGGATTCTAGGACTTTAGTTACATTACCCTAATTTTTTTCACGAATTTATCGTTGTTTTTTTTAAAGATATTAAGCGAGACGTCTTTATACTTTCGAAATACTGTACAAAAACATAGCAGAACAAAGTCATAGTTACTGCTTACTTTAATTTTAATACTGCTACCAGAATAGAATAACACAGCAATATTATATAACGACTTTATTCGGCCAAAACTTACAGTGATTATATTTGTATTAAAATTTAACAGCTTTATTCGCAGCATAAATCAAAAACCTGTGTAACGTAAATAATATTACAAAATATAAGCGTTGATGTTTCTAACGCGTTATTCTTTTACGTTTATTACTGATTATTTGTTTAAACGGATACTCACTTAACATTATACAAAATTACTAATCACAATTGTACGGTGTTGAAACTATATTTTTCAACTACTATTATTTAATATTAAAATAAGGTAAGTATTTGTTAGTGGTTTTTAAACGCAACGTTGTATTCCTTCTTTCTTGCTTGTCCTTTTCGTCAATGTTCGAGTGCGGGGGCCCATAAAGTGAGTGTGAGCAATACGTAAACTACGCGCGCAAACTCTAATGTACTAAGCATTCGTACAATATTGGTTTATAAAAGTGTAATATTAATTATGTCTTCTGTAAGCGACAAGTGTTTGGGTAATTTATGTTTGTAGGAGGATGCTAACTATGGCTGGTGAAAATAGTGTCACACGCAAGTATTTATTTTAATAAGGTTTACTGTGAAATTTTTAATCAACACAGTTTTTAACAACAAAAATAACCCACCTGCTCTATATATCAGGTAGTACTGTAGAACCCAAAATATATATACCGATCACTTGTTGGCATCAATCTATAAACTTCTTACATCTATTCTGAGATCAAAAAATCATCCTAATATTGATACCAATTTAATAATCTCTGTATTTCAAAATTGACAGTGGATCCCGTAGCACTTAAGAGCTACTCTTTATCGACATGGCCAGGTTCACCGCTCCCAAAACAATTTGTCAACATTTTAGACTATATAGCTGTATAAAGTAGATTCAACTCTAATTGCTTTCTTTAGATAATGTATGGGGCAATGTATGACAGTCCTTCAAT
The DNA here is from genome assembly GCA_936450705.2 of Protodeltote pygarga. Taxonomy (NCBI): domain Eukaryota; kingdom Metazoa; phylum Arthropoda; class Insecta; order Lepidoptera; family Noctuidae; genus Protodeltote; species Protodeltote pygarga. Next base: position 4,858,902 of record OW388274.2, read on the forward strand.
ATTCAGGATGTGAGCAGATCCTCGGAAAAGGTCAGCTGCTTTTGCATTGTATGGTTGGTGAACAACCTGGTGTCTGAGTTTAAACCGCCCGTAGGCTTCTGACATGGCTTTACATACTGTCGAAAAATGTGCTGGTTTGTTCACAATGTATTCCTTTACCGTTTTAGCAAGTGATCATTAATTTCTAATAAGCACATAAATCCGAAAACTCAGAGGTCGGCGTGCCTGGATTTCAAACCTTCGACATTTGACTTGGAAACCCAACGCTCATACCACTAGGCTATCACTGCTTCGAAAAAGCACATTATTGGAAAAGATGACGACTCGATTACGATACAACGGGGTATATTTCAGGTCGATAGGCTAGGATAGGTGTTGTGGTTCTGTTTGGCCCTGAATCCTCTAAGTACTTTGCTGGTGGAGTCAGGGCTGGGCTTTTGGTTGAGAAGAGGAGATCGGATTATATCTCACTCGTCTTGCTAATGGAGATTATTTGCACAGGCACAACCTGCTGGCTAGAATATATTCACCAGCAACTTGCTTTGAAGTACTATCTTGTGGATTCAGAGCTACCATATTACCGGTATAAACTCGACCCAGTTCTTGAAATTGGGCATGCCATTTATAACTGGGATCGGTCGATAATCACTGACAGGACTATTATTGCTAATGAGCTTGATATAGTGGTGATAAATCAAGCAGAGCGCCGCGCTATGATTGTTCATGTCACCATTCCACATGAATCTCTTAAAGGCCGAGAAAGATAAACAGATAAAATATCTGAACTTGCACCGCGAGATTGTCGACATGTGGTATGTGGACTCAGTAGTCATCGTGTCGAAAGTCGTTTTAACCGATGGATATTATATCGAAGAACCTCGCTTAATACTTTAAGAGGCTTTCGTTAAATAGGTAGATCAAGGGCTTGCAGAATGGGACCCTATCACTAAGACTCCGCTGTCCATCTGTCATCAGGCTGTATCTCAGAAATCGTGATAGCTAGACAGTTGAAATTTTCACAGATAATGTATTTCTATTGCCACTATAATTACAAACATAAAAAACAGAATAAAATAAATCTGTAAGTGGGGCTCCCATACAACATACGTGATTTTTTTGCCTTTTTTTGCTCGATATTTATAACGGCGACAGATAGTCGCTCAAGTGTCTAATGTTGTATAAATAATGGTACGGAACCTTTTGTGTATGAGTCCTACTTGCACTTGGCCGGTTTTGTTGTTATAATTACGACAAAAATGCCATTTATGTTACTTTTTGATTTATATTAAAAAAATGTCATAGCGTTTGTCATGTTAATTTTTCTTAAAATTTTGTTTATTTAATTATGACAGTAATATTTTTTTACTCGTGTTTATATTGTAGTCTAATGGTTTTATTTCATAACTCACTCATTTTTAGAGTCAATTTTTTTTTTCTTAGAAAATCAATATTCAGCATTTTCTTCTAAACATAGCGGGATTTCACGTTCATACTGATTTTTATTGAACGTGTGAAAAGAAATCAGTTATTTTTATTGTATTATATCCGTGTTGATTAGTAGAATATTTTATTAAAGTTTTGTTGCAATATCATTTGTTTTATGGTATTTATCGTAATATTTGTGAATAATACATGAGTTTTTCCTATTCTAAGTATTATAAATATTAGTAGGCTCATAGGAGTTATTGTTGTTATACCACAATTAAAATATGAAATGTTTAGACGAAAAAAGACGTATTATGCTAATGCCAAATAAAAAACCCTTGCAAAAGCATGACTTTTGGCTGGTATGTGTGCAGTACGCAAAAATAATGTTAGTAGTTTGAGACGAATAAAGACGTACTAAACGATACAAAAAATATAAGTATAGACTTGTAGGCGAATATAAATTTATTATGCTTTTTTATATATTGATTAAAACTCGTAAGTTTGTTATAATGGTATTTATTTTCATCAGGTAGCTAATTTTTTGGTGCATCTTTCAGTGTAACATTTGCTAGTGTCCTAGCTTTGTACGAAAACTAGGAACACTTTTTACGTTTTTTCGCTCTCCTGAAAAGTAGCAGTTTTCATAATACCACTTTATTCGCTTGGGGCGTCGAAATATTTCTTAGTGAACATAAAAATACATATATATTATTTAAAAAAACTGGTGACATCGTTTCTATGTTTTCTAAGCTGCAAAGTTTAGAGCATGGGGCCGGCAGTGCGGCAGTACTCCGGTAGATGGCACCACACGCCTTTAAGGCGAAAGAGATTCGTAATTTTGACTGAAGCGGGCGGGACTCGATAGCTTAATTGGTAAAGCGATGGCACGGCACGCCAGGGATCGCGGGTTCAAGTCCCGCCCGAGTCAGTTGTTTTTGCGAATTTCTTATTAAATAATTTCATTTAATAAGCAAATTATGTGCATAAACATTTTAAAAACATACATAAAAATGCAAAAAAATATATTGTTTTGGAGTCGCTGCCAAGGCTCACAGTGGTAAGTCAATTTATTGGAACTGACTTGGCTTGTCGTAGAGTTATCTTAATAACAAATTTTAATAACGCACAGTTTGTATAACGTTATACCAATTATAACAAGTTATAAGTTCAGAACGGTAGCAACTAGCAGGTTTTAAACTAGTTTTTAAGTGAAGCAATCATATGCGGTGAACTTGCGGGCAAATTGACGATGAGTCGTGGATGCTAATTATTTTAATAGATACATTTGACCGTATTTAACTGTAAGCAAACCCTGTTTAAAAACTACAGCTTATTTCTGTTCCAAGCAGCTGGGGTATTACATTTTGTTTTTGTTATTTTGTTAGTCTGTAGTGGTTGCTTAGCAACAAAAATGACTTGGGCTCTTGTTTAGCTTAATTAAATGGCTATCTGACCAATCTTAGATCACAATCACTTTGGCACTGACTCCAAAAAAACAGATTTTTGTAAATATTTAAATAAATGATAAATGTGTAGGTAGATAAATGCGTGTAACTAAGTATAGTTAAATCATCATCATCTGCCTAGCTTTTTCCCAACTATGTTGGGGTCGGCTTCCCCTTTAACTTTCGGCTTTAACTAAGTATAGTTAAAAATCATTAAGTAATTATTTTTTACTTTTTAATTCCCGTTTTTTGTCGGTTATTTTTTTGTTAAAAAGTTTTTTGTTTTTAAAATCATCAAAATCCTTCCTGTAAAAAGTTATACGTGATCTTTTCATCACATCGGTGATCATACAAAAATAAAACATACACATCGCTTTTTTGTCGGTTAATAAGTGCAAAAACAAAACGCACTCACTCTACACAAGCAACAAACTGAAACCTAACACCCTTTTTACAAGAAGACGTACAATGAAATGTGGAACGAAGACAAGAAATATTGATTTTTGAAGCCTTGCTGACTGATTACGATAATTCTAGACATAAAACAAAACCTTTTTGGTTTCACTAGTACAAAATTCTTTAACTAATGAGACACAGTCGATAGAAATGGAAAAAAGATTGCCAAGTGCGAGTCGGATTCGCACACAAAGGGTTTGGTACGAAAATAGAAAAAAAAAACTGGTTTTTTGTTGTTAATGTTGACGAATGACATATAGAAAATTTACAACCAAGGGAGCGAAGCCACAGAATAAAGATAGTTAATGGTAAATAAATTTATAGAACAAACCATAGGAACATTCTAAATAATTAATAAGTAGTTAAAACCTAGTGGTATGACCGTTGGAATGCCAAGTTTGAGTGAATAGATTCGAATCCCAAGCATGACTGACTTTTCGGATTCATGTGCCTTTTTACCCGACTACAAAAAAAAAGGAGGGTTATGATTTTAGCAGTCTATGTATGTATGTATGTATGTAAGTTTGTTCATCTGTTCCCTCGTAGCTCCTAAACTATTTGTTGTAATTCAATAAATAAGGTGTCTATCGATGCGTCTTAATGGTCTGCGGGTTATAGGATTTATGAAATTTCGTAAAATCAAATAAGGTGGATTTTAAAAATAAATTAGTCAGCTCGAAAAAAATAAAGTTAAGGTAAATTTATCGTGTTTGATATCAAATGGAAGGTCTTGATGAGCACATTCAGAATATGTATATATTATCTATATATTCTGGACCACTTCTTAGAATATCAGGCTTCTAACTACCCGTTACGACTATCATAAATATATGTGATTATAACACTGCATACAATGTGAAAACGTGATAACAATAAATATTTACTAATTAAATTAAAGTTTCTACACATCACTGCCTATTAAATTATGATTATATTTTAAAATAATGTTAATTAAATTGAGATTTCTTTTTCGTAACTAGATGGCGTTGGTTTGCGCTTTTGTGGAAGTAAGTAACATAGAGTTAAAAATACCTCCTCAAAAATCCCGGAATCGTAAACATAACAATTAAATCCCAGGATTTTATTAATATGGACTGGATTTTGACCTATAGTTTTTATTAGAATTAATTTTGTATGTAAAATAAAACTCATTAATTTAACAGTTTTAGTACCGAACTACTTAAGTATTACATTATCTGTTACCGATGTCTAAAAACATAATAAAGACTTTTTATTATAATAATTTAGTTCATATGTACATATTTAAAACGTAAAATTAATATTTTGGAGAATTTATTACATGTTATGTTATGTTTACACATGTTTGCTTATTAAATATAATAAATTATTTAATAAGAAATTTGAAAAACAACTGATACGGAAGGGATTCGAACCCACTTTCTCCGACGTACCGTGCCGACGCTCTAACCGCTGAGCCACCGTATCCCATCAAAATCAGTCGAAATTTCAAATCTCTTTCTACGCCTAGGGCGTGTGGTAATATCTATCGGTGCCTTCTAAAAACTGCAAAGTTTAGAACACTGAGTCGGATAATTAATGTATTCCATTCGATATTACCACACGCCTAAGGCGTAGAAAGAGATTTGAAATTTCGACTGATTCTGATGGGATACGGTAGCTTAGCGGTTAGAGCGTCGGCACGGTACACCGGAGATCGTGGATTCAAATCCCATCCGTATCAGTTGTTTTTTCAAATTTCTTATTAAATAATTATACGTAAAATTAATTTCTTATTTCCCGGGAATTAATTGTAATGTTTATGATTTCGGGATTTTAGAGCAGGTATTATCAACTCCATGTTACTTACTTCCTCGAACTTTAGGTAAATGTACTCTATATAAGATGATATCCCACAAAAAAGGTTTCATGTGTACTTATACAGCTGGGCAAAAAAGAGTCTGAGGCGGTGACAGCTGGAACTAAAAATAAAAATCTTAAATAACTACGTTTGTGAGTACTAAAATAACATAAAAATGATTCATTTGATTATAATTAATGACAAAAAACTCGTCATAGAAATATGTAAGCACTTAATAACTTGTAATTTTGAATTGTAGTGTGAAAAGTGCGACAGCGGCGCCCCCAATTTTTCCAGACTCTTTTTTGCCAAGCTGTACTTCTTACTACTTTTCATGTATACTTCTAAGAAATATATGAGGCCATGTTTTAATAGCTCGAAGTCGCGGACGACACCTTTGAAATAAATTTAATTTAAAAAATACATGACATTGACTAAAGGTTTGAACCGAAGTTGACAGTTAAAGAAATCTACCTATTTATGAACTACCACATTCTAAAAAATTGTGATTAAAATGAATTTTATTGGTTTCTTTACCACTAAAAATCATTGAAAAAAAATATAGTATAAAAACTAAAACCCGACTACTTAAAATCTAAAAACAAGCTTCTTAGATTTGAAATAAAATTCTGTAGTCGGAGGCCTTAATGTATTGTAGGTAAATAGGTACTAGATAATCTTCCAAGGGTAAATACTTTGTAATTTGGTGGCCTCCGACTACAGAATTTTATTTAAAATCTAAGAAGCTTGTTTTTAGATTTTAAGTAGTCGGGTTTTAGTTTTTATACTATATTTTTTTTACGTATCACTCTCTAAGGTGAGGCCTATGTTTAGCAGTGGACGTCTTATGGCTGAAATGATGATGAAACTAGCACACCTAAGAGATTTTTCAACGGTCTGTAAAGCCATGTCAGAGGCCTACGAGCTGTTAAGTCACGTTAAATTACGAACAGTTAGTAAATTCTGATATCAGGGACCCGATTCACGTAACGACAAAACGTCTTAATAGAGTGGCAGTGTAATAACAATGGCATTATTTTACGTCATATGGTATTCTGCAAGTACTTTTTTAAGGCCAGTGACATAAAGACAATGGTAATAGCAGGGTGTCAGAACGGACACTTTTGGTAAAATAGCGGAATTACCCCCCAGCTTGTTCATCAACCTTACAATGAAGAAGAAAAAGAAGAATATTCTAAATCCATAAAAAAAACATGGCTGTAAAGAAAATTCCATTTAAATAAAAAACAAAGTTTTGAATAAAGAAGCTTTGCAAAGAAAAAGATCGCACACCAAAATAACAGATAGAGTCATCCGTTAATGGATGGAATTGCACGATTTTTATTTAAATCCAGCGAATTATGTAAAGTCTATCGGTGAGAGAACGTGGCCAGCATTTACACGTAGTGCAAGAATAGTAATAGCAAATAACGTGTCGTATGTATTTTGAGAATACATACGGAGGATTATTGCGGCGAACTTGAGCGAGAAATATACGCTTATGAAAATAATTTTTGTAATTACTAATTAATTGTCGTAATGGCTCATTAGTCACGGATCCGCTTTGCAAGCCAAATCCACACTGACATGGGGTGTAGATTCGAAACTGGCATAATTATGTGACTTTTTTAATAGTACTTTTTTTAGTTAATCTAAGACACCACTGACTAACGCTGAAAGAAAACATCGTGAGGAAACCTGGACTTAGTAGTCTGAAATCGCCAACCCGCAGTGAGCTCGCATGGTGATTAATGCTCGATCCTTCTCTGAAATGAGGCCTTTGCCCTACTGTGGGACAGTTACAGGCCAGTTAAAAAAAAACAAATACAATATAAATTGCACTTACAGTTACAATTCTTGGTTTCAAGTTTCTTTTTGGAGATTCCGTTCCTACGATTATCATTATCCAGTGTTTATGAAATTAAGAGCAGAAAATAACGGATTTGTTACTTTTTTCTATACTTTTGGTTGATTACCGGCTCATTCAATAACTTATAAATAAAACCAGGCTAGCTAATACATTCATGAGTAATGTTTTAAAAAAATATTGTTTTTATAATATGATAAACCAACCGCAACAATAAACTATATAGTATTTTTATAGAACTTAATTGTTTTGAGAGAATTGCAAAAGATACACTCCTTCAGGCAAAGGTTTCTAATATTTCTCAAAACAAATAAATATATATTTGCCTTACACAATGAGATATCATACAAAGAAAGAGAAATATTGATATCTAACACCTGACTCACGTAAGACTTGCTTTTAAGTGACTCATTTTTAAAATATTCTATTCTTTAAAAGAAATTGTATCAACACATTAGTTTTTCCATGTGTCATGGTTATAAAATTACTACCTTAAAAGGTTTCTCTGATTGAGTAACAGAATAATGCAGAGTCCAACCGGATGAAGTCATAGTTCGATTTTGTAAATAGCTCAGGGACCTTACTTTTGAATCACAAACCTTATCACGAGCCCACAAATTTTTCTTCTTCTTTTTTGTTTATTGGCCTTCGAGCTGACTCTTCTCAACAACTCTGCCAGTGTCAAGTGAGGACGGCAGCAATAAGGACTTTTTTTTTCACTGCAAAGTGGTTTGGGCTATGAACGTCAGAAACGCTAAATGCTATATTAGCGATTGTCAGAAACGCATAATGTAGGTATTGTAAGATGAAAAGATGTGTTTTTGACAGATTTGCAGAATGACAGATCAATCTCGAATTAAATCAAAAGTACTGCAGCGCGTGCCGAAACGGGCTATTTCTTTAGTGATTCATCATCATCATCATCATCATTTCAGCCATAAGACGTCCAGTGATTAATGCTCGATTATTTTTGCATGGTACAAACTCTCCCCGAAATCTTTCTTATTTTCTTTCCTTGGCAGCTTCCCGCCAGTCATTCTTAAAAGCATCAAAATTGTCTCGCCTTCACATTCACGGCCGACGTCGACGTTGTTTAAATTTTTTTTTTAAATATGATTGGTAACTAAATTGCGCTCGTAACGTTACCAAACATGCTTGGCGCAATAACCTCCCGTGTATTTTGTGAATTTTTTTTATAATAAGAAAATTTGAAAAATATTTCCCTCCCGTGTATTTTAATTTTTCTTACAATAATCTACAGATAAATTTTATTTAGCGCACTTTATCAGCTAACCAGCTCTCCCCACTACTTACCCGTATATCTCTTGTATTTCTTGAACCCTAGTACTTTCCGTATCTATGCAAATTGCAATACAAATGCTAGCCTTCCGTTGTTTTTGCAAACAATACAAAATAACACGAGACTAAGCAGACTTGGGGGAAAAAAATAGGAATTTTCCCCCTAGCTGACATATAAGTGGTGAAAATTGTGTTTATCTCAAACGGGAGATAAGGGTTTACATGTGAGCTTTTTGCAGGTAAGATGGGACTCATTTTCCCAAATTTTGATAGTGTTTTAGGGAAATGGATATTGAAGTTGGGAAAGAAAGAAAATTACAACATGTATTTGACAGTTAAGAAAAAAAATCAGCTATTCCATATATTTTCGTTCAAATTACTCAACAAAATGTATGGAACAGCTGATTTTTGTGCGATTTCAGGGTTGGGCCCATAGTAAAAGTTGTTCATTATGATAACTTTAATGACCCCTTTTCAGGTTGCAGATGTTTTACAAACAACCCTGTATAAAAAAATCATCACAAGAAATTGTTGGTAAAAAAAAAACAAAGCAAGCACAACAGCATTTCTAAATAAAAAACACCCTTGATATTGTATATTTTGCCAAGAAAACCCGAATTTTGTTTTCGACACAAAATTTCCTCACTCTTACAAATAAGTTTTTAAATATTTGATTAAGGAAAAAAAGTAGCAACATTTAATAGTTCAATCAGCTCTTTACGTACAGTCAACCGCATGACAGTAGTGACACTGAACTACAAAAATAGCCTTTATTGCTATGTAATAAGGGTGCTGTCAATGTCAAATTGTTACCACTGATGTGCGGTTGACTGTACCATAATCAGCAATATTATAATATCATGGTACTCTACTAATCATCAGCTTGCCTCGTTGGTCTATTGGTTGCACGAGGTCCTGGGTTCGATCCCCGGGTCACCTTTGACCTTTGACTGCCAAGCTCAAGGTCAAAGGTCTAGGTTCAAAACCCAGTCACCTCTGACCTTTCAGATTCAAGTGAGTATTAGAAATTAATATTATCACTTGCTAAAACATCGTGAGGAAACCGACACACCCGTGAGAGATTTTTCGACGGTATTTAAAGCCATGTCAGAGGCCTTTGGGCGGTTTAAACTCTAACATCAGGTTGTTCATCTACCTTAAGATGAAGAAGTAGTTTTAGTCCAGAATTATTTATTTTTCTGTTTCATGCGAGTCTCAAATCATTAGCCGTTGACCGTACAGCATACACACGTTGACACGTTAGAGGAAAATAGATTTTAAATCTTTTAGAATAGAGTCCATAAAGTATCCCACAGATATTGACTACTCATGTATTTACGAAATGGTAGGTACAGCGGAAATGAGAGCCGGGTTTTAAACACGGTAAACAAAAAAAGTTAGGTATGTCTGTGTGTATGTGTACTTTTTAACCGGTCCGTACGAGGTATAGTGTAATAATATGCGCAGAAGACCCATTATTTAAAGCGTTTTTTTTATAAGATACTCGCTTTTTTGACCCGCGGTTTATACCTCGCAATTAAAATTATACCTGGATAACAAATAAAAATAAGAAAAAGATACCTGATACAAAAAAATAATGACACAAAAAAATATACAAAAGCTGAATAAATATTTATAATTAGAACCTTTTTTTTCAATGTTCCATTTCTAAAACGGGAAATATTTTGGTAATTTTTAATACAAATAAATTATAATTATTCACATTCTAAATCTTTTTTCTATTTACAATAAACCTAATAAATACAAGTAAAAATTATCTACTTAGTTATACATACAAAAGTCACGAGAAGGCGTCAAAGGATTTCTTCCTCATCACCGTTGTCTGCTGAGCACGCTTAGGAGGCTAGCAGCATTGCCACTTTTGACTTTTTGACTTTTATACAAAGTAGTATACTTATAGATACAAAATTCAAAAAATTTAAAGTGATATTTTCTATTTTAGTGTAATTAAGGCTTGTAAAGTAAAAACCTAGTTATTTTATTTTACAAACAACGCTTCTACAAAGCCTTTTTTTTTTCAAATTACTAACGAACCATAATAGGTTACAAGCAGACCATAATACGAACCAATCCATCCATCCAGAACTAGTCGGACTAGTAACTCAACTAGTTATTAAGTACTGCACTTTATATGGTAACTAGTATTAAAACTATAAGAAACTTGAATATGTTGTTGAGTATGCGGTGTTTCTGGTATGTGCGATATTTTCTCTCATGCGTCCTTAATACGTCCCACAATAGAACGTAGTAGATTTCTCCTAGTAATCTCTAACAGCACGATTTTTTTAAATTTTTTAACCGACTTTAAAAAAAGAGGGCCTTTTTACCTTCTCCTTTGAAGTTAATGTGCTACTCAGAATAGAAAATATTTTTTTTACAAAAATAATACCCTTTTCAAAGCACTTAAAAGCTAGGAATAATACCAAAATTAAGCTTTAAGCTTTTAAGAAGTCGTTTTGTAGTCGGTCTCAATGCTAAGGATGAGATGCTTTAATCTAGAACCTGCTTAACTTAGCAACGACTCCAAAACGAACATTTTTGTAGTATTTCTAGCTTTTTAGTGCTTTGAAATCAGTATTATTTTCGAAAAAAACTTGTTTTACATCAACATTCTTGATATTTCTCGAGATAGGTAATTCTCAAGACAATTATAGATTAATTGTCGAACTTAACAATGGGTATGAAATTGGTAAACGTCCCATACCTTCCCATGGGCGTGAAATATTCGATTACATTGATTATTTTTTAAAACAGTCGACTCGATCCAACGAGTCAAATGGGAAACAGAGCGACATTGTTTTTTAAAAAAATGTACATAAAATTGGGCATATTTATACAGAAAATAAAATTAATAAAATTATAAAATAATTAATTGCCTTGGAGTGCACGTTTAGCCGTTGACTTCGGCTATCATGATGATTTTTAACAGTCGTTATAAGCCCCCATGACCGAATTTCGATCACATCGGCCAATCTGAACAGAGATTAGCCAACTACGCAGGAGAATATTATAGTGCACAAGAGTGTGCGCAAACGCACATGCACTCTTTATTCTATTACTGGACTAGTTTGATATCTCTTGTCTTCTATCCTTTTCTAATGATCTCTGTTAGAAAGAGAGATAGTCATTCAAATGCAAAAGAATTAGTGCCAGTATCCTCGTAACACCCTGATTAATTATCGATATAACTATAGAATATCGAATCTTTTTTTTCCAAGTGTAATTTTTTTTGACCCTGTATATTTATAGTTTTACTAATGTATTTTACATATTTTAATACATGACATTTTTAAACAAAAGGCACTATTTTTATTAAAAAAAAAGTTTTAATAACCTTTACGAACGAAAATAAAGAATCAAGATACTGATAATTATGTTGTTTATAAAACAATGCGATAAATTCCAGTTAAACGGTATGTATGAAGCATTTTAATAATGTTAATTGGTTATTCCTGGGTGACACATCACCATAATTTGTAGAAACATCTTGTTTAGACATAACAGTTATTGCACTAATGCTGACGACGGATGTGTTAGTTGTTTAAAACTTTTTTAAACAGAATTTAAGAGAATGTTTAATTTACTAGTTAATTATAGTAAAATAAATTTTAAAGCTTTCTTATTGGTCCAAAGGACCAATAATAAATAGAAATATTTCAACTTATGTCGTTGAGGTTACTTTACAGACATTAATTACGTAAAAAAAATGGTAAGTCTAAGAAGTTCTAATTTGACTTTGACTTAATTATGCTTTAAAACGTCTCGCAAACGCACAGATTGGCCAAGAATAAGTAGGTACCTACCCTAAATACATGCACTCTATATCATCTTCTTAGCCTTATTATTCCCAAACTTTGTTGGGGTCGGCTTTCTAATAACAAGATGCTGAATATCAGTTTTCTACGGAGCGACTGCCTACCTAATTCCCGCAAGCCAAAGAGATACAATACTCTAAAGTTAGATCAGTTGTCAGGTTTTTATTAGGGTACTGTACTGACTCTCTGTATCGACTGCCAAAGATCTTCATGACAACTGAGGCCTACGGTTTAATGTACTTTCTGAGGCGCGGAGCTGGTGATAATTATAATGTTCTCCTGACCGAATTTCGGTCACAGCGGCCAATCTCAACTGAGATTAGCCAACTACGCAGGATATAATTATTATAGTGCACAAGTGTGTGCGCAAACATAGATGCACTCTCTATACCCTCACTCTCATAGTCCTACACGACCGGAGAGAGATCAGGCGCAGGGCCAACGGCTTTACGTCTTTCCGAGGCACGTAGTATATGATAATTAATTTATAAAACGCACATAACTCACGAAAAGTGAGAGGTGCGCGCGCCTTGGGTTCGAACCCGAGACCTCTGACTTGCCAGTCAACGGTCACCACCACTAGGCTATCACTGCACACTGCTCACTCACCTCATACTACACCTCTACATATTGATATTATTTTACAATCATTAATAATACATCAAAAGGGTAAACCTGTCTCTCCCCTTCCTCTTCTACCCGGTGACATCGGAACCTCAAACCATGTAAGTACCTCCTTATAAGTACCTTATAACATACATGGACATGTATTTCAGAGCTTAAATGGTAAGTACAAATACAGTAACCAAAACCGGACCGAATCTCTTGATTGTCACTTGACATTTACGTACGGTCAGCAAAAAAAGGTAAAATATATTTTAGGTTTTTTAAAATCTTACTAATATTTTAATGTTAAGTTTTGTAAAAATATATGTTTTTCAAGAACGGATATAGATGAAACTTGGTACACATATACACCATGTCCTGGATAAACAGGAACTCATCATCCTCCTAGCCTTATGATTCCCAAACTTTGTTAGGGTCGGCTTCTAATCTGCCAGAGGCAGCTGAATATCAGTTTTTCTACAGAGCGACTGCCTATCTGACCTCCGCAACCCAAAGTGATTCGATATTCTGAAGTTAGATAAGTTGTCAGGATTTTATGAGGATATTGACTCCCTTTAACGACTGTCAAAGATCTTCATGACACCCGAGACCAACGGTTTAACGTGCTTTCCGGCACGGAGCAGGTGGTAATTAGTTTATAATACGCACATAACTGACGAAAAGTAAGAGGTGCGTGCCTTGGGTTCGAGACCTCTGACTTGCCAGTCAAACGGTCATACCACTAGGCTATAACTGGGGGCTTAGCCAAATTGACTATCTACAATCGCTAACGCTATAGAAAACGAAAGAAATGTATAGGATTATCGTTATGGCACGTGGTCAAAACAAACGAATAGAACCTAATCCTATACATTTCTTTCGTTTGCTTTAGCGTTAGCGATTGTAGATAGTCAACTTGGCTAAGCCCCCACTCGTAATACCTCTCAACTGCCAATTGAAATTTAACAGTAAAAAACTTTATTTTCATGTCAGTTGTGTTGCTGACCGTACAATGTAATACAAGCATCGGTGACCAATTAACGGACTTTCTCTTGTCTCTGATGTACGGTTTTTGTCGACATTTGTCATTTTACTATAATATAGATGGCGCTACGTTGACGTGAGGTAAATTATGAAATGTTTTATGTTGGTATTTGCTGCTTGTTGTTGTTTTGTTTTGTTGGGTGTTTAGTAAAGCGAATGGGACTAAAATAAGGTTGCGCATTTATTAATAAACATTGTTTTTGGATTATGATTTAAACATGAATTGGCGGTAGGTCGAAGCGACGAGAATTGATACTCGAAACTGGACTCTAAGCATTTTAATATTTTTGTGATTATTTTTGTTAGCTAATTAAATAAGAAATTTGAAAAAACACTTTGGAACACTGAGTGGGATACGTAATGTATTCCGATTGATATTACCACATGCCCTAGGCGTAGAAAGAGATTTGAAATTTCGACTGATTCTGATGGGGTACGGTGGCTCAGCGGTTAGAGCGTCGGCACGGTACGCCGGAGATCGTGGGTTCAAATCCCATCCGTATCGGTTGTTTTTTCAAATTTCTTATTAAATAATTGTATCTGAGCATTTTTTTGTTATGCGAATTGGGGTTTATAAATACATACACACTTTATTAGGGTTTATAAATACATACACATTTTTAAAATGTATTTAAACATACAAACATTTATGCGATCACAAATAGTAATATTATATAGGTACGGAGTTCAGGACGTAACGACTGGTCGAATGTCAAAGACAATTTTGATAAGACGACGGGATTACGAAAAGCTTAATGGCAGAGCGACTTTGGGCTTCACACATTTGCTACTGCGATCGCCAACCTGCTTGCCCAGCTTGTCGATTATGGGAAAATATTTTCAATAAGCGCACAATAATGGCACGTATTCTTCTTCTTATCGTGTGGTTGATGAACAACCTGGTGTCAGAGTTTAAACCGCCCGTAGGCCTCTGACATGGCTTTACACACCATTGAAAAATCTATCAGGTGTGCTGGTTTCATCACGATGTTTTGCTTCACCGTTTTAGCAACTGATTATTAATTTATAATACGCACATAACTTACGAAAAGTCAGAGGTGCGCGCCTTGGGATCGAACTCGAGACCTTTGACTTGTCAGTTGACGGTCATACCACTAGGCTATCAATGATATGACACGTATTGGGAGAGGCCTATGTTCAACAGTGGACTAATACAGGCTGATGATGATGATAGAGCTAAAGCGTAGTCCACAGGTGAAATAATAAATCATATTTGAAATTATTCGGGTGTATTCACGCACAGATTAATCAACACTCTTCTCTTGACCACGATCAACGTAAATGGACCCAAAGTACGATTTTAGTTTCAAAGTGATAATTTGTTTAATCTCTGCTACTAGACCCGAATACATTTAAACTTGATTTAAATTCGGAAAGTAAAAACTTCAGCATCCTCCTAGCCTTATTATTCTCAAACTTTGTTGGGGTCGGATTGTAAGTTAGCCAGATGCAGCTGATTATTTTTTACGGAGCGACTGCCTATCTGACCCCTGTAACCCAAAGGGATACGGTATTAGAAAGTTAGAACAGTTGTCAAGATTTTATAAGGGTACTGACTTCCTTTATCGACTGCTAAAGATCTTTATGCTTAACTTGCAGAGAAGCAGGTGATAATTAATTTGTAATATTCATAAAACTTAGTAACAAATACTTTTTTTTTCTTTTTCCATGCACTTTTGCAACCTGTAGTACCTTCCGACATACGACCGCTAATTAAATTGTCACTACACTAAATCACGGAATACCACAACGTGATTCTTAAATTAACGGATTATTTAGCATCTTTTACAAATATTTTGAACACGATAATTAGTCTTCCTGACCGGACTTCAGTCATAGCGGCCAATTTTAACGGAGCCAGTTGATTAAGCAGGAGATATAATGCAGCCGTAGTAGCCTAGTAGCATGACCGTTGAATTGCAGATCAGAGGTCTCAAGTTCGAACCCAAGGCGTGCACCTCTGACTTTTCAACAGCCTCGGAAAGCACCTACGCCTGACTGATCTCTAGGGTCGGATTGCTGTCTGACTATGGAGAGTGCACCTGTGTTTACGTATACACTTATGCACTATAATATCTACTGCGGCATTGGCTTGAAATTCGCCGGTGTGATCGAAATTCGAAATTACGTTTCGATCCAAAACATCGACTTTTGATTTTGGAAGTTACTCTTGAGTTCGTGAGAGTCGAGATAGCCTAGTGGTGGTGACCGTTGACTGGCAAGTCAGAGGTCTCGGGTTCGAACACAAGGCGCGCACCTCTGACTTTTCGTAAGTTATGTGCGTTTTATAAATTAATTATCACTCTCCGTGCCTCGGATAGCACGTTAAGCTGTTGGCCCCGGCTGTCAATTGTAGATCTTTGACAATCGTTACGGGTAGTGAGTAGAAAAGTCTGACAACCAGTCTTACCAAGGGTCTTACAAAGGTGTAACCCAGTAGGTATCTGAGTTGTGGAGGTCTGATAGGCAGTCGCTCCATGTAAAACATGGTATTCAGCTGCATCCGGTAAGACTGGAAGCCGACCCCAACATAGTTGGGAAAAGGCTAGGCAGATGATGACTCTTGAGTTCGTGACAAGTTTTTTTTGTTTGTAGTGGACACATACATGGTCTGAAATTGACACATACTTTTAGTCGCGTGTCACGCTAAAACGTTTATTGAACGGAAAAGTGAGTCAGCTGTTAATTGGGCGTCTGCTTTTTAATTGTCATGCACAAAGGGCTTAATTCATGATTTGTTGTTCCTGGTATGAATGTATTAGTTTGGTCATAAACGTATCAAGTTACTTTTTTAATAAGATATAAGCCAAAGTTCCTTACTGGTTAACGAATTTTGTTTTCTTAATTTGTTTAAATTTAGAATTAATTAAAAGAACACTA
Organism: Protodeltote pygarga; assembly: GCA_936450705.2. Classification (NCBI taxonomy): domain Eukaryota; kingdom Metazoa; phylum Arthropoda; class Insecta; order Lepidoptera; family Noctuidae; genus Protodeltote; species Protodeltote pygarga. The sequence goes on from OW388274.2 coordinate 4,875,603, forward strand.
GGATTTTATCTTGTGTGCCTGTGGCATCGTAGCTCCAAAACAGATGAACCGATTTTAATGATTATTTATTTGAAAGGTGACTTATACTAGAGTGTTCTAAACTTTTTATTTGTCCGGAGTGTTCTGACTAGTTTATACTTTAGACGAAAGTTAATATTAAATGTTAAAAAATGAAGAACATCAGCAAAAGATTATAAATTTACTATCATCAAAATACTCCTGCGCATAGAAGACTGGCAACATTGCCACTTCAGTTGAATGGCAATGCTAATTCTTTGACAAAGAACAAGCCAGCCCCAGGCCACATGAGCCATCGACAAGGCACTATATTTTTACATTATTTAAGTTGGACACAGGTTTATAAATAATATATTTATTTTATAAATTTGAATAAATATTTGACCATATTAGATATGTCTTTTTTCCATAACAAAACAAAATATAACACATTTCATATCACAATAGAAATCATATTGACTAAATTTTAACATAAATAGTACCATATATCCCAAAAAAGTTGATATTTCTTACCTAACATCTAACAAAGCTAAACCACCAGCAAACAAGACCTCCACAAAGCTTCTAACACTAAACATTATCCTCAAAATCTTTGTAAAGCGAGGGATCAAGTCAAATGGTCGATCATTTCTATTATTATTTCAACCACTTATAGAAACAACTCTGATAGTGCGTAGGTGTACTTTAGAAAAGTAATTTGATGGAATACAGTTGTAAATTCAACCTTATTTATTTTTATAAAAGGTCTAAAATAGCTTAACCTTAAAATCCAGGTACAGAGTATCAAGGAACTGTATTATGTTGAGATATTTAACGGTCAAATTTTGACTTAGCTTGTTATTAAGTTGTCTTAAAGATAATAAGAGGAAATACCTACCAACTATTTTCACATAGATAGATACATAGTTGAAGTTCACATAATAATACAAACATAGTTTCAAATTTTTGTAAAGCCACAGAATAGATAATAGAAGAACAGTATAAACAACTATTCTCTTTCCTTATTTAGACTGTGGTACAAGTAAAGCCCCCAGTCGTTTTGCCACTAAGCTATTCTTAACCCCGTCAGTGCTATCCAAAGAAGTCTCTTCTACATTCAACCGTCTCAGAAGGTAGTTACATCTATCTCTTGTAGATAAATGTAGTTTAAAGGAACGTTCGTTAAGAATATAGCAACATGATGTCCTAAAATGTCACGTTTCCGAGATATTTGAAGTTAAAGGTCGTCTTATGAAAACAATGGCAATCATGCAAAATGAACTAATTAGTAGGTATAGGTAAGGCCTTAAATTGGATTCAAATGATAGTTTTTACGTCATTTATCTCGGCACCTATTTATTGGAAAATTGTAAACCTAGGAGCACGAAAACACAATTTTTGTTAGTTAATATGTCCTCTATCCAAATATACTAGTCTCAACCTGCGCCACCACTTTGGAAAAAAATCAAAATGGCGACGGCCCCCTATGCCACAAAGGTTCAAACCCCTTTGTTTTTAATTCCAAATTCAAATTTAAGTTTCGTCAAAACGCTTATATGAGCAACGAATTCTAGGTAATTCATAAACCAGTAAATGTTTAAAAAAAATACATATTTTGTTCAGAAGCAATATTTAGCCTAACTTATCTGCCAACAGATTAAGAAACAGATGTTATCTCTCGTCTCATCAACCAAGTGGTTAAAATTTAACTGAAACAAATGACAGTTAAGTTGGATGGTGACATTTGTGACGATTGATGAAGAACAACATGCTGCTGATTCTTTAACTTAACGTTTTGCAAAAATAACTAATTTTAACCTCATTTTTAACCCCGACGCAATATGAGGTCTGTCTGTGGCATCGTAGCTCCAAAAGGAATAGACTGATTTCGATTTAGTTTTTTTTATTTGAAAGGTTACTCGATCGAGTGGTCTTAGCTAAAAAAATTTAGGTATTTGTAGCGAGGGGTTTTTAATTTTTTAAATTTATATCTCTTTCTCGCACCATTGAAAAAAGACAATAGCAGAAATTGTCAAGTGTCAAATGTCCGAAAAAATTCCCGAAAATTGTTTAAAAAAAATTTGGAAATAATTCTACTCTCAATAATATCTGGCTGGCTTATGATAATAATACTTGTGATTATTAATTGAGATGAATGAAAGAAGAAAATCTATTGCGTTGATCCTAAAAAAAATTAGAACAAGAGCAGAAAGATGATGATGATGATCATGAATACTTGTGATCACTAAGACTTCATTAATAAACATTGCGACAGATCCAGACGGAGTTGAAGAGATGAGGTTGACCATTATAATAAAGACCTGGTCCTTAGCCGCTCTAGACAGATAGAAATGAAAGGAGAGTACGAGAAGAGAGGCCTTTGCTCTGCAGTGGGAAAATACGAGCTTATATGAATACCTAATAATTATGATCACTGAACCAAAGAAGCAGTCAAAAAAAAAGGTTAAAAAAATTGAAAAGTTTTTTGTTACGGTAATTTTTTTTAGGAAATACATTGAAACTATTTTTTAAGGAAAAAATAAACAACCAGCTCTATTATTTATTATAAAACAGGTAGCCAACATTAAAACTAAAAACTTTTACTTTAAAACAGCCTCCGAAGCCTCATCTCGGTTCAAAAATAACAAAAAAAAACAACTAAACACAACAAAAAAATTACCCCGCTATTGAACACCTGCCCTAATTATGATCCCTAACGAGTAAGTATCAAACCTGTTTACAAAAAAAATATACCAAGGTAACTTTGCCGTTCAGTAAATTAAATACCACTCTTAACACAACGGAATACAGTAGAAAATCGAAGGCCGTTTCAGATTTTGATGTGCATTGTATTTTGGTATTACGACTCATCTCGATTCTCGAGATGTCTTGTTTTTTAGACACTGACTACTTTATAATGTCTTTTTTATTGAAAATGTATGTCGGTTTGTTTTAGGCGGTGGACAGATACGCTTTTAATCCAATTTCGGAGTTCATTGATAAAGTTTTTGATAGTGTGTTCTTGGGTTTCGAGGAAGTAAGTAGGTACCTATGTTTCTTTTTTTTAAAGTTTTTGACACTTGACTGTCAATGTCGATGAGATAAGTATGTGTCTTGACTTGTGAAATGTCAAATCCACGTTTATATTTTTAATTAGATATATCCTTAAATATTTCTTGTGATATATCTCTATTTTTCTTTATTATAAATTTAATGGTTCGGCTGAAATGATGATGATGATGATGAATGGTTCTATTGTAATAGTAGCGCGTAGTATAGGCGTAGATTTTAAAATAACATAACTTAATTTTCAGCTTATTAATTATAATAAAGATTCGCTTAAATAATATAGAGGTCCTTGTTACTTGATTATTAAATAATAATTACTTTAATCTTACCTTTCATCCAATAAGAAATTTAAAAAACCGTTTCTATAAAAAAAATCCAGTAATAAACATAAATCACAAAGTCACACAAAAATTAAAACAACACTCAACAAAGTACACAAACAAAATTCTTAATTATTTAAAAAGTTAATTTAATATTCCAAATTCAAACACAACTCAAGATAATTCCAAAACAACAAACGTTCTAAATTCAAAAAACGTTCACTTCACACACACAAAACTGTCAAAAAGTATTTAATTAAAAGCGATTCCACATTGTTCTGCTACTTCAATATTTAATTTAAACTTTTTCACACAAAAGTCAGGGGTTGTCAACAATTTATTTTTTATTGACAGCGAAAAGGTTGTATTAAAATCGGCGCGAAAGCTGTTGGGCGCAAACGTCAAAACGTCATTCGAGACGTCCGTAACGGCGGCAAGTTGACACCGTACTGTGGCGCCCAGTCGCCCACTCTTTACAATGGATGCAGTGCAGTACCTTTGATAATATTTGTATGAAAAACCTTGTGGATGTTTTAAAATCATTGAGAATTGTCATAACTATTTAGTAATCTGTGGTATTGTTTTAACATGTGCAAGTTTACAGTATACGAGATAGACTGTATCACTACATAGTATAAAACAAAGTCGCTTCCCGCGTCTGTCTGTCCCTATGCAATGTACGCTTTAAACTTTGTCTTTAAAACTACGCAACGGATTTTGATGTGGTTTTTTTTAATAGATAGAGTGATTCAAGAGGAAGGTTTATATGTATAATACATGCTTATTAGCGTAACCGGGGCGGGTCGCTAGTAAGTAACTGTATAAGTAATATTTTACGACATTTTACTTTGTAGACTCAGGAAGAAATTAGCCTACGTAGAAAAATTTCTATACAAAAACGTCTATAGACTCGACATTAATCTTTTAAGATATTTTTAAAGTATAATATATTGTAGTTTAAAATTTTATTAACTTTGAAATTTTAATCATAGCTTTTGTCAACAACAGGCTTAACTTACATACCATTTTCGAAACCTATTTACGAAAAATTTTGTAAATTTGAATCCCAATTATATTTTATTTTATCTAAAGAATTTAAAAAATAATAGAAATAACAAGAGATATTTATTCAATGTTACAAATATTTCTTTAAAAAAAACTTGAAAAGGGCAGGTCATCCTCCCCTCCCCACTTTTTTGGAAGCCGGTTATGAACAGTAAACAATAAAAAAATTGAAATTAATTGAGAGGTTTGCTATCTTCCGATGAGGAGTTCCGTTATTTATCTCTAAAGTGCATCTTGATATCATGACAATACTTAGTATGGGACCATTTCGCATTCATACTCACTTAAATAAAAAAAGAATCATTGAAATCGGTTGTTAAGATTTGAAGATATTGAGTAACAAACATTAAAATAAAAAATACAGTAAAATTGCTATACTCCTCTTTTTTTGAGTCGGTTAAAAAATTCAATTAAAAGTAGAATAGTCGAATTTCTTATTTCCTGTTCCACAAAAAAACACAAAGATCGCTACACTTGCGTTATTACGTAATTATTTTTTACTAGATGACCCGTGCCCACTTCGTAGGGCATAATGTTAATAATCCTTGACTTTTTTATAGGCATTTTCAAGCTCCACATCTTTTCTCTAGAACTCAAAAATATATCTTTCATAGTTAAGGCAGCGTTCGTAAAAAACGCTTTCAATCGACCGTTTTTTCTCTGATTCACTTTGCAAAAGGAACTACCACGTGAAACCCTTTTTATTTTTCGGTTTTATATATAACCTATGACACTCAGCAATAATGTGGCTTTCTATTGGTGAAAGAATTTTTTAAATCGGTTCAGTAGATCCCGAGATTACCCCTTACAATTTATCAAATATACAAACACACAAACTTTACTTCTTTATAATATTAGTATAGATTAAATTTAATATACTACGTGAAAATGTTTAAATTGACAGAATATAAAAACATTTATCTAGTAAATAAAGCAATTGACAACTCAAGCACCCAACCAGTCACCACAGACTGCAACATTATCGACTTTTAACCCTCCGAATGCGTGCCAAACACGGTTTCAAGTAGTATTTTGACACTAATTGCAATATCGCTGAGCATTATGACCCATAAGCGAGATATTGGGCCATTACGTATGTGCTCATCTGTCAATTTAGGCCAGATAAACTGATAAACCTGAATTTACGGCTGTGTTACTGTCAAAGTCGTTAAAACGTAATACGGCAGTATTTTCCGGAAAGGTTTTAGATGCGGCATTAAGTCTAGTTTTAGTTTTCAAATAATTATTCCTAAACGTTCATATAGTAATTAGCCTTAGTAAAGTGGCTAAAACATAGGTCGCAGGTTTGAACTTTTGAAGTCAGGTCAGGTCTGATTTTTCGGATTCTTGAGAGTCATCCTCCTAGCCATATTATTTCCAAAGTTTGTTAGGGTTGATTGCTAATCTAACCAAATGCAGCTAAATATCATTTTTCTACGGAGCAACTGCCTATCTGACCCCCACAACCCAAAGGGATGTGATATTCAAAAGTTAGATAAGTTGTTAGGATTTAATGAGACTATGAGAGTATTGAATCCCCCATATCGATTGGCTTTCTTTTCTTTTCTTTATACCAGCAAAGGCTTACTTACTTTCCAAGGCACGAAGCAGGTGATAATTAATTAATAATACATACTTCCAAAAATTCAGAGGATCATACCTCTGACTTACCAGTCAATGGGCATATTTTTCAGGTTTTCTCCGATTTTTGAGCATATTGCCTATAATAAAATTATCTTTTGATCTCGTAACCCTACCTACATATAAAAACATAAGTAAATTTTTTTTACGTAAAACGGTTTTGTCATCAAAACTAAAGCTGTGTACGAAATATCAGATCAATCTGTCAACAGGAAGGGGTGAAATATCGATTACTAAATTTGAACCAAATAATAAACAGGGCAAGGTAAGTAAAACCGTTTTAAAAAGAAATCTACAGCGAAATTGAACCTCTTTCTTTTTTAAGACGGTTTGAAGAAAGACGCGAATTGTTTATGGAACTGCAAAAGCCTTAGGGAAATCATCAGTGATATTTGGTACATGGTGTTTATTGCCGCTATCATCATTTTCATTTGCCATGACCTTGAGTAGCGGTACAACTAATGCCGCGGAATATCTCGCGATGCCATTGTGTTGTACAACACTACACAAAGCATTTCTCACAGAATTTTTTCTCATTCATCTAGAACACTTGATCTGACCCTTTTATTAATACCATCTGTGTTAAGTGAAGTTTATATGTTTTTATTTTAATTATAGATGTTGTAGCCAGCTGCACATAAGTGCAGTGATATCTAGTAGTGCGAACTGGTAATTCAGAGGACTCAGGTTCGAACCCAAGACACGCTTTGACTTTTCGTAAGTTATGTGCGTATTCTTGCTGATACATAGTTTTACAACCAATAAAGACAAAACTCCCGACATAAAAAATGCCTCAAGGCCTGCACATGCACCTCTAAATTTTCGTAAGTTAAGTGCGTATTATTGGTGATAATTCTACAACCAATAAAATTATTAAAATTTAAGGCCCCCGACAGCTAAGATCACTCTCGATCAAGTTACCTTTAAAAAAAAACATAAAACAAAATGGGTTCATCCATTTGAGGTACAATGCTACTAACAGACAGACACGCAACGACGTCTTACTTATAACACCCCTCTTTTTTTAATAAAGAATAAAAAAAAACCCTTTTTTGCGTTGGGGGATAAAAATATCGTTATTTTCTAAGGAGTATGAAATTTTGTAGTTTTAATCTTTAAAGTGTAATAGAACTACACACATGCTCATATTGGAGTCTCAAACGTATGTAGGTACCTACTCTCAAAAAAACAATAATTTGTTTACCCCTGAAAAACTGACAGACCATCATTAACCCTCACACACAGAATAACTAAACAGCACGATATTTGACATGTTAATGATTACACAGCAAAAAAAAGCTTTTGTGTGACACGAAAAATATGGCTGAAATTACATTTTGTCATACAATTATGAACCTTTTTAGAGTTCTGTAGATAGAAACCCTTATAAGCTATATTATAGCTTTCGAAGTTATGGAAAACTCCGACAATTTATATTTAATTAACTAAAATACAACTAACATTACACTACTTCTACTAAAACTAAAATCTAACACACTAATAATAAAATAAAAAGAGAAAAATTTTATCTAAAAGACCGCTTCCAGTGGGCAATGTCCCCAAAACGCTGGCTGCATTGCCACGTTGAATGGCAATGCTAAGCCTTTGAGCAAAAAAATAGCCAGCCTTCTGATCACGTGTGCTGTCGACTAGTCTCCGAGCAATTTCCTTGTACAGGAGACTTTAGCCCGATAGAAAAAATATATCAGTTTTCCTATAAAGTGACGAGGTTACTTTAGCTTTTAATAAGTAGAGATAATAAGTCTACGCAAACTAATCAGGTCCGAACGGTAACTAGATGATCAATACAGGTTGTAATATCATATATCAAGAACCAGTTACACGGTCCATGGCTGTGATATCTATTTTACACTTTGACTCTAAAGTATTAAGAACTATTTTCCAATAAACGGTTACTACAGATACTGTTTTGCAATTTATTATAAATTAATATCAGGATACTAGGTCGTGATGAGGCTAATATACTAATTTGTTGAAATTATAACAGCGTCGAAGTTATTAGAATTTAATTTATTATTTATTTACATCATATTTTTTTTTGTAAAATATTAAAACTAGACTATCTTCTGCGCCTCACTCGTAATTAAAAATCAAATTCTGATGCTAATTTATGACAGTGTGATTTGGAACGCACTTTTTAGGCTGCGCACGGACTATATTTATAGAAAACATTTTTATACCTTAACTGTCTCATGAAGAACGAATAGAATGATTTCTAAGTATAGCAATAAATCTGTCTTAAAACTGTATTAAACCTTAGAGTATATAAGAAAATATAGAGCAACCCTATAGAAGTATGAACTGTGAGCACGGGTATGAACAACGCGGCCGCGACACAAGCTCCGTTTGCGATCATACCTCGATCGACTGCGGTTCAACTAGGCTCAACGAGCGAAAAAGTTACATATTAGCTTATAATAATATCATGGTTAACTGCTGAGTTAAATTTTGAAAAACGTCTAGAAAACATAATTTGAAAAAATGTCATTTTAACATTTCTATGGTGATACCTGCTTTCGCTCCGCACAAGGCAATGTGGTTGACGTTATCACTCTATGTTTTCTTGAATACTCTATGATTAAAACTGTTTCCTTTAGTCTACGGAATCCATAAGTAATTTCTTAAAAAAAAAATACCACACATAATTGTTGCAAATAACAAAACTTTATTATTATTTTATTATTCTTGAGCAGTAGTTACCTACCCATATATATTATATAGCCTAGTGATATGACATTGAATAGTAAGTCAGAGGTCTCACGATCAATCCCAAGGGGCGCTCTGACTTACACACACAACTCACAAAAAGTCAGAGGTGACATTCTGACTTGTCGTAAGTTATGAGCTTATTACAATTAAGTATCGCTTGCTCCAATGCCTTGGAAAGAACGTAAAACCGTTGGTCCTACGCCTAATCTCTCTCCGGTCATGTCGAATTGCCGTCCCAGCATAAAAACATTTAACGATACTAGCTAAGATGAGTTTTAAATAGTGCATTGAGCATTTCTCTAATGAGATATGATAAGAGTGAGGAATTATGGAGAGTGAGGGAATATAGAGTGCACCTGTGTTTACACACACACTTGTGCACTATAATATCTCCTGCGTAGTTGGCTAATCTCCATTTAGATTGGTCGCTGTGACCGAAATTCGGTCCGAAGAACATTACCTACTGAGCAAGGGAAATTCTGTCCGAAGAACATTACCTACTGATTGTGAAGAATGGGGGTTATGGAGAGAGGCCTCCATAACCCCCATTCTTTACAATCGTATGCTAATTTTAACCAGCTAATAAGAAAATAACAAAGCCTTAGATAAAATACCTACATTTAAAATCCCAAACGTACGGAACTCCATATTATAATTTAACACGCTTGCGCATTTAAACAATTTATATCAAATGTCTATGTTGCTATCTCCATCGTACGATCTCTATTGCTATCGAATGTCCATAAAGTTTTATTGAATGCTCCTTCCCGTTAATCTGACAAAGGGACTATGTTCGTTATGTTTGTCGATCTCAAGAATTACTGCACCTATTTAGATGTTTACAATATTACATTTGTATGTTGATTTTGAAATAGGATAGAAAAAATTTTATCATTTGTTTTTTTTAAGTGATCATAACTTAATTTGACGATTGCAATGACAATTGGAGAAATACCACGGTATTGAATTAAAAACGGAGTGCAGAGCGTTCAATTTAGAGTCGACTAGAGTCACTCTTATAATAATATTAGATATAGGACGGTATGACTATTCATATATGCCTAAAATGGTCTATTTGAATAAAAATATTTTGATTTTGAACAATTTCAGCCGCTAGACTGGTATAGGCCTGGTATAGGACTGGTATTATGCACATAACTTACGATAAGTCAAAGGTGCGCCTTGAGTTCAAACCTGAGACTCCTGACTTGACAGTCAACGGTCATTCCACTAGGCTATCACGTATTAAGTAATAAGTAAGTAAGTAAGCGAAGAGAACCAGAGACCCAATCAACTTATACCCAACTTATATTTAACTTACATGCTTCCGTGCCAACGAATAAAATACTTAACTTTAAAGCTGCTTGCCCTACAAATATAACTAGCGTCATAATAATTAACTTTAACTCGAAACATAGTACAGTTGATTTAATTCTAATTACTTTTTCTTCTTATGTAGTTTAAAGTAATTAATTGGTAATATATCATTTTGTTCGGATTCGTTTTATTTAAACTGGTTTACAACTTACTCGTGTCGTAACTTATCATAACTTAACATCGCGGCATCTTACAAAAACTTAAGTTAAATAATTCTTTAATGATGAGAGCTTTCTTTAATTTCTGATGAGCTGTGGGCCAAAATAACCACTAAGTGGACCCCTGATACAGCAATACGGATCATCATCAGCCTTTATTAGTCCACTGCTGAACATAGGCTTCTTCCAATGCGCGCCACTATTGTGCGCTCATTGGAGGTATTTGCCCATAATCGCCACTCTGGGCAAGCGGGTTGGCGATCGCAGTAGTGGATTAATCCACTAATGAACATACAGCTGCTGCTCATCCTCCTGATCTTTCCCTTTTGTCGCTTCTTACGACACCCGTAGGACGAGTAGGGGTGGTTCTATTCTTAGGCCGGAAACCACACGGCACCTTAGGAGAATAAAAAATACACAAATTGCCGTTATTTTCTAAGTTCAATGGAACAGGGAGAACCTGTTACAAATACTAAGTAGGCGTATCATTCAGGTCAATGTATGTATACGGGTTTTGTTCCATTTTCAGCTGTTTAAACCCATTTCCCATGAAGTCTATACCCAGAGCACATTAAGCTAAGCTTACAAAGTTCCTTAATTAGCTGGCTTCGGTACCCAGTGTACATTGCCCCTTACAATTTTACATTTTGGTTATTCATTAACCCGGTACAAACTACTCGGTTAATTACTCGTGTAATTAGACTACAAACATATATCTTAACGCCACATCCATTAAGGCAGGGGTAGCCAAACTTTAAGCGTGCCGATTTTATTTAAAAAATAGTTTCTGCGCAATAAAAATAATGTGGAAATAATTAGATATAATTAATTAGCTTTTGAACGTGTGGTATGTTGTAAACTCTGTGATGATTTGATACGTGGCGCCATCTATTACTATAAGAACGTTATTGTTGTTTTCCTCGGAAAATTTTCGTAATTTTTTTTTGGGATAAAAGGTACCCTATGTGCATTTCTGTGCACCTGACAACGTATACCTTTGCAAAATTTTAGGATGATCGGTTCAGTCGTTTTGCATCCATATGATTCGTTAGGGTTTAGGAGTAATTAGTCATTCAAAATGATCGCAGTTGAGCATTGTGCTAGTGGGAAACTTATTTATAATTACATCATGCCCAACTTATGGACCTCCTAAAAACCGTATCTGACCAGCAACAAATTATAGCAACATTTTTGGCTGGCATCTGGCTTTTTAATTATTGTAAAATTGTATGTAGAGTCTGTAAAATTTTCGAGAAAACCCTAGTCCCACACTAGGGTTTTCTCGAAAATGTTTTAATGTTAAATGCGCTCGGTAGTAAAATGACTCAATTGAGTGGCAAACAATGAATTTACCTTTTTTTCTGCTTGTAGGTTTATTAAAAAGAAACAACGACAAACTAAATACACAAATTATTTTTGTTTTGAACACAAACCTATCTGATAATAAATAGAATAGAATAGTTTTTTATTTCATAGACACTTACATACACACTTATTTCTTACATATACACTTATTTCTTTCTTATCGTATGGTTAATAAACAACCTGATGTCAGAGTTTAAACCGCCCGTAGGCCTCTGACATGGCTTTACACATCATTAAAAAATCTGTCAGATGTGCTAGAGTTTCATCACGATGTTTACCTTTACCATTTTAGCATCTGATAAATTAATTTATAATACGCACATAACTTACGAAAAGTCAGAGGTACGCGCCTTGGGATCAAAATCGAGACCTCTAACTTGTTACTCGACGGTCATACCACTAGGCTATCAGTGCTTAAATATAATATTAAATAATAGCATTCCATAGGTTGACTATACCTGGATAAAGGGTTTGGTTGAGATAATAGAGAATAGTAGGTATATATAATTAAGTGTATTTTTTAATAAATACTTTTTTTTGTTTATAGATTCTTGATTAGTATATTATTGATTTTGCCCAGAGGCTGGTAGCACAGTAGGTGGTCATTAGGATGGAATACATTTCAGCGATTTATTGTGGATACTATATTATGATTATATTTATACAAGGTGGCCCGTTTATAGTTGTCCAAAAAGTTTATTTGGGTCGAAGACAAAGAGATCCTATGGATTCATCTAAATGCAACATAATGTTCCGCGAAAATCAGTAGTTTAGAAGTTGTGATGTCTAACTAGCGCTACACAATAGATATTAACACATATACTAGTAGGTAGGTACTTACACACCAAATTTGATTTGTATTAGTGTAAAAACTAGTGCTTTTAATCTAGAGAGTAGTAGAGAGAGAGACCATTGAAGTTCCATTTAAAAATGTATGTAAACAATGTCTTCGTCCCAAAAAATAATCATCATCATCATCATAATTTCAGCCATAAGACGTCCACTGCTGAACATAGGCCTCCCCCAATGACTTCCAGATCGGCCGGTAAAAAAAACAATGTCTTGCCATATTTATGTGGTTTAAGCACGGGTTACCATAAACAGAGATAACCTAGTGGTATGACCGTTGGACTGCCGAGGCAAAGGTCTCAGGTTCGAACCTAAGGCACAAAAAAAAGTTTTGAAGCTCGCTAGATAAGGGTAAAGTTTTTTGTAGAAGTTTGCTTATGGTTAGGAAAAATCGTTTAGTTTTTGGTATAGATTTCAGTTATACCTTTTCAGGCAATATTGTAAAGTGAATTGTATTGATGAAATCTTGAAAAAATCACAACCTTATCTAGCGCCCATGGTAACTTAACTTAACTTGTAGCTTTGCTGTGTACACGTATGACATAAGGTGTTAATAGGCATGACGACAATATCAAAAAATCGTCGATTTAATGATGTTAGGGGAAAAATTATATAAAAAAATATTAAAATAATACTTCAGTTTTATTTAAAAATATATGATTAAATCTTAATAAAATAAAACCTTAAAATATTGCAATCCGCCATGTTGTATTGAATATTTGACATGTTTACCTAAGCGTGACGTAAAAATCGACGCCATGACACCTGAGAGCTTTTTTGACGCACTATAAAATTTTTTTTAGAAAAATGGCTTTATTTTTCGTTAAACTAAAGTTTATTACCGAAATAATGTTTTTTTCGTAAATAGTAAATGTGTACCTACGTTACGGAAGAAGATTTGAAAATCTTTCGTCACGCCTATTCTCAAGTGACGAGATATTTGTCTCGTGTCGTACAGTCGTATTTATTTCCATCTTACATGACTGCGATCTGACCGCAGGAAAACAAAGATAAAACATAGTACGATCCCCTCGGTTAAGTATAACTTGCTTTTCTCGATACATCGAGCCGGTTATTTTCAGACAGACGCTCTGGCTGCCTTTCAGTCTATATTGCTACCTATATAGGAAGAACTTTTAAATAGTGGTCGTGATAAGTAGGTGTCGTGGTGGCGAATTGGTTACGAAACCGCTTTTCAAGCACATGGATGTGGGTTCGAACCTGGTATGTACCAATGTGACTTTTTCAATGTCATGTGTAGTTTCTTAGTTAATCTAAGACACCACTGACTAACGGTGAAGGAAAACATTGTGATCAAAACCTGGATTTACCTACACAGCCTGTTTCAGTCCACTGCTGGACATAGGCCTATTCTCATACGCATAACTTATTTTGCGCGCTCATTAAAAGGTGTCTGCCCTTACTTGCCACGCTAGGCAAGCAGGTAAGCGATCGCAGTAGCAAATGGTAGTAGATAACGTAGTATTACACATAGGATGCTGCTGCCCAACCTCCAGATTTTTCGGTTGGTCGCTTTTTACGATACCGGAGGATTAGTAGGGGTGGTTCTATTTTTAGGCCGGAAACCACACAGCACATGCTTAGGCCGGAAACCTGGATTTAATAGTCTAAAATCGCTAACACGCAATAAGCTATCGTGGCGATTAATACTCGATCCCTCTAGAATGACAACAGACCTTCACTCTGCAGTTGAACAGTTATAGGAGGTTTCTTTTTTAAAGATTGTAGCTGCTACGTTTATGCTACGCCGTAGCATATTGTTAGTATTTTTCGTAGGGGAGGGGGGTATATATTCAACGTTTGCCGAAACGTGGTCTTCAAAGAACTAGCTTGCTCATCTCCTCAGCAACTAAAAGCAACGCTTAGCTTAAAAAGCTTCAACACGTAATGCCACCCATCGACAAACTGACCGTGGCAAATGTTGCTTACCCTTAGTAACCGAGACAGCCGCCAGGATATATTTACGCCACGATCCAACTTAAATTAGACAAGAAACGATCATTCACCCTAAACTTAGGAATCTTGTACAAAGGTATTTGCAGACCAGACTTTGAACTTATAACTCAGTCTGGATGCAGACTATTTTTGTCTGTAAGTCCATTTATTATTCTGCAGTCTGTCTAGTTCTGTTTTACAAAGTTAAAATAGGTTATAGTTTATTAGTAGATTTTTTTAAACGAATCCCCACACATACAACCTTCGTTCACCCCGCAGTGAGCTATAAATAGTGTGATGATTAATGCTCGATCCTTCTCTACAGTGGGACAGTTATAGGGCTTATTAAAATTACAGGGACTCAGTACAGGGAGTACTTAGTTACAGGATTTTTTCCTGTATCATCATTAGACCTATAATTTCATAAAGCACCAATACCCAGATTGAAATTTATATGTGTGATGATTAATGCTCGATCCTTCTCTACAGTGGGACAGTTATAGGGCTTATTAAAATTACAGGGACTCAGTACAGGGAGTACTTAGTTACAGGATTTTTTCCTGTATCATCATTAGACCTATAATTTCATAAAGCACCAATACCCAGATTGAAATTTATATGTGTGATGATTAATGCTCGATCCTTCTCTACAGTGGGACAGTTATAGGGCTTATTAAAATTACAGGGACTCAGTACAGGGAGTACTTAGTTACAGGATTTTTTCCTGTATCATCATTAGACCTATAATTTCATAAAGCACCAATACCCATATTGAAACTATAAATATTTGCCGCTTACGAGAATCGAACACAACAACAAGCGCTGAAAGCCAATCACCAAATCGCTTTAGGGAAGTATTTTTTTTTAACTTTACGTATCTATACTATAATAAAATCGTAAAGGTCGAAAAGTCTGTACATCGATTTTTTTTTGCAAAAATCACCTAGGGAGGCTAAAAATAAGCAACAAAACATAAATCAATTCTTTTTAGAATTCTTGTTATGAATAAGTAGCATAATTATTTAATAAGAAAATTTTAAATAACTACTAGGTAATACAGTTGGAATTACAAGTTAACCTGTGCTATAAATAACGATGTTAAAAAATTCACATAAATAAAAAGAATATGTAACGTAGTTTAGATAAATACTGCCTAACGTTTAACATATCACAACCTAAAGATAATAATTTGTTTCTACCCGACCTGCGC
Organism: Protodeltote pygarga; assembly: GCA_936450705.2. Lineage (NCBI taxonomy): Eukaryota > Metazoa > Arthropoda > Insecta > Lepidoptera > Noctuidae > Protodeltote > Protodeltote pygarga. Next base: position 4,891,340 of record OW388274.2, read on the forward strand.
TTGCGCCACACAACTGACCACACAACCAGTCACTCAGCAGAATAACTACAATAAAAACAAACAAAACACCAGAACATAATAATGATACCAACAACCAGTTTTTGCAACCAAACCCCGACTCACTGGATAATTATCCTAGTGGTCGCAGCTGCTTGGTCTCGGATTCGATTCCCACGTAAAAATGTTTGTGAGTTGGTTGAAAATTCAATTCTCAATTCTTTATTGCGTTCCATAATGTTACATAACAGTTGGTATACATAAGATAAGGTATCAATTATGGACCCTGTCGGGCACAGCATAGTTAGTTAGGAGAGAGGAAAAAATTTTCAAATTCAATAATGTGTAATTGGAAGGCTTATTGCTTACGGACCCGCTTTGCAAGTACGTGGGTATAGGTTCGACCCTAGCATGCACCAACGTGACTTTTTTTAATGACATGTCTTACTGTTTTAGTTAATCTGTGACACCACTGTCGACGATGAAGAAAATCTATCGCGAAGAAACCTGGACTTAATGATTTGAAATCGCTAACACGCAGTAAGCTAGCGTGGTGATTAATACTCGATCCTTCTCTGTATCAGATGAGGCTTTTGCCCTGCATTGGGACAGTAACAGGCTTAAACAACTGATCGTATTGAAAATTTACAATACTGCTGCAGCATTATGACGCTCTATCAATAATCCTATAATTGTTTGAGCAATTAACTCGCAATGATCCTGATACCGTTGATGCTCAATCTTCTCTGTATGAGACGAGGCCTTTACCCTTCAGTGGGACAGTTAAAGGCTGGTTTATTTAAGATTTATTTTTATCCTGATTGAATTGAATTGAATGTTTATAATGATATTTTTACAATCATCTGTGGTAGAAGTCGATAATATTTTACAATCACGATAATAAATTGCGATAGTGTATGCAGCTCTTAAGAATGAACGCGTCCAACTCCAAATTTAAAAATAACCTGTCAACGTCATCCATTCAAAACTTCGCAGTAGCACATTAGCGTCAAAATCAAAACAAGCCGTTCACCAAATAAGTGACAATGAAAAAATAAATACACAAAATGGACACCAAGATACCACAAACCCTTTAAAATCGTGCACTTTCAGAAGCCTTACAATCTTATTATAACTGGATTATTAAATAAAACAAGCAAGTCTTTTTTATCCCTTTCTCGCGCCACGCGACGTCTACCTATCCTTTTCTAACTCACGTGAATTTGTATCTGTATCTTTCTTTCGCGGCACGCTTATTATCTCTGTCTTTTTCACTCTGGGTGAATGCACGATACATCCGTTGGAAACTGGTCTGAGAAGAGACAGGTGTAAAAACAAGGCGATCTCGCGAAGCATTCCTTGACCAGTCCAGTAACAGATGGTCAGCCAATCTTATAAGTATCTATATTATCTGTAGGGTCATGCGCGTATACAAACATAGTCAAACGCATCATATTGATTTGAAATGAAAATTATGATTAATTTCAATAGGAATGTTCATTATTTTTTATATTATCTAAATCTTCTAAAAAAAGATATTCATCTTCTTTCAGGTCTTCTACTTCATCGTATGGTTGATGAACAACCTGGTGTCAAAGTTTAAACCACTCGTAGCCCTCTGACATGACTTTACACACCTTTGAAAAATTTACTCAGGTGTGCTGGTTTCCTCACGATGTTTTCCTTCACCGTTTTAGCAAGTGATAATTAATTTCTAAAACGCACATGAATCCGAAAAGTCAGAGATGCGTTTCGAACCCACAAACAAAAAAACATCGTGAAAAAAGAATATGAAGGGAAAACATCGTGAAGAAACTAGCACTCCTGAGATGAGGAAAAAACGAGATTTTATGGGGGTACTAATTCCTTGTATCAATTGTCAAAGACCTTCATGACAGCCAGGATCTTCGTGCCAATAATAACTAGCCAATACTATAACATTATACTCGTAGTAGAGTCGTGATAGCCTAGTGGTGGTGACCGTTGACTGGCAAGTCAGAGGTCTCGGGTTCGAACCCAAGGCGCGCACCTCTGACTTTTTATAAGTTATGTGCGTTTTATAAATTAATTATCACTCTCCGTGCCTCGGATAGCACGTTAAGCTGTTGGCCCCGGCTGTCAATTGTAGATCTTTGACAGTCGTTACGAGTAGTCAGAAGCCCGAAAGTCTGACAACCAGACTTACCAAGGGGTATCGTGTAACCCAGTATGTGGGTTGTGGAGGTCTGATAGGCAGTTGCTCCATGTAAAACACTGGTATTCAGCTGCATCCGGTAGGACTGGAAGCCGACCCCAACATAGTTGGGAAAAGGCTAGGCAGATGATGACTAACTCCTTGTATCAACAGCCAGGATCTTCGTGCCAATAATAACTAGCCAATATAACATTGGGTATGTTTTAGATAAATAGGTATTGATAATATCATAATCTATTAACATTTTAATTTGTTAATGTACCTAATTGATTTCGAATTAAATCGGAAGGCCACGAAATTAATAATAGCAAATCGCGACTACCATTCCATAATAATTAATTTAGATTATTACAGTTTTGAAATGACAAAAAAAATGACCATAAACTTTGGTCATAAAGTATGCAATCACTGACCTAAAATTGTCTGTTTTTTATGTTATTAATATTAATTTAGTAAAAGTAAATAAATAAATTTGAGTCATGATTGTCTAGTGGTATATATTATGTCGTGGTGGCGCATTGGTTACGGACCCGCTTTTCAAGCACGTGGGTGTGGATTCGAACCTGGCATGTACCAATGTGACTTTTTCTATGTCAAATGTAAGTTCTTTCTTAGATAATCTAAGACACCACTGGCTAACGATGAAGGAAAACATCGTGAGGAAACCTGGACTTAATAGTCTGAAATCGCCAACCCGTAGTGAGCTAGCGTGGTGATATCAGACCTCCACATCCCAGATACTGGGTTACACAATACCCCTTGGTAAGACAAGTTGTCAGACTTTCGGGCTTCTGACTACCCGTAACGATTGTCAAAGATCTACAAGACAGCCGGGGCCAACAACTTAACGTGCTATCCGAGGCACGGAGAGTGAAAATTAATTTATAATACGCACACAACTTACGAAAAGTCAGAGGTGCGCGCCTTGGGTTCGGACCCGAGACCTCTGACTTGACAGTCAAACGGTCATACCATTAGGTTATCACGACTAATCATACAGAATCATTTAGAAAATATCCCAGAGTAATCATTACTGTCTATTTATTACTAATATCATTCTGTTGAAAACATTCTTCAAGTTTCTTAGAAAAATAATGTTATCATGGCGTATAAAAACAAAAGTATTTAATAATAACATTCTTCAACATTATAAAAGCTATTTCATTCACTTCTAAGCTTTTTATTAGTTGTCTGATATAGTTATTTTCAATCCTATTACATTTTCTTTCAGAATTTATTGCTTAGATTTTATTTAATATACTGGTTTTATGTAATATATTAAGATACGCGATAGATTATATTGCTTTGTAGAAATGTAATAAAGCCAATAATTAAAAAAAATAACTTGATCTCCGATCAAAAGGCTCCTGGACACGGCTCGCATTGTCAGGAGGTAACTCTCTCTGGAACCCTGACTACCGTACCGGTAGCTTGGACCCTGTTCCCGACACCGATGGGCTACTTCTTTTTATATTCTTAAATATGTATGTTTTTTTTGTTTTGGTGTCCAACTTGAATATTTTTTAGCATGTTTGGGGAGAAAAATATAACACAGATAAAAAACCATTACAATCGATTCTGTTACACCTTATTGATTCTGAACAAACTACTTTCGGCTTTCGGGTAATTATATATGTATTTAAAAATATTAAATTGTATGTGTAAAAATAATAAATGGAATAATAAAGTCAATATCAAAATTATACAGGTTGTCCGTCAACTATAAAGACCTAATCACACGGCGAAATTGACACTACAAGAGATAAATGAAAACTTACCTTGTGAATATCGACAGAAGTCGATTCAGTTGCAAGATTGCATCAATTCCAACGCGACAACATCGTGATTAAATGTTTGAAGTAAACTGGTTTTCATGTCAGGATGGTATCGTGTTAAGTATCTGGTAGTTAATATTGCTGTCAATAAGATATTGATTTGAATAATTAATTGCTTATTTACCTTTGAATTAATCTTGACAGTAATTATCAATCAATGAAATCAATCAAAGGAATTCTTTTTTTTCCTAAGGAAAGGGTGCCACAATTGACCATGAACCCACCAGATGGGAAATTGTGTTATTTTTACACAGCCTTTAAAGGACAATATCTTTTTTAGAATAATAAGTTTCGTGCAAATAGATAAATACCTAATCGATAATTATAATTATTTGCCTTATATATTTTTAATAATGTTTTTTTAGGTGTATTCGGTATTACAATAGGTTATATTAAGTTAGGAAACGACAGAAAAAGAGAAAATAAGTCTTAAAAGGCATATTCCACCACTAATTTAGTACCCGTACCTATTGGTGTTCAATTATTTCTTTTGCGAGTCGTGATAGCCTAGTGGTTGTGACCGTTGACTGGTAAGTCAGAGGTCTCGGGTTCGAACCCAAGGCGCACCTCTGACTTTTCGTAAGTTATGTGCGTTTTATAAATTAATTATCACTTACTCCGTGCCTCGAAAAGCACGTAAAGCCGTTGGCCCTGCGTCTGATCTCTCTCCGATCGTGTCGGAAGGCTGTCCCATCGGACTATGAGAGTGAGGGAATAGAGAGTGCACCTGCGTTTGCGCACACACTTGTGCACTATAATATATCCTGCGTATTTGGCTAATCTCCGTTGAGATTGACCGCTGTGACCGAAATTCGGTCAGGAGGATATTATTATTATTTCTTTTGCGAGCGATATTTATTTTCTATTTAATCCCTGTCTCTCTACTAATCAAACAGAGCCGTGTACCTATTCCTTAACATCAATAGCTTGCACCTGCTAACTTGCACTGTACCTAATTTAGATGCAAAATCCACTGCAGGTTCCACCAGATTTATTGGAAAATGGCGCTTATTACTATAGGATCAAGGCTCATGATAATATCAACTGAAGTTTAGTTGTACAATCTACATTTTGCAATAATAGAGGAGGTAATTATTTGCTCTGTACAATTGCTAATCAACACACACCAGCAGGTGGTTCTGTTTTATAACTTAGATTAAATATTATATATCTAACTTTGTGGAGTTGTATAGGAAGTTTAATTACAAAGAATAGCTTTGAAACTAGTAGACCGTTAGACGGTAGTCTGTACGCTGTTTTATCAGAAACTAACGCACCTTACGGGCCTAAACTTTTGTAGAAGGAAAGATACTTTTCCGCTACTTAGTGTTGGAAAAGACTAAAGCTGCAACGCTTAGGAAGCTATATGCGTATTTGAAGTAGGTAGTGCATTTATATTTTGAGTCATAATACTGCCAAGTCAGAGGTCTAAGGTTCGGACCCAAAATATCTCTGGCTCTTCGGAAGTTATGTGCGTGTTATAAATTAATTATCACTTATACCAAAAGACGTTGCTTCTGCCAAATCATTCTGCGAAATCTCATAACGACGGATCTTCGTATCGGAATACCATCCCATCAAATTATGAGATTGTGATTAAGATAATAAGCACACTTGTCTTTTGTGCACTGCAATATCTTCTGCGTAGCTGGCTAATATCCGTAGAGATTGGTTGCTGTGACCTAAATTTGGTCAGTCGGACCTTATATAGAAAACACTTCCTTTTCATATAATACATCGACTACTTTTTCGGCAGTTTGTATGAGAAGATGAATATTATCAATGTAAATAAAGGATTAAAACGTGAAATGTAGCGTGTATGTCACTAATGGTAGATACCTACGTCAAATAATGGATATTTTTACTCACGCGATTGGTTAAAATTGTTTAAGATTACACTTAGAAATCACCCTTCCAAATTCGCGTCTTACCTAAAAAAATATAAGTACAAAAAAACTAGCAGGGCGCTTATTTACAGTTTGAGGCGTGCCTTCTGATATATAAAACCCTACAACTCAGTCTTCATTTCATATAATAAAACATACTCATATTACATGAAAAAATCCAACAAGGTGCGTAGCAGGTAATTACTACCCCATGTCAGCAGCAAACGGTTATTCCCACGGCTATGTAGCTACATATGTGCATATTTATGATTAAGGATCACTTATGAGAGCTCCTTGCGATTATGCTCGCCTAGTATCTTAAGATAAAGAGCATGTGTAAAATATGCTTTTGTCTAGACGTTTTGTAATTAAACATTAATTTGTAAAACAAGAGTTTTACATAAATAAATTAAATTGAACTGTCAGTTTGTAATATCTAAATAACTTATGTTATATTTTATGTATCTGCCCAAAAGGTAATAAATGGTTTTTCTTTCTTTTCCTTCTTTCTAATAACTGTTTTCTTTATCGTGAAGTAGGCTAATGATAGGACATCGTATGGTTGATGAACAACCTGGTGTCAGAGTTTAATCTGCTCTTAAGCCTCTTACATGGCTTTACACGCCTTTGAAAAATCTGTCAGGTGTGCTGGTTCCTCACGATGTTTTCCTTCACTGTTTTAGCAAATGATAATTAATTTTTAATACGCACATGAATTCAAAAAGTCAAACATGCGTTTACCTATAACCTAGTAAATAAGTGACCTTGCAGCCAAGTGAATTTATATTGCCCCTTTGAGTGCCCCTTTTATGTCGTTTAGACTACAGGCGTGTGAATAGCCGGCTTTAGTCAACCTGGAAATACCTACCGAACAAAGTTTAATTCTAGTCGCGAGCTAAAACCACCAATTTCTTACCTTAAGCCCTGGTTTAAATCCAAGACTTTATTACTATGTTGAACCACGTTTTCAAATTACACGGTTTAAATTTTGCGAACCTGGCAATTTTTAGCCGAGTTACACCGTGCTAAACTCTAGTTAAACGCGACGTCAAGCTTTGTCACGTACTCTGAATACCAAGCACTTCATGAACTATGACAATAACCGCAGCCGTCTATAAGTAAAGGATCGTTCCCCCAAACTTCACTGTAAATATATTTAAGCCTTCGAAGCGCTTCGGCTTAACTGAAATTACTTTAGAGTAGTGGTACACTTAGAGATTTTTTTTATTTATTTGCAATAATACATACAAACGGCTGGACAGACAGCTAGAAAACTGATGCATGGTGTAAAACAATTCTAGAAGATCGTGAGATCGCAAGACTATAAATAAGATGTCATAATCAAGATGGCGGGCATTAACTGAATCAGAACAGCCGAAAACATATCCGAATGGCGATTGTTGGAGATTGTAATTTGTTGATTTTTAGTATCTATTAATATATCAATATCCGAATAATCTCAGGTTAATAATCTTGGGCTAAACTAATGAAGTCCTACTAATCCTACTAAATATTATAAATGTGAAAATTTCTGAGAATAGATTGATGGATGTTTGTTATTCTTTCACGCAAAAACTACTCAACGGATTTTGATAAAACTTCACAGTAATATAGAATAACACATAGGCTACAATTTATCAACATACCACGCGAACGAAGCCGCGGGAAGAAGCTATATATTATAAAAATATAAACGCTCAACCCAAAATCCTCTCAGAGCGCCCCCTACGTTACACATGACCCACACTATCGACCGGCTTACAGCCACTAAATACGACACTAGCAACAAATGTATGGAAATTATTCTGTACCAAACCCCATTCAGTTTGCATTTAATCCCAGATTATGAACGGATTAAGCGCAAACCCTTGAAAGTTTCTGCGTCTTTGCGTGGTTCAGTAATGCGTGTAGGATAATTATTATTTTAATCTGCGGTTTGTGTGGTATAATCGGCCGTTTATTATTAGGATGGGAATTTAGTTGATTGTACTATTTAGTGTTTATTTCGTTTAATGTTTTTTTTTAAGTATTTGGTTTTGTAAAGATTTAAATTTTTTTTATTTTTTATTTATAGACTCACGCCTGTATTCCCCAGAGGGGGTAGGCAGATGTGTGCAGTACACCCACGTTTCGCCGGCTATTTTATAAGTCCCATGTAATAGGGGGCGAGCCTATTGCCATTAACCGGGCACAATTCCAGACTCCGTGCTGCTACTGAGAATTTCCTAATGGAAAAACCCAATAACACTTTTGCCCGACCCGGGGATCGAACTCAGGACCTCGTGCTCAGCGACCACTAGACCAACGAGGCTTTAAAATATACTTATATAAGGTCTCTATATCTCTCTATAGATCTCTATATCTATATTTAAGGTATCTAAGGATGTAGACTCGGTGCTTTGTTAATAATTGATTGACAGCGTCAAGTGTTACTGGTACAAATCTAGAATATATAGTGTGGGCGTTTGTGTATTGTATAATATTATAGGTGTTGGTATTTAGGTTATTTAAGTGAGCAAAAAATAATTTATTTTTATTTTTTAGTGAAGACTATCTGTTAGAAAAACATGAAAAATTTTAAAAGCTAACAGCTGCCCCCAGTTGTTTTTAAACGGTTTTACTTAGCTTGACCTGTTTATTATTTGGTTCAAATTTAGTAATCGATATTTCACCCCCTTCCTGTTGACAGATTGATCTGATATTTGGTACACAGCTTTAGTTTTGATGACAAAACCGTTATACGTAAAAAAAAATCTTATAATATATTATTATGCTTTTCTTTTTGGTTTGCTATCTGTCAGATATAAAAATTTTCCCTGTGAAAAGTATAAAGAAATTAATAATATAATTATTAAATTGAAGTAAACGCCTTTTTAATTTACGCCTGAAACTAGCGGAATCTTATTCCCTAATTTCCTACAATAGGTCTGTAAATCGTACCCACGATACGCGTGATTTAAAAAAAAATACCATGCTCAAAATACCGCTCGCCACGTTATTCTTACAAATACTAGAGTCACACCCTTTATATAAATTGTCATCTACATAGGTACAATATATATTACGATGTTGAAAGGTTCGCTTCGTAAGCCCATCGACAATTTCCCTCCATAAATATTTCACACAATTTCCCCAACATCCATATACAGGGTGTCCCAGAAAGGTGTAGTCATATTTATGGGTCGCAGTGGGTCTGATAAAAACTCTGTGCTTTCCAAATCAAAATAGGTGTAGTTTTATTATTATAGTTTTAAAAGAGTGGCGGGTTTTGTTAATAAATTTAGTGTTTTAGCATTACTAGTAACTATTGCCAGCAAGTAATGCAAAATTTTAAAAAAAGATTGAATCCAAAAAAAAACACAAATTGATCTCTTTTCAAATAGCTCGATAAAAAACTGACATTTATTAGGTACCAATTTTTTTTCTAAAATTTTGTTTATTTAATAAAAATGGTTATTTAATAAAATAATATAATTAGAGTGTAAGAAATTAGTTGGTTGGTAATAATATCTTAATTTTCTAGTGTTTATCTTTGCTGTGCCTGGAACTGCAATAAAGAATATGAATTAAGATTTTTTTCTACGGTGAGCTTTGACGGAAACCCATAAACGGTTTAAGTTAATACAAGCATACATACCTATTTCAAAACACCCTATACACCTTTAGGTATATTACTGAAACCGGATAGAAGTAATTTAGTTAACAGGCAAAGTCAGGGCATTTCAAAAGTTTTCCGACGTTTACCGCCCATCAACCGTTGCGTGGTTTAATTGCTACATGTGCTGCAATACGGTTGGGTTTTTAAATACGTTTTCCACTGAGGGTAGGCAGAGGGGCACCTACTATACAAGGTGCCCCGGAAGTCAAAATCAAAATTGAAATATTTTTATTCATGTAGACCTTTAGGCACTTATGAATAGTCATAATTCTAATATTATTTATTGTGAAAGTGACTCTAGTTGCCTGTTCCAAGGCCTGCCCTTCATGGAGAAGAATCTGACAAGAAACTCCAGGGTTGTTTAGGATATTTATTTGTAATAATAATTTATACACAACTAGCGACCCGTCCCGGCTTCGCACGGTTACGCTAATATGCATGTATTATACATATAAACCTTCCTCTTGAATCACTCTATCTATTAAAAACCGCATCAAATCCGTTGCGTACCTAGTTTTAAAGATCTAAGCATACATAGGGACAGACAGACGTGGGAAGCGACTTTGATTTATACTATGTAGTGATAAAATTATTATATTACTTAATAGTAATAAGAATAATTATATATTTATGACCAGACTCCATTTGCGGCATCGCCCGCGTTGTACGTTGATAAATGTAATCTGAATTATTCGGATGTATAAGCTATATTACTGTTAAGTTTCATCTAAATCCGTTTAGTAGTTTTTGTGTGAAAGAGTAACAAACATCCATCATCACAAACCTACACATTTTTAAGGAACATTATATTAGGAAGGATATGTTTACGTTGTTTTAAATTGTTATCCTATTTTATTAAAACATTTATTTGCACCTAATGAAACTCCAATAATCTGTACACTCAGATTTCAACCTTAACCTTTTTCAATACAGCTTATTTTAGAAATTACGTTAAACCCTCTACTAGAGGTGTGGCACACTGATCGATATCTTGTTAATGCAAGTAAAGCTTAAATCGTACCACTATACGCCCACCCTGTAAATCTTTGCCTGTATTAGAGCGGGATTATTTTTATCGACAAAACGTGGGATTATCGATAATTATGAGGGTGGCTCTAAAAATAAAATTTAATGGAAGCAGGAAAATGGCGCGTATGTTTTTTTTGGTATGATTTTAGGGAAAATAATGAATGTAGGTCAATCTATTATTTTTGCCTAGGGGCTTAGCCAAGTTGACTATCTACAGTCGCTAACGCTATAGAAAACGAAAGAAATGTATAGGATGACATTACCTTTATCGTTATGTCACGTGACATATCGATCGAAGGTAATGCCTCGTTGGTCTAGTGGTAGCAAGCGCGACTGCTGAGCACGAGGTCCTGGGTTCGATCCCCGGGTCGGGCAGAAGTGTTATTGGGTTTTTCCATTAGGAAATTCTCAGTAGCAGCACGGAGTCTGGAATTGTGCCCGGTTAATGGCAATAGGCTCGCCCCCTATTACATGGGACTTATAAAAATAGCCGGCGAAACGTGGGTGTACTGCACACCTCTGCCTACGTCCTCTGGGGAATACAGGCGTGAGTCTATAAACATTTCTTTCGTTTTCTATTCGTTAGCGATTGTAGATAGTCAACTTGGCTAACCCCTGTTATCCTATAGCTGCACGTCATATTTTTTTACTATAAGTGAGGCATGACTGCTTCAGCCATGGGATTGATGTCTAGCCTTCCTGTGACGTAATTGAGGACAGGAAGAACTAGATGTAGCCTTCTTCTATTATAATATGGTTGATGAACAACCTGGTGTCAGAGTTTTAACCGCCCGAAAACCTCTGACATGGCTTTACATTTCTTATGCTAACCTCCTTACCTGGTAGATAATTCTTTTGCTCGGAGCTAACGAAAAAAAAGTCAAACATTCGCCTTGATGCCTTTGTCACCCGCTACTGTTTTATAATTTTTTTTAAATTCTTTATTAATTAATAGATGGTTTTAAAAAAAATATGCCACCCTTATCGTGACACTCCTAAATACTATATATATATATAGACTCACGCCTGTATTCCCCAGAGGGGGTAGGCAGAGGTGTATGTAGTACACCCACGTTTCGCCGGATATGTAATAAGTCCCATGTAATAGGGGGCGAGCCTATTGCCATTAACCGGGCACAATTCCAGACTCCGTGCTGCTACTGAGAATTTCCTAATGGAAAAACCCAATAACACTTTGCCCGACCCGGGGATCGAACCCAGGACCTCGTGCTCAGCAGTCGCGCTTGCTACCACTAGACCAACGAGGCAGTCCTAAATACTCACTCTTACAAAAACAAAAATATAAAAACAACTAAACTACCTTACTACTAATTCCTAAACTAACTATACTATAACTATACTATATAATTTCTTTGCATCGTCGGAATCAGGAGAGGCCAGGATACTGTACTTGCGCAGTTCAAAACCCTGCATAAAACTGGAACTAACCTCTTTTCTACAAAACTAAAGGCACAGACAAACGAATCTACAAGTCGCATGTGAAAAATACCGGAGTAGCAGTGAGCCGTAAAATTTAACCGCACCCACTAGATAAGGTGCGATAACTTAATTTGAATTTAAAAATGAATCCGGAGAGAGACACCTTAGCATGATTTTAGTGGGGCCACGAAACAAGCGTTTTGTGAATAGAAATGAAACCTAAACATTTAGAGAATTGGAAATTTTGGGATTTGGACATTTTGTCACCGTTGTTGTAGATTTTGGAAATTGAACATTCTGAGCCTGAACGCATTTGTCTTGTAATAGAGACATGTACAGTGGCCGGCAAAGTTTACAATCACAGATAATAATCGAGACTAGAAATAAGAATTTGGAAATGACAATTTTATTCATGGATGGGATTCAAACCTGATATGACTGATACAACTGATACGATCTTCGGCGTACCGTGCCGGCACGTTACGCCGAAGATCATTTCATCTGTTTTTTCAAATTTCTTATTAAATAGTTAAAATATAATAAAACGCGCGTTAAACCGCGCGTTTCGTGGCCCCATAACGAGAATGACCCATTTGAATTGATACGTTTCCCAAGTACTTATTAGGAGCAAAGAAAAGATTTTGCAATGCAATCGTATTATGTATATCGCAAGGAAATCTTTGGTAAATACGTGATTCTACTAACGCTTTCATATTGCCACATGTTGGGCTTTCTGGGAACGATTTTCTTTTTTAAATTATGAATAAGGATAGTGATTTGTATTATTATTGTGTATTTGTCTTGTAGAGTCGTGATAGCCTAGTGGTGGTGACCGTTGACTGATAAGTCAGTGGTCTCGGGTTTGAACCCAAGGCGCACACTTCTGACCTTTCGTAAGTTATGTGCGTTTTATAAATTAATTATCACTCTGTGCCTCGGATAGCACGTTAAGCTGTTGGCCCCGGCTGTCAATTGTAGATCTTTGACAGTTGTTATGGGTAGTCAGAAGCCTGAAAGTCTGACAACCAGTCTTATCAAGGGGTATCGTGTAACCCAGTATCTGGGTTGTGGAGGTCTGATAGGCAGTCGCTCCATGTTAAACACTGGTATTCAGCTGCATCCGGTAAGACTGGAAGCCGACCCCAACATAGTTGGGAAAAGGCTAGGCAGATGGCAGATGATGAACAAGGATAGTGATGGGTTTGACCATGAATACACCCTGATGGTAACTTTCTTTTTTTTAAACTTACACTCAATATAACCGGTAGATAGTAACTAGGCAAAGTTCAAACAGTCTCACGTAAACTTCTACGATTTTCAGTCGCAACTATGTAATAAATTGCAGTTGTCAGAGCATGAACGGTGCATCGGAAGTTCTGTGTGCTAATTACTTAAAGTTAGTGTTGTCAATTCATGAGCCTACAATTTCATCGATGGCCCACAAATAACGGCCTGTCATTAATACCGGCTTTCAGTTTTAATTGCTATGTAGGACGAATATTGGTGTTAATTTAAAAGCTGGGAAAAGATAGTTTGTATTTATAATGTATACTTACTATTTTTTGGGTAGCAATGGTACCAACTTTTGGTTTTACTTTTTTTTATGGAAAACAGTATTCTTTATCGTATGGTTGATGAACAACCTGGTGTCAGAGTTTAAAACACCCGTAGGCCTCTGATATAGCTTTATACATCGTCGAAAAATCTCTCAAGTATTTTTGTGAGTTTTTTTACATGTTTTAACACTTACTAAATTACAAATTTCTTATTAAATAATTACATAATAAGAAATTTGAAAAAACAACTGATACGGATGGGATTCGAACCCACAATCTTCGGCGTACCGTGCCTACGCTCTAACCGCTGAGCCACCGTATCCCATCAGGATCAGTCGAAATTTCAAATCTCTTTCTACGCCTAGGACGTGTGGTAATATCTATCGGAATCAACTAAATCGAATGAACACACCGAATAAATTAAAAAATACTTCTTAGGCTTAACTTTTTAGTTTTGATCAAAGTAGTAGATCCAACAAAGCTGGGCGCGAGCGGCACAGCAGTGAGGTCCACGACGTCGCCGCGTTGCCGCTTATACACTTGCTCTTGAAAATGGACTCCGTTTGAGTTCGAAACTAGTCGGGCATTTCCCAAAAACAATACGTGAGTAAAGCCGTATCAAATATTTCATACAAACGTTGTTTAGTATATTGTTATTGCGAACTTAGTACAAAGGTTTCGGGATTTTTTTCCATTTCCCTATATATTATGCAATAGATAGATGTTTAGATAACTTGAATAACTATATACTATATACATATTAATCTTAAAGAAATTAGTATCAAATCAATAGTTACAAACTATATCTGTAGATAACATAATATTCATTATTTTTCTTATTTAATATAAATATTTCATTGCAAAATTATATGTCTTATACAAAATTATTATGTATGCCAAGCAGAACTTACAGCTATTGCATAAATAAAATAAAAACCGTCCCCAACAAATAAAACATACACAAACATACTAAATTCGTATCGTTTATTTTTATTTGTACATAAAGAGACAAAATTATATTACCTACTTAAATAAAACTATAAAAGTGTGCTATCAAATGTTACGGTCTTTTAGATAATCTAAAAAAGACAGAATGCCTTATTATCTTTTAGATAAAAACCCCTCGGGTCGAAAACTTTTGGGAAAATATCCTGCCTCCCCTGAGCAAAATTGAATTTATACTTCATTTCCCATAAAATGCCTATGCCAAATTTATTTTAGACCATTAGCATATTAAAACGGCTCTTACCTTTGTAGCGTCAACATGTGAAATTGGCGAAAATTTACCATTTTTGAAATGGTTTTACTTAGCTTGACCTGTTTATTATTTGGTTCAAATTTATTAATCAATATTTCACCCCCTTTCTGTTGACAGATTGATCTGATCTGATACATAGCTTTACTTTTGATGACAAAAACGTTTTACGTAAAAAAAAATTACTTATATTATTATTTTTTGACATTAAGGATCGATTTGCTTTAAAGATTTTTTTAATACATTTTATTTTTATTATAAGCCTCTTGAGACCCACTGCAGGGCAAAGGCCTTTTTTTGCGTCCTTCTTTCATGTTTCCCTGTTCAAAACAATTTGACTATCTGGCACAAGCCGAATAACTTTTGGGAGAAAGTAACCACAGTGTGGGTCCCGGATAACAGGAACCGATGACGTGGTAAGCTCAGAAAGAGATGTCGGGATGAGTTGGACCTGTAGGGACTCAAATTGGTTTTTATTTAAATACTTAAGAGTGCGTCCAGATCTAGCGAATGCGCCGTTCACGTGCACCGCTATACAGATATAATATAGCTATACTAGCTATATAATACGCTATATTAGCATAGCATGAAACGCACGCGCCCTCTGTGCGGCTGCTTAAGCGTTAAAAGCGCACGTAACAATTGCATTTAAAAAAGTTCAATTAATTGATAGGAAGAAACAAGAAGAAAAAGAGCAATGAATTTGCGAGCTTTTAAAATAAAACATACTTTTATAAACAAAACTGAATCAAAATATTCTCTTATATTTTGCTGACCGTACTTACGTCGTACTTTAAATAATACGATCAGTACTTTTATACGAGGAATAAGAATCTAGATGTGTTCCCAAAGATCACGCTCGTTATATTTCTCGGGGTAAGCATAGTTACGACTGCAGTTCATTTTCTGAAGTGTTTTTCATCGCAAGGTACAACAACACTAGGTTTTACCTTCTAAGCTGCAAAGTTTGGAACATAGTACCGGCAGTGCGTAAGTACTCCGGTAGTTACCACACGCCTTTAAGGCGTTACAAAAAAGATTCCTAATTTCAACTGAAGCGGGCAGAACTCGGTGGCTTAGTTGGTAAAGCGATGGCACGGCACGCCAGAGATCGTGGGTTCAAGGCCCGCCCGAGTCAGTTGTTTTTGCGAGTTTCTTATTAAATAGTTTTACGAATTTTTAGAACACTAGGTTCTTTTTCAACCCAAATCTATATCAGTCTGTGACTATCCCACTGCAGGACAAAGGCCTCTTCTCATACAGAGAAGGGTCGAGCATTAATCACCACGCTAGGTCACTACGTGTTGGCGATTTCAGATTATAAGTCCAGGTTTTATTAGGTACAATGTTTTCCTTAATTGTTATCCAGTTTTCAACGGTACTAAAAATAAGGCCTAATCTTTTGGAAATCCGTGAATGTCGTTAGGTTTTTGTCTTTTCTTGTATGGTTTAAATCACCGATAGGCCTGTTACATGGTTTTATAGCCATCCAGCGAGGCAATGCAGCCAGCATTTTGGGAACGTTGCCTACAGGTAGCGGTCTTTTAGATTGAGTTTATCTTGTTAATTAGTTTATTTATAGTTGAATATAGTTAGTTAATTGTGCCCGGCAAGCTGTCGCTCATTGTGGCGTTCTATGGTCGGCCTTTGTTCAACAGTGGACGTCTTCCGACTGATTATGATGATGATTGTATCCGACCTTATATGATAATAAAATTAAATATAATCTACTGTTGGAATTTTTTTCCTCTTTTACAGCTGTGTGTCTGTTTTCGAGATAGAAAACCAAATAAAATTCACATTATTTCACAATAAAGAGCTTATAAAAGTTCTGGAACTCTTACGGTGACGTTTAAAAATAAAATCTCTCTGGGGCTTGACGGTAAGTATGTTCTATAGATTTCATTTAGGTTAGGTTACAGTATAATAATCATACAGTATGGTAACTACGTTCAAACGCTCGAAACGGCACACTCACACAAACATGCGTAATATTGCGTAACGACGAGACTCCTAAAAAAACCTCGCGGTATTCGCAGTATCAACGACGCGTCGTTGCGCATGTTTGAGTGAGTGTGGCCGTTTTCGAGCATTTGTACGTAGTTGCCATACTGTATGATTATTATACTGTGTTATAAGTTTCCACTTGTAACATTTCTAAGATTTCAACGAGTGAAGGAGAAATTGTGAATTACTATAAAAGAACATTTTTAAGATTTATGAGTCCTACGGATCCAGGTTGGGGTGAATTTTTCTTTATTCGGAGCCAGAGAAATGCGTTAGTTTTGCAATTGTATTTGAAATAATGTTAATAGGTAAGTATATAAATAAATAAATTAGCCTGTAACTGTCCCTATGTAGGGCAAAGGCCTCTTCTCATACAGAGAAGGATTGAGCATTAATCACCGCGCTAGCTCACTGCGTGTTGGCAATTTCAGACTATTAAGTCCAGGTTTCCTTACGATGTTTTCCTTCACCGTTAGTCAGTGGTGTCTTAGAATATCTAAGAAAGTACATATTATGACATTGAAAAAGTCACATTGGTACATGCACCCACACCCACTCGCTTGTAAAGCGGGTCTGTAACCAATGCGCCACCACGACATATACTTAGTATACAAGTATATTTAGTTTAAAATAATCATGTACAAGGCTGTTTAAAATGTGTCAAAATGTGAGTTTTTCAATGTAACTGTCCCGCTGCAGGGCCTCTCATACAGAAAATGATTGAGCATTAATCATCACACTACGTGTTGGAGATTTCAGAGTAAAGGTTTCCTTACGATGTTTTTCTTCACCGTTAGTCACCACCAAACTTAAATATTGTGATATTTTTATACTTGTTATAGCCCTAGGCGTAGAAAGAGGTTTGAAATTTCAACTGATTCTGGTGGGATACAGTGGCGTAGTAGTCAGAGCGTCGGCACGGTACGCCGAAGATCGTAGATTTTAAAATTTCATAATAAATAATTATAATATTTATAATACATTAACCTTCTTAGTAAATAGAAACAAAATATAATTAAAATTAAAGTTCATAATTAAAACGCCTAAACGAGGAACGTATTTTCTCCATTTGCATTAGGCCATTTTTTTTTGTTTGTTATTTTTTGTGTTCAATCCATACTATTGAATTTTTTTTTTTAAAGTTAGCTAAATTAAATTATACTCAAAACAAAGTTACACGTTGAAAAGAACAAAGGTATGCCAAAGCTTTGAAAATAAGTGTTTACAACACACACATAGAGCGAATATTCTTTACTCGATATGGACATAGATTAAGTTTGCATACGTGATATTTCTTTGATTAAGGGTCATTTGAAATTTGAAATCTAAACTTTGGAGATTTTAGCCTTGGCCATCTTTAGATCTTTTGGCATAATGGGCTTGTTGACTAAATTAAAAAAATAGGTTAACAGTATACATTTATATACAGTATCTGCTATATCCATAAAAAATATATTTTTATTAACATTATTTAATTTGCATTTTACACACACACCGTCGAAAAATCTCTCAGATGTGCTGGTTTCCTTACGTTTTTTTACTGTTTCAGCAAGTGCTAATTAAAATAAATAAATTTTTAATCCGCACATGAATTCAAAAAGTCAAAGTTACTTCCGTGAGTCTTGAACCTACGACTTAAGATTAGTGATAATTTTTTCTAATCTGAACATGAATTCAAAAAGTCAAAGTTACTTGCGTGAGTCTTAAACCTACGATCTTTGACTTGCCTGTCAAACGGTCATACCACTAAGCTTTCATAGCTTTTATGCTGCTGAAACCCGAATTAATCTACTACCAAAAACAAATTAGGTTTAATTATTTTGCAAGTTTTCCCCCTAACGTCGCTTCTATCCAATAAAATGTTACTCTATGACCTAAATACAGTTTCTATTTGGTATACAGTTTTAGTCGCGTTTGTTAACAAAAGACTTTTGTGAGCACGGCTAAGTTAGCGTCTAGTATACAAATTGCATTTTACCTAGCGAACTTGTTTTGTACTTGGCATGTCTGTTTTTGTCTATAGATATTCTTTGTTTTTTTAAATAATTCTTACTAATCTTTGTGTACCTAAGTTTCTTCCTTAATTAGGTACCTACCTCTTTTTTGAAAGTCGGAAAAAAGCACTTGATATTTTTTTCTCTGGTCGGAGAATAGGTAGTGCAATGAGAGCTTTAACAGACAGTTGATTTGCAAGTCAGAGGTCTCAAGTTCAAACCCGAAACTTCATGTAAAACATGAATCTAATTTAGGTCAGGAGTTCCCTAAACTGATGAGCATGTTTGAAGAATGTGATGAGTGAATGAGGCAAAAGAGGTATGCAAAGATCGTAGCAAGTGGAAATCCGTTATCTCTGCCTACCCCTCTGGGAAACAGGCGTGAGTCTATGTATTTAGGAATCTAATTCAAATAGGTACTTTAAAATAAAATTTGGTTCCTATAATAAAATTTAAGTTAAATTGTCGTCACCATAAGGGAAAGTCTGACACGTCTCGCTTCGCGACGGCGGTGTTAAATTCAGTGTTGCAGAAAGTATTTTTCAGGGACGACAAGTTGGAAGTTATTTATTATTTAATTCTTTATTGTACACAAATAAACAGATAGGTACAAAAGGGAAACAAAAAAGACAATGCACAAAGGCGAGCTTAACTCAGTGCTGAGTTTTCTTCCAGCAAACCTTAAGGTGAATAGGAACAAAACTGATGGAAGGCAGTGTAACTGTACAATACACGTCATTGTAATAATGATAATATAACTCCAAAAATACATATAAATAATACATACCTAAATATAAACTGTACATAAATCATACATATAATAATATGAGTCTACATACAATACACTAAATAATAATATCTATATATAAATTATAAATAACACATGAATAAACAATAAATAATACATAAACATATAGTAAGTAATTATACATATACCTTAAATATTTATTTCAAGAGGAAGTGTTCTCTTACTCTTTTCCTGAACATTGATGGAGATGAGCTCTCGCGTATGGTGTGCGGGAGAGAGTTCCATAGTCGAACTGCCCGCACAGTGAATGACCCATCATAACGGCTCGACGAGTGCGGAATGGTACGAAGAAGAAGCGAGGACGCTGTACGACAGGGTTTCCCCCGAGGCACCAGATACTCAAAGCGCTCTCGAAGGTATAAAAGAGAATTAGGATTATGTAGGATGGAATAGAGAAGCGCAAGAATGTGCGAATCACGACGCTGCCGAATCGGTAACCACTTCAATCTGGCCCGAAATTCCGACACATGATCGTACTTTCGAAGGCCAAATATGAAGCGGATACTTAGATTCTGCAGACGTTAAGAATACGATACGGAAGTTATGAAGGAAATTGTAGTGATTCAGGTACTTGGCTTTAGTTTGTGTTAGTATACATTGTGCCTCTATGTAGTGTTACAATTGTAACACAAATTCTTCCTCTGCGTGTCATAAAATTCAATTAAAAATGGGACAAAAATCACAAGCCAGCAGCGATCAACACCCAAACTGCTTTTGCTGGAATTCTTTGACCACCTTTTGCTGGTGGCCCACCGAATTCTGGTACACGAAAAAATCGCTTGGGGCCCAGATTTGTCCAGCTACTACGGCCGAATTCCCCATCCAGAAATAGCTTAAATTTTGCGTGCTGCGTCAGTTATAAAAGCAGTGTCATCCTAGTCAACTTTTGAACTACCAAGTCAAATGTTTGAAACCCAAGGACTCTTACTTTTCGAATTCATATGCTTATTAGAAATTAATTATCACTTGCTACAACGGTGAAAGAAAACATCAAGAGGAAACCAGCACACCTTAGAGATTTTTCAACGGCGTGTAAAGCCATGTCCAGAGACCAACAGGCTGTTTAAACTATGACACCAGGTGGTTCATAAACCATACGATAAAGAAAGAAAAAAAAAATTACATCAAATGAAAATCTCATTATCAGTCTCAAGGACTAGGGTGCCTGCACCTCAACGTGAAATTTCAAGGACTTCTGTGTCATCAATACTCTTAAGCGGTTCGATTTAAATTTCAAATTTGTCCTCATTCAAATCCAGAGAAATGGTTACTTGGATTTTGTTTCTCGATTCTCATCAGTCAAGACACCAATATGGATTTATCTTAATGGTGGTATATACTCGTATCTCTTTAGAATTGCTTATGCGATTATGTAAATTAAGTAGGGCAGTGTTTTTTATAAATCTTAAGTGGCAAACGTAATTATAGTAACATAATATAGTTGATAGCCTAGTGGCATGAACTGGCAAGTCAGAGGTCTCAGGTTCGTACCCAAGGCTCGTCTCACTTACTCATTATTAAACATTACTTCAGAAAGCCTTTTAGATAAAATTACAGATTATTATTTCATTTGAGTCATGATAGTATAGTGGTGGTGATTGGACTTCCAAGTAAAGGTTCGAAACCCAGGAAAGCACCTCTAACTTTTCGTAGGTTACGTGCGTATTATAAATTAACCAGCGACCCGCCCCGGCTTCGCACGGGTGCAATATAATAAGCCTTCCTTAAGAATCACTCTATCTATTAAAAAAAACTGCATCAAAATCCGTTGCGTAGTTTTAAAGATCTAAGCATACATAGGGACAGACAGACGGCGGATAGCGACTTTGTTTTATACTATGTAGTGATTATGAAAAACTTGGATATAGCCATTTGATCCACGCAGGATGAATGCCATACGCGATGAAGATGATTCATTATCACTTCCTCCGTACCTCGGACAGCTCGTACAGCCGTTGGCCCTGCGCCTGATCTCTCCCCAGTCGTGTCGGATTGCCGTCCCATCGGACTATGAGAGTGAGGGAATAGAGAGTGCACCTGTGTTTGCGCACATATTTCTGCACTATAATATCTCCTGCGTAGTTGGCTAATCTCCGTTGAGATTGGTCGCTGTGACCGAAATTCGGTCAGGTAGACATTATTATAAGGTTGCAAGTAACATTAAGACGTTTGCGATACTGGGTATCACTTGCGCGCGTTGCCATAAAAAATAATTGCTTATCAATTGCTAATGTCGTGGTGGCGCATTGGTTACGGACCCGCTTTGCAAGCGCGTGGGTTTGAGTTCGAACCTGGCATGTATCAATGTGACTTTTTCAATGTCATATGTACTTTCTTAGTTAATCTAAGACACCACTGACTAACGGTGAAGGAAAACATCGTAAGGAAACCTGGACTTTAATTGTCTGAAATCGCCAACCCGCAGTGAGCTAGCGTGGTGATTAATGCTCAATCCTTCTCTGTGTGAGAAGAGGCCTTTGCCCTAAATTGGGACAGTTACAGACTGGTTTATTTATTTATTTTATCAATTGCAACAATTAATTGCATTGTCACCATAACACTCAACTTTTTAACCCTCCACTCAAAGTAAACAACGACTAAATAAGAACCCAACATGAAACCTTATGAGGAGCTTCGGTTCAATAGATTAATTCGCTGTCAGACCCCTCGCGAAGATTAAGTAGAAAAACTTTAGGGTTAAGTCAGGGCGCGCCGGGTTACGGGTTAACTAGTAACGAAGTTGGGGAGTGTAAATTTTGAGTCTCGTTAGATATAAATTATATAATATTATTGAGATATTGTATATTAATTTGATTGTAAACATATGGGCTCACGGACGACCTAATACAGGTCGCAGGAAGCCGCTGGATGCAGGTTGCTTCCAACCGGCCAATCTGGAAGTCATTGGGGGAGACGTATGTTCAGCAGTGGACGTCTTATGGCAGAAATAATGAAGATGAAACATGGGCTCAGGCTAGTTGGAGTGACGATCTTTGCAAGACCGGCAAGAAGAGAGTACTAGCCGAAGATATTGCTCAGAGGCGTGCAATAGGAGAAACCTATGACCAGCAGTGGGCTGCCATAGGTTGATCTTCTTTCTTTTTTATCGTATGGTTGATGAACAACCTGGAGTCAGCTTTGGCTCTGATAAAGCTTTAAACAACATTGAAAAATCTCTCAGGTATGCTGGTTTCCTCACGATGTTTTCCTTCACCGTTTTAGCAAGTGATCATTAATTTCTAATACGCACATGAATCCGAAAAGTCAGAGGTGCGTGCTTGGGTTTGAAATGAATGAATTAATGAATAAACTTTTTTTTTGAGACATCACACAAGAACACAAACAAAACAATAATAGCGGAATAAGAAAAAAAACAAGAATTTTTAAAAAAAAATAACAATAAAAAATTACAATTCATGAGATTTGTGTCCCACGACTGCACCAAATAGGTCTCCAGATCAGCTTTATGTCAAGTACTTGTAGGTACTCGACGCTGAATTTCAACTGGAGCCTAGGTTTCACGAATGTCAAACAGCCAATCGTCTTTCCGTGTTGAGTTTAAGTGTACTTACGACCTTTAACTTGGCAGTCCAACGTTCATACCACTAGATGATCACTGCTTATAGGTTGATGATGATGATGTTATCTCACCGGTTAAATGAAGATGCTTTTCTTCGGAGAATTCACAAAGATGTTATTCTAGAACAGCATTAAACAACAGCTCATTAGTAATTACAGTACGGACCCTGTAATAATTAGCACCTGTGTTAAGCTCGCATAAGATTTATCGTACCGTAGCGAGTTCTAGAAAACAGCTAGAAGTTACGTACGTTTTATATTTTAAAGTGGAGGTGGGTGAAATTAAAACAGTGTTAGCTAGTGGTATGACCGTTAACTGGTAAGTCGGAGGTCTCAGGTTCGAAGCTAAGGTACGCATCTTTGTGTTTTCGGAAGTTATGTGCGCTTAAATTAATCAAAATCATTTTCATTCATGTAGACCATTTTAGGCACTTATGAATAGTCATAATTCAAATATTATTATAAAAGTGACTCTAGTTGCCAGTTCCAAGAGTAATTATCTCATTATAATAAGAAAATAATATTAATAAAATTTAAAAAAATAACTGACACGGATGGGATTCAAACTCATGATCTTCGTGAGCGCACAAAAGTGGCGCGCATTGGACCTATGTTCAGCAGTGGATTAATACAGGCTGACGTTGATGAACCAATCAAAACCAAACCAGACGCTAAAAGAAACCAATAGAAAGTCAAAAGTTATAAATATAAAATCGTGATGAAAAAGTTGATTCAACACACGCGCGCCACAAACAAACAAACTGTATGACAGTCCTAAGCCTGACGAAGTGTGAAGGGTATTCTGAATCCCCATAACATTATGTTATGGCATATTTTTATAACTAGCACGTAGCAATTGAAAAACGGTCCCGTTCGACTCGTCGCGGAATTTTTCTGTTGCTAAAACAAATAAATGTTATTAAATACATGTGTAACAACTCATAACATTAATTAGAACACCTTTGTAACACCTAAACCTATCTGCGTGAGATGCTCCTACGCTAGTCCGAATAGGCGTAGGATAATTTAAATGCGTACGAAATTGCACCGGGCAATGTATTAATATATTATGTTTATATTTTTAATTCTGTATTAAATAATTATATATTATGTATGTTAATTTTCTTTAATTGCTATTTCTATTAGTCACTGGGTCTACATTTTAAATCACTCTCTCATATCGCGGGCGTGATGGAAGAAATTCCATTAAGAATAAGTAACACACTCTGTAAATCATTTTTTGTAATGCTTTATTGAATAAGTATATGTTGTATGTACAAATAAATAAAATAAATAAATAAAATTACGATACTTAATTACAAAATACCACATGGTATTAAAAATTCACAAATAATTCCTTGTTTTTGGTCAATGCTTGTAAATATGTTATATGCTACCCATTCTATGAAAATATTGAATAATCTAAGTGCGATAGTAGGCATCCAGCTACGAAATCCTTTCAATTGGCCAGATTTGAATTTCCAGACTGAAGCCGTGTGTATGCATATCTCTTCTCATTTCTATATTCTATTAATAACTAATAATAAGTATATTAACATGGAACATATTACTGCACCTCTGTGCTACATAGAAGCCACACAAACTACTCGCGCCGCCATTTTCACGGATCTACTAAAATATTATGTGGGCACCAAAAATATGGATAGGGTTTTATTATTATCCATCGAAACTTCTAAACTAATAATTTTCTCCTGACCGAATTTCGGTCACAGCGGCCAATCTCAATGGAGATTAGCCAACTACGCAGGAGATATTATAGTGTGAAGTATAAGCGAAAACACAGGTGCACTCCCTATTTCTTCCACTTTCATAGTTCGACGAGACGGCGCAATCCGACACTACCAGGAAGAGATTAGGCGCAGGACCAAAGGCTTTACGTGCTTTCTGAGGCATGGAGCAAGTAATAATCACTACATAGTATAAAACAAAGTCGCTATCCGCCGTCGGTCTGTCCCTATGTATGTTTAGATCTTTAAAACTACGCAACGGATTTTGATGCGGTTTTTTTAATAGATAGAGTGATTCTTAAGAAAGGTTTATATGTATATTGCACCCGTGCGAAGCCAGGGCGGGTCGCTAGTTAATTTATAATACGCACATAACTTACGAAAAGTCAGAGGTCGCTTCGGATTCGAAACTGAAACTTCTAAATTGAGCCTAAATTACCACACGCATTGCATTGCAGCAATCATACTGAACACTAACTAGGTACCTAGATAGATTTACAACATTATGATAGATACGATTACTAGATACTCGTAACTCAACATACGATCTGACATACACTGAATGACGATTTATATGCATATATCTCTCAATTGAATCTAAATTATCGTTTGGTTGATACTAGTAAATACACTGGCCTATTATACAGCGTGTAACAGAAGTCCGAAATAATACTTAAGGGCATGAATGTACATCATGTAGAAAATGACCTGCGAAAATATTGAATTCAAAGAAGGCATTTTTTTTTTCATACAAAAAAATATAATTTTGATTTCATTTTCTTCAATAGTGACAGATTTCATTAACCCACGCGTGCTTAGTGCTTACTTAAACAAAATTTTAAAAGTAAGTAACCGGATTCGTGTTTATTCGCCTTTCAGCTGATGTCTAGGCCTGTATTTGAAATTTTTGGTGAAAACTTTGACTTTGGTTTACTCAAGTATTATTAGGAGTTCGGTTCCAAAACCTATGCTCAATTATTGTTTATAGGGTACCTTATAAGCCATTAATGTATTATTTCGGACTTCTGTTACACGCTGTATTGTAGTATTTACATAATATGGTAGTTGCTTGATGCTTAAAAATCATTAAGATATCACCATGAAGAATGATTAGCAGTGTTACCCAAGTAGTAGGTTGGACTGCCAAGTCGATTGTTGTAGTTTTCAAACCTAGGCATGAACTTTTGGCTTTTTGGATACATTTGCGTATTAGAAATTAATTCTGAAGGGGGTTATTGCTATCCTCTTTCCGCAAAATAGAATCTATAGGAATCTATAAGGAGTGACAGTTCTTTCACTTCGACTTTAGTTCATATGACGTCATTTATTCGAAGTGCCGCATTTCCCAGATTTTTTAGTTAAGTATGTTTTATTTTTCAGTGATTATATTATTTTCTTGTAAAGATTGAAGTTATAATTTTAAAAATAAAGATAGTCAACATTCCTGATGTGCGTATGTGGGTATTATAAATTAATTATCACTTGCTTCGTGAGAAGGATGTCTTTCAAAGACCCACAGTTTAAGCCCCAGGTCCCCGAAAAAACAGGAATTCGGAATATAAATAAAAAAAAAATCTTGAATAAAGTGCCGTATCCAAAGTAGTCTTAAATTGACGACAAAATTTTCTATTAAAGCAAAAATATGAGAGGTATTTACACTGGGCGTTCGCCTGAAGCCGGACAAATTAACCTTTGGTACGTTGACCACCGGAATTTCATAGTTGCTACCCTACACGCCTCAGTTTAATAACAAAAATGGCACACCGTGATCCTCAGAACAAGATCCATGGTTCAGTATATTTTAACTCTTTGATCTTTGATATACGATAAAGTCAGTCTAAATATGTTACAGTTAGCCATCAACAGAACAATCGTGCGGAGCGCGACGCGATCACACGGCTCCTCATCCGCGCCTCACCCACGCCCCATCCTCACCTTACCCGAGCCACATTCGCGCTCAATCCCACCCCGCACCGCACGATTGCTCTATCTAAACGGCTTCGATGGCCGAATGTAAGACACTTGGACTATGATAATGTTTCCTGACCAATCGGAGCTCATTTAAGCAATATGGCACGTCTTTTCTGTTCTCTAATTACCATCAATCATGAAATCGATTAATTGTGGAAATTTATGTAACTTGCTTAAATGATAAAGACAAGCATTGTGAGGAAACATGGTTAATCCATGTCTGAATTCAACAGGCGATTTAAACTCTGTCATTGGTTGTACAACAAACCTTCAATAAAAGGAATAGTCAATGGTCTGTACGACATAAAATCGATTTCCATGTCCATTTAATTGATTTTGATTTCCAAATACTATAGATGGATTGTAGGATCGATCAACGTTGATTATTTAGTGTGGTATCACATACCTAGTGTAAAATAAAGATGTAAAACCTCTCTTAATACCTTAGTGATGATTTAGAAATAATCAATGCTCCAAAAATATTCTATGGAACAGTTATGGGACCCCAAAAATACTGAGACTTCCACATACTGCCTGACAAAGGCTTTGATATTTTTAAATTCACTATTTGTCCCCCGCTTTGTACTTTACGTACTTTAGAATTTCAGCTGACAATGTTCACAATGTTTCCCCTTTGCATTCATTCTTTGTATAAATTTTCTATTTTACCTAGTTTTTAAATATTTTCTTAAGAGGTATTATAGTGCACAGGTCCCTTACTTTTACAGTCCGATGGGACGGCAATCCGACACGGAATGAGACGTCTCAGGTCATAATATCCTTTTCTCAAAATGTCCTTTTCGCCAAATGTTCTTTCTCAAAATGTCCTTTACTCAAAATGTCCCTTTCTTTATATGTCCTTTTTTTGTGCAAAGGGGAAAGCTCCTTATACATACCGTCCCGGTCGAGGTATGCATGACGGTTATGTCGGGCTCTCCGGCCTTCAGACCGGGATACCGACTAAAACCCCCTGTGTCACTTCTCTTTCGCATAGTGACGGGAACGCTGGCTGTTCGCAAGCTTCCGCGAACCTTTTTTTTAATCTTTTTTTCTTTTCTTTCTGGTGTCAGACTTTAAACCAGTTTTAGACCTCTGACAAGGCTTTACACACCTTTGAAAAATCTCTCACGTGTTCTAGTTTCCACAATGTTTTCCTTCACCGTTTTATCAAATGAAAATTAATTTCTAATACGCACATAAATCCGAAAAGTCATAGGTTCGACTTGGTAGTTCAACGGTCATACCACTAGGCTATGACCTTAAACATGATATCAAATATGAAGTTCATTTTGAACAGTAGTCTATCCTAATAAACCCAATGTATATTATCAAGACTTTACACTCAGCAGGCGAATTAATAACCACTATGCAGTTAGCTCTTAGGATAGAACAACAACCGTGCCTAATGTATCACCGTCCCTTTGTTCTGCTTACACATAAGTGCAAATTAATATAGTTCAGTCATCACTCAAATAAAATCGGAAAAATTTGTTTGTATTACTTTGTTCAAAAGACAGTAGTAACAAGTGGAGAGAGAGATCTGATTGGACCTTTAAAACAATGGATTTGAAGACCAAAAAAATTGAGGTGTATCTAATTGTGTCGCAAGTTTTTATTTATTTTCATTTAAGTGTTTCATGTAAAAGTGTTAGTAAAAAATATTATTATATAGACTTATATATAGACTGACTATTCCGCTCCACGCTTTAGCAAAACGCAATAGAATGATTGCGTAAAATAAACCCAATTTTTTTCCAGTCAATATTAGAAAACCTTTTTTTAAAAACGACAACGAAATACCATTATCACTTTGAACTCTCACCTGTATCACTTTCAAGCCAACCTTTAAGTAAAAAAGGGCCGTCCCCTAAATTAATTTACCCAACAAGCCCCTTGGGCATAATTGACGACTTGTAAATAACAATATGTCCCGAATTCGGTTCGTGTTTAGAAAACAAACAAAAACATATAACATGTTTCAAAACAGACCTGAATGAAGTTAATTTTAATAAACTGTCTGCGTCATTGTAAGTTTGGTTTCGGTTTCGTTCAGTTTTAATGCTGGCCGAAACTTACTGCACTGCACTACAAATAATAAATTAGTCTTATTGTGCGTTGTACTCTACTGGACATATTATTTCTAAAACTATTAAAGATAAGAGATATACCGTTACTGATACGAACATCTGCAACACATAGGTATCTCCAATGCGTTGCCTATATATAAGAAAGCCATTTACTCTTATACATAGGTAGATACGAGTATAAATTTCAAAATTTAAAAACTCCCGATACAATAAAATCTAATATTTTTTTTTAGCTAAGAAAACTGTTGATTATAATTTCGAAATAAAAAAAAACTAAATCAATATTGGTCAATCCGTTTAGAAGCTACGATGCCATCTACACACAGATACACACCCTCACACGTTAAACTCATAATACTCTTATTTTTTCATCGGGGCTTTAAAAAGACTGTTTTCATCGACATAATTGAAAGCCGAAACTGAATATATTTTGGTTTCGGTTTCGGCACCTCTAGTTTCGGTTATATCACTTCATTATTCATTATTCAACATGTTGTAATAAATTATTGAGTTGTACAGTTTTGGATAAAATCAGTTTATTGAGTTAGTAAGTAAGTTAGATGAGGGTCTACGGGTTATTTTGCGGGTAGTTTGTTAGATACCTGTTAAGCTGGGTCTGAATAACGAAACTATTTTAACTAATGATGTCCTCTTCGGGATTGGTTACGTAACTTGGAAAGTTAAAATAATTAATGATTGTACGGACCCACCTGTATGTAAAGTTCTGACATAATTTTACGAGAATTTTCGTCCCAATCTAACCTTCTCTCTCTATCTTAAGGACGAACATAAAAATATGCGAATACTAAATTTTGAAATTTTGTGGTAAGGAAAAATCGTTGGCGGCGGAATTTGAACCCGCGACTTACTGGGTAAAGCCCTCTACCACAAGTCCGTGTTATCAAATCCCGCTTGTAGAGAGGTTTTTTTTTTAACATAAACGCAACATAGACTCACCTGTATTAGAGGTGAGGGAAAACCTCGTGATGAAACCAGCACACTTGAGAGATTTTTCAATAGTGTGTAAAGCCATGTCAGAGGCCTACGGGTGGTTTAAACTATGACACCAGGTTGTTCATGAACCATACGATAAGAAAAAGTACGTAGGTACTTCATTTCAATTAGCACCACCAAATTCATTGCAATCGATTATTGCAGAAAAATTGCACCCAACGCTATGCTAATTACGTTGGACCTTAACTTTTTAATTTAGTTCCACTTAATTAACCTTGATGAAAGCAAAGATTACATAGTTACCGCACGTTTTCTTTTTTTTACCTAAAGGTTACACAGAGACAGTTTTTTTCATCGTTTGATTGATGAACAATGATGAACAACCTGGTGTCAGAGTTTAAACCGCCTGTGGGCTTCTGACATGGCTTTACACACAATTGAAAAATCTCTCAGGTCTGCTGGTTTCCTCACGATGTTTTCCTTCACTGTTTTTACAACTGATAATTAATTTTTAATACGCACATAAATCCGAAATGTTCTAGGTGTGTCCCTTGCTCCGTGCCCGTAGCTTACAAAATCATAGGTGCATGCCTTGGGTTCGAACCTGAAACCTCTGACTTACAAATACCACTATGCTCTCATTGCTTAATCAATGAGTAAGATTATGGATAGCTTAATGACAGCAGCTGGGGCGACTAAGTAGAAGGCCAATATCTCTGGACACCATCCTCAGCCTAGCCGCGTCAATCGTTGCTTAACTTCACGTTTACAGAACCCTGCGATATCATAGCGCCATGCCCGATTAAATATATCTAGCACTTTATTATACAGGGTTATTTTTAAAACACCAGCATCCTTAAAAGGGGTCATGAAACTCATCATTATGAACAACTTTTACTATGGGACTAACCCTGAAATCTCAAAAAAAGAATCAGCTGTTCCATACATTTATATTCACATGACTTAACAAATTAGATGGAAAAGCTGTTTTTTTTTGCGATTTCAGGGTTGGTCCCATAGTAAAAGTTGTTCATAATGATAAGTCTAATGAAACCTTTTAAGGATGCTGGTGTTTTAAAAAAATAACCCTGTATATACATTTCCCCACTTTCGATACCCCACATTTTCGATACCCCACACAAGCAAAACCTCAAACAAAACAAAATAAATACCCTATACAGGACATAAATCTCCCGTATGCAATATACAGTGTCCAATTAATTATGCTCGCCAGTGCACTGCAGTCAATTTGTCGAGATTAGTACACTCGCTGTCAATAGAAGCGGCCCAGTTATGAAGTGATGTAACATGACGTCATTTGTAAGCGTGTGACGTCACAAACTATGAACTTGATTGATATTCATTGTATATTATTGTTTTGTTCCTTAATGGATATGGGTTTCGCATAAGGCTTGTTTGGTGGATATTCTGTAGGTGTTTAGAATAATAAGGTTACTTTAATGGTACTTCATTTCACGACGACTCGCCCTGTGGCTCGGCAGCCTTGTACGGACGCGTTCTACGCGTGTACGCGTAGTACAGATAGATACGCGTACAACATATGTACGGACTGCCGTGAGTCTGAACGCGAGATGAAGCGATCTACAACCTTTATCAACCAAATGGTCGTCCAAATAAGGCGTACACGTTCCCTTTACTGCGTATCAATTCGACTGCCGATAGATAGTCGCGAGTCTAGCTTACGCGACACGCATTGTCTAAATATGTACGCGTAATATGCGTAATACGAGTACCCTTTCCCCTCTACGCGTACACTGCAACGCGCGGACCATACAATATACATACAGTTTCCGATAATTTGTGAAATCTGTTATGTAATCTTATTGTCAGTACCTTAGAATTTCGTATCCCTCTGGGTTGCAGGGTTCAAATAGACGATCGGCTCCATAAAAAACTGATAACAGTTGCATCTGATTAGATTAGAAGGGCCCCTTAAAATATGATTATATGTATATAGGGCTAGGAGGATTGATTTTGGTATATTATCTAATTTAAAAGTTCAGTAAAAAAGTAAAAAGTATTTATTAACTGAAAATTACAGATAGCATATTATACAAGGTGGAAATTGTTTTATTACAAAAAAAAAATTTTGTTTGTTGCGGAGATCTGTATGCAATACATTTATCCCTGTCTCTTAAACTAGGGTAACCTGTATCTTAAGAGACAGTTTCTATCCTAGTTTTTAAAACTGAGTTCTAATTTCTTCGAGTTCCATTCACATTGCGATATGAACCTTCACATTTGAAAAGAGTAGGCCGAACAATAGCTTTGTACGATAAATCTTAGATTGAGATACAATACATATTTTATTATGAATTTGGGCTCGCTCCTTTTTTTATTTTATGGCAGATGGTCACATTGGTGTCAGAGTTTAAGCCAGGTTTATAACTTGACTTTAAATGAAATTATACCACATATTTCGAGCGCTGTATGTGACCTGTGATATTATCTATGATTCTTTCTTTATTGTATGGTTGATGAACAACCTGGTGTCAGAGTTTAAACCACCCGTAGGCCTCTGGCGTGGCTTTACACACCGCTGAAAAATCTCTCAGATGTGCTTATTCTCACGATGTTTTCCGTCACCGTTTTAGCAAGTGATAACTAATTTGATGAGCTGTGGGTCAAAATGTAAGTGGAGCCCTGATACAGCAAAACAAATAGCGACTGGACTACACTGGATCTGGATCGAAAGACGTGGCAATCAGGGGAGAGGCCTTTGCCCAGCAGTGGGATGATATGGGCTAACAGTAACAGTAATTAATTTGTAATACGCACATGAATCTCAAAAGTCAGCGGTGCGTGCCTGGGTTTCGAACGTGCTACTTGGCAGTCCATACGATGAAGAATACATAAGGATTGTCATAGATATCTTTATGTAAAATATTTTTTAGTATCGGTTCAGTAATTCTAAAGTTTATCATAATTAGATTATGTAGAGACATACGAACAAACAAATCTTATATTTTTATAATACTAACTAACATAACTGGCGTAAAGAAACACCTCTGCCTATGTCTTTCACAGAATTACAGGCGTTAATATATGCTAATTTTAAACCCGTCACGGTGCCTTTCAACCCACCTTCTCTAGGGTGCAAAAGGGCTCAATTAGTACCCTTATGACTATTAAACCGCCTACCAAAAAGGGTTATGCCTTGTATAATTTTAGTTAATTTTGATAAATAGAATTTTGGTCTAGGACTCTAGGTAGTTAAGCAGCTTAGGCTAACTTGTTACAGGCTTTTATTTAACTTGCAATGTATGTATGTATAATCATTATCAGCCTGTATTAGTCCACTGCTGAACATAAGCTCCCAATGCGCGCCACTTTTGTGCGCTCATTGGAGGTATTTTCCCATAATCGTCACGCTGAGCAAGCGGGTTTGGCGATCGCAATAGCAGATGATTGCTGTTACACTGAAGGATGCTGCTGCCCATCCTCCGGATCTTTCGCTTTGTCGCTTCTTACGACACTCGTAGGACGAGTAGGGGTGGTTCTATTCTCAGGCCGGAAACCACACGCCACGGTATGAATGTATGTTCGGGTCATATCTCGCTAGCTAAATTAGAACCACTTATTCGGACGGAGTTGAATTTTAATATGTTAGTTCAGTTCTGATGACGATGCATTCTTATGGTAAGCATGACGGGCAAAGTGATTAAAATTCACATAATATCTATGGGCAAAAACTAAATAAAGTTGACGGTAGATCAAAAATAATTTTAAATAACTGTTCAGACGCTTGTCAACCTCAGTCTGCCTGCGACCACGAGTGCTGCAAAGTACTCGAAACGTCAGGATTGTATTATCAAAATAAAAACGCGAATTATATCCGTTAAAAAGTTGTTTCATTAAGTGATATTGGGTTGTTCCATTAAGAAATTCTCAGTAGCAGCACGGAGTCTGGAATTGTGCTCGGTTAATGGCAATAGGCTCGCCCCCTATTCCATGGGACTTATAACATAGCCGGCGAAACGTGGGTGTACTGCATTCACCTCTGTCCCCTGGAGAATAGAGGTGAGTCTATGTTATAATGTTTATGTTAATATTACTAAATATATATTTTTTTTAAAACAGGCAAAGGCAAACCTAACTGACATAACATGTGGCAATTACTTATACAACTAACTCAAAATGACTTATCATATTTTTAATCGAAACCGCAGTTCGCAAACAAATTCTTATAATAACAAGACAAGATCACAGTTTAATAAACATACAGTAAGGAAACTACGTACAAACGCTCGAAACGGCACACTCACGCAACGACGCGTATGCGATGGTTTTCACATCGTTGAAAACCAGTGTCAGGCAGTAACTGTCTGGCATTAATGCTGAACTGAACCTATCTGGCGCAGCCGCCGGACACACATAAATAACAAGTATATGTTAGGTTTTTTATTTACTTTTTTATACATATAATTTTTGTTTTTATTATTTTGGTAATTACTTTTAATCTTTAAGTATGTCCGAGCGCTTTGTGCCAAATAAATGTTTTTCTTTCATTTCTTTCTTTCTTTCGATGCATAACAACGAGACGTCGTAGGACTTGCAGTATCAACGGGATGCGTCTACGCATGGTTGTGTGAGTGTGCCATTTTCGAGCGTTTGTACGTAATTACCGTACTGTATGTTTATTATACTATGACAAGATTCGACCGCAACAGCTCAATCAGGCGTCAAGTGCGAAGTAATTGAAAAACTATGACAGTGATCATGATTATAAATACGAAGCTTGGATAAGGAGAGCTTAAAATCAATTTGTATAAAACTGACAATTGATAGCACCTTAACACAATCGAGTAAAGATCAAATTCCTGTGACAGACACGTGACAGTTTAGCTGGACAATTTTGTTTTTGCTGTCACAAAACTTATAATTAAGCTATTTGCAACTCTATTGCTAGGATAATAAAGGTTGGGGTTTAATTTTGATACGGTAAAATCAACTAATTAAGCCTTGCTTTTTGCCAAAGATTGTTTACTCATCGAGGCATATCTGATTAGAAATGCAACGGTTAAAACTATTTAGTCAACGTTTTGCAATATAAAATTGTTTACACTTGTGGCCAAAATACCCAATGGATTTACCGTTAAGGTAAGCGCTCACTGTATCGGTTCCAAATGAGTGCGGGATAGCGCGAAAATTGCGTGTCCGAGAAATGGTATCAGTCAGAGATGGTGAACCTATATTTTTTATTTTATTTTGTTAATATGAATTAACTAAGGCCTGTTCAAATGGTACAGCAATTTTATGGTCGACTATACTTAACTATATGTATACCATTACAAGGTTCAAATAACACCCAAATCCAAAGTGGGTGCGTAATCAATGAATAGTCCACTAGGAATAAATAAATCAGCCTGTAGCTGTCCCAATGTAGGGCAAAGGCCTCTTCTTATACAGAGAAGGATTAAGCATTAATCACCACGCTAGCTCCCTGCGTGTTAGCGATTCCAGACTATTAAGTCCAGGTTTCCTTACGATGTTTTCCTACACCGTTAGTCAGTGGTGTCTTAGATTAACTAAAAAAGTACATATGACATTGAAAAAGTCACATTGGTACATGCCAGGTTCGAACTCACACCCACGCGCTTGCAAAACGGGTCCGTTACCAATGCGCCACCACGACACTAGGAGTAGTAATTTTAAAATCAACTAGTATACCGTTCGCCCAGTTTGTGCTGACCCTTATTCCCGTCAATAGTTTGCCATCTCTGAAGTAGGGTGTGACCGTATTTCACCGGACATAAGCCACAACATAAGCTTCGGTGATCGTGTGATTCCTGGCAAATTAATAGGCTTTCCTCCCTTGTACATCGGCTTG
Organism: Protodeltote pygarga; assembly: GCA_936450705.2. Taxonomy (NCBI): domain Eukaryota; kingdom Metazoa; phylum Arthropoda; class Insecta; order Lepidoptera; family Noctuidae; genus Protodeltote; species Protodeltote pygarga. Next base: position 4,927,189 of record OW388274.2, read on the forward strand.
GGCGCCGTGGAAGGCGATTATGGGATTATGTTGAGATGGGCAGCATCTTTCTTTGCGGTATATAGGTTATTGGATACATTTATTGGTTACTTAAAAACCATCTGTACTACTAAATCCCTATTTAATATAAAAAAAATCCAAATCAAAATAGATATAAATAATAAAAGTATTTTTTTTTACGTAAAACAGTTTTGTCATCAAAACTAAAGCTGTGTACCAAATATCAGATCAATCTGTCAACAGGAAGGGGGTGAAAAATCGATTACTAAATTTGAACCAAATAATAAACAGGGCAAGCTAAATAAAACCGTTTAAAAATAGGTACTACCTAATGGTCGCAAACGTGACAGTTGAGCACGATGTCCCAGGTTTGATTCTCAGGTTGAGAAAAGTGTTATTGTGTTTTTTCAACTAGAAGGATATAAAATAGGCATCTCAATGTAACTCTTGGAGTTACTTTGTGAAGTTGGATTTAACTATGTGACATTTGCAGCTTTGTCGCGTTCTCGATAAAAGTAACCTGGGTTTTAATCTGATCACCCGGGATTCTCCTATTTGTTAAGTTTCATCAAAATCCAATCAGCCGTTTAGAAATAAAACGAAACTATCGCATTTATAACATTAGTGGGATAAGATAAACACATCCAAATCTATATGATGTGCTAAGACCTTTATTATTTAAACCTGTTGCAAAAAATTAGTAATAAATAATTGTTATAATTAAAAAGCTAGATTAAACACCGTGATACGTCAATGTAGCCTTCAAAATGTTGTATAATTATAATCTGTGACACTTTATGATGGCGTTAGTAGAATTTGAACGGTCATGAAGTTCTGTAAAAATAATGATAGCTCTTTATGACGAAACTATACAGAATACACATAGGTATATGTGATAAGAAATCTGTCTGTTTTTGTGTCTGTCAGGTTTTAGGAGTGAAATTTAAGTCCTAACGTGGCGAACACGACCAGCTACAGTCTCATGACACAGCCGCTATAACCAAATAAAAAAGTAGTTTAAAAAAACACAATTTCTGTTACAAACACAGCTGCTTTAGAGTTAGCAAAAATATAGTTCCATTCTCAACCATAATTTAAACAGCAGCGGCAGTTATTCTAAAACAGAACTTAATATCTAAAACTTAGGAATTAAATTCGATAGAATAACGTCTAGACATCGAAATAGAGCAGCCTTTGTGGTTTCCGACCAGTGCTAAGTCTACATTCATTCTAAAATTACGGACATTTAAGGAGTATGCTCGACTGAAACAGGACTGGGCGTGGGGGCTTTGGAAACAGCGATAAAATATCGCTAATTACTTGCCAAAGTCAACATTTGCTTGGTAGGATTCTTTTTCTTTTCGTAAGTTGGATGAACGCCATCGAGAATAATTTTCAGCTATGCTGGTTTACTTTTGATGTCTTCTTGCGTCAGACATTTAAAAAAAAGTTGTCCTTCACTAGGATTGTCTAATTTAATGTGAGTAAAATGTACAGAAATAGTTTCACAATGTACAAACATCCAGATAGAAAAAACATCTGTGTTAGGTTAAAATCAAGGTGTGAGTGAATCGTACATATGCATGTGTGTGTGCCTGTATAATAGCTAGAAAAAACACTAATACTAACAGTAGCAAATAAACCATCTCTGTGAATCCACGTCTTTCTCTTCACAAATTCCCACGAGCAAAGTTGAACCTAATCTACTACAACATATGGTCGACATCGAGCCGGACATCTGTGCAACTTACGCCGTTCATTACACCGAGCGCTAATACAAAAGACGGGTCGAGCGCCGAGCTTAGAACAAAGGAAGGAATTTGCGATAACAAGTTTTTATATATATGAAGTTGCATCGGAAGATTATTTTTTCAATACGATCAGTTTATCAAGAAATAACTAAGTGATTTAAGAATTACAACTACTTACACGATACCTATTATTAACGAAAATGGCTAGTACACCGGAACAAATATTAAACGTGTTGGAAGATACGGCTAATTTATTAGGAAAAACTCAAGCAAACTTGAAGAAATGTCCAAAACAACGTTTAACGAGAGGTTATGTAGAAACACGTATTAAAAGTATTGAAGAATATTGGTCTACCTATAAGAATGCACACCAAGAACTAGTGAAATGTGTTCCAAAAACGAAACGACAAGAAATTCCGTACTTTGTTAATGAAGATTATTTTATTCAGGAAGATTTATACGTTTGTTTACTGGCTGATCTAAATGATTTATTATTCACCCTTAATAAATCAACACGACCATCTACGTCAATGCAAGTGGATAATAGCAACAGTGGTTCCGATTCCGCTAAGGAAGGACACGTCAAGTTACCTAGGATACAACTTCCAGTTTTCTCAGGTATTTACGATGAGTGGCCGGCTTATCAAGATTTGTTTACATCATTAGTGCATAACAATACATCATTAAGTAACGTCGAACGGTTGCACTATTTAAAAACCAGTCTTACGGGAGGAGCTTTGTCACTTATAAAACATGTGCAAGTTACAGAGGTTAACTATGAAAAATCTTGGTGCGTGCTTAAGAAGCGATACGGCGACAAGCGAGCGATTGTAAATTCTTTATTGAAGCGATTATTTATGCAACGAAAAGTGACCGTGCAAACTGCAAATAACATCAAATCATTATTGGACACAACTACTGAGTGCCTCAATGCATTGGAGAATCTCGGATTGTCTACGAGCTCCTGGGATCCTATGGTTATATTTTTGGTTGTACAAAAATTGGACCCAGAGACGCACCGTGAATGGGAACAAGAGACTTACAAGGACTCCACCGAAGAGTTACCGAAGTGGGACGCCCTTAACGAGTTTTTACTATTAAAATTTCGCGCGCTCGAGCAAGTCACGCCACCGACCAGAGAAAAAACCACTTTTACAAGAAAGGAATACGCTGTTCACTTATCTACTGCTAATACTATGCCCGTTACAAAATTAAGAACCTGCGCTATGTGCAATGAAAACCACACATTGTGCCATTGTGAAGAATTTATCAAACTAAGCCCCACAGAGAGGTGTAAGTACATCAAGCAACATAACTTATGTTTTAATTGTCTGGCCCCTGGACACTCAGCACGAAACTGTCGCCTGAAAATGTCCTGTCGCACATGCCACAAACGTCATCATACGCTCACGCACCAATCAATACCGGTGACGTCGTCAAACCAACCAGACAACAACAAACAAGAAACTAAACTACAAGCGGATACTGCACAATCAGTCGAACCCAACGTTACACTTTCATCGCATGTCGCTGCTAATATGTCTACCGCATTGCTGGCTACCGCCCTCGTACCAGTAAGAGAATACGAGCAGGGACAAGTAACAGTGCTACGCGCGTTGATTGACCACGGCTCTCAGGCAACGTTTATGACGGAGAGAGCCGCCCAGATGTTACGACTGAAGAGAACACCTGTAAATGGTATGGTCACTGGGGTCGGTTCGACCAAAACCAAGGTTAAATATGCTGCAGAAATCGAACTTCTATCAAGACTTGAACCGAGTTTTAACATAAAAATCAAAACGTACATCATGCCTACGCAACTAACTGCCCAATTACCGTCACAACCTATCTCCATTAGCACCTGGCCGCATCTGCAAGGGCTTGTCTTGGCGGACCCAAGCTTTAATCAACCAGGACGAATAGATCTACTACTGGGTGTCGATGTGTGTGCCCAGATTATGAAAAGCGAAGTTATTAAAGGACCTCCAGGCACACCTTGTGCTCAAAATACTAACCTGGGATGGATTTTGTTCGGAAATGTGGAAGACAAGCCAGTACGAGATAAATTTATGGTCATGCACGTCAATCTTGACTTAAACGACATGCTTAAACGAATGTGGGAACAAGATCCGTACGATAAACAAGTACCCACTGCAGAAGAACGTAGGTGCGAGGAAATCTACGAAGCCACAACTACAAGAGACAACCACGGACGGTATATTGTGACGCTACCAAAGAAAACTGACACGCTATTATCTACCCAAGGAAATACGAGAGCCATAGCTCTGAAAAGGCTATATCAACTAGAACAAAGATTTAGAAAAAACCCAAAACTTAAAATCGATTACGCTACTGTCATGCAAGATTACGAAACAAATTATATGGAAGAAGTACCCGAGCAAGAAATTAACAATCCATCGGTGTACTTATCACATCACGCGGTCATTAAAGAAGAAAAGGAAACAACCAAATTAAGAGTCGTTTTTAACGCATCTCAAAGTGGAACTAACAATATCTCACTTAATGATGAACTGATGGTAGGACCACAGCTACAAGGTGATATGAGAAGTTTAATCATGAGATGGAGAATGAAGAGAATCTGCTTTGTAGCAGATATTCAAAAGATGTATTTAAAATTGCTGGTTTCTAAAGAAGATAAAGATCTGCAACGGTTACTGTGGAGAAATGATGAACAAGAGCCTATCAAAGATTACCGTCTTACCAGAGTCACGTTTGGAACTGCTTCTGCTCCTTACTTGGCAGTAAGGACCTTGCACCAAGTAGCTCAAGATGAAGGCCAAAATTACCCTGAAGCAGCAGAAATAATAAAACGAGACTACTTCATGGATGACATGATGTCTGGAAAGGATAATGTGGCAGATGCTATCAGAGTAGCTAAAGAAATAGAAGTCATACTTCAGAAGGGAGGTTTCAAACTAAAGAAATGGTGTTCTAACGATGCAGATTTTCTGAAGGAATTCGAAGAGTCTGAAAGAAGTGCTAATGTCAAGTTAGACATAACATTAGACGGAATCACACGAGCATTAGGACTACACTGGAACATGGGCAAAGATACATTTCAATACAGCTTAAACTTACCTCAAATGTCAATGATGATTACAAAAAGAACAATCCTGGCTGACCTTCAAAGGTTATTTGACCCGTTGGGATGGCTAGCACCTTCTGTTTTACCTGCAAAACTTTTAATTCAAAGATTATGGCTGCAAGGTGTTGAATGGGATGAAGAAGTAGACGAAATAATAGCCAGAGATTGGAATAATCTACGAGAATCTTTGCATCAATACCTACCTGATGTAGAAGTTGACAGATGGTTGCATACTACGGAACTCTCGATGAATAATGTAACTATCCACGGATTCTGTGACGCATCGTCACGAGCTTATGCTGCAGTTGCCTACCTACGAGTAAGAACGGATAAAGGCAATGTACAAACCTCCATCATTGCTGCTAAAACAAGGGTAGCACCAACCAAACCACAATCCTTACCTCGTCTTGAACTGAGTGGAGCTGTACTTCTGGCTGGACTCTTAAAACAGATAAGAGATGCAATGAATGTACCAACCTGCCAAATATTCGCCTGGACTGATTCCACTATTGTACTCGCCTGGCTGTTCGGTGATCCTGCAAGATGGAACACTTATGTTAGAAACAGAGTCGTGGAAATACTTGACACCATAGGCAATCACAACTGGTACCATGTGAAGTCTCCAGAAAACCCTGCTGACACTGCCTCGAGAGGAACGTCACTGCTAGACCTAAAGGACGATGAACTGTGGTGGAAAGGCCCAACATGGTTGAGAGAAGGAGAAATCCAATATAGTAGACCGAAGGCGTTCTTGACAGACCTGGAAAAAAGAGAAACATTACAAGTTAATTTAAAGCTAGAAATAGAGAAAAGCATTACGTTAAGATTTGAAAATTGTGATACAGTCCAAGAGTTGGTAAAGGTGATTGTATACTGCAGAAGATTCTTGAAAGGGAAAAGATTAGAAAATAAAGACTTACCTGCGACCTCGAACGAACTAAATGATGCGCTAAAAACCTGCATAAGATTAACCCAGAAGACCAGCTTTGAAGAAGAAATACAGCACCTGAAAATAAAGAAACAAATTAAAAGGAATAGTAAACTAAAGACTTTAAACCCTTACCTGGATGACGATAACATCCTCAGGGTGGGCGGCCGATTACGTCACGCTGATCTTGATGAAGACGGCAAAAATCCCATTATTCTTGCCCACGACACCTATCTTACCGCACTCCTCGTAGCCGACGCCCACTTGAAGACGCTGCATGGTGGAGTTCAAGTAATGCTCTGCTTCCTGCGAACAAGATTCTGGATCCTAAGAGTTAGGGCCTTGGTCAAAGCAAGGATTAGAAAATGCCTAATATGTGCAAAACTAAATGCTACAGCCAAATCCCAATTGATGGGCGACTTACCTCGAGTTCGAGTCACACCAGCTAAACCCTTCTTGAATACTGGCATAGACTTTGCTGGTCCGTATCAGATTTTGATGTCTAGAGGCAGAGGAGCAAAGACAAACAAGGCATACGTAGCGCTCTTTGTCTGTATGTCGACGAGGGCGATCCATTTAGAACTTGTAGGAGATCTTACCTCAGATGCATTCATCGGAGCCTTCAGAAGGTTCGTAGCTAGACGAGGGAGATGCGCTCACATCTGGAGCGACCAAGGACGCAATTTCATTGGAGCAAACAGGATGCTAGCCGCAGATCATGCGGAAGCTAAATTGCAACAAATCGAAGATTCGATCGCTGAGAGGCTAGCTACAGAAGGAACTGAGTGGCATTTTATCCCAGCATATAGCCCACACATAGGCGGACTGTGGGAAGCGGGAATAAAATCTATGAAAACCCACTTAAAACGAATCATGACTTCCCATGTAACTTACGAAGAAATGAGCACCTTGTTGTGTCAAATCGAGGCTTGCCTCAATTCACGACCTTTAAATGTACTAGATGACACTGACCCAGACAAAACCCAACCATTAACACCGGGCCACTTCCTTATCGGGGAAACCCCAATATCAGTACCGACACCAGACCTCCAAGATATTCCGATGAGTCACTTATCACGATGGCAGCACCTACAAAGATTACTGATGGACTTCTGGCGTCGATGGCAACAAGAGTACCTGTTAAGAATGCAACAACGTCCGAAATGGCAAACCAAAGCCAAGGAATTCGACATAGGGCACATTGTCCTTATCAAATCGGATAACTTACCTCCGGGTAAGTGGATGATGGGACGTATTGTCGATAAACATCCGGGCGCTGACGGCGTTACGCGGGTTTATAGTGTAAAAAGTGGCGATAGTATTATTCAAAGATCTGTAACTAAGTTGTGCTATTTACCAATAGACATTGAATAACCTATAAATCTATTGATATATGTTAAGCATGTGTGTATTAAACAAATGTACGAATCTGTAGTTATTAGGATGATTAGTTAGTACGATACCTAAATTGTTAAAGGTCTCATAGGCCCTTTGGTGGGCGGTATGTTAGGTTAAAATCAAGGTGTGAGTGAATCGTACATATGCATGTGTGTGTGCCTGTATAATAGCTAGAAAAAACACTAATACTAACAGTAGCAAATAAACCATCTCTGTGAATCCACGTCTTTCTCTTCACAAATTCCCACGAGCAAAGTTGAACCTAATCTACTACAACAATCTGTCTTCTTCTTCTTATCGTATGGTCGATGAACAACCTGGTGTGAAGGTTTAAACCGCCGCCTCTGACATGGCTTTACACACCATTGAAAAATCTCTCAGGTGTGCTGGTTTCATTACGATGTTTTCCCTCACCGTTTTAGCAACTGATATTAATTTATAATACACACATAACTTACGAAAAGACAGAGGTGCGCGCGCCTTGGGATCGAACTCGAGACCTCTGACTTGTCAGTCGACGGTCATACCACTAGGCTATCAGTGCTTAGTCAAATCTTGGTCAAAAACAATCACTACCGTATAGAATTAAAATCTTTACCCTCTAGAATCAAACGTGTGTCACATTAAAATCCATTTTATTCGGCGCGTTAATGCTATATACCACAACGTTGGGTTGCTAGCCGCTGCAATAAAAACGGACCACATACGCGACCAAAATGGCCACTGAAAGTAAAGCTTTCTCGCCAGTTTAATGGCCCCACATAAAGTTTACACAGTCACTATGTAAGTCTGATTACGTTATCGATGTTGGTTGAATCGTACGTAGAAATAATATTTATACTGAATGTGGCTGTAGAAACATTTATATTTTGTACCGCTTTTGAATATATAGATAGTTTTAATGTCCTTCGGAAGGCACCTTATATCGCTTCTTTAGAGCTAGAAATAAGCTAGAAGCCGCGACTCAGCTGCAAATTATCAATCTCCGATTTTTTTCGGCATATAAACGAATAAATAGGCTCGTCTCCAGATCTAAGGAATTGTAATCAGTACCCCTATTATGAGTTTGAAAACTACGCTCATCTATATGTAAAACAAAGTCGGGTATGTTCGAACACTTATAACTCGAGAACGGCTAGATCTATTTTCATGGTTTTTGATTTGTTGGATTTTTCTCTGTGTAGAATAGCAGAATAGAACAAAAAAATTATACCCCTAAGGTATGGTAGGGGTAAAGTATAGTAGGGGTAGAGTAAGGTAGTGTAGGATAAAAGTAGAGGAGGGATAGAGTGTATTCCGTTCCTAATACACCTTGAAAATTTTAATAGTGCAATTCTGGACTTCTATAGCAATGTGTTCATTCAACTTATATAGCACTAGATGTCACTACAAAATGATGTCCACCTAAAAATGTAGATGGCGACACTTATGCGAAAACGTTAACTTAACTGCAATCATTAACAAAACTCTTCTGTCACCGGACACTCTGAAATTAGTGCCGCCTGTGACTAATTTTATTAACACAAAGTTGTGAGCTCTAAAGGAAGTAAAGACACAGTGTTTGTTGTTGGAAAACGCAAAACTTTCCGCCGGTCCCTTTCAGTTTTAAAACTATTTCGCTGTAATTGAGTTAGCCCGAATTTCAGGCTAGACAGAATTAGTAGCTTGGACCAGAATGACGGGGTATACAGTTTAATCCACAGTTTGTAAGTTGGAGTTTCGTGTAGTTTGGTATAATGCTAGAAATTGTATTGACTGAACGTAAGCCGATCTTAGTTTGGGCCACAATTTGTGTTGTGACGGCAAAGTTGTAATATTGATTGCCTAAATCAATAGGATGGGGATCGAGTACGGTTCAGTTAGCTTATTTGATTGATGAAGTACTATCAGGTTCAAGATTCTATGTTAATGTTTTTACTGGATTTATAACCTTGAGTTATAAATTCGACTGATAAGTAAGAGATCTCAAGTTCGGTCCCAAGGTGCGCACCTCTGACTCTTCGTAAGTTATGTGCGTATTGATCCTTGCCTTGCCTTGTGCCTAGTGCCTTGTGCCTAGTGCCTTGTGCCCTGTGACTTGGGATCGAACTCGAGACCTCTGACTTGTCAGTCGACGGTCATACCACTAGGCTTTCAGTGCTGTATAAGACTAATATACTAGTAGTGAGACCCTATATAAGACTAATAGGCTCAATCTAAACACAGCTTTGCGTCTAAAAAGCTGGGTATCAACACAATAGAAGGCTTTCAACGATACGTGTGATAGTTAAATCAATTGAACGCATTACTGTAATAATCTTGTATCACGTCTCATACTACCAACTAGATTATTACTTTAGAATTGGGGGCTAATGTATAAGCTGAAGCGGTTAGCGACACGACGACAATCACAGTCGACCGCCAGGATTAGCCTGCCACGCTGAGTGTCACTATATACACAGAAAAAAAAAATCCGTGATCCACACTTTGATCCACGCATTGTTTCTGTCTGGGTCTCAGTCTGGGTGTTTCTAAATCACAAGACAGTATTGTTAAACTTATCTATATCTAGTATTTAATATATCCTTATGTTAATTTTAGAAAAAAAAACGTACTTAAAAAATATATATAAGAACCTATAAAACGACTGACTTTATAATAAAATTGTTAGCTAATTACCAATTCAAATGGATTGAAGATATGTGCACTCATTAATATGAATTGAGAAATTAATATGAATTGAATTTAAAATTGCGTTATTTTATTCACCGCTTCATCTCACTTGCTTATACTTATTAAAATCTTAATAATAATTTGTAATTTACCTTTTGAGATATACCCAAGTAACATTAATGCGTTCGACGCGGTCTGGTTTCTTGATAATAGTCCAGACTAAACCGCCGTTACTTTTCCTTTTTAACCCAACCTAAATCGCAATGCTTTAGCCGTGACAGACAGACACTCCCGTGACTCCTGATATTTTAAACGTGAAACTGTGTTTGTTTGTCCTTCTTTCTCACAGAAACAAAGCAACAGATCGACGTAAATTTTTGCACTGAGATAGTTCATGCTCCAGAGAGTAACATAGCTACTTTTTATGCCGGAAAAATAATTACTTAAGAGAATCGAAGCCCCAAAAAATGCTAGTAAAAAATAAAATCGTTTGATTTTGTCACTTGTACCACGCAACAAGTCTGATTACACGTCGTGGGTACAATTCATGATAAATATTAGCTATCCGTCGTCTCCGCAATACATCGATGTAGGGAGGTAACGAGCCAATTACGGTGATGCGTTTGATGTGTACTCTATACATTAAAATTTGACATTATTATTGTGCAAATAAATAAAATAATATAAGTATATTTTATTTAAATTTTTTATTTTTATTTTATTTTATTGTAATTTATTTTTATTTTATTTATTTAAATTAATTATCACTCTCCGTGCCTCGGATAGCACGTTAAACTGTTGGCCCCGACTGTCAATTGTAGATCTTTGACAGTCGTTACGGGTAGTCAGAAGCCCGAAAGTCTGACAACCAGTCTTACCAAGGGGTATCGTGTAACCCAGTATCTGGGTTGTGGAGGTCTGATAGGCAGTCGCTCCATGTAAAACACTGGTATTCAGCTGCATCCGGTAAGACTGGAAGCCGACCCCAACATAGTTGGGAAAAACGCTAGGCAGATAAATACATAATTATTTTATTTATTTGCACCATAATAATGTCGAATTTCGATCACAGGCGCCAATCTCAGCGGAGTCAATTAAGCAGAAGATAGTAGTGCACAAGTGTGTGCGCAAACGCAGGTGCACTCCCCAATCTTCACTCTTATAGTCCGATGGGACGGTAATCCGCCACGATCGGAGACTGGAGAGATATCAGGCGCGACTTAACGTACTTTTCGAGGTATAGAGTAATAAATTAATATTTCTATTAAACACACGGTGTGGGTTCGAACCTGGCATGTACCAATGTGAATTTTTCAATGTCCTATGTACTTTCTTAAATATTCTAAGACACCACTGACTAACGGTGAAGGAAAACATCGTAAGGAAACCTGGACTTAATAGTCTGAAATTGCCAACACGCAGTGAGCTAGCGCGGTGACTAATGCTCAACCCTTCTCTGTATGAGAAGAGGCCTTTGCCCTACATAGGGACAGTTACAGGCTGATTTATTTATTTATTTATTTATATAAACACCACCCAAAAAGAATTGCAAATCGAACTATCAAATATTAAAGACTTTTCAAATTAGTATACGTCCTAGCAATTGACTTGAAATTAGTCGAGACCTATGACATGGCGACTAAATTCTCGTTGATGTCACGCAAATGGACTATTATTATTTATTTAAATAGATTGTACTAGTTTGACTGCACTAAAAATCTTCTATTCTTTTCTTATGACCTGTGTTAGAAAGAGTCTAAATTAGTATATTAAATCCATTGTATGAAGAAAAGATAAACTTTTACCCATGTAATGTAGTTTGGACAACGTAATCAAAAATTTGCAACGCCGTATTTAATACTATTTTAACATTTTTCTCTTTTTTCTGTCTTTTTACAGTAATTTATAGGTAATTAAATATGCAAGTATTCTAGAATAACAACAGTGGACCATTATGGACTGGTTCCATTTTTGCACGGGACAAAATATTTTTGTAATTGACAGATATTTTTCCCGATCTGGAATTCGACTTATTTCACTGATAATTTAATTATTCGCATATGAAACATTTTCACACATGAATTTATTAGCAAATAGTTATATTGTCCTGTATTTAAACCATTCGATACTATGTTTCCAATAATGTCACCACTTAAAACTATTTTATTCATTTTACGCAATAAAATATTCTGGTTTTTCGAGATTCCTTACTAATTGGTAAGAAATTAAAAATCGGTAAACTACTGCTACGTGAAACAGAACGTAAAACGAATGAAATTATTTACGCAATTATTTATTTGGCAAATAGAGTATGAGGTGGTGACAGGTGGAAATAAAAAAAAAGGTTGTGAGAACTAAAATAACTTAAAACTTATGTTCTAAACACTTATGATCTAAACTTAATTATTTTCACATCAACAAAATGTATGAAAGAGCAGAATTTTTTTCGCGATTTCAGGGTTGGTCCCATAGTAAAAGTTGTTCATATTGATGAGTTCAATGACCTCTTTTAGGGATGCTCGTGATTTCAATTTCACCCTGTACTATACTATATTTATTCAAATTAAATTGCTCCAAAAAAATAGGCAAGTATGTGCCAACCTTAGCTTTTATTTTTTGACATGACTACATCAAATGAAAATCGGAGATTGCTTTGGATACTAATACAGCTTCATTCTCAATAATTTTGATTGAAAAACGTCTACTTTATTATTAAGAGGGAAAAAATATAATTTGAAATTTCGATTCGATGATCTTAGAGAAAATTGCTTTCGCGAATATGCTTACGTCATCAACATTTTTGTTTTTATGAAGTCTATTAAGATATTATAATATGCTTTATAGGTGGGTATTTGTAGATATTAGAAGAATTTGACATAAGGTATGTTTAAATAATTAGAAATTAAAAAACTTATGACACAATTAAATATGTTTTTTAGCTAAGAACAATCTCGATCGTGACTTTCAATTTTTAAAAAAAGTACTAAATCAAAATCGGTCCATTCGTTAAGGAATGAAACCAGGAATGATTCGCCGTCTATGTTATAAGTCTCATGTAATAGGAGGCGAACCTATCGCCATTAACCGGACACAATTCCAGACTCCGTGCTGCTACTTAGAATTTCCTAAAGGCAAAACCCAATAAATAACATTTTGCCCGACCCGGGGATCTAACCTAGGGCCTCGTGCTCGGAAGTCGCGCCTGCTACCACTAGAGACTAGACCAATGAGGCAGTCAGCCTTGTAGTAATCAGTATCCTCATACATACATACATAGACTCTCGCCTGTTTCCCAGAGGGGTAGGCAGAGACAACGAATTTCCGCTTGCTACGATCAGTATCCTCATACAATCTACAATGATCTAACTTTAGAATACCTATCGTATACCTATGGGTTCCAGGGGTCAGATAGGCTGTCACTCCGTAGAAAACTGCTCAAATATTCAGCTGCCTCTGGTTAGATTTGAAGCCGACCCAAACAAAGTTTGTACCTAAATAATAAGACTAAGAATATAATTAATATGACCGCTGCCATCTCCACCTCTATCTACGGCTATCTCTATCTACGGCTATCTCTATCTACGGCTATCTCTATCTAAGGCTATCTCTATCTACGGCTATCTAGGCGTCACGTTGTACCTATGTAATTCAAAAGGCTTTTTTATATTTCAGGTAATTCCATAAAAACGCGAATCTTTAGATTACCACCACAGCGTAATAAAAACGCGAATCTTTAGATTACCACCACAGCGTAAATATGTCGACGTGCTCACAACGGGGCCGGCAGCGGAACTAAACAATAGCTTTGAAACGACGTCACAAGTCACAGTGTACTGGATGCAAAAACATCAAGTTTAAATATGGAAGCGGATTAGCTGCCTATCGTGCTAGACGGCTATCTTGCTCGCACATTGAAGATATTTATAAAATCACAGAATGTTATCTTTACCGAATTTCGCTACGCAGGAGATTTTATAGTGCACAAGTGTGTGCGCATACACAAGGGCATTCTCTATTCTCTCTATGATTATAATTCGCACATAACTTACAAAGCCAGAAGACCTAGGAAGAGGGCCTTGAATTCAAACCTGAGACCTTTGAATTTCCAGTTAACTGTCATACAACATCAGCATCACACAATATGTCATACATGAAAAAGTTATTGCCTGCCCACCCCGGGACCCGCTGAGTAAGCACGCTCTTGAAAATGGGCTTTGTTTAAGTTCGCAACTAGTCGGGGAACCCCAAAATGAACTCTAAAGACCTAAAATCTATATCTAATAATTCGTTTCACTCAACAACAAGTAAAAGCAAAATTGAAGTTTAAATTAAATTATTTGCTGACTTTACACCCAGTAATATAAAATAAAAAAAGTAGTGCAAGAAAGAAAAGTGCGCGTTTTCCTGTATTTTGTGCAAGACGCCTAAGAGCTTAATCATGTGCAAGATAAGCAGGTCGTGGTAGGGCTGCCACAAATGTGACGATCAGGTGAAATCAGGGAGAAAGTATTGGGGCGCTTATGACGTCATGTTACCGCAGTAGTTGTAAGGATCATGTGGCGTGAATAGATAACCAGGCGCCAAAGTCTTTCCATCAGGCAGCATGGAGTCAATTTGTGCGGCAGTAATAAAAAAAAATGCATACGACACTATAAATATTTAATAAGAAATTTGAAAAAGCAACTGATACGGATGGGATTCGAACCCACGATCTCCGGCGTACCGTGCCGACGCTCTAACCGCTGAGCCACCGTATTCCATCAGAATCAGTCGAAATTTCAAATCTCTTCTACGCCTAGAGCTTAGAAACATGTGCTAAAACATGTAAAAATTCACAAAAACATACGACACTAGTTTTTCCAGAAGATCTTTCAGTCAATCATTGTTAATGGTGTCGGAATTATACATTTATGGAGGCTGTGGTCGGTTGCTGTCGCCGCTATTGAAATTCTACCGATATCTTATGGATTCCGCAAACGTAGCGATTTTTTGTTGCCGACATCGAACACAGCAACTTATTACCATATAATTACAGATTCCATTTGTCATAATTAGGCACAGAACCAAGAAGGTTTAGTGATATTTTGTATATTATTTAGAGAAAGTTATTTAGGTTCTTAAACACAAAAAAAAATATTTTATTTAGTTGGTTCAAATTGATTGATTTAATTTAAAAGATGTTATTCATAGTGAAAACCCTGGTTGACAAATTAGAGGAAATTGAAAAAAATATAGGCTACCAGCTTGACTTGAATCTGCGACACGGGCCCTACCATAGCAGCGCTTTTACTAAATGAGATATCTATTGTATACCTCTCATCTATCAAATTTCAAGTTCCCTTTCTACATCGCCTTGAGAAGACACCTTACTAATGTCTCTAACAATATGACTCTGGTTGATAGTGAACCCAGTATCAAAAACCACAAATTCCTCCAATTCTTTCGACAACCAATGAACCGTTTAAAAAAAAAAGCAAAAAGGTAAAAGTAGCAACCCTAAATAAATTTCGGTACTGCGAAACCCGAGCAGACCTTTTGTCCCGTACCAATTCAATTTAGTGATAAGGAAAAGCGAAATACTTGCGATAACACTAAGACAAATAAAATAGCCATCGATTGAAAGAGGTCAGAGTGTTACGAAAAATGAGATCGTGAATCGAATAGTAAGAGCTTTATCTTTACTTCTCGTTAATGAAAGGAATAAGGACCCTTTGTGCGTAGTACTTATACCTTCCGGGTACGACTTACAATAAAAAAATAAATAAACCAGCCTGTAACTGTCCTATTGCAGGGCAAATGCCTCTTCTGATACAGAGAAGGATCGACACGCTAGCGCTCGCGTGTTGGCGATTTTAGACTATTTAGTCCAGGTTTCCTTAAGAAGTTTTTCCTCTACCGTTTATCAGTGGCGTCTAAGATTAACTAAGCAAGTATATATTATGACACCAAAAAAGTCACATTGGTACTTACCAGGTTCGAACTTGCACCCACAAGCTTATGTCTATAGCACAAGTCTATGGGTGGTATAAACCCACTAGGTTGTTCATCAACCTTACGGTAGTAAAGAAAAAACCCCAAACCTTCGGATTATACAAGCAAAATTTTAAGGTCTTTCTTTAATTATGCAAATTATTTTGTGAAGTTAATTTAGGTCACTAAGATGCTTTGTAACCAAAATAATCTTTAAATTTTGAAAATATTTTCGAAATTAATACAAATAGTACGTTGTTGTTTCCGGTTGCATGAAGCCTAAATTTTCTTGCCAAGTCATGTGGTCAGGGGTTAATAATCGCTCGGTGCCCGTAATTTATAGAGGAATAATACAATCATTTTTTTAGGTGGTAGAGAGTAGAGACATGTATGAATGGGCCGGCTCGACTAAGGTAGTACCTACCTACTACTCTCTTACAGATTATATCGGCCATATGGTTGTGTGCCATTTAGTAGTATAGAAGACAATAATTTAGAAACGTAATACAAATAGTTTGATAAAAAACATCTTAGCAAGCTACCTTCAAATCTATCTCCTAAATATTTTTGTATGAATAAAGTTAAACCTTATATACCTACAGCACATAAATAAAATAGCCATCGATTGAGAGGTCAGGGTGTTAGGAAAAATGAGATCGTGATTCGAATAGTAAGTAGTTTCTACTACTTTTGTTAATGAGGAAAATTTTAGGGGTTTGGGCTTAGCCATAAATGTTACTGAAATCTACGGAAAACAGCCTGAGATCTTATGAAGTTATCTAACGGAAACTAAGTCATAACGCGTCTATTTATCCGAAGGTTTTGGCAGAGGTTATAATCTATATTTTGCAAGTGTTATAAGTCCTAAATTCCGAAACCGAATCCGGGACCTAATCTACATCTTACTTATGTGGGTACATAATCTTCGCATTTATCGGGAGATATTAATTTACCACTTTGACGACACGTTCGGCAAAGCGACTAAGCGAAAAGTCAGTTCAGTTCGAGCCTTGGGATCGAACTCGAGACCACTGACTTGTCAGTCGACGGTCATACCACTAGGCTATCAGTGCTATAAAGAGAGTGCATATATCATGAGATACAGCCTGGTGACAGACGGACAGACGGACACAAGAGACAACACCACTTTTTTCAATTTCAAAGCATTTTTGCAGCATTATTTTCGTAGTACATATAAGATAAGGTACGAGTAACAGTTTTATTGCAAAATTCATTCGTATGTCTATTTCCATAAGGTGCATTGTTGCTAATTGTGTACCTACCATATAACATAGATTTACCATAACATAGTAAGAACAAAATGCTGTCTGATTGAAATAAAGACCACTGGGTTACAAATGTGACGCGTGACTGGAATGACAACTTTTAATATTGTGGGGTTTTGGAGCTCACACGTATGAAAACCATGGAAAGATGGGATTAATTATAGGAGACCGAACGTAATTGCAATATATTATGCCCCATTTTTCTTATGTTGCAGGCTTGGTAGAGAATTCTTGAGGTTGCTTACATATACAACTATTATAACAACACTGTAACGCCATATTGACCATAATTTGTTGAAAAAAATGATGATTTTAAGAAAAAAATGCAAAAAAACATAATTATTTAATAAGAAAATCTGAAAAAATAACTGATACGGATGGGATTCAGTTGTTTATTCAAATTTTCTTATTAAATAATTATATTTAATAAGCTATCATGTGCAAAATGTAAAAAAAAAAAAAAACAAACATGTAAAAAATTCTCGAAAAATAAATGCAAAAAACGTTTGTTACTTTAAAAAAAGTTCAAATTTTTAATGTTTTTTTTTTATAGGTGTACCTCCTAAAACATAAACTGTTAAAAAATAATTTTCCGAGGTATTGTTAGGTATGATGATACGATTCTTATATTCATGGCTGAAGATAGCCTTCAAAAAATTGTTCCATTTCAAATAAATTAAGTACGAAACACAATAAATATCACTAACACTTTTTATATTAATTATTAATAATGCGGTACCCACATTCCCCCTCTTGCCCCTTCCGGAACGGAGAGGGTTTTCTTTACATATTGTATAACTCATTATTAATTTAAGACCTTATATTTAAAATCCAGCCGAGAACAACAAATAAAATAACAATCGCCTGAAATAGGAAGGTCACTGTAACGTAAAAATCCTTCGTGACTCGAATGATAAGCACTTTTTATTAATGCCCTACGATTGAGAACAGCTTCAAGCTGAAAACTTGGATAATATACATTTAAATTCATGGCTAAACTTTGGCTCACTTCTTTTGTAAGAAGGCTAACCTGTTTAAAGTTTAAGCGGTAGTCCTATCTTGGTTCAATTCAATTTACGACTGAGTTACCATTTAAAACTGACTGACTGTGTTGCTGTTTAAAAAAAACCGACTTGAAAACACTAAAAAGCTAGTAATAATACTAAAATGTTTGTTTTGGAGTCAGTGCCAAGTTAACCGGGTACAAGATTAAACCACCTCATCTGAAGCCTTAATTGGAGCCTGATTTCTCTCCGGTCGTGTCGGATTGCCATCCCATCGGACTATGAGAGTGTGAGAATTGTGTGTGTTTGCGAACACACTTGTGACTATAATATCTCCCCGTTGAGATATACTTCTGTGACCGAAATTCGGTCAAGAGACATTAATTATCATTCGGAGAGTAATCCCCTAATACTACTCAATATCTTACCGAAAATGCAAGCATTTTCCCGACCAAGAAATCGTACCCTGAGCTCAGAAGACCTGCTATCGATCACTAGACCAATATAGATCAATGGGTACCATCACAGCCTATAAAATGAAGAGGTCATAATTTTAGTTGACGTAATCAATCGAGCACAAACTCTGCTCATCCAATAGGAGGGATAGATTGAAGATAAAAACAACATCGTATAGCCCACCATTATTCCCAAAGATATACGCAACAAGACATTAATAAGATATTCTTATTCGAGACACGCGCCATTTTTACGTTAGACTGACCTCTCTTATTTCAATTGGTCGCCATGTTTGGTCGCCCTTTTGAAGAAAAACTACGCGAAGAGGATATCTTGGAGGCTGGCAGTGAATTCATGGGAGCAGTAGTCTAAGGTTCTATTACTAATTGTATGCCTTTAATGGTGAAGATATGCTGTTCTGTTCACAACAAAATATCCTATAGGTATCCACATTTCTTGCAGGAGACAATTTTATTATAATTTGTTTTTTTTGCGGTTTTTCACTTATTCAGTGATTTTATAGCTTCAATGTGCGAGCGAGAAAGCGGATTAGAGGCATATGCGCCTTATTTTTTTTAATAATTAACTTATATGCCTACATTGCTAACCGAAGCAACCAAGTGGCCACCATGTATGACTTATACAGGCTGTTTATACACCCATAAACAGCCTGTATAAGTCCACTGCTGGACATGGGCCTCTCCCAATATGCACTTTTATGCGCTCATTGGAAGTATTTTTCCTTAATTGTCTCGCTGGGCAAGCAGGTTGGCGATCGCAGTAGCAGATGGTTGCTATTAAACAGTAGGATGCTGCTGCCCATTCACCAAATTTTCCCTTTGTCGCTTCTTACGATACCCGCGGGATGAGTAAGGGTGGTTCTATTATTAGGCCGGAAACCACACGGCCACCATGTAATGACGACAAATTCGGAAATCATGAATATTTTCAACCAATGATTAACCAATTATACGTATACAGCTCATAATTCGTCATAAAATACCGTTATTCAGGTGTAAATTCAAATCTATTCCCCTTGTAGAATCACAGGCGTGATATTACGTTATTAATAACACTTCTAATAATCCAAATTCAAAACTAAACGTGCCCGATTAATACCGACTTATCTCGACAAATAGCGAAACAATCGAAATGATCGAATGACCCATTTAATCGACTAAATTCCGATCCGATATCAGCCAATAGTATCGAGTTTAATACATTTACCGATTGTTTATCGTAAACATGGATCGGTATTCTAGTTTAGTCGACAATGAGTAATGGGATCGGCGCTCAACTGATATTCTAAAATCTCAATTGGATTCAATTGTTTCGGATAATCATGCTCCGGTGGTTTTACAGAAATAATTTTAATCTGCTTACTGTTGTTTAATGAATTAACGTAGAATAAACAGATCCCATATCGTTTTATGGAGGATACAAGTGTATGACTATTTTATCTTAAGATTCACTTTTTAAAACATTCAAGGTATTTAACTGCATTTAAATATTCTTACGGGATATGCCAATATCGTTTGCAACTGTCAACTTGCCACCTTGTCAAAATTTCAGGTGCTAGTGAGGACCCGTCCCCCAAATAGGCTTCACCAAACAGGCTAGAAGTGAACACGATAAAGTCGTTGGCGATAAAGCTTTGCCCGGTGGGTGGTCCAGCCTCGGCCGAATTCGGAAGCGGATCGCTGCAAGTTTGTGATCTTTGTCATCATTCATCGAAATTTTTGACACGCAGATGGACAGGCGTAAATAACGCGTCTCCATCTGCGTGACATTCTTCCCCACCACATTACAGTAGATAAAAATTGTAAGTTAGTCCAAACTTAGAGGAATAAAACTAAGTTAAAGGTTAAGACCAAGTCCTACAGATAATTAAGAGATATCCTACAGATAGATTATGTAAATCTAAAATGTCTGTTAATGTAATAGAGCAGTTTTTAACAGACTGTCTATTAGCATCGTGAGTGCAGCTTCCGACAAATTTCTCGATTATGATGAATTTAAAAATAATATGTATTATTTTTTCATCAATTATTATTGTACATCCATATTTATAATTACTAATTGATATCGTATTAGATCTGCAAATTTAATTACTTTTAAATAAATTACTTTCTTGTTTTAGAACATCCTAAGACATGCTAAAAAAATATTTGAGTTTATTGGCATGTACCTAGCATGTGTCAAATAAATTTTCTATTTCTATTTTCTATAGGATTTTTAATCCGATGTACTGATCAGCAGCCATAGAAATATTAAATAAAATATCTTTGTCAGTAGCAGTATCATACTCGTATCCAAATAATTTAAAGATCTATCCTTCAACAATAAAAAGTTATAACTCAAAATTCGTGTAACTTATTTAACTGCGCGACAGGCGTGCGTTTTTTTAGTCGACTCAAAACCGATAGTTAACATCCGTGCTCGTCGGATAATCGCCGGATGTTCGGCCGAAAATCGCGTCGTTAGTGCGCGCTGAGACTTAAGATGAGCTAGAAAGTATGGAGACAGATTATATATTTTTTAAACCCCAAAACTAAAAGACGGGTGTTATAAGTTTGACTTGTTTCTGTGTCTGTCTGTGGCATCGTAGTTCCTAAACTAATGGACCGATTTTGATTTATTTGACGGCGACTTTTGATCTAGAGTGTTGATCTAGGTCTAGTTTTTCTTAGGTACAAAAATTGAGGTTTTAAATTTATAGTTATTTATAGATTGTATTTCCTTTTGTATGTTTTTTTACCTTCTATCTATTCAGATATTGTTGCTCTTCTATGTATAATATACCTATAATATACATATACCTATACCTATAGAAGACTGAGTCTAGATAGCGATGGTCAGAGATCTCAGGTTCGAACCCAAAACGCGCACCTCTAACTTTTCGTGAGTAGTGTGCGTATTATAAATTAATTATTACTCACTTCGCGCCTTGGAAGCACGTAAAGCTGTTGGCCCTGCGCCTGATCTCTCTCCGGTCTGCCGGGAATTGAGAATTCATCTGTGTTTTTCGTACTATCTTGTGCACTATAATATCTCCTGCGTAGTTGGCTAATCTCCGTCGAGATTGCTGTGACAAAAATTCGGCCAGGAGAACATTATTTATAGAAGACTTCTTTTACAATACAAAAGGTAGTTATAGTAGATTTGAACGCAGTTAATATTCAGCTTCGGTCACCAATTAAAGAGGCTGATTGTACCAAACCAACGATCATATCTCTAAGAGCCGATTTCAATAGTGACACTAAACGCGATCAATCAAGTTAAAATCGGTTCAAGCGTTTAACTGAGTTCAGAACTGCAATTTATGTAGGGCTGAACTTAATTTTATTAAACTCGGTTATTAAAGTGAATGGTGAAATCGGCTCTAAGTCACTGTTCCTAACTAGAGTCGTGATAGCCTAGTGGTGGTGACCGTTGACTGGCAAGTCAGTGGTCTCGGGTTCGAACCCAAGGCGCACCTCTGACTTTTCGTAAGTTATGTGCGTTTTATAAATTAATTATCACTTACTCCGTGCCTCGGAAAGCACGTAAAGCTGTTGGTCCAGCGCCTGATCTCTCTCCGATCGTGTCGGAAGGCTGTCTCATCGGACAATGAGAGTGAGGGAATAGAGAGTGCACCTGTGTTTGCGCACACACTTTTGCACTATAATATCTCCTGCGTAATTGGCTAGTCTCCGGTCAGGAGAATTAACTGTTCCTAATCAACTAGATCTTTATCAATCCGAATATTGAAGCTCTTTCCACAACATTCAACTACACAAATTATTGACTCATGAACTACAAGCTACCATACTCTAAAACAGTAGGTTAAAAAACGACTCTACAATTTGAAATGAAAGGCCCGATGTTTGATGCCCAGTTGTAGTCAGCAACGAATTATTACTATGGTAACTCTACCAAATTTAGAGTGCGTGCGTGAAACGAAATTTCGAGAAGGTATATTTGTTTTAATTTCGTAAAAAATTGGTGCAATTATTTCTTTGTATATTTCAATTATGAATTGTGAGTGCACTATATAATCAAAGAACTTATTTTGGTTACGTATTTCCCACGGATGACGGATGTTGGCTTCTATACTCATTGTTCATGTTTTCCTCGTAATAGAATTTATTTTACAATCCTTTATTTAACTTACAATGGGTCAAATCTTGTAAGCTGAATTAGAACCATTTCCTCTTATCCTACAGAGAAATTTTTTGAATGTTAATTCAGTTCCAATAATAATACATTTTTATGGTTAGCATGACCTGAATTGACATCTAGGATTAGCTCCGGATAAAGGAACTCTTCAGCGGTCAACAGCACAGATTCAAATTTTGCAAAAATTTGTAAAAACAATTTTGATATTCCAATAAAAAGCTTGGTTTTAAACATTATTTTAATAAAAACTAAGCCTATTAGTCATTGTTTTGTGCTTGTGATAGAACATGCATCTATGCGTCGATGCAATATCGCAATTTAATATAATATATTATATGTATGTACATAAATATTCATATATTTTATTTACAAACAATTCCGTGAATAAAATTTAAAAGTACTAGAAAAAAAGCAATCATTACCGTTATCAAATTAACATTAGATTTAATTAACACAATCATTATAACTTGTTCACTCGTTTTTAATCAGTTTAACAAGCATTTTTGTTTGTACAACACGTTCTATTACAAAAAATATTAAGGTATTGATATAATAATTCATAACAATATAAAAATAACATATTTGAAATTTCTTAGATATTCAAATGTGAAAATATCAAAATATGGACTGACTAAAAATATTGTCGTGAAAATATTAAGACAATTTTTGAAGAAAATATACTGGAATCCAATTAACCACAGGGAACTAGAAACAAAATGGATGAAGACGATATCAACGATACCTTTACCAATGAGTACAGATACCATGGACGAAATATAACGCTACCATCAGAGGCTTTCTTTATATTCCCTTGGTGCCTCCCAGTGCTAACAACCTTCATAATTTCATTAATTCTCTACATAACTCTATTTTCAAAGAAACCCGAAGATCTATACAGAAGTTTGGCTTTACAACATATAATTTCTGGATCTCTACATGTGCTGTGTCTTACAATATACAATTTGCATTTTGAATTTGCAAATCCTTACTTAGACGACATAATAGATGATGCCTATTCGTGTTTGGATCTTGTTATAACTATGACCACTGGATGTTTGGCTTGGATAATATTTTTAAGAGTTTTTCTATTCCGTAATGGTGAAGAATTGTATAATATGAAAGAATTATCTCTATTTTCAACTTTTTGTTTAGTGATTATAGAATTTTATGAAGTAATGATGGATGTTATTGGTGTTTTAAATTCGGATTTAGTTTCTGCTTTAAGATTAACTTCTATTCTACTAATTATGGCAGTACCTATGGTTGTTTTAGTTTTATTATTAAAATGTTCATTAAGTACTTTTTCAGATGTACCTAAATGTGAGGCTTTATTTTTCATGTTTTATCTGCTTTTGTTTATTTTAAGTGATTTGTTCTTATTAAGGTTTAATTTGTATATAGATTGTAGCCTTTTGGTACTATGGAGTTCTTTGTTATTTTTGAGATTGATGATAGAGATTGTATTGTACGTAGTTTGTGATCATTACCTGTATAATTTTTTCATTTGTTGATAGCAAATGTTTAAAAATGTGGCGTAATGATACTATTATTGGGTAATTTAATTTTTATAAATCATTTTATACATTTAACAGCACAAAAGCTTAATTATAGGATCTATGTAATAGTTTTAGAAACTATATTAAAATAATAATATTTCGATATTATTTTTGAATGATTTAACCAGTTTTCATTGACTCGGTCTGCGACCAGAGTCATAATAGCCCAATGGTATGGCCTTTTACTGGCAAGTCAGAGGTCTTAGGTTCAAACCCAAGGCACCCCTGACTTTTCGTAAGTTGAGTAAGAGATTGGCCACTGTGACCAATTCGGTCAAGAAGAGGACTTTATTCGTCAAGAAAAGTTACCTAAATACAATTATTACTGTATCCACTAAACAATATGATTCCCTGGGCAATTCGTTGCTTCTTTATTAAAGTAATTATTTGCCTACTGTATTCTAAATGTATTCTATCATTCATCTATTAGGATCTTAATGAAATTTTAATATATCTCTTCGAATTCGAATGATCTTCCCTTCGAATTCTCGCCTTTTCCAAGCGTGTAAATTGTTAAACATGTATATTATCTTCTTATGTAGACATGTTGTTTACAACATTGACATGGTGCTGACAAATCCTTTCTTCATTTAAACCTTCTGTCCGATTAGACTCAAAATATTTTAACACCATCTGAACTTCATCCGATTCTATAGCCAATGAAACCTATTAAATTCTGGACTCAAAATTAATAATTAACAATCCTACTAACAAACCGTCTGAAATAATGAAATACCAGTTCTACCGAGCTCAATATTAATTTGTTGTGTTGAATATCGCGCAATAATTGATTGGCTATTGTAATTGTAGGAATCCTTCTATAGGCTTTGGAGCTATTGATAGAGATTCAATTTATTAATTTATGGTGGCAATAAAGCTATAAAATTGGCAAATTGGTTTTATTTAAGCTTTGTAGTATTTTATCCTTTGATGATAAAGCGACCAAAAATAATTCAGAGGTCTTTCTTAGGTCGGGTATTGTAGAGTTTTTGACGCGCGGACAATTATTGGTGTACTTTGTGCGGTGTAGCATGGTGCTGATGTCAGCTCTTGGTAAAGTTTTTTTTTTTCTTGTTTATGGCAATCTGCTGATGACTTCCGCAATTTCTGCCAGGCAGTGTCATGTAGTCGCCGCACATGGGTAAAAAAAAGTATAAATAAAAATTTATTTTAAATTTCGTTTGCGCTTATTTGCTTGTTATATGTTGTAGCTGTTAGTGTCAGTTTTAGGTGCACCCTAAATACCACATACTGCATTCTCTCCCTTGGTTCGTATTTTATCTAAGTATATAGAGAGAAATAAATAGCACGGATAGCACGTTAAGCTGTTGGCCCCGGTTGTCAATTGTGGTTCTTTGACAGTCGTTACGGGTAGTCAGAAGCCCGAAAGTCTGACAACCAGTCTTACCAAGGGGTATCGTGTAACCCAGTATCTGGGTTGTGGAGGTCTGATAGGCAGTCGCTCCATGTAAAACACTGGTATTCAGCTGCATCCGGTAAGACTGGAAGCCGACCCCAACATAGTTGGGAAAAGGCTAGGCAGATGATGATATAGAGAGAAATAAAATTAAGTTGTAAATCTTCTACTATATCAGTCTGATCTTATTAAAATATTAAACTTATTGTTTCTCATTATGATTTATTGAATATGCAGTTTATAAGTATAAATATAATTATTTATCTATTAATTTTATCTTCTGACTTTTCGGATTCACGTGTGTTTTAGAAATTAATTATCACTTTCTGTCTTGTCTTGCTAAAACGGTGAAGGAAAACATCGTGAACTAACACAGCTGTTAGATTTTTCAACGGTGTAAAGCTATGTCAGAGGCTTACGGGCGGTTTAAACTCTGACGCTAGGTTGTTTATCAATCATATTATGATAAAGAAAGTAGACTCACACGAAGCAGAACCGCGGTAACACCTTATAGTACGATCTCTGGTACAAAGTGGATAAAACCGGTGCACCACTCTTAAGGTTAGAATCGCTTGCAACCGGCGTCCGAACATATCGCTAACCCCGCCTCTACGCACGTAGCATCGTTCAAACCATTTTGATCGCAAAGTGGTGCACCGTTCGTGTCCGCGATAGTATCTACAGTGCTGCCTCCACCAATCACTGCGTAGTTTCAACTAAAACTGTTTGAAATTTAGACATCGAAAGTATCAATCACTGTCATTTTAATGGTCATCATAATCATAATCATTACGAATAATTTATAACCGGATTTCTATGGTTTTTAAAGATGATCATGTAGCGAACTTTCACTTGGGTATTATAGTAATTGTGTCCCGAATGCTATGGCTTTCTTAAACGAGTATATCACGCACTTCTAAAAATTATGTTATTACTAGCGACCTGCCCCGGCTTCACACGGTTACGCTAATATGCATGTATTATACATATAAACCTTCCTCTTGAATCACTCTATCTATTTAAAAAAACCGCATCAAAATCCGTTGCGTAGTTTTAAAGATCTAAGCATACATAGGGACAGACAGACGCGGGAAGCGACTTTGTTTTAGACTATGTAGTGATTTATAATCCAGTACGATAATGTCTACAATTTTACCATATATGAGCATTTAGTTATGGTGGTAAATAAGTTTGTATTTAATAAATATTGAGTCTTGATAGCCTAGTGGTGGTGACCGTTGACTGGTAAGCCAGTGGTCTCGGGTTCGAACCCAAGGCGCGCACCTCTGACTTTTCGTAAGTTATGGGCGCATTATAAATTAATTATCACTCTCCGTGCCTCGGATAGCCCGTTAAGCTGTTGGCCCTGGCTGTCAATTGTAGATCTTTGACAGTCGTTACGAGTAGTCAGAAGCCCGAAAGTCTGACAACCAGTCTTACCAAGGGGTATCATGTAACCCAGTATCTGGGTTGTGGAGGTCTGATAGACAGTCGCTCCATGTAAAACACTGGTATTCAGCTGCATCCGGTAAGTCTGGAAGCCGACCCCAACATAGTTGGGAAAAGACTAGGCAGATGATGATTTGTGTACAATCAAGCGCAATCTATCTATCTTCGAATTTTATCCTAAAATCTATCCAAAATTTTCCTTAAAACCTCATTTCATTCAACATTTAAAACAAAATCGATTAATCGTTATTCAGCGTACGTTCGCGAACTCTCAGATAACTTTTGGGAAGTCTCACCATAGAGTTTGCGTTTGTGGGGCAACTTTTAGCGTTGTGTCGTTAATGTGCCCTGAAGAATTACAACCCCGACATTCTCAGACACTGTTGTATGCAAACTGTTAACATTGAACCTCTGTTTTGTATAACGGTTAACATTTGTTTTGTTTGGTATGTTATTTGGTTTCAAGTCATGATTAAAAAAATATGGTTTGTCAAGTCCCGTAACAGATTTAGCAAATATAAGTCATTTGCTTCTGGTATCTCAATAAATATAATTATAAAGTCGTGATAGTCTAATGGTATGACCATTAGCTACTCGGGATCAAAACGCTGGCCTATACCTAGCTCAAAGGCTTAGCATTGCCATTCAACGTGGCAATGCAGCCAGCGTTTTGGGGACATTGCCCACTGGAAGTGGTCTTTTAGATTAAGTTTTTCTTTTTTTATTTTATTTTTAGTTTTAGCGTTAGTTTTTGTGTTAGTTTTTAGTTAGTTTTAATGTTTATATTTAAAAATTGATAATAAAGTATGACCATTGACTTGTAAGTCAGAAGTTTTCAGTTCGAACCCAAGGCGCGGCGCATCTGTGACTTTTCATAAGTTAAGTGCATATTATAAATTAAATTAATTATCATTTACTTCGTGCCTCGGAAAGCATTTATGTAAAGCCGTTGGTCTTGCGTCTAATCTCTCTCTGGTTTGACGGATTGCCGTCCCATCGGACTATGACAGTGATCCCATTGAGAGTGCACCTGTATTTGCACACACACTTACACGATACGCTTAATTTTTGACTAATTAATTGTAAGAATCACCCATAAGTCTCATGTTGTTTGTAGTGGAACTTATTATAATTCTTCCTACGATAATATATATGTACAAAATATTAATAAACTAAATAATAATATAACTTATATTTACAATTAAGAATTATATAAAATTCACGCGAAGGCGTCAAAGAATTCCTCCCCATCACCGTCGTCTACAGGCAGCGTGCCCAGAAGGCTGACAGCATTGCCATGCTGGATGGCAATGCTGATTCTTAGAGCAAAGAAATAGCCATCACGATCTATTCTTCCTACGTGGTTTAACACTCTTTGGTATCTACGACAATATTGACATTGACAGTATAACGTAAACAATACATTTCGAGCTCATGAATCTGTAAATAAATTGTACCTAATATACAAATGAGTATATCATCTTACAAATTTCTAGAAACAATAGCATTCTTACTAATATACTAAATAATGTGAACAACATTTTAAAATCAACAACAGTTTTTACTAATCGCCTGCAAACACCTTTTTGAATGTTTGACAATCGCCACCGATATCGCCTTCACTGGGCATCAGCTAGTAGTAGCCTTATGAACTATATTGCCACAAGAAAAAGAAAGTAAGAAGGAAGGAAACAGGAAATAAACACATCATGCATAAACATATAATTCCTTTCTGGACTCAAACCCATAGTAGTGCCAATCTGATGCTACACCTCTGTCAGACTATTGGTAAGTCAACTACATAATGTCCTCCAAATGACTGTTACGGCGGCCAGTCTCAATGGAGACTAAAATACCGGCTAAATGCGAGTCAGACTTGCACACGAAGGCTTCCATACAATAATGCCGAAAAAACACGTTTCTAATATAGCTAGGGACCCCTATTTTTTTTGTTAGTTGTTAAAACAACCATTTTAATACCTACACACTCTGTGAAAATTTTAAATGACTACCTAATAAGGTTCTAAAGATACAACCCTGGGACAAATGGACGGACGGACAGCGGGGCCTTAATAATAGGGTCCCATTGGCATCCTTTGGGTACGGAACCCTAAAACTGAATTTAAAGAAGTCTCTTCACCATAAAAAGTTTAGGACCAGAAATCAGAAAATTTCCAATAAGTATTATAGAGTATTCTATATACATTATTAGAATATTCCATATTATTAAGAGAGTATAATTATAGATTTAGATCTAAACATTAAAAACATGGCTTTCTTACAAAGGGTTTCTACACAACTAATGATATTTTAAGTTCTAAAAAGTTGTAACATTGTAAAATCAAGATTAAAATATAATAAACTCTTATGAATAGTCAAACTAACTAAAAGTAAGTATAACCAAACCTTATAACTTACCAATTTCCTAATGACACTAAATACTACAAATAAGGTAAATTGAGCGCCGAAACCAAATTAAACCAATAATTTGGTCGTAAAACAAAATCTCGAACGAAACCCACGCTTAACTTCATTAGAAACAAATTAATTTAATATAACAGATACTTTTATGATGGTGTTAATAGTTTAGTTTAATAATTGAATATCTGCTGACCTCGTACGAATAATAGCGTGGTTATATGACGCCTTGTAACAAAGATTTGACCTTATTCGGTGACACCTACGCAAATTCTACTAGGTTTTTTGTTGGTTTGCGTTGGAATAGTATGGATATTACTTGTTAAGCATGTTTATAGGTATTTTATAATAATGTATACTCTTATTCTTTTTTTCTTTTTTTTTCTACGTGGTCTCTCTCAGTTATAGCTCTAGGGAGCTCAGACTGATTAACCGGACTTCTACCGAGACCTAAAGGCCTCCAGCTAAAGCAATTAAAATACTCTTATTCGTGGGTTATAGCACTGATAGCCTAGTGGTATAAGCGTCGACTGACAAGTCAGAGGTTCGATCCCAAGGCGCGCACCTCTGACTTTTCTCGTACTTTTTTAAAAAACGTAATGAAACCAGCGTACTTGAGAGAGTTTTCAATAGTGTGTAAAGCCATGTGAGAGGCTCAATCAGGCGCGCACCTTTGACTTTTCGTAAGTTTTGTGCGTATTATAAATTAGGTAATTATCAGTTGCTAAAACGGTGAGGGAAAGCGTGATGAAACCAACACACCTGAGAGATTTTTCAATGGTGTGTCAAGCCATGTCAGAGGTCTACGAGTGGTTAAAACGCTGACTCCAGGTTGTTCATCAACCATAGAATAAGAAGAATTCGTGGGTGTGGATCGAAGCTGGCATGCACCAATGTGACTTCTTCAATGATGCACTTTCTTAGTTAATCTAATACTACATTGACTGACGGTGAAGGAAAACATCGTAAAGAAACCTGGACTTAATAGTCTGAAAACGCCAACTCGCAGTGAGCTAACGTGGTGAGATTATCTCTGTACGAGAAGATTACTGCCTTGCAATAGAACAGTTCCAGGCTGGTTTATTTTTATTTATTTATTGATATTTTTATTTATCTACCTTTTCATTTGTGGTACCAAAGACCTAAAAAAGACTTAGGTACTACAAATAATAAGTAATCACAGTTGATAGCTAATTAGGTAAAGTGTTTATGACTTTTGCAGTGAAATTCATAATTACAACCATGTCTCTCTCTAAATCGTGCAGTCAATTTTCAATACAGTCAAATGCATTTCTGAAATCAAAAAAAAAAAATATCAACAAGTATGCGATGTGAATACAAAATTGTGCCTATCTGTTTCTGCAGGCTGGAGTTTAAAACCACTTATTTTTTCGTGAATTATGCAAACTCTACATTATAATATAATGTAGTTTGCATAATTCGCGAAAAACGGTCCCATATTAAATTATGTTTCACGTTGTATGTAACTCACAATATTTCGAAAAGCCAAACATGCGTACCATAAGTTTAGACCTTTAATTTGTCAATCCGATGGTCATACCACAAGACCATTACTGTAAGTAAACTTAATGTTTCATTACTACGGTATTATCCACACTTTTCTAACATAAACCCGTGCGCTCGCGCCGCTTGGCGCCGGCAAGTCGCGTCTAGATCGCAAACACACCGTTATATTCACAAAACATAAGCAACAGCGGATGAGGAAGCGGGGATGATCGATAGTTATCAGGAATGTTCTTTTAAAGGATGGATCATATCAGTTATGACAGCTGATTAACATAGAATTAATTGGGTATGTAGGTACTGAGAAGCAGCAGATAGACTACACTAATTTCATTGTTTTTCTTTCTTACATACGCCGTAGGAAAGGGACAGAAAATCAGAACTGTTAACTGTGAACTAAAACAAAACCAAATCAGTAGAAAATAAGCGGAATATCTATGTCATGAAACTAAATTATTTATTTTCTCACGACGACTTTTGTTAGGAAGAGTAACGCTATGTCAGAGGCCTTTTTTTGTCGTGTAGAAAACCCTTTATGAGTGCCCACCTGAAAGTGGTGCCCATCTCTATGGAGTTGTTAGAGGCTTACCGGAGTAGGTGTGCCATGGTTTGTTCGGGAACACCACACTGGCACTGGGTGTTATCACATATGTTATGAATGAAATGAATGATTGAATGAATGAAATATTTTATTTGAGACAGCATACGAGAACACAAACAAAACAAATAAAAAAAAGGAAACAATAAAAAGTAAAAATTCCAATTCATGAGGTTGTGTCCCACGGCAGCACCAAATAGGTCTCCAGATGAGCTTTATGTCAAGTACTGGTAGGTACTCGACACTGATTTTCATCTGATTTAGGTACTATCGCGGACACGAACGGTGCACCACTTTGCGATCAAAATGCTTTATTAAACGATGCTACGTGCATAGGTGTGGGGCTAGAGCTACGTTCGGATTATGTGCAAGCGATTCTAACCTTAAGAGTGGTGCACCGGCTTTGTCCACGATAGTACATGATGGATCGATGAAGCCCCATTTTGCCAGATTATGTCTGCAGCAGCCTACTTGGGTTCTTATTCACCACGATAACACAATGGTAAATCTAAAAACCTACATTCTTTTGAAATTTCTTAATACGAGTCTTCTATCTTTCTTTGTTTATTTGTACCATCATTAACAACAAAACTTATGTTTAAATATTTAATAAGAAATTTGAAAAAAACAACTGTTACGGATGGGATTCGAACCCACGATCTTCGGCGTACCGTGCCGATACGGTGGCTCAGCGGTTAGAGCGTCGGCACGGTACGCCAAAGATCGTGGGTTCGAATCCCATCCGTAACAGTTGTTTTTTTTTCAAATTTCTTATTAAATATTTATATCTAATAAGCTAACATGTGCAAAAATGTAAAAAAATTCACAAAAAAAAAAACTTATGTTCTATAAAAACTACCATCTTGCAAGGTTATTATTGTTAAAAAGTTCCTAACTTGCTCTGCCGTCTTCTCAAAAGTTTTCGGCGATAATTTACCTGTTTATTATGTATAGTTTTTACGTAAGGTTGTCACTTCTGAGGGACAGGCACATCCCATGAACGTTGGTTTGTTATACAACTATGAATTTATTACGGTACTAGGTTTCTATTTTAGTATTGTAATTTCCTAGACAAAGTTAAAGTAGGAGTAGTGGTTAAAGGAGGTTACGTGTTAAAAACAAAGTTTAATAGAAAAACAAACAGCGATATTTTCAGATTTTAATTTAGAAAAAACATTGACATTTTGTTTTTTTTTTTGCTACAAAGTATCAGTTCTACATCCCAAAATAATCCGCAAAGAAAGACATATAATTTACGAGTGTAAAAAAAAAGAAACAAAGAGATACCTAATGCTCAAGAGTGGGGCTTGAACCCGTGACTCTTGCTGTGCCGTGGCAACGCTCTTTCCTACTAAACTATTGTATCACTACCCGCACCCCTAATTTCAAGTTCCCTATGCTACATTATCTTTAAACGCCTTGTGTTTGCCTGTCAGAAATTTTAATAAATTACTCAACTCAGTGCTATGACTTTTGTAGCTGTACCGAAACGAGATCATAATTCCCTATCACCAAGTCTAAACAGCATATCATGGCCGTATTATTATTATTATTTAGGTTTTTTCTTTTAATTTCTTGATAAAACCGGAAGCTATGATCTTCTTCTTTAACGTATGGTTGATGAACAACTTGGCGTCAGACTTCAAACCGCCCGTAGGCCTCTGACATGGCTTTACACACCGTTGAAAAATCACTCAGGTGTGCTGGTTTTCTTACGATGTTTTCCTTCACTGTTTTAGCATTAATTTATACAGATTAATAGGTACAGAAATCCTAGGGTAGAAATCTAACCCGTCCCTCTTATCTACCTCTTTCTGGGCCATAGCGCATCGTCGACCATGTATTAAAAAATCATTATAATTTTGTATTCTGTTTTTTGCCTTGTATCTGTTTTGTGGTAGGTACATTTTTTTTCTTATTTAGTTACAGATTAGGAACTTTATAAAACAAATGTGCAGTTTTCGTGACTTTTCAGAGCAATGTAATATCATTTGCTAATTCTTCGGTAGCTTACCTTTTTCCTACCACAATGATGCACGCAATTCCTGCGGTTGCCACGAGAAACGAGAAACGTGTCTGCCTATAAATGAAAGATGAACCGTCATTGACTAACTAATGAGAGAAAACCAGTTACACAGAGCTATAGCAACATTAACTTTATAAATCATGTTCTGTTTAAAAACAGAGTGAGGCCGCAAAGCCATTCTTGTATTTTTGATAAATAAAATCGTAGGTACCGGAACATGAAGAATAAATTCGCTTGTTGCTTCGGAGGTATGTTTTGTTGACATGAGCAGCTCCTTAAGCGAGCATACAGCTTGGCAAAAAAGAGTCTGAGGCGGTGACAGCTGGAACTAAAAATAAAAATCCTAAAAACTAAGTTTGTGAGTACTAAAATAACATAAAAATGATTCATTTGATTATAATTAGTGACAAAAAACTCGTCATAGAAATATGTAAGCACTAAATAACTTGTAATTTTGAATTGTAGTGTGAAAAGTGCGCCAGCGGCGCCCCCAATTTTTCCAGACTCTTTTTTGCCAAGCTGTACCTCGATCGACGAAGACCTTCGGTTCAACTAGGCTCCGCGAGCGAAAAAGTTACATTTTAGCTTATATCATGGTTAACTGCTGTGTTAAATTTTGCAAAAATGATTAGAAAACTTAATTTAAAAAAATATGAAATTATTTAATAAGAAACTCGCAAAAACAACTCACTCGGACGGGACAGTTGTTTTTACGAGTTTCTTATTAAATAATATCATAAGCAAGTCATGTGCATGTAAATCATGTTAAAAAAACATACCAACATAAAAATAAAAAAAAATGATTTTTTAACATTTCCATGGTGAGACCTTCTTATACTCCAATTGCAATGGCAAAAGGCAATGTTGTTGACGTTATCACTCTATATTATTCTTAAATATACTCTAAGCGCAGCTCTATTATTGGTGGATTTCCTCTCTTACCACTTTCAAACATTCATCATCATCTGCCTAGCCTCTTTCCCAACTATGTTGGGGTCGGCTTCCAGTCTTACCGGATGCAGCTGAATACCAGTGTTTTACATGGAGCGACTGCCTATCAGACCTCCACAACCCAGATACTGTTACACGATACCCCTTGGTAAGACTGGTTGTCAGACTTTCGAGCTTCTGACTACCCGTAACGACTGTCAAAGATCTACAATTGACACCACCACTTTCAAAAATTCAAAAGCAAAATATATTCTCACACATCCCCGGTGGAAACGCAGCTTAATCATCATGATCATCATCACGCAGCTTAATATCAACCCTTTATTTCAGGCCGACGATACATCTCTCAAGGAGTTTTACAACGCCATATTTGTGGGATCTCAATCTCGACTCCAGGACTTATATGCCACGGCCATCGGTGCTTCAGCTGGTATGGACAAGCTTGTGTTTGTATTCCTTTTTATATTACTTTAATCATTACGATCAGTGTGATGAAGGACCTTTCATCTTTTATACATATAGACTAAAAAAAACGATAGGGCACTAAATATCGTGCCCTGCATGCCCTGTCGTTTGTTCATTATAGGATCTGATAGACGCTACTGAAGGCGCCAATCTCGTAGCCCAGTTCTGGGCTGACACAATTTACATTGTCATCGACACGCTAAGAAGATAGACTAAAGAAGTATTGAAAGAAAGAAAACCTTTATTTTGGTCGCAAAAAATTTTAATACAGCACATCAATATAGTTATTATTTATAATTATGCGCATTATAAATTAATTAACACTTGCTTTGTGCCTCAAAAAGCAGGTAAAGTCGTTGGTCCTGCGCCTGATCTCTCTCCTGTCATGTTGCTTTGCCGTTCCATCGTAATATGTGATAGAGGGAAATATAGGAAGTGCACCTATTTACGCACTTATGCATTATGATATCTCCTGCGTATTTGGCTAATTTCCGTTGAGATTGGCCGCTGTAACCGAAATTCGGACAAATAGACTTTGTTATTATTATATTATGTTAGGTATTCTGGTATCTGGAAGTAATTGGGGGAGGCCTATGTTCAGCAGTGGACGTCTTATGGCTGAAATGATGAAGATGATGATGATTCTGGTAACAACCCTAACTACTTACATAGGTACTTAGTTCATCAAATCAAAGTATTCTTGTTCGACTTATGTCACCATGCACTTGAGCATTGCACAAATATAGTCAAAGTAAGTACCTACTTAATCTAAACTTGAAATGTTACGACAAATATTTGTGATTTTGTCTCCGAAAGTTTATTTTAATGTTAAGTGTTTTCTATTTACCTAATAGAAAGAAAAACACTGTGTGTAAGTGCCGTACTGTGTGTACACGTGGTTTTGCAGTTCAGGGTCTCACAAGCAAGTACCAGGCGCTAGATTTCAACTACATCCTAGAATTAGAGGAATTAGGGCTCCCATCCAGAGGTCTGTGGAGAAACACTGCTGTGGTTTTTAGTCCCTGTGAGTCGAACATAACCCCATCACTGGCCCTTGGTGGTGGAGTACCTGTAAGGAGAATAGTACCTAATATATTTAATACATAGAAAATAGGTATGTATAAAATATAATGATTCTTCTAATTAAAAGAAAGATTAATTTGACACAGATATAAGTTGTGAGTATACAAAAGAGAGTACATCCAAAAATAATGGCCATGAGCATATATATTAAAGTTTGATTCTATACCCCTGAAATTTCAAAATTAAATTTTAGCTCATAGCAGCGTACTAAATCAATCAATCATTCAATCAACAATTCCACAAAAAACTTTCCCCTCGAAAATTCAAACTCCGAATCTATTAGTAGACGACTCCATCGAAATGTTCAGTTCAAAACAAAATCCAGCGATGCAATTGAATTCCTTAGGGAAACTAGAAAATAAATAAAACTTATATTTTTCCATTCCAATTCTGTATTCCTGAAATTTAATCTAAACTTGTGGAATATTCAAATGGTACGTATTCGTATTTTTGTTTAAACAAAATAAACGTAAAGGTACCTAAGTGTGAGGAAATTATATTAGTTTGCGTTCATGAAAATCATGCTTGAATAATAGAAGTTTATGATTGAAAGATTGAAAGTCATGCTTGAATTTTATGATTGAAAAATAAGATAATCATTTTAGAGAAGCAGTGATAGTCTAGTGGTAAGATCGTTGGAGTGCCAAGTTAAAGGTTGTAAGTTCGAAACCCAGGCACGCACTCTGACTTTCCGGATTTATGTGCGAATTAGAAATAATTTATCACTAGCTAAAACGGTGAAGGAAACCAGCATACCTGAGAGATTTTTCAAGGGTATGTAAAAGCTTGTTAGAGGCCTACGGGCGGTTTAAACTCTGACATCAGGTTGATCACTTACCATAATTATTTTATGATAAAGAAGAAGATCATTTTAGAGGATATAATAAGGAAAAATAGTTTACGGATACCAATTATCCGATTTCGATTCCGTCTACGGTGGATAGGGGGCTGTATGGAATAACCCCATGGGCCTACGTACGCGGTTTAAACAACAACACTTGATTTTTTGGCCCTAAATAATCTAGTAAGTTATAATGTATGTAGGTTTTACATGTTTATACATATGTTTTGCATATTATATGTATAATGGCACTTTAATACTACTGCAAAGAATCACAAATATCGAAATATTTATGTTGCTCTGAATCCTAAAAATAGCCTTTGAAAGGTCACCTAGAAAAACATTCCAAAAAATCAATCACCAATTTGAATAGACCTCTCCAATCCCCTAAAAATATTAAAAACATAGACTTTTTCACATCTATTAGAGCTCTAGATATACTAGCTTATGTATTACTTTTCTATACGATTTTCACCTCTATTTCAAGGGTTTTAGGGGATATTTTATTTTTGCAGTAATAATATATGAATCGGGTACCTTTCATTACCTGTTATGACGTAGCATGATGAAAAATGATGTCTTTTTAAACGTTACTTAGGTGATGAAAAGAAGTGTTTATGCGAGGAGTAACCATCAAATGGATGGGAGGAATTTTAAAAGAAATCTTAAAGCAAGGTAAGGATAGATTGTATTTGGTGTGTTTATCTTTGCCTAACTTATGGCAATATGGTCTTGTTCTGGAACATTAGACTTATAACATAATAAGCAATTGCTAACAAGCAAAGTGACCACCTACTGGGCGCAAACTGTTTAGGACAGATATTAATAATTTTCTTAATATAATTATTTTTAAATTTTACATACTCTAGTCCATTCACAGTTGTCTGAATGAGATCGCCATGCAGCGATAAGACCGCCAATTGTACTCTTCTCTGTTTTTAAATGTATATTTAAGGTCACTGAAAACTCACTCATAAGGCCATTAATCGAGCCACGAACCATAGACCCATACCTTCTGGGCTGAAAATATATAGATATAGTTTAGATAGACACCATCGATCGATACGAAAAGAAAAAGAACGTATATTGTAAATCTATTTTTCGGTGTGCAATAGACGATTTGTATTGTATTGTAAAAATATAATGTATTCTAAAATCAAGTCTGTAGGCTTAAATATTCTGACATCCAAATAAACTACATAAGCCTCGAAAAAATATCTTTTAGTTCTCAGCTTCTTGGCTCCATTCTGTTTTAAGCTTGCCTATCTGACAAATACAATATCAAAGGTCGTGCAAGCTAAGATGAGCCTTCATTTATCACCGAAGCAAGCGTCAATACCAACATAGTCATTAAACTTATATCTTAGAGTTGAAGCTCGCGTTTACTCCATACGTTGAAATAATTGCTTGGAAAAAGCGAATGAAAAAAAGGGGATTTATTTATTTTGGCTTCAAAAGTGACAGTGCCTTGGCACCGGCTCCAAAACTAACGTTGTTGTTTTATTTTATTGTTGTGGTATAATCGGTGTACAAACACTTTAGCGCTTCGCGATTACACCTCTGTATTCTGAGACGTATAAACGCGATCTTTTCGTAAATCAAAATAACCGTCGCATTAATAATTAAAGGTTCTACTCCAAAAATCAATACTCTGAGCGTAAATGTTTCGGATTGAAATGTATTAACAAAAACCATTAAACACAAACGTTTCCACCAAATTACTTACTGTTTAATTATTGTAGGTACTACTTAGTGCATTCGTCTTATGTTTCGTTTCAAATCTATGAAAAAATAATTAAAGAAAGGAGATTTAAGAACGAAAATACCGAAAAAACGTGCGATCTGTCAGTCGAATTTTGAAGTAGACGTCTTCACACATATGGAGGTAACTCCGTCGCGTTGATCGAACCAGATAAGATTTAGAAAAGTCAGTGGCGCATGCCTGGCTCACTGCTAAGACGAACAACTGAGAGTAGAAGATAAATTCTTAAAATTTTTATTGTATGGGGAGAACACGAGCCGCTCAACCTTAATCGAAGTAATTTCAGGTCAGGTATTGAAAAATGAGAAAAGCTATCTGCTTTAGAATTATTTTTAGCAGTTTATTTTTATAAAAATGTGAGCATGTTCAAGCCTGGGAGAAAGTTTCATCGCCAACCATCAATAATGGAGTCATTGAAAATTGTTCTTGAAGCTCAAAGTTACTGAAAGGTTACAAACATCGACGCATTTTAGAATAATCTTGTAACCTTTTTGCATTATGACCTACTTAAGGGTACCACACTATTTTTGTTACACGTTGTATATACCTACTCAAATAATACAGGTAAATAAAATATATTTTTTTAAGTAAAACGGTTTTGTCATCAAAACTAAAGCTGTGTACCAAATATCAGATCAATCTGTCAACAGGAAGAGGGTGAAATATTGATTACTAAATTTGAACCAAATAATAAACAGGTCAAGCTAAGTAAAACCGTTTAAAAAAGCCACTCCGGCGGTACTTATAAATCCCTCGGCTGCGGCTCAGACTTTGTATATCCCTGCGAAGTTATTGTGTACTTACGGCCCTTTGTAATACAATGTAGGTACTACTATAGATCAGAGAGTGACATTGGGCTTACCCTAGAAAAATTTGAACCCTGACGGGAGCGAAACCGCGGAAAAAGTTAGTAACACACAAAACACGCATTTCTGTCCACCTCAATCTTTGACTAATCACTAACATAATGATAAAAATATGCTATTTACAATTGTTTTTAAACAATTGTTATTGTTTAAGTGTATAAAGTTAAACACTGTATGATTGTAAACAATTAGTATGATGATTAACATTTATATATAAAGAGGAAGGAGTGATATTAATTAGTTAGTTGTGCGATGAACGTGAGGTAGATAGGTCGTGAAAGTGTCGATTAGGAGGAATATTTTGTGTTGAAAAGGTATTGTATTCTCTAATAATAATAAAAGTGATCAGAGGCGTAACTATACCTTTGTATGTATGTTTTTTTTTACGT
The DNA here is from genome assembly GCA_936450705.2 of Protodeltote pygarga. Taxonomy (NCBI): domain Eukaryota; kingdom Metazoa; phylum Arthropoda; class Insecta; order Lepidoptera; family Noctuidae; genus Protodeltote; species Protodeltote pygarga. The sequence continues at coordinate 4,967,243 of OW388274.2, forward strand.
TTCACGTTTTCTACAACGAATAAATCCTTTTTAATAAAAAGCGTTATATTAAAAAGCAATTTTTAAGCACGCTAAAAAAATAAGCGCATTGTTATAACTCTTTAACAATTTAAAACCACTCGTCTTAAGTTGCAAATTTAAGTAAAAAGTTGCTTATTAAATAATTTTATTAATTTCTAGTTTTATGGTTTATTGAAGTAGCATATGAGGAGCGCTCCATAGAGACTAATAACAGTGTCTGTCGTTAAAATTTCCTAAAAATAATATTTAAATGGAATTTTGACAAAAAAATCTAACAAGAATTACTGTTGGGAAGGACTCGAGTATTCCGAAGCCTTTTTAAGAAGACTAGACTCAAATTTTTAAAACTCAACTCAAAAATATACTCATGACTGCCTTGTTGGTCTAGTGGTAGAAATCGCGACTGCTGAGCGCCGAGGTCCTGCTATAGGGCCTTTTCTATTAAAAAATTCTCAAAAGCAGCACGCAGTCTGGAATTGTGCCCGGTTAATGGCAATAGGCTCGCCCCCTATTACATGGGACTTATAACATAGCCAGCGTAACGTGGGTGTAGGTGTTGTATACACCTCTGCTCACCCCCTCTGGGGAATACAAGGGTCTATGTTATTATGTTCAACTCATAAAATAAGAGCTTGAGTCTTTTTTAAGCGGAAAGACTCGTGAGTCCTCACATTATGACTTGATTTAAGTTTATTGCAAATTCTGAAGTCTTTTAAGATAAAGTGAATCTCTTTTTACTTATGCAGATTTATAGTGATATTAATAACCATTAGCTGTTGATATGTAAAGTAAGTATTGGTTTAATTTCGCTGATACTTATTGATAATCGCTTTTATCGTTCTTTAGCGTTACTTTTTGCAGTATAAAATTAATCGCTTCTTTTCAATTATTATATTTATAGCAGATAAGCTCGTTAAGTTATTTTTGTTATTCAATTAGAAAATGAGCTTTTCAAATTACTTCGAGTCTTTTATAAGATCTTAAGTTCTCTCGTAATACTCAGTTTCATGAGTCGATATTAGAGCTCATTTAAAGGACTCGAAAAGCAGAACTCAGCACTCATTTGAGTCGGAGTCTCGTGAGCTCTGCTTATTGAGTCCAGTCCTCAAGATAAGGACTCAAAGATTCGAGTCCTTCCCAACACTAACTAAGATACTAACAATTTTAGTGAGACTTATTATTTATCTGTCTTGTTTCTACTCTTTGGAAATGATATTGTGTCCACTGACTGCATGCATGCATGCATGCACTTATGCATATTGTATCTGTTTGTAAATCTTTTATTTTAATAGATTTAAAAAAAAAAAAATTGTTTACGATATAGCTATTTTAAGCTATTTCAATTAATACGAAAAAATGCGGTAAAACAAAATATTATTACGGTAGAACTTTAACCAATAGGTGACCTGTAGTATTTTTTAGAGATATAGTGCACAAAATATTGTGCTCACGAACACAGCTGCATTCCCTATTTCATCACTATCGTGTTCGATGGGAGAACAATCTGACACAACTGGAAAGAGATCTTGGGAAATAGTCCGTAAAACTACGCATCCCTTTTTTATTTTTACTAAGTAAAGTAGCAAATTCTTAAATCAGCTTACTTTGGCACTTGCTTCTGCAACGCATAAGTCGTCACCACCAAAAAATTTGACAAAAAGAAATCAATTGTTAATCTAGAGTTGCTGGTTATCTAGAATGTCCCGTGTTTACAATCGTGTCCGACTAAATATATACAAGTCCAAGCCGGACTTGTATATATTTAATCCAGCTTTTATTAGGCTTTTGGTCAACCCCGCCCCGCCAAAAGATACCGAACAAAACGAAAGTGTGGGAGCGACTCACGCGGACACATAAGTCTCGCGATCTCGCAATCATAGGTAATTTTTGTCAAAACCCACTGGCCAGAGATTTTGCCCAGAAAGCCTGACTCACTAGTCAGGCTTTCTGGGCAAAATCTCTGGCTAAATATAAAAATGCTGATATCTAAATAAATAAAATAAAATAAATCTGTGTCCGGCTTTTCTATTTTTGGGCCTGCCAACATCTATATAATAGCATCGCCGCCGGCGTCCACGCGGTGGTTAAAAGATCAATGAGTTCTTTTAAAAATTAAAGCTGAGATTAGATTCGAATATAACTCTTTATCTTCGAATCCAATCTCAGCTTTAATTTTACCCCTAGAAAATATAAGTCTTAAAAAATTAGACATTTCATCTATGTGTCAGTAGATGTTACACACCACTAGAATATTTATTTTCCTTACCTCTCAGACGCACAGGTATTCCCAACAATGAATTTCCTTCATACCTAACCTACAAAGTCAAAAATGTTATTTCCTTCAACAGATACAAAACTTTTTTTTAATTAACCTATTCTTTGCTAGGAATTCCAGGGTTAAGGTTGACGAAAAATACTACCAAACCGCCTGCTTTGTATGTTAAAGTTTCCCATAATTGTAATTAAACAATTTTATGACTGGCACTCAAATAAATTTTGAGCAGTTTCATACTGTTTTTGTAATTAGGTACTGTATTTTTTACTTAAGTCATTAATGGTTGCCTTAATCAAAAAGTAATGAAAGCTACAATCTTTAGATTGGTTCCAAATGACCAAGGCGTTGTTTGTTAAAAATTTCACTCTATTGGAATAAAAAAGTACAATACAAATTAATAGCAGTATACTCGATTTAGTAATATATTATTTTTATAAATTTCAGATGGAGAAAACAGTACTATTACTCATGTCGCTAGCGACAACTATAAACTCAAACCCAGTAATGACTAGACAAAGCCTACTACAGCAGAAGGATACAGAGCGCTTCTGCGCAACGCTACTAAACTTCAACAACTTCTATTACTCATTAGAAGACCAAAAAAACGTAACAGGTATACCAGCTGATATGAGCATACATTGGAAGACAGGAAAAGTATTCTTCACGTTGATAAGTGATGAAATGAAAATGAGTCTCCAAGTATTAAATCCAAGCGGTGAAATCGATATCATAAAAGTGGCCGGTCTGGGACAATCTACTTGCGTCGATAACCTCAATGACATTGTGTATTTAGCTACTGATAACGGAGTCTATAAATACAAAGATGATGGGTCAATAGAATTGTATACAGCTTTAGGAGAAGATGTCATGTATATAGCTGTTAGCAGCGATGGTGGTGCAATGTATATTGCGACGTGGCCCCAGAATCGCGTACATAAAATCACGAATGAAGGACAAAAGCAAGAACAATTTTCAGCAATTCCTAATGGCCATGGACTGACTGTAGACCCCAGAAATAACATTTACTTCGTAGCTACGAAAACGTCTTACATTTTAAAGAATGGATATTCTATTCCTATTAAAATCAAAGGGTTGCCAAATGACAAAATGACTGGTGTTTTCGTCAGCAGATCGGATGAAATATTTGCTATGGATGAAAACAGTAATTTATATGTGGTTGATCCAGATAATACTAGCGCAAGACATTTGGGGTCTTTTGCCGTTACTGGAGTGAATTCTTTTGCTATGGACTCGGCTGATAATGTTCTGATTGGAGTAAAGGGAGCCATTTTGAAATTCAAAGCTTACGAAAAAACCCCATGCCCGGAGTAGGTTAAGTAATTTCAGTGTTTGTGACTAACTGGAGTGGGTTTGTTGTTATGTAAATAAATTGTATGTTAAACTTTAACACTAACTAAATTGGTACTCGATTTTGAAGTAGCAACTTAAGCGTTATCTTAAATTTAAACTTCATGCCACCTCTTTCTGTCAAATGTCATAATTGAAAAGTATAACTACTTTTTATTACGTTTAAGATTTTTGGTTGTACGTTCAAAGTCGATACCATTGTTTATTTTATTTCTTGAGCTTATAACAATACAAATGTGCCTATTTTCCTTATAATTATTTTAAAATCAGTGAAATACTTTTGATGGAAGAACTAGCAGCTTCAAAACCTAATAACACTACAGGACCCAACTTCTACTAGACCGGACCAGTGAAGGAAAAGGAGAGACTGCCTTTTGCCCTGCAATTGGTCAACAAAGCCTAGAATAATAATAGTATTAGTCAAATGGCCGGCTGAAGTCTATAATTAAGAGAGACTAGAAGAGCCTATTTATTGGCTCATTGCCATCTATTGAGAAGACCTGGGACGGCAAGTTATGCTGACGTGTATCCATGAGAGTTCCTTCTTTGACTCTATGTGTCCACCATACCGATATACCAACCTAATGAGATGGTGGCAAAAAAAACTAGATTTTTGTTCGCTGAAATTTCAGCGCACCATAATAATATGTCGCCTGGACACCTGGCGATCTGAAATTTTTGTGTTCTTAATAAGTTAATAGCACGTATTGTGTCCTATATGCGGAAGCCTAAGCTAAGGTATTGTAGCAACTTGGAAACAGCCTAGGTTCAGCTGTGGACTACGATAGATTGTGTTCACACTGCAAAATCCTATTCAAGAGCATTAAGACTCAATACCTACCAATATTTATTACCAATACGCGTGTTTCTCAGTTTACCAATAAGTTTCCGATAACTTAAATGACAGAAAATTTTACTGACTGTCAAGTTATAATACTAATCATAAAGTCTTATTATAGTATATCTAGCGGAATAGAGAATCAAATATGAGAAATTAAAGTTTACTAACAATACATTTATGTGTATGACAGAGATAAATTGGGAAAAGGGCAGGAAGATGATGATGACGATGTATGACAGAGATGTCTTGGATGAAAATCCAATTGAGTTAAGGTGTGTCCAAATACAACGCGGTATTCGAGCGCGGCTGCCGCGCGCGGCTAGCCGCGCTTTGATTGGACAACTGCGATCTACTCTACGTATTTTACGAGTAATAAGCAGAGCTACAACACACACGGCCGCTTTCATTGTGGTTTGAATACGAAATAAAGAGCGCGGCGTATCTCGGATATGCCGCGCAGCACTGTCGCGCAGAAGGTCTAAACTAGTCGCGCGGCAGAAATGTGTCCTGCAAACGCCGCGTGTTGCTGCCGCGCTCTTGCCGCTCAATGTTTGGACACACCTTTATACAAACGGTTACAAAACCAACCATACAAACCAGTATTAACTGACCTCACATTGTATAGGCTCTTGATACAACAAGATTCAGAATAAACTGGAAATGTATAGCTTGATCTGTAACCGTGTGTACTACAACCAATTGCTGGACACATCACCAATTCCAAGTCCCCGATTTCACGATAGATTCACAATTATTCACAGAACTCGGATTTACACCGCGCCGATAAGTGCCGACAAGCCATCGCCAAAGAGAGCTCTTTCATCTTATGTCACGTAGGTATCTCTTTCTATCATTCAGTGTAGCTAGTGACATCTCACTCGCTCAGCCTTTCACTCCTTTGTTTCTCTATTCGGGTAGGTATACTAACTTTATGAGGTTACCTAATTTTACTTATGTAGTTAAGATTACTAACCTTTCTCCTATTACTGTACATACTATCGCGGACATGAACGGTGCACCATTTTGTAATCAAAATGCTTTGAACGATGCTACGTGCGTAGGGGCGCGGCTAGCGCTACGTTCGGACAGCCGGGTGCAGGCGATTCTAACCTTAAAAGTGGTATACCGGCTTTGTCCACGATAGTACATATTAGAGAACCAATTTGCTGGGGGACATTGTACTTTTCACTAATACAATTTTCTTAATACGCACGGCACGGTACGCCGAAGATCGTGGGTTCGAATCCCATCCGTATCAGTTGTTTTTTCAAATTTCTTATTAAATATTGATATTTAATAAGCTAACATGTGCTAAAACATGTAAAAATTTCACAAAAAATATTAAGAAAATTGGTAATATCACATCGGTGCCTTCTAAAACTGCAAAGTTTGGAACACTGAGTCGGATACGTAATGTATTCCGATAGATATTACCACACGCCCTAGGCGTAGAAAAAGAGATTTTAAATTTCGACTGATGCTGGTGGGATACGGTGGCTCAGCGGTTAGAGCGTCGACACGATACGACGAAGATCGTGGGTTGGAATCCCATCCGTATCCAGTTGTTTATTCAAATTTTCTTGTTAAATAATTATAACTAAAGTAGGTACTTACCCGTTCTAGCTATAAACCAAATACTTACTTGCCTATCCTATAGCTTTAATCCAGTTATGTTGTAGACTACACTACTAAAATCGTGTCTTTTAGAAAAAATCTTAGTAACAATGTAATAATCTGTAAAGTTTTGTAAATTTAAAGAGATGAATATTGAAATTTTATTTAAATTTTTTCATGCTTACGATAATCACGATTTTAGGATTGCCTTCACGACTGCCAGATGATAATATTATGATGATGATGATACATTAAGATAAATTTTGAAATATAAATGTAAAATTAATAGTTACTAATAGTATTAGTAGGTACCTAATTACATCTTTCATTATGTCGATTTGGCTTTTTTTTATTTTGGCTTAAATCTCTAGCTAAGATCGGCGATTAAAATACCTTCAATAACACTGCTAGCAGACGCAAGTTTAAAAAATTTGGGTCTCCTTTGGCACCTGTATTTGCACCCACGAGAGCGATAAATGAGTTAAAATATTATTATTAAATAAAATGCCTAATTTTCAGAATCAGTAAGAAAGGTAAAAAAAGACACAGCCGCAAACGCAAGGGCAGGAAGCGTACCACCACATCCACCCCTGAACCATTTGAAGAAGAAGAGGAAGAATAAACAAAATAAGAATGTTCTCTCGTTATTTATTGTCTAAATATTCCATTTTTAAAGTGTTCTTGTTAATTGTCATGATTGTTATTAAAGAAACTATTAAATAAACTAATTTAAACGACATCTATAAAATTATTCAAGAACTGTTAGCAACTGTTGAGTACAATATATGGTTTTAACGCCATCTATTCTTTAGTATGACAACTACAAAGGTGAAGTTGTCATAATTTATGACAAGATGGCAGCACAGATTCATTTTATGTAATTGCTCGTTGTGACTCTCACAAAAAATAAAGTATGCACATTGTTGAGCTTTTCAATCCCATTTTTTATGGTTTGTAATATATACAAAAATAAAAATTACTAGAATTGGCACACATACCAATTATTATTTGTGTTGGTTATTTGAAGCAATATCGAGACGTGGAGTTTTAGTATTGCCGGCACATAAATTAATTGTCTAATCAGGGTAAAAGTGAGAGCAAGTTACGGTCTATCATAGACAGCATTTTACCTACTTATATTATTCAACACAATAAAATAATGAATAGGTTCAGTTTTTATTTATTATTAAGAAGGCATGCGATGGTAAACGGCGTTGTGATCTAGGATGAAGCACACCTGCCTCTACAAAAGGACTTGTCTCCTAGATAGCTTTCACATCACAATATCATGCCGGAATATGACAAATCACTTTGTAGCAACTTGGCAAGGCATAGTTCGGTGGGTGAAAGCCAGAAGCCTCCAACTAGCAACAGCTTGAATATGGATCGCTTGTATTTTCTGAAAGTGCTGGGACTGACAGAGTATAAAAAGTTGGTTCTTTAAAAAGGACCTTCAGTATTAACTCCAACTGGTGTAAAATAAATCTCGGTCTTACGAGGTTAACTCGAGGGCAAATAATATTATACATGAGTAAAGTGATATTATTAATAATAAGACATATTAACCGTCATAACGATGATCACAAAGTCGAATTCGCTATTGTGAGACTGCTTCATTTATTGAGCTAGGATTGGAAGCCATCTGTTACTATTACATTGCATAAACTCTTACACAAAAATGAAAAGTAAATTAATGTTTAAGGAACCTTATCTGTACCTCACTATGTGCAGAGTACATAACACCAATAAATGATATTATTCAAAAACCTCTTCATTAAACACAAGACATTTTTGCTTATTTACAATAAAAAGATATTGATATTGTTATAGATGTATAGATATTGTTTTAAACAACTCATCTGACCTAGATCATAGATGGGCTCTATAGGTGTTTAGTTCTTGCTATCCTTAGTCCCATTGCCAAATAGATAATATATCTTTTTTTTTCCCATTAGGAAAGTGAATAATTCATGCAATCGTAAAGTCGAAATAAATTTGAAGTTAAAATAGTTATGGTGGGGCTATCAAAACTTCATGGCTGTTTGTAATCTTGTAATGGCAACACCAATTCGTCCTCGAATCCAACCTAGAATTCTTTCCGTCACCTTGTTCGTTCATTCATTCATTTATTTGTCAAATTGTCATACGCGTCGCCGATGTGTCAGTGAGCGATCGTTGCATAGGTAGTGTATTATTTGTGTCGTAAATGTGGTTCGATTATGTGATAATGAGAAGACACGCGCTCTACAACATTATTATAAAGTGATGCATGTGTTTTGAGTTTAGTGTCGTGTTATAAAACGTTGTTTTTATTTGTATGTCATCGGACTCTTCAATATGGCGGCCCCTCGTCACAAATCACAACAGAAAAATATATCTTCGATATTTTCGAAGTTGCATGGAGCATTTTCGGACGCAGTATGTCCTCCAAAACTTGCGACGGACAAAAGGACTTTGGATAAGACTTGGAAACTGATGGATAAAGTGGTGAAACTGTGTCAACATCATAAGATGAATTTGAAAAACAGTCCGCCGTTTATTCTTGATATTCTACCGGATACGTATCAACGTTTGCGTGTTATATACTCCAAGTACGAGGACAATATGCAGGCGTTGAATAATAACGAACATTTTAACATATTTATAAATAATTTGATAAGGAAATGTAAACAGGCTATAAAGTTGTTCAAGGAGGGCAAAGAAAAGATGTTTGATGAGAATTCTCATTACCGTCGTAATTTGACGAAACTTAGTTTAGTGTTTAGCCACATGCTGAGTGAGTTGAAGGCGATGTTCCCGAACGGCACGTTCGCCGGTGACCAGTTCCGCATAACCAAGAGTGATGCCGCTGAATTCTGGAGGACAAACTTCGGAAACAGGTATTTTTTTTTAATATGAACTACCATAGAGTATTCGTTAAATAATGTGACCAAACAGGTTTTATAGCATGTTTGTTTATTATAATATTACCTGTGTGGGAGGAAAAACATGTTATTATTTGATAACAATTTTAAATCTTACTTTGTTATAATAACATCAAGGTTTTGCCTGTTTAATTGTTTACTGTCTAATCATAAAAACTGATATTGTTGGAAAAGACTTATTCATCACATAAGTAGGTACCTACCTCATCATTCAAATAAATCAATTCGATAATCACTAGTACCTATTTCTCATTTGAAAGAAATTAAACTATCCTTCTAATTAATTTGTTTGTTCGTTTTAAAGTCATACACATGCCTTTTTTATTAAAAAAAAATACCAAGTGCTTACGAAGTGGGCCTGTTCGTTAAAGGATAACCCTTTCCCCAGCATTTGCCCAGCTATAGGATAATATTGGCCAATCAAATTGTATTCAGAACAAACACTGAGATTCGCTTACAACAAATACTTACTTACATTAATTATGATAAAACCGCATAGTTGTTTGTAAAATGTTTTACTGGCAAGCTAAAATAGACGTTATTTTATTAATAAACCTGTATTCAAGTCTTAGTATAATTATAGTTATAGAGAGGAAACCTACTTTCTGCTTAGCGCCTCTCAGTTACATTATTGCGTTCAACTTATTTACAATATTGCTACTCATTTTTAATACAGCCTGCATATCGAATAGTTACCTATTCAATACTTAAACTGAACTAAACATACTGTTTTACCTTAAACAAAACATACTCCTCAGCAAAGCATTCCATAGTACAGTTACGGAAATCAAATGAGGAAAGATTGCATTCCAACATGACGGAAATAGAACATTTTGTTATAATATCAATACCGTAACATGACATAAATATATTTAAAAACATTTGACCTAGGTATGTTTTGTACATCGTGAAGTAAAACTACAATAAAATGTAAAATTTAACATTGGCTAAGTCCAAGTCCATCTCCGCTAGCAACATTAAGAAGCTGCTGGTTTTTCTCGAGGAGCTAGGGTGGCTGGAATTAAAAAAAAATATATTCCCACCATCACGATGGATACGCGCTAAGACGTGGACCTGCGGAAAACAGCCCGCCATACCAATACCAAGTCAGAGTCCAATTTTGTAATTTTATAAAACCTTGTCTCTGACTTTTTATTGTATTGTAGACACGCTTTCAGTCATCTCTTATACTAGACAGACTGACTTGACTGTATACCAAAAACTATCTATAAATTATTGAACAAAATCATGGACGCATTTATTGTTACAGATTAATTTTTAATTGTTGCAATTACGTGCTTCTTGACATGTTAATATTATAACTATTCTGTAATCACCTTCCACTCCATACTATTGATTTAACTGTAACATTGGGTATAATTTCCTATATGCAACAACCTACCGGGTCAAATATTTGTGAATTACTGTGATACATCATCATCAGCTGGAAGGCATTGGATTACCCAAATATAATGTCTCACACAGGGTAACACAGCCTTATAACTAGGTATAATAATGAGTGAAAATACCTATTACCTAACTGCCCATAAAAATTCCACTTCCTTGTAATTTTAAACAAGGTATCAACAAAGTAATTTAGCTGTCTACATTGCATTGTCATAGAAACTCTAACAATTAGCTCTTATGTGTGTGTGAGACAATGGAGAATTAATTCTCACATGTCATGCCACACTTCCTCATTGAATGTCACCGCTTTCTCATGGGAAAAATTGAGACTTTTTATCTGAAATAGTATTCTATAAACTTGCTTGCTATATAAACTAACTACCTAGCTTCCATGAAGATTGTAGACAGTCAATAGGATTCAGCACGTTCATAAAATCCTGACAACTGGTGCTCAAATCTGATAATTTCCAAATGCTTCAATGATCAGTCAATAACATGTCGATTTTAAATATTTTGAACACTCCATTGAACTTGGCCCCCTGATCCAACCATAGAATATTGTATTGTATTCGTTTGGGTTGTAGTTAACAAGCGTCACAGTATGAATTTATAACTAAACATAAAGAATTTATAACTAGGTAGTAAAATTGCAGTACTATAGAATTTATAACTAGCAAAATTGCAGTACTAAGTAGGTATAGAATTTATAACTAGCAAAATTGCAGTACTATAGAATTTATAACTAGAAAAATTTTCATAAGTAGGTTTATTGGTAGGTATATTGATTTTTAATACATGTTAAGTAAGTCCTTATATAAATTGAGAGAAAATTGAAAAAGAGACAGGATACAAGCAGAACTTAAACCCGCGACACGAGTAGCAAAATGATGATGTTAAACCCAATATAGATTAGGTTAAAAAACAAGGTTTTTTTTAAAGGTGACCTGACTAGGTTCTTCACATAAAAAAAATTACCTAAGTATATAATAAATATGAATAATCTCAATTAGGTATAAATCTATTTTCTACACATTTGTCACAAAAAAATGATTCACAAATTCTTTGAATTGGGCAAGTTTGGTATTGGAATGATTTCATTCATAAATATTAAAGGGAATTTTTATGAATGAGCCAATTTATCAGTATGTAATCTTGTTTATCAAACACATAAGCTGTTATCACATAAAATCATAAAGGTAACATCATTTCATACATGAAAAATATCTGAATGAAAACTAAAATTCCCAAGGCCGATTTTTCTAATAGGTACTATCGCGGACACGAACGGTGCATCACTTTGCAATCAAAATGCTTTGAACGATGCTACGTGCGTAGAAGCGGGGCTAGCGCTATGTTCAGACGCCGGGTGCAAGCGATTCTAACCTTAAGAGTGGTTCACCGGCTGTGTCCACTATAGTACTTACTTAATTGAAGTAAAAATTTAAGTAAATTGACGTTTTGTCGACACTGCAGTTCAAATTTCTTTTCCTTTTAAGTCTCCTCCAGTAAACAGTACCTAAATCAAACCAAATCCTTTAAATTGGAGTCCAGCTAATCCCGCCACCTTTTTCGGACCGTTATAAAGTTGCTAATTGAAAAGTCACACTATTACTTGACTTTTATATAATTTAGCCTATGAATTATGACTTTATGAGTTACGTAGATAGTTCTTAAAGTTAAGCATACATAGATTGACGCCTGTATTTCCCAGAGGGGGTAGTCAGAGGTGCATGCAGTACACCCATGTTTCGCCGGCTATGTTAAAGTCCCGTGTAATAGTGCGAGCCTAATGCAATACCGGGCACAATTCCAAACTCCTTGCTGCTAATGAGATTGTCTAATATATTAACCACAGCATATTATTATAAGTAATCTACCGATCTACGATTAATGAAATAGGTAGGTAGGTATTTGAATCGCTTTTCCCTACCGGATGTATTTTGTAATCTAATCGTGTCTTATTGAGCTATTAATTATCAATTGCGCGTGGGTTGTTTTGTTTTTGGCACTTATTTAGTAAATGGGTATGTAGTACGTACGCCTTCATTTTTGTAAGGTAATTTTAAGGGTACCGTACCCGAAGGATAATAACGGGACTCTATTACTTACTAAGAATCCGCTGTCCGTCAGTCACCAGGCAGTATCTCAGGAACCGTGATAGCTAGACAGTTGAAATTTTCACAGATGATGTATTTCTGTTGCCGCTATAACAACAAATACTAAAAACAGAATAAAATAAATATTTAGGTGGGGCTCTCATACAAAAGCGTGATTTTATTCCGTACCTATATTTCTCCTCGATATTAATAACGACGACAGGTAGACGCTTAGAGTGTCTTAATGTTGTAAGTATAGATAATGGTACGGAACCCTTCGTACGCGAGTCCGACTCGCATGTGGCCGGTTTTAGTATTAAATAAACTCACAAGCAAATTCTTGACGGCATTCTAATTCTGAGTTCATGACTGTCATAGGTACTACTTCGCTGTAGTAAAGGTAAGGCAAATTACGAATATCTCTCACTCTTCCAAGCTAAAAGCTTTGATCTGTGTTTGTGAAACAAATTCTTAGATAGAATACTAAATAAAATCCTTCCAAGAAAGTCTAAGCGATTTGACGAGACGATTTAATTTCATCTTTCTAGAGGCCTGGTACGAGAAGTAATAGGTATATGTGCACAGTATAATAATCATACATTATGGTAACTACGTACAAACGCTCGAAAACGACACACTCACACAAACATGTGCAACGACGCTCGTTGATACTGCGACGTTCGCTTAGGAGTCTCTCTCGACTACTTATCTGCTACATATTTTATTTGCCGAAAACCTCTATCTGTATCAGAGCACGAAATCTATTGTAAAACCAATATGTCAGACACTCTGGGTCTGATTCTCTTGTACGTCATCCTAAACTAATTTTAGTCTAACTAAATCTCTTTCTAATAAAATACCATCGAAAAGGGACAGCAAATTAAGCTATCAAATAAGAGCTGTCAAATAAGGCTACGTCCTTGCAGTTGATGTGAAATTAGACGAGACCTATGACATGCCGACTTAAATAATTCTCGTTGATATCATGCAAACAGACTAGTTTGACAGCTCTAAAAATCTTTGATCTTTTTCTAATGATTTATGTTAGAAAGAGAGATCATCATCAGCATGTAGTCCACTGCTGAACATAGGCTTCTCCCAATGCGCCCCACATTTGTGCGTTCATTGGAGGTATTTGCCCATAATCGCCACGCCAGGCTAGCGGGTTGGCGATCGCAGTAGTAGATGATTGCTGTCACACAGAAGGACTGCTGCTGCCCACCTCCAGATCTTTCCCTTAGTCGCTTCGTACGACACGGGGCGAGTAGGGGTGGTTCTATTCTTAGGCCGGAAACCACACGGCAAAGAAAGAGAGATAGGGGTTTAAATTAGTATTGAGCTCGTGCAAGAGAATTAGCAATATTGTCTTTGCATCAACCTGCTCATTTAAATCGCATAATGCTCACATAATCCTACAGCGGAAACCAGTTGATACACTTTTGTTCGAACCCGTCCAACCGAATCGTTACCAATCCAATGACACAATATTATTCATACGACGGCGTATGTGGGTAAATTTACTTTGGTACTTGAGGATTTATTACCGTAGTAATTCATGGTAAAGTGGAAGTCAAAATTTCTTAATTAAATTAGACTTTGTTCTTTTGAATCGCCAATTTTATAAATCACTTACTAAACGACCAGTCCGTCACCGCTTTCTAGTGCTATTGCTATCGAAGATAGAAAAAGCGGGGCATCAAACTTCCTGACAGAACTATCAAAATTCACTTAAAAGACAGACCCAAGAGGTAGCAGCCTAGCATACAACAGTCGCTGTTCAAGACTTGGAAAATCAAAATATTTTTATTCATTTAGACCATTAGGCACTTATGAATAGTCATAGAACGCCATATTATGTGGCAAAACATGTAGATCATATTTATTTTCTAATAACACCTTTCATGCTAACTATTTTGTATTGTAATACCTACTCATGTTTTATGCAAACAAAATATCTTATTCTAATATTGTTTACTGTAGGAGTGTGTCTAGTTGCCAGTTTCAAGAGCAGTCTACTCTTCATAAAGAAGAAAGCACTGATAGCCTAGTGGTACGACCGTCGACTGAGAAGTCAGTGGTCTCGAGTTCGATCCCAAGGCGCGCACCTCTGTCTTTTAGTAAGTTATGTGCGATAATAAATTAATTATCAGTTGCTAAAACGGTGAAGGAAAACATCGTGATGAAGCCATGTCAGAGGCCTACGGGCGGTTTAAACTCTGACACCAGGTTGTTTATCAACCATACGATAAGAAGAAGATAAAGAAGAACCTGGCAAGAAACTGGTTGCTCTTTTAAATATAATATATGGCTTACAATATTTTAGGCTACGTTGTTCCGAGGTCTTATGTGAGAGAATGTCAGTCGACTAAACATAAGTACACCTTATAATATTACAAGACCTCTTTATACTGTGATATTACCATAACAGCTCTGAACTGACCAGTCCCAACAAACGGTAGAAACGGAAAAAATATACTATCTGAAAAACTCCGTAGTGAATTGTAGGTACTTATATTGCTCCCAGTATACAAACCAAGTATAAAGTTATGTTAATAATATAGCTAAATCCTTTCCACTGCTGAGCATAGGCCTTTTCTCACCAATTCAGATAAGATATTATTTGCCTTAATTTGTGAGAAAAGTCTCGGTCAATATAGCTCATCCTCCCCTACGGTGACTGAGTGCAATTTAATAATATCGGCTTTATGGGCACTGACTACCAAAATTTATTCAACTGTATTTACGTCCGTTTCTGTAACCTAAAGAACTTTCCTCTTAACGTTTTTATCTGCGCTGTAAGATGATTTTGCAAAAAGTATTTCAATATGATTTTTAAGATATGCTTCATCAGTTCTGCGTATTTTTCGAAGAAAATAAAGGTTTGATTGGCTATAGTTATAAAAACTGTTCGTGCACTGAACCAATGCACGTTTTGCTTTAAAGATCTGTATTTTTTTAAAATTCAATATAGACAGCTTTGTATTAGATCCAGAATATGAAACTTAAGCACAAAAGTTAAATTACTTACCTCCAGAACAATTGCATGCCTAAATGAATTTTGTAGCTGCCGAAAAAACAATGGAATTAATTTTACCAAGTACAAGGCTTTTGACTTTATATAATAATGTAATTTGTGGGAAATCCCTTTTCTTTACGTAACAAAATCGGGCGCTAAAATCTTCACACACAAAATTAAATCAAAAAGCCAATTATTATTCCACATACTCTCCTAAAAGGTTATCTGGAAATTTCTTGAAGAATCTTGCTCCGCTTCCGAGAAAATATATTTATTTTATTAAGTGTAACATCACATCAACCTCTGTATCTTAAAACCTTACCAGGTTCTCAAACCGCAAAACAGGACATTCTGGAGCGGAAAACTTCTTAACTTCAAACACTGAATATTCTATTAAGTAATGACTAAGTTTCTATGCCTTTTTCAATTAATCAGAAACGAGGTCAACGGTTTATTAAGAAGGTACCTATATCAAAGGAATGCGTTACATTAGAAAAGTGTAGAAGTGAGTATTAAAAACCACTTTTAATTTACGCAAATAGTCCAATCACCATGTCGTTTGACTATGTTATAATTTCCTCTGTTGCTGGCCCTTTGCAGTGTAATAAAGTATGATAATATAACGATAAAAATATCTACGATTTTTTTTCCTATACATGAAAATTGAGTACTTTATATCTCTTAGTGTAAAATTGCTCCTTGCAAAATTGCTTCGGTTCTCGTTAGAACAATGAAAATAAGTAGGTAGATATAACAATAAGTAACGGTATTCAAGAATTTTTCGCTTTGGGAGCGGCAAAAATGTAAAAATACCTGTTTTGTAAATAAATAATAAAAAAACTTGACAGCCCAAATGGTTTATAAAATGTATTACTGTAATAAAGGAACGAGTAATATTCGCGAGCCCTCATTGTACCAAGCCGAAGGTACATTGGGTCGAGCGACAGTTTGCGGTTGAAGTTGGGAACTGTGCTCGCACGATGGGAGAGCTTCGAGCTCACGAAAAGATTATATGAGTACCACGTACCTGATGACCTCCTGTGGCCTAGGTTTTGAGGGAATTGAGGGGTGGCGACAGCAACTTCGGAACTCACGTGGCTTGCTAGTCCACCGCGACCGGCCGGTCCGCTACGTAGGATGTGATGCACCACTATAGCTGAACTACACTTTTGAAGGTTTACGTATTGATTTTAGTCCAGTTTTAACGCGATATTCCGGCGATTATCCCTCAAATACGAATTTAACAGGGAACGTGCACTCAGAGCGACATCCTCATGCCGCCATCTTTTCGGATCTCTCTTCTCTTTCGCGCAAGCACAGTGCGCGCGAAATTTGAAACTACGGTTACGGAACATTCCGCCCACCAAAATACATAGTATTTTCACTACGTTGAAAGAGCGGAAAGCCAAGAATAACGGAAAATAACGATTAAAAGAAATAAGACTTACTGACATTAACACTAAAAGTTAACACTAAACTAAACTAACTAGAATCTAAATTTGTTGTGGTACGTATGTTAAGTATCTAATCAGTTTGATTTGGCAAAGGACACAACTTTACAAGCGGTCTGGTTAGAAGTGAACCATTTGCCATTCGCACGGTGGCCACACGTACTACGCCGTCAGGACCAGGATGCAAAGCTGTGACTCGAGCAAGAGGCCAATGCAACGGGATAGTGTTTTCGTTTTTGATGACTACGATTGAATCTATTGCTAACGGTTTGCAATGTTTAGTCCACTTTGCTCGCTGAGTTAACGATTGTAAATATTCTACCTTCCAGCGTTTCCAAAATTCTTGCTGAAATCGCTGGATGAGTTGCCATCTTCCTAACCGAGTAAGATTGACGCCCGATAGGTCCTCATCAGGGACTGAAGTGAGTGGCTCTAGAGTTAGGAAATGACCCGGAGTTAATACGTTAAAATCATTAGGATCTGAGCTCAGCGAGTAAAGCGGTCGCGAGTTCAACATAGCTTCTATTTGCACGAATAATGTTGTCATCTCTTCGAAAGTTAATGTCTGATCACCGATAATACGATAAAGATGAGATTTAACTGCCTTTATTTGTATTTCCCATACACCGCCAAAATGACTACTAGCTGGAGCATTGAATTTAAATGTTATATTCGCGTTATCAGATGCATCCTTCATATATTCATTTAGTAGATTACAAGCGCCTACAAAGTTGGTCCCACAATCCGAATGGATAACGCTTACACGACCTCGTCTACCGACAAACCGGCGAAGCGCTGCTATAAAAGCGTCTGAAGTCAAGTCTGAGACGACTTCCAAATGGACTGCCTTAGTAGTAAAGCAAACGAATAGACAGAAATAGGCTTTACTTATTTTGGCTCCTCTATGTCGTCCTAACTTGATGCGAAAGGGACCGCCATAGTCAACACCGACTATTGAGAAAGGCTTGACTTGGTTGATGCGAGCTGCTGGCAGATCGCTCATGAAGGGCTCAAGCGGTGCAGGGCGCGTACGAAAACACGGTAAGCACTTTGACAAACAATGACGGATGGCACGTTTTGGTGATAGAATCCAAAACTGCTGTGTCAAGAGATACTGCATGGTATTTATACCGGGATGACAGTTTTCACGATGAAGTGCTTCGATGATCATGAACGTTAGTTTGGAATCTTTGGGTAGCAACGCAGGATGCTTATGCTCAAACTCGAGCCCGGAACGAGATAGGCGACCGCCCACCCTAAGAATTCCCGAATTATCCAAAAAAGGGTTAAGTTTTTGCATAGGTTTTGAAAGAGGTTTAGACTCTTTCAAACGAGTTAATTCCTCACTGAAATGTAACGATTGTACTCTACGTACGAAAATCAATAAAGCGCTGTGAAGCTCTGTTCGTTTTAAATGAAGTTCAGAACTACGAGAAGAAATTTTACGAGAGCATTGTACAAAACGAATGCAATACGCGAGTATTCGTTGTGCTTTACGAATCGATGAGAAATTATCGAGTAAAGAATCAATGACGTTGGTGTCGTTATGAATGAACAGGGAAACTGCGCGTTCCTCAGCTGATACATCGGTTTCATTAACATTGACATTATTCTTTGGCCAAGTGTTAGAAGGTTGAGCAAGCCAAGAGGGTCCCGCCCACCATAACAAATTATTGACTAACTCAGCAGGGAAAAGACCTCGAGAGGCAATGTCAGCTGGATTATCAGCACTGGAAACATGGTTCCAGCTAGCTTCTGGAATAGTGTCCTGGATATGACTCACCCGGTTGGCGATGAAAGTTTTCCAACGTGACGAGTGAGATCGAATCCACGCCAAGGCTACTGTCGAATCTGACCACGCCCAAGTGTCCGCAATGTTAAACAACGAGGAATAAACGTTTCTGACGAACTTTAGAAGATCTGCCAGGAGGACTGCCGCGCACAACTCAAGACGAGGTAAGGATATTTTTTTTACAGGTGCTACGCGAGACTTTGAACATAGAAAAAAGATGGATATAGCACCATTGACATGAATGACACGTAAGTATGCTACAGCTCCATATCCAGACTCAGAACTATCAGCAAAGCCATGGATTTCACATGATTTCATCTCTTTTACAGAAATGCATCGAGGGATTTCCAGGGCCCTGATGAGAGGTAACTGTTCAGTGTAACAACGCCATTGTTTTACGATTTCACACGGAGGAGAATCGTCCCAATTAATGCCTAAGATCCACAGCTTTTGAACTAAGCATTTTGCAAGAAATGTTAAAGGAGTAAGGAAACCCAAGGGGTCATAAATACGAGCAAGTTCACTCAGAATCGTGCGCTTTGTACATTGGCGATCGATAGATTTGACCTCAAACAAGAATACGTCTTTTTTGGGACACCATTTTAGGCCCAAAATCTTCAGGGTGCTCGATTTTTCAACGTCCATCGATACAAAGTCTGTTAGACAATGTTCCGGCGGTACATCAGTAAGCACTTCTGGCTTGTTGCTAGCCCACTTACGCAGCTCAAACTGACCTCTACTCAGGAGTTCAATAACTTGAGTTTTGATTTGGATGGCAGACTGGATGTCAGAACTGCCACTGACAATATCGTCGACAAAGATATCAGAAATCATCACTTTACGAGCTAGAGGTAAGTCAGTTTCATCGTCAACAAGTTGTTTGATAGTGCGGCAAGCAAGATAGGGAGCCGAGGATACCCCATAAGTGACAGTATTTAATCGATATTCCTGAATAGGGTCCGTAGGTTTGGAGCGCCAAAATATACGTTGGTAATCACGATGGTCACGGGACATGGAAATTTGCCTAAACATTTGCCGAATATCGGCGGTAAAGACAACAAAATGCGTTCGAAAGCGAAGTAAGATTTCGGCAATGTTAGTCTGCAGCTTAGGACCTACAAGTAAAGCTTCGTTCAACGACACACCTCGAGTGTCCTTTGCAGAAGCATCGAAGACCACTCTTAATTTTGTCGTTGCGCTGTCAGGTCGTAGAACGCAGTGATGAGGTATGTAATAACAACCCTGATTGATCTCCTTAGCAGGAACTAGACTCATGTGACCACCTTGCAAGTAATCAGACATGAAGTCGCAGTATTGTTCGCGTAAAGCCTCATTTCCGTTTAATTTGCGTTCTAGCGAGTGAAATCGCCGCAGCGCTGATTCTCGCGATCCAGGAAAGGTGAGATTCTTGTCTTTATCCTTAAAAGGCAAGGTAACGATATACCTCCCTGAAGCATCGCGGGAATGCTCGGTAACGAATATTTGTTCACAGAATTCTTCGTCCGGAGTTAACATTGAAGGCTGAGGAATGCTATCCATTTCCCAGAACTTCTTAACCTGCTCACTGAGAAGATTATCGTTGGTGACGAAGAAGGAGTTTGGTAGTTCGTGATTACCACCGCAACTGACATTTCCTAATAGGACCCAGCCGAACACAGTATTCATTGCCGATGGTTGCTGCAACCCTCCACTAACACTCCCAGGTAATAGGAGTGAAGGGAAGACCTCAGCACCGAGAAGTACATCAATTTGACCAGGTAAATGACAATCAGGATCCGCTAAGGTAAGATTTCGAATATGATGCCACGCAGATTTGTTTAGCTTAACAACTGGCATATTGCCGCAGATCTGAGGCAGCGTGAGCGCTTCGATGTTAAACAAATCGTCGTTATTGACACCAACGCTTAAACGGATTGTACCGGTAGCGGATGTTGACGACTGACCTAAGCCATGAATCCTACGCGTTGACTGTGTTCGTTGGAGACCTAAACGGTCAGCAGCACGATCAGTTATAAAGTGCGCTTGACTTCCCGAATCAATCAGCGCCCGGAAAGTGTGAAAGCGACCCGAAGAATCACGAATTTCGATATTAGCTGTGGACAGCAGAATCATAGAATGATCACCGATGTTGGTAAGTACACTAACCTGCGAGGTAGTGGCCTTTTCGGTAGTATCGGTTTTCGAACTATCTGTATCTTGATGCAGCAGAGTATGATGTCTCTTATGACATATCTGACAAGTAAACATTGATTTACAGTTTTTAATGCCATGCGATGGCTTTAAACAGTTGAAGCACCAATGATTGGTCTTCACATAGTCAAGACGTTCCCGAACGGATTTGTCGGTGAACGATTTACACTGACTAATAGAGTGTTCATCCCCACAGAACGGACACTTGTACTTTCGAGGTTCAGTTGGTGGCACAAGAGTAGCTCGTGAAGGACGCGACGATGTTGACGACGATACGGTAGTTGCGTTCGATGTGGATAAATTCGAAGATGAGGGCGCAACAATAGGTTTGTCAACCACGGTATTCGATAAGAAAGTCGAAGTATATTTTTTGCTTACGACGTCGGACTTTGATAAACCACTCGGCTTATGTGGTTTTTCGATGGCACGGTTTTCACGACCACTTGTGGAAAAGTGTGTATCGCGAACCTGAGCCTCGCATCTGGTGTATAAAAATTCCTTTAAATTTTTATACGTAGGAAACTCTTCGGCAATAGTAACCCGTTCAAAAGCGCAACGTAATTTCGAATCCATTTTCGAGAGTAAGAGGTAACAGATTACGAAATCCCACTGATCCGTCGGTAGTCCTTGCCGTTTGAGAATCGAAAGATTTTCGTTGAATGAATCAAGGACTCGTCTTAAATCAAGGGGTGAATTGGCTTTCAGGTTAACGTTCAAGATTTCCTTCCAGCAAGCAAAGGCAAGTTCACGCTTGTCTTGATACCGCGCAACTAATGCAGTATACGCTTCGTGGTAGTATGAGCCCGTCACAGGAAAAGTTCGTATAAGTGCTAACGCATCACCGGTAAGACTTGAAACGAGATAGTGCATGCGCTCCGTATCCGAGAGAGAATCATTCTCATGGATCAACGAGTTAAAGATATGGAAGTATTCGGGCCACAACTTTATGTTACCACTGAAGCTAGGTAAGTTAATTTTAGGTAATTTTACTTTGTTTACATTTGATGATTCACTACGAGACTTATTTGGCGCATCGTTAGATTCGCACGTCTCCGTGACGTTCGTTAATCGTCGGTGAATCGCCAAAATCTCATAATAACAATCGTCAAAGTTCGATCGGATGCTATCTTGTTCCGCTTCTTGTTCATCTGTATGTTCGCATAAACTAAGTAAATCCTCATGGGCTTCTTCAAAATTACTTACTACTTTATTCAAATTTAAGTAATGTGCCATAAATTTACTAATATCACATTGATTATTTTCCGCTAATTGAGCTACTTCGAGCGTTTTAGTTAACCTATTAAACGCCAAAGTACGTCTCCTGCGCAATACCGGCAAGTCGCGTTCAGTATGGTATTCGACTTCAACCGATTTACCTTTACTCAATTTATGTAATGATTTCTTAGTACAGTAAGGCATCTTGATTAATAATTAGCTTTAAAAACGTTTAAACAATTCAACACAATGCTAATTTTCAATAATAAACTAGTAAGGCACCGTTAAGTTTCAATAATTTGCAAAGAAAAGTTTCTATAAACATGTAAACAAAGCAATGACGTTTGAACTAAAATACACCCAATCAGATTGCACTTATGAGTGAACGACCGACGTTCATTCATTCAATCAACAACAGAATATTGCCAACGACTAATTATCTTTGGTCCACAAAAAAAAAAAAGTTAAAAAATGACAGAAATTGTCTATGTCACAATCGTCGGTTTATGGTTCAATTTTAAATTGTGGAACAAAGAACGAATATGGCGGTGATGAAAAGTACAAATTCAAAATGGAAGGTTGTTCGAAATATGCAAACACAACTTTCAAATGATAAACTACCTAAGTATGAAATAATGAACAGATATTAACGTTTCGATAATAAATTGTTGTTTCGATTTGTATGACGAACTCAATAGAATACAACAACGTAATACGTGTAGCCAAACGATTATATTGATAGGTAGGTAGGAAACAAGAACGCAACGCTAACACAAAGAATAATTTTGCGTTAAAATAGATCGATGTACATTTGAAAATACACTTTTTTGTTTTATGATGAATAATGAAATAAACTATTGGAATGTATTGTGGTAGACCTAAATCCAATATCTATTGCCCAAAAGTGGGAAATAATTGGGAGGTAAACGAGAAAAAAGATTTTTATTCTTTGTGTCGTAGTACAAAATTACGAAAATTACCTAATAAACTTGAACCTACATGGAATATTATTATGATGTTATGGAATATTTCCGTTATTCCCGGGTTTCGGCACCAAAAAATGTACCAAGCCGAAGGTACATTGGGTCGAGCGACAGTTTGCGGTTGAAGTTGGGAACTGTGCTCGCACGATGGGAGAGCTTCGAGCTCACGAAAAGATTATATGAGTACCACGTACCTGATGACCTCCTGTGGCCTAGGTTTTGAGGGAATTGAGGGGTGGCGACAGCAACTTCGGAACTCACGTGGCTTGCTAGTCCACCGCGACCGGCCGGTCCGCTACGTAGGATGTGATGCACCACTATAGCTGAACTACACTTTTGAAGGTTTACGTATTGATTTTAGTCCAGTTTTAACGCGATATTCCGGCGATTATCCCTCAAATACGAATTTAACAGGGAACGTGCACTCAGAGCGACATCCTCATGCCGCCATCTTTTCGGATCTCTCTTCTCTTTCGCGCAAGCACAGTGCGCGCGAAATTTGAAACTACGGTTACGGAACACTCATATTTTTCCACACACATCATAATTTTCAACTTCGTAAAAGTCATTATCAAGTAGCAACTCGAAAACTCAACCATCCAACCGTTAGTTTTTGCAAAAAGTCATTAAAGGAAGTCTTAAACAGGATGACAGGTGTACTTCGAACACCTTTGAAGTCGTTATAGGGGAAAGTAGAGGCACTTGAAAGTTATAGAGGCTAATAACGATTGTTACTGGTTCGTGAATAAAGGGAAATATAAAAATATCAACGAGTTCATTACCTTTTAGAGTCTAAAAGGTAATGAACTCGTTGATATTTTTATATTTCCCTTTATTCACGAACCAGTAACAATCGTCTAAAATTTAGACCGACGGCATTAAGTATTCGAGTCTTGCAGGCTTTAGTGCCGTTTCTTCATTGGTCCTCCGTGATTATTGTAGCAAATAGTTTTCTAATTCATTCGCGAAAGCCCTTTTTTAGCTGTAGGCTAAAAGTGTTACCATTCCTTTTTTTTACGTTGGATCCAATAGCATGATTTTACCATAAAAATTTAGTACGGATGATGATATAAACGATGTAAATACACGAACGGATACGGTGACATTCCAATCATACCCCTGATGTTGCTATTCTAAGTGTTTTGTTCAATCAGTGTAGCATCGTCGTCCGACGTTTTCTTCAGAATGGCAATTGACAGGCTTTTTGATCAATGTATCCCGCTGATGTCTTTCTCGTTTGTTATAATTGTATTTTCTATCAGCCAAATCTGTAAAAAGTATTTTATTATCAACAGTTAGATCATTATTACATCATGAATTGGGGACTTAAGCGATTTTAAATAGACATAATTTTGTGTTTAATTCAAAGTTTTACATTAACTCTTGTTTTCCCTGAAGGTTAACACACAATATAAGGCCATTTTGTCCACGGTAACGTGTAATCCGGCGAAATCACCGTCACAATCAGCAAGCCTATGTTAGAACACGATGTGTAGGTCACAGGTGTGTCGAATCCATGTTAGATAATTCTTATAGTCGTCGGATTGACATCTTATCAGAATAATGACGTGAAGTTGTATTCGTATGTGGACCTGGCAATATTCATAACATGGAAAAGTGGCATTATATACCAATAGTTAGCTAGCAAACTAGCAATGAAGTCCTAATGCCTTTTTTCACAATTTTCCTTTCACAACTGTCACGAACGCAGGATTAAATCCACATAAGTAAATGATATAGCAGCTTCCATCGCTAGAATATTTAAATGTCAATTAAAAGTATGGTAGTGACATTTACGATCGCCTGAGTGGTCTGCTTACGTCAATGCAATACGTTTTGATGACATTTGTATTCTTGGTAGACACATTTTTTATTGCAGCTTTAGAAGAACCAACCATGCATTCAAATAAGATTGTTTAAATGAATCCATCCATCCTCCTAGCCTTATTATTCCCAAACTTTTTTGGGGTCGACTTCTAATCTTACCAGATGCTGAATATCAGTATCTTACCAGATGCTGATTATCAGTTTTCCACAGAGCGACTGCCTATCTGGCTCCCGCAACCCAAAGGGATAAGATTTTTAAAATTAATATTTCCATATTTGATTTGGATTAGATAATTGTCCAGCTGGGCCTAAAATTTTATTAATTTAATTATAAACTACAAAATAAAACAAGTTGTTTCATTGATTTCTTTCGCTGATCAGAAAAAGTTCCATTATAATAGGCCCTTATAGGTATATTTTATTTTTTTGGATGACGATTCCTTTGATTTTACGCTTGAATAGCAACATAATATCGTTATCTAAAAATAAAACGATCATACCCATGTAATTGTAGGTAGCGATCTCCGTCAGTTGTCGAAAGCGGATGGGATAATTAAGGGTCTAGCTATCGCCCTAAAAGGGAATAATGTTCACAACACATTCGTACGCTTTTAGACAACATCTATATTTAGGACTGTATTTTTATTTTTGCGGTAAATTATAACGCTATTTTGCTGGGCTCTTGTCAAAAGTTCGGGAAAACAGTCACTAAATCGATTTGACTTACACATGAATTCACATGTTTCTAAATTAATTACCTACGTATTTTTTTCTGACCATGACACTAGATCAAATCTGCTTTACTGGGTTATTGAGATCGTTGGAGTTAGAAATCATTCCAAATTTATTTATTTTCATTTTAAATTTACAAAGTGTTTATTGGCGGACTAAATGTCTGTGATCTTCTTTACTATACCTAACCATAGGGACTGGTGTTGAGATGAATTGTCTTGGAAAAGACTTATGAGATTTCTAAGAGGAGAGCAGTGCTACTTTTTTAACGATTTGAGACTGTCTTTACATGGTAGAATGTAGCTAAAGCTCTCTAAAATTATACCTAAATATGGCACAGCACTAGAACAGCTATAAGCTAAATTCGCGGTAACATTTACCATTTTTATTTTAATAAACAATACCTTTTTTTCTTCATTGCGTTTTATGGTTCATTATAATGACATACAAAAATTCTTATTCGCACGCGAGATTGACGCCTACTCGTACATTAAGTCCCGTAATACTGTGTTATTTATATTAGTCAAATTATATAGCTTAACTTTACTGCGAAGGTAGGTAATTTATTTAAAAACTTCTTTTTGAAATGAGAGGAAGGCAGGTAATAATGGCCAGCCACGTCATATCACAACTGTCTTTTCCGTGGTAAAAACAGAGATAGCATGATGCAAGTTATATAAGGTAATTACGTCATTTCCTTAGGGAATACCCCTAAGGGTTACGTACAAGTGTCGCACTAGTGCTTTGTGGGTATTGTGGTTTGTGTGTGTATATTATTCTACAATAGCATTCAGTTTAATATTCATGTTTCTACAGTATTATTTATATATTTATTTTATTTATTTTAGCCTGTATTGTCCCATTGTATTTCTACAGTAGGTGATGTTTTTTGTTATTAATTTAAACATGTCAGAGGGAACCAATGATGCCTTTTTCTTATCCAACTTTTTTCGAAAATGGCATAATTATGATTGACGACGAATCCACGATGGAGCAAGAGGACGGAATTTGGACGTCCAAACCCCAGATTGGTTTCACGAAACATCATGCCGGAACACGGTAATGTCGCTTGTCCGGTGGATAGCAACCAGCTAAAGCCGAACCCTTGCACCAAAAGTAGCTTGTTGGTCTCTCCTAGTTCGTGACCCTTGTTCAATCATTGATCAACTTATACGACACGAAAGTGGCGTTGGAACTATTTTTGCCCGACCCTATAAGGGGAAAAAAACTCAGCTTCTTAATGATACCTATTACCTATCATGTTTTCAAGTACGCATCCTGCGCTAGCTAAGAAATATGGTAAATATTGAAGATAAACAGACAATACAATAGGCATTGGGTTTTCTCAATGATATCTTGGAAAAAAAGTACACGTCTTCACGGCATATTATTAAATTCTGACCTACAAATGGGTGAATAACCCGTAAAAAACGGAGAACAGTGATTTATTTAATTTAAGGAAATATGGTTCCAAGGCGGTGCGGTGGTCGGCGTAAGCTATGCTTTTATTCTGAAATTATCCATTATTCTTGTTGGTAGCGCGGATGACAGACATAAGCTTGCTGTTGTGCAAATTCTCAATAGCCGCCCGTAGTTCTATGTAGGTGACGCCGATTTCTTAGACTTAAAACTCCACAAGGAAATTGATAAGTAGAAAATATACTGAAGGCGAAATAACAGTATTCGGACTATTGTGTTGCGTACGGTGACGGTCGGTGAGAGCTCCGATGGCCCTTTTCCATAAACCCTCTGCCTTAATCTCCCCTGGCATTATCCCTTACTGGGTCGGCAATCCTTAAAAAAACTTTCGAAGTACTAATATATGTATTATGTGTTGAGGGTCAAATTTCCCTTCATAGAACCATTCTTGGGCCAGTATTATGTCAGGATCGAAACTACATATTCCTAAACTACCTTACATTTGCATACATACGAGCTCAGAAACTTGTATTTTCGTACTTTTTAAGGCGTAGTTAACCAAAGTATTTTGCATAAATGTAATGGTTAGTAGGCTGAGTGTTGATAATATAACACAACGTGTTTCAGCATTGACGAAACTGGAATGTCGATCACTTTTTAGTGTACTGTTTAGTATTGCAAGCGTTTTTCCCGAAATCTGTTAAATCAGTTATCATCAGCCGTCTCGGCTTTTCGTCAGGTCTGTAATACAATTGAAACATGTTTTAGACTGTCGGCACGAAAACTTATAACTACGCTACTATATGAACTGCAGGGTCAAATCAGGATCCTGACGTCACGCTAACAACAGTCTCGTCCATTTGAATGGGGTCGTTAAGTCTGCCGGATGCACAGAGTAGTAAATAAAAAGAAATGGAGTGTTAATGTGTGGGCGTACACGTGTACCATCGCGCCAACGCGAAGGAACCTTTACGTTAGGGCGTTTGTTGATATTATTACTAGCCCACACTATCCCATTATAAAATATTTCTCCGTTTCTTCTAATTTCAGGAGGATTTAACGGCATCCTTTCCCAAGTGCTTCTATACCTATTGCCCACAGATTGAATACAGGGTTAAGTAAATAGGTATACCAGGTACCCTCAGCGAGATTTTTAGCAGAAAAAAAAGCTGTTAGCATTTCTCGAGGAGCTGAGGTGGTTCGAATAAGATATTAACACCACCACCACCACAAAGACACCTAAAATCAGACTGCCTTACCGATACAAGATATCCAACCTTGTTTCGCCATCTCTTTCGAGGTATTCATCGACGGCGCTTGGTTTGGTGTTCCAATTCTATGACGTATCTGCAACGACTTTAGTCTTATAGATCTATGACGTTTGACTCAATTATGACATACTGACGTCCCGTCCTCTTTAGACACGACTACAACTTAATATTAAAAATGCCGTAGGTAGTGGTACTTACTGTTTCATTATGTTTAACCCAAATAGTTTCAGAATTCGGTATTTAAGTTTCTACTTTTTGTATAATTAAACCTTTTTCTTTTTAGCTGTCAAAACATTTAGAATGCTTTTCATTTCACCTCCTAATGACGTCATATCGTAGGCTGGTCTCTACTCTCGTCTGACAACTTGTTTAAGTTTGAAGTTTCTGATTTAATATTCTAAACTTCAAATTCAGTTGTTGAATATTATTTAACTATACGTGGTAAAGACATCGAACTCTTTAACTTACTTTGTAATCAGGAGCAAAAGTTTGGAAATGTCTTTTTATTTAACTATTTTTCTGGTCTTTGTGTATAAGGTCTAATAACAACTGCGCGTTCGATTTACGCAATACCAGGAACATTTATTTTTATAAATCGATGTTACAACTCCATTTGTTATATATTCCATGGCCGGATGTTTTTAGCGGACAAAACCCGGACGGATTCCTTTAGGAGACTAGTTTTAGATAGCATTTTATTTTTAGTGTTCCGCACCGGAATTGTAGTCGGAACTCTTGCGACGTAAATACGCGTCTGTCGGACCATTGTTAATGATTCTGCTGGAACAGACTTCTAAAAAGATAGACAGGTGTACAAAAAAATATTGCCCACGAATTTGCTATATCACAGTATCTGTAGACGGACAGTATCTTTTTTTAGATAGATCGTTTGAATAAAACTCTAGAATACGAAAAAAAGATTGAACAGCCTTATTTTTCTAGTTATAAAAAAAATCTAATGACTACAAAATATAACTTGTTAATCAGTCTGCGCTTTAATTATATTATCAGATTTCAACAAACAAACAAAAAACATAAAAACAATAAATGAGTTTTATTTATTTCATTTATTTATGATGCCAATCTCTTCTGAATGTGAAAGGCCTGACTGGCAGTGGCATGACACACCTCTCAAAAAAGAATACAGTAAAAATAAAGTTGAATAGCTTTAGCGAATGAAAGGTCAATGTTAGAGCTATTAATATTGGTTTGCGGTTATAATTTGAAACGGAATAAAGATTGATGGCTTCTGTGGTAAACAATGCCAACATTTTAGCTGTTTACTTTCATAAGACAGATTAGTATAAATATCGGCAATCATCTTGATCGAAAAACAGCAAAGTGGCAGAAAGTTTGCGCAGGTTCGGGACTGACTAACCAATCACGTGCAACGGTGCGGTAGAAATTTTCTCCTTCGGTCCACATTTGTCATTGCGGATTTGTCAAGATTTTTGCCGGTATCTGTTAAGTAACGATAATTATTAGAACACTGATGTTTTTACTTAGCCTGTTAACTTAAAGTGGTGGTAGAGTCATCAGCAAAAATTGTCTTTTCCACTGGGTTAATACTGAATCTCACAGAATATTGGCGTGAAATACAATATTCAGGATTCGTACTTGTGTTTCGTTACGTTGAGAGTACCGGAGTATTAATTCCCCCTTCCATAAATCCTGCACAGGATCAGCAACAAGCTAGTGTTGCAAGCTTATATCAAGGTTACGATAACCACTTATCATCAGGCGAGCCGTACGATTATTTTCCACAGTGATTAGTTATTACGAACAGTTAACTTGAAGACGTAAATGAAATAAGTCATTTTGAGGCCGATCAGCCGTTATCTGAAAAACAACTCAAAAAGAATCTCTGTAATAGTTTCCCGATAAAAGTTGTAACCTAACATTAATTTAACTAATTTCAGTATCCACAATTCAGTTAGTTCTTGGCATCGAAATCGTTAGTCGTTCACTCGTTCCAATCATTTAACACGATTTCCAGGGAATCTCTGAGTTAGATTCACTGGAAATCCCTGGAAAATATTAGATTTAGCGCAATCAAGTCCAGAATACAACGATGTTGCTTGCGGAAATGAAACACTTAAAGTTATGATGCTATTTTCGCTTCATTTCGTCTGAAATTTCGCATCCGCCAACCCTGTTACCAGATTATCTGCTAATATAAAATGTATCCTGTTGCTTGCTTAAGTTACTGTTTTAATTAGACGTATTATGAAACTCTTGTTTTCCCCCTAGGGATAAGGATGTAAGCAAAGATGAAATGAGAATTCGCATATCTGTGATGTCTTCCAGCCTTAAGTACAATTTTATTGCCTAATCGGCAAAGCATTGTCATGTAGCTTTTTTTCGGCTTCGATCCAAATTTTTGTCCTAATTTTTTCACTATTTCAATGTCTGGCCAAACACGACCTGTTTATACAAATAGAAATACATATTTTGCAGCTAAAAGATACATATTTGCATAATATTTATCAAACTGTATTTGTTCAAATAATAGAATACATTCTCGATAAAATTACTCTGTAGTCTATCTATACCCTCAAATTTGATTCTTGCGTGGGAGGCTTTCATAATATTAGACGTCCTTGAATCGCTGCTTGAGTTATGACCTTCAGTTTGTGTTTCTTGCGGATCTAGAATGTAAACAAAACTCGAAAAAGGTTGCTTATAGGATAGAATCATATTCATATCGGCTTGTAATAGAATTTAAGAGGTTAGATAGTGATCATCGAGGACTGAAAGTGATTCCGAAATATTTGGAAAAAGGCGATCGAAAGATCATAAGTTTTATCTGACGGTTTAGGTGGGCTCATAACATATTAATCGCCTAAAGTCAAAGTAGTACCAAGTACCTATAAGCAAATACATTTCATCCATCGTTTCATTGGTAACTGTTTTCATCAATTACATTCGGAAATTACCAAACAGCTTATATATAAAATACTATGATACCAAGTGTGGGCGTCCCACTGTTTCTCTTTCAAAGCTTTGACTACATAACAAATATAACAAACGCAGTAATTTATTGTTACGATATAAAGAATTGAGTTATCTTGTTTGCTCAGCTATATGTATATTGTAAATATGGGTATACGTAAAATGCGGTGTTTACGTTACCGTGTCTACTGTTGGGGTTCTAAGGAAATTGGCTGTTTGCTAGACCAAAATATGACTGAATGATGGTGTAATTTGAAAGAAAATGACACAACCCTCTTGACTTCCGGACTTTCTCGACTTGACGGAAGAAATATCTTCATATTGTGTCCCTTTCAGTATGGTGGTGTCTTATTCAATACTTGTGTACTTTCAATTTCCCTATCTTCTATCGCTGTTATTTCGAACAAATTCTGGCTATCCTTTTTTGAGAATCCAAGACTATTTAAATTAAATAAAGTTCATTTGGAGAAATAAACCGCAATTCAATGCGTTTCATTAAATAATGAGTAATGGTCTAAAGAGGACTTGGGAGGACGAACGTCAATGGAAATAACCTAACTTCTAAATCAACTAATGTCGTACCACCATTATACTAAAATTACTACACAAACAGGCTGTTGCGTGTTGCCTGAACCCTAAAATCCCTGCGGCTTCTTCGTTAGAGCACAACTTGTTTAAGTTTGACACTTGCTTTAACTTTAACTAAGAACATGTTCTCGGTGTGATTAGTTGGGCTTTGATGCCAAAATTCATGACAACGTTGACTTGTAAATTTTGCATTATTTTGTTAATTACTATTACATTGCAAAATCTCATTTCGTTAATATTGTGAAAGCATTTTTGTATTGTGGTTTTTGTTTAAATTTGGCTTAATATTTGCTTTAATACCGGCCAGTATTGGTGTATTATTTATTATAATTCGACCTTTACATGCAATAGAAACTCGTTTGTAACAAACTTGATTAGGTTGTTTGTATTGATGACTTGCTGATTGCGAGGTTTTTGTTGCATTTATATTTTCGACTTTCTCATGAACTTGACTTTGTGTAAACTTTGGAGGATGTTTATAATTCAAACTAGATTTGTTTAACGCCTGTTTTCATGAATAGTTTAGGTACAATACAATCTTATGAGGTCGTAATGATTTGTTTAATTCTACTGCAAAACTCACCACTTCAATAAAAAACATTTTTTTTATTGCATTCTTTTATTTTTTGCTTTATACAATGATTTTTTGCGGAACTCTTCAAGTCATCACAAGTTACTGGAACAGTTTTATTTATAACGCATTAACGTATTCGTGATCGGTTAAATGTCAAGTTGTGTACTGACATTTGAGAGAACGGCCATTCGCTTAGAATACTCTGTACATCGATATAGTTTAATGTTAAACCAAGGCTTTGTCTTTCGACAGAACCAATCATAGCAATTTTCATTCTTATTGTGAATCTTGCTTGATTAGCTACAAACGTATCTACTGTTTCTGTTGCAAATACCTAATCAAATTACCAAAACCGTGGTAATTAAAATAAAATAACATCACAGAAATAAAAATAATGAAATTACTAGAGTAATTAGTTTTTCTTAACTCAATGAGTTCTCTCATCCATCTTTGTATTACAAGAAACCCTTGACGTTCTTCGTTGGTCCATTCAGAATTCATCAAGGAAGACCTACATTGATACATCTTTTGCGTAACATAATTGTTTTGTCCTCACAAAAATATATTGCGAATGTTACCCAATAGGTTACACGATACAGTTATACCCCTTTAGAATAAGGACCTTTCTCTTGGTAGGAGATTGCCGACATAATCAGATTTGCTCTCCGAGATATGAATAGCTGGAGACACGACTTTGATAATAACAGCGTAGGTTCTTTATTAAAGGCTATTTCTCTAAGGAATTGAAAGGAAAACTACTATCTATAGCTGATTTATCCTTGCATTGTAAAGACCTAAAGAATTCGGGGATGATAAAGAATGCAAATCTCTATGGCATTTTTGTAAAATCATGTTCGTAACTGTGTGAATGTTAACTAAATATCTTTTTAAATGAAAGGCTTCCTCTTTTTTATGCTGTAGGTAGTATTATTAAGAATGCAAAATATGTATTTGCACAGAAAAGCCCGTTAAATGAAAAAAAAGATACCATTCACTGACTCATTCATCAATTGGATTTTATTGAATAGCTATTGATACAATTTTAAATTGAGTCCTCCGCTTTGTCATTCCGGCAACGGGGGGCGGCGTTTAAAACGTTTGATAACTTTTTTATCCTATCAAATTGATCCCGGATAAAAAACAATTTTAGCTCCTTTATCTGATTTCGCCAACGGCTATTACTTTGTGATGCTGGGATTTCTGTTTTTTCTGTCTTTTTAAATCATGTGTGTATTTTGAACTGATATCTCTTGAATTAACTACTTTTAGAGAAGAACTTATACAATTAGCAGATGTACTATCGCGGACACGAACGGTGCACCACTTTGGGATGAAAATGCATTGAACGATGCTACGTGAGTAGAGGCGGGGCTAGCGCTACGTTCGGTCTCCGGGTGCAAGCGATTCTAACCTTAATAGTGGTGCACCGGACTTGTCCACGATAGTACCACGGTTAATTCTTATAAAATTTTCCACATTTGGTTTTAATTTTTATCTTCAGTCTTTATTTTTCATTTCTACATATATAGCTAATACCTATGTATGTTTTCGGTATTATATACCCACTGCCCATTTTTGAGCAAAAGCCTCGGGACCATGACCTACATTCTTCGCGGTTCTGCGCTATTCTTTTAAATTTTTTATCGAATCTATCCATCTCATCCCGCCATATATCGAAGAGACATTTACAGTACCACGAATTTAATTTTCCTTTCTTTTGACTAATGAATATGATAAACACTTGGATCCTGTCTGTTTGTTATTACTGTTATTAGCATTTTCATTAAAAGCTCATGTAAAACTGAATCTTTTAAGCACTTCGCATTAATTACTTCAGTCCCGCTTGTTAAGAGAGATGTTACTTAGGAAATTGCTTTTCAATGTTATGGAACCATAAAATTTTATCATGCTCTTAAATATTAATTGGGTCTTAGTCAAAAATCCGTAATATCCGACCGATATGCTGATGATGCTGCTATAAATTTTCGTACTTAAAGCAAACGAGCGACATTTTCTCTAGTTTTATTTAACAGGAAGTGCTGGGCAATGAAAACGCATAAAATGAGGTCAATAAAATGGGGCGTGCGAATAATTCGTCACAGTGAAGTCTTAGAAAAACTCTTGAGCGGCCTGGGTAGTGTTTAAACAATGCCATAACGGCGTTCAATCTTATAAATCATGTATAAGCTCATTTTCCCATAACACACATTGAAATAAATTTACCTAATCATCTTCCAGTGACGTTATCTTTTACGTCATATACCTGTATAACGCAATGAAACTATTTTTCGCCGTTTATAATAATTATGTCTAATATATTGTATGTATACGTGTCCTTCCAACGGTTCTACGGTCAATAAATGTTAAAAATATCATCGCTGACTCGCTAAGCTATAAACCAATTGAGTTCGCCATTGCGAACTTGACCCCTCGTAAAATTGTAACGATACGCTCCGTTTGCAATTTTTAAACATCGCTTTGCTATTGAAATGTCGACTTTGTCTTCTTAAGCTTAAGTACCAATGTGAACTGATGTTATTTCGGGATTTCAGTCCAGAATTCACGTCACGCTATTGTGAGCCTTACTGCATTTTTAATTTAGTTCAGTTTAGTCTTGCCAAGTTTGGCGTTCATTGATTCTTCCATTCTACCTTGCGTCTTGAATAGAATATTTTTGCAACCATTGTCGGTACTTCATATGTATCGTACTGGACTTGTGCCAAGGGATTTCCGTTATCGAATACAAACGCCACTTTTATACTTTTTTAGTTTTTGTTATTTATGTATATTGTACTCCATTCGGGATTTGAGTGGGAATAACTGTAAATGTTTTGAAGAAAAGTGTAGCTTTGTCTCGGGGAAAGTCTTTGATCAGTGGTATATGGGTTGAAAGAGGGTTGGCGATTGGCCCCTAGTGAGAAGATTTTTCTTTTTAATTGTGTATAATTATTAGAAATCTGATATGAAAGTATTATCATTTTGTAAAATAAGAGTATCTATTACATATAAAACACTTAATACAATGATAGTGGTTCTTTTAGATTCACCTATATTGATTATTTCTTCTTGATTCTTAATTTCCTCTTAACTTAATATAATTATGACGTAAGACAAAATAATTTTAGATACATCATTGGTACATGTTGTATGTTTCGCCAAATCAAATTTTCATCTTAATTAGATTACTGAAACGTTGACGAAGGGTTATAATATGATTTAGAACCGATGGTTTGAATATTGCTCAATAGGTATTACAGCTTAAACCGAAATTTGAAAGACAAGTTTATGGTTTATAGTCTATAATCAGTTTATAGAGATGCTTTCAAATTTCAATACAGATACAGCGACAATTATTTACAGTTCATTGAGTAAAACGGAATCAGAATGAAAATTAGGTTATTTTGTGCTTTGAATAAATAATAATATGTTATGACGGGATGAAACAAAGAAAAAATATTTAATGCTTTATAATTTTATACTAGAAAGGTGGCAATCAGGCACATGTCCCGCCTGATGGTAAGCGGTACCATAACTTATAGACGCCTGCAACATCACTTGCGCACTGCCAACCTGAACCAGAAAAGAGATGGAATGGGTCTCTGCAGCTCACATTGACCGTACGAAACAATAGTACGAATATTTCGTCATAGTTTAGCACTATCCTGATCAAGCCTACCTTACACGATAATGGCCTAATATCCACCAGTTTTGTTTTTCTTCCATGTTTTTATTGAAACACAAATGCAAATAAACACTCTGTAACGTTGAATATTCCAATTTAGATTACATCTTGATTAAGATCGCATATTGACTGATGAGAGTTAATCCACTATAATATTATTGTCCATCCACAATCCACATGCCACAACCTCTTAATCGCCTCTATTCCACCCACGGAGAGACGTAATCTTAGATTAAAATCAAACTACAAAATTATGTAAGTACTTAGTAGTTTCATTTGCCGATATTAATGATATAAACTAATTTTGTAGCTATCTCTCTCGTCCACATAATGTTCCTAAACAAATTTAAATAATAAACTGAGCCAATAACTTCTCAGAACACACATCTAAAAATAATCATTTTATATTGTACTAATAGTAAATAGCTTTCAATAGTTCCACTGTTTTTCAGATTAGTAAATATGCGAATGTTCTTCATGCGATTTGACGTTCTATTATAATCAACGTAAACGATAGAATAATGCGCATCGAGATAGCGAAAAAAAGTACGGTGACGTATGAAGAATATTCGAGCCTAATCTATCTATAGAGGCAGGAAACGTTCGTCTGTCGTAGCTTGCCCTTGAGTCGACTTTCGCGGTTTTGAGCGCGTGCTCGCAACATGAATGGTAGAGTTTCATTGATACATATCGAAGGGGCGTGGTTTGTGTGTTTATATCATTTATTCGACGCACCCATAATCGATAATACTGCCATCCATTCAGATCGATTTCCTATTGTTATTTTTACTTAAATATTAGCTTTGACTTTTTGGATCCCTCCCCTGTCGTCTCTTATTAATGAGTTTGGAAATTTGATTACAGAACTTGAGAAAATACTTTGACATGTTTCGTGATTTTTTCCTGAAATGTGATCAAGTTTGTTTGTTTACTTTGGCTTGAAATTTGACTGGTATATTGTGAAAGTCTATATCAATATCAATCATTTTGTAATGTAACTTGTGGTTTTTGCCTGAAAAACCATTTAAGAAGTACTGGATGTTCAGATTCTAATGAAAATCATTCATGTGAAGGCTTGGCCTTCGGTATACCAATTTATATACCTTTATGTTATGAAATGTATTTACTGACTAAT
Source organism: Protodeltote pygarga (assembly GCA_936450705.2). Classification (NCBI taxonomy): domain Eukaryota; kingdom Metazoa; phylum Arthropoda; class Insecta; order Lepidoptera; family Noctuidae; genus Protodeltote; species Protodeltote pygarga. The sequence continues at coordinate 5,004,616 of OW388274.2, forward strand.
ACCATTGATGGTAATCCTGAAATATTTAGACTATATAATAAATTTATTGAGTTCAATGTGCGATTTCCCTCGAGCGTATTATCATTAGAATTTCAATATCCTCTTCCCTTTGTTTTGGCATTCGCCCCTGGTTTTCACCAAATCCCCATTATTAGCTATAGATAGATATCAAAAGTAAAAATACAGATTTTTATCTTTGTGACGTCAAATATTATCATATAGCTGCCAAATCTACCAGAATCTAGGTAAGTACCGGCGGGGTTATATTATCGCAATAATGTTTAAGTACTGATAGGCGATAAGATTGACCATGACTTTCAAATTTAAATCGTTGACTCATTTCCTGTCGGTTTACTTTCTAATCCGCACTATATCAGTCGCTGACCTAATATCCTGTTGAATTTTGTATTACCTACCGTAATGTTCTACTGCAGAACCTCCCCTTCCTTCTTCCATGTACACCGATCAATATATGTACGGCTAATGCTCTGAATGGAGTCAACAAACCACGCCATTTTTATTATTAACCACCTATTCCCCGCGGCTTCGCTTTCATACAGTTTTTCCGCGACTTGTCAAAATTGTCACGTCTAAATTTCATTTTTTTCTTGTTTCTCCTCGATTTTCAACGAATATTTCATGAATAAAAATTACAAATTGTACACAAGGCTACACATCTAGCTGTACGAAACCAGTACTTATGAGCTGTTCTCGCATTGTATAGGCTCTTCGTACAACAAGATGTCAGCTTATACTGGAAATGTATAGCTTGATGCATAGCCGTGTTTACCAGCCGTTCTCGAGCTATACGCATAACGACACATTTAACCATTCATTTTTATTTCTATAGATTACTGCCAATAAATTCAGTAAATTTGATGCCTTTACAAAACGCGCTTGCGATTGGATTGAGACACTGAAAAATGGTCAGTTATGTCCGATGCGGTGCAGGCAGCTTTTTGACCAGACGTCGCATTAAGTGGAAATCTTTAGCCTTTGTCCTTTCAGGGGACACAATGAAAGCAAAAAGTTACCTGCACTCTAAACCTTTGCCTGAAAATTTCAACCTTGAGGAGCACATCTGCTGAAGAACATAAACGCTATTAAGAATATACAGATGACGATCACGATGGAGCACTTAGTAGCGTGCCCTGCATATCCCGTCGTTTGTTCATTACAGGAACTGATGGACGCTACTGAAGGCGCCAATCTCGTAGCCCAGTTCTGGGCTGACACAATCTAGATTGTCATCTACACGCTAAGAAAAAGAACCGTGACGTTGATTATTTGATAAGACAACCTAAATCTGGATAGAGGTGTGCCGTATTTATCATTACATCCGCCCACCACACAACAACGATGTAAACCCATAAAATTGCAGTGGCACTTACACTTGCAGTACCAATAAAATTTAGGATGTTTGGAATCAACCCACACTAAGTTATTACCAAGCCCAGGATGTTACTATTTGATAAAACGCAACCAAACGCGTGGGATATCGGTTGATTGTTTACGTCCTTTCGCGGCGCCATATTGGAATTTTGTGCTTTTATTATCACGGATGAATGAGCGATTTGAATGAATGAGTCCGACCTAGTCATCGTGATAATTGTTTTTAGTCATTGTAGTTGTGTTTTGCGCTTTTTAGGTTTCTGGAATTTGTTTATCTTGTTACCTAATAGCGAACATAATACAATGAAATAACTCGTCCTATTAGTACGTTTCTTTTTAGGTGATTATTTTGACCTGTTGACCTTAAAGTTTAGGTATGATACCTGTAAATTTAGTTTAGCTTATTGGATGTGTACAATGTTGTTGTGTACCTATCTATCTACGTACCCGTCGTCCTAATTTCCGCTCAACGCTCGGTCCTCGGCATTCTTTAATCAATCTGGAATGCAGTACTACCGATAACGCAAAATAACTTTTATAATACTTCTTCGATCGCTGCTATAACTGTTTACAATTTGTCCTTATTTATATGTTCTAGAATATCACCAATCTATCAGTCAGACTGTTCTATCACTTCTATCATACCATAGTCCATTCCATAGTCATTGATTAAATCACCGTACCACGTGTTAGCTGTCTAATAATACTTGCACCAGACACTGAAGTCTGGTCCGATAGAATTCTTGCACCGTATGAATGGTCCTACATCACACATACGCTCAATTGTACGCGCTCGCTCACATTGCCAATCGGATGTTGCTATTTTTGTTTAGTAGGTCATTAAACGACATGTAGACGGTATTCTGGCACGTTTTTGGGGATGAAAAATATTATTACGACTTATCTTCTGTTGAGAGGGGACTGAAGTATCAGTAGTTGACAAACCGCTACTGAATCGTAGACTCGCCTTTTTTGTCACATTTGGCTTAGGCCAATGTGGTTACCTTGTAGTTCAAAGTTTGACACTTTTCAATTTAACTGACCACTTTTCAAATTTAAAATTCAGCGAGCTCTTGACCATACAACATTCTGAGTTTTCTAAGACCTTAGTAAAATGGAGAAAAAATATGTGTTTTATCTGGTATATTGAATATTTTATTCGGTCCTGGCTAGAGACCGAATTACCGCAAAAAAATATTAAAAACCGATTAAAATAATACCGTTAGCGAATTATACTGTTAAAACACGGAGCACTTAATGCATTTGTCTTGCGTAAGTAGTTATTTGTAGTATTGGCCTTTTTTATTATCAATTTATCTCTAGTGTCCGTGTAATTGAGTGTCGATATTAACACACATTTCTCTAATTCGGTATTTTTGGTAACGATATACCTACCTAATAGAAATACAACTGCACAAAACAAAATAATTACAGAAATATTATATTTTTGTGGTATCGTATCAGTTTCTGCTATTTTGGGCTTGGCTCCCGGGTTTATTAATTAAATAAAACCATAAATAGTACTTTGAAAATGTTTCATGATACTTGTACTAAACCCTCAGTAGAATAATATCGTAGGTTGAAGAAAATACATTTATGGAAATCTGAATTTACTATGAATGATACCCACGTGTAAACGATTTGTGTCAAATAAATGATTTTCCTGATGTTGTTATTTGAAACACAGATTCTTTCGCTAATATTAATTTATAAAGGTCGCTCTCAAGAGGAGGATCTCGTTCACTTTGTGTTAAATCTTCAAGAACTAATTATATTATAGTACCTATTTCAATACTCATGAATGAATTGAATTTTCTTGAAACAGATTTGTTTATTCTTCTTACTATTTCCTTTTTAGCACCTAAATTGGATATTCTAATCATATCATCACAATTCACAAATAATTGCGTCGACCTATCACTCAAAAAGTGCTGGTCGATAATCGTAATATTTTATCTTCTGTAATAAGTATTGTTCTTAATCCCAAACATTTATTTTTTTATTTTGCGTTCAGCTTGCGAACTTCCAATTGATTAATTCCCACCATTCAAACGTTCCCAAAGAGAAACAAATAAAAAAAGGACACGGAAAGTGCAGCAATTTGTGTGTTCATGATAAACGCAAGCGGATTTAAATGCAAATAAAATACGACTGTTTGGTCTCACGCCGCCGACCGCGCCGGCAGTGTAGTGCAAGTGTACACAATGTTTTTCAACTGTAAACACTGTGTCACTGTTGTAAAGGTCGAGGAGAATTATTTTCGGAGAATGCATTTGTTTTGTTAATCATTAAAATGTTAACGATGATGGATATACCCTGGGAAAGACTGAAAAACATGGACAGTGAAAATTAATGCACATTTAAATATAAACTGAGTTTCTGTAATCTGTAAAGGTTTCCGCGTAGTTGACAATTAATTAGTATTTTCTCTTAGGTATAATAAAGCGGATAACTCAATCAAACTTTAAAAGGGACTTGAACTTGAGTCATCAACGAAAACACAGTTCACATATTTAAAATAAATTTCAAAAATATCTGACTTAACCAATTTACAAATTTCTCAAAAAAAAAACAAATAAATACTTATTCAAAAAGAAACACAGTGTGCAAGCCATCTTAGTGTAAAGGTCACGCACTGCTCTCCCGCCAAAAGAGCAAAAAGGCGGGGCCGGTAATGGTCGCGTTCAGTCATCTGCTCGATGCCCGCGGTTTCCGCCGCCGCCATGTTGAATTTATGGCTAAAAGTATCAGCATCCGTGTAGCCCTTGTAAGCTAATTGAGTTGTTAAGCATTGGTGACTAACTCTCAATGGCCAGTAATAAAAGCGATATCGCTTGCGTCCGAAAATATCGATATTCTGCCATTCTTCTGTGTTTTCTTGAAAACGATTATTCTTTTTCTAAATCAATTATATCGTATAATCAAAATGTAGTCATTCTTTAGTAGTTTTTGATTATTGTATTAATTCTTTAAATTTATACAAACCGCTCTTACTTTTCCATCAAAAGATCAAACGCTGTTAATTTAGGTTTATTTTTAATGTAATACATATTTGTTGTTGTAATACATCATCATTTTATCCCATGTTAAATAACCTTATTTTCAAGCGTTTGTCATTTACGTTGCTTAATGATCCACAATAAAAAGGCTGAATACAGTTTCCCGCCAAAAGAATAAAAAGATGACCGGTAATGGACGCGTTCAGCGTCATCTGTTCAGCGCTATGAACACATACGTCCGGTTCCGTTGCAGCCATATTGGAATTGTGGTATCTTCATGTCGGTTATCCTGTATGACGTAAGCAGTTCCACAATTTAAAATAATTTTTGATAACTTCAAATTAATGTTAGGTACCTGCTATAAAATTTTTATTAAACTTAAGTTACAAATTGTTGAAAACACGGCAAGATATCCTTGCCATATGAGCTGAGGCTATTTTTACCCGACTACAAAAAAAAGGAGGGTTATGATTTTAGCAGTCTATGTATGTATGTATGTATGTATGTATGTATGTATGTATGTAAGTTTGTTCATCTGTTCCCTCCTAGCTCCTAAACTATTTGTTGTAATTCAATAAATAAGGTGTCTATCGATGCGTCTTAATCATAATCATAATCATAATGGTCTGCGGGTTATAGGATTTATGAAATTTCGTAAAATCAAATAAGGTGGATTTTAAAAATAAATTAGTCAGCTCGAAAAAAATAAAGTTAAGGTAAATTTATCGTGTTTGATATCAAATGGAAGGTCTTGATGAGCACATTCAGAATATGTATATATTATCTATATATTCTGGACCACTTCTTAGAATATCAGGCTTCTAACTACCCGTTACGACTATCATAAGTATATGTGATTATAACACTGCATACAATGTGAAAACGTGATAACAATAAATATTTACTAATTAAATTAAAGTTTCTATACATCACTGCCTATTAAATTATGATTATATTTTAAAATAATGTTAATTAAATTGAGATTTCTTTTTCGTAACTAGATGGCGTTGGTTTGCGGTTTTGTGGAAGTAATCAACAAAATCAAAATCAAAATCAAAATATTTTTATTCATGTAGACCATTAGGCACTTATGAATAGTCGTAATTCTAATATTTTTAATAAAAGAGTGACTCTAGTTGCCAGTTCCTAGGGCAGCCTACCCTTCATGGAGAAGAATCTGGCAAGAAACTCCATGGTTGCTCTTTTAAATATAGTGGCTTACAATATTTTAGGTTACATTGTTCTGAGGTCTTATGTGAGAACAATGTCAGTCGGCTAAACACAAGTACACCTTAAATATATTTATGCTTTTGATAAAATTACCGCAGCAGCTATGAGCTGACCAGTCCCAACAGACGGCACCCGTTCACGAGTATGACGCATGCATCAGCCATCGCCTAACTCAACCATATTGTAGGGAATCAAACGACCCGACACACAACGCCACCGCTATCAGAACATTTCTGTGAGCATGACATACTCAAGCCGTACAGCAATCATCACGTTAATAAAACTAAGTTAGAAGGACTACATGGTGCTCACATAATTACAAACATACATAGTAAGCAATACAAATACATGTCGGAGTATTCAAAAATATTAAGTATTCTATAATACGTATTCAATATGATGTCAAAGCACAATAAAATTTGATTTTGAATATTAGTAAAGTTCAATCAGCGCTAGTGGGTCGCAGTGTGCAGGAGGGAGTAGTATGCCACACATCTTTATCTTCAATGTAATCCTTCAACTTATAGTAAGCTTTTGATATAAGGATACCTTTAATAACTGTTTTAAACCTAGCATCAGGCAGATCCTTAATTATAGAGGGTATTTTGTTGTAAAACTTAATACAGTTACCCATGAATGAGTTTTTGGTTTTAGAAAGTCTATAACCAGGTACCACAAGATTGTCCTTATGACGAGTGTTATAATTGTGAATATCACTCTTTTTTTGGAAGCAAGTTATATTTTTGCGAGTGTATAAGAGGTTTTGAAATATATACAAGCATGGTAATGTTAGTATATTTATCTTCTTAAAAAGTTCACGAAGTGAATCTCTTGGGCCTAAGTTGTAAATTGCTCGAATAGCTCTCTTTTGTAATATAAAGATGGTGTCAACATCCGCTGCCGATCCCCATAGTAAAATACCATACGACATAATACTATGAAAGTATGCAAAATATACTAGCCTAGCCGTTGCCTCATCTGTCACCTGTCGTATTTTCCGAACAGCAAACGCAGCCGAACTCAGTTTACCTGCAAGTACCTCTATATGAGGTCCCCATTGCAATCCACAGTCTACAGTGACACCGAGAAATACGGTAGAGGGAACTAGGCTTAACATTTTCCCATCTAGTTTTATATTTGTACCTATTTGGGTTACGTTAGGTGCCGAGAATCTGATACATTTAGTTTTTCCGGCATTAAGTAAAAGATTATTTGCAGAGAACCAATCTGATAATGCATTAAGTGTAATATTTGGTTCAACAATATTCCTATCTTTCCTATTAATTTTAAATATGAGTGATGTATCATCAGCAAACAGGACTATATTTGTCATGGTATCATTAATCATGTGAGGGAGATCATTTATATATACGAGAAATAGAAATGGACCTAAAATTGATCCCTGGGGCACTCCCATTTTAACAAATGAGCCAGTAGAGGTAACGTTGTCGATTGTTACCTTTTGTTCCCGATTCGACAGGTAAGAATTTACGAGATCAATAGATTTACCCTGAATACCGTAATATTTTAGTTTTAAAATAAGGGTGCGGTGATCCACGCAATCAAAGGCCTTTGAAAGATCGCAGAATACTCCTAAAGCATCCCGCTCTTCTTCCCAGGCTTCTAAGATAGTTTTCATTAGAGTTGAACCGGCATCTTCAGTAGATCGACCTCTAGTAAATCCAAACTGTTTACTGTGTAAGATTTCATTTTTATTAAAGTGCGTTAGCATTTGGCTAAGTATTAATTTTTCAAATATTTTGCTTAAGGCAGGTAGCACAGATATTGGCCTATAATTTGAGGCGTCATTTTTACACCCCGCTTTAAAAATGGGTACGAGTTTACTGTGCTTCATAAGGTCGGGAAAGATACCGTCTATGATGCACTTGTTAAAAATTAATGCCAGTAGTGGCGCAATATTTCCTATTATGGGCGTAATGGCTTTAATTGACAATCCCCACAAGTCCTCTGTACTTTTAACAGCTATAGTTTTAAATGCTTTTATAATGTCAGTACATGTAACAGAACTAAATTCGAAACTAGTTGTGCTATTAAACTTAAAGTTTTTCTTTAAAAGTAGTTCAGCAGCTACTGGACACGACTGAAGACATTTAGTAGTCTCAGTGGGTATGTTTGTAAAAAATTGCTCAAAATAGTCAGCAACCACCGATTTATTAGAAACTAGTTTATTGTTAATTTTTAATACAGGTATACTATCAGTGGCCCTACGATTACCAGTTTCGGTGTTTATTACTTTCCACGTTGCTTTTACCTTATTATCAGATTTTTTAATTTGTTGACTTATGTAAGTAGCTTTAGCTTGTTGACATACTTTTTTGAAAATTCTAGAATAGTTCCGTAAGTAGATATGAAAATCATTGTTAGTTGTATAGGATTTTTTATCGTATAGGTCGTACATAATGTCTCTACTGCGCCTGATACCTGGGGTTGCCCATGCACTAAAAGCGACCTTATTTTTAATATTTATTATTTTGACTTTACATGCTTTCTGGAATTCTTTATTTATAGCATCAAATAGAGAACTGTACATCATATTAGGATTATCATAGTGGGGTTCTAATGTATGTAACTGTACCTCAACATTTTTCTTAAATTTTTCTAAACATTTATTTGTTAGTGACCTACATTGTATCGCCTTGTGCTTATTGACTATTTTATGATTTAATTTAATAATCTGGCATTTATGATCGGAGCGAACCCCTGATATAAGGTTTTTACCTTTTATTTTAAAGTTGGTTAAGACGTTGTCTATACATGTAGCAGAATCTGGTGTCACCCTAGTTGGCTCAAAGAAATTAAAATTTAAATTGAACGATTTACATAAAGATATAAAGTCTAGTTTTGCGGTGGTATCTACTAAAAGATCAATATTAAAATCACCACATACTATAATATTTTTGTTCATTTTTATCCTCCGGAGGGCATCCTCCATAACTTCAAAAAAATGTGAGGTTTTAGAATTAGGAGGCCTGTATACACACAAGATAATGTACTCCTCCGTCTCTGCACATGCGAGCTCGCAGATTCGTTCAACAGAGAGGTCGCAAATATCTCGTCGCTCTCTATGAACATATTTGTTATTTAACAAAATCATAGTGCCTCCGCCTTCTGCTGACACTCTCTGGAACGAACTAGCGACATGATAGTCATTAATATTAAACAACATTGTGTCTGGCGTAAGCCACGTTTCAGTAAAACATAAAATGTCGACATTAAATTTTTCAATAAATAATTCTACATCTAAAATTTTGCCAGAGAAGTGATTAATATTTTGATGTGACAGTAGTAAAAACTTAGTTTTCTTCTCTGTTGTCGAACAAGTCAGTTTAAATTACAACTAACTGCATCACTATTAGTATTACTACTAACTACAGTAGAGAAAGAAGTGAACTTCGTCATATTGCTTATGACTGTGTAAATAATATGGGCTAGTAATCTAGCTGTTTCGCGCTTATATCTAGTTGGCAGGTACTCATTACCTCTTGTCATTTTTAAATTACCAACAAAACTGTTGGTGTCAAAATATATAAATTTATCACTATGATGAGTAACCAAGAACTGGATATGATTATTTATCATATGGATATAGTTGTTTTGCCTATCTGATAAATGGTCATAGTAAGGGAAGGCACACAATACAATTTTATGGCAGTCAAGAGTCAACATTTGGGCTATGGTGTTTGTGATATCATTTTTTTTAACATTTGAACTATCACCTACAAATACAATCAAATTAGTATTAGAACATACTTTTTCTTTTACAGCTGATGAAATAATTTGTTTATAGGATAACCCTGGTGTGCAATAGTTTATTACAGAATGACCCAGGCCGTTATTAAGTAATTCTCCAAAACCTTTTCCTATATTATCCGAGTACATGATAGTTTTATGACATGTTAAGGTGGTACTAGACTCCGTACTTAATGGCTTGGATGTGAGATTATTTCTGGCAATATTATTACTAGAACTGGAGCTATTTACATTTTCAGACAGGCCCTGTAAAACCTCTGGGGTACTATAATTATTATTTATTTTTGTAATGCAAGTACATTGAGTGGTGTTGAGTGTTAATGAATCCACTCTGTCCGCATTATAGTTACACAAATCAATTAAACTATTTGCTGCAAGTATATGCTCATCAATTTGTTTTTGAGAAGTCACATATTTAGTATAAAGTGAGTTCAGCGACTCCTCTAATATATTAATCTCAGACTGTAAACGCTGAGTGTCTATTTCATAAATCTTTTTACTATCCTCCAGTTTGATTTGGTAATTATTTAATTTATTTAATAAATCAACACGTAAGTAACATAGAGTTAAAAATACCTCCTCAAAAATCCCGGAATCGTAAACATAACAATTAAATCCCGGGATTTTATTAATATGGACTGGATTTTGACCTATAGTTTTTATTAGAATTAATTTTGTATGTAGAATAAAACTCATTAATTTAACAGTTTTAGTACCGAACTACTTAAGTATTACATTATCTGTTACCGATGTCTTAAAACATAATAAAGACTTTTTATTGTAATAATTTAGTCCATATGTATTTAAAACGTTAAATTAATATTTTGGAGAATTTATTACATGTTTTAACACATGTTTGCTTATTAAATATAATAAATTATTTAATAAGAAATTTGAAAAACAACTGATACGGAAGGGATTCGAACCCACGATCTCCGACGTACCGTGCTGACGCTCTAACCGCTGAGCCACCGTATCCCATCAAAATCAGTCGAAATTTCAAATCTCTTTCTACGCCTAGGGCGTGTGGTAATATCTATCGGTGCCTTCTAAAAACTGCAAAGTTTAGAACACTGAGTCGGATAATTAATGTATTCCGTTCGATATTACCACACGCCTAAGGCGTAGAAAGAGATTTGAAATTTCGACTGATTCTGATAGGATACGGTAGCTTAGCGGTTAGAGCGTCGGCACGGTACACCGGAGATCGTGGATTCGAATCCCATCCGTATCAGTTGTTTTTTCAAATTTCTTATTAAATAATTATACGTAAAATTAATTTCTTATTTCCCGGGAATTAATTGTAATGTTTATGATTTCGGGATTTTAGAGCAGGTATTATCAACTCCATGTTACTTACTTCCTCGAACTTTAGGTAAATGTACTCTATCTATGATGATATCCCACAAAAAAGGTTTCATGTGTACTTATACAGCTTGGCAAAAAAGAGTCTGAGGCGGTGACAGCTGGAACTAAAAATAAAAATCTTAAATAACTACGTTTGTGAGTACTAAAATAACATAAAAATGATTCATTTGATTATAATTAATGACAAAAAACTCGTCATAGAAATATGTAAGCACTTAATAACTTGTAATTTGAATTGTAGTGTGAAAAGTGCGACAGCGGCGCCCCCAATTTTTCCAGACTCTTTTTTGCCAAGCTGTACTTCTTACTACTTTTCATGTATACTTCTCAGAAATATATGAGGCCATGTTTTAATAGCTCGAAGTCGCGGACGACACCTTTGAAATAAATTTATTTTAAAAATACATGACATTGACTAAAGGTTTGACCCGAATTTGACAGTTAAAGAAATCTACCTATTTAAGAACTACCACATTCTAAAAAATTGTGATTAAAATGAATTTTATTGGTTTCTTTACCACTAAAAATCATTGAAAAAAAATATAGTATAAAAACTAAAACCCGACTACTTAAAATCTAAAAACAAGCTTCTTAGATTTGAAATAAAATTCTGTAGTCGGAGGCCTTAATGTATTATAGGTAAATAGGTACTAGATAATCTTCCAAGGGTAAATACTTTGTAATTTGGTGGCCTCCGACTACAGAATTTTATTTCAAATCTAAGAAGCTTGTTTTTAGATTTTAAGTAGTCGGGTTTTAGTTTTTATACTATATTTTTTTATTTTAGTATGTAACACAAATAGTGTTGATAACACTCATTTTTATTGTTAGTCTTCACCAAAAAATAAAATCTGACAGCGCGCCAGTGGCGAAGGGTTTTATTTAGTTAAAGGTAAGATAAAATAATTATTAGGCAATAGTACCAGACATTAGCACTGAATGTGTCATTTTTCAAGTTGACAAGCCAGTAATGTATGTAATGAGTCTTTGCCACTGCATCGCGCAAGTAACCAAAAGAGTTCAATGAAGTGAAGCATATTTTGCAAAGTACCTATGTATTTTATTACATTCACTTGCCATGCGTCTATATGCTAAGTAAAACATAACACGACTGTCTTTACCCTGCTTCACTGTGAGAGCGCTCTATCTACATTTTTATATAGGTCTCAAGGTGGCGCATGAGCGTAAATTTTATGATGTACTAATCTTGAAATTTACGCCCATGCTACAATTTTCTACCATCTACCGATTACTTAAATGGTATCAATTTCAGGATTATAAAAGTAAAACTATTGAGACATCGATTTGGTTAACAAGAGCTAAATCGCGTGTATAATGTTACCAAGACGATTCTTTGTTCGTATATTAAGTGTAGCTCTAATTAGAACAGTTTCGCCGACAATAGGTATGTTGCATGATTGTTCTCAGAACAACGAAGAGATGTTTATTTTTTTACGATACTTGCAAGTCTTTGTATTTTTAAGTGTGTTGCTGAATCTTTTTTATGTAATTACGAGTGATTTTCCTTTTTATTTTAATGAGGATGTATGAATTCAAGTTCTATTTATGATTTAGCTTCTACATTTATTGCTATAAGTGGTTCAGTCAGTGGTTGATCTTCAACCGTAATTATTTTTTCTTATACACAGAATTTTGCTTTCTTCATATAAACTTTAATTATGCCAAATTTCACACTTCTCCGTGAGCGCAATATTCTTAAAAAGGGATCCGAAGTTTTCGCTTCACGTATTAATATTAGATTACCAATTATGTGCCACTGCAAGGTCTTCCTTCCCTCCTTGCATTTTTAGGAGTCTCTATCCCTTTCTACAAAAGCTTATGAAGGTGTTCGCCCTACCCTCACCTAGGCACAGACTTGGTAAATTTCATTAACGAAGAATCAATAGTCAGCTTTTTCTGGAACGCAGTTTTTTCGGAGTCAAACTTAACAGACCAGTATAAAAAATTCGTAACCGTACTGGATTCCAAAACAGATTGCAGTAAGTCATGCAGCTGCAAGGGTTAAATATAACTGGTTTTTTTTTAATTTCCTTTTAAATTATATATTATATGTGTATAATTATATTAGGTATATGTGGTTTTTTATTGTGGCGTTTTATAAAAGTATTTCTTTCTTTATTTTAAAAGCCCGTTAGCCGTTGGTCCGTTACTAGAAAGAGACAAATTCCTTTAAACCGTTTTTTTTGTATTAATTGCTGTTTAAAAAATAATTGTTGATCTACAATACGCTCGCATAACTTCTATTTGTTTCGTCAATTAGTAAGTAGACACAGATGATTCCAACGACATACATAGCTTCTACTTGGCAAGTTTGAAACGTTTTCGCTTTTAATTATGCATTACAAGTAATAAGTACGTGCAACATGGCAACCGTACCAAGGCAAGACTCTAATTAAGTTGCATCAAACAATTCTTGCGCAAGTGTTAACTGATAAATTAATGTACACATACATTCCTTTGTTTAAAAAAATGTTTTGAGATTTATTGTTATATTCTTATTGCTAATAGAATTTGATCGTACGTGCTTTTGTAAATCTATGGTTGATGTTTAATATTTGTCTGTAACTTGTGTAGGTAGGTATTATAAACTAGTATGGTTCTTTTATAGCAAGCTATACTACTTCAAATTCTGCTCATAGAGTATTGATTAAACATCCTGCATTAAATGAGCAAATATAATCATGTGCATTGACTATCATATCTGAGTTAGTAAACGCATGGACGCATGGAGGTTGCGTGTCCGATTCGCTTGTTGGTCTTTATTTTGCAATAACATTATCTATAATTTTGCCTTAATCTTCAACATTATACCAATCCTCTAAACCGTGTCTAACGATGCAAAATGCTTCGGCTGAAAATTACGGAATATTATTTTTGTTTTTCTCATGTCTCCAAATTAGGATTATTAGTAAGATGTCTAAACAGTTAATGCTTGAATTGAATCAAATGTAAATAAAACATCTACGTAAGTAAACGTAAATGTTTTTATAATAAAATGCTCAATCATTTTGAGTATGAACGTCTCGGTGATATGATAAAACATTTTCACGTCATGTTATAAAACAAGACTTACTTAGATAACTCTCTAGACTTCATTCAAAATGCTGGCTGTTCAAACAAAGACGATCTTCTGAGACATGAATAACAAATCAAAGGCTACTTGTTAATTAAACAGCCTCTTAGAGCGATGAGTGTTATCTTTCTTAATATTCTCATTCGAATCAATGAAATCCCAACTTTATCCTCTCTCACAAGGCATTCTTTTTGGCTTGACAAAAAAATATTTTTGAAACTTTAAACTTTTTACATGTAATTTTATAATCTACATATTGCTTGGAAGGGCGCTTAATTTTGAAATTCAACTGAAATAAATTATTTTAAATAAACGCGATATGTTTTTTTATTCTCAGTAATAGTGACTTTTTTTTAGGTGAAAGGCCATGTCCCGTAGTTAGCGGATGAATTTAAATTCCCGTGACCCGTGGAAAATCTGCTAAAAGTAGCCCCTAAAAGTCCAAGACCCCTCCTCCACCCACAGGCCAGGAGTTTGTCAATGAGGATTTCCCTCCGCGAAAACCTGTCATGAAACTGGTAGTTAGCTCGATATTTACTATAGTTGGGTTACCTTAATCTCATTAAGCAAACAAAAAAATGTATTGTGGTTTCTTTTTAGAATCCTTAGAGTATTGAATTGTGGTCCCAAATCGAAAACAACCCCAATATTGATCAGGCTGAACATAAAAAGAATTGACATAGCTTAATAGTGCTCGGGTTCAATTTATTCCGTTACCGTAGGAGTAATTCTTGTCCCCCTAGAGCGAACATATTCAATGATTTCTCTAGAGACTCCAAATGCTGGGGGCAAATGGCTGTGAAATTTATCTTTGTGATTTATACAACGATAGTATTCAATAATTCTGGCGGTTTTAGCATTAAGTGGAATGTTCTTTAAGGGCTCAATGCCTTTAGTTTTAATATTATCTGTTGATATTAGGAGAACATTTTTGACTTTCCCCTTTTAAGTCATGAAAGGTTGATAATTAAGATACAATGCAAAATTCGTTGTTACGTGCCGCCGATATGAAAGAAATTTTTCATAACAGTTTGTGTGAATGTTTTATAAAATTCTAATGGCTTTTCTTGTTTCAGGTAATACGATTTACGATTACTCATTGTAGCTCTGCTCTTATTCTCCACGTAAGTATGAAAAGCACATATTTTTCTTTACTGTTTGCTGCATAGTCCGAAATTTTCCTATTGATTCCCGCAAGCGAGCGTCCAGACACAATTGATTTCCTTTTGTGTCTCATTTCTCGGTATTTCAAGCTTTAAATACCTATTAAATACCTTTTTGTTACACCTTGAAAAAGATCATCATAAAAGTAAACAAAATACCACTCAAAGTAACATTTGTTTTAGATTTAGACAACTGTAAATGGTTTTAGTTATCAACCAAAGCGACAATGAAGTTAGCCTTTGTACGTCGCTCCCATTCATCAACGCTTAGTAACTTTATTGTTAAGTTTAAGTAAGTGTTATGAACTTGGCTAAGTGTTGTTTAGATAAGAATGGGAAGTTTGAACTAGAATAAGATGTCGGTTTGTTGTTTAGAATTCATTAGCTTAGTATAACTAGGCTTATAATTAGAGTTATATTTGGAAGTAAATATCTTATTTAATTTATCTATTTTTGAACAGATGTATACCGATTTTTGGCTAAGTATTATTGGTTGTCTCCTTGGTGTAATATTAATGCAAGATTTCTTCTGTATCTGCTAAATAAAGCTAGTATAAGTTAAGTTTAGTGTTTTGCATAGTAATCCTGTGTATCGTGAATTCGTGATTCGTTCGGTTATGATCCACTCAGTTCAGTCATCAGTTAGTAATTAGAAAAACCATTCGTAGCCTTATACCGCTTGTAAACTCGGTCAATGGAACTTGACTGAATCGTTGAGGTTATTAGCTTAGATTAAAGGCTTTTTACCCATGTTAGCCTAACTATTTCACAGTATGTTAAATTAACCGGTCCCTGAAAATGTTTCGTTCTACCCTCCAAAACCGACAATTTTTCCTTTGTCTCATTATACGCGTAATTACACAACCTTTTGTCTTACAGTCCCATTATTAAGTTTGTAACATAAATGTTATATTTCTTTTCTACGATGTAATTATTTGGTCCAATCCCAAATTGCTTTAGGGGATCCTTGGTTGAGCACATCAAAGAGTTTTCTTAGAAAATCTGGTCCGTATTAGTCTTGTGTTAATAATGTGCTTTGTCATCATGCTTCTGGCCTTTTTTATTTTTCCATTTAAGTTAGTCTTCGTTTAACAGCTGACGAGAGACTTGAGGTTATTATGAAGTATCGTTTAAAAGAAACATTTACCAACTTCAAAAGAACTTAAAAAGGTTGCAATAACTTCACGTGTTGGAGTCGGTTCCAAGCCAAGTTCTTGATGAGGAGGTTAAAGAGGCTAGGACTTGGCTTGGAACCGACTCCAAAACGTAAAGTTATTTCAACCTTTTTTTTTTCAAAGTTTCTTTTAAAGTTGGTTTTGATTTTTTTTATTAATTTTTTTTTCACGATTTTTAGTGGCGCCTCAGATTACTACTAATAAAAAAAAAAATGAGCGAGTTTTGAGGTAACAAACATAAAAAAAAACATAATCGAATTGAGAACTTCCTTCTTTTTTGAAGTCGAATTGAATGACCCATAAGAATAGGTAAGTACAAGTACTTGTGTGTTTTTTTCAACTAAATGTGTCTATAATGTGCCCTAGTTTCCAAATTGGTAGCCAGCAAGCTCTATGTAATTCTATAAAATCAAATAGACACCAACATACATTCGACACTTGATTTTATCGCACCGCTAGTTCCTATCATCAATATTACTTATGTATCTGGAATTAAGCAACAATAGCTGACACTCAACAAACCGAAAGACAGCCCCGTTCTCTGACACTTATTTACACAACGAGATAAGCGGTCGACACTTCGTTTTTCATTCCGACATCGTTGCGGAAATTCGTGACTGTCGATTAAACTATAAAGCTATTATACTGATGTAATAGTTCTAGTTTCGCTAGGAATGTTGGGGGAGCTACCGCTGTTATGTGTCTATTATGAAGTTTGTCGTGCAGAGATTTACATGGATATGGAAATTTTACGGATTTTAGCCGTTATGTAAATGTTTATTATCGTGATAATATAAAACCAACAATATCTTCCACTGATACAAAAACAGAAGCAACATTTTTTGAACGAGTCCCAGTAGAGCATCTTTGCCAATATGTGTTCGCAAAAATGGTTAGCCTCGGTTATAAAATGTATAACTTCACAATACACACATGCTAACAAGCGTCTGAAAAAACCCGCATATCAAAAATTCAGGACCGGCTTTCCGTTTCATGCGTATTCTAGGCGTCAGCTTAGCGTAAGGACGACTTTTATTTGGGGAAAATAGAAACGGCATATTTGCTACGATTGTTTGTAAAAAAAAGGTTTATTGTGAGATTATTCGTGTTAAGAATGGATCATACCATTTTACGTGGGTGTTGGAGCGTCAAAAAGAATTTATGGAGAGGCTAAGTCCTGTCTGTATAAAAATATATTTACGATTTAAGGGTGCTAGACAATAAACGCTTAGAATTTTGTTAAATTTTCGACTTTTGGCCTGTAAAATCAGAACTCTGGTACTCACAATCAACTGCACAAGCTTGTGAAGTTGTGATCTTTAGACCGTCTAGGCGTTCAGATCAATCGCTTTGGCATGGTACACTGTTAAGTGTACTTGCAAATTATTTTGAATGAAGTCTCTCAAATTGTACCACAGAATAAATGTGAGTTTGTTTATGTGTTGATTTGTAGTAAAGGTAACATGCGAAACGCAACTTAATGAAGCTCTTTTGAATCGATACAATTTGCCTATAAATAGAGACGTGTTTTTCGTTTTGTTACGATGACAAATCACATAAGTTCCTTTTTTTATGGTCCTTATTATTTAAGTATTATTCTTAAGTAAAATTTCTTTAAAAAATTTCATGCTCCTTATATATAATATTATTTTTTATTTAATAGTTTACCAGTCGGTAAATACTTTATGCTCAAACATTGAATAGTTGTTCAAAATACATCTGAAAACGACCGAACTAAAAGAACAAATCCTTAATCTAATTTTCCTCCAATCTTTCTAGCCTCTTTCCGTACCTTTACAATTACACCTTAACTGGGTCAGACACAATGGATAGTTTTCTTTAGATGTCAATCCACCAAAATTGCTTTTTGTAATTACTTTCACTTCCTAGATTACGTTCTGTTTTGTGGCAAACGGAGACGGATTGGTGTCGAAACCAATTTGTGGTTTAATGCTGTATTTACACTTATTCTGGGATGATGATGATAAAAGAATAAAAATAGGTAAAGAGACAAGACTTAGATAGGCAAAACGAAAATATTTAAACGTAGCTTCAAATACTTCAATGGAAAAGCTATCCCCATTAATACTAATATTTTGATTTCAATCCAAGTTTGCGCAACTTTTGTATTACAAAAACAATCATGATGGGATTCTCAATAAATATTTAATCGATATTGAAACAAAGCTGTCTTTAGGCTGCATCAATATTAAATCGAACCGGCTCAATTGAACTCTCATTCAAGCCTGCCTTTTCAATATCGCACAGGTATTCCTATGTAATTCCAACGGCATCCACCCTACCTACCGCAGACTGAATTATTTTTAATTTCCTTTATGTGCTTACGTGTTTAACCATATATTCTTGTGTATTTTCGTTTGATTTACTGGGAAACTGGATTATTAGATTTGTTGCATATTTTGTATTACTTAAACTGATAAGATTCTGTTTTTTGTTGTTTGGTTTAAAAGCATTTCATAACATGTTCTTATCTTCTTTCTATTCATCATCTATTCTATTCTATGTCTTGTTTGATCTTGTTTTACAATATTGGCTTATTTACATAAAAATGTGTACCTATATGTTATGTTACGTTAAATTTCCTAAACTAATTTGCCGTCGTTTCCTGTGTAACTTGTATTCCCTGTAGACAATATTCTAGATTGGCAAAGTTTAGATGAACTCAGTCCTGCACAAATTCCTTTTCTGCCAATGTCCAAAGAAACACCAACACTTTTGCAGATTCGAGGAAAAACGTGCCCAAAAGTTGGATTGCGAGTTTTATTTTTCTTATTATTTTGCTCGTTATGTATAACTGACTGGCTTCCAAAAAAAAAAATCCCCTTAACATTGCTTAAATTTTCCCCTCACGTGTCGCTGTCGAATTTTTTTGGTTGTTGTTTTCAACGAACTTTTACTTATCATAATACCTACCTACAAACTTTTTTCAGTGGGACGTACTATACCTATTTCATTTCAGCTTCATTCATTTATTATTAAACTAACAAAGGCGTGTAAGCTTGTCTGAATCTTTTACTTTGATGACTTATTTGTAGGTTTTCAGCATTCTGTAGATTGCTTTTTCTTTCTGCCATGTTTTTTTAAATTCTTTTAAAATTAAGTTCGATTTGGCTATTTTTCCCAATGAATCAAATTCATACTATACCACTATACCGAAACGAAACTAAAATATCTGCGTATAATAACAGTAATCGTACTCTTGTTTTGTAAATTCTGTGAATATAACCGGAGCCGAAGCCTAATCCCCCTTTCCATAATTCCGCATAGGGTCAACTTCGCGCAAGTGATACCTCTGGTATTGCACGCTTCTATAGGTTACCATAAGCCTCTTTCCCATCTTAAAAGTATAAAAAAAAGTCGTCTTCATAACGACAAATTATGTTCTTGCCAATTCGTTTATGAACTAGGTTGTGAAGGTAACTATTGACCAGAACAGATCAGAGTTTAAGCCGCCTGTAGTCAAATGTGTTTTCAAAATCATTATTAAACCTATTTTGGCAATGGGGATATTCTTTTGTAATCCTATTTTGCCACCTGTCTTCTCTATTATGTTATCTACTGCAGGACGCAGTAGGGTAATATTATATCATCACTGTAGAGATTCCTAAACAGCTCCTTTAGGTATCACCATAAAACATGTTTGGTGTAACATCTATCACGTTTACCTGAGCTGTTTAAATTGCAGACTGTAAAATCTAATCATTTCATGGCCGATTAAACTTTATAAATCAATATAAATTAATTAATACGTACTTTTGTAACGTATCAATATTGACGTGAACATTTTTAGCATATCTGCTGGAATTTACATTAATGTAAACATTTTTAGGAAATTATAAGTGAATACCGTGAAATGTAAAGCTCTAATCTGGACAAATAACATTGACCTTCACCTTTATGTTTGTGTTACATGCTTCTAGGGCAATATGGCAATAATAATATTATTATTATGCAAGTTTTTTTTACATAACACATTATGACTATAGTTTTCCTAAGGTTTATTACTCACAACGCCGTCAGGTAACGTTATAACTGAGGTTATATGACACTGAATGCAGACAACGAAAAAACTTGCCGCATGGTTAAGATTAGGTACCTATGTCAAAATCACTCGTATAGATCAAAATTCACGTACAGGTTATAAGTAAATTAAAAACAAAACTTTTTTTATAGTTGCTGCTTTTTATCCTGACAAATAGCAGTAGAAAAGTTATAGATATCAAATTATCTATTGGTAATTTATTTCTAAATGAATACCCATCAACTAAAAACGCGTAAGTAAATTATTAACATCTTTAAAAACACGTAACTTCAAAAGAAGGTTTTAATAAACCCTTTATTCTTATATTCGAGACAGTATGTCAAGTTAACGAATATTTATTGCCTGGAAGAGATCATTAAGATACCAAGTTATTGCTACTGTAGTAAATCAAAACGGACCCTAGCAAGGTGAGAGAGGAAAAAATACAGAAATTCCACTCTATATTTTGCTTTAAACATGTGATTAAGATTAAGAAAAAATATGCTTATCTGTGAGTTAAGAAAGATATATCCGGCATATTATTTATTAAGTTAAGGCCATGCTTTACCGCTTACTGGTAAAGTGACATTAATCACTTTCGTAGTTTATTAACACACACACTAATTAGTGTGCGTGTAAGTATGTGCAAAGGCATATTAACATGCTCTAAAATTTTACATAGAGGTACCTACAGATATCTATGCAAAATATTGAGATCGTGTGTTTCGTAAATACTTGAACAACTGAATGTCAGAGTAGTTTAAACCACCCGTTGGGATTTGACATGGGTTTAAGGGCATCGAGAACATCTCGTGAACTGGTTTCCACTCGATAATTCGATGACTTCATTAGTCACGTAAATGATTCAACTAATTTCTAATACGGTCATGACATCAAAAAGGCAGTAGTGCGTCCTATGAGTTCGAGTCACATTTAGCTTGGTAATAGAACTGTCATCCACGAAGCTATTAATGCTGAGAGGGACTTAGATGTTACTACCTTCGTCTCGTGTTTGTAATGACAACTATGCTTGTACGTTATACGTTAGTTATTACGGCTATACGTTGATTTTGAGCCTATATTCAGCACCTTAATTTCTTCTCAGTATAATGTCCTTTTCTCGAAATGTCCTTTCTCAAAATGTCCTTTTCGTCAAATGTCCTTTCTCAGAATGTCCTTTTATCTAAATGTCCCTTTCTCAAAATGTCCTGATGTTAAACCTTCTTTAATCATTCTCTTTACGGCTTAAAGGAATAAAGTCTTTCTGAAGATTGTAATTGAATTAATGGTCGTACGGAATCGGGCTGACTGTAAAAATGTCGTTCTAAGTTTATTGTAGTGCAATTTTTATTAAAGCTTCACTTGAGAACGGTGCAGTACATATGGTCATACTTAAATAATTTCAATAAAATAATCTCACAAACCTAAAAAGAGATTTGTGGTACACCTATGGGAGAGGCATCAAAGAGACTACAGTTGACTACATTGGGCTAAGTTTATAGCAATCTTTTAGTCATAAGCAGAACATGATTCTAATGAATACTGTATTCTTGAGCTTAGAATTTAAAGTTTGTTTGGTGAGTGGTGTCCAGTCCACCGATCGTACAAACATGTTCGGTAAAATCTTGGTTACAACTAAGGTTGTAAACTAATTTATTTCCAGAAATAATAAATATTTTGCTTGCCATCTTCCGGTTTTCTTAAAAACAAGTTAAATCAGATACAGCTCTTGCTACAGAATGTATACCTACAGAAACTTCATTTCAGATAGAGAATTGAAACTTATTTAAAGACTGTGTGAGGTCATGATTATGAATTTTCAGATTCTGTCTAATTTTATTCTTAGTTCGATGACACCACAGTGGCATTAGAGGAAAATAGTTGAATTATTTTAAGGCTATATTTATTTTTATGAGCCAGATAAGCCTCTACTGTCGTAATAAGTGTAATATCATCTTCTACGACTACTAGATTAAGGATTAGTAACAAAAACTCACTCAAGTGGCCGATTTTGATTCTTTCGAGTTGAATTTGTTTTAATTTTTCTTTTCTTATACTTATAATTATCATTTGGTTTTGTGTTTAGGATGATGTGTCTCTTTTGAATAAATGATTTCTTTGCTTCTTATTTATAACCAGTATCATATTACTTAATCTTTTTTTGTTCGTCTTGTTAATAAACAACCTACAAAACTTTGTGTAGACTATGTTGGTTAGCATACAACAGTCTTTTGGGCAAATCTGACTGTATGTAGAAATGAGTTGATTTTAAAACGGTGTTACTAAGCGTGACCTGTTTATTATTTAGTTCAAATTTAGTAATCGATATTCCACCCCCTTCCTGTTAACAGATCGATCTGATATTTGGTACACAACTTTAGTTTTGATGACAAAACCGTTTTACGTAAAAAAAAACTTTCATTATTATTTCTGTTATCTAAAGCTTAACGATTATTTTTTTTAATTTCACGACGTTTATTAGTTTCTATTATAAAATTGTTAGCCGGATTAAGTTTATGTTTCTTATTAATTGACGCCAATACTCATTAAGGTTGATCTGTCTCGCTAACATTTCATACAATACATTATTTTTAAAATGTAGAAGTACGTCGGAATGTAAATAGATATTTTGTTTTAATATTATAACATAACTTGCTAAAACGGTGAGGGAAAGTCTTTTTTGATTTGCCAATTCTCTCTTAGATTCTATATAATTTTCTTTCAAAGCATCTAGCAGGCATCAAAGCTTTCATAATAATCATTTTGGTACTAAAAACTGCATTGCTTCATCGTATGGCTATACCCAGCCTTTAATCTATGTAGATTCAGACCAGCATTGTGGTCATGAGTTGCCTCGACCAGACGCCCCGACAAGTTCTTTGTAATTTTTTCGGTCATCCGGTCCCCATGGCACAATTTGGTAGGTACTAGTACAATTTCGTAACTCAAAAGTTATAAAGTGATTGAACAACTTGTTATAAATTACATTTATACATTGTATGAAAACCAGACGAAACATTCTCCATAAGTAGCAGGAATGCGACTTAATGCCAATAGCCGGTTTGATCAGTTGTTGACATCAAAAAAAGTCACAAGAAAAAACCTAAGACGTATTGCTATGCATTTAAAAGAGACAGTCATGTACACCAATGACATTACAAACGAACTACCAGATAAAAAATAAATGAATTGCAAGTTGTGGTGAAGTTTCAAAATCATTCGTGTATTGGAAATAAATGAAATTATTTAAACATGTAATAAACATACATAAAAATATATTATTACTTTTATAAAAAGAAAATATAAAACGTTGATGTTAGTAATCGATTAAATTATCGATTTCATTGTAAATTAGAAGCCAAATCGCCGTAGCCGAAACCGGCAAGGAGATATATATATAATATATATATATTAATCGATATTTCCCTACTTCCTGTTGACAGATTGATCTGATATTTGGTACACAGCTTTAGTTTTAATGACAAAACCGTTTTACGTAAAAAAAAGTTTACTTATACTTATTATTATTTATTATCTTCTTATCATTTGATATTGCATTCATGACATCAAAATGTAACAAAAATATTTGAATAAGTATTATACAAGTTTCGATAATAAGTCGCAGAATTAAAGATGTCATAGCAGTATACGGAGACCTAATCCGCAAAATCTTCATTGAATTCAGGCAGGTGTACCAATATATTTCGGATTTTCTTGGAAACTCGGTGATATTCGACAAATCCCTGGCTTTTTCAATTTAGAGCAATATCAACGGTCTTATTGGGTACGATGCAACAGGTTTTGAGACTAAGTTAATTTTCGACGTAATAAGAGTAGATAGGTAGGGCTACTCGGGAGGCGGCACCTCCCTCCATGTGCCTAATGAAAAAAAAGGTAAGTATCCAAAACCACAATTTTTGAAACAGAATATGGAAACGTAGAAAATCAACTTGTTTTTTAAAAGCCAAATGAGATTTGTGTGTAAGAATAGTTAGCTAATAAAGAAAAAATGTAGACTGATGTAGTCATTTATTCTTTACCGCTTTTATAGATAACTAGCGCTTCGCCCGTGATATTTTTTTTTCTTGTTATTTTCTTTTCTTCATCATCATCAAGCTGGTAGACGCCTACTACTGATTCTTAGGGGTGGAACTTTCAAAAATCCTTCTCTAAAGCGACTCGTGTACTTACACAAGGAATAATTTTCTCCAAAGTTCCAAGTATCTACCTGTTAAGGTTTACTGCGTTGTCTATCATCAGTCAGTCAATGTACTGTTTTAGAGGTAAATATTTAATAAGTACGATGCAAACCTAGGATCGCAATCCAAGCTAAATCCTGAATGAATAGCTGATAGTAATTGTATATAAATTTGTAACTAATCTTTTGTATAAGGTAATACCTGTGATGATATTTGTATGTAGTAAATAAAATACTAGTTTCCAGAACGACTCCAGCAGCAATTATCATCTTTCATTATCCTACAACATTATATTTCAAACGCCATATCCAATTAGCTATAAATCTTGTCCCATAACAGGTCTTATCATGTTGTTGACCGCTGTGACTATTCCTGTCGCAGTTGCATCGGTTGCCAACTACTCATCAGACTTGCAATACCAGTTTTCCTGCAAGTCTAACTGTGCCATCTTTGGTACCGTTACCTTCAACACACCAATATAGCTTTTATGACTCGGGTTTTACGATCACAATTTGCGTGCGACAGTATTGGCTATAAAAATTCGCGGTCTATACCAAAGGTACTTGGGTTTATGTTGATTGAATCGGTTTGGTTTCGATATTTTGATTAAAATACGTACTGAAGTTGTGAACATGTAAAGCTAAGGTTGGATAGAAATGTCTTTTGATACCCATCCAATATTCGTTTTGCATTGGTTCAATGAAGCGAGCCCGTTGGCATTTCGTTATCAATATGACAGTTGTGTAGCAATATTGAAATAAATGTTCAGCTAGTATTGGTGATTTCTGAACCATAAACACGTATCACACGTCACTGTTGAAGAATAGCATATTTCAAGTTTGCCATTTCTTCCATTTGCTTTCAGTCTAGTTACTGGATAACTGAACTGAATACGATAGATGCGGTAACATGCTAATTTGAAAATGCCAACCATGTACCTATGGAAGACGTTAGAGGAGGCCTATAATATTCCTAGCAGTGGAGTTTTTTCCGTCTGAAATAATGATAAATCATGAATTGTTTTTTTTATATTTTTTTTATAGCACTGATAGCCTAGTTAGTGGTATGACCGTCGACTGACAAGTCAGAGGTCTCGAGTTCGATCCCAAGGCGCGCACCTCTGACTTCGTAAGTTATGTGCCTATTATAAATTAATTATCAGTTGGTAAAACGGTGAGGGAAAACATCGTGATGAAACCAGCACACCTGAGATATTTTTCAATGGTGTGTAAAGCCATGTCAGAGGCCTACGGGCGGTTTAAACTCTGACACCAGGTTGTTCATCAACCATACGATAAGAAAGAAAGAAAGAAGATGAATTGTTTTAAAGGATACACGCATCCTTGGGATCATTATACCAACTTTGTTTCAAGTATTAAGATATCAGCTGGTATCGTCCTCAATTAACTTTTCCTATCATAGTCCTTTGGTGAATATCGGCTTTACCAAAATAATTTTTATCTACTGAGTACCTGTTTCTTCTGATCTTCTTTTTCACAGATACAGATTCTTGTGATACAGACGTACACATCTTCATCGTCTTTAATGTACCTAGATATTTGTCTACAAAGAGACGAATCATACTTGAACATGGCTCCGTTTGGAAGTAAGATTAATTAGAAGATTAGATGTAATCTCAACATGAATTGAATAACATGACAGTTATTGTAGTAATAAATGTCACTCGTAAAACTGAAAGGAAATACATTTATAAGCACTTGTAGGACGTAATATTTTACTGCTTGGAAATAGATGATATTTGTAGCATGTCTTTCTTGGTAGCTGACTTCCGATAAAGCAATAAGGCATAAGGCACTTGCATCGAAATCGGTATCTTATGCTGATCTTTCAAGATGTACTATTTTAATTTTAATTTAGGCCTTCAGTTTAAAAATAAATATGGTCAAGTTAGAGAAACTTAAAAAGGCGGCTTGATACATTTCAACAGTAAGTAGTTACCACAAATCTGCTTTCGACTCGCACATACTCAACTTGGTAAAGTCAGACCTCTCATCTCTATTTGTAACAGCTTTTGCTCAACAGTGGAACAGGTTTTCTTTTACCAAAAACCTTTTTAAAAGTTATATTACTTTAGAGATTCCTATAATATTACATACCTAAATTCTAGATGACTATCTGACATATTAGGCCTAAAAGCTTTGAACATTATGTAACATCTGTATCTCTTTCCCTCCCATTCATCAGATAAAAGACATCACATTTTATACCTGTTGTCAGGTTTATGGTAGTTTCATGGCTCTTTACGTTCGTATGAGTGTTTTATTGTCTTTGTTATGTAAAAGGGTTTACAGCTCAATCTTACTTTATATTTCTTTTTCTTCTAAAATATAGTACCTATTTACCAACCTAAATGTAAATTTACCAGCGTTTTGCATATTTCTTGTTGAATATAATGAGAAAGCAGTTGTCCTGGTAATTTCTTCAATCTTGAATACGCGCTATGGAATTTGCTGATTGTTTGAGATTTGTTCTTGTAAACAAAATAGACAATACAAGATCGCAAACATCGGAAGATGCAAAAATCTTAAAAATATTTTTGTAAATATCTCGTATTGTTTTAAGGTTTATCGATCGTCGTTGCCTGAATCATAACAAAATAAACGTTTATATCATTATGTGTAATGGTACCTAATAAATCTAGAATAAATTCAACAAATCTATGATGCAATTCCGTCACAATTACATAATCAACAATTAGCTGTACTTTACAGATGAGCACGGCAGTAATTTTTTTATCTAACATTAGAAATATTTCTTGTTTAAAGTAGAATAAATTAACAATAATTCTCCCTCAATATCTTTCCATTTGCATATTGCTCCGTTCGAAATTATCATACGATTACTTCAGACCATGTTACCGTCTCTTAGATTTTATCAAACGATTCTCATCGAATTACTTTTTAAAATTTATGGAATCTTTGGAAAAATCGTATGGCCTATCAGAGGTGTCGAAGTTCAAGCCCGTGCTGGTGATGGCATTAACACCACACTTTTTTGTACCACTAAGGTGGCAAATAAGCATATGGCTCGCCTGATGGTAAGCGATTACTGTAACCTATAGACGCTTGCAATACCAGGGGTATCACGTTTTTCGCGTTGCCGATCCTGGGCGGAGTTATGGAAAGAGGGATTAGGACTCCAGCTCCAGCTATCTTCACTGACCTTACAAAACAACAGTACGAAATACGAATTCTGTTATTGCACGCCGATATTAGTTTCATATCGGTATAGTACGTTTGAATTTGATTTGATTAAGAAAAATAGCCAAATCGAACTTAATTTTGAACGAATTTAAAAAGACATGGCAGAAAGAAAAAGCATTTAATGCTGAGAACCTACGAATAAGTCATCAAAGTAAAAAAAAGGCCGGCACTGACTACAGTTATTTCACGCGATATTTCGTGAGATAATACTATCCAAAATGAGCTAATGCTAGCGAGGGTAAGGCTTTTGTATCAAAGAATTGGTCGATTTTTGTACAGCTCACCGCTTAGCGCAGCCTAATTTTATATCCTAATAAATGATGCTATCCTAAAACATCTATTCAATCTCATGCATACATATCTCATCTCAGTTCGATTTCTACGCACTTAGCCTAATTATTTCCGAACGTATCTGGAACGACTTAAAATCTAAACCGATGCAGCTAAATATCAGTTTTCTATAGCTATGCCTGTCTGCGGCCGCAACCCAAAGGGACAAAATATTTTCAAGTTAGACCAGTACATCTACTAGCTGTCATCGATTCCTATTGGTCTGTAGACAAGCATGGCTTAAAACTTATTATTTTATGTTGGAATTGTATCGTTTTTCATGCTTTCATTCCTTTTAGTGTCATGACACTTCTTTCTTACGTTCCATGGAACGTAAGAAAATAATATGTCCCTAATATGAATGAAAGATGAACTGGAGCGCGTACATGGTACAAAGTTAGACTTGATTTTCTTTGCTCTAGACTAGTTTGTTTTACTTCAAGTAGTCTAATACAAGAAAAATATTGATGTTGGAAGTGAAGTAAATATTTCTAAAGAAAATATAATATACAAATATGTAGCGCAGATCAAAGAAAGAGTAAAGGTCGAGACGTATATAGAGGTCGAGAATTAGCTCTTGATAGAAAGAGCTGGAAGATGCCGCATCGACAAGAGCGAAAACTAAATTGATGATGATGATAAGTTTGGGGTGGACTCATCACAGTAAAGAGTTCCTGTACAGGTACTTTTTTACCAAAACTACACATTTGGAACTTTTTTGGGTGGTCATTTTACGAAAAATCGTCGTGACGGTATTTTTGTTGTTGCAAAACAGATGGAAACGTTTTTCGTCTGTCCAGCTTAAGTTTCTTTTCAGCGCTTTATCAGTTGAGAAAAAAAACTTACGATCGAATTAAGAACCTCCGCCTTTTTTGAAGTCGGTAAAAAAATTGCACTGCGTTTATTTACATTTGATGTGGCTTATTAATTAACAACGTGGTTAATCATTACGTTAAAAGAGAAATTACATACAAGAAAATATCGATGGCGGATATGGAACTGGTCTAATAGAAGTTTAGTTTGGCCAGGATATTTTGTGCAAAGATATGAAGATAAGGATTTCAAATCGTCGTCTCAGAAGTAGTTGTAATGTAAATGCAAATTCGGCTAAAACGTCAATTTAAAAAGTGTATGTGGACGAGTTAATCAGGAATACACTAGCTACAAATATTAAATAATTTTTATTTATTTATTTTATTTATAGACTCACGCCTGTATTCCCCAGAGGGGGTAGGCAGAGGTGTGCAGTACACCCACGTTTCGCCGGCTATGTTATAAGTCCCATGTAATAGGGGGCGAGCCTATTGCCATTAACCGGGCACAATTCCAGACTCCGTGCTGCTACTGAGAATTTCCTAATGGAAAAACCCAATAACACTTTGCCCGACCCGGGGATCGAACCCAGGACCTCGTGCTCAGCAGTCGCGCTTGCTACCACTAGACCAACGAGGCAGTCTACTTAAATAAATCGTTTCTTAGTTATTTCCTCTCAATTTTGTTGAGGAAATAATCTTGAAGCTCAACGCGGGTGTTCATTCGCTATGTTTCTCGTCGCCTCGTCTCGGTTTTCCATTGCTAAAATGATTGGTTATGTCCGGGTTCGTTAGTGCTTAAAAAGGTTCGTTGCCCGATTAATCCCGGCCATAGGTTAATCCATTTAGAGGCGTACGAATTTAAAAATTCGGACTGCAGTTATCTGTGGTGGAGTGCGATCAGAATCTCTTTTTCCACGGTTTAAAAAAAATATTTATTTTGGCTTATGATTTATCTAGCAAACTAGCTTTTGCCCGAAGCTCCGCCCGCGTGGAGGTCGGTTATCGCGTAAAAAAGTATATAAGCTTATGTCCTTTCTCATATTCTATGCTAGGTAGGTATATCCCTGCCAAATTTCGTTCGATTCGGTTCAGTACAAACAGACAGGCAGACAGAGTTAGGTATTTTCACTTTTATAATATTAGTTAAGATTAGGATTCTGGATTCACAAGCTATCGCCACCCTTTTGTCTATTCCTTAACTAACTTCAGTTTTGATACATCATTGGTAGAGACTTCTACTACACAAAATACTTGGCTTTATTTTAACCCATCATTCGCCATTATGACTGTTTAGAGCCACGGTGTTTCTGCCCTACTTTTCTTTTGTACTCGCCGATGGGTCCCGTATAAAACACGTCCTACGCATAGCATAGAGATGTTAGCGAAGATTTAACGCGGAAACATACTCAGCTAACGCCACGCCACGCTAATTATTCGAAGCATACACCGACGACCTCAACTAATGGATTAAGTACGGTTACTTTTAGTTATGAAATAAAATAAAAACATGTTTGTGTTTTACGTTTTTTAACAAAGGCGTTTTTTTTGTTATATTTTTTAAATGAAATTTTTGTTTGAAATAATTGTTGTTTTGTTTGATAAAGTGTAGTCAATGTCAAGGATTTTGTTGAATTATTGTGGTTTCAAGACTGTTGTTGAAAGATTGAGTGAATAAATAGTGTCCATTTTCTTTTTCATTTTTCTGAGTATGTAGTAGAATTAATACTTAATATGTATTATTGTGTAGGCCTTTGTTCAACAGTGGACGCCTTTCGGCTGATGATGATGTATTATAATAGTCGATAGGTTGCATTTTTTTTTTATAATTTACCGAAATAACTGTTTTTCTGGCTGGCTAAAATTCTTCTGAAATATATTACTAAAGTCCTAATATATTAAAAGGTTATATATACGGTTGACCAGGGAACCTATATATATTGTGACTACAAAGTGACGCCTCAAGGCTGCCTTTTTATCCAATCTATTTCAGCTTTAAATAAATTGACTAATTATTCCAAATTCTAATCAACAAACAAACCCTTAATCCACCACCAGTTTTAAATTACAAGTCGTAAATCCCGCTTTAAAATTTAAACTCGCAACTCTCGATAAGGTAACGTCACCTAAATCTACCGTTGTAGACAAACCAAGATGCGTGTAACGGTACCCATCATTAATTGATCCACGTAAACGGTACCTGTGCGGTGAACGGAATCGCACTTTGTTCTGAGCCGGTAATATGTATTGTTTCCTGTGGTAACCGGTACTTTTGTTTTGTAGAGGTTTTTTAGGGTTAATCTGCTAGCTTTACTGTTGTATACGATGGGTGGTGAATGAATTATTGACCAGTGTCAGTAGATTTAGTCGATAGCCCAGAAGAGTCGTGATAGCCTAGTGGTGCTGACCGTTGACTGGCAAGTTCGCGCATCTATGACTTTTCGTAAGATATGTGCGTTTTATAAATTAATTATCACTCTCCGTGCCTCGGATAGCACGTTAAGCTGTTAGCCCCGGCTGTCAATTGTAGATCTTTGACAATCGTTACGAGTAGTCAGAAGCCCGAAAGTCTGATAACCAGTCTTACCAAGGAGTAACGTGTAACTCAGTATCTGGGTTGTGGAGGTCTGATAGGCAGTTGCTCCATGTAAAACACTGGTATTCAGCTACATCCGGTGAGACTGGAAGCCGACCCTAACATAGTTGGGAAAAGGCTAGACAGACGATGTCAGTAGATTTAGTCCCGGTCGGGAGGACCGATAACCCAAAGAATACAGCTGGCTAGACTTGAATTCGGAAGGCAGAATTATGACGCTCAAACCTTTAATTTATTTAGCAATTGTTTTTTACCACTAAGGAAATTTTATAGGGCCACACACACACACACACAGCCGGTCTTGTTTTACTGCAGTAGTGGTTAGGGATGTTAGGTATATTTTATGTAGGAAGGTATATGCTGATGCCTGATCTCTTTTCGCTCGTGTCGGATTGCCGTCCTATCGGATTATGAGAGTGAGAGTAGGAAGTGCACATGTGTTCGCGCTCACTCTTGTACACTAATAATAGCTTCTGCGTGGCTAACCTCCGTTGAAATTGGCCGCTGTAACCGGAGTTGGAGTTGCCGCTACAATCTTAACAAATCAGTCAGAATTTGTTCCGTTTGCTAACTTGTATAAGGGCTACTGGGTTCGAAATCTAGATCAATGTTAGATATTAGAGACCCACTGGCATTAAATCATCTTGTCACGTATTTAGAGCAATCAACTTGATACAAGACTTCACCTATAATCAAAATCACTTCACAATCTGTAATTAAATAAAAGCGAAGCTTCAAACTTAATTATAGGATGCTTCAAGAGTATTAAATGTGATTAAATCTAAGCGATCAATTTGAGAACGTTCTCCATATTTCATTCAACAAGAAATACTTAATATTACGTACAGTTGATAACAAAAGTTATAGACTTATATTTTTTTAACATTTCATAAAGTATTCATCAATAAAAAAAACTTGCTAAGATCGGTGTGACCATTAATTGGCAAATCAGTAAAGTCACTCAGGTCCGAATCCAAGACCACTGAATTTTTTCATGTTATGTAAGTATTATAAAATAATTATCATTTGCATCGTGCTTCGGAGAGCACGTAAAAACGTCGATGGCCAATCTTCGTTGAGATTGGCCGAAATTCGGTCAGGAGGACATTATTATTATTATATCTTTATCTGCTCTGCGAACTGATTACTGAAATTATAGATTAGCTTCCGCAATAATAAATTATTTGTGACGTAGTACCCTCCCCTGATTTATGAATGGTTGTTAGGATTTATAGTACCTATCTACCCGTTTTTGTCAAATTAGGTCTAAAGGTTTCAGCAATAAGACAATAACACTGCTCGCGGTTTTTTATTCGTATAGTATTCGTCGTTACACTTATCCCGTTTTAAAGTTAATTGGCCATAAATACAAGACAAGCTTATCTTGCCATCTCTTTCTTTCATTTACTGCTATGCTCATATAGCTACAGTACTTCTTTAATGTTTTCAATTTAAATAATAATACGTGTTCAATGATTACAGTTAGCTATGTCTACAAATAGGTAATCAGTTTAAAACAAATTTACTCAGAGTGAGTAATAATGAATGACGTGAGTAAACAGTGTTAAGTATTCAAACCATTAAGAGTGTTAGTAGCCCAACGGCTTACGTGAACTTTCTCGCAAGGTTACCGGGTCGAAGCCTCGTTGGAATATTGTGGTATAAACTAATGGCTTATTTAGACACGCTAACTTCGCCATACTAAAATGTTTTTTATTACAACAACACTTTTGGGGGTGATTGTACTTATTGGTTATTTGGTACGAGTCGACTTTATGTTTTATTGATTTTTTTTTAATTTACATAGACTCACGCCTGTTTTCTCCAGAGGGGGTAGGCAGTACCTGCACCCACGTTTCGTCGACTATGTACTTATAAGTCCCATATAATAGGGGGCGAGTTTATTGCCATTAACATTGCGGAATTCCAGGCTCCGTGCGGCTACTGAGAATTGAAAAAACCAATAACACTGCCCGACCCGGGGATCGAACCCAGGACCTCGTAATCAGTAATCGCGCTTGTTGCCACTTGACCAACGAAGCAATCATTTTTACCTACCTAGCAGTAAAGACCTAGAAGGAAAGAGATGTAAATACGCATATTGCGCGAAAAATCCGAGAGCCTAACTTAAGTATTGTTTTCTTAAGCAAGGCGTAATTTTGCGCTTACTGTAACTGTCATTGAACATGTAGGTAACCTAAAATATTTTAAGCCATTAAATTTAAAAGAGCAACCATGGAGTTTCTTGCCAGATTCTTCTCCATGAAGGGTAGGCTGCCCTTGGAACTGGCAACTAAAGTCACTCTTACAATAAACAATATTAGAATTATGACTATTATTCATAAGTGCCTAATGGTCTACATCATTGTTTCCCAATTAGTGGTACGCGTACCCCCAGGGGTACGCGAGATTGCATCAAGGGGTACATATGCGCTGCAATAAAATAAATAAAATAAAATACTTATTCTTTATTTCAGGCAATGTACAGTCCATAATATGTCCATAATCTCTTAACAAAAATATTAAATCCTTAAAAATATACTCGTATTTAACGTTTCTGCAATACGGGGTACTCAAATTTGAGGTCTTTCTTTAAGTGGTACGTAAAATCTAATTGGGAACAACTGGTCTAGACATGAATAAAAAATAATTTGGTTTTGGATTGTACATCGTGTCTTCAAATAAATTAAAATCTAAAAGCAAATTACTCCTCGTTGCTCGACTGCCTCGTTGGTCTAGTGGTAGCAAGCGCGACTGCTGAGCACGTGGTCCCGGGTTCGATCCCCGGGTCGGGCAAAGTGTTATTGGGATTGTCCATTAGGAAATTCTCAATAGCAGCAAGGAGTCTAGAATTGTGTCCCGTTAATGGCAATAGGCTCGCCCCCTATTACATGGGACTTTAATATAGCCGGCGAAATGTGGGTGTACTGCACACCTCTGCTTACCCCCTCTGGGGAATACAGGCGTGAGTCTATAAAAAAAAGCAAATTACTCATTAAAATCAAAATGCAAAAACAAGTTTCACATTTCTTGCGTTAACTGTGGGAAATCTAACATTCTCGCTAACTAATACATACTCGTAGTTGAATATTCAAATTGCATGTTCTCAACAAATATGCATGACATTGTCGTATTCATAATGTTTGCTATGTTTTAATGCTTAATTAGCAAAGCTTGGTGTACACTGTGGGATTGCTTGATTAAACTTTAATATGTTCTGTCTTTATGATTGAATAAACAATCTGGTTACAGAGTTTAAACCACCTCTGACATGGCTCTACACTTCGTTGAAAATCTCTCCTGTGTACTGGTTTCCTCACGATGATTTTCTTCCCCGCCCGCTACCTTGACCAGATCGTCGTTCCACCTCGCGTGTGGCCTACCCACGCGGCCAGTTTTGGATCTTAACTCCGTAGTCTCGTTATCTCTTTTTTATGCCAAAGTGGCCTGCTTACTTTCACATCTTTCCCGCTATTACCAAGGCATTGTTATGTTAGTCAGCTTGGTTTTTCTTCTCATCCATTTGGTCAAGCGACATAATATTTATAGTCATGTACAGATCCTTTCCTGTCCCCTTTTCACTGATATACTATAAATAGAATGTAAACTCACGTCCCAATTTACGCCACATTATTAAAAGACCTCTGAGCTTATCGTTTACTCGTCACGCGTCAGTAAACGGGAATAAAGGCTCTGCTTTGATCCACACAGAACTTATAGTTCAAATGCTTTTGGCACCCTGTCTTTTGGCATGGCAAAGACCAAAAGATATGTTAGATGAACGGAAATTTGATAACATAAGTACGAATTAATTAAACTACCTAATTGTTTTCTATGCCATAAGACCCTGTTTCCATATAAAAAAAGAAATCTATTTTTCTTTCATTGTCGTATGGTTGATGAACAACCTGGTGTCAGAGTTAAATCGCCCGTTAGCCTCTGACATAGCTTTTTATATGTATTATGTTTATGTATCTTTATTAAAAACAATTTACATTTTTCTTATAACTAATACAAAGCCACACACCATTGAAAAATCTCTCGGGTGTGCTGGTTTCCTCACGATGTTTTCCTTCACCGTTTTAGCAAGTGATAATTAATTTCTTATACGCACATGAATCCGAAAATTCAAAAGTCAAACATTTGACTTGGCAGTCCAAACGGTCATACCACTAGACTATCACTGCCTAGATATCTAACCTCAGATAGCTCATCAAGAAGTAGACTTACTTACATGTATTTTTGTGATGTGATTTTGCAATGAAATTAACACAAAGTTCTAATACAGACTTTACTATATGCATTAGACTTATGGAGGCATCAATATTATTTATGCGTTTACTTGTTAAACTTAGGTGTGTCGATGAGAATATAAGGATGTTAAAGCACTGTTATTTATTGAGCCTTGACCCGAGAATGGAAATAATTTGTTTAGTACTTTGTGGGAACATATTTTAGCTGTATGATGCTAAATAAAGCTATGCGTCCTCTGCAGACGGGTTGGGCCGCAGCGCAATGCAAAAATACACCTGGCTATACGTTTTGACATCCTTTAGTAGACGTAGTTTTGTACAAAATTTATAGCAGGAGGATGTTTTGCATTGCGATGCGGCCGGGCCCGTCTATGCCTAGTGAACGCTTGGCTTTATATTATTGTTTATATCTCTTTTAATTCACGGGCTCTCTCCTCTTCTTCTTTTTCACTCTTCTTATTATTCTACTTTAGTATAGTGTAGTTATAGCACAAATGTTTTCGACTGCTGAGTTGAGTTTCATCCTCCTTCTAGTCTTCGAAGTTTTAATTTAACCAGATGCAGCTGAATATCAGATTTCCAGAGACCAAGATAGGTACACAGGGATATGATATTCTAAAGTAAGATCACTCGTCAGGATTTTATGAAGGTATTGCCACGTATTGCCTCCTTATATCGACTCTCAAAGATCTTCATGACAACCGGGGCTAACGGATTTATATGCTTTCTTGCACGGAGCGACTGTAACTAATGAAAACTCAGCGGTGCGCGTCTTGGGTTCGAACCTGAGACCTCTAACTTACCTGTCAACGTCATACCACTTCTTCTTCTTCTTCTTATCGTATGGTTGATTAACAACCTGGTGTCAGAGTTTAAACCGCCCATAGGCCTTTGACATGGCTTTACACACCATTGAAAAATCTCCAAGGTGTGCTGGTTTCATCACGATGTTTTCCTTCACCGTTTTAGCAACTGATATTAATTTATAATACGCACATAACTTACTAAAAGTCAGAGGTGCGCGCCTTGGGATCGAACTCGAGACTACTGACTTATCAGTCGACGGTCATACCACTAGGCTATCACGACACCACAGACTCTATTGTAATATTATATTACGTATGTACATTATTTACCTCATCCGTCCTTATGCAAACGGTTCATATTTACCTTTTTGTTCTAGGTAATTCATGAATTTCATATTTTGGTGCCGAGCTGGTATTGTGTTCGAATCCCCGGTGAGTTTTTGTTTTCCCAGCCTTTTGTTTCATATGTAGGTATTCGTATTTCATATTTGGCTGTTTTGTGCTATTGAATAAAAAAAAATACCGTTGTTTTCAGTGGATATTTTTGTAAATAAATCTGTGAACTATTTATTTATCTTTTATACGAATGTCTATTTTATTTTAGTTTAAGTCCAAATTTTATTTATGCGTTGTTATAATGGTGCTCTTGTCAGATAATTGTAAAGCTTCTTAACTGTAAATCCTCCCCATTATTGCTGTAGGTAGTGTAGGTACTTACTACTCAACTTCGACATTGTCAGAATTATCGTTTCAAGTTTTTTTTTTTTTACATTTATTGATTTTTTATTTTAAAAACTAAAGTAATATATCAATAAACTAAATAATAATAGGTATAACTTATATTTACAATTAAGAATTATACAAGTCACGCGAAGGCGTCAAAGAATTTCTCCCCATCACCGTCGTCTGCAGTCAACGTTTCAAGTTTATTTTGCAAAGCAGAAGTAAGTACATAAGTTAGTCGTTTTTTTTTTGCAACTGTGCCAATCCCATCAGTTCAGCCAGCATCTCTATGTTAGAAATTATACTAAAATTGGTACTTGACTGGCAACTAGAGCCACTTTATAAGTGCCTAAAATGATCTACATGTAGAAAAATATTTTGATTTTTGAATTTGGAATTCAAAACCAGAAAAGGGGTCATTGAATTGAATTGAAGAAACGAATTTTACCTTGGGATCATTCCTGAAATCGCGAAAAATATCACTGTACATTTTTGATAACATAACTCGACATGTTTATATAGGTATCGAAAATGATGGAACATATTTCTTTAATCAAATTAGTGAGCGAACTTCACAGTTATGCTTAGCGTCGATATTATTATACTAGATTACATAAACAATAATAAAAAAATAAAATAAAAATATTTTTATTTGCTTTGGCACTGACCTTTCAAAGAACAGAATAAAAAATATTTTTATTTTATTATTGTTTATATTAATTGCAGATACCTAAACATTCCTGTGAAGCTTCGCTCACCAATTTTATTTTAACCCTCCCTTTGTAGTGCTAAGAAAAACATAGTGTATTAGTCATTACCTATAGTCGTATATAGTTAGTGTATTAGGCCTACGGGCGGTTTCAACTCTGACACCAGGTTGTTCATTTATTTAACAAACACTTTTGCGCACTACTATACTTTTTACTTGAGTTTATTCAATTAAATACCGAGTGTACTTTCGCCTACTACTTTTTTCGCAAGAGGCTCATTCGCACACAAATAAATTGACTTCGTGCCATTCGACTACTAAAATAATATTAATATTTAAATGAGTCCATTCGCACGATTCGTGGGAACGCTTTTCGTGCGAATTGACCAATAACCCATACGATAAGAAGAAGTCATAGTCTTTCTTCTTTCTACTGGTAATACCTACGATATACCAAAGAATATTAAAAATGAACCATTTAATTGAACTAACAATTCCTTGTACAACATAGATCGATATTGTAC
Source organism: Protodeltote pygarga (assembly GCA_936450705.2). Taxonomy (NCBI): domain Eukaryota; kingdom Metazoa; phylum Arthropoda; class Insecta; order Lepidoptera; family Noctuidae; genus Protodeltote; species Protodeltote pygarga. The sequence continues at coordinate 5,043,026 of OW388274.2, forward strand.
TACACACGGCCACTTATCAAGCTATACATGACCAGTATGAACTGACCTCTCATTCTACAAACTTTTCGTACAACAAGAGGTCAGCTTATACTGGAAATGTTTATCTTGATATCTTGCTCTGTGTTCAATGAACGTATCGCACTCGATGGGGTTTTAAACTTTAATTTATTCATTGGTTTAAAGCCTATAGTGTAGTGTTTATTTTACCGTGTTTAAGTTAAATTTGCATCCTGATGTTAATGAGATGGGTTTCAGTAAGAGATTTCTTGTGTTTTAGATAAAAAAATAATATACCTAAGTAAAAAATGTTTTTACGTAAAACGGTTTTGTCTTCAAAATTAAAGCTGTGTACCAAATATCAGATCAATCTGTCAACAGGAAGGGGAAAATATCGATAACTAAATTTGAACCAAATAATACACAGGTCAATCTAAATAAAACCGTTTAAAAACGAGACTTGTACATATTACTTGTTAGTTAAACTGCCAGATTCACATAGTTTGAAAACTCGTACTAGGCTCCCTTGTAGTGGGCCTTACTAACGCGATATTTTTTACCACACGTCAGTCGGGCAGTCGGTAATATCATATTCTTGAAATTGACTCCAAATATCAATCAGACATAGCTAATCGAAGATATTGACATTCCGTATCTAACTCCGTCTAACTTGGAACTTGGAAACTTCGATGATCACAATCATAATGATTCAGTCAGAGTAAGTAGGATAGTTTCTACACTCAAGTAATGTATGAGTAGGTAAAAAAAAATCAGCTGTTCCATACATTTTGTTGAGTCAAGTGAACATAAATGTATGAAACAGCAGATTTTGTTTTGCGATTTTAGGGTTGGTCCCATAGTAAAAGTTGTTCACAATGATGAGTTTAATGACCCCTTTTAGGGATGCTGGTGTTTACAAATAACAATGTATATCATATTCTATTTTCTTGATAATTATTGTACACATGGCTACAAATCAAGCTACCTATATAAAACCAGTATGAACTGACCTCACATTGTATAGACTCTTGGTACAACAAGCTGTCAGTTTATACTGGAAATGTATAGCTTGATGTGTAGCCGTGGTGTACCAAGGATTATCAAGACTAAAGTAATGGATAAGTAATACCGTTAGTCATTGGTGTCTTAGATCTAAGAAAGTACATATGACATTGAAAAAGTGACATTGGTACTTACCAGGTTCGAACCCACACCCACGTGTCAACCTATGGGCCACCACGACATTAATAATATCACAAAATAAGTAATGGTACCTAAAAATAGTTTTATAAAAGAAAAACATCAATTTTCATTTTCAATTCTTTTATTTGGTTGATATTTTCATTCTCAGCCCACACGCACTTTATTTAAGTAGGTGTATACTATTTTAATATCTTTTGTAGTAGGTATTTATAGTACCACCTAAGGTTGTGTTAAATCTACTCTACTAATATACCAAAATAATTTATTTGATAAATTTAATTTTAATAATACATATACAACCATCATCTACCTAGCCTTTTCCCAACTATGTTGAGGTCGGCTTCCAGTCTTACCGGATGCAGCTGAATACCAGTGTTTAACATGGAGCGACTGCCTATCAGACCTCCACAACCCAGATACTGGGTTACACGATACCCCTTGGTAAGACTGGTTGTCAGACTTTCGGGCTTCTGACTACCCGTAACGACTGTCAAAGATCTACAATTGACAGCCGGGGCCAACAGCTTATCGTGCTATCCGAGGCACGGAGAGTGATAATTAATTTATAAAACGCACATAACTTACGAAAAGTCAGAGGTGGCGCGCCTTGGGTTCGAACTCGAGACCTCTGACTTGCCAGTCAACGGTCACCACCACTAGGCTATCACAACTTTTGTGGAAACACCCGTATACATAAATCTAATCCAGAACTGTACCTACTAGTTTTTTCTTGACACAGATACATCAAAAGTAGATTAAAGAAAACCTGTCTTGTCATATCAACATTAAAGTCAGCACCCATATTCGACATCTCGTCAAGTGTATACAAAGTCACAGACACTAAACAAGCGCATGTTATTTTGTCTTAGACTACTTATTTTTTATTACATACAATTTTGCTTCAAAGTAAGTGGGCTAGAACTGCTTACTTTTATAGACTGGCACTTTATATTTTATTGAACAAGCAATAGAGATAAAACTGCAATGTGTAGCACGAGAGTATGAATGAGACTAATATACTGTCATTTGTCAGATCTATACAAAAAATCTTTGACATGTGAATATGTTTTTATGTTTGCATTGGAATGTGTTTAATTAAATTATGCTCTAAATATAGAAGTAGTTGAACTGGAGTAGCTGCCTGATTGATAGATACAATGCTTGAATATCTGCTACATTGCAAGTCTTTTCAAACTTGTAAGATGTTATATAATATTTTTTTTGTAAATAATTCCCTTCTGATTGAGAATTCCCTATTAATGACAATTTTTATCTCATTATTTTATAAATTTTTAAATCATGTTACAGCTTTGTAATGCCTTAGAAAACTTAAAGATAGGATACGAGCGCAGTTTGAATCCGCGACACTTGCCATACTGTGGCAATACTCCAACCAACTGAGCTATCGCACCACTGCCCGCCACCTATCAAGTTCCCTTTGAACATCGTCTAGAGGAAACGAATTTTGTTGTCTTATAATACAGTTTAATGGCCCTGTCGTATTTTAGGATAAATTTGCTAGGTGGAAAGATTGTTCAGAAACAGTCTACAAACCCTAAACTTAATAAGTCTCTCAATTAATATTAGCTTAGGCTTTCTATTTGTTAGTCCTCAAAAATGAATATTTTTAATTGCTTCTTTGCTTAGGAACAATTTATTTATGCTTAACTTTAACTTGTTTATTTATTAAGTAGGTATTAATAAAATGTCGCTGCTGCCGCCAGTTGACATTTCAGGCTGACAGTGACAGTTATTGATTATAGGGGCTCTATAACTTTTTCATACTCAAGTCCAGAAGTACTTGTTGATATCGCCTTTCATGTACATTGAGTATGGCGCTGCGCCAAACGCCTGTGCATTACATTAGTGAGTTTGTCCGCACCATTTATGTTATAACATTTACTAAGATTAAAAAAATAAGTACTTTAATAACTACTTCTTTATTAGGTACTTGGTTAATAGTTTAGTTCGCGATAACGTTCTCATGGGATTTAGTTTAGCTTTAAAACTTTTTTTTTAGATCGGATGAACAACCTGGTGTAAAAGTTTAAAGTTTTAAACCGTCCGTAGGCCTCTGAGATGGCTTTACACACCACAAAAAAATCTTTCAGGTGTGCTGGTTTCATCACGATTTTTTCCTTCACCATTTTAGCAACTCATAATTAATTTATAATACGCACATAACTTACGAAAAATCAGAGATGCGTGCCTTCGGATCGAAATCAGTTTAAACTCTGACACCAGGTTGTTAATCAACCATACGATAAGAAGAAGAAGTAGGCATTTGGTATTGACTGTGTCATTTTTCAAAGGGAAGCCGGCCGGTATGCCGTCTTGAACTATGAGAGTGAGGTAAAAATGAATTTATTCATATTATTACGACAAATGCAGTTGACATTTACTTACCTACGCTTCGGGATATACAATTACAAGCTTTATGTTATGTAGTAGTTAAGTAAATGAATTTTCTGGAAGAACTTTCTTACGTGGGAATTACACATGTTTTCTGTGGAACCTACGCATTGTAAGTTTATGAGTAAGTTGGCTCAGAAGTTTTATTCTTAAAGCTGGTGATAAAGTTATATAATTATCTTCTTAAGAGTCCAGTCGTTTCATGAAAACTTTGCAGATTACGGATCTTAAAAGACTGTATCCTTCATAGAAATGTTATAAATGTTTGAATGTTTGTTAATCTATCACGCCATAATCGCTCAACTGGTTTGGATGAAAATTGATACATATAACCACTCGAGCCAGCATAATTCTACCTTTTAAGCTAGCATGGCTTTACTACT